>OY982959.1:10477887-11936637 GCA_963890685.1 Plagodis pulveraria
CACCATGAATTGACATAAAAGCATCACCCATCATAGTATGAGCATCAGCCATGGGATGATTACTGACTATCTCTTTAAAACATGACGTAAACATTGCTCGATCTTTCTTCTCTTTCAGATATATGTGCGCCATCTTGCTATGAGCTTGGAAGTAGTATGGTTGCCCTGCTTTTATTTCGTTTAGAATATCAATGGCACTGTCCACATCTCCCTTTTCGAGGGCCAGGTCGGCTCGTGCGATAAGTAAACGTCCTTCTTCTGATGTGTAGGAAAACTCTTGAATTGCTTCCTGAAAAACATAAACTGAAGTTTTATCTACTTACCTATACTTACTTATATATATATATATATATATATATATATATATGCAATGGAACTAATGTAATTTATGTTAGGAATTTAAATAACATTTTCTAACCTGCATGGTTTTTCCAGCTTCAGCAAATTGTCCCAAAGTCGAGTGAATTTCAACTATTTGCAGGTACAATGTGGCCTTGTCAATTATGTTCAGATCTGATTCATGCATTCTATTAATACTGCTCTTGCTTGTAGCTATTTGAAGGCTTGTTGAATAGCTTGACAATGCTTCATGTAATTGGCCGGCACTCTTCAGTATTACTCCATTTAAGAAGTGATACATTGCACTGTCTCTCACCTTGAAATTGTAGCTTAGACACATTTCCAAGCTCTGAGCAGCTTTTGCAAATGCCTGCTGTTGGATATATATTTGAGCTAACAAGACCTGGCTTCCTGCATGTGTACTGTCTAGCTCATTCACCTGTTGGGCCAACTTCTGGGCATCATTTGAAAACCCAAACAGGAACTTTAACTTTGCCAACTCATACAAACCTGTTATTAAAGCTGGACAACTATCACATATTGAATTTAACATTTTAAAACAGTGCGAAACAGAGGAATTGTTTCCATCTTGTGAGTACAACAAATAACCAACTATGACAAAAGGCTTTTTAGGTAAATGCTTCTTGTATTCTTTGTAAACTTCCAATATGAAATCTGGATCCAGATCTCTGATGTAGGTCAAGCTGAAAGGACAATGTTTGGTGGTAGCTATCTTGCTCTCATAAGCAGTGTTTAAGAATGACACAGCAGCAGTGGAATTCTTCATATTCAGCTGTGCAGACAAATGATACAGAACAGGCAGTTTCATTGGGCCTTGCATTTCAAACAACAGCTCAACTTGCTGTGCTATCTGTTCTGTAGGACCATTTTCAAACATTTGACAAAGAGTTAAGCCACAGAGGGCAGTGATAGAGTTATTGTCTAATTTGCTTGCAGCTTTGAAGAAACTAAGAGCTTCTTTGTATTTTCCTTGCAAAATACACTGGTACCCTACTTCACTCAAGTATTCCACATTGTTTGGGTACATCTCTGATGCATACTGGGCAAATCTGTAAACTTGGGACAGAACAGCACTAGATCTTCCACATATTTTTGAAAATATCTGTGTTGTGTTGTAGAACTGAAACCCATTATGAGATTCATAGCTTTCTAATATAGAGAAAAATCTATTTAACTGATCTGCAGCTTCAATGTGATCTGCATTTTTGCAGAGAGCCAGAAATATTCTCACTTTAAGGGCTTCAATATTGTTCGGATCTAGAGGGAATATTCTTTCTATTGTGTCCAAAACTGCTTCCCATTTTTGCATTGCAAATTCATTCTTCATTTTCTCAATAAGGGGCACTACTTGGCCCGGCCCATTTACAATCAATCTATCTAGAGTTAGATTGGAGCCTTCAAAATCCTTTGCAAAATATTTAAATTTAGCAAGACCAAGCAATGCTTCTACATTCTTGTCACTTTTATTGAGTGCCAGCTCCAAGCAGTCTAATACAGATGTATGCACTTCTCCCAAGTTCATATACATATCATTCCAACCCTTCAAGATGATTGCATCTAAGTTGTTAGAGTCTTTTCGGAGTGCTTTGTTGATATACTCTGAGGCTTTTTCATACTTTTCTGCTAGAGATAGAAACAATCCAGCATGGTAAAATGACATGGAATTGGCTAATTTCTTTTCTTCTCTTAATTTGGACTCTAAGCTATGCAATGCTTCTTTTTCTGCAGTGCTTATTAATTTATGACCATATATAAGTGCAATCACAACTGCCAATTCTATATCTCGTTCAGCTTGCAATGGAGTCAATTCATTGATTCCTTTTTGTACTTGACCTTCCAGTAGGCTAGCCACTCCATAGTAAAAAGAAAACTCTGCACTTTCACCAAACTGTATAGAAGCTTGTCTTGTTATATTTTTTGCATTCCCATAGCACTTTTCACGTACATTATAATGTATATTACACCTAATCCAAGCCACTTCCATTGTTTTTTTTTAATAGATGTAAATATGTATATGAGATGAACAAAATATTATTCTGTAGGGCTTAGTGTTATTTTAAGAGTTTTTAAGTTACTTTTATTAAGCTCGTAGTATCTGCAGAGGAAGTGACATTGGCATAACACATCCAAGTTGTTCTCTAATGCATACCTGAATGCATGCTGTGAAAAAAAAAGAAAATTTTTGGTTCATCTTTTATTTATTTATTATCCAAACTTACAGCTATCATTACAGGTACTCAACCCAATGCGACAGTGTAGCGATTTATACATTAAACAACATAACATAAAATTCTCAAAGCTACGTTTGTGAATTCACTCAGGTCACAGCTAAATAAATCTATTTCATCCGCAATGTCATTGAGAGTGCGAAATGCTCGCGTAAGAGGCGCCACTCGTAGGAGGTTGGTCCGTGCGTGAGGCAATGCCAACAACCTTGGCAGCCGTCTTCGGCACACGAATCCATCCGGTACGCACAAGTATATCTGCTGTAGAACATCAGCATTGTGTACCCTACCTCGCAGCACTTTAAAGATATAAGTAACGAGGGTGAACTCTCTCCTGACCTTTAGTTCATTATATCCTACCATGCCTAGAATAAATAGAGTAGGGTACATCAATGGACAGAATGGATATACTCCATATTTTTGTAAATATAACTACGTTTTAAATTTATTTTGTATTTTTCTACCATTAGAACGTACTTTGTGTCGTGAGGAGACCAGATAACATAATTGCATTCTAATTGGCTCCTGACTAGAGTGTTATATAAAGCAGAAATCTTAGGTAATGGTGAGGTGATTCGAGAGATGTTACAAATTTAATTTATTTTATTAGCAACAAAATTTACTTAACTATTGTGTCGACAGATAAATCTACATCTACTTTCGGATCTGCTTGATACACTTAAAGTATTTGTCTATTGTGAATATAAACAAGCATGTAAACAAAGACAATAAGTCACCACTCAAGTTAATTTCAAAACTAAATTCTCACAGTTCAAAGTAAATTTTGCAATATCTTGAAAAAGGTAAGGAAATGCAAACATTGATTTTAAGTGTTTAATATTATTCTAGTCATCACAGACATGGCTTTTATGATTTAATGTTTCAAATCGAAGTGCACCACTTGATCTTGAAAATGCTATAATTAGGCACCTGATGTGATATACAGAAAGCTGTTACTCCGGCTTATTGAGTAATACATATTCATTCCATCCAGTTCCAGGGGTAGCCACTATAGAAGTTATTCACATTTTTCAGATATTAATAGATTTTATTATTATTATGAAATATCACCACACAAAATAATGTCAATAGTTGTACCAAATCATCCAATGAATGTGATGTGAAATTCAGAGTGCATTATAGTCCATCTCTTAGCGCTTTATTGTGTAATCTTGTCATGAATTTTGTGTCAAAATACTTCACAAATCCTGCACATTGGTCATGATAATTTTTTCAAAGGGTGCAGTTTTACTTTTATTCTTATTCTGCATGTGGGATCAGTCCTGCAATGTGTATGGCAGTAGCTACCTTTATTGCCATGCTGCAATTATGCCTTGCCATGGAACTCTCAGATTGCAAACTAACCAGTAATTTTTGCAATGAACACTTCTAAGCTATCATATAATCCTTTCCATATAAATGATACTGATATAGTGATTATTATTATTTCTAATTAAGACAACATTTACTGATATATATAACATATCATTCCTAGATTTATTTTTTATTTATAGAAATATTCACAAAATTAAAATTTAGCTATCAAAGCATATTTTTAAATTTTCATTTATTTCAAGGTACTAAAATAATTGCATTAGGTAGGTACTATGAATCCTAACCAGGCCTCATGGTAGGGCATTTTGCAAATACCCAATAGCTAGCCACCACCAGTAGAAAATCTTAAACCAAGCACCAAATGGTGTATTTCCACAGCTGTCCTTGAGAGCCAGGTAAAAGGCAGCGCAGCATAGTAAAACCTTTTTCTTTTTCAGCATATAATTGAAAACATGCAAAACTTTCTCTGAGACCTTCCAATCATCTTACTATGGGACTATTTGAACTATTTATGTAATGTTTGTACTCACATCAGCTAAGAGCTTGCCAGCACCCTTTCCTTGAAATTGTTCCGGCACATTAGTATGGATGAAAGTTATGTTACTTCCTTTCTTCTCATAGCCTAGCACAGCTTCTGCTGAAATAGTGAATATCTTATATTTATCTCGCCTATCAGTTAATTAAACTTTTTGTAGTCCAGGAGCAAACCCTTTTACGTAGACTTATTTATCAGATTCATGCTGATCGAAACCACTTTGTACCTCGGTTTGTAACTTACTGTTGTGCATTGATATCGTGAACTGTTGCTTAGCAACATTGTGGATAACTTGTAAATTTGCGGTTGAGAAAGCTCGCAAGCCGGCTCTTGTTAGCATTCCCGACATGAGAGGCTGTGATGAGATGACCGCTGAGCAACTCAAAGATTACAGAGGCAACAAAAGGTACTGACTACGAAGACGAGTAACTTTATTACAGACAGATTTATTATTTTATTACGACCGTAGCGTAGTACATAGATATTTTTAAAGTAAAGTTAGGCCGCAGCTATTTCCCCGCAGTAATTTTAGCACAGACTAAATATACCTGTTCGTTCTTCAGTGTAATGTTACCATTACTAAGATTTTCAGGTAACTCTGTATTGGCCATACAATTGACTTGTAACCGTGAATGGGATGCTTTGCCAAGCGATTTATTATCTGTGTTATACGTCTGTCTATGATTAGGTTTGTTTACATTATTGTATTTTATGAAGTTCTGAAGTTCTCTAAATATAAAAGCTAATTTAAATTGACTGTTTTAGAAATCGTCCGTCAAGTCCGATCCCATATCAAATGTAAGTAAGTCGAGTATAATACAACAAAACGTCGTAATGAAAACCTGTAACTGTTGCATGGTAGGAATCACTGCAAATACTAACAATTTGCCATTAATAAAGAGATGCTTTTATTTTTTAATAATGAATCGCCCTCCTAATCTCGAAATAGGTCAGTTGAAAACGTTACTAATAGTCAATTGGTCACCTATAATAATATAAGCTATATGGCCAGTGTCGCAAAACTTGCCATACTTATCTATCTTATTATAAAACACATATGAGGTTATAGCTTCGCGATGTACTAATGTATATCTCATACCTGGATTCGTCTTCCTGTAGGCTGCTAATTCTTTGTTTCTGCTTTGCCTTGGTTATGGGTTGTTGTTGTGTCTCAGCCTGCTCTCTACATCCACCTCCTATAGATATTAATGCAAGATGAGTATACCTAATCACCCATCCTGCCGCGGAGTCACGGTAAGCCCGTGGCGCTCCTTGGTGCACTACTTGGTCAACTGCAAACATAACTAGTATCAAGGCAATAACTAAAACTCAATCACCGTCTCGCGATACACGGATTAACATACAATCTCACTCACAAAGGCGCGAGCGATATACCAGACGTCTCTGGTAACCCATGAAACGTAAACTTGGTCAAGTGCGCAGCCCAAGATTCTGAAACAACCCAGATCTCAACCCCCGCCTTGGAGACGAGATATGTGCCTGGGTCAACTTTGGAGCTGTGGTTAGCATAAGATGAATACCAGTCAAGATTGATCCCACACAGAGTGTGCAGGCAACCATCCAAAATGGCATTCCTAATAAAGATGAAACAAGGGACGAGACGAATTTACTTAGCATTCCATGGATTAACCGTGCGGGTGCCGGGTCCATAGCGTTGCAGAGGAAGAGGCCCAAGTCAAGGTGCCTGGGACTTGCAACCCAGTGAGTAAGGTTAAGGGGCCCCTTTATGATGCATCAATGCTCCCTTTCACGGCTCAAGCCTCCTCCCCTGCCCAACCAAATTTGGTAAGATCCTACTAATGCCGCCTTGGATACACGTTCTAGGATGGAAGTTACGGTTTTTCTTGACAGGCCAAGTTCTTTTAGTAGGTTATACAGGGATTTCGCTGGTGTACCCCTTGCTCCGACTTCTACAGCATATAAATTAACCACATAACCGTTTTTGGTTAATTCATTTGTTAAGTCATAATATTTGTTAGTTTTTATTGTGTGGTCTTTAGGTATGTTTGTTTCCCACGGCACAGTAAGTTCTATAAGTACTATGCGTTTTAGATTTTTTGACTATGGAAATATATCCGGTCTGGATGACGAAACACCAACATCCTCAGGAATTGTGTAATGTTTTTCATACATGTCCATCAAAAGAGTCCAATCGGGAGCTGCGCCTAAGATGGAGTAAGGCTAACTTCTACAGCATATAAATTAACCACATAACCGTTTTTGGTTAATTCATTTGTTAGGTCATAATATTTGTTTCTTTTTATTGTGTGGTCTTTAGGTATGTTTGTTTATCATTATCATCATAAGCCGAAGACTTACTATTTTGCACAAATGCCTCCCCCATCCACATATTATGTACTTAATTATTACATTAGATTGCATATGCTGGGATTTTGTCCTTGTGTCTGATCTAAAACTTATTCAAGTTTGAATTAGTGGAATCAAACATCTTTGTCAGATAGATTTTAATAACAATCAAAACCCTTGTACACATGTTTTTTTTACCATGGCGGAGGTTATTTACACATCATTTTCTTTAAAAATGTATTAAAAAAATGGTCAACATTTGTTGATGTTTTGTTACATGTCAGTAGACACACACTCATATAGTATTTTAGTTGGCAAAGTACTTGAGTCAATAACTTATTTTAAATTAACATTTGAGCTAAGTGCTTTCATTAACTATAAGTTCAGTGTCAGTCGTTCAGTGTCAGTCAGAACATGTAAATGAAATAGTCTATCAGGCAAGGTTTCAAGGTTCTTAGAACTATTTACAATAATTATATAAATAGGTACTTATTTTTGTACAAGAACTTCAAGTGTATTAAATGATTTACCTGTATTTTGATTCGACGACAATGGTGTTTGGTGTATGTTGTGAATTTAATCACTTCTGCCATAACGAGGGTACTTTTCCAATGTTTTAATAAAAGTACTTGTAGAAACGTGTTGGTAGAAAGGTATTGTTTGGATTTTACACTAATTCATGTACAAACAAAAGGAACGAGATTTTAAGCTAATGTACTTTATACTGCATATCAGAAGATTTTTTTAGTTTTTTTTATGCATGCAAGTGATGATGTGGTCGAAGGTGTTGTTAGGCTAGCCTAGAATTACTGGCTCTCAAGGACAGCTGCCGGAACACACCATTAGGTGCTTGGCGATAGATCTTCTACTTGAGGGTGGTAGCTAGCCAGTCGCCAACGTCCGCCGCGGTAATGAGTTGGATGGGTGACCGCTAGTGACATTACTACTGTGCGCTTCCGTACTTCGGAGGGCACGTTAAGCCGTCGGTCCCGGTTGTCGTCTTAGGATGGCAGTCGTTATAGCATAGCGGTAGGGCATTTTGCGAATGCCCGCCTGGCTAGCTACCACCCTTAAGTAATGTAATCCGCATAGCAGGGGTTATTGCAAACCTAACAATATTAATCTAACATAGTTATGTATGTAGGTACAATTACTTAATCTGTGATTTGTTATATTGTTATTCATTAAACTATAGTAGAGCAATATTAATGAGTTTTTTGTTACATTTTTAGGGTTCCGTAGTCCTGACAAGGAACCCTTATAGTTTCGTCATGTCCGTCTGTCCGAGGTTTTGCTAAGATACCGTTTGTACTAGAAAGCTGCAATTTTGTAAGGGTATGTAAACTTATCACGCCGTTAAAGTGGTAATTTTTTTTTTTTTTTTTAGGGTAGCTCCCATTTAAATGATGTGGCGATGATTTTTTTTTCGTCGTCTATCCACCCACCATCGTGTGGGGTATCATTGAATAGGTCTTTTAAAATGACTTCGGGTCCCTAAGTCTATTAGATGAATGTTTGTGTTTATTGAAATGTTGCTCCTGTCCAGTAACGCGGCTGAACGGCAATGCAGGCTAGATCTTTGCAGTATTATGTTTATAATGCATGTTTCTGTTTCTTAGGGGGTAACTTAACTTACTTAGGGGTTTCTGCTTCCTCAGGCTGCATGTCTACTAAATAAGGTGTTATTACAAAATCACAAATATACGATAGGAAAAATTTAAGTCATGCGCGGGATTCGAACCCGCGTCCATCCACCCCTTGAGCCGGGGTATGCTCTAACCAATTGAGCTGTGTGAGTGTTTGTGTAACTCCGCCTCATAATGTTGAATTTTGATATTTATGATGCCGGTCCTCAGCCCGGACAAAGGAGGAAGGCACACACTTTACTAATCATCCTACAATTACTGGCTCTCAAGGACAGCTGTAATTTTGCCAAGCACCAAACATCCGTTGCCAAGGTAGGTGCTTGGCGACAGATTTTCTACTCGAGGGTGGTTGCTAGCCAGGCGGGCATTCGCAAAATGCCCTACCACCATGCTAAAAACAAAGTCAAAAGTATTACTTAGTGCTTCTTCATAATGGTATGCATACTGTGATTGTGGAATGTGTACAATAAGATACCATGTAACCTATCAAAAGGTACTATGTTAAATTGCAAAACATGGTTTAATTTTTGTACTGTCACGATTGATTTTTATGTATAACCACGCATAGTAATGCATCTAGGTTAATTAACTACACTAACTGGATCATATGTTCTTGGTGATATTTTTTGTGGGCTAGATTATACCTTCAGTATTTCTTATTAACTTTATCAATTTAATTTCAATAGTCTATAATTATGCTCATTCATAGATAAACGTGGCTAGGTGATAATGTAATTGCTATCATTAACAGACATACATATAGTAAATAATATTCATACATAGGGATAAGTGAACTTAAGTTAACATCTGTCACAACCGCTAGATTGAAGTGGAAACCTTGGTAGGGGTAGGTGTACAAGGCGACTATAATGCGGAGATTTTATATTCCAGTAACGTAAAACCAAAACCGTCACTCCAGTAACCAACCTGGAGTGAGGAGGGCAGAGCAGTGCACGCACGTATTCAGATCTAAGCTCCTGGGTGACATTGCAACGGGAGCACGCGTGGTGCTTAGCTTCAGGCACAACTTGATGCTGCTCTACAGATTTTATTACGCCAGTTGAATAAGATGTGTGCTATTGCTCTAGGGCTATGATAGCAGTGTTGTGCTGTGATCACATCGCAGCTTTGTATACAGTCAATAAGAACTTGTTGAGACATAGGTACTGATGAATATAATTTCCATTCTTTTTCAGGAACGTAAAATCTTTCTCCATTGACGTCTTCAATCAAGTCTGTCAAGCCTGTGTACAGTCAAGCATATTCCTGTAACGTTTTTGTGATAATGTCAATGTGCCTGTGTTTCAATACCTAAATAATTTACTATCTAGAAATTCTTTATAAATATTAAACTCTTCCTGTAATAACTGAACTGCTTTATTTATTCCTTTTCCATTGCCCATTAGTAGTATGGACATCAACAAAGTGTTATACATATTCCGTTACCTTTGTATAGGCATATAATTATCATGTTTTAATCCCATAACTTCTCTTTGGGTAGACTGATTTAGATAAAACAAAAACCTAAACCTCATGACTCCTATAAATATATAGGTATTAGAAATAAGAAAAAATATTAGTATCTAACACCTTCCTATTTATTAAAAAAGATTTTTGTTGGTATATTACCAAGAAAAATGTTTTTAATATTTTTTTTATATCTATGATAGGCTAGCCTTTGACCACTATCTCACCTGATGGTAAGTGATGATATGGTCGAAGATGTTGTTCAGGCTAGTCTAGAATTACTGGTTCTCAAGGACAGTTGCCGAAACACACCGTTAGGTGCTTGGCGACAGATTTTCTACTTGAGGGTGATAGCAAGCCAGGCAGGCATTCGCAAAATGCCCATCCACCATGCTGTAACGTGGGACAACAACCGGGACCGATGGCTTAACATGCCCTCCGAAGCACGAAAGCGCTCAGTAGTAATGTCAGTAGCGGTCACCCATCCAACTCCTGACCGCGGCGGACATTGCTTAACTTAGTTGATCGATTCAGAACGGCTAAGCAAACTTCGCTACGTGTGCTTCAATTATCTGTCATGTATAGACATGACGTTTATTACAGATTTATTACATGTATAGATGATAGCTCCAGACGGAGAACTCACTTAAAAGACAAGCGATTTCACAGGTTCAAAGAAGTAAAGAACTTGAAACAATTTAGCCAAACATGTTATTGTCATAAGAATGTGCGTATAGTCACGGAAATGCTTTCATTACCGTGGTGCTGTCAGGAATTACAGCGGTGAGCGGAGTTATTAACCGATTTCCAAAAAAGGAGGAGGTTCTCAATTCCACGCGTATTTTTCTATCTTATGTATGACCAGGCATAACTTTTTACAGATTGTAGTCCGATTTCAATAATTCTTTTTTTATTAGAAAGGATATACCATTGTGGTGGGCCCGTATAAATTTCATTAAAATCGATTGAATAGTTTATAATTATGTTATAGTCAATTGAAAAATGTATTTGCTTACCTGGATGATTTAATGGTATTTGCTATTGTCGACGATGAACACTATTTTAGGCGAGTGATTGTTATTAGAACTTCATGAGTTTGACCGACAGCTTCGTTAGTTACTCTCTTCAGCTTTTGGCGTCGTGTCGTCGATTGAAAGCTCAATAGCTTTTTTTTATGTTATTGCGACGGAACAAGCTGTGTTAAGTGGACTAACCTCTGCCTATAACAGACGCATTTCGTCAACGATGAATTGCACTGTGCCCGTCACGCTGAGACGTCCAGTTGTTAGGTCTCATTAGCCTGTAATTTTTCTGGCTCTCAAGGACTGCTGCCGGAACACACTGTTAGGTGCTTGGCGACAGATTTTCTACTTGAGGGTAGTCCCTAGCTAGGCGGGCATTCACAAAATGCCCTTCCACCATGCGGTGAAGCTCAAGCGCGCGGCGGGATACGAACTATGGACCTGCTGCACGGCAGTCCATAGCCAATGCCACTGAGCCATCACTGCTTCAAAAAAGCTTCGGCCCTGCTATAGGTAAATCCCATAAATATCTTATATTAGTAAGTAATGGATAATAAGAATATATTAGGGTTTGCATATAGAGCACATGGGGTACTTTTCTTCCCGGAAGAGTGATGTTGATAGCCACTATGCACGTGTATGAAGTCGTGGGTGGAAACTGAAGCATTGTGACTACATAACTTGTGAACAAATACATAGATAATAATATAAATTATTACCATTACGTAATGTCAAATGGTTTGAATTTTCAAATATCGAACATACATTTACATCTTAACAAGTCAGCATCGGCACCCGAATTCAGGCATACATATGAAATTCAATTGTTTTCATTACCTATGATGCGCAAGAATTAATGTATTCAAATATACCGAAGATGCCTATGAAATGAACAAGATAAGAAAAAGGCCATGATCAACAAAAATACCAGTAAAATATATACATTTTATTTCACTATTGTACACAAATTCTCACTACCCTATTTGTATGTTAATATAATAAAACATTTATGTATGATTTTTGATGGGATAAAAATACTCAAATTGTATATTAATCGAACTAAATTGAAACTAAAATAATGTACGTAATGAAAATATCTAATACTAGCTTTCCGTCCGCGACTCCGCCCGCGCGTAGGTATATCAGTTATCGTTTTGCGCAATTGGAAAGAACTATCCTATGTCCTTCCCTGGATCTCTTTTACCAAAAAATGGAACCGACATCAACACTCAAATGTGTGAAATAACTTGTTGAAGTCAGTACCATGATGGTTAAAAAGTACCTACTATCACAATTTTGTACGCATGGTACCGACTTCGACAAGTTATTTCACACATTTGAGTGTTGAAGTAGGTTCCATTTTTTGGTATACATTATTTTGCACCCTTTTTAGTGACCCCTGCTACTTATGGGATCGATTGTCATTCACTGTCAATCACTTTATCATCAAGATAGGAAAATATTTTTCAGCTATTGGAGTGTACCCCAAAAAAGGCTGATCCGATTTCTGATTTCCGATGATGAAATTTAAATGGGACGACACGGCAAGCATCAGTTTTCAAATAAAAAAAGAATCATCAAAATCGGTTTACCCAGTCAACATTTCTGAGGTAACAAACATAAAAAATAAAAATACTGAAGAATTGAGTACCTCGTCCTTTTTTGAAGTCGTTAAAAAATACGGCTGTATTTTGAAAATACCAATATACCCCCTTACTTATAAAAACATCGCTATGTAGTTGCTAACTAATGGATAACTAAACAGTGTTTAAGTAATGCTTAAATATTTCTTACTTATAAACGCTACATAGCACCTGTTTAGCTAAGAAATGGATAATGAGGTCGAACGTATTTTAAACTGACAACATTGTACTAAAAAGTATTATGAATGACCTAAATGGCCAAATAGCATGTATCTAGTGCTAAATATCTTGAAATTAAAAAGTAAATATAATACTTTTCTTTATATAGTACCACCAACTTAACTGTGCAGTTTTCGAGGGCGCTACTGGTCAAGGAAATCAACTACGAACTGTCACAATTTGAAGGAATGTTGTAGTTCTTTTTTCTGCCACCTGAACAGATAAGTTGGTGGGTCTGTAACTAAATCAGCTGACCAGAAATATGGGCGCCATCTTGTTACTTAAAATTTAAACAAGGGTGGGACGGTGTTTAAATTGACAGCTGATTTAAGCAGTACTTAGGTACTGGATAAAGTTATGTAGCGTTTATGAGTAAGAAATTTTGCTAATCAGCGGCTAAGTAATGTTTAAAATTTAAGTAGCGTTTATAAGTAAGGCTGATAGTGTTTAAAATTTGTTAGGCAAGAATAATAAATAAAACAACAACGAATTCAAGAAATGTATGTTTGGAGTTTTGTTATTTTTTTTTGCCAACATTAAAAAAAGGAGGACGTAGGTACTCAATTCATATATTTTTATTTAATTAACTAGAAATAATATACTGGCTACAGAAACATCGTAATTAAATAATTGATTGTACAAGAGAGAGAGAGCCTATCACTTATAGGCATCTGACGACGTGCGTATCGGAGACATTGCCATTAAATTTAGCGCAGGAGTCCATACTTTCAACACCATAATATAATGTATAATCATAATATAATTTACTTTACCTTGCTGTACACACATTATGTTAAATTACAATCTATTTCAAAATTTGTATAACAGTTATAATTGACATAAGATAATGTATGACATAATTATCTGTAATTTGTTTTGTGTGTCTAAATAAATATTTCCGTCATTATAAAAAAATTCCAAAAACTTAATCGTTAAAAATATTTTATGGACTTATCAAACCTGCTCACAAAATTTCGTGAGAATCTGTTGAGAAATGCGACCTTTATAGAACAACCGGACATACGAAAGCATTTGTAGCAGCGACGACGCGCGACGCTTTGAATTAAGTTCTTGCTCGGTTAATTAGTGTATGTGTAGTGTATATCAAATTCTCATGTCAAAGTGTTAGTAACAAAACTCTACCGAAACGGCTTGACCGATGCCTATGAAATTTTGTGTGTATATTCAGTAGGTCTGAGAATAGGACGTTAACTATTTTTCATACCCAACATTTTATTTTTATCTTTCGGACAAAATCATTTTTTTTTAATTTATCTACGATTTGGCATAAATACCTACAATAAACCCTAAAATTTCACCCTTCTACCACCAACACCTATTTTTAATAGCTATACAAGTAGGTACTTTAATAATTTTCTACTCTCGGCGGTCGATAATTGATCAGGAAATGAATTGCCTAGAGATGAATTGCTGTGGCCGTTTTAGGGCTGCTATTACCACTCGTTCTGTTATTCCCGCCAGGCGTCTATCGGTGTCACTTCTCACCCCGTAAACAGCACGGAGTAGGCAGGACTCCTGTCTTATGCACACAATAAGCTTTCTATCACTTCCTAAAGTTTAGGCCTTAAACAGTTTTATTTCCTAAAATTTCACTATCTATACGGTCACAAAAGTTCACGGATATCCAAAATAGCATAGCATGTTGAGTACGATGAGGAGCAGCAAGCTTGCAAGTAATTGTGAATGAAAGAATTAACGCAATACAAAATAAGGCTGTATTTTGTATTGAAAATATCAATGTAGACTAAAAGATGTAGTTTAAAATTTATTAGGTAGGTAGATATGATAATAAAAGGACAATGAATTCAAGAAATATAATAAAAAGATAATAAAAGGAAAATGAAAAAATCTTTGGTGTTTTGTTATTTTTATATGCGGTTATCGTTAATAACGCTTCTTTCCTCTTCCTTTTTTTACTTACTTACATAAAATAAGTTAGTCATTATTATGTGACTAACATAATATTCACTAGATATAATTTATATGGCAAAACAACGGTCAGACCCACCAACTTATCTGTTCAGATGGCAGAAAAAAGAACTACAACATTCCTTCAAATTGTGACAGTTTGTAGTTGATTTCCATGACCAGTAGCGCCCTCGAAAACTGCACAGTTAAGTAGGTGGTATATACCGGGCCAACTAGTATTCATATAATATGTCTACAGAATTTCTTATATTTACTAAATTTACTTTACTTTAAGTATAAATTTAGACCTAATCCTTTTAAAAAGCCATTTACATATATTTACTAAAACAAAATTCGTAAAGAAGAAGAACAACTCTTAATTCCGTGTCACGGAACGTATATCTTCGTAAGAACGTAATAGCCTTATACATACAGCACACTATAAAAGAACCAGTCTAAAAGACCCCTACAATCCAGAAAGGCGAACGGTGACAAAGGTTATTTTATGCTGGTACTGCGGGGAAATAGCCAAAACATTGCCCACGCAGTAGCACACATACACAAAAACCTTAACACTTTCAAAGAAATACATCCACACATACACATATTTCTGACACTCCGGGCACCCATATTGCCATTTTTTAGAATATTCAGATTTCGTATTTATCTAGGACACTGTGAACATAATATGTTTATACAAAAATCAAAAGGAACGAAAAAAGAAGCAAAGGGAATTGTTAATGAAATATTTGTCAATAACTTTGGGATATTTCTATGCTCCCACAGCTATTTTTCGTCAGTAAAAAGCAAATAATTAAAACTATGAAAAGCTGCCCATTCACGCACTCAGTTTTACAGGGTTCATTCAATCTTTTATATCATCTATGCAAGGTTCCACAGATAATATATGCCTGTCATTTACTGCGGGGAAATAGCTACTGCGGTAAAGTTATTTCTTATCATCTGACAGCTGTTACCGAAACTTGATAGCGAGCGCCCTCTAGTGAACTCTTCATGCAACTAATGGCTTTGCTAATGGCAGAGGCCGCAGAGGGCAGGGTTGGATTCAGACCCTCAAAAAAATATACTATATCGAAAATAAAATTATACTACAATTGACATTACATTTTTTTTATATCGTATTTATTTATACCCTAGGCTTTTCGGCGGTTTTTTCTGTTTTGACTTTAAAATGAAAAACCGGCCAAGTGCGAGTGGGACTCGCGCACCAAGGGTTCCGTAACTAAATATTCTATGAATAGTTAAAGCGTACCTGTCACCGTTATTAGTATCGAGCAAGAAACGGTAAAAAAATCAAGTTTGTTGTATGGGAGCCCCCCTTAAATATTTATTTTATTTTAAGTATTTGTTGTTATGGCGGCAATAGAAATACATCATCTGTAAAAATTTCAACTGTCTAGCTATCGTCGTTCTTGAGATACAGCCTGGTGACAGACGGACGGACAGCGAAGTCTCAGTAATAGGGTCCCGCTTTTACCCTTTGGGTACGGATCCCTAAAAATGCATTCGTCAATCGTAAATAATAGTTTGTTTTATTAATTTGAGACAAAAATATGCATGAAATTCAGGCATATGTAATCAAGTTCAGGCAAACAGACTCCGATATCGGCTATTTCATCAATAGGAACTTGGTCCTTAGAATTGAATCGGTGGAAAATGTTGTCAACGTAATAAATTCGATCCCGTTATTAGATTTACCTATTTCCTCTTACAGTACCCATCGCACAAAAGGGTACCTATCATGGTACAACTCGCTCCACACCGAAAAAAAGCGCGGTAATTTGTTATGTTTGGTTAAATTTTGTTTGTTTATTACATTGATATTTTAACAGTATGCTTTTAATTATTCTAAATAATTTTCCAAAATGTCATCTGATAGTGAAAGTGACGATTTTAATTCATAATGACGCCACCAGAAATAAAAAATGCAGCACAAGAAGTCATAGAGAGCTTACTGCCTGAGAAGTCTAAAGATAAGTATGAGAAAGAAACGAAGAAACTTATAATGATTTTATTTTCCTCGTAGGTGTAGTATAAAGTTCTATGTATCACTCGGGAGAAAGTTCTATTTCAGTTCTCGAGTTTCCTATAAGAATAAACAAACTCTCGAACAGAAATAGATCGTTTTCTCCCCTCGATTAACAATGTACTATTTTTAGACATCACACTAAGCGCTTAGTTTTGTCCTTCCCGATATTATAGGGTATTGCTTTTTAAGATCTATTAAAAAGTAAATAGGGCTTACCTATAAGCTATTATACAAGTCGGTCAATTTGCATATAAAATTATGGTATTTTCGCGTAGTATAGTAACATTACTATACTACATACCACACACCATGAAATAATGGTACACATAGTATAATTATACAACGAAATCCAACACTGGCTGTGAGTGATCCATTAGCGAGTGAAACCAAAAACCGCAAGTACCGTACTTCGCAATCGAACTCGCTAGCTAAAGTTTAAGCCGCCAATGAAGCACTAAAGCACATGATTAAATAACCATAGAGAAGAAGAGCTTCAAAAGTCCAAAATTCTTATGTTTTTCATAATAAAAACTAGGCAACCAACAATAGTTAGGATATGGATACAAAATATTCTAAGGGCTACTAGGGCATGGGTCTTATATGGACAGATATCAAAGTTACACTTATTGTCATATATCTCGATTTTGAGTTTATATAATTGGGTTGCAAATATTCTATAGGTAAATTAGTTACCTAGTAGGAAATAAGTTGTAACTTGTACAAACTGAACAATTTTACATCCCATGTCTCTTTACTATACCTTACTATACTAGTATATATACGCGATATCTCAAACGAGGATATTCCACCAGTGCAAGTATGCCGGCCGGCATACTCTCCCCCACACTCAGCTGGGCACTCGCAGAGATTACACGCGCTTTAGGTTCGAAAATTGTGTATTTTGAATACACAATTTTTTAACACAAAAAATAAAAATGGCACAGCTTCAGCAATTGTTGCAACACATTCTCATCATATCAAGACTCGAATCGACGGAATACCAAATTTACCCCCGATCGTAAGAACGATCGGGGGTAAATTTGGTATTCCGTCTACCCAGACACAGACAGTGGCATTTACTTGGTTTTGTTCTCAACCCTTCAGACCATGCACAGAGCTCATCCACTTCTCGCAAAAGTTCCTGACATTGTTTTGGATTACGTGTCAGTATTGCAAGGTCGTCGGCAAAAGCTAAGATGGACTCTGTGTATCTGTTATTGATCTTAAACCGATAGTCCCACTTTTTTTCACGACTAAGTAACTTGTCAATTAAAATATTAATTACTACACTAAATACTACTGGGGACAAGCAGCAACCTTGGAACAAACCCACATTGTATTGCAATGTTTTCTTATTCATCTAATTTAAACGTAAAATAAATTTACGTATATCTTAGCTGAATTGTATCTGTACATGAACTACGGTAACTACACCTTTTTTATATAACATGGTCTATAGTAAAATAACTTATCAAAATCAGGAATTTTTCAAAATATCTACATATATTTTTCACCTGTAATTAGTTACTATTTTTAATTAAAATTTTTGTTTTCATATTCAAGAACACAAAACCGTCAAAAAAAGATTTACGAACTTTTGGTAGATATTTCACTATGTGAAAACAATCCTCAATTATGGAATACTTCTCAGAAAGTTCGTTTCAATTTAAGCAATGATAGCGGAGCGGTGAAAGCTATTGACTGCCGTGCCGCAGGTCTATGGTTCGAATCCCACCGCGCCAGCTTTAACTTCACAGCATGGTGGAAGGGCATTTTGAGGATGCTCGCCTGGCTAGCTACCACCCTCAAGTAGAAAATCTGTCGCCAAGCACCTAACAATGTGTTCCGACAGCAGTCCTTGAGAGCCAGTCGTCACTTATGCGATGAAATGCATCTTTTATCGGCAGATGTTATTCCACTCAAAATCAGGTGGGAAACGCGCTTGTTCCGTCATAATTACATTAAAAATAAA
Source organism: Plagodis pulveraria (assembly GCA_963890685.1). Classification (NCBI taxonomy): domain Eukaryota; kingdom Metazoa; phylum Arthropoda; class Insecta; order Lepidoptera; family Geometridae; genus Plagodis; species Plagodis pulveraria. The sequence goes on from OY982959.1 coordinate 10,496,619, forward strand.
CATATTTTTTATAATAAATTATATTTATACAGGGCTTCCCACGGTACTTAAGATAATGTCAGTTGTATGTCAGCTTTTAATTTTTCTGAACAAAATTTCACATCAAATACTTATTAAAATTCATGGTCTTCCTTTTACTTCTGACACTATGTTATTCAGCCATAAAAATATGATGAAATATTTTGATCGGTATGAAAAAACTACATGATTTTTTTTTCTCGTGTAACGGGTTCGATTCCCGGTCCAAACATGTAATTATTTAAATATCTATGAATGCATTTTTTTTATAAACAAACACAACGAAGAACGATATTAATCGTTATGTTTGCAATAACGCCTGATATGCAGATAACATTACAAAATTACAAATATACGATAGGAAAAATTTATTGCAAACATAACGATGTTAAAATTATAAGGTTGTGTCATCATTTACAAGTATAAAACCAATTGCAAAATTGGTCTTGTTTGTTGTACAACGTACCTAAGTTATACTATAGATATCGCTCCATCCCAATACGATGGTTAATGAACGATAGGAAAGATTTGAGCTATGACGTCATGTCATGTTAGCTTAATTGGTTAGAGCATACCCCGGCTAAAAGGGTGGATGGACGCGGGTTCGTATCCCGCACATGACTTAATTTTTTCCTATCGTATATTTGTAATTTTGTATTCTATGAATTGTTTTTAAATTCAAGTAATGTCTTCTTTCAGTAAAATGTTCCATCTACAATATTCAAGGTAGGTACTTTTCCCTGTATACAGGTTTATTGAAAAAATGCTAACAACTTCTTAGCGTTGCCTTCTGATAGTCCTAAGAAACATTTTGTATGATATATTTTTTTTTAATGTTATTTTTTTTTAACTATTTTTTTCCTTGGATTTTTTTAATGTGTTTGCGACGTAATATGCACGAGGAGCACCTGAAAAGTATTTTGTGCCTGTAAGAGTAAAAATAATGCCTACTCTGAGCTAAGAATAAATATATTTATTCGTAGAGTTTTGAAAAAAAAAAACCTAGATGATGATAGATAGATGCTAGCTTTTATTATGTATTTTAAGATGTCATACATATGTTTAGGGTAATATTTATATAAGTAATTGAATTGATTTAATGAAAAAACAAATTAATAAGGTGATAATCAAAGCACAGCTTCAACTATTGGAGTTGATAAGGTAAATTTTGAAAATATGACCCTATTCAGCTGAGTAGAGCTAAAGTTTATGTAAAACATATTTATATCCGAAGCTCAAATCCTCGTGAACATTTTTGTAAATAAAAATAAAGGGATTCAAAATGAAGATTTTTTAAAAACATTCCTCTTTTCACCCATGGGTGGTAAATTTTTTATTGAAACATATATAGGTGTTTTGTTGGAGCGTACTTACTTTAATGATACTTATTTATACAATATTTTCATAAAATTACACTCTAGTGAATTTTCTCAACAAATTCACAGAAAATTCACTAAATTAGTCATTATTAAAAATAACTAGTAATTATTAAAAATAAAAAAAATCGTTACAATGGCTTCAAGTATGCCTTAAAAATGAATAAATAATAGTCTAAAAAGGGTCAACGATTACATAGTAAATTAATGAAACTGTAAAAGAACGAATAAATTTTTATAAAATCAAATTTGGAAATTCACTTAAGAGATTAAAAAGAAAATAAACGGTCAAGCGCGTGTTGGGCCACGAGCAATGTGGGGTTCCGTAGTAGTCCGTTATCATAATATAGAACGATTCTGTTGTTCCATTATATCTTTTCCATTTTCTTCCAGCTAAAATTGAAAAATAAGATTAGGTACGACGCCTATAAAATGGGCTATCATACTGTTTATATTATATACATATTATATGGCTTCCAGTCTTAGTATATATCCGAGTAGGATAGGGTTGTGTTGATTTACAAGGTACAACAAGGAGGATCATCACGAATGATCATTGACGTTCGCTACCTTCAAGCAGATCCAACAAATACCTCCTAAAACAACTCATCCGCTTGTGAAATGTATCTACAATTGAAGCGAGTATTATAGGATCCTGTTATACGACACAGTGGTTATCGATGACCAGCCTTGTACGGCGTGGATGAGGTCTAAAAAGTACCTTATACCAAAGCTCATCGATCAAATCTGTTCAGTCATATCTATTATGACATAGGTCTTACAGAAACATAACATCTAATTGTTGCCTCCTGGAGTTTAATTCCAATAATTTATATTTGCTTAGTTCAATAAAAAGTTAGAATAATTTTATGAAAAAAAAACTGTAATTCAATGAATAGATTCAGGCGTTACTTTGTGGAAATCCATTTTTAATAATAACAGATATTTTTATAATATTTTAAGAAAACATTAAATGAACATTTTAATAAAACACTTAAAAAATATATCTAGTGACCTGACGTCACGAGATATATATTTTTTTGGACGCAAACACAAGTTTGCGTCCCACAGTCACAAAGGTCACGTCAAAACGTTCTTTTAGAATTTTCGACGAGCGCACGACTGAGAATATTTTCTGATCGTGCGCTCGTAGAGTCAAGACCGCCTGAGGATGCTTCGTGTAGAAGCATATGTGTCGAAAATTCTTTCGGTTTGGCTGCGTGGCGTTTGTGGCGTCACGTCGGCTTCACAGGAAAATTAGGCGGAATTAAAAGTGTTTTATTAATATATTATTTTAATGTTTTCTTAAAATATTTGTTATTTAAACTGTAATACATACAGCGTATATGAATACGCCGAATATCTGTCAAGATCTTGTTGGAATTTTAAGTGGTTTTGATAAGTATTTATAGAATGATATATTTTCAGTTCATTGGCATATTATAGCAATTTACAAAACTTAAAACATTTTTCAATATCATTGATATATAAGATAAAAAGTAACAGGCCTTATATTGACCTTTGGGGGACCCCTGCGCACGCGCGCCTACTTGGCCGCCTACGTCCAGTCATTCATTATTGTTTTAACACAAGATTAATTTATTTTTATTTTAGATTTAGTTTCCAATGCCAGTCTTTACCCATTATAAACAAGCAACTACTTCATCTTAGAAATCTTAAAGGATTAATTCTAAGAATTTTGTATTTGGTACAAAATTATCCAACACCCAAGTTCAACGACTATTACTGCGAAATTAATAAAGTTATCTTAACCGTTATAATTTTCCTTTAAAGTTAATCAACTATCTATCTAGCTATCATCGTGATTTTTTCCATATTTTTCAAGCCAGCAGTTTAGCTTTTAGAGCCCTTACTGGAACAAAATTTACTCTTTAAACTATAATATTTCGTAAATGGAGCATTTAATCGAAAAATAGTATAAGAAATCACTTAGTCATTTTAAAATACCTACTCAACGATACCCCATACGATTAGATAGACGACAAAAAAAATATTCACATGCTACTCTAAAAAAAATATTTTTCAAAATTTTATTGTACCACTTTGTCGGCATGATTAATATACATACCTCTACGAAATTACAGCTTTCTAGCTCTAATGGTCTCTTAGCGAAACTTCGGTAAGACGGACAGACAGACGGACATGGCGAAACTATAAGGGTTCCTTGTCAGGACTACGGAACACTAAAAATGACATATGAATAAATATATAATGAATAGCGTTTGGCTCTACGAATAAATACGAAAATGTAGTTTGGCTACAGTTCTATCTATGAAATCAAAATCAGTTAAAACTAATTTTCATTTCGCTGTTGTGTTTACTCGAAACAAATATTTAGATGCAAATACTACTTACGCATGTTTTAATAAGTAATTGATTATAGTTTTCTTGTTATGCCTGATAGGTTAGCCTCACGATCTCACCTATGGTAAGTAATCTAGAAGTATTGGCTCTCAAGGACAGCTGCCGGAGCACACAGTGAGGTGCTTGGCGACAGATTTACGTACATAATGTACGTAGTATTATTATATGTTCTATGCCAGTAGGAAGGCGAGTTACAATACCTGCATAAACACGAAAATGTTGAATAGGTACTCTAAAAATGTCGCTTAGCAGCGATAATGCTTAAAATACTTATTGAGTAATATACGCAGACACTACTGAGAACCAAGTTCAAATTCTTCAAAAACAAAAACGCTATAATGATGGAGGTCCGATAATCGATTAAATGCCGGAAGGCGTTCCTCCCACGCTACACGACATAAGTTAGTACATAATACATATATACCATAATCTAAAGTCCGTCAGGTTCCGAAGTCCGCATAGTACCCGACAGCAAATTGACTCATCCACCGGCATCGCATCATCCAGCGAAGGCTGCGCGTACGCTGCCCTGTCGGCACTGGTGCGCATTCAACGCCAGGCCAGTCAACAACCGGGCGCAGCGCGCGCTACGCGCCCATACCATCGCGAAGTGATTTACAAAACACGATACACGATTGCGCTAACAGAACGTGAACACATGACAAAATATACACATAACTTGTTAAAAAATTATCAGTGCAGGCAAGAGGTGTGTGAGTTAGTATTAAAAAATAAATTAGGAGTTTCCACGAACAAATAATCTAGCTTTTACGAGGAGTATATTGTATTGTTAAAGTTTATCACACGATGCATTCTTTTACGTTTACATTTCTAATATCAAATGCTTTATATATAGATTCCTTCCTCCAAGTTGATATCTAATAGGTACTTTCCTATAAATTTACATTGTTGGTATATTGGTACTTAAATGAAAATAAAATAAGAGAGACGAAGCGGTTTGATGTGATAAGGAAAATAACCTAGGCATACACAGCATAGGTACAGTGAACGTAAAGATTACTCAAAACATTTCCCTAAACATGTGAAATTTTTTTTTTAGTGTAGTACGTACCTACTTTAATAGTAACTATAGATTACTTCAGACACTACATAATAAACACTAGATAGGTACCAACTTATTACTCGTATTTAATCTCTGAGAGACCTAACAGAACTTAGAATTTAAAGTATTAGATCGTTTACTTAGATGGGTACATCCTATAAACCCGTATGTAAAAGCATATGAGTAGAAGGCACATCCATTATAAATGCAGAGCGTGGGTTTATTTAAATTCCGTCTACCGATTGCCCTGCCTCAGTCAGACTCATAAAATGACGCACTTTTATTTTAACAGAATATCTTTATCGTGAGAACTTTAGGGTAAAGTTTCATGAATGAAACGATGAAAATAGAAAACAAGACTTATTAGTGAGGTGAGTGATGTTGACGATAGTGTGAAATATTGAAGAAGTGAGGAATGTGAAATAGAGTTTGTCTATGGATTGGGCCTATGGGGCAATGCGTATCCCGGGGTCATCCGGACCCATACTCCTTCTCCCGGCACTACGACGCTGAGAGCCTCGCTAGCAGTGTTGGATCAAAGAAGGTAAGCTCAAAAAATTTTTCTCTCTTGCTCTTCTTTAGAACACATTAAAGATAAGCACAAAGAATTACAGGTCCTCACGTTAACAAAACAAAGAAAAAGAAAAATTTAACGCAATCATTCCTTCAAATTTAAGTCTTTTAATTCTTATAACTTTAACAAAGTTTCTACTAACAGGTGTATTACACGTGTTACATACGTCATGGTAAGAATGATTTCAGAGAGGAAGATATCGGCATGAGTACCAAAGGACCCTTATGCATAATAGCAGGAATGGCACAGTGGCAATGAATAACTTTGAACTGCCGCGCACTAGCTTGAGATTCACCACACACCGATACGATTTGAGAATGATGCCTGCCAACCTCCAGCTTATCTTACTTTTTTTCGCGCGCTGATTGGCTAACCTTTGACCACAATCTTACCTGATTGCAACAGATGAATATGAGGTGGAAGATGGTTTGCAGTTTTAAACCTAGACTGGAAATTATGCCTCTCAAATCATACAATACTCGTAGCTCTCTTTACTAACCTACTTGTTAAACTGCTAGTGACATTTAAATTACTGGTTCGATCCCCAGCCCAGTGTCCCGGGGACCCCCGGTGTCAGCAAATTTCCAACAGTAGGTCTAATTCTAAAGGACTTGGCGATATGATTTTTCTAATTATAATGCTAAATCAAACTGTTAAGTCAACGAAAAAAATGCTTTACATAAAACGCTAAATATTTAAAATCTGGACCGAGCGATTGAGAAGCGCTACCGAAGTTTCTCCGTTTCTCTGCTTGGCAAAAATGCTTTCGTATGTTTATCCGGCGGATGTCCGGCTATTATGACAGGTCGCATTTGTCAACGGATTCTCATGAAATTTTGGGAACAAGTTCGATTATTTTTTGATCAATTTAGATGTCGGAAATATTTCGAAATGGCGGAGATACGGGAGTTCGATATGGATGGTCTTCAGCTCACAAAGCCACTAGTATAGACTGACAAAATGAGCAAGCCATGTCATGCTTCGTCATACTACTGTTCAGCATCAAGCAGGTAACACCACGTTTTACGATTCAGGCATTTAAATAACTGATAGACATAGACTAATTTATTTTCAGGATCGTAGAAATTAAGCCGCGTTTTATCCATTGTTATAACTAGCATTCATGTTAAATTCTGTCTTTGAGAGCCAGCACTTCTAGGGTAGCCTGAACAACATCTTCGACCACATCGTCACTTACCATCAGGTGAGATAGTGGCCAAAGACTAAACTAACAGGCATAAAAAAAAAACTACGCACAATACCAGTATAACTATAAATTTACTTATTCTTGTCCATTTTCGCTTACACGCTACTACAGACAGCATACAAATTACTGCCATTTTAGAAAACAAAAGATAATCAGTCGTTTTGCCTATTCTCGTTCTTAATTTGTAACCTCCAAAATGTTTGTTTTTATCTGTTTATTGAACTTGTGTCGTATATTACCCTCTTATTTATTCATTTAAAACTCATTAAGTACATCGTCTGAAATTCCAGAGATACAAGCAGCAGTTTCCGAGTTCTCCAAAATTTCACTAGAAAGATATACAATAGATTTTATAGTATTAGATTTTATATGTTTAATTATATGATGTTGATTGAACCCAACTACAACGAATGAGACTTTAAATATTAATCTTTAATTATATTCATAAAAAAAAGTTTAATTAGGTACTAGGCTCGTATCTTGAAAGGTCTAACCATGAAGCAAAGAAGGGAAAACTAAAAGGAAGGAATAAAACTAATTTAACAACTATGCACCTACCAACTTATCATTCTTATAGAATGGCAATCTGAGATTCAGACTACTCAGTAACAATTATAAGTTATATCCATTAGCTGCCGAATAGCCACAAGCTTCCACCGCAAACCACAACTTGACGAACTTATCTATTGGTCGTGTATTTTTTCTTCAAAGTAAGCCTTTGACTAGATCTATACTTAGATATTGGTCATGTCATTGACTGTATTTTGTCGGGACCGTGTCCAATTTGACCAGAGAAAATGTGGTATGTGTAGAGGATGCTAGTTTTATGGTGCACCTAGGATGTGCTGTGCTACGTGATTCCATTTTTAAAAGACCTACGGTAGGTTGTGGGTGGCACGATATGAGCATTCAGTACAGTTTAAAAACCGTCATTTGTCCGTTCATTTTATGTAACCATTTACTTTGGCACACCTTTTGGAACTCTGTAATCTCTGTTTCTGAACATTTAAAAGTACATACCTACACTTGAAATACTAGTTTGTTGGTTTTTAGGGTTTCGTATACCCAAACAGCAAAACGGAGCATTAATAATAACACTGTTGTCTGTCTGTCCATACGTATGTCACGATTCTCTAGCTCTTAAGCGGTATGAGTAACTAATCTGAAATTTTGATATTTTGTGTAAAACGTTTTGTAAAGACGAATAATGGGGAGTTAAAAATTAAATGAAATTGTTTTTAGGTAACACTTTCTTTGAAACGAATTCAATAAATTCGTTTCAAAGAAAGTGGAGTCTTATTGAGGTACACAGTGAAATAAACTTTTATTTAAAAAAATATCCGTCAATGTTGTCAACTTTAGACCATTTTTGTACAGGGTCTATCTCAAAAACTAAACTAATTAGGTATATCAAATTTCCGTAAGCAGAAAAATCAGAATTTGAGAAATATCGGTTCTTTTTCATTAAATGTACTTATATTTTATTTACCCATTTATACTGATAACGCTTTAAACTTATACTGCAGTTTTGAAGGTGTGATTAAATCCAACATTTTCATTTTGATTTCTTTGCGGATTGCAATGCAGAACTCTATCCTAAGAGGCCCAATGCGCACTTGGCCTTTTTTTCAAATATGACGTTGTGATATTGTGTTCTATTGACCTCAACGCTGCAGCAAATAATGATACATGGAGAGAGTCTCTTTTATTAGGTACCTATTTATAACAGGGGCACAAGCCTAAACAAGCCCTATGGTGATAACATTTGTCAGTAAGCTTGACCGATAAGTTTCAGGTCACAGAAACTTATAATGTTGACTGATAGGCCAGTCTCATTTTCGTTATCACAACTTTTGGTTATGTAAGTATATTAAAAACGCATAGTATATACATTTTTCGCCTGGCATAGACGGGAAATGGTTCGAGCTCTGACAATAATTGTCGTTTAGAACTTTTAAACGGCAAATGTCAGAACTCTGGTGGCTGAAGCTATTCTTGACGAAATACTTTCTATATGAGGATAATAACGGTTCCCATTATAGGTTAAGCTTGTTAACCATCATGCCATCAGGGGGTAGACCATCTGCAATAAAGAAAAAACTGGATTTGCGAGGCAAGAATTAAGTTATTCTGTGTATATTTTTTTAATTCCGTTCAGACAACGCAAGTATTGAGAAACAATTAGAATAACTTCGAGTTCAATGCATTTTTGTTCAGTCTGTACTTGCTCATCGTTTAGTTCAATCTTACGGCATAGAACATATTATAATACTACGCTTACGGTCTCTTCTACGTCTCTCTTACGTCTCTCGTTGTCTTCTTATAGCGCTCTGCATACAAACGTAGTTTCGTCATCGTAAAACAACACGGGAGAGCGGGTGTCCGTGTTGTTCTAAGTACGTCATAATATATATACTAAAAGTTCAAGTTCGTTGAAATTTTGTACATGTCCATAACCCCTATATATATGCTTCTGATTTGCCAGTTTTTCGTTACACATATTATCTATTTTATCGCTAAATGTGAAAACAATAAAACCCATACAATTAAACGATTTTTTTAAACTGGCAAACCGAAGCATTAATCGAAGTCTCGAGATATCAAAACAAAAAATATGACAAAACCAGCTTTGTATGGAAAGCGCTTTGAAGATTACCCTAACATCACGCAGGCTGAGCACTTGCTCGTTAAAATTAAACAAGGTATGGTATGGCATTGATATACCTAGTATTTTAACTCTCCAATAAATTATTATAAGAAAATCCACAATCACATCTCACAATCATAGCCTCCTATAGGCAATTTCCTCCTTCCTTTTCAATGTAATTCCACGTAATTTTATCTCCCGTAGCTATATCAGCAATTCTAACTCAATATACTTAGATGTAAAGTAATTGAACTAGACATCCCACAGGAAGCGTTCTTAGTTCAACGAACTCTGGGGATTAGTCTGAGGCTGGTGTTAAATGGAAGGCTTAGGACCTATATGTACAAGAAATAATAGGTGCTTAGTTGCTCTACAAACTATATTCTTTGTTAAGTTACAATATATGTATTAATATAGGTACAATATATGTATACATTTTTATAATGCTTTAAAAGGGATTAAGGTAAAAACAATTGCCAAATGTGCCTTTCTACGAGCTTATACGAAAATATAATTCAATTTTTACACGAAAAATAAGCAAAATACTTAAAATCCTCTCAGCTGTGTAAGTACACATAATATTTTGTAACATAAACTGTGAAGTTAAAATATTCATTATTTGCTTTGGACTCTGTAAATAACCCATGCCGCATCAGTAATTCTGAAATAATCTATTTAATTACCACTTATACTTAATATTATGATATAAGTACATACTTATATTACTACATATACTATATTATGTAATGTACCTTCTATGATAGTGGAACTAGGAGCTTCTCAAGGAAATGTTCTGGCCCCGCATTCCTTAGCAACAGGCACTGAATAAATTACCCTATAATTATCCAACAACTTCAGAGATGGTAATTGCGTTTTCACCATCGCTTCGGATTCGCCAGCGAGAGTTTCCAAGTCGGTGCACAGTGTAACAGGGGGATTGGGTACTTATTAACTATGTAATACATAGGTGGACTTAGCTTTCGTCTTGACTCTTGAGGCGTAATTGCGAAATGGTGGGTAGTTTGCACCAAATTTTTAATAGTCGCTAGAGGCCTTGAACCGTGGCACTCTTTTTAAACGATGATGCCCTACTTTACCTCATTACTGCTTTGCGTTCGTTGCTTGACTTTGTGTATGTGCCTATATTATATCATTTGGTGTTATCTATATGAGTCTCAAAACTACATGAGAACAGCTCTGTACATCATCGTCGGAAGTTAGTAAGGTTCCTACTATGATACCTTCTTTAGCTGTAGAGTATGAGTGAAAAGACCCAGAACAAGTTCCGTTTTTTTCCTGGACGTATGATAACGCCAAATTCGCTCTAATACAGTTGTGAGAAAAAATAAAAAACAGGCCAATTGCGAGTGGAACTCGCGCACGTAGGGTTTCGTACCATTATAATATTTTTAGCTATTTAATTTTTATTATTTTTAGCAAATAAACGGAGAAAACCTCATTTATTGTATGGGAGCCCCCTTAATTATTTATTTTATTTTAATTAATTATATTTAAAGAGAACATAAAACTAAATATTCTGTGAATTGTTAAAGCGTCTACCTGTCACCGTTATTAGTATCGAGCAAGAAACGGTAACAAAATCAAGTTTGTTGTATGGGAGCCCCCCTTAAATATTTTTTTTATTTATTTTTAGTATTTGTTGTTATAGCGGCAATAGAAATACATCATCTGTTAAAATTTCAACTGTCTAGCTATCACCGTTCTTGATATACAGCCTGGTGACAGACGGAAGGACGGACAGCGAAGTCTCAGTAATAGGGCCCCGTATTAACCCTTTGGGTACGCAACCCTAAAAAACATGATGATGTTTTTTTTTATGTTGTTTTGACGGAACAAGCCCGAGGGCCATGCACCTAATGTTAAGTGGACTAACCTCAGCCTGTAACAGATGCAATTCGTCAACGACGAATTACACTGTGCCTGTAATTTACTGACTCTCAAGGACAACTGCCGGAATTCACCGTTAGGTGTTTGGCGACAGTTTTTGTTCTTGAGGGTGGTAGCTAGCCAGGCGGGCATTCGCAAAATTCCCTTCCACCATGTGGTGAACCTCATGCCGCGACGGGATTCGAACCATGGACCTGCTGCACGGCAGTCCATAGCCAATACCACTGAGCCATCACTGCTGCAGTTGGTGTTTAACTATATATCTAATGCATTGTGTCGAAACTGCAAAACCTCTGTTTTCAAATAAGTAGTGTAGGTAGGTATACCCATCATCTTTTAATAATAAAACTATATCTATTAAGCTGTAGAATAAGCTGAGTGTTATTATTATTTATGTTATTTTGATTATTATTTATGCAGTTCAATTTGAGATTTTTGGCACATTTTCTCTGAGACAGTTGTGCTAATAAAGTACAGACGGGCGCATAAGAATCTGCATAATAATGTGCTATTCTGAAGGTGTGCGATAGAGTATCTACCTCCAGTGGTTTCGTGATGGGCTTTGAATGAGAAGAGTCTAGCTCATTTACAGCTTCTCCATTCTATGTGAAGCCGAGCTAGAAATACTTCCGATCTGAGGCTTTCGTTACAACTTTATGGTTAGAGCCTACGTAGAGCTTTCCGTGCCCACGTAGTTTCTTCATATTTTTAACACCAAGTGTTGAATCGGTGAAATGTTGTACGCTTAGGAGTCTAATATTTATGCTTCTGATAAGAAAAGTGGAAAACTTTTCCGTTGAATTATTTATTTTATCTCAAAACGTTAAATAATAAAATTTCTTAATACTAAACGATTTTTGGAATAATTTTGAAAATACATAATTTTAAGATTTCTATATATTACACATTAATTGATACAATATCAATAAATGTGAAATATATCGTCAATATTTATCCAATCCCCATGAGGGCAGACAGACATGTCAACGAGGAATTCGTTGTCAGAAAATGACAAAACTGACCCAGGAATCGAACTCTAGACAATATAGGCAGTAAACTCTTAATATTAGATGAAATTACATGTATTTATTGTACTTAGAAAGCTCAGAACAAAATGAGTGAATTTGCTCCTACCCTAGTTCTTCTAAATATGCTTCAGCAATCTACATTTCTGCTTCATAGGCTTTCTTTAAAAACATCTTACGGCATATTGCGTAATTCTCCGTCAGTTCATACAAGTGCTCTATTATAAATGATCGGCATGCAACAGCTGTGATTTCAATACATTCCCCGCTCGCTGACACAACAAGATTAATGTGGTTAAGTAAGTGTTAAGTCAAAAATCTCGTTACGCACGAACAACTCCGGTCTTGAAGAAAGGCTCGCCAGCCGTAACCTATGTAGTCGTGAAACTTCATTTACTTATATAAAGGACCGTGCTGTAAAAGGGCATGAGTATTGGCCATTGCAAAATACTTCAAGAATTGGCAATCGGATGCTGCCAAAAATGTGAACAAGTGGTACGGTTACATTCTCTCCCGTGAAGACTAAATAAGGCGTGATTGTTAAAACAAGTGTTATTTTCTTCGAAGTTTCGTAAGTAATTGTTGATGACAATTAAAAGCTAATGCGAATAATAATTATTGTTTGTAATTACTTACATCCAAGGAGACGGATGAAGATAATTAACGCTGAGACGTCTTCGGTGAGACATTCGAAATTTAAACATTTTGTAGCTAGGACCACTGAGCAAGTAATATTAGCTAGGACTGGTAACTTTTTTATATGACACGTGTTACGCGATATTCAGAAAATATTTATGGAGGTTAGTTTACGTAATAATTGCAACTGATTATATTCTTTAAGAGTTTAAGGAATCATGAAGTGCTTTGAGCTTCTACCTTACTAATGTAGTCTCATCATAACTGTTAAAGATATTATGATTAATATCGAATGTTAAAATGCCAAGATCATATACTTACTGCTGTCACTAAAACTAGACATAAAGCGGAAAACTTTTGAATTTCTCGCGACCGACTTGAGTGGTGAACAATTTACTGTCATTGGTAATCATTATTTACGACTGAATATATTTACTATTGAAATCCGTATATCAATGCGCCATATTCAATAAATCGTTTTAATAGTATAACAATTGAACTAAATAATTGCATAAAATAGAGACGTGAAAGTGTACTTCTTTACGTGTATCGAGTTACATTTGGAATGCAAAATAATAGCACAAGACAAGATAAGTATTGTGGTGTTTTACTTTCACACAAGTAAGCGATACTTTGGGAGTATATAGAATACTAATTGTGGTTACAGTCATTTGATATCTATGGATCCGGCCATTACACAGTGAGTCAGAATGACTTCATTAAATATTTGAAGAGTGATGGCTCAGTGGCATTGGCTTTGGACTGCCTCGTAACAGGACCATGGTTCAAATCCCGCCGTGGGCTTGATCTTCACTGCATGGTGGAAGGGCATTTTGCGAATGCCCGCTTGGCTAGCGACCACCCTCAAGTAGAAAATCTGTCGCCAAGCACCTAACGGTGTGTTCCGGCAGCTGTCGTTGAGAGCTTAACAACTGTCTCATAAGTGACGGGCGCAGTGCAATTCGTGACTTGTGATGAAATGTATCTGTTATAGGCAGAGGTTAGTCCGCTTAACATCAGGTGGGCCTCGAGCTTGTTCCGGCACAATAACTTAAAATATATATATTTATATATACATACTGAATATTATACATTGATGAGATTATTTTTTTCATTGTCACATAGTTCTCCAAACTAAGGTAGTCTTACGTAATATAATGCTAATGACAACCATAAACGAGCATCGAATTCAAGGCGACATTGGAAGTCATCAATTGACTTGTTGAGTCACGCGCCTGATAATAAACGTCATGCATAAACACATAATAAAAATTAAATAAAAAAAGCCTTTTATTTCTTACAAATAATATAGTGCATTGCTTTGTCTAATGTATATATAGCCTATACCATAGACATAGAACATACACTGAGAAAAAGAAAGTAAAAAGCGCCCTAATGACGGCCAATTTATATGGTATAAGGCGAAAAACCGACCAAACGTAAATACGTACAAAAACGCCTTCCAACTAGAAGGCGTTAAACGAGGTCAGTGAAGGCGAATGTTTCTTTTCGTCTTCATTTAAGGTGTATTTTGTGGTCTTTCTTAAATATTGACTTTTCGATGAGGCTGACGTTATAGTGATAATCACCGTATATAAACCGCCGTAAAAGTGAGGTATATTTTATGGTCAATACTGCAATTATTATCGTATAACAAGTTCAATTCTGAAAATACTTTACGGAAGGCGTTTTTGACGGTTGTGTTTATTATAAAACATGGTACACTTTTATTGATTGGTGAAAATCATCTTAAGAGTTGTGAATTCATCTTACGTAGTTACAATTCAACGGTAAAAGGTCAAATTTGATTTAAGCCTTTAAGTCGTTTTTCTCAGTGTATAATAATTACCCTATACTATGATTATCTATCAATGATTAGTAATTATTTAAATAATATTTGTATACCGTATCAGTCTGGTCGACCACTGCTCTCACCTCCCCAATAAAGGGGTGTTGCCATAATCCCCACGCTCGGCAGGCGCCTTGGGGATCACCTGCCTTTATTATTTGTATCATGATCTTTATCTTGTAATAATATTTTAATATTGTTATGTATGCAATAACGCCTGCTATGCGGATTACCTTGCATCACCATTACCTTGCCTGCATTACAAATATACGGTAGCTTTTTTTTCCACACATGATTTAAATGTTTCCTATAGTATATTTGTATTTTTTCAATTATTATGCCCCGTGGGGAGCCGGGTTAGAATTGCACCTCCCCATATCATCCCGTGGGTGTCGTAAGAGGCGACTAAGGGAAAAATACTGGAATGTGGGCAGCAGCACCTTCTAAAGAACTGCCATCTTACACTGCGATCCCCACGCCGCTTGCCAAGCGTGGGGATTATGGCAAATACCCCCTTAATGGGGGAGGCTATGTTCAGCAATGGACGAGTCGGCTGTTACAGTAATTATTATAATATGTTAGCCCTGTTACCACCAACACAACCCACCCCTAGCACCAACACTAGCACTGCGACCATTTTATATGATTACGTGGAATTGAGCGCGTTTTTATTAAAGTATTTAATTATGATATATTCCTATAGTTGTATTGTTTGGAGACAGGCAAACAGCTTGATAATGACCACAGCTATAGCACGGGTATAGAAATGATTTGGCTTCCCGAAATACTTATGTGATGTTGAATCCTAAGAACTTATACTTCACTTCTCAGCTGACAAATCTCAAACATACGTATCATACATACAATCACGCCTGTATTCCCCGAAGGGGTAGGCAGAGGTGTGTCAACACCCACGTTTCCCCAATTGGGTTTTGGTCCCCTGTAATAGGGGTTGAGCCTATTGCCATTCACCGGGCACAGTTTCAGGGTCATACGAAATGTTTTCTCTTACACACTAGACGAAACACAAGAACATATTACGAATAATATAGACTTTTATTACTCTCTAAATTAAATTGTTATAAAAATGTCATCCTTTGTGGCGATATCAATATAGATATTAGTCCAAACACTCCCGATAAGCGCTCTTTTGAGTATCTAAATGTTCTAGCGAGTCATCGTATGTTACCTGGTCATACTGTACCAACACATGGACGGACATGCCTGGACCATATTATGGTTCGAACTAAACTGGATGCAACTTGTCTTATTTTTTAATCATCGGTGACTGATCACGAAAGTGTAGCCATCAGTCTCAACCGTACAAACCAGCTAGGTTACTCGGAAAAAGCATGTCACAGTATTGACTATAAAAATCTAGATCTAACAATTCAAGACATAAACTTTCTGGACATACTTGTAATTAGTGATGCTAACCAAGCGACTGAACTATTGATCAACAATTTAACAACAGCCATTAAAAAGAACACAATACTTAAAATTTTCCTAGAAAACAACGGGTTTGTAAAGCATGGATTACACAAGGTCTGTTGCGCTGCATGAGAAATAGAGATAATCTTTTTAAAAAGCTCAGAAAGATCCTAATAATGAAGTTCTAAAGGCAACGTACAAACGCTACAGAAATTTCTGTAACTCTCGTCTAAAAAAAGCAAAAAGAGACTATGACAGGAAAGAGATTGATAGTGCTAGAGGTGATTAAAAAAAACTCTGGGAGGCTATTAAAAAGATTGGTGGCTCTAATAAGTCAGTAGATCACTCACCCTGTCTTCTGACTTCTGATACTCCAGACAGGTGTGTTAATGATGTGAACAATTTTTTCGCGAACGTAGGGACTAGGCTTGCTGAACAAAACATCCAATGCTCCATAAATACCCTGACTGACTCCTATTCATCTACCCTTAAATCTTTTGTTATATTGCCTGCAGATGAAGGAGAAATTATGCAAATCATCATAGGCTTAAAATACAACTGTTCTATAGGGATAGACAGAATTTCAGGGAAAATAATTAAAAGGTACAGTCAAGTTCTCATTTCCCCTATAACGCACATCTGTAATCTGGCCATGTTAACGGGAGTGTTCCCTACAGCATTTAAAACGGCACGTATTAAACCTATCCATAAGTCTGGTGATAGGGACTGTGTCAACAACTACAGGCCAATTTCTATTTTGCCAACGTTATCTAAGATCCTTGAGCGCCTAATGAACCGCCGTCTAATCAACTACTTAGAAGCAAATAAGCTGCTGTCACCCTTCCAATATGGTTTTCGTTATGGAAGGTCTACAGATGATGCGGTTCATGAGCTAGTCAGTTCTGTTGTTACTAACTTGGATAAAAAGAGGAAATGCTAAGTCATTTTCCTCGATTTGGCTAAGGCTTTTGACACAGTCTCTATCCCACACCTGCTGATAAAATTGGAAAAACTAGGCATACGAGGAGTTCCGTTGAAGCTATTGAGCGATTACCTGGACGTAAGAAAACAACGAGTTAAAATCAAGCATTGGCTTAGTGATGAGTTGACTGCTAAATACGGAGTTCCGCAGGGCAGCATATTAGGCCCAACCTTGTTTCTTGTTTATATTAACGCTCTGTGCGAGCTTCAACTTGGCAGCTGTAAAATCATCACATTTGCCGACGATACGGCCCTCTTTTTTAGTGGAGAAAGTTGGAACGAAGTGTTTATAATGGCTCAAAATGGTATTAATAAGGTAAACAAATGGCTTCAAAGTAACATACTGACACTAAACATCACTAAAACGAAGTACATTCCCTTTGCTTTGAGATCTGATTTTCTTCCACCACCTTCATTTACCATTACCGTCCATCTCTGTGATCCAGATTTTGGAAATTGCTCCTGTCCCTCACTCCAAAGAACTGACAAAATCAAATACCTTGGGGTGGTAATTGACCAGACACTTAGTTTTAAGCCACATGTTGACATCCTTGTAACCAGGCTACGTAAACTTATATATATATTTAAAAACCTTCGATATATTGCTGACCGTAAAATTCTAAAGATGGTTTACTTCGCGCTAAGTCAGTCTCTTGTCAATTACTGTATCACCTCGTGGGGTGGTGCCGCTAAGTCACATCTAATTGAGGTTGAGAGAGCACAGCGTGCGATTCTAAAAGTTGGAGCTTGTTTACCCTTCCGCTATCCTACGGTTGATCTTTACAAAGAATGGGATGTCCTTACTGTCAGGCAGACGTTCATCCTTCAGACGGTACTTAAACAACACGCACAGTTACAATACGACCCTGAACTTATTAAAAGCAGGCGTGCGAAGAGCACTATATGCTCACCTCAGTCGCTCAATACTTTTCGGTCACACAAATTCTTCTGTTTTCAAGGCCCATATCTATACAATAAACTAAATAAGATACTGGACTTATATCCACTTCACGCCTACAATTGCAAGCAAAAAGTCACTACATATCTAAAAACACTAGACTATAATGATACGGAAAATCTTCTGAGTCCTCTCATATAACATTTCACCATTTTCAAAAAGTGTATGTTCATCCTGTTAGATGATTTAGTAGTTCGGTAGGGTTTGACCGTGGGCATACCTGGGTAGACAAGTAGGTGTGTGTGTATGTATGTATGTATGTATGTGTGTATGTATGTGTATATATGTATATGTATATATATGTGTTATATATATTATATACTGTGTTCATCCCCGTATCTCAAACTATTTCCATACCAAATTTCATCCGAATCGGTTGAGTAGATCGGTTATCGCGCAAAACCATTAACCTCTTTTTTGCTCAGTTGGATAAAACTATCCTATGTTCATCCCCGTGTCTCAAACTATTTTCATACCAAATTTCATCTTAATCGGTCCAGTAGATCGGTTATCGCGCAAAACCATTACCCTCTTTTTTGCGCAGTTGGATAAAAACTATCCTATGTTCATCCCCGTGTCTCATACTATTTCCAAACCAAATTTCACCCTAATCGGTCCAGTAGTTTCAGAGCCTATTCAATGCAAACAAACAATCAAATCTTTCCTCTTTATTATATTAGTTTAGATATATTATACCCCTATCATGTCGATAAGTAGGCACTCAAATCTTAGTTGTAAATTACAAACAATATATACAAACGTTCAGATACAAGATACAAATAGATAAAAATCCTTAATTTACAAATCATTAGTAAAATATTGACCTCAACTACTGACTCTCGCTATATGACTCGTTTTATATCTGCACAAACTAACACACACATGTTCACTTTACACACTGCGGTACAGCGTGGCAACAGCGCGAACGCAGCTGTCTCGTATATCGCACGCAAACCAGTCTCGCACTCACACATTAACACAAACTCAACTCAACGCATGTAAACATGTTTCCTACCGTCCTCAACTATTAAATAACTTGCACTGTATTTAAAATTCCATTTAGTTATACTTATATTTTTTTTCTACTATTATTTTATATCTAATTCTTTAGTTCACTTCTTTATTTTGTATCCATTTTAAACATTAACACTAAGTATCCTATAATTAAGAACCATATATAACTTCCTGCCTACAAGTAGTTCGTAATAGCGTAAAACTGATTTTAAAAATTGTATAACAAGGTAGGAATGTCATAATTTATTTCTATCCGCGGGAGGTGTCCTGGTGACCTGTGATACAGGTTTTTAGAAACCTACTTCAGGCACCAGCCCCTCACAAAGATAGGTTTAATTTTGGCACTCTTGTCTGTCCATTTATGTATTTTTACGTAAGAAACCTTTTGTGAGGAGGAAATAAATATATTTTTGATTGATTGATTGATTGATAGACAAATCTCATACCTTCCCAAAATGCTCTACCACACAAAACGTTGAAGCTCTAAGCCGTGGCAGGATTTTAACTATGTTGGCCCCTGGGTAGCAGTCCATAGCTATTGCCTCAGGGTCATCAGGTCATCACTGCTTCAAATTTGTTTTGATCTCTCTCGATTGATAAATTTTGTCTACCTATAGTGTGAGTATATACGTCCAAAAATAAAAAAGAGGCTACAGCTTATACTTTCTTTAATCTCATGTTTTGATAGTCCTGAATAATATCACAGGTATATAGAGAATAATTACTTTAAAAAACAATTTTTCTACACCTGAAAAGTATGGGACTCAATTTAGTTTTATTTACTTGGATGACATAGGTATTTTTTCAGTTATTTTGATTTAAAAACCCTAAATACTGAACCGGTATGTATGACCTTGATTGGTGGAGTAGCACAAATACAAAAAAAATACAATTGAAACGAGAACCTTTTCCTTTTATAAAGGAGTAAGTACCTCTAAAGATCCTTACTTAGCGGAGAATCGAATTGGTGAATACTATCAGTGTTGCTGATCGTTTTCGAGTAGTTTACTACTCTCCCAGCTATTTGTAAATGGTCTCAGTCACGACGCGAAATGGCCAACAATATTATCGTGGCAAATGCTGGGTTTATATTTTTATTCAGTTTGCTTTCCACCATCAACTGTCCGGCACGACTGTCCTACCTCGTGACAGCGACTGAAAGCTTTGTACGACGCGCGGCGACGGTAATAAACGTACCAATTCCTTATTGTACATGTGTCGTGTATGTATGTAGTACATACAACTTTAGATAATATTAAAGACAGAGAGAGATAGGGGAAAACATGCAAATTATATTTTTAATATTGTTATGTTTGCAATAACGCCTGCTATGCGGATTACATTAAAAATTACAAATGTACGATAGGAAACATTTAATATTTAATATTAATTTTACGTCATCATTTACAAGTATAAAACCGATTGCAAAATTGGTCTTGTTTGTAGTACAACGTAAGTGGTATTATAGATGTCGCTCCATCCCAATACGATGAGAACGATAGGAAAGATTTTAGTTATGACGTCATGTCATGTTAGCTCAATTCGTTAGAGCATACCCCGGCTAAAGGGGTGGATCCCGCACATGACTTAAATTTTTCCTATCGTATATTTGTAATTTTGTAATGCAAATTATATTTTGGTATTTGAATAAAACTTTATCGAAATTACAGACCAAGTACTACTTAAAAGAAATCAAGCTTAAGCCGAATGCCAAATTTCGGTGAAAGTTAAACAGGGTCACGTAAAGTCATGTTAAACAATAATAATAAAGAAATGGATCCTAAAGGTTGAGCATGAGAAAGTTTTTTGATATGAACCATTGCAGCGTTTTCAATATTACCTACCAACCACCTTATAGGAGAACTGTACTTCCTACTATACTTAGTTAGTCTGAAAAATATTAGATATGAAATCCTATGAATAAATACATAATATTTATAGGAGGCGTGCGTGCGTCGGTTATTTTGCGCTTCCTGGGAAGCTACACGATAAATCGAGATATTCTAGGTTTGGGATAATGTAGCACATTTATAATAGTATGCGTTTTACTCTACGGTTTAGTAGTTTCTGGGATGAGTGATAAAGACACACTCAAAGCAAATGTATATTTGAAGCGCTCGTAGCGAAGTTTACTTAGCTGTTCTCAACCGATCAGCAAAGTTAAGCAACGTCGCCCGCGGTCATGAGTTGGATGGGTGACCGCTAGTGACACTACTACTGAGCGTTTCCGTGCTTCGGAGGACACGTTAAGCCGCCGGTCCCGGTGTTGTCTTAGGATGGCAGTCGTTATAGCATGGTGGTAGGGTATTTTGCGAATGCCCGCCTGGCTAGCTACCACCCTCAAGTAGAAAATCGGTGGCCGAGCACCTAACGGTGTATTCCAGCAGCTGTGCTTGAGAGCCAGTACTTCTAGGTTAGCCTGAACAACATCTTCGACCACATCGTCACTTACCATCAGGTGAGATATGTGGTCAAAGGCTAACCTATCAGGCATAAAAAAAAACTATGTTCTTGCTTATCTATTATATATAAGGGATGACAGGATCTCAAGCTTTTGAAGCCTCCTTATAGATAAGACTTACTGATAATGCCCGTTGTATTTCAAATATTATTTTAATATTTACAGCAATATGTTTAGTAGATACAAAATGAAGGTATCTTATTTATTTTCTACAATAATAGTTGTGTAAGTAATAGTAGAACTTTGTGGGAACGAGTTCTTTCGGGGAAGTACTGCCATCATACCTATTTCAACCGCCAAGCAGTTACGTTCGCATTACTGTTTGAGTTTGAAGAGTTTGGATGCGGTGAAATCATAGGCACATGAAGTCTCATAACAACTTTATGTTTCAGGGAGATGGAAGCAGTTCTTGTGACAAAATGCATCTGGCATATAGGCAGAGGTTACCGCTTAACACTAGGTAGGACTCTCGCTTGTTTCGTCACAATACCTTACAAAAAAAGTCATGTATAGGTAGTTAATTTCGTACATTATTTAGGAGAATATATTCATTACAAATTTAACGGATCTTGGAAACAGTAAAATATAGGCAGGGGTATTAAAATAAGATTTGTGTTTGAACAAATATCTTAAATACTAATAGAATCCTTCGCTCTCTCTCTCTGGAAACAAAATGCAGCGCTTGCCGTAAAAATATTATTTTGCTCCCTTGTTCAATCTACTATTTTGACGGATTATATTCAACAGTATCTGCAAGTTTAGAGCTCTCCATGAGTGCACAAACATGTTAATATGCATCCAGTTACGAGAAACTTAAAAAAATCACAATATAATTATTATTGTACTAAGGATTGGAAGGATACATTAAAAAAAAAAAGGTTTTTACCAACCTTCGCAAAGTATATTATCATTTTAACGGCAAAATCGTACCAATATTTACTATCTATGTCTATTTTTAACCGACTTCAATAAAAGGAGGAAGTTCTCAGTAATTTTTTTTATGTTATTGTGACGGAACAAGCTCGAGGCCAACCTGATGTTAACCGGATTAACCTCTTCCTTGCATGCATTACATCACAATTTACGAATTGCACTGCACCCGTCACTTTGAGACATAGTTGCTAAGTATCATGTGCCTGTAATTTCACTGGCTCTCAAGGACTGATGCCGGAACACACCGTTAGGTGCTAGGCGACAGATTTTCTACTTGAGGGTGGTAGCTAGGCAGGCGGGCAATCGCAAAATGTTGTCATTGAGAGCCAGTACTTCTAGGTTAGCCTGAACAACATCTTCGACCACATCATCGCTTACCATCAGATGAGATAGTGGTCAAAGGCTACCTTATCAAGCATAAAAAAAATAAAAAAATACGTAATTCTGTGTGAAAAAAACACCCCCGCGGAAAAATGACGAATTACATGACTTGGGCTTAGCAGATATTAGCGTATGACCGAGTGTAAATGTATATGGTAGTTTTAAATTTGTGTTTCCAGCCATTCGTGACATATTTGCAATATGGATTACAATAATATTAACGCTTGCTTTATATTTAAATACGTATAGGTTATATAGCGTGGAACTTTGTTATGAGCCTCATGAGTATTGAGCTTGTATAAGCAGGTACTTACCTAGGTATTTTGCAGTAAATTAAAGGTCTGAGGTCGTGATCTCAGTTGGTAGAGTAAAACTAGAAATAGCCGAGATAATGATTTTCAAGTCTCAGGGAAATTGAACTTCACGTATGTACCTACATAATAATAAAGGTAATATGGTTACCACTTTCATTTGCCTACGTAAGTTGAGGAAATATTGAAGAAAGTCATGGTTATGCAGGGTTATTAGAAAAATGCTTACAACCTTTGGGTTGACTTCTGCTAGCCCTAACATATATAAAAAAGGTCGTACCAATTCTACCTTCATTTCTGAATCGCCGCGGACGTGACGTCAGGAACGCCACATGGTCCTGCCGGAATAGCTTTTGACGACTCGATTCTAGTCGAAGCATCTTCAAGAGGTCCCTCAGTAGATGATCGTGCGCTTGAAGAGTCAAGACGTCTTGAAGATTTTTTAATAAAATTCTAAATTCGTAAAATTCTATACATTTTTTTTAGAATGTTATTGTGACAGAGCAAGCTCGAGGCCCACCTGATGTTTAACGGACTAACCTCTGACTATATCAGATGCATTTCATCACAAGTCACAAATTTCACTGCGCCCGGTCTCATGTGCCTGTAATTTCACTGGCTCTCAAGGACTGCTGCCAGAACACACCGTTAGGTGCTTGGCGACAGATTTTCTACTTGAGGGTGGTAGCTATAGCCAGGCGGGAAATCGCAAAATGCCCTTCCACCATGCGGTGAAGCCCAAGCCAGCGGTGGGGATCGAACCAGGACCCTGTGGCACGGCAGTCCATAGCTGTTACCGTTAGGCCATGATTGCGACAAAATACTTCTATAAATAACAAAAGAATCTATAAAAAAACTGACGATAAGTGCATAAGTTATAATACGATGTACCTATAACAACGATAAATTATGAGTCCTTACATTATCTGCCGCCACGATAATAATGTATATTATATATGATAGACTGTAGCAACAGGTGGATCGACAATGAAGGGTGCTCCGCTAACCGAGAAACTGATCCGGTCACGATCGCAGTCCAGATCAGGTTACAGCTTTCCAGGTCAAAACCAGGTACTACCAGGCAGGCATTGCTTTCATCTCTATGATGACTCTTTTGATACTTCTCTAAGTATTTAGAGAGACCGCACTTTTAACTATGTAGGTATAGAAAATTAATAATTTTAAAAACCCTAGCAAGGTTGTATGAAAATTAAGTGGACCCCTAGGGGATTCAAGTGGAAAGCACGGGTGCTTTGGTGTTTGAAATCTGATCCTTACATAGAGCTAAATATCTCAGTCATACCTCTAGTTATACCATACTACGAGTACTAGTACGTTGTAGAATAACGCATTACCACCTAATGTGTACTTAGTTGCTGAACGCAGCAATAGAATATTTTTAGAGTTCAATTCTGTAATTATAATCTTCCTAAGAGCGCCGTAGAGGCAAAAGAGTAATGTTGAATAAATAATTTTAACTATGACTGCCTTTCATATGGGATTCTACTTACTTAGACTTTTAGCGCCGTCTCAAGTTCCGTGGAGTCATGTTCAGGCTGGAGGCACCACTGTTACCTCATTCGGTGCAAGTATGTAAACCTATAGACAGATGATTTTGACGTTTGGATCCGTGTGGACCAAATATCCACGTAATGAACAAATGTCAAAACAATTGATCGAGTTAACATATTGACAGAATGCTGGCTTATATTTCAGCAAAATAAAGCTCAGCGTTGCCATTCCAGCATTACCATATCTACAGCGAGGTAATTTAGCCAGCATTCTAGATACTTGGGATAAGTATCTACATCCTTCCACCAAATATTAGAAATCCTACTATGTAATTACTTAATAGAGCTCTGTTTATCAGATAGATAAGTATTCTGACTGTTGTGAGAATAAAGTTGTTGAAACTATAGTATAGTAGTGTCATAGATCACATTAACAACTTTTTGAACATTCTTCGTTCAGTACTTTGCTCTGATAAATTCAGTGTTATCCTATATCCGTATATCTATAACTAAAGTACCTTTTGTGTACTTGCTTTAGTAGTAAAGCATCTCGAAGCAGTTTCCTTCGTATCTCAAACGATCCGATAAATATCTATTTCAATAAACTGTTACTAGAAAACTTTCTCTATAATCAAAGCAGGTGTGTTTACAATGGTGCATTGTTCTCTATAAGTCGCATTGTTACGACAAAAAGTGGAATTGCACCGATGCTTCCTCGTGGAGACGTTGATTTGCTACGATTGTTCCCTGGGTAATGGCGCGGGCAAACTGCCTTCATTAACTGGTCGATTGTAGAGGGTCTGCTGTGTGGAGGCGCCGCTACAGCGCCTCTTTTAAAGGCGAAACCATCTTGAAGATCTTGAGAATGTTTACTTGTATATCAAGAGATACTTTCGTAGGAATTGACTATTTAGAACTCCCTTCAGAACTTAGTACCTGCTTGTTGAGCCAGGATCCAATGTCCAATATTTTTCAGGCTATTTATATTGCTATGTCAGGCTGTTTTCTGTCTGTGCTGTGCTGTGCATCGAAGGAAGAACTTGAATTTTTGAAGTGTTTACTTAGCTGTTCTCAACCAAAAGCAACAGCAAAGATCAGTGAAGCAACGTCGCGCGCGGTCATGAGTTGGATGGGTGACCGCTAATGACATTATTACTGAGCGTTTCCGTGCTTCGGCGGGTACGTTAAGCCGTTTGGCTAGCTACCACCCTCAAGTAGAAAATCTGTTGCCAAGCACCTAACGGTGTGTTCCCGCAGCTGTCCTAGAGAGCCAGTACTTCTAGGTTAGCCTGAACAACATCTTCAACCACATCATCACTTACCATCAGGTAAGATAGTGGTCAAAGGCTAACCTATCATGCATAAATAAAAAATAAAATAAAAAAAAGAATTGGTAAAAACACGAAAAATAATATTTCTTTGTACTTATAGGTAGGCTACCTACTATGTGCACACTCACATCGTGCTCGTTCACGAACACTTATACTAATCTAGGTAGGTACTTACCATTATTATTTATTTTATTACACATAAACGCTCGAAGAAGCAGAAATTGTTAAATAACACAATATAGACACCTATATACCTACATAGCTATATCAGATATTATTTTATGTGTCTTTACCGATATTTACCGTCGAAACTCTCCAAAATATGTTTCTTTTTGTAAATTATACTTAGTGCATCTGAATTCGTTTATCCAATTTATTCATACAAAAGTATTTTGATTGACTGTTTGTACCACTTATGTCTATGTAAATTATGGCTATCTCCCCATATGGTAGGTAATGCGTAGGCGCAACGAAACGCGAACTTTTATAGCGTTTTGCTACTGAGATAGATCTGTTTGAGGAAAGTGAAAGTTAAATTACACGCTAAATCTAATCTGCAAAGCAATACAAAATTTATGGGAATTTTAAATGGCAAACTGGTTCTTGATGTCTTAACTATATAACTCCTACATCGATAGATGTACTCACGTATAATAAAGATAAGTATACACAGAGATACCTAAATAAAAGAGACGAATATAAAGTACCTACCGACACTCCTTCTTTTGTCTGACTCATGGACATATACAAGTCAGTTTATTCATTTATATATTTAAGCTGCTATATTTAATTATAGTCATGCTAATGTGTGAACACCGACCACACATTAGCATGATCCGACTTTCACAAGCTATTTCATACTTTTTGGTATAGGAAATCGGTTTTTTTTTGTATTTTTTTTTCTCTTTTTA
Organism: Plagodis pulveraria; assembly: GCA_963890685.1. Classification (NCBI taxonomy): domain Eukaryota; kingdom Metazoa; phylum Arthropoda; class Insecta; order Lepidoptera; family Geometridae; genus Plagodis; species Plagodis pulveraria. The sequence goes on from OY982959.1 coordinate 10,523,530, forward strand.
TTGATAATGACGCTTACAAGATCATTCCCTTGTCTAAAATAGTGTTCATCGTCGACAATAGTAAATACCATTTAATCATCCAAGTAAACGAATAAATTTTTCAGTTAATTGACTATAACTTCTAAACTACTCAACCAATTTCATGAAACTTATATGGGACCGCCTCGGAGATATACACTTTCAAGTAAGAAAATAATTATCAATATTGGACTACTTTGTAAGAAGGTTATACGATGTATTTTTTTTTATGAAACATCGAATCGATATCCTCGTGCTTTTTGGAAGTCAGTTAATAAAATTAAAAAGAAGCCCTTCCATATCCCATCTGTCACTTTAGCTATTAGCACAACTGCTAGTCCTATGATTGTTAACATTAGTGTGCATGAGTTCTATATACAATAAATAACTTGTATATGTTTTCAATTTGTATATAATACATATGACAAAAGGGAAAACCCTAAAAATGAACAGCAACAGAAAAATTATTAAATATTGTAATCATAACTATCTATTAACGAAAAAGATAATAGATAAAAATTGTGCGGTCCATTTCCTAACAGGAGGAAGATTATAACATATTAGATTTATAATTATTTTTTTGTTATACAACATTATTATTGTCTATGTAGATATTAATTTTATTAATTTTATTTTATTAAGTTTAAGTACTACTAGTATCATGCAACCACCACGTCGCCGTATTTTACGTAATTTCGCTTACAGATGGGTTGTCTGGAAAATATTGGACCCCCAAGAAACACTACAAAATAATGGTGTTTCAGTATAGAGTTTATCTATCTGATATTACATGATGCGTTTATTCTGAAAAAAACCTAACCTTTTATAATAAGTACTGGCCTACTCGTAATTCGAACACACATAGAAACGTTTAGATAGGCAAATATATATATTAGATAAAGGTTATATTATCGTTCAAATTTCATTTGAGTGTATCTCACAAATGTGTCCGTCCAATTACCGCTTCGCCATCTTAATTGACCATATCCGGTCAATCTTCGCCATCCATATCACGAGTCGGGTAAGAACTGGTATTGATTGAAAGTGACACTGGTGTCGACTTCCGCTGCGAGGCATACGTGGAATAGCTCACGTAATGGATCAGGAAATTAAAAGTGGACGTTTGATGGGCGTGTGTATTTTTGTAGACTAGGCTTTACATTTTCAAATTTTTTTCATTAATTTTCAGTTGTAGTTGTAATAAAGTTACACTATATATATATATCGCTCAAAGATTAATCTAGATCAAGAAATTAGAGTAGCGGCGTCAAGACTTATCCCACGCATTGAAAAAAAAATTAAAGTTCAATAAGCTTCCTTACTAACTAAATTGCCATTGTAAGTTTGTTTCCAATTTTTCTTAAGTGTGTCATTATGAATACAAAATTCAGCTTCATATCGTAGATCTTTTGATGTTTATGCCTATCTACCTAGTAGGTATCATTATCCCCTAATTCGACTAGCTAGGACGCCACGCGCCGAGAGAAAATACTAAAGCTGTATGTGCGCCGCGAACTGAAAAAGTTTGGGAACCCCTGGACAAAGGCTAACCAAATTTTTCTCTAAGTATAAAGTATAAAGATTTTAGTAAATAATACGGAATTACTCACGTAGTTCCGACTATAGGTTCGACCACGTTCAATGGTATTTTTCAAGGAGAGCTCGGGATGCCTGCGTTGACTTCTCGCTTCACTCTGTTTATACCATAGGCTTAGGTTGAGCGTAGCGAAAAAATCTTAAGTCTATGGTATATACCAATAACGTGTCGAAGTCGGTAGCATGCGCACAATATTGTGATAATCGGTACGTTTGAACCATCATGATACTAAAAAAAAAACATGATTCTTACTGACTTCAACAAGTTATGTCACACATTTGAGTGTTGAAAACGATTCCATTTTTTGGGAAAAAAAAATTTCACCTTTTTTAGTGACCCTTGTTACTTATGAGATCGATTATCATTGACAGTGAATGACTATATCATCCAGATTGGAAAATACTTTTCAGTTATTGGAGTGTAACTTAAAAACGGCTTGACCGATTTTGATGAATTTTAAATGATACCACACGGCAAGCATCAGATTTCAAATAACAAAAATCATCAAAATCGGTTCACCCAGTTCTGAGTAACCAAACATAAAAAAACAGACGAATTATGAATCTCCTCCTTTTTTTGAAGTCGGTAAATATGAGTAAAAGCCTACGTTAGTTTTTATAGTAATAATATTAAATTAATAAAGTTATATAGTAAAACTATGGAGTAGGGACCCTATATAGTATTCATAACTTGATAAATTGAAGATAGGATTGTATTATTATAAAATTTAAATTAAATGTATGTATTGTTGACGATGATGAGTGATAACAGGTACGAATACTGTTATTGTGTATAATAAAATTCACTTGCCACTTGCATTTGCCTTATTTCCAATTTAGATCAACCGCCTTACCAATATATTTATAAATATAAATATTTTCCATACAAACGTCGTAGGGTGGGTGATCCTCCCTTATTTGAGGATTTAGGTCCAAAATAAAGCATAATACCGATTGATCTCGTCATTATCTAGGCTTGTATGATGCCGAAATTTTAATAAAAATAATTAACTTGAGAATTATGAGCCTAGAAATATTTTCATATAAAGTTTTCGAGGCTCATCACTTTCAACTTTATTATCTTTTTAAAATTTTGGCATCATACAAGCCTGGATAATGACGATATCAATCGGTATTATGCTTAAATCTGGACTTACAATCTCAAATAAGGGAGTTATCACCCTAATACGTTTGTATGGAGAAGTGACCGGCCAGTTCAACCTTTATAAAACTTACGCTCATATTTATATTTTATGTTTGAAAACACGGGTGTTTGAGCGTGAACAACTTACTATGAGTCGATATCACGGATGTACCACACTCAACATCCTGGAGAAGGCTTCCAGTAGAAGCCGAAACATTATCGATAGTGATATCGACTAATAGTAAGTTAGTAATTTAACAACTTTAAACGGTTTAGATCGCGTATATTTATCATTATTTTTGTCCCGACGTTTCAAACACTTTGCAGTGATCGTGGTCACGGGGTCACCCCGTTTAATTACTATGTGTAATATAATAATCGCGAAAATCTAAGACAACATAATAGTAAGTTGTTAACGCTCAAACACCCGTGTTTTCAAACGTAAAATGTAGTAAGTATACTTAATAAATCCAGCAGGTTTCCCATCTTATCTCTTTTGTATCTTTAGCACTACAGACAGATGGACACTTCAATTAATTTATTGCATCGTCGCGGGGCGCAGTTCAGGTTTCACGCAGAACTTTCGCAAACCCTTTCACTGTACTATCCCTTGATCAGAACATTTGAGAGCACTCAGATTGTCAGTAAAGATCGCTTAAGTAATAACCCTGTAATGAGTATAGCCTTCGGAAATACTGATAAATAGGAAACGATAAGTTTTTATAGTCTGCAAGATCTGTATCGTTACGCTCGTAAATGAGAATAAATCGGTATATACGTGAGTATATTATACCGATTTATTCTATTTTTTTTTCTAGTTATTAGATATATATTTAACTGTTCTTCCAAGAGGGATTTCCAAACTTTGACAATTGATAGCGGCCACATACAATGAGGAGGATACAATTAGGTACTCATTACGTAAGAGCCATATTCACGAAGCTACATCTGTCGAATTGGCTGTCATTTAGTAATTTTTTTGTTTCAAATCATCATATGAACAGCTTGCAACAAACACTTGCAATTGAGAAAATTGTTGTATAAAAGTTGGTGTTCTGTTCGGGCAAGTTTATACGTTCCAACCGTGTCACCAGCGGCAGCGATCACCCATCCAAGTCATGACCGTGCGTTCTAAAAACGTGGAGGTGGTCAGTTCATGACCGAGATCGTACGATTTGACCCCGTTAATATTTTTTAGCGCTTAATGAAAGACCCCTTAGATGCTATTACGGAAAATATATTAAGCTAAAATACAAACACTTTATTGTACACCAAAATAAAAATAAAATTACTTGTATGTATGTAGATGATCTCTAAATTAAGGTAACAAGACCTGGCTTAGCGCTACTACCTACTTACCATCGAGCTTGGATTAGTTCCTGGAACCTAATTACATACATAAATAAAATGTTAAATGTATAATTATTATTGTCTCTGAATAACATGTTGTCTTCGTCTTACTTTTATTCCACACATGCGACGTCCTTAGTTTTTAAGTTTTTTTTTTGAAGTATCACGCCTGTCCATTACAGTCAATATCCTCGTTTTGCTTGACACTGCACTGCGCTCGTTACTCCAAGATGTTAGTTCTCGTGTGTCATTAGCCCAGCAATATTACTTGCTATAGTGCTCATCGCGTCTAAAGGAGTTGCTTGCACACTACTGCTTCGAGGCAGAATAGCTGATACTGACGTGATTTTCACCAAGACGGACTCTTGTTGAAGAGACCTACCACCAGGTGAACTAATCTAGCAACATATTGTGCAAAAGTTGGCTTTTGTCATCGCAAGCCGCCTACTTTCCTACAAGTTCCTACAACTTCCTAATTCACTAAGTAAAATATCGGCATTCATTCATATTATATAACCAGACTGTACCTACCTAATAGCTAAGAGCTAGTGGATACCTGCTGTGAAGTTTCACGCTACTGATTTTTGTATAGTAAACGTGAGAAACAACAAAAAAATGTGAGCATTTCTCAATACAATTCGACGGAATTCACTCGGAGGCAGATGGCGTGACTAATAAAGTCGTCCTTCAAGAAATCTCGCCACTTTTAATAACAGTTCCAGTTGGTAGCATGGTATTACAACATTTTGGAAAAATTACATGTACAAGACATAGTATTATAAAGTCTCAGTCTTAGAAAAACTTAAAAGGGGCGAATCAAATCAATATTTAGGTAAATTCAATATCACTGCGCACTGTAATGTGGCGGTAACGACAACGATTTTTTTCACGCTGGTATATCCTAGGAGAGACCCACCTCTCCGGGATATACATATAAGTGTATAAACAAGCAAAGCTTTCGCCACTTTCGTTGACGGTCCTATACAATAGTGGCGAGCTTATTACAATTTTCTGTGCACAGTTTCATGCTCTGTACTACTAATGAGACTGCTATTATACGCTGATATTGCAGCGTCCGATATGCGAGGTCGGTTTGAAACTGCCGGTTACTAAGCAGACGTGACGATTGCTAAGTTGAAATAAATATTCTGAGGCAAAGCTATACCCATCTATATGAGTTATTGGTGTATTCCACTCCGATCCCACGAAGAGATACCACATGGTATCAGTTATATTTTCTATTAAGTTTTTATTCCGTTCTGATCCCACCTACTCTTTATTAATACTAAATCAAGTACGGTTTGCAAGATAAATTTACTATTACACAAAAATATTTTCTGACTAATTTTCAAAGTACCAGGAGGGCAGAAGTTTTAAGAAGTCTTCTTTGTATATATGCTAGAAAACACTTGAGATTGCCAAAGCTTGACTTTCGATCAGAACCAACAGATCAGAGATAAGTATGATTTCGTGCATATGTTCGTTCTGGTTGTTCATTTAATTCGTATATTGTGTAAGTTGTGTTAACGCGTTTTAATTATTCCATAGAGGCCTAATTGATTAATTAGTCGGCAAGCTTACGCAAGCAATATTGTGGCAAGTTACAACTTGGTATATTTGTAAGGGCTTTCTCGATAACGTTTCTTAATAACTACTTTTAATAAAGGATTTAACGTACCTTAATAAAAATTTTTCTTCCTTAATAACTAAGAAATAGTTATATGTGCAACAAGAGAGCATTTATCAAGTTCGTTTTTGCTGCGTTGTTGATTTTGAAGACCGAGTAGGCGATGGATCCTATGACTGAATCCTGAACGTATTTAGGGTATCTAAAGCACAAGATGTAAGAAACTTTGGCCTTTAGTAGAACGTAAAGAAGGTTTTTAGAGATTTAATTAATATTAAGATTCAGGCGTTACCTTACGGAAATCCATATTTGAAATATTTTCAGAAGATATAAAATACATAATTGAAAATACTTATTATTACGGGGTAAAAAATACTTAAAATTAACTACAAAACTAATCCAATATTCTGCTAAGTTATAGATATAAAACTAATATTAAAAAAAACACTTAATAAAATACAAAATATATCTACGGACAAGTCCGCCTAATTTGACCGACACGTGAAGCCACGTAGCCAAACCGGAACCATTTTCAACGCAGTGCGCTTCTACACGAAGCATCCTCAACAAGAGGTCTTAACTCTTCCAGCGCAAGATCGAGAATATTATAAAAATTACTTTTAGATATTTATTTCTCCTTGTGACGTTTCATATTTTATTTCAGCATTTTAACTCGCTGTTTCAATTCCTCTGGTGTCAAACTGCTGTCTTCCTCACTGAACTCACGCATATTTTGTAATAATTTTGTATTTAATAGATTTCACTGCAACTATGACTCCCGCTACTTTTATAAAGGTGCGTTCTGAAACTGCAACCGTTATATTTTACTTCGATATTAAATATTGGTAAAACTATATTCAATATATTATATATATAATTACATGACAAACTTTGTAGAAAGTTCCATTTTGCTCTTTACAGAACTTTATAAGGGTCATGGCATAATGTAACGCGTTCATCAGGCAAGCTCATATACTCTGGCTGGATTAATGTGGGCCCTTTTACATTGCGGAAACAGCTCGTCAGACTGAGTGTTTTTTTTTATATTGAAATGAACCATCCATTTCAAAACGAACCAAATTTTGATAGGTAAGTGTAATTTAAGCATATACAAAATTGAAAGAGTTCCCATTCTTAGTTGAACCTGTTAACCACCTTTAATCGCAACGTCACCGACCATTAGGTGAAGTTTTGGACAGGCTAACCTGAAAAAAAAAAGATCTTATCATAATCGTCAGAACCTTACGATCGAACGATGAATAAACGATAACCAGGATATGTACTGAATTTGAGCTAGTGCCAAAATCGGTTAAATACTTAGGTACTTACTAGTAAACTTGACTGCTTTTTGAAGAAATTAATCTGTTTACTTTAATTACACCACCACTAACCTCTACGATGTAAGTAACAAGGACACATAAACAAATGTGACGAAAATTTTTGGTTGTTAGACACTTCTGCCCACCTCTCTTAAGATATACTGCCTTGATGACAAGTTTGTTGATTTCATTTAGGCCTATGATGTGAATTGGTGCAGCGGATAGCACATACCGCGCTGCCGCGCCGCAGTACCCTGGTTCGATCCCCACCGCCGGCTTGAGCTTCACCGCATGGTGGAAGGGCTTTTTGCGATTGCCCGCCTGTCTAGCTACCACCCTCAAGTAGAAAATTTGTCGCCAAGCACCTAACAGTGTGTTCCGGCAATAGTCCTTGAGAGCCAGTTAAATTACAAGGGCACATGAGACTTAACAACTATGTCTCAAGGTGACGGCCGCAGTGCAATTCGTGACTTGTGACGAATGCAATATAAGCAGAGGTTAATCCGCTTAACATCAGGTGGTCCTCGAGCTTGCTCCGTCACAAAAGCATTAAAAAAAAAAAACTTACGCGCACATACGAAAATAAATACCACTTCTACGAATAAATATTAATCGTAGCACTTATTATTTGCTAACAAATAAAATACAGAAGTGGCATTGCATGTACTGTAGTTGTGTATTGGCATTTGACAGCCACGTAGAAGATTGCATGGACAAAGTGAATTTAAGTGCCACAGCAAATATTGCGACGTGATCGCGGAGGGTCGATAATGAACCATCAAATTAACTTCATTGCAGGCGTGATATTGAATTGAGATCGAGTGCGAAAAAACTCTTATCGATTTAAAAGTAGATTTTTAAGGCCCACGATATATTGTAGATAATTTCGTATTCATTATTGGGAAGTAGTTTTTTCGTCACATCTTAACAACCGCCAATAATAATGATGTTAATTAATAGATTCAGGCGTTACTTTGCGGAAATCCATATTTAATAATAACAATTATTTTTAAATATTTTAAGAAAACATTAAATTAATATTTTAATAAAACACTTAAATAATACAAAAATATATCTAGTAACAATTCCGCCTAATTTTCCTGTTCAGCCGACGTGACGTCACAAACACCACAGCGCACGATTGAGATTTCTCGCTTCGTGCTTCGTGTAGAAGCGAAACGCGTCGAAAATTCTTCTGGTTTGGTTGCGTGGCGTATGTGACGTCACGTCGGCTTAAGAGGAAAACTAGGCGGAATTGTCACTAGGTAAATTTTTATATTTTTTAAGTGTTTTATTAAAATATTAATTTGATGTTTTCTTAAAACATTTTAAAAATAATTGTTATTATTAATAATGCTGTTAACTAATTATCTGAAGTTTAAGTTAGTTTATGACGGTTTAATGAAGGTTTTTTTTATCTTTTGAAGCAATAATGTTCTACGCTTACCTACTAAGTCATTTTTATTTTATGTATTAGTGGTATTTTTCTTTTCTTGTTTATGATTCACTATTAATTTGATTTAGTCATATTTTATTGTCTTGATTTGATTGTACCTTAATCTTCCTATTACACCCGTCTTGTTATTCCTGTATTACCTCTCCATCCTAAGGTTAACTGGAAGAGATCACTATTAGTGATAAGTCCGCCCATTGTAACACTTTATTGTAAGCTTTCTTTTAGTTTCATGTTATTTTTGTATACTAAGTGGTCAAACAATAAATAGTTATTTATCTAAGTCTGAGCCTGGACCACATCATCGTTTATCAACAGCTGATATAGTAGCGAAGTCTACCCAAATTGCAATAAAATGAGTTTTTTTTAAATCGTTCACTTTTGACCCAAATGATTTATAAAAATCGGCCACACGTCCACCATTCTCGAAGCCTTACCATACTCCAACTCTATAATCATCAGCAATGCAATCTACATCCAGTGCGTGCATGACGGCAGCGGTCGTTGCCCGGGTCCCGTGTAGCTGCATTCCTGGGAGACCTGCTCACAGATTAGTAAATAGTCACACAACTTGCGTGCGACGGGATCAGACTAAAGATTAATAAGGAAGAGGCATGCATCTGGATGGTATGAAATGAACGTTAGTTCGTACTTAGTAATGGAGATAGTCGTAGGTAGGTCGTACAGTCACCTAAAACTAGATCATCTTTATATTAGCTGTTTAGTAAAAAAACAATCAGAATATGAATTGATCTAAATGCTTTTGTTGTAGTGTAGTGATGTATCAGATTAAGTATACGTTTCTTCGTCTTGCTAGATTTAGCGAATTTCACCTCAATTCGTGTACAAGAAGATTTTTTGTTAATAACAAATATTTTTAAATATTTTAAGAAAACATCAAATTAATATTTTGATAAAACACTTAAAAATATAAAATTATATCTAGTGACAATTCCGCCTAATTTTCCTGTTAAGGCGACGTGACGTCACAAAGCCACGCAGCCAAACCGGAAGAATTTTCGACGCGTTTCGCTTCTACACGAAGCATCCTCAGGAGGTCTTGACTCTACGTTTTTTTTTAAATATATAAATAACTACTTAAGTTCCATCACCCTTCATAACTAAGCAAATAATGGAAGCACAGTCTAGAAATGATCAAGTCGTAAAATTTACATCGTGTTTCTACGAGCTTGGTAGCTTATGATTAACAAAATCGGTTAAAAACGTTTTATAATTTCAAACCAAGTCGTGATCGTCCTTGAAGTATTCCGTGTAAAGATACGACGGACGCAGCCTAACCGAAATTACAAAACATGTTCAGAAAATAGGACAGTAACAATCATAACCATAGTAGATTGTACAACAATTACATAAAACAATTAATTTTAGCCGTGATTTTTTTTATTTTTATTCCTGATAGGTTATCCTTTGACCACTATCTGACCTGAATCTAAGTGATGATATTGATCTAGAAGTGCGTGTAGATGCTTAACATCATGGTATTTAAATCCAGGCTAAAATAGATTTTATGTCCGAGTTATACACTCGGATTTTTACTTCAATTGCGATGAAATGAAGCAATGATAATGTTCATAATACATATATATCTTTCATTAAAATTGAAATGTATAATGGAACAATGTTCTATTATAAGTGCCAGTCAGTTGTATCTGAGTCTTTAATAATATTGATTTATGTGTCTTATTAAAGAACCAAGACCACTTTTTACATGAAATATATTACCAACCGACCCGCAGAACAATTTAACAAAAATGTATATTTAAGTATATGCACTTCTGCTTAAAATCAGACTTTTACTGCACTAGAGCATAAAAAGCCCTATAAAAATTTTCAGTTCGTTTACACCGGCCATAAAAAGGACTTTACGAGCATGGTAAGTGAGAGCATATTTTTTTGAGATCGTATGTTTTATATACCTACATATAAATATTATGTTTCGGCCGGTACACAGAAGACGACAGAAGAACAAAAAAATAATAGATAACAATCTGATATATGTTACAACTTATGAAAAGACGTATAAATATGTGTATTTCTAGAAAAATTTATCTGACACAGAAGATAATTCCTTGTTGAATATATGATGTCCAGCAGATTACGTTTTAAGACATAGAAACAGATGATAAAGTAAAGCTAGAGACGAAAGGAAGTTCTTTAAATTACCAAAAATGCAAAAGAAAATGTAACGACTAAAGTGTAAGAGTGTCTTCTATACTTACCCTACCACTGAAATAGTGCCTATCAACAGATTGCTTAGATAAAAACCAGTAGCTAAATAGTAGACATTCTTACATAATTCTTACAAGCGCCTACTTATTTGCTGGGGCTAACCACTGATCATAAAAAATATAATTCATTTAACAAGCTACCGCTGTCAGTCTATGTTAATTTATCACATAATTTGCACTAGTAAAAGTGAAACTGAGCACTAAAGATATAATGATAACTTTCAAAATCCGGAGGGGGAACGTTTGACACAATAGATGCTCTCTAAAGCTTTGAGGACCATTTAACAATTGCCAGATAAATCTTATCTAGACATAAGCATAAGGCCGGATAGGGGCGTGACCTTAAATTTCTGAATGAATTCTATGAACTCGACGCGTGTGGCTCCTGCGACGTGTCTAGGTTCACCTATTTCACCTATTCGCATTTACCTATAGCCACCCTCCAAAGTTGCCCCTTCCATCATCAGTGACGGTGGATATTAATGTTATGGGGGCCATGTTTTGAGTGCGTCAAGTAATCATGTCAACATCATCAATATTTTTGTCTAATTTGGCAACCCAGTAACAACACATACTGTAGCACTGAAGGTGTTATCCTTTTCTTACTACAAAATTTCTATAATCCTTTTTCAATTTCTGTACGTACTAATCCACCAAAAAACATGTCGCGGGTTATTATAAATCGATTAATTTAGAAAAAAGAAAATGTTTTCTATTGACATCGAACTATTGTTTGTTTGATAGTGGTATTCACTTCGTAGGATGGTGAGACAACGAGATTGGTGATGACTCGGTGCCATGAAAATATTTTAATCATAAAATTGTTTTTTTCCGAAATTAAGATAATGAGAGCTAACTTGTACAGAAACTACCAATATTCTTTACATAGATTTCGATATGAAGACCTTTTAATTCTGACAGCTGTCACTCGAAATGAAGATCAGCATGATAGATTATCAGTAGTTTAGTATCCATACCTGGTTTCTAAGATAGAGCCCATTTAAGTTTGACAGCTTTTATCCGAAATTAACATCTCAGGGTTAACATGTTAGTTTCGTATTAACCAGTTGTCTATTATCAAGAGTTTCTGGGAGTAACGTTTGACAAATGACCTCCGACATGAAGATCCCAATGAGAGCTATAACTTGTGTAAGAAACAAATAATCCAGGTAAAATTATTTTTGAAGTGAAGAATCCTTTTAATTTTGATAGTTTTCATATCCTATTGTGAGCTTTTTTGGAGTCCATTTTATCCTAAATATGAAATCAAAATAGTAGAGTTCAACCTGAATTGGCATTTTGACAGCTGTCGTATTGATGAATGGGATTATAACCTGAAATGTCAATTTCACCGCTGTCAAATTTATATCCCTTCAGGTATTAGTTTTTGTAGATTATTTCCTAAATCAGGCCAACCGTTTTGGAGGTAAATTGGAACATTCATTCTGAGAAGTCCTTAAGCGCCGACTATGTTGGCTACTGCAACGAGCCTAAGCTGTACTAAGTAAATAAATTCCTTTCAATGTGATGCTTGAAGTAGGAAAATCGGAGTTTGTGAAACCGTCCCTTTGTGTACAGTTTACACGGTCCAAGTAATTCAGGTTGTCTTTTATGTAACTATCATTGTTTGTAGACAATAACATGACACACGACAGGAAATTGTACGGCGAGATTATGTGATAATTAAAGTGGAATTGCAGTGCTAACTAGCGACGTAACACTTTAAATAGAAATGGTTACATTAATGAATGAATGTTGTGGTGCAGCAATATTGAAATAAACTGTCAGGCCAACAATCCTAACAAGCCAGCCTACAGTGTGGAAAGTGGCACCGGACTAGTTAGGATTTGGAGCAAGTGCAACTTCTTGAAAAGAAGAGAACATAGATAAAATTAGCACTAAATTCTTAATGCTAATTTAACCCATGTTTTCCTCTACATCATACAAAGTATGAAATGAAATAAACAAATATTTACTGTGTGCTTAATTTGCCTGAAAACGAGAAGACATAATTGGATCAAGGTAGGTATCTACTGGAGTTATTTGACAGACAAGAAACAAACAAGTGCCTTTATTGATCATTTTTATCGAACAATTACTTTTGAGTTTTGATCAATCAAGAAGATAAATCGGCAATGTTATTGTGCAGCTAATGAGAGTATTGTGCTAGAGAATGAAATACTTATTACAAAAGGTTAAGGCGAATAAATAATATACTTAGATTGATATTGAGACGGAGAATTCGAGTGTTGATGCTGTCAATAATTTTTCTCAACTCAACTCTTGACGTTAAGCCTCTATTTGTAAGATGGACCAATATTAAGTACCTATTCAAGTAAAGGAGGTCATGATAGGTTCAAATCTTTTGTTCTGACATCAAGCAGGAGATTATTTAAAATGGGTTTCATGTTAGAATAACTCTCAGTAATGTCATTATACATATCATTTTCCTACGTATATACCGATTACATATTGGTAGCAGATGACATGAGGGCGCATATACTGAGACATTTCGTGCGAAAAATGTTTGCACATGAGATGCCTCGTAAGTACTTTTAATATGTGTTTTGTATGTAATTTTATCTTAAAATGTTTAATTAAGTAACTACTTATATACTTTTTCAATGCTAACAAAATGTATATTGTCCGTTAATAAATACTTTGAATTGAACTGAAATACATATATTGCTCTAACGATGTCAAGTGACGTCTCACACGGCACTTTAACGCTTTAAAACTTTAGTGGGATTCCACCACAGATCTCAGAAACTAAAGATCTCTATGGATTCCACCCAACTTTTCCTGACCCAGATGGCGCATGCCGAAGTCATTGACCTATATATACTAGTCGCAACATCTCAAACGAAGATAGTGGACCAGTGCATAAAACGCGTGTAATCTCTACGGGTGCCCATCTGCGTGTGAAGGAGAGTATGCCGGTCGGCATACTTGCACTGGTCGACTATCCTCGTTTGAGATGTCGCGTCTAGTATATATAGGTCAATGGCTGAAGTCCGTGCGTCTGTAACGGGCATCTATCCGACAGCATACCGATAGACCGACAGAGGGGTAGATAACTGAGTCTCACTAATAATATAGGACTCAGTTTTCCTTTTGGCCGAAACAATAAGAAGTATACCATTATTTGAAATCTACTACAAAGCGTGGACTGCTGTCATCTAAATAACCGATGCAGCATTCACGAAGTTTCCGTTTGTATACATTGGTATTTCATTTCAAATAACGCGGGCAACTGAATTCGCACGTTCGGCGCCGAAGCAATGGATCTGTGTCGTAACAATAAATGTAATCCCCTTGACATTTCCAAACGGTATCACGAACTCACGACTGCTCTGCAACATCCTCTGTTACAAGTTATCGACGAACAATATTTATATTCAACAGGCTTTTGACCGCAAGTTGATAGTATTTAGCAATCCGTTACTGTCACACAATCTATTTACTAATCTTATTATGAAGTGCTCGTAGCAAAGTTTGCTTATCTGTTCTTAATCGATAAGCCAAGTTAAGCAACGTCCGCCGCGGTCATGAGTTGGATGGGTGACCGCTAGTGACATTACTACTGTGCGCTTCCGTGCTTCGGAAGGCGCGCTAAGCCGTCGGTCCCGGTTGTTGTCTTAGGATAGCAGATGTATAGCATGGTAGTAGGGCATTCTGGCTAGCTACCATCCTCAAGTAGAAAATCTATCGCAAACACCCAACGGAGTGTCCCGGCAGCTGTTCTTGAGAGCCAGTAATTCGACCACATCATGACTTACCATCAGGTGAGATAGTGGTCAAAGGCTGTAGGTTACAAGGCATTACAAAAAAAATGCAAATATTGTGGTTGTGGTTTTTAAACTTTCCCGTTATGTCAACAGAATACTCGTATTATTCATTACATTATGATAGCACGTATTTTGAATTGCGTTATTTTGGAACATTTGTTTTGAATCTGCTTAGGGCTAAATTCTACAAGGTTTTTTATACTATTCAGTGCTAAAGTCGGTTAAATTTTACTAAAAAAAATTATTAAAACTGGTTTTGGTATTGTTTACTGTAAGACGAGCTGTTGTTGCCGATGCTGTTCAAATAGACATCCGACACAATTCAATATTGTCAGCGGGTACCAACAATTTGAATTGGGTGTATCCTGCGCTTAACTAGAGACCATCCCCATCCTACATGGATCTGCGCGTATGCATCGAAAATCACGTCCATGGCGGAAAATTTACATTGGAACAGTTTTATCGCGATAGTAGCTACGTTTGATAATTAATGGCATGCTACATGATTATGGTATTCCCGTAGCTAGTAAGCCCCAATGCACCTCATTCCCCAAGTTACCCAACCCCTTAAACGATAAGTGTAACATGAGATCACCCGTAACAAATGTACCTAATGCATTAATTACAATAATATTATAAAACCAAAAGAAATATTCTAAAAATCTTTTCAGAATTGTGATCAAGGATTAGTACCAACAAAAAGTTCGACATCCAAGCAACAAAATCGAAAAATTATTATACCCGCCTTAGACGCAGCTTTCACCTTACCTGGACTGGACCTGGACATTTACCGAACCTATTCCTGCAGGAGCCAACCACTATATACACCAATAAGTTCAACAACGTTACCACTGTTGCACTCGTTTCAAGCCCATAATTCAGAGGCACCTGTAATACCGGTAAAGGATGCAGTTAGTGGCACCTGCGTGATGTCCTAGTTTATACGCCAGTGAACGAGTTGTATAAGTACCCTACTCTATAATCTTGTATAGTTATATCTTAATATAAAGCCTGGTGAATGCCCGCATGTCCTGGGCGCCTTGACATAGTTCCGTTGCATAGACAGGTTCACACTATTGTTTATACTGTGGTGCAGTAAACTAGGGTTAAACTGAAGTTCAAGCCATGATATCACACACCTGTTTCTTCAACTTCTACTATCCATATAATATGTGGTTATTGCTGATTAGTTTTAGCTGATTAGTTTTGTGGCTACGGTACGTAATTAAAGGTTTTATTGCATTATACATCGTCAAAACAAAGAAAAGCCTTGAATAAAGTTTAATTGCCTAGAAAAATTCTTTGCTATCGGCATAACTACTTATCATACATATTATGGTGAGAAATGAATCTCTACCTATGTGTTAACTCATATTATAAACATATATAACACCAATTATTTGTTAAAGAAAAGGAAAATAAAGACTAAATATAAAGGTTAACCCACATTAAGCGCTTACACACAGTATATTCAGAATATACACGAAAAAGAATTAGCAAATATGTCGCCTTCGCAGACGTAGGTGTGTGGGCGGAATCATAATAAAATGTCCCCTAGCAAATGTCAAAATAGTCGAGAAACTCTCAAGAGGGCACATGCGCAATGGGGATCCGATCAATGCACCTCGCAGGGGTGCGCGCGCCACCCACCCTCAAGCCGCGGCCATCTACGCAGTTCGCTAGAAAAACACCAGCGGCGAGGCTCCGCTCGCTCTTAATTCGACCTAAAACGATAAAAAAATTGCAATCAACTGCTCACAAATTAACCTACCAAACAATCAAGCAAGAGTCGCTTCGGTGGCGAGGTTACGTTTGATTCGGCTCGTTAAGGACACCCACACCTTCCGACAGTATCGCAGCACTCGAGCAGTCTTGCACCAAGTCGGCTGCGTATCGCGTGACTCATCGGATTATCCCGAAGATTTCAATCGTTCAATTAGTTACGATAGTGTATTGGAAGACGGTGTTGTGCCAGTGACTGTTAGTGGTGTCTCGGATGCCGGAGGTCCGGCCGCGCGTGCTTGATGACGGGGCCGTCGGCACCCGCTGACGAGTGAGGAGATCAGCCGCAGAATGGACGACTGTGACACTATCTTCTATGACGACGACGCCGAAGCTCAGTGCGATATGGTACGTGCTCTTGACCTTGACATAAACCTTCGCTTTCAACTTAACTATGCGATTAGCGATGCATCACTGTTGATTTAGCATACAGACGCTTCAGAGACGCCATGCACGCCAGGTGTAAAATTGACGTTATATAACGCGGAAACGGTTTGCGAAATGTTTGCACAAAATGGACGATATATTGGCTGTGATGCAACATGGTTACCATACTGGAACAATTCCGTGATTGTTCTGGGTGGCCTTTGTGACGATGCAAGTGAAGCGACACATTCATTCAATTGATTTAAAACATCAACACAGTTTCATTGTGCAGTGTGTGGCCTTGTAGAAACCTACACAAAGGTAGAGACGAAATAAAATAACTGACACAGTACTGCAGAGTAATTGTAATGTTAGCTTGAAAGGCAATTTGATTATACCGTTTACGAAATTACAACGGTTGTTGGTATTGTTAAGCAGACTAATGATAGTGCACTTGATAACGCTCACCGTTCTAAAGCCGACTTTAACAATAATAACAATAAAATACCGAAGCAAGTAAACCATTTTACGATTCATAAAGACAATTCACCTGTTTCCGAGCAGGTTACCGTTAAGGCATACTTGTACCGTAAAAGCGAAACCGTGTAGGTTAGGCATTAGCCGAAAGATAAGGCAATACCACCGGCAATACATAGCAGAGGAATGTGTGTGGGAAACTGACTGCTAATTGAGCTCTGGCTCCAAAATTACTCCGCTAATTAAAACAGTTGTCTAATCTCTGAAACATTTACTGGTAAGATGCAAATTTACAAAACGAAATGCAGCAGAGCAAAAACTCTTTTCGCTATAGTACAATGAGATGCTTGTCTCCATACAGATTTGCATAGGATAGATCATCCTAGATGTCACACTGAGTATAAATTTAAATATCAATCATTATACACTCATATACGCAAGAATTGACAATTGTGGAGACCCAAAATCTTGTTATAGAATAAGCGAATAAGCATTAGATTTCAAATCTCACAATATACGTTGCTTGTAATGTACGAGTGGATTAAACATTGGGATAAAGATGAATATTTTAGAAACTGCATCACAAATCACTGACTCCAAATGAATGTTAACGGTAAGCCTAAAACAATTAAAATTAATCAATGAACATTTTGTCTGAGTGATTGCAGTGCTCGTCGAGTGAAAGTAGACAATGCAAGGTGGAAATACATCATCATCATGTCAAGAGTAGGCAATAGGCTGAGTTCCACCCACGGGGTTATACTCGTATGTTCTTAATGAACAATGCAGCTTATGCGTGAGAATTGGTGAGATACAAATGGTCGTTGAAGAAAACTAACTTTAATGAATAGAACAGCCTCTATTACATCTGAGATTACTTTTCACAAACCCACAGGAAATAGTCGACCATTTAAGATAATGATAATATAATGATTATAATGAAATACCGTGAGAAAAATAGACTTATGAATTATACAGAACTTTTAGAGCTTTCTATCTATATTACTCCACAAATAAATTTATTGAACGTGGATGGCGTCGATGCATATTTTTGGAGAATGCATATATTTCATAATGTGTGTATTTGTATTATCCAATACTGCAACTGTAATAACCTTATACTTATACCATAAGTACATATTCTTCTCAGTTTATACTTCCTTATAAACTACAAATTGAGGACTATAAAATAAAATTACATGTGGTCTAAGACATGTCGAGCCATGCTAAATAAAGGTTTCGTAGTTACCACGTGCGACTTTCTCGGACAAGCTTATGCATTTACTTTGGTCGGTTACAGATACCTAAGAGTATTATCTAAATTGTATTAGACTTTAGTTGATCTGTTTCTTTCATAGAGAACATTTTAAAAGCAGAAATTCCAATTACCCAGCTAGTAATTTAGATTTTCCTGACCATGGCTATACATTAAATCTCGACCCATAGTAAGGGCGAGCAAAGCCAGCCATATCACTATCCCACAATTTGAACATTTTGTGGCACACTTTACAATTAACAATTTTGTATTCAATGGATAGAATGCTATTGTACAGTCGCCTGCAATAAGAAGTATACACTTCGTAATTTTCAAAATAATGTGTTGTCGCTAAGTTATTATTAATCGAAGTTAACATTAACCTGAGTAAAAGTATTAATATTATTCTTCGATTTAAAGATATTTCTGATTACATAGGGAAAAACAGAACTCTTTGCCACAATTTTGAAAATTACGATGTGTATACTTCTTAATGCAGGCGACTGTACTACTAATGTGGTGAGAAAATAAAAGCGCTAACATCGCTGTAACAGAACTAAACTCAATACTCAAATACATCGTAAGTAGTTAAGCTACTTAATACTAGATGACACCACTAGAATCAGGTTGTAAAAAAAACGAGAGCCCTCACAAAGCTCAGCTTTTTGCTAGTATATAAACTCGAATGTGGCCATTTTGTATATGCAAGACATAAGCTAATTATGAAAAACGGTATTAACATTTAAAACCTCCCAATAATTTTGGTTTCCCTTTTCAACAATACCCCCCTCAAAGGGATAAGATGTTTTAAAATTAAAGATTTTCATTAAAGATTATAAATGGTAGAAAATAAATCTATAGGTAGAATTACCTAATACCTGCCAATGATTAGTATTTTCTCTGAATGAAATAACCGTAACTGGCGTAAAAATTAAATCTACCAGAGTTCCGTTTTCCTAAAGAACCTTAAAAATTGCCTGACCGAACATACCATTTTTGTTGTTTTTTTAATTTGTCAATTTTAAATACATCGATACGAAGAGATTGCAAATTAAACATCGAAAGGTCATGGAACCTACAATTTTTTGCCGACAAAGTGTTTAAGTACAAAGAGCAAGGCGATTATAAAGACAAGGATTAGCCAATTGTCCAAGCAATTTATATCATCGTATTTTATATATATACGTGATGACTGAGAGTGAGAGAAATGAACTTAAAAGACATTAAACAGGGGAGGCAGAAATATTCCTACCTCCCCATTTTAGTGTCTATTTAAGGTCTATGAATACTCATATAACTACACTGAGAAAAAAATACTGGGTCGTCATACTTAAAATACGTAGCAAAACAGGACACTATTACGCTTGTAGGCGGCACCATGTTGCGTACGTAGCTTTCATTAAGTAGCCGACATACTTACATCGAGCTATGTAATTTACTTGCCTTTACTACGTACATAAGTAGCTGTTAGTATGTACCAGAAAAGACACAAAGCTATTAAAACATGATGCATCCTACGTATGGAGATATGTGGCACAGCTACTGTACTGGCTCGGGTCTTCTAAAAGCATGGTGCATCCTACGTATGTAGATATGTGGCACAGGTCCTGTACTGGCTCGGGTCTAGTAAAAGCATGGTGTATCTTACGTATGTAGATATGTGGCACAGTTACTGTACTGGCTCGGATCAAGTAAAAGCATGGAGCATCCTACGTATGTAGATATGTGGCACAAGTACTATACTGGCTCGGGTCTATTTAAAGCATGGTGCATCCTACGTATGTAGATATGTGGCCCAGGTCCTGTACTGGCTCGGGTCTAGTAAAAGCATGGTGCATCCTACGTATGTAGATATGTAGCACAGTTACTGTACTGGCTCGGGTCAAGTAAAAGCATGGAGCATCCTACGTATGTAGATATGTGGCACAAGTACTGTACTGGCTCGGGTCTATTAAAAGCATGGGGCATCCTACGTATGTAGATATGTGGCACAAGTACTGTACTGGCTCGGGTCAAGTAAAAGCATGGAGCATCCTACGTATGTAGATATGTGGGCACAAGTACTGTACTGGCTCGGGTCTATTAAAAGCATGGGGCATCCTACGTATGTAGATATGTGGCACAGTTACTGTACTGGCTCGGGTCAAGTAAAAGCATGGAGCGTCCTACGTATGTAGATATGTGGCACAAGTACTGTACTGGCTCGGGTCTATTAAAAGCATGGTGCATCCTACGTATGTAGATATGTGGCACAGGTTCCATACTGGCTTGGGTCTAGTAAAAGCATGATGCATCCTACGTATGTAGATATGTGGCTCAGGTTCCGTACTGGCTTGGGTCTAGTAAAAGCATGGTACACGTCCATCTAGTGGTGATGTCCATCATTCTTTACTATCCATGCCACGGAATCCTGTGCAACAACCATACTTACGTGTAAGATGCAACATGCTGTTACTAAGACCAAGCCGCTACCTGTGCAACAGTTCTGAACTACAAACATAGAATGCACCATAAATAGTTTGTTAGACCTGAACTGTACAGTATGTCTGTGGATACACAATACTTTAAACAAATTCACATGACATTATTGTAGGTACTTTAAACATTTTAATGTTATTATGAAACTTTAGATAAGTTACATACTAGGTGATTGCACCAGCTAATGGATTTTGAAGTTAGAAGAATACAATTTATTTAAATTTCCATTTATTATCTTTATTGTCAACTGATATACACCTTAACAAAACCCTTATCAAACTAATGCACGACAATCATACTTAAGTGACTACATAATAAAGCTGAGTAGCACCCAATGTAAAAAAAATAAGAAATTCGGCTTGTTACGATTGTTATCACACTAGTTTATTTAGAAAATATCCTTCAGGTGGATTTAACGCTGGGTACTTTAAATTAATGCCACCTTGCTGCCCGCCATATAAAATTTTCAATCAATCCAAACAAGGGTACTTGATGCTGTTCAATATTTTACAACTTTTCTCCACGGCTCTACATTATTTCTTAGAAAAGATAGGTTGACGTCGTAGTCTTCAGGCTCTGTAATAAAAAAAAATCTCAAACATCGAGTATTCTGTTACTAAAATAATAACCGATTAAAAGTACTACCACAATAACTATCGCAATTTTCTCTATCGGTATCATTGTTTACTGATGCACTTCTTGTTGAAGAATAGGATTATGTTAATGGTAATCTGAGTGTATTAACGAGTTCGTCACTCGGACGTTGCTTTCTTCTTCTCGTTATTAAGTTTCATTGAGCTTGCCGCTTGCGTTCCTTTTTTGCTGCTCCATCTTGTACAGCAAGGTAAGCTGAATAATATACGACTATTGGTTGGCCTTTGGAAAAAGCGTATCTTAAGCCAGTATGTAGAATTCTTCTGAATATAAGATTTTGAAGTTTCTGTAAAATGATAATATACAATATGGCTCAATTTTTTCTTGAGCCTTTAAAAGTCATCCATCAGACTGGCCTTCCTTCATAAGAGCTCTCCCATCTTTCCCTAAAAATAAATTATTTACATTTTGATAAGTCATTGATTACGTCATTATGATACTAAATACAAACTAAATATAAAGATTAACAGTCCCCCCATCTCTACCTGTGGGAGTAGTAAGATGCGACTAAGGATAAGACACCAAAAGGCAACAGCGATTTCTAAGGAACTGATAACTCACGCCAAGACTCTGCCAAGCGTTGGGATTAGGTATGGCAAACCTCCCATATTAGGGGAGGCTGTGTTCAGCAGTGGACAATCCGTCTGATATAGTAAAATTATTTTACAAAGATAGCAAATTAACATACCTTATTGTACAGCTTGTAGTACGCTTGTAGTACACTCTACGGTGTTCCAGACAGACAGACCAAAGCAACCGTAGGTAAGGTATTCCTCAAATAGACACATACACAGCTTAGTTGAGAAGTTAAAACTCACTGGAACACTATACCTACTTGCATTTTTTCAAAATACTTCAATTCTGTGTCGCGAGATGCGGCGCGGAGCGCGCTTGGTGATGGTGTGGTTAAAAATAAATTTTATAATGGATATAGTGACTAGGGATGGGCAGTATAGGGATATTCACATAACATCGATATATATAAGTAATTCGGTATTGGTCATACGATATATCGGACTGATTGATGTTTTGGTAAATAATTATTCTATGATATGTACCTATCGATATTTTATTGCTTATAAAATATTAAAAACTAACTGTAAAGGTAGGTAATAACGATAACTAATCGAAACGAAAATGGCCCCGCTATACCCCTCACTCGCGCGTTATTGTTGCGAGTAAAAAGATTACCGGCGCCATTTTCGATTCAATTCGTTTCTTTATGAACTCGAGTTACAAATAATTCTATTATGTTTATGAACATAAACACTACTAGTATATGATGAAAAACCAGTGTTTTTATTTTGAGGTTGTAACGAAATGATTGTTGATGTATGTTGTTATACAAACTATTTTATTATTAGAAGTCTTATTAGAGTACTAGCTGTGCCCCGCGGTTACACCCGCGAGGTAATGCACGATGATAAAAAGTAGTAGTATTCCTATGTTAATGCAGCGCCTCATTAACCTCCTTACCATTTTTTTTATAAATTGGTCCCACGGTTTGAGCTTTTGAAGACGTAACAAACATGCATATACACTCACAGCCTTTCGCCTTTATAATATTAGTATTATGTTGGCTTAAAATCGGTACATATGTGTGTAATGGGAAATAATTTCGTTAACAGGTTTATATTTAGTTGTTAACCCTGCGATAAGTTTTTATTTAGTTGAAAAACCTATATAATAATAACAAATATTTTCAAAATATTTTACGAAAACATCAAATTAATATTTTAACAAAACACTTAAAAAAATACGAAAGCGAATTTTCGAAGCGAAACGCGTCGAAAATTCTTCCGGTTTGGCTGCGTGGTGTTTGTGACGTCACGTCGGCTTAGCAGGAAAATTAGGCAGAATTGTCACTAGATATATTTTTATATTTTTTAAATATATTTTTTAAGTGTTTTATTAAAATATTAATTTGATGTTTTCGTAAAATATTTTAAAAATATTTGTTATTATTAAATATGGATTTCCGCAAAGTAACGCCTAAATATATTCATTAAAACCGATATAACTTGTCTAACCATCTTCCTATTTTAATTCTAAATCAAGTTTTAGGTTTTATAATTACAAATCACTCATTGAGAAACACGATTACTAGTATATCTGATTCCTGTCCTGTCCTGTCTCTAATCCAAATGTACACGAAATGAACGACAACGATGATAATACTTAGTTAATAAGCTTTCTGTGATAAACATTTTCTGCGTAGGTACTGGAAAAGGAAAAAACTTATTAAAATAGATTTTGCGGAAAGTATTGGATATTGATAAATCGATTTTTATATTTCAAGAGATATCGATATATCTAAAATATCTATGCAACGACATGGGGTAATCCCATCGCTAAGCGACAGAGAAGAGCTCGGGAACCAATCAGTGGTCGAGAAAGCGTAGGCACATCACCCAATCACTATATAAGGTTCGAGACTGAGTTGTTCCTATATAAAAAGGCGCGAAACTTTTTCGAGGCTTTTTAATGATACAGAATATTTACTATAAGTAGCCAGAATACTTATAAGTCGTATAACATAAAATATAAGTATTCTAGCTACTTATATAGAGTAAGCAGTCTGTCTTTTGAAAGTAGTTACTTAATACTTGGCTTGGCTACTTTGCAGATAGGCGCGACACATATTTGATCACGTTTCGTTTTTATGCGATTGTTACGGAATATGTACGAAGCCCACCTGATATTAAGCGGTAACCTCTTACTATATTTGAAGCGCTCTTAGCGAAGTTTGTTTAGCTGTTTTTAACCGATCAGCTTAGTTAAACAAAATCCGCTGCGGTCATGAGTTGGATGGATGACCGCTAGGTGACATTACTACTGAACGTGCACGTGCTTTGGAGAGCACGTTAAGTCGTAGCGTCGGTCCCGTCTGTTGCCTTAGGATGGCAATCATTATGGCATGGTGGTAGAATATTTTGCGAATGCCCGCCTGGCTAGCTACCCCCCTCAATTAGAAAACCTGTCGCCAAAGACCTAACGGTGTTTTCCGGCAGCTGTCCTTGAGAGTCAGTAATTCAAGGTTAGCCTGAACAACAACTTCGACCTCAACATCACTTACCATCAGGTGAGATAGTGGTCAATGGTTAATCTATAAGGCATAAAAAACAGATGCATTTGCAGGGAACTACACCCATCACCCTAAGACATAAGTAAAGTTGATACTGTTCGGTCTCATGTGCCTGTAATTTATAATCTTCGATGATTAATATGTCTTTATAATGAATGATTCACTGGCTCTCAAGGAGTGAGCTGGGATGCTAAACTCTAGAATATTTGCTTGAGGTAGGTATTCTAATAGAAAGTCGATATTTATTTTTATAAATATCGACTTCCTATAAATATTACAAAACTTGGGATAATCCATGCACATCAGTACAAGATCCCGTGTTGCAGTAAATAAAAAAAAACAATTTTAAAGGTGACAAATGCCTATTTATTTTTTTTCTAAACCGGGTAATGTTGACATTTTTCGCGGTTGTTGGTAGGTTGCTAATGCTAATACGCTAAGCTATATGTCGATGACTTTAGTTTTCTGGCGCATTACTTCATCTTTGATTAGATCCTTCAAATTAACGCTTGATTCTTGGTGAGGTCTTATTTGCAGCGTCTGATACGGCTTTTAGGTAGATAGGTATTTAAGTTAAGTACTTTATGTGATTTGTAACAAAAAGAGATAATTCGTAAAGAAATGTAAGTAACATCGCATTTGTACACACATCCAAACAATTTGCAATATTCGATGCAATAGGTAAATAATGATCAACATGTTAGTAGGTAGGTATATACGGGAATGAAGATTGAACATCGTACATTAGGGTTCAAATCCTTGAACATGACTGTAAGAAGAATGTTGTCGATAGTTAGGTAGGTACCTACCTAAAATAACTATTTCTTATTATGACAATCAAAAAACATTTTATGTTACCTACTCATCAGGACCCTGTCGACGTGTAACTCGTAAATATCAGAATTGTGTACGGACGCCGAGTACTTACATAACATTGTTGGATACGTTTCAGAAATAGGTATAACCACCATACAAGTACGTCACATACTTATAATGATTCGTCATAATAATTATCAGGACTCTGTCTACCTATTACACGTACATAGCAAACTTGTGTACTGAGGCCGAGTACTTACATAATGGTGCTGGATACGTTATAGAAGTAGATATGACCTCCATTCAAGTACGTCACATACTTATAATGATTCGTCATATTTACTTATCAGGACTCTGTCTACGTATTACACGTATATAGCAAACTTGTGTACGGAGGCCGGGTACTTACATAACGGTGTTGAATACGTTACAGAAATAGGTATTACCTCCATACAAGTACGTCACATACTTATAATGATTCGTCATATTAATTATCAGGACTCTGTCTACCTATTACACGTACATAGCAAACTTGTGTACGTAGGCCGAGTACTTACATAACGGTGCTGGATACGTTATAGAAGTAGATATGACCTCCATTCAAGTACGTCACATACTTATAATGCTTGGACATATTTACTTATCAGGACTCTGTCTGCGTATTATACGTACAAAGCATACTTGTGTACGGAAGCCGAGTACTTACATAACGGTGTTGGATACATTATAGAAGTAGATGTGACCTTCATTCAAGTACGTAACATACTTATAATGGTTCGTCGTATTTACTTATCAGGACCCTGTCCACGTATAACAAGTAAATGGCATTTTTTTATACGGATGCCGACTACTTACATAACGATGTTGGATACGTTATTGAAGTAGGTATAACCGTCATGTAAGTACCAACTTTGTATCATGCATAACGGTATTATTCTTATTAGCTAGTAGCGTCAGACAAACAACTTATTATTAAGACTTTGATCAAATCGCAAAAAATATACAGCTTTTCCATAGAAAAATTTCATTCACCCGCGACATAATAATATAATGAATGAAACACAACCCTTAACATATTGGGAGCTAGTTAGGAATAACATTATATATGTATGTGAAACAGTTACAAGATTTTTTCTCTCTGACTATCAATTTATATGTAGGTTGCATGAGATTTTATACTTATAATGGTGCGGCATATATTTATAAATATATTTTGTAAAGCTACGGTATTCACGCGTCTGAAGTCATTATAAAAGTAGAAGACGTACTTGTATGATACGTAATTACTAAATCCGGGCAAGTACGTGTAACGTTGTTGTGTACTTATGTACGTATATACGGGATGACTACTTAATGTACTGGTGGAACATCTTATTTAAGTATGTGACCACATTATAAGTACAAATTTCCAACGTCATTATGGAACATGGTGTTGCTCCTAAACGCTTAAGTACTCCTCACCATTACTAAGTAGCCGGCATCCATGTTACGTTGGCTGCACCCGTGGTAAGTAGTAAATTGAAAGCTCCTTACGTAAGTAGTTCATTTAAGTAGCTTTTTTTTCTCAGTGTATGTTTCGTTAGATATGTTTTGGTCTCATTTACTATGAGCGCATGAATTTACTTATTCATGTGCTATTCCTATCAACCATACAATCAAGAAAAATCCACGGATGGCGTGATTCCTTATTAGTAAATTTTATCATCCGATTCTACAAAAAAAATAACTTAAATGTTTTATACACGATCTATTTTTATCAGAAACTAAAATATTCACTTGGATCCGATTACAGCTCTTGCAAAAGGTAAATAACAATCATAGGTAGGTATGTAATCCACAACAATCAATAAAATTTTATAGCAATCTTCAATAAAATAACGGCGATCGTATCAAGTGATGAAACCGCAGTTTTATTGTTGTCTACAGTTACTCTATTATTAAGAACATCTATATCTCTGCGGATATATAATTTTGTGAATAATCCAATTTACTTCTTTACGAAATATTTCAAGGTACATATTATCTTCTTTGTTGGTAGGTTCAGATGGCGAGATTTACGCTATTTGTACAGAACCACCTTGATACTCGGTATATACTTCTATTTTATTTGAAACTCGTTTCCATTGGAATATTTTTTGTGAGAATTTCCCGTAGAAAAATACTAGTAACAACGCCCTTATGTTCTCAAAAATGCATACGGGTAATCTTAGGAACTAATCTTAGGAAAGCTGCTGTCTCTGTTTGATATTTATATATTATTTTTATTTTTGTTTTTGCAATACAAATTTCCGCAAATAAGGCATGGACCATCGCGCATCGGGAAAAAAAATACTACGAACTATATACAACACTACAGCTACTAATAAAAGCATTTAGCCAACCTATAAGTCATTGCAGACTCACAGGCAGTCCAAATGCTCCAACCCACTACCAGTTGCCAGCGTGCCCAGCATGCTAGCATTCCCCGTTGAATTACAATGCTTATTCGTTGAGCCAAATAGGTGCCAGCATTTTGATCACGTAAATGAATAAACCTTATTATATAGTGTATATCTAGTAGTAGTAAATAATTTTCTTACTAAACTACATTCAACAAGAGCAACTGGCTATATTTTATACTTAAACAATAACAACCGAGCAACATCAGGTATACTGGTGTCTATAAAGTATACCTATTACTATAAGACTTCTATAATTAAAATGTCTATTTAAGTGCATCAACTAAAGTTTTCTATCGTAGTCAACAAGTTGTTTGACTGCATTGTCTGACAAAAGGAATGTTGTGTTTAAGCAGATGGTTACTCCAATAGTTACGAGGATCGGTAAACCACACATAGTGTCTGGTAATAGGGTCGCTATTAGATTTTAATATCCCGGAATCAGATAGTATTATTGAGTTCCAATACAGTGCCTAATTTGCTTCAAATTTATGAAAACTTTGTTAAGCTAGTAAGGAATTAAGAATACCGGTTTTGTATATAATACTATTTATTTGCGTGGGCGGCTATTTGATTTCAAAGGTTTTACGAAATCAGTCTTTCGGAAAATGCTGTCAGCCCTCTTTGCATAACATTGGTAAGCTACAGCTAATTAACTACATGAAATACAAAGCATTTATGTGACCATTACTTGATTTTGATCACTTCACCTTTCCAATTTTTTTCACCTTCAAGGTGAACTCCTCTATTTGGGATCATTGTTTGGATTTAGAAATAGTGCATTACTGCAGAATCCAGTAAGAAAGCCTTCCTGGGCAAACCGCAGGTGAGGTCCGGTTATATACGAGGCCAGGATGGCTTTCTTACTGGTTGAAGCTTGTATAATGCTTTTCTCAAAAATGAATGCCTCAGCTTTTAAATCAGGTGGAGTGCCATCTATTTCCGAATCAGATTCGCTAGAACTCGCCCCCCTCTTCCTTTTTATATTTTAAGGAAGTCAAACAGACTAACCACCCGAGCAACGACGATGTGCTTCGGGTACATAAGTAGCTAGTTAGGATAAGAAACAGAAAATCAGGATAGAGGGCAACCCTAATCATAGTCCCTAGTCGTGTGTTTTATGCAAATAGGGCTCTACAGTACTTGGTCACAGATGTTTTGTATTGTGATGTAGAAGATAAGCGATGGTGAGTTGGTGAGCGGATGGGGTGCACGACCGCGTAATGACGGCTGTTGCACATGCGCCGCCATTATGTACTTGCATAGACAATTGTTTTGATATCTCGACAAAATTGTTTTGGCTTACTTAGCTCATAACTATGATTGTCTGTAGAGATGTAGAGAGCTTATGTTTTTGTTGTACAGGTGTCGTTGATGGATAGAGAAATAGTGGTTATGCGTGTAGTTAATACAGGAGATTCAGTACTCAACAATATGTCAGTATTAGGCATCTACCAAAATTTTAATACATAAATAATTATAAAGTCAACTGAATCAAACAGGTGACATTCTTTTAAAAAGCTCTACCATAGTATTGAAAAAATAACAGTTCAAAAAACCTCGATTACTTCAAAGGAAAAAGATATAAACTTCTTCAAACTTCTTCAAATATTAATAAGATAATTTTTGAACGGCTCGTCGCGTATTTTTCTGAAACTTTTTTAACCGATTAGCTAACTTAAGCAACGTCCGCTGCGGTCATGAGATGGATGGGTGACCGCCAGTGGCATTACTACTGAGCGTCTCCGACGCTTCGGAGGGCACGTTAAACCGTCGGCCCCGGTTGTTGTCTTGGGATGGCAGTCGTTATAGCATGGTGGTAGGGCATTTTATAAATGCCCGCCTGGCTAGCTACCAACCTCCAGTAGAAAATTTGTCGCCAAGCAACTAACTGTGTGTTCCAGCAGCTGTCCTTGAGAGCCAGTAATTCTAGGTTAGCCTGAACAACATCTTCTACCGCAACCACTTACCATCAGGTATGGTCTATCATATATATATATAATAAGTGGTTCACGGTAGAAGAGGTGGCTGGCTTCAAAAGGAAGGAAATTTGTCCAGTCTGAAAGTTCAGGGTCGATAGCTGTAGGTACTTATAAATATCAGCTAAAGTGAAACCAGGAAAGAAGGCCTCATGCATATTTATAAGAGCGACCGAGACCCTCCAAGAAAAGGCGGAAAATGGAGGCTGAAAAAAGGCAGTTTCAAGCTTTTGTTGAAGTGCCAACGCCGATAGTCTTTTACAGTTACGAGAACAAAGCTTTTCTTGAGGCTTATAAAAATTGTCTAAAGCATATCTTTACCATAATTCCGTTAGTCATTAACCTGAAAACGCGGAGAAATGATTGGTAGTAGGTTTTCTGAATCCTTCTGCTGCACAGAACTGTATAGGTAGAATTACTTGAGTCTGGCGGTGGTTGTACGTAAACAAATCCTACTGAGTACTGAGTAACCTTTTAACCAAGATACAATACATATGGGTAATATAATAATAATAAATAGCTAATGAAAGTTCTCCAGAGTTGTACTGTTAAAGTTAGCGTCCATATGTATCGTATCTAAATAAGTTATTTAGTTTACCCATCGAAAGTATTATAACATTATCAGAACTTTCAGTTAAGTACGGGGCTTCATAGAGGTACTTAGTTTTTTTAATATAAAAATAAAATATAGCCTTTTCTGGCCAACATGGTACTGAATACAATTAAAACCAGAGCGAGCAAAACATTGGATGGCCCATTCTGAATTTACTAAATCGATTTTATGGCCTTTAAGCTAGCTTTAGATCACTATCTCAACTGTTGGTAAATGATCATGTAGTCTAAAATGTTGTATATAGCTCAACCCAGCCTAGGAACTGACTCCCAACTACACCGGGAACACGCTGTTTAATGTTTGGCGACAGATATTCTACAAGGGTGGTATCTTGGCATGTTATTATATTATATATAATAACATTTATCATATTCGTCAAGTCCTTTCTAACCCAATAAACACAAATAGTGTGCTTTCAACCGCTTAGCCTCTCTGTATCTTATGAAAGAGAAATATCCCATAAACATATAGCTATATACATAACTAACACAAATAGTGGGCTTTCAACCGCTTAGCCTCATATCAAAGAGAAGTGTCCCACGAGCATATAGCTATATACAAAGCTAGTGCTAGCAATCACCCCAATAGCTATGAGGTATACTGTCTGTGCAGTAATTTGTACGGAGAACAATTTGTGGGCCGCTATACAGAGCGTCAATTTATTACAGCTAAGAATGAAGATATACCGTTAGCAGGGCTCGTAGGGCATGATGGAGGGTCGGCCAGGCGAGAACGCAACAGAAGCCTGTATTATTAATGTAGTTTATGATTTATTAGGGGCAGCGTGGTGCTGACAAGACTTGAGAAATGTCTTATAATTGTATATAGATATCAATACTTTGTAGATGGGGGGTTTAGGGTTTTTTCTCAGTAGCAGTGCGGAGTATAGAACTGTATGTTAGAAGGCAGTAGGTTGATCACCAATTTCCCAAAACATGTCTGGTAAAACGCATGTTTCTACCTGCTCCTCCGGGGAATACATGCACGAGACATTATATTTTAAGTAGATCAGATATGCTGGCCTATTGTCAAAGGATAAGATCTTATCTGAGTATTAGATACATTACAAAATTATACTCATGTGCGGGATTCTTACCTGCGCCATCCACCCCTATAGCCGGGGTATGCTCAAACCGCTAAGCCAACATGACATATGACGTATAACTCTGATTCGTCCTTTCGGTCTTAAATATCGTTTGGGGGTGCAGAATCTATTTCTTTTTTCAGTTTCCATTTTTATGTTAATGTAGAGAAATAACATAAATATTCATTGTTGTTATTTTGACCTTGTAAGGAAGTAGAAGACAGTAAGTTATTGTTTATAAGTACATGATTAAATAAGGTAAATTAACCTTAAGTATTTATCAAGAACTACCAGCCGCCAACCAATTTAATGTAGTTCCGTGTGGCACGAGTCCAAATATCAAAACTGTTATTCTTTGCCAGGTCACGAAATACCCTCTCGTAATATGGCCTAGGAATGCCAAGAACGACATAATCATCTGTTACTTGTCATAATAATACTTAAATCGAATTGAGCGAAAAGCGTGGCCCGAAACTTGGGCCACGCTTTTCGCTCAATTTATGTCTGAAAGTTTAAGTAACTATGAAGTATTAATTTATGTGACAGTTTATTGTAGACCAAGTAGACATCATTATGTGCAGCTAAAAAAAACTTAAGTACAGCGGGTGGACTTATCTCTGAAAGCGATCTCTACAACTTCGGCCAACATTTAAGTGTATTAAAAATAGAAAATGTATACAGAATTCGGTGATACCAAATATAAATTGAATAATAATATGAAAATAAATATAAAAACAATATTTTATAACCAAAAAACTATTTTTGCTTCAAAATTATACTAGATTTTTTGTGTTTTCTTTGTTTGTGTTCAAAATCCGTCTTTTTTGTTTTGTTAATTATGGACACCGATAGCGGACCTTTGTATACGTGGGTTTCTTGTCAATAGTTTGAATAGCTGAAATGTCCACATGTATTTGGTGATTTTATTAAAAATTTCGATATTTTTGTTTTTAATTTGATCACATTTGCAAAATTATTTGGTACTTTCTCATTTCAATACACCCGGGCCGCGATCCCCAATTGCTTCCGGTTTGCAATCGGTGCCATAGTTTTTAAAATATAAAGAAAATATTGGATGTTCCACATACTGGAATTCCCCATATATGTGTACCACGCCCCGTATATAAGAAATACGAAAATAACAAAGTTAAATCCACACCGTACTATAACGCGTAATATATCAAAAGTTGCGTCTCCAGTAGCGCACCACTAATAAACAATAAAAATACGCTCGCTTAATACTATTTTTTTACACCCAACAGCAAAATACTGCGTTTATTCAAAATTATACATAAATATTATATACCTATATACCATATCTACATAACATGACAATATATGAGCAGTTTGTATAAATTAATTTTATAACGATGTAGGTACACAGGGTAAACAAACGTAAGTACTATAAATTATTGATATTAGGGGAAATATTCTATATTAAAATCTTTATAACTATTTTTTTCTGTATGTGTAATCTTTCATATTTTTTACATGATCATCCCTTATGATAACTTTTTTGCTGGAGGCTTTAATTCCCTCAAAGTCGATTCTATTTTAAGTTAATCAATATCAGTTTAATAGTTTTAGTAACTTTGAATCTAAACCTTAGAATTGGAAACATGAGTTAAGATAGAAAGATACGATACGACAACTATTTCTTGCATACCAATAAAAACACGGATAAGCTTTTACAAGAGATAGTAATTGTCTATACAATGGCAACACAATCGACGATGTTATCGTTATTCCAATAAGACATTGAAGAGGTATGCATTAAAAGAAAATTAATGATCATTTTCTATCATATAGATTTCCACGGTAAGGCCACAATAACCCAATACTTAAATTAAAATAGAGAACATACAAATATTCTCTGTAAGGCTTACATTGATTATATGAGTTCAGTAATTAAGATATACCATATACCCTGACGAAGAACTTCAAACAAGTTCGAAACTGGTTGGAGCAATATCCGATAAATAAGTATTACTCGAGTCCTAGCCGGTTACTAAATACTAATAATAAAAATATATAAGTCACGTAATGTACACATAATATACAATAATGTACACACGTTTGAAGCAGTGATGGCTCAGTGGCATTGAATGGACTGTCGTGCAGCAAGTTCAGGGTCGAATCCCGCCGCGGGCTTGAGCTTCACCGCATGGTGGAAGGGCATTTTTCGTATGCTCGCCTGGTTAGCGACCACCCTCTAGTAGAAAATCTGTCGCCAAGCACCTAGCAGTGTGTTCCGGCAGCAGTCTTTGAGAGCCAGTAAAATTACAGGCACATGAGACCAAACCTACAAAACTGTACTTCTCAGTGTGACAGGCACAGTACAATTCGTCGTTGACGAAATGCGTCTGTTATAGGCAAAGGTTAGTCCACTTAACATCAGATGGGCTTGGCTTGTTCCGTAACAATAACATAAAATAAAAAGAACACTTAAGCTACATTATGTGGCTTATACACAAAATGTACACGGATTTTGTGCATTTTATATATTTTAGTCCACGTTCATTACTCAAAGATTAGTTCACCCTATAATGTAGACTACAGTCTACACTCTACAGTATAGTAAACCTTGACAATGAAGGTAAATGCACTATCGATTCAGTCTGGGCTCTAAGCAAAGCTACATAAGCTCGGTAGTCCTACTCTACCCGCTCTACAAGGCTGGCTGCTTTACCGGCATTACCGGGCTCACTGCGGCACCTAGACGTTTTATTTTACGACTTCAGGGCCCGCTTTCATGGGCAATTCTTAGCAGAGCTGGAATGTGGAAGCTTTTATGTAATATCTACGACTGGAGAAACAATTTATGGTAGAAATGTTTATGTATTTATTCAAGTATAAGAATAATATTTAAGATTATTTTATCCCGACATTAAAATTGCTTCTCTTTGCAGTTATCTTAATAAATATTCCACGTGATTCAATAACTATCAATGATAGGTATAGTAATCTGATAAATCTAAGGGAACTTTAATAGGCAATTGATTATTTGTTAGGTACATATAATATTTCATTATAAAAACTAACGTGGTTTTCACTCATTTTAGTAAATAATACGGGATAACTCACGTGAATAAGTCAGGTAGCTCTAACTATAGTTTCAACCACATTCGGTGGTCTTTTTCAAGGAGAGCTCGGGACGCCCGCGTTGACGTCTCGTTTAGCACTATAAAAATAAACTATAGTCGGAGCTATTTGACTTATTCATGTGAGTTATCCCGTATGATTTACTAAAATACATATAATATTGTTAGAGCAGCTAATACAGATTAGCCCTTATATGTTCGTACTTACTCGTTAGGTACTGTCATTAGTATCTCCTAGAAGGCATTTCGATGACTTTAAAAACCCTAACTCAGTAGCTTAAATTAGGTTCGAATCAATAGAATATATTTTATATTATACCTAGTATTCAATATTAAGCGTTATTTCTATGGAATACGGTTGGAATAATTCTCAATACTTGCCAAAGCAATGGACATGGGCAGAGGTATCATAACAACCGGTCTTCTGTAACGGTGTACAGGTTGTGGCTATCGTCTCATTTGTCTGCGGCTTGGTGCCTACACCACAATGTATAGATACCCACCTTATACAGGGTTATTGGTAATATGCTAACAACCTCTTAGGGTTGACTTCTGCTAGTCCAAAGAAATATTTTAAGATCTGTTTTTTTTGTTATAAATTACTATTGTTATTTTTTTCTTTTTAATATCTTTTTGACTGAATAAGCACGAGGACCACCTGATGTCAAAATTCTCTTGTGCCTGTAATGTGTTATTTCTTATTTTTTATTACTTTGCTCGATGTTAATATTCAAAACTCTATTCAAAGGGACCACGGCGCGGTCCGGTCTGGAGAGTTTTTATTCATAACAAAAAAAATCATCTCTAAATATTTCTTAGGACTAGCAGAAGTCAACCCTAAGAGGTTGTTAGCATTTTACCAATAAACCTGTATATTATCCAACTATTGCTGTTATAGCACCTCTATGATAATAAGATATGCACGGGAATGCTCTTCCGTACAATGACGTGCGACGGTGTAAAAGTTGACCGTTTTTGCATAGAATTATGTATAGATAGAAGATTTGAAAGGCCGGCAACGCATCCTCGATACCACTGGTGTTGCGGATGTTCGTGGGCGACGGTGATCACTTACCACCAGGGGAGCCGCATGCTCGTTTGCCCTCCTATCACATAAAAAAAGGAAGACTGTTTGGAAGACATGTTTAACGATTGACCATAAAATGTGAGCTGTCTTGATATATGTCGACAAAGATTGCAGGAAAATTAAGGAGTTTTTCCATAAAGGGTTCTATAATATCTAATTCTATATTATTCGATAAAACCATCTATCTACCTAATTCGATGTAACTATGGATCTGATTCGATGTAGAATAATAAAACAAGGTGGCATGTTTTTCCATCAATAAATAAATCGAAATAAATCAATCCAGCGTTAGTTCTACTATTTTATCACAAGGGCACATAGTCTATTCGTGTATGAAGAGTTAATATTCAAGAAAAGCATTTCACTTCTACTATTTGTACACCAGTAGGTATATGATGAAAAAATCGTGATTATAAGTGGTAATAATAAAAATTCTGTTTCCTATGGAGGCAGGCTCAGTTTGTATAGTTGGTGAGTATATGCCACTTGTACGTCATCATAGGAAATAAATTCAATAAAGTTTCAACCTCAAGTTTTTTTTATTTGGATTTGTCACTGTCCTTTTTACCAACGGCAACGCTTTAATAAACATATTATGATCTGAAGCTGCCCGTTGGTTAATTAGTATAAGGTTAATTTGTTTGTTCATTTATCGTCTCGTTGATATTAGGTACTTTAATAGCCAAGAAAACTGATATTTTAACTTTGATATTTTAATACAATCTAGAAAACTGTGAAAACCTAATAAGTATCACAAAATAAAGACGAAATAAAGTGGTTTGAGTGTCCACAGACGTCTTCGTGGTTTAAAAATCTGGTGGAATTCGTGTTAGAACTAAAACTGTACTGCGCAGTTATTACGATTAAGAAAATTTTCCTTTTCGTATAGTTCGACCAGTAACCCAATTTTTACCATATTACGTTACGTTTGTATGAAGAATGTTGGAATGCTCTCTCCGTACAAAACTAAATGCAAAATGCAGGTACACGCTAAATGTCACTTCTGATTTGCCTACAAAATACCTGTAAAGCTATTCTTTATAACTAAATTTGACTTTCCATTTCTCGTTACTTTCCCAGTCTTGGCAAAGGGTCTGATATAATATATTATGGAGGCAGAATCAGTCTCGGTGTTGAGTTATCCAATTTAGGCACCGCGAGTATCGATTGTGTCTCGTACGATGTACAAAAGCGGCGATCTGTCTGCGTCAGAAGACTGAATAAACGGAGAGCTAGCAATCATTTTGAAGAAACTAATATAAATAAAAAATACTGAGAACTCATGGCAGAACTGCTCGCACTAGCATTACATTTATTGGAGCTTTGAATATTTTTATGATATTTATATTCGCATTTTTATAAATACGCTGCCTTGGAATTGGCGTACGAATTCGTGCTGTTTGCTGTGGAGGTGAAGGCGCCGTGGTGTTCAGAAGCCAAGATGTTTGTGGTGGATCTAGGGCTGCGCTTGCGATATAGGAAGCGAGACCCGCGGTCTGGACTCAGGAGAATACCTCGTACAACGGATGAACGCGGCTAACTTAATGTTAACTTTTGGCGAGGGAATAATATTATGATTTTTACAATATTTTGATTTAATGTAATTTAATTTTCGAAATATTTGTTATTTCCACTTTCTCTTTTATAACTAATTTTATAATATTATGCTCAAAAACCGTATCTTTACATTTAAGTATCTCAAATAATCAACAAAACTTTATTATCTAATACATATAAAAATAGCCATTGCACATAAATGATTAAATTTAAAAGTGAATAAAGCTAATTTAATCAAAATTCCGCTAGATCTACCCCTTTTAAGTTTGACGTCAGTGACATCAGAAAGACAGCTAAGGTACATGAAGCGAAGTATAACTCTGCCTGAAGAGTGGAGGGTATCGAAGCCTCCATATGGCTATGATCTAAGTTCGAAGTGCAATATCAAAAACAATTTAGGGTGCTAGGAGTATCATCCATCAAAGAAACACCCAAGTCAATAAAACTTGTAAAATAACGATAATTATTAAATTATTTGGATCTTCAGGTGTGAGTCAGTAATCAATTTCGATAGCAGCTCTTTGGCTAAACTTTTACTGCACCAATTCACGGCATGTTCTTTTGTGTGAGATAAAGACTCAAAGCCTGAATAAGAAAAAGTTACCTACCTATTTATGATATTCAATAGATTCTTACGATCGCATTGATTATCAAGCAGTTCCCATGCGCCGATTGAATAAAGTTGTGAAAGTTCTGCGCCCATTGTTGTCGTCGTAATATGTATTATTTTTTAAATAACTTATTCAGTGTGGATTATTTATTATGATTCATAAAAATACATAGTATATTATGTCACTCGTGTATATAGTCAGACATAACCAGGCCAAATAAGGACAACATTAAAATAGCTAACATCCTTAAAACCGTTTATAGATTTGATAGATTATTGTCAGTTTAAAAAAAAAGCGTCTTGACTGGTACTGTATCAACAAAACACGTTTCTTGACCAGATGGCAGATGACTTTTGAAGAAGTGATGGCTCAGTGGTATTGGCTATGGACTGCTGCGCAGCAGGTCCATGGTTCGAATCCCGCCGCAGGCTTGAGCTTCACCCCATGGTGGAAGGGCATTTTGCGAATGCCCTCCTGGCTAGCGACCACCATCAAGTAGAAAATCTGTCGCCAAGCACCTAACGGTGCTTATGAGACTTAACAACTATGTCTCAAAGTGACGGGCGCAGTGCAATTCGTGACCTGTGATGAAATGCATCTGTTATAGAAAGAGGTTAGTCCGCCTTAGAGGGTAGTCACAATAACATAAAAAAAAGGAACCAGTTTTATAATTTGATGGTTTTGGTACTCTATCTGCAATATGAGTTTCTTGATTGGATTATTTTAATACTATATCTTCAAAACAAGTGGCATAACTGGTTTTAATGGTTTTAGTACTTTAAAGTAACATAAAGTATACAAGGAATTCGTAAGTTGAGCCTCAACACAAATATTGTCAGGCTTCTTGCCGTTAACGTTCCCTAGAAGCCTGGAATTTATACTGACTTTCGAACAAGGTCAATAAGTACCTGATACCAAATGTAGAATATTTATAATACACAATGAACATAACAAACCACCGTAAAACACGTCCCATAAAACATACATGAGATGTTTAGTTACACACATGCGTTTTTCTCTTACAAGCTTTTATTGTTCTCTATATCTATTCTTAAACAAGCTCTATACAGGTTTGTCTCGTACTCGAAGTAATTTCTGTTTGAAGTACTGTGGGATCAACGGGCTACATTAACATTGAATCGATATATTCTTGCAGCATTTTGTTGCTCTCTATAAGATAATGTATGCATGAGATGGGAACCTTACATGGCGATGCATAGATTAAGATAAAACACTGCGTAGAGAAACAAACAATTACGAAATGCAGGTCACAGGCCTTTTCGTTTATTATGTACACTATGTTACATAACGTATATATACCTACTATAAAACTTTACCAGAAATCGATAGTAAGCCCTATGACAGTAAACATATTATAGTGATCTAAGCATACTGCTCAATTTGAAGAGACTATCCCTATTAAACACCATGCTGAAGAGGATAGGTGACAAATCCTAAAGAGAGCTCTAAAAATCAAAATGCTTTGAGCAGATAAAAACTTACCTACTCGTATCTAGGCCATCAAAAATGCTTGAAAGCAGGTAAGTACTTCGAAAGGTGGGTATTTGCTTTAGACACCTTCGCGACCTTATAAAACCGTCATAATAGGTCCCATCTCTCAAAATATTATACATCGGTACTGATCGACGCTCAGATTGCACTAAGGTGTTCCTTTTTTTATGTTATTGTGACGGAACAAGCTCGAGGCCCACCAGATGTTAAGCGGACTAACCTCTGCCTATAAAAGATGCATTTCATCACTAGTCACGTATTGCAGTGCGCCAGACACTTTGAGACATAGTTGTTAAGTCTCATGTGCCTGTAATTACACTGGCTCTCAAGGACAGCTGCCGGAACACACCGTTAAGTGCTTGGTGTCAGATTTTCTACTTGAGGGTGGTCGCTAGCCAGGCAGGCATTCGCAAATTGCCCTTCCACTACGCGGTGAAGCTCAAGCCCGCGGCGGGATTCGAACCATGGACCTGTTGCGCGGCTGTCCATAACCAATGCCACTGAGCCATCACCGCTTCAAAAAACTTCAAAAAACTATCTTGGTATCTCGGGTAGATACTACGTTAATGTCCTGTAAGTTGTATTGTGTGTAAGTACACACGTACGTACAGAACATTTACTTAGTGTGAACTTATGTACAGCGGCAGTAACAGGACCACATGCTCATTTCGACAATCTTGAATTTCATCCATGATTTGCACTCATATGGTAGATAAACTAAGTATAAATAAGATAAATTTACCTATGCTTAGGTATCCACGTTATCTTACGCTAGGACGCCATGCTTGCAACAATAAAAACAAATTTAAAAGCCTTTCATAAGTTTTTTCAACTTGAATGACGGTATACCCAGAAATTTAGCTTCCTATGCCTTCTCTGCCCCTATATTATTCCCAAGAGACTACTCGAGCTAGGGTTGCCAGATTAAGGTATATAAATTCCTGGACATTACTGGGGTTAGAAAAGGAGTTGGTATTTTGACATTAAGTTCAAATCTAAACAAGTCTTCAGTTGAATTGACAAGTTAATATATTAATAAATATTAGATTTATTGGTTTTATACCTAGGAAAAAAATACAATTATTAATACAATAATTACACAATACAATATATATTTGAGACAAAGATTCATGTTACCTAAATTAGGTTTAATAAATCGATATCGCCTAAAATTCAACATAAAACAAAATTTATCCGCTCTTAGAGGCTAACTATCAAGTAATTATGAACTTTGGATCAACAATAAAAGAAAAAAAAATCTATAGACATTTTAACTAAACTTTGAAATCATACACACGGCCGGCATGCGGCGTGACTCGTGAATTCCGGGACAATAGTACGAAATTACTGGACACGGGACAAGGCACCACATTCCGGGACTATCCCGGATTTCTCGGACATCTGGCAACCCTAACTCGAGCCCCTTTTGTTTCTTTGATACTTTGAAAATATGTTTAGAATGCGATTAGCTTGAAAACACTTTGCATTCTTTTGTTGAATAAGAAAAAGTCTACATAAGTCGCAACATAGTATATTGCAATATTTGCATACCTTTCACTTCGTTTCGAGACCGCGTTATTTATAACAATACCTAATCGCTTCTATTTTAAATATTATATAAACTGGTAAATATTTTAAATAAAAAGAAAGTTCTTTGTTATAACAGCTAAATAAACTTACCTACTTAGATAAAAATTGTTGACAGAACCATAAGAGGCTATATACGATACGCGGAACATATGCAGGTAATTTGTTTTAGGGGAGGTTGCACTTACTTTAGACATTTTTTAAAATCTGTAACTCGAATAGAATTGAAAATTTAGAATATATAAAATCATTTATATAAAGTTGAACATACTCTCCAGGAACGTACAAAGTCAAAAACGTGATTATGAACAATTTCTTCGATAAAAAAAAAAGTCAAACATGACACCATATCGCTACTTAAATCAGGTAGAACTAAAAGATACTATCATGAAACTGTGTGGAAGTTTTACCAATGGATAGAGCTTGTTATTTATTAGTAACGTTTGAAGGCACATTTTCAAATTTAGCTATAGTTTTTTAACAAGAAAAAATAAACTACAAATCTAAAGATTCAAGCTACACGCTGTTTTTATTTACCATAGAGCCATGATAAAGCTAAAACTTAATATTAGATAGCGGCAACGGTATATTGAAAAACTTACAAAAGTTTTTTTAATGCACTACATTTATAGTTATTAGCTACGAATAAATATTTTATTCGTAGGTTACTAGTGTACACACACAACTATTAAGTACTTGCATATGAAATTGGAGTTATATATGAAAAAATCCGAGAGTTGCGAAATTATACCTATACAATTATAAACCAATCAGAGAATGTAAATTTTTTATTGTACCTATGCACTTTTGCCCACGGGCTACCTGGCACCCCACGGGCTACCTGGCACCCCACGGGCTACCTGGCACCCCACGGGCAGCCCAGCACCCCACGGGCAGATCGACACCCCACGGGCAGCCTGGTATCCTTATTTAGATTTGCAAGCTTACTAAGTTAAAAAACTCTAAAATCTGGAACATTCGCCACAATCAGTTTTTTTAACCATCTATCTTTTGCCGGATACATTTTGGAGACTGCGCAATGGAAGTGCACGATCTAATATTTTCGTTCTACCGCCAAACAAGGAGAACTTTGGCAAAAAGATGCCGTCTTATAATCGAAATTCCAAACTAACGCACAAAGTACTTTGCTTCAACATTTATTGTGCGAACCGCGAAGGAACTCTCTGAGTTACTCAATTAGTTAACGAGTTTTCAAATTTAAAGTAAAAAGCTCCTTTCTGAGCTATGCTTTACTAGGAGTGCTTCACCGCAGACCACAGCGTTGCTTAATATGAGATAAACAGTGCTCAAATGTGAATAATTAGTTTGCAGGTACGGCAATCGCGAACGAAGTCGCAGGTACAGCTAGTTATTAAATAAAATTATGTAAGGACATCAATATTACACTCAATTATAGCTTTAGCTTGTGATATTGGCACAAAGAAATACTAATATACAATATTATGTTATTTTATTGTCAGCCAGCCAATATTATGAAATGCATGCCTACTAAAGAAACGAAGGTTGGTACTGTCATAAACGTAATGAGAATGACTTCGAGGAAAGCTAGATAATTTATGTTCATTTACATGCAATATGCAATCAGTGTGAACACTAGTCCCTAATGATCACATTTCACATTCATCAATGTGTAATAGATATACCTACCTACCATCTTTCATGTCAGGAATTTCAGTTTATAATAGAATTTCTGTAATAGGTAGTACTAACTTACCTACATGCAGAAATTATAATATAAAGGGTTTATGAAAACGTAGGTACTCGATGCTCTTTTTGAAATACACGCACATAATCATAGATCAAAT
Organism: Plagodis pulveraria; assembly: GCA_963890685.1. Taxonomy (NCBI): domain Eukaryota; kingdom Metazoa; phylum Arthropoda; class Insecta; order Lepidoptera; family Geometridae; genus Plagodis; species Plagodis pulveraria. Next base: position 10,566,382 of record OY982959.1, read on the forward strand.
AGAATATATACTACGTACATACAGTACATATACATAATCGCGAAAACCATGCGTACATTGCTATACTCTGGTTTTTAATTCGAGAAGGTTTTTTTTACTATGCTGCGTGAATAACATAATGTACTGATAATTTAAGAAATACCTTTATATAATTTTATATAATATATTAGGGGTTAAAGTATGAAATTGCCGATTTGTACTGTTTAATTTTTTTTTTTTGTAATTTAACATATTTATTTAATCAAAATAATTACCATTATTATCTATACATTGCTGTCATCATTACAATAGGAAGGTAGTTTATGCTTATGCGATAGAACTCTGGTGATCTAGATTCGACAAACTGTGTGAAAGCATTTTGTACTGCCTCCTGGGAAGAAAACTTTTTATCACGTAGAAAATTGTCCAAATCATGAAATAAATGGTAGTCCGTTGGAGCAAGGTATGGAGAAAGTTTCTAATTGCAGTTCCTGTAGAGTTAAAACTGTTTCTCGTGCTGTATGAGGTCTCGCGTTATCATGGAGCAATAATGGTGAAGATCGATTCATGAGTGTGGGCTGTTTCACTGCTAGTTTTGCTATCATTGTTCGGAGTTCGGCACAGTAGACATCTGCCGTAATTGCTTGACCAGATCGGAGAAATCTATAGAGAATAACACCATCCTGAGGTGACACCACCAAACAATTACCTATACTTACCTTTTTATTGGTAAGGACACTGTTGCGGCGTTTGACCTTCAACAAAGCAACACAAGTTTCAACTCCCGTTTATTTCTGCAGATCAGTCAAATCATGAGGCACCCATTTTCCATATTTTTTATTTTTATGATTTGACGCAAATGAGTCAATATTGTTGGTAAGGAAACCATGCCGCTAATTCCTGGGTAGTTTGGCTCGGATCGGCTGCCACCATCTCTTTCAATTCATTGTTATTCACCTGTGTGTGGGCGGTCTTCCACGTGGATCGTTATTCAAATCAAAGTTTCCATTACGAAAGCGTTTAAACTAAAATCGGACGGACAGGGCGTCAAGTCTGGTAATCAATATGAATCTATAAGGCACTCGGCCTGGTCAATTTTTACAGTTTTGTTAGTCTACTAACTTCATATGGTTCATATTGAGTCAATATTGATTCAATCTCGGTTTCATATGAAAACGAAACGAAATAATAATAAATAATAGCGAAATTGTTTTCTAAATTACCTTACTCTTTTCGTTTTATTTTTCGTTGGCAATATCGTCAAACCACACTGAGAGAAATTTTAACCAGATTTCAAGTTAAAGGAACAAATTTTCTGGTTAAAATAGCGCCTATATGCAATAACATTGGAGCTATAAGGTAAATCTTGTTAAGTCTGTCAAGTTGAAGCAATAAGCTCCTCATCATTTTATTTCAACATTCCGCTATGTAACGTGTTTAGCATGTCACTTTAACAAGCTTAAAACCATTATTTTGACAAGCTCAGTTTGTTCATTTAAAGGTTTGCTTGTTGTGATGTCTTATTAAATGTACTTATATGAAATACTTGTAGTGTCTACAGTCAGCTTGTTATGTTATCCCGTTGTTTTTTTAAATATTTATAATGCATTTCTTTCAATCGATGTAACTTTGTTTTAATACGATATTATTAAAATATAAACACAATATTGTCTCAACCCAATATACGATTGTGAAAATTACACCATTTGGTTAGCTGTACTTACTGTATCAGGGCGGATCGTCCACTGCTGAACACAGCCTCCCCTATTTAGGGGGTATTTGCCATAATCCCCACGCTTGGCAAGAGCTCTGGGGATCGCAGTGTAAGATGACAGTTCTTTAGAAGGAGCTGCTGCCCACCTTCCAGTATTTTTCCCCTAGTCGCCTCACGACACCCACGGGCTAATATGTGGAGGTGCAATTCTAACCCGGCACCTCACGGGGAAGATGTACTTAATACTGACTAATTACTGTGACAACTTTATCGTAGTAACTTTAATTTAACAAGATATTACAATTTATATTAAAACACAATTTTGTCTCAACCCAACATACGATTGTGGCAATTACACCATTTAGTTGACTGTACAAGATATTGTCAAAACTTTAACGTTGTAATTTTGTTTCAACAAGATATGATTTCTAGAGTAACCTACCATGTGAAAAAAGTTTCACTCAAAATCTCAAAGCATGAAGGTTCTATGTCAATTCGAAGTACCTATTACAATAAAACGGCAATTTCATAATGTAACCCCTATTATTAAATGCATGTCAAACAAATATAGGTATATGGAAATACCTTAGATTATTGATGGGTCTCCGCGCGCGCTCCGACGCGAGCGGAGACCCATCAATAATCTAAGGGAAATACCTATACTTATAACAAAAATATTATAACATGTTATTGCAAATCGTACTTCCGAATTTTTAGTTAGAAGCTCAAAGCTTTTGTTTGACATGCAATAGATATTATTATACTTGTAAATTACAGATATTCTAGGTTATTTAAGCTATTTTTTTTTAATAACAATTTCTTTATTTTCGGATACATCTTTTCTTGATTTTTCTTAATTTTGATTAATTTTATGATATTTAAAACTTGACATTATTAATTTTATGTAATAGTTAGATACCTAACTTGATAAATTGACCGTATGATAGTTATTACATATAATAATATTAATTCTAGTTGTTCTCTGATTGTTGTCTAGTCGCATGCCTTGGAGTTGCTGTAAATGTAACTGGTAATTGAAATAAATAAATAAATGAAATAAATAAATAAACTTCCGGATTTGAGTGGATGTCCAAATTGAAAAGTATAATTACAAATATTTTTCTCACAATTACATTAAGCCCAGTTACTATTTAGTTATTGTCTTAATTTTTATATTTTCCTTAGTCTAAAGCTTGTTTTGTCAAGGTCTAAAGAACAGAATTGGTTAGAATACCTTTTTAATCCTACTCAGAAATGGCACCATGAATGAAACCAAATATGTCACTATGCTGCCGTCATTCAAGCTTGAAGCTACAATTTAGACCTATTGCTATTGTTTAGACTCTGCATCCGGTTATCTTGCATCATATTGTACACACTTACAAGTCTCGGTGTATTCGTTGTTCTACGGGCACTCTTTTAGAACAGGTTTGCTTAAATATACTGGACTACAAATATTCTTCTTCCGTCATTAACCCAAGCTATATGGGATCGGCATAAGTAACGATTCCTGGTTTTACAGTTACGATTATAATAACGATTACCAATGGCTGATTAAGAGTTATTTGAGACGAGAGGAAGAGTTGATTGTATAAAACCACCACATTAATAAAAGTCACTGATTTATATCATGTATAATAATGTATTTTATTTGCTTATAAAAAGCTTATATGCGTTACTTGTGGCGATCTCACATACTGTACCAACCGGATTGTCCACTGCGGAAGACAGCCTCGCCCAGGCGGCAGGCGGCTTGGGGATCGCAGTTTAAGATATCAGATCCTCAGAAGAACCTGCCACCTTCCGGTATTTTACAATTGGTTGTCTCTTACGACACCCACGAGGCATCTCACATAGCGTGGATTAATGATAAGTAGTAGATGTATAAATCACTTCCCGTGAGTGTCGTAAGAGGCGACTAAGGGATGAATACCAGAAGGGAAGCTGCTTCTTCTGAAGAATCGAGAACTTCTACTGCGATTTCCAAGATGCCTGCCAAGCGTGGGAATTATGGCTAATCCACCTTGTATAGGGATACCGTGTTCAACAGTGGACGTTTCGGTGATGATGATGAAAATACTGATATTCAGCTGTTACGTCTCCTGATCGTAATCTTTGCATCACTATAAGCGCAATGTTACTGGTATTATCTGGTACTTATCGTCATCTGTCTCTGCTCACATCGTTCGGATGCTTAACTTTCTTTACGTATTCTTCCGCGATAGAGGAATACCCGGGAATGTCGCCTGTGTATTTCCTCTATCCCATGTCCGTCTACATTCAAACTCAACAACCTTCTACGTAGGGTTTTCCACCCTTCTTATAACATGTCTATTCCACGCTTTTCTATTAAGTACTATTAAACTTTTCTATCACTCTCGATGCTACTTTCAAATTGAATATAATTTCATTTTTTAACATCAAAAGAAATCCTATATCCGTATCTGTTTAACGACATATCGAATTAGCGATTAATTAAATTCAACATTTAACAATGTGGTAATACGAGTGAGTGCTAATAAAAAGCTTCTGCCAGTTCGAAAGCCTTCTTTGATTGATTATCGCTGCATTAGTTGGTTGTTAGAACTGTAAAAAATTTTCTTTGATATTTGAATAAACCATCTAGGGTCATTATCATCAGCCGAAAGTCGTCCACTGGTGGACAAACGCCTCGTCCATAGAAGGCCACTATGAACGGTCAGAAGCCACTTGTTTCCATTGGCTCCCCACGACTCTGACGATGTCGTCAGTTCACCTAATGACTACCGACTGGTATAATGCGGTAACCATACTCGAGAAACTTTCTTCTCCATCGGTTATCGGTTAGCCGAGCAATATAACAGCCCATTGCCACTTATAATTCTAAAATCCATGTCGGTGACTTTGGTCCTTCGGAGAATTTCGTAGCGCGACGATACTTCGTGCATAGCTCTCTTCATAGCTATTGTTAAGCGACTCGTAGCGTGTTCATAGGGACCATAATTATGCACCACTTATATAAGATTTACAAATAAATATGTGAAGAAATGTAAGTCAAGCTCAAAAACAGTAGAATGTAAATCTTACAGCGGCGGGTGTGGTATTTAGAGTGCTCGTGGCGCTTTCCATACAAATGTAGTAACATCATATTTTAATACTAAGTGTTCAAACTCAGCGAAACTATACATGTATGTCCTTGAGCCTAAAAAATTGATCCTTACACTCTACTCTTAAAAGAGTACCGTACCGTGCGGCGCCACAACATTACATTGACGCGACCAATCGGATGCGACCATTTCTATACCCCAAATCAATTAAACAATCCGATTGAATTTGGAAGATGTTGCGTTATTTGTTGTGAAATGAGTCTGAAATCAAAGCGGTACTTCATTACATATTTATTGATATTATAAAAGAGGATACTTACTTCCCATTCTGAACTAAAAGAATAATCTTGTACCATTACAAAAACATGCGTACTTAGCATGCGACATAACATGAAATAAACTATTTTCATAATATATTATTTCCCTTTTCTAGTGTTGTGAAGACCCTAATAGATGTTGATAAGAGAATTTGCCATTTCGATTGCGACGACTTCGAATATTGATTTTGTTTTACTCGTCATCTAGGTGGTAGACCATATTATTTTATATAAATTTCAGCTTGATAGCCGTTCCTAATAAAAGGGTCTTATCAAGTTTTATCGGACAAAGAAAAGACAGAGTAATTTGTGAAGGCGACTCCAACCAAGCACATAAAAAAAGAGCTTTAAAATCATTGTAACACGATCTTGTAACGTTAACAATAACATGTCTATTGTTCCACCTGATCAGATAGTCCATTTGTGCAGCATCATGCTGTGAGATAGATGGCCGAAGCTATTGAGTTCTTATTAAATATAACCAGTTTGATTGAGTACGACTCTCTTATACATATCCATATATGTATAAGAGAGTCGTACTCATGCCCCATGGCAGCTCGAAATGAACTCGACTCTCGAGACGTCCAAATTCAAGAAAATAACACTTTTTTAACATAGTGTTATTTTCTTTGTCACATTGCAGCGGCGCTGATATAAGTCTTATTTCTACGACGACGGTAGGGCATTGAGCAGTGATGAGTCGACCAAGTTAGCCCCCCCCCCCCCCCATTTCATAGTAAGCGCTCTCCTTAACAGTTGCAGTATCACCGTTTTCGTCCTGCTTGTTGCGGGCCAGATTATCAGTACTATTACTAGAGAGACCTACCACCTGGTAAAAAAATATTGAAATATAACTAATAACTTTTTTTTACCGGCTGTATGCCTTTATTAACAAAATATCACGAACTATATACAACACTACAGCTACTACAATAAAAGCATTAAGATAACCCATGAGTCATTGCAGACTCACAGGCAGTTCAAAGGCTCCAGCCCACTACCAGTTCGCAGCATGCCAAGCATGCTTGCAGCATTGCCCCGTTGAATTGCAATGCTTATTCGTTGAGCCAAATAGATGTCAGCATTTTGATCACGCGTCGCATCGACCAAGCGCTCTGATAAGTATAACAATATAAAATTATTTGTAATTAAATAAACGCTGGAAATGGAAATGGAATGGACGCTTTTGTCTTGCTTGTATAAGAGCAAAATATACCTACAAAATAATAGATTATAAAATACGTGGATTAATTAAGTTTTGAAACGGTTCAATTAAAATATTGAAATACAAGTCTCATTTACCTACATAAATTACGAGAATAATTATTATTAAGGTACAATCCAACTGAGTAAATTAACAGTAGACTTAATTAATTTTTAATTATTTGCTGAAGTCGCTTCAATTAACAAAAAAATACTGCTGACCTTGAAATTCTTGCAACAGTTTCCTTAAAAATAATAACCACAAAGTAATTTGGTAGTCGTTTGCTTTTGTATCTAGGTAAAAAATTGTAAATATAAGGCTAGTCTTCATTTAAACGTAGATTCGTCATATTTTTGAAGCAGTGATGGCTCAGTGGCTTTGGCAATGGACTGCCGCGCAGCAGGCTCATGGTTCTAATCCCGCCGCAGGCTTGAGCTTCACCGCATGGTGGAAGGGCATTTTGGGAATGCCCGCCTGGCTAGCGACCACCCTCAAGTAGAAAAATCTGCCGCCAAGCACCTAACTGTGTGTTCCGGCAGCAGTCTTTAAGAGCCAGAGAAATTACAGGCACATGAGACTGTTAATAACTACATCTCGAAGTGACGGGCGCAGTGCAATTCGTGACTTGTGACGAAATGCATCTGTTATAGGCGGAGGTTAGTCCGCTTAGCATCAGGTGGGCCTCGAGCATGTTCCGTAACAATAACATAATTTTTCAAACTAGTTGAAATTTTGCTTTAAATCTATGCTTGTGGTTTGCTAGTTTCTGTATAATTTTTAATTTTAAAATAAATTTGAAAATATACAATTTTAAGGAGAAATTACAAACCAGAAGACTTATAGACTCAAGCATAGTAATAGACTCCTTGAGCTGCAAAATTTCAACAAGTCGAACATTTGGTATTTAAAATAATTATGACGAAACTACGTTTGTATGGAAAGCTCTAGATGAACGCACTACCCTTGTTTCGCGAAAATCAAGGCGGCTAGATATGAAAATATAAAAAGTCCAACATAATCCGGCAATAGCGGCGGAACGACGCGTGCGGTGTTAATAGTAGGGAAATTCACTAAATCAATACTTTCCCTATTTTCTCCTCAACTTCTCTTGAAAATTGCGCCGATTCAATAATTTTTGGCATTAAAATAAAAATAAGACTAGGCTCCTATCAATATCTTTTGTAGATAGAAGCTAATTTACCTGGTTGAACTCCGGTCATGACGGTAAAACTTTAGAGGCAGGTTTTGCGATTTTCAGGGTCATACTTTACAGAAGGTTGGCAGCAGCGCTTTCTGAGGAACTGATATCTGACATTGCGATCCTCAAGCCGCTAAAAATGACTGCTTTGGTTTTATGGCTGGTCACCACATTGACCAACTCTTCTTGGGATTAATCATCGTTGATTTACCCGCTCTACCATTCCATTCGGTTACTATATATGATAGCGAAGAGGTATTTTGTGCGTGCGCAAAATCTACAGCAATACCCAAAAATCCATTATTAACATGAGTAGTTTCATGCTTCTCATTCCGAAGTTTTTTTTAATGTTATTGTGACGGAACAAGCCCGAGGCCCACCTCATGTTAAGCGGACTAACCACTGCCTATAACAGATGCATTTCGTCATCGACGATATGCTCTAAGCCCGCCACACTGAGACGTACAGTTGTTAGGTCTCATGTGCCTGTAATTTTACTGGTTCTCAAGGACTGCTACTGGAACACACTCTTAGGTGCTTGGAGACAGATTTTCTACTTAAGGTTGAAGTCAAGTATAGTTTACTGGATTCTCAACTAGGTATCTCCACTAACTAGCCTATGAGCATTAAAAGAGTATGTTTTATATCACGTTTGTGTTTTGTTCCAGGGCCATTCTGGGTCGAAGGGTGCCAAGAAGCGAGAAAAGAGTGCCAACGCTAACGGGAACGGTAAGCCCAGCCGCGGGGTCGCCACGTCCTTCGGCTTCCGCCGGCGGCCGGCTAGCACCTCCCGAGCTGACGACAACGCTAGGAGGAAGCAGAAGCAAGCAGCTCATGACAAAAATGGAAATGGGGGTGAGGATACTAATACAAATATGATATCATCTACATCATCAACAGTCGTAACGTCCATCCTTAAAGAAATGATTCTAAAATGTTTGCCACAATCCCCACGCTTTTCTTTATGTTATTGTAACGGAACAAGCTCGAGGCCCATCTGATGTTAAGCGGACTAACCTCTGCCTAGGACAGACGCACTTCACCAGAAGTGACGAATTGCACTGCGCCCGTCACCTTCAGACATAGTTGTTAAGTCTCATGTGCATGTAATTTCTCTGGTTCTCAAGGACTGCTGCCGAAACACCCCGTTAGGTGCTTGTCGACTGATTTTCTACTTGATGGTGGTTGCTAGCCAGGCGGGCCAATCGCAAAATGCCCTACCACCATGCGGTGAAGCTCAAGCCAGCGGTGGACGAACCAGGGACATATAGCACGGCAGTCCATACCTATGACCGCTCTGCCATCATTGCTTCAAAATTTCTTAAGGATCGTAGAGTAAGTGTAAGATGGCCGTTATTAAGAAGGCGTTGTTGCCCATCTTCTGGAAATTTTCCCTTCGTCGCCTCTTTCGACGTCGACAGGAAGAAATCACACACACACACACACACACATACACTTCAAGATAAAGTCATAACATCCACTGTTTAACAATTGCCTAGTATATATTAGAAGGGATTTGATGTAATTACGCTTATTTATGAATAAATTTCTATTGTTCTTCTTTATCTATGATGATGATTGGTGGACAAGAGTGACTCTTACCATCAGGCTTGCATATTGCTCACCAGGTCACATAATATCTAATAAAAGAAGTTTAACGATATGCTATTCGTGAAACCTTCAAGGGATGTCAGATAAATACTTTTTTATATGTAGATAAATAGATAATGAACAGCGAAATGGAATAGTCAAGATGACTTTAATAAAAGGTACAAGAAGTCAAGAAAGCAGATTGTAATATACTCAGTAAAAAAAATTTATTATATTCTTTTATAGTCATTGACATAACGTTACCTCGATGGTCATAGTAAAGATTACCCATTAACGAGTATATTCATTTCAATCAATAATATTATTTGGCTCGCATAAAGTTCTTTCAATAATGATATTCATGTTCATTATGCGAATTACGTAAGTTGAGACCACTTTAATTCTTAAACAACAAAAAGTGTATGCAAACAAGTTACTTGAAGTATTTGAAATTTATTTTCGTGATGCCAAAGCATATGATCTCTTGCACGTACTTATACGTTATATACAAATAACTGTTTTTACCTCTCCCTCAAAAAGCGTTCGAAAAATATGTACGGGGATTATAGTGTTGTCATATCCTTTGGTAAATGATCGAAGAAAAAGTGATGTGAAGTTAAATAAGTTGTTTTATATTGTAGGTTCGACAGAAGACCTTCGAGCGGAGGAGGTGCTGTCAGGTCGTTCGACACCCCTGGCGCGGCCGCGTAAGGAGACCGCCGGACAGCCGCTACGGACTAACAGGTACTTATCCTTGTTTAATAACTAACCCTTTAAAACTTATACCTAGGTATATGTACATCCAGTCGAAAAAGTATCGGGGATGGATGCTTTGTTTATGGGTCGGAATTTAATTTATTGTTGTTGTTAGATTGGCACAACTGTTTTCCATTTTGGCGCGGGGTGTGAGTTACATTAATTATGTATATAAATTAAATACAGTGATGTTTTTAGTTGCCTATATCATATCTAGCATGTATTGTGAATTTCGTAATGGACAAAACCAACGAACAAAGAGTGTGTCTTAAATTTTGTTTCGCCAATCAATTTCGTTCGTGTTCGGAGTCACTGAAAATGTAACAGAAGGCTTACGGTAAATGGACTTTATATCGAAAACAATGCTTGTGATTGGTACAAAGCGTTCAAAAGCGGTCGAGATGTGATGAAAGATTTGCTTCACTCTTCGGCCATCAACGTCTGCAAGTAAAGTTAACTTCGCAAAAGTAAAGGAAATAGTGACTCATAATCCTCATTCAAGTTGGAGATAGATAGCCACCGAACTTTCTGTCTCGTGAGTTGATCCGTACCATTTTATATAATCACTTGGTATGAAACATGTTGGCGGCAACGGCTAGTCCCAAAAAACCAGAATTATCTCCAAAAACTCAATCGCATAAGAATCGCTGAGGACATGCTAGAACGAGTCAATCCCGACCCAACATTCATGAAACGCTTTATTACTGGTGACGAGACGTGAGCTTACGAGTTTATAATGCAAACTAGTCAACAAGCTACGGAGTGATGCCTTCCAACTGAACCGAAACCGAAAAAACCACGTCAAATTCAATCAAAAGTCAAAGTAATGTTGAAAGTTTTCTATCGCAGTGTTATGCACTCGGAATTCTTGCTGGAAGGTCCTTAAAGTAAATTTGTATAGTCAAACGGTAAATAAAGAATATTATTTGAGCGGTACACTGCGTTATAGAGAGCAAATTTGACGAAAAAGGCCTTTGTGGAAAGAAAATTCTTGGATTTTGCACCTGCAATGCGCCTTCACACAATGCCATCAAACGAGTTTTTGACCGGAAACTCAACAAATACCATCGAGCAACCACCTTATTCACCAGATATGGCTCCAGCCGACTTCTTTATTTTTCCTAAACTCAAATTGCCACTTCGTGGCATACGTTTTCATTCGGTAGTAGACATAAAGGAGAATTTGCGGCGAGAACCCAATTCCGGAAAAAGCATTTAAGAAATGTTTTGATGATTGGATTATTCGTTGGCGTACGTATATTGTTTATGAAAGAGCATACTTTGAAGTGGTTATATAAAATAAAATTTAGATGAATAACTATCATTGATTTATTTGATCTGTTCCCGGTACTTTCTGGATAGAGCAGTAGGTATAACTTCGACTGTATCAGCCGGATTGTCCAGTGAACTCTTCCTCCCCCTAAGGGAGGGATTGCCAGAATAAACGTTGGCAGGCGTCGTGGAATCGCAGTTTAAGATAGTTTCCTCAGAAGGCGCTGCTGCCCTACTTTCGGTATTTTACGCTAATTCGCCTCTTACGACACCCACTGAAAGAGAAGGGCATAGCCCGATATTCTACAGGCGCCTATATGCTTATATTATTACCAATATAAAATATTATATTCAGGGAAATTCCCGCACGGCTATATTCACGTAACATTTCAAGCTCAGATATTCGACATGAAACGTGATTTAACGGAGCAATTTTTGAAGCCCTTGAATATGAAATGAAGACGAAAGTATACCTTTATATCCTCGCTCTCAGTTATGAAGGCTGTTACGTCGGTATTAGGTTCAAGAGTATACATAAAGCCATCTCGTAAATGTGGACATTAGCTAGCTGTCCTTGTTTGCCAAGTAATACATATCTATTAGTCGTTTGGTGTTTTTTTTTTTTTATGAGATTGTGACGGAACAAACACGAGGCCCACCTGATGTTAAATAGTAACCTCTGCCTATAACGGATGCATTTCATCATAAGTGAAGAACTGTACTGCGCCCGTCAACCTGAGATATATCTGACACAGATTTATACCAACTATCATAAACATATCTATAAATCATGAGATAAGTATAACAACTGTATGCAGTTGTTATGTGTCACTTACCTGTAATTTTACTAGCTCTTATGGACTGCTGCAACACACTGTTAGATTTTTGGCGAAAAATTTTCTACTTGAAGGTGGTAGCTAGCTAGGCGAGCATTCGAGAAAAATGCCTTTCCACCATGTGGTGAAGCTCAAACCAGCGATGGGGATCGAACCATGAACCTGTGGCACGGCAGTCCATAGCTATTACTATTACAGCTTGGCCATTATTGATTCACAACTTATAGTACAATAAATGTAACAAATACCGATTTGGCAGTTACGCCTGTTACAATAATAGCAGCATGGCACTGACACAATTTGCTAGATGCTTTTTTGAAGGCGTTTAACGTGTTGCATTGCATTTGGCATTTGTAAAATTGTTTAACCTTTTCTAAATATATTTCTAATAACCGTTTATATATAATGAGGGTTAAAGTATGAATTTGCCATTTTATTGTAATATGTACTTCAAATTTTCATAGAACCATAGTGGTGTGAGAATTTTGAGTGAAACATTTTTGATATGGTACCCATGAGGTTCTTCTTTTAATAAATGTGCAACATTCGATTATCGACTTTCAGTTGTTTTTTTAATCAACTTAGACAAGAAAGATGGACACTTCGTAAATTGCAGTGTTTTTTAAAAACGAGTTCCGACGCAAAACTATATAACGAGGCAGAAACAGCTCGCAATATCAATGTTGCGTTTGGAGAGGGCTTTTTGCCGCTTTTGTGATGTATACTTTGATATGAAGAACGAACCACGTGGAAGACACAGGTGAATAACAATGAATTTAAAGAGATGGTGGAAGCTGAGCCGAGCCAAGCTACCCAGGAATTAGCGGCAGAAGTTTAACGTTACCTTACCAACAATTTAACTCATTTGCGTCAGATAAATAAAAAAATATATATGAAAAATGGTGCCTCATGATTTGACTGATCTGCAGAAAGAAACGCGTTTTGTAACTTGTCTTGCCTTGTAATATCGATACAGAAATGAAGGAATATTGGACCGAATTGTGACATGTGATGAAAAGTGGATTCTTTACGATAACCGTAAGTGAAAGCTAGGCTAGCCCCAGGTCAAACGTCGCAACAGTGTCCTAAAGCAAAGCTTACCAATAAAAATGTAACTGTTTGGTGGTCTCAGCATGGTGTTATTCACTATAGATTTCTTGGATATGGTCAAGCAATAACGGCAGATGTCTACTGTGCCGAACTCCAAACAATGATAACAAAACTAGCAGTGAAAAAGCCCACACTCATGAATCGATCTTGACCATTATTGCTCCATGATAACGGGACCTCATACAGCACTGGAAACCTACAAGAACTGCAATTAGAAACCATTCGTCACCCTCCGTATTTGCCAGACCTTGCTCCAATGGACTACTATATTTTTTTCGTGATTTGGACAATTGTCTACCTTTTTTTTTTAATGCCTGATAGGTTAGCCTTGGACCACTATCTCACCTGATGGTAAGTGATGATGTGGTCGAAGATGTTGTTCAGGCTAACCTAGAAGTACTGGCTCTCAAGGACAGCTGCCGGAACACACCGTTAGGTGCTTGGCGACAGACTTTCTACTTGAGGGTGGTAAAATACTAACTACTACTACTACTAACTACGTCTACCTTTTATTTAGAGAGGTACATATATGTATTTTGTTACTTCAGATAACCAGCTAGCCTGTGACCACAATATCATCTGATGGTCAGTGCATTGTAGATAACAATAAAAATCTATTGTTTCAATTAATTACCAATCTGTATATGTTAGTTAATATGTTGTACATATGAAATGAAATAAGAGGTTACATACTAAATCTATTTTACATATGACATTAAATAAAACGAAACGAGACGAAATTAAATTAAATTTTATTTGCTTGTGGTTCTAGGTCACAAGCTTATACATATTCATAACGGAGTTTCTAATCAAACAAAATTATAATAAAAACATATTTAAGCTAGTTATGCAACTGGAGAATGCATCTTCAGTTGTGTGACTCAAAAACAACAAAAACCAAGATGCACTTCGACTATTAGAGAATTCACATTGAATCATGTCGTTCATACCGTTTGTTCTCTGAACAAGCCAAGTTACAGAAGTCGTCTGAATTGTTCAGGTTCGGTTTCAGGCAGCAGCACGCGAAGACGGCACGTGTGGGCGACGTGAGCGTAGCGGCGGAGCACGCCTTCGGACCTCCGCACCAGAAGGACAAGGAGACGCACATTAACAACAATGCACTAGGTTTGTTTTACACCTTATTTAGCAACTATCTGATATACTTTTACTGGTAAGTGATGATGTCGGTTGATGATGCTAGAATGCAAAAGCTGGATTGATTAGTGGCTCTCAAGCACTGCTTGGTTGTCTACTTGAAGACATTAGCTAGCCGAGAAAAATAGCCAAATAGCCCTGCCTGTGAAAATAAATCGATGAAATAATGAATAGATTCAGGCGTTATACTTTGCGAAATTCCATATAAATATTTTTAAAATATTTTAAGAATACATCAAATTAATTTTCATTCTCGATCGTGCGCTCGTAGAGTCAAGACTTCCTGAGAATGCTTCGTGTAGAATCGAAACGCGTCGAAAATTCTTCCGGATTGGCTGCGTGGCGTTTTTGACGTTACGTCGGCGTAACAGGAAAATTAGGCGGAATGGTCACTAGATATATTTTTATATTTTTTAAGTGTTTTATGAAGCAGCCGAGCGGTAATAGCTTAGGCTGCGGTGCCGCAGGTCCATGGTTCATCCCCACCGCTGGCTTGAGCTTCACCGCATGGTGGAAGGGTATGTTGCGATTGCCCGCCTGGCTAGCTAGCAACCTCAAGTAGAAAATCTGTCGCCAAGCACCTAACGGTGTGTTCCAGCAGCAGTCCTTGAGAGCCAGTAATTTTAGGTAAAGACTATTGAGCATGAGCAAAAGCAAAATCCAAGAGAAGTCTATACCTTAAATGGAAAAAACTTGCTAATTGAGTAGAGATAATTATGCATCCTACCAAGTAAATAATCTAATTTCTTCCAGATATTAAGAAAAGTACAAACCCACCAATCAGCAATCAGCTCGGGCTGGTGGCCACGCAAGTGTCCGCCACTGGGGTGACCACTATTGTAGGTGCTGGGGGCGTGCCCAAGCCAGTGACCAAACAGACGGTCATACTCACCTACCAACCGCAGCAGTATTCACAGGTAAACCTTAAATATTTTTCCTTTCAAATTACAATGGTGGCTTCAGTATCTACCACATAATGACCTCTTCAATCAGAGAGAGTGACGTGCTTAGCTTAAGCCTTTGAGAAGCAAATGGTAATTCAACGTTCGTTTTCCTCACGGTATCCAGAATATTCAGTTTGTATTTGCCATAATATTCCTAGTGATTGTGGTTAGTTACTTATTATATTAGCGGGTGCAAATGGCGGAAAAAAACATAAAGAAACGGAACTAGGCGACGAGTTTTACTCCTCCACTATAATCTAACACTTATCATCATGCAAGGCTACCATGTTGGTATTTGGTACGAGTAACAGAATTGACACCTGAGGAAGCAAATTAATCTAGGGATTCAATAAATGGAAAAAAGAATCCATCCTCATACGATGATTGAAGAAAGAGAGCAAAAATTAGAGTTATGGGTCATAATGTCATGATTGCTCAGTCGCTCAGAGCACATCCCGGCTATAGGGGTGGATGGACGCGGGTTTGAATACCGCACATGACTATAATTGTTTCTCTCGTAAATTTGTAATGGAAAAAAGAATACTAAGCGTAGTGAAAGTTTCAATGGCACGAACGAGGAGCAAAATCAATTTAGCAATATACGAGAGCGAAACACAAATTTTAACCTCACTCCAGCGAGGAAAATAGTAGGTAAGCAGTGATGTCTCAGTGGCATTGGCCTCAATGCCGCGCAGCAGGTCCATGGTCCGAATCCCGCCGCGAGCTTGAGCTTCACCGCATGATGGAAGGGCATTTTGCGAATGCGCGCCTGGCTAGCGACCACCCTCAAGTATAAAATCTGTCGCCAAACACCTAATGGTGTGACACGGCAGGCGTCCTTGAGAGCCAGTAATTTTAGGCTAAGCCTGTATTAACAGGTATTAATATAAACCTGTATAAACGTATTAACGTTCGACCACATCATCACATACCATCAGATGAGATTGTGGTTAAAGGTTCACATATCAAAAATAAAAAATCAGCTTATATAAAATAGTAAAATAATGTTAATTTATATTAAAAAGTAAAATAACTTCAATTTGGTAAAACTTTATTTTTCTGAAACTGTTGTAACGGTTCAAATTTAGAAACTTTTTCCACGGTGGCGCAGCTAAGTTTTCAAACTCGTTGAAACTTTGCATGTATATCCTTGATCTATGCTTCTGGTTTGCCAGATTTCCGTAAAATTAAGTATTTTCAAAAATAACACGAAAAATGTATTTTTTTTTTTTGGCGAATTGTTATTTTGACATTTAGAGATATTATAAATAGTAAATCGAAAACTGGCAAACTAAAAGCATATATATTAAAAAAAAATTCAAAATTTCACCGAGTATTAACACTTGAAACAGTGATGGCTCAGTGGCATTGGCTATGGACTGCCGCGCAGCAGATTCATGGTTTGAATCCCGCCCAGAGCTTGAGCTTCACCGCATGGTGGAAGGGCATTTTGCGAATGCCCGCCTGGCTAGCGACCACCCTCAAGTAGAAAATCTGTCGCCAAGCACCTAACGGTGTGTTCCGGCAGCAGTCCTTGGGAGCCAGAAAAATTGCAGACTAATGAGACCTAACAACTGGACGTCTCAGTGTGACGGGCACAGTGCAATTCGTCGTTGACGAAATGCGTCTGTTATAGGCAGAGGTACACGTAACATCAGGTGGGCCTCGGGCTTGTTCCGTCACAATAACATAAAAAAAATGTAAAATATGACGATACTACGTTTGTATGGAAAGTGTTCCGTGAACTCTATAAGATCATTTTTCCACGGAGATTTCGAATGATAAACAAAACCTTTTCCCGAGCCTATGAGATGAAACCAAAATGAAAATAATTTACTGCAATTCTATTAATTACATCGTAATACCACAGCAGGATGGCCGTAAAATAGCTGCGAGAGTGGACCCCGTGAGCCGAGGCACATCAGTAACCCGAGTGCAGCCGTCCAGCGACCGTCCCCCGGGGAAGTACACGTTCCAGACCAACCAGCTGCCGCGGCCGCAGTATCCAGCAGTAAAAAATATCGACTCCAAGAGTACTAAGCAGGTAAAGTTGTCGTTTTAGGGCACAAATTTTGAAGCAATGATAGCCGAGCGGTAATAGACATGGACTACCGTGCCGCAGGTCCCTGGTTCGATCCCAACCGCCGGCTTGAGCTTCACCGCATGGTGGGAGGGCGTTTTTCGATTGCCCGCCTGACAAGCTACCGCCCTCAATTAGAAAATCTGTCGCCAAGCACCTAACGGTGTGTTCCGGCAGCAGTCCTTGAGAGCCAGTGAAATTACAGGCCCATGAGTTAGTTAGTCCGCTTAACATAAGGTGGGCCTCGAGTTTGCTCCGTCACAATAACATACAAAAAAAGGAATGTATACCGTAATAAAACTTCGACGTGTCGATCGATTTTTGTAAACCTTGGCCACAAAAGGACTCAAAACGCTCTGAAGTAATTTTTCTAGGGTACACTACAAGCAGTGGGTATGAAGTTACTGCAAATAAATCTGGTTTAGGATTCCGCTTTGCAGAAACTCATGAAAGAAGAAACGTTTCTTTGTTTTTATCACAACTTAAAAATTACGGACGGATGTGTAAATAGGCTGTTGCTGCACATTAGGTGTACAACAGGACTTCTTGTTCTTCCTCGAACTACCTGAACTAAATACACAAATACTACCCGAAACATAGTGGATATACTACCAACGATAGTTCTCAATAAAGGTAGGAATCAGGTATGTGGCCATAAATACGCACTATAATACAATGTATCTCACAAGTAATACATATTATATTAAATGTGATTGTTAAGGGTGAATTGGCCGGCCCGTTCTCCATACAAACGTGGTAGGGTGATCACTCCCTTATTTCAGGATTTAGGTCCAAAGCAAAGCACAATACCGATTAATCTTGTCATTATATTAGGCTTGTATGATGTTGAAATTTTAATAAGATAATTAACTTGAGAGTTATGAGCTTCGAAACATTTTCATATAAAATTTTCGAGGTTCATAACTTTCAACTTAATTACCTTTTTAAAATTTCGGCATCATACAAGCCTAGATAATGACGAGATCAATCGGTATTATGCTTAATTCTAGACCTAAAATCTCCCATAAGGGAGTGATCACCCTACGACGTTTGTATGAAGAAGCGACCGGCCAGTTCAACCTTAAGTGCGATTGCCAAGTCAATCTATTTTATATAAAACATAAAAGATTTTTAATATTGATACGGTCACTAAAAAGTTAGGTTAGCTAATAAAATTACGTAATAACTAATAATAATAAATAATAAAATTACGTAGTAACTACTTAAGGTCCCTTAAGTAGGAACTGCATAAATTAACCGACTTGGTGTTACATGGATATCATAACTTTTTACGTTAGAAGAACTGAGTTGTGAGACTTGGTTTTTTTACAAGTTTTGATTTTTGATTGTATCTATTTTGCCAATAGTGATATTATTACTTACGTATAAAACATATATATGGTCAAAAATATTACATTTGGAATACTAAATGTTTAGACTTTTCTAAGGAAATAATACAAGAAATCTATAATTTTTTAGCATTAGTACACCACCTAAAAATACTTTTAAAAACAGTTTTATCAAGTAACTTAAGGATCAAAGATATTCAATTAATTACTGCCTTAAAGTAGACATAAATCTTTTCACAAGACAATATTGTTAAAACCAACTTCAATGACACTTTTATCTCCTCCTTCATTTTAATAGCACAAAAATTAGGATTACGAAATATTGGAAATAAGTTTGATGTTGAAAATTGAACCTTAACGTTTCGGATGAAAGAATAGTTTAGTTTGAATGGTGATCTAGGTCACACTACGTCTATTTCAGTATTGACGCTTTGGAAGCCGGTCGGTGTGTGCCCGAAATACCCCTAGTGCAGAATGCATCCACTCTACTGAACGTGGCTGGTATACAGGAGGTTATTCCTTCAGGAAAAAATAAATAGCCTACAGACAGATTCTTCTTCTGACTATAATTACTTATTGTTATTCAATAAAGCAATTATGGCCCATTGACAATAACTGGATAATGTGGACTGCCGCCCAGAAGGTCTATGATTCGAGACCCACCGCGAGCGTTGTCCTCACTGCATAGTGGTAGTGCATTTTGCGAACGTACGATTGGCTAGCAATCGCCCTCAAGTTGAAAATTAGCGGCCAAGCACCTCACGGTGTGATCCAGCAGCTGTTCTAGAGAGACAGTAACAAGTATTAATCGGTGTTACCACATCTGAATATTTTTGCAGAATTAACCCTTTTTTTTTCGGTTTCCACAAAGTATATATTGAATCAGTGATTTTTTTTTAAGCAGTGATGGCTCAATGGCATTGGCTATGGACTGCCGCGCAGAAGGTCCATGGTTCGGATCCCGCCGCGGGCGTGAGCTTCATCGCATGGTGGAAGGGCATTTTGCGGCATCCCCGCCTGGCTAGCAACCACCCTCAAGTAGAAAATCTGTCGCCAAGCACCTAACGGTGTGTTCCGGCAGCAGTCCTTGAGAGCCAGTAATTCTAGGTTAAGCCTGTTAACACCTTCAACCACATCATCACTTACCATCAGCCTATCTGCTTTAAAAAAAAACTTTAAATTAATAACGAGTACCAGGTATATAGCATTGTCTTTTTCGTCACACTTTAACCAGTTCAAACTGCCTGTAGCATATATTGCTCCAGCGATCAAGTTTAAGCAATTAGACTAAGTGATTTTTTTTTCCTTTATTATGGATACACTGATACCGGACGAATAGGAGCTGGTTGCCAATGACATTGTTCTTTGAATAAAACTAATAGTGTAAGTAGGACTACCCATAATATTAATTATCAACGCTAAGAGACAGTGCTCAGAGGAAACCACATTAGATCCGATTGCCCAGCATAATCAAGGGGAAGTCTGATTCGTCTTGATTATGGATTTGAATTATTGGAAGAGACTGATGGAAGAAGAGTGCACAAAGTAGAGATTATTAAAATGAATTGGTGATGTAACTACAATATACAAGAATATGAATTAGTACTTAGATGAGACAAAATTAGAAAATGCTAGGTAAGTGTAACAAACAAGTATCAAATGAATCGATAAGCTTAATAGCCTTTTCAGAAAGTGAGCAGACCTTGGCCAAATATTCAGAATGGAATAGACGCGCTATTATGTAGCCCGCAATAGATATAATTAAGTACAGCAGTACTCTGAAATCCTACAAAAGTACTATTTCTGAACAGTCTTTAGGCATCTAATGAAGAGAGATGAACGATAACAAAAATTAATAGTGGAAGGCCAAAGGTTTATATATTTGTTATGGAACTCCGAACATGGATTGAAGAATGTACCAATGCACGTAAGTGTGTATAAAAGGTATGGCGACAGAGTGTAATGGAAGAATAATAGATGTTGTTCCGACTCACTTAACAAGAGATAAAACCAAGAAGAAGTATTATGTACTCCTAAATTATAATTGGACTAGGGTTGATGCAATCTAGCACAGTTAATAAGCTACAGTTCAGGAAGAAATTCCTATAACCATTCCAATCGAGCAAGACTTTGATAGATTGAAGTTCTTTCTTGAGACGCATAAGGTTTGGATGTAAATACCTTTCGTTTATGAACTAACAAAATGCACCAGCTCATGTCAGTATTGCAATGCACCGTCTAATTAGAACAAATTAATTATACCTACAAGCATTTTCACATCGTCTCAGACCGTAACATGACGTGCGTTTGTAAAACGTATTGCTGTTGCTTTAGTTTCTTAGTATTATTCACGTAAAAGCAAAAGTGATAATAAAATCTAATTTTGCTAAACAACCAGGTACGTGTTTTCGAAAGTGAGTAGACAAAACGATTTGTCGTAAGATACGTCGCGAGTAGTGGCTCTACGTGTAGAATGTGTTGTTTATTTTTGTAGTAGTTAACTAACGATTTAACTACGAGACATTTCGACATAGGTCGTCGTTTCGCGTAGGGTTCCGTGCCCTGCTCCATTCAACGTTATGCACTTTGGATAGTAGGACAGCATGGTCAAATTGGTCAATATTTCCTTTATGTAGCTTGTGAATAAGTGTTTGTGAAAGTTGATATGTTAGTGATAAGTAACTAATCAGTGGTTATTTCTTCCAGGCTGTAAACAACACTAGGAAGGCGAGTGCCTCGGATTGCTGGAGAGAAGGTAAACGCAGAAATTTTTCATAAATTTTATTACTTAAATAAATTTGTAGACTGTTATGCAAAAAATATATTAAGTTATGTAGAAAGCGTCGGAAATACATTTTGTTTTCAAGGTTCGTGTAACCTTCATTATTTCATTTGCGTGTTACATAGCCATTTTGAATGGAAGAACTAAACTATTTTACTTTAACTTTAGCCTGAACAATCAGTTTATTTACATAATTAAGTAGAAATTTGACGAAAATCTCTATGATTGTTGCCTTGAGAAGCAATAATTTCCCATTAAATATTTTATATAAAAACTTTATAATATTTTTTTAAATAGGTTATATTATAGGATATGCGTTAAGCATGCCATACGTATTGTTTAAAATTATAGAAGATTTGCTGACAGACAAAATAAACTAAGTGAAAAAAATAGGTCTTTGAATAAGTTTGATTTAGAACGTAACTAGCTAGGATGTCGATTATATACAGTGAATTCTCTATATTTAAACTGATCTGAAGAAAAATCCGTCATTCAGAATTTGGTATCTTGACCCTCCTATTTATCTAAATTCTTTAAATAACTTCAAATTTTCTGAATTTCAAAACACCTTAATTTCACATTACCTGAATTTCAAATTATCTGAACCATACATTCCCTAAAGTTCAACTTCTCTAAGTGTATAGAGAGATGTGACAAACCGAATGGTATTTGGACACGCACATTGTCTCTAAATTCTTATCTCCATAAATAATTTCGAAATGTACTGTATAAGAATCACTATCAGCACCGAATAAAACTCTACTAATTTACCTAACTACACAGTTAGCAAAATTGGTATTTGAAGTCCTATTAAAAACCCGCAGCTTAATATCTTGTATCTATGTTGTCTAGGTGCTGGATCAGCGGTATCTTCAGACTCAGGAGTATGGACGGGAGGTGAGGGAGGTGCGGGAGGAGACCTGTCTCCGCGCTCGCGGCACCGACCTCGCAACCTGGAGATGGTGATGCGAGGATCCCACAACTTCCATCTGAGGGAGCTGCAAGACGCCGACTTTGACATCATGGGTAACTACCCATTTTGATGGATTTATGATTGTCAACCATTTTGTGTCTTCGGTTTCCATTTTATGATTAAACTTATAACCTGATGCGATGTAAGAAATTGAATATACGACTCCTTGCGAGGTAGAGTATAGATAAGCTCCACGGGCCTATTCATTATTTCAACCACCGATTGTGTTACAAAATAGAATAAATGGTAGGTTCTGAGTTTAATTATACAGAGGGCGGTAAAACCCAGTGATGTAAAAGGCTAAGCAGTGATATACAACCACCTTGGTGCCCTGAGTGGCCTCCTTTTTGTATGATGAGAACCTTAAATCAGGCAGAACGCCTGCTCGACTTCTTTGCACAGACCTGAGCGAGGGGATAAGAATCAAAGTCAAATCAGACATGACTTTGAAAATCTATCTTCTTTCACCAAATTTTATGAAATAATACGAAAAATCCCACGAATAAATTTATTATTAAGATATTGACGATTTTCTTCAAAACTTCGTCAATCGATAGATAAACTGAATATCTTTAATCTGTACATACAATTATGAAATCTTAAAATGGCGTCATAGTAAAAAGTATTATTTTCTCAAAGGTTTTGAAATTGAAGAATTGTATCAATGGGAAAAGTATTATTGTCTCAAATTTTCTTCATTTTGGAAGGAGCGACTACCGTAACTGTCACGTTGCATCGTGCGGTAATATTTTAATGGATGATTTTTGAATGATAATTGAGAAGGTTTGGTTTTCGTACCGGCCGGCAAAAAGATATTAATTTGTGTCTTATAATTAAGGTGAATGTTGGCTGACATTTATGGCGGGAAATTCAACATTTACATATTTTGTTATGCTTTTGATGCTAGGTTGTCTAGGTATTGTACTTGATCACGTAAAACATGAGATTTGGGGAATATTTTATTCCTATATTCTAATATAGGTACTTAAAACTTTTTAATTTTTTGAAGACGTATCAAATTTATTTTGGAGATGTATCAATTATTTCAAATGTAACTGAAAAAGTAATGGTCAATCAAAATTCCCACCCCTAACTGTACCTAATAAAAAAGTGTACATTACACTAGCTGCATTGCCACGCTGGAAGGCTATGGCTAACCTTTGCACCAGGTACGAGTCACCCGTGTTGTCCCCTAATATCCCTCACCAAACTTTTAGCCTTAGTGCCCCAACAGCCTATGGTCTCCACGGCATTGAATTAAATATTTTTTGATATTATTATTAATTTGTTACAGTTGCAAGTATTTTTTTTTCTTTGTTACATATTTAGGGGCAACTTATGAAACCATGTACATTGGTGTTTAATAACTTTTCAAGATAATACGAGCCTCATTATTTTAAGCTCGCGATAACATGTTCATGCAGAATGGTTACCAAACCTAGCTACAAGCGCGAAAAAACTGTTGATTTTCCCGCCACAGACGTATTAGCCTTAGGTAGAAATGCAAAATAAGTCTTGTTTAAATTTAAACGTCAATTCATATTGACCATAGATGTCGCTTTTATAAATAATATGAACAAAAGGATAAACTAGAATAATGACTTTAATCATGGTGGTTCTGGGCAGAACATGTCCCGATCCCAAGGACAAATGGACGGGGATTCGAATCCCTATAGTAGTTATTTTTTCTTTCGATGTCATTTTATAAGGAAATTTATGGCGTATATTCGCAGAGCATATCCCGATCCCGATCCCAGGGACAGCTGGACGGGGGATCGAATCCCTCTCGTAGTTATTTTTGTCCTTAATTTTATAAGAAGGACATTTATAAATTAGCAGACATTGAATTATTGCTGGAGAATCAATACTAAATCTGCCATAATAATATTATCAAAACAAGTCTTTAAACGGCACTCGCACTTACTATTTTTATTTCTTATAAAATTTGAAGCAGTTTTCTTTATTTTTAAATAATAAATACGGGTTTACTCAGGTGAATATGCCAGATAAATTCTACTAAGTATAGTTTCTACCACATCCCGTGGTAAATTTTCAAGAAGGGTTCGGGACGCTCTCGTGGACGTTTCGCTTTGCACTGTGGGCTGTAGCTCGTGACGTCATAGGTTTTTTTTTTTATTTTTTTTTTATGTCTGATAGATTAGCCTTTGACCACTATCTCACCTGATCGTAAGTGATGATGTGGTCGAAGATGTTGTTCAGGCTAACCTAGAAGTTACTGGCTCTCAAGGACAGCTGCCGGAACACACCGTTAGGTGCTTGGCGACAGATTTTCTACTTGAGGGTGGTAGCTAGCCAGGCGGGCATTCGCAAAATGCCCTACCACCATGCTATAACGACTGCCATCCTAGGACAACAACCGGGACCGACGGCTTAACGTGCCCTCCGAAGCACGGAAACGCTCAGTAGTAATGTCACTAGCGGTCACCCATCCAACTCATGACCGCGCGCGACGTTGCTTAACTTTGCTGATCGGTTGAGAACAGCTAAGTAAACTTCGCTACGAGCGCTTCAAAACTTACTAATTTCTTGTTTGTTACAGACGAAGCAGTAGTGACTGGGCACACCGTCATCCCCTTACCAAAGCTACCATCTTCCTTCGACGACGTGTCCCCCGATTACGACGTGTCTCCCACAACTCAATATCGCTCCCCTTCGCCCATTCTTCCCAAGCCTTCTCCAGTAGAGACCGCCCAGAGGTCGCCGATGACCACCCTGGAAAGATACAGGAATAGGAGTAGACCTACCAGGATTCAGACCAGTACTGAAGAGGAGAAATTTGTTCTGGATCGGGCGCAGCCTGAGAAGTTAAATAAGCAGGTGAGCTGGTTTAGATGTCCTGTAGTGAACTCATAGCAGTTGATCCACATTATGTCAAAACACTAAAACCCTAAGTAGATATATTTATAACTCAGTGAAACAAACGTCATCATCATCATTACATCAATCGGAAAGTCCACCGTTGACGCCTGCCAAGCGTCTTCCATTGTGAACACGCTTGGCAGGCATCTTGGGGATCGGAGTATGAATCGGCAGTTCTTCAGATGGCACTACCGACCTCCTAGTTTTTTCCTTACGTTGCATCTTAAAACTCCAAAAAGAAGTTGCGGCGAGGTGTAATTCTAACCCAGCACCCCACGGGAGTAAAAAAACAAAGGTACAGGTACTCATCATAATCTTCCTAACAGCAGAAAGCTTATAATAATTCTCACCTCTGAGGCGGGGTCTTACGCTTACCAAAAAGCGCATATTATAAAGTTTTTTGTTTCAGTTGTATGGCCAGCTGCTTATCAGACGCAACCTTTCTTAGAAATGCTCTTTGGTAGTATTAATGTTACCTCACTGTAATACTACCAACGTATTGTATGCCTAATTTGCAGATTCACCCACCCTACTCGTGTTGACGTGGACAGTGGCACGCTAATCAATCGATTACATTTCTTTTATCTTAGGCTCATTCCATACCGACGTGGCAGAGGCCGTCAGATTTACTATCAAACCTTTTTTACTTTATATAGCAGCTGCCACTACAGTCTGAATTGATCCTTAGTCGCATTTTACTTCCATCCCATGAGAGAATATGAAACTATAGCTTGAGACTCGGTCTCATTCAATGTATTTGTTGTTTCTAGAACTCCTTCATAAAATCGTCAAGTGGAGTTGCCTCTCCACAAACAGTGAGCTCGAGTAAGGAGTCCAGTCCATCTTGCAAGAGCGAGGAAAGTCACTTCGGGAACAGTGGGGCCTGGCAGGCCCACGCGGCTGGAGAAGCCATGGCTAACAGGTAATAAGAACTTATTTATAGAAAGTAGTAAATTACAACTGAGCTACTAATATCCAAGCTGTTAGTATAAGAGTATTTTGTATCTCAAGTCAAATTAAAAAAATACCTAACATATTTACTACTAAAAACTACAAGGAATTAAAATGTACCAAATAATACTAACAAAAATAGTAAAAACTAAGTAGTTACCTATTATGTTATATAAATGTACCTTATAATCGCAACGGTGCAAATAAAACCACAAATTTTAAACAATTTATCCAATAAATCACAAGACTGTAATTTTTAATACGAAGTCACACTCTTTGGAATACGAAATTGCCACGAGACAAGAGTTTCCAAAATGGACATTTCAGGGCATGGTTACAGATCTAATCTAATTGTGAATATAATATCTGACACCTGAAGTTCTTGAGGTAAATATATTTGATCACACCACCGCTTAGCAACTGGTAGGTAATATAATTTTCAAGAGCTATATATAATAAAAATTACCTATTATTTTCAGATCACAAGACGACGTATCCATTGCTTTAAGCGTATCCAGCTGTGAAGATGACAAATCAAAGTTTGATAATAAAGAAGTTCAAAACATACCTGAAATAGATATTCCAAGGAAGACGATTATCATCATGGACGAGCCTGCACCACCGCATCCTTTGCTGATGAAGTCGCTGACGATGAGTCAGCATGATTCGTTACGGGGACCTATGATGGGTATGAAATTCTTACTTCTCTTTGAACATTTCGAGACTGAAACTAGGCTGAATCTTTCCGGTAAACGCGGGTCCTAACCGTTTACTAATAAGTAATTTTGAAGTTCTTAATCAATAAATCAAAGAGCCTTACCAGCCAGTTAATCAGATCAACGATAAAACTTAAATTTATTGTGAATTCTTAAAATGTTTGCATTTAAAATCTAAAGCAGACAAAGTATATTAATGCTTGATATCCTACTAAGTATGTGAAATACCTAGCAGTTCGGTGTTTGTTTTTTCCTGATATACGGTACTTACTGATAAAATAAGTAACAATGGATATTTTGATTCCATTGTGTCATCGATTATTAATTTCCATATATATACTTTAATTTTTACCGGTCTTTCCTGTCTTACTGATTCTTGTGAACCGTCGGCACTGCGAAGGAAATGTTTATATATGGAAAAGTTTTAAGTTTTAGCGGCTGTGATTATGAATTTTCTACATTAATTTTCTATACCCTTTTACATTAATTTTCTATACTTGAAGTGACTTAAAATATTTATAAATATGTTTAAAAATAAGCTTTAGTATTGCTACCTAATATAATGAACTCTTGAACTGACATCAAGTATTTATGAATGAAACAATAATTTAAGACGGATGGAAAAACATCGACGGTCCAGCACCCTCTTCGACAGCATAATTGGAAATGCACCTGGACTATATGCCGGGGGTGCGGGTTCAAGTCATTTTCCATCTGAAATTGTTAGGCTCTCTTATTTTCCCGTACTCACATACATTTTTATCAAAGAGGTATATACTGTTCACCAAAACTGATACAAAGGGGATTTTACAGCATTACTTACCTACTCCTGTAATTAATCATGTCACAGTTGTATCTCAAAATGTTATTCCATTAGACAATGAGGTATTCTTACTTCGTTCTAGGTTCAATGTCAAGTTCCAACTACAGCACGACAAGTACATGCACAAACCAAAGCGGAGACCATCACCTGACACTCACATTAGAGGAATCCAAGTTCGACATGTCTGCTTTAGAGACCTCGACACAAAGTCTACTGGACGACGAGACGTCACCAGCTGACAGTCTTATCTCTTCCACCAGCACCAGTGACTCAAACAACGAGCTGCATGTGGAAAGGGACGCTCCTTCTATATCATCAGCGTATCAGACTGCTAACACAAAAACTAAGTCGCCAGAACCAATCGGCCGGATCAGAATGGAAGAAGACTTCGGATTAGAAGACAAAGATGGAGTTGAAGGAGAACTTCATCAACCTGTAAAGGATAACCTGTGAGTGTATAACATCTTCTAAATAGTTATATAGCCAACGCAAGATAGCAAAATAACACGGATAGCCATGAATGGACTCATTTTCATACCGTTGTTGTAAGCAGATTGATTGGTTCTAAAATAAGCAATCAAAAATAGAGAAATACAATGAATAGAAAATTTGTTATTTGTGCAACAGGTGAGCAAAGTTTTTTTTTGGACAAGTGCTTATTTTAATTTCCGATCTAGCGAAGTAATCTAGAACTGAATCACGAACGAATGGAGTGCTTCTTATGTAGACTACTGAGCAAGGAGAAGGATTATAAGCATGAGACATAAAAAAAATACTTTTACGTCTAAGATACAACTTTTCACTTCTGCCAGTGCGAAAAATATTAGGTTTAGATTAGGATTTACTAAAAAGTTTATTGTTTACATATCAAGTACAGTTTTTCAGGTTAAACGTAACAATAATAACAAATATTTTTAAAATATTTTATGAAAACATCAAATTAATATTTTAATAAAACACTTAAAAAATACAAAAATATATCTAGTGACAATTCCGCCTAATTTTCCTGTTAAGCTGACGTGACGTCACAAACGCCACGCAGCCAAACCGGAAGAGTATTCGACGCGGTTCGCTTCTACACGAAGCATCCTCAGGAGGTGACTTGACTCTACGAGCGCACGATCGAGAAATATATAATTTATTATCATAAACGTAACAGTTTGTTTTTGATCACCAAAACCTTTTATGTGTTGGAGTGGAAACTAAGTATAATATATAATATCTACATAGCTGATGCGAATGCGCACAGGATAAGCAACAGTAAATTCTATTGTTTCAATCAATTACCGATGTTTAACAAAATATCAGCTCAGAGTTTAAGCTCAAAAGTGTCCGAAATAAAAAAGAAACAAAACTCAAAACGAGAAACTGTAGCGTATCAGGCTTCGGAACCCCTCATTAAGATTGTAAAGGAAAATGAACGGTGTAATGTATTCATTCAAAATATTATCTAATGAAAATATTGGGGCCATTGGACTGAATACATATTATTCACGAGCTGGTTGAATATGAAAGTAATCACGGTGTCTTCGGACACCGTACATATTAAACCTCTCATGAAATTTTTGATTTTAAGAAGAAATTGCATGGTTCTATGACTGGTCTATGTGCGGGGTGAGTCACTAGCTCTAGCCAAAAATACTTTATCAAGGCAATCAAGGATCATGTAGAAGAACTTCATCTAGACAAAAATAGAAATCCAATATCTAGCTCGCGATCACACGTTCCACTTTAACTAAATATTGAAATAGACTACCGTATTACTATATCTTGTTTGGTTAAGTATGGAGAAACTAATGAAAGAAATTGATCAAGTCCTTCTTTGAATAATAATTTATGGTACTTTCATTGTCATCAAAATTCCACACAAGTTGAACAGAATGATCCAGTGGGGCTATAAATAAAATAATGGCTAACCCCTTGTTTGTTTGTAAACCAGAGACGCAATACGAGTGGAGAGCATAGAGAACAGCAAGAACGTGACTCCGGAGTCCCCGGGCACGCCCACGCACGCGTCGGGCTCGCTGTCGCTGTCCGACGGCCGGGATTTCTTTGACGACGAAATTGCAGACCAACCTGCTTTGCTCTTTAGAAGTAAGTACCCACTGAGCAAGTCATATATTATAAGTACCTATATCAATTATATAAGCACCAACGGTCGTTTTATCTTCTTCTTCTTCTTCTTTAGATCGCTTTTAAACGCTGCTTGAGGTTTTTCTGCCAGTATCAGAGTGTGGCCAATGT
This sequence comes from Plagodis pulveraria, assembly GCA_963890685.1. Classification (NCBI taxonomy): domain Eukaryota; kingdom Metazoa; phylum Arthropoda; class Insecta; order Lepidoptera; family Geometridae; genus Plagodis; species Plagodis pulveraria. The sequence continues at coordinate 10,596,341 of OY982959.1, forward strand.
ACGGTTTAAATGAAGAATGCCCGGTATAATAATTATAGTTAAATAAAGCAAAAATATAGGTTTAGAAGTATTTAAGAATAATAATTACATCAATAAACGAATATTATTAGACTTAATAAAATTACATAAAATAAATATAAAAGGTGTAAAAACATATGAGAGAAGACATTTGAAACTAACAGGTCTAGGATATCAGGACTTAAAACTTCGTACACGGAAACGCTCAGTAGTAATGTCACTAGCGGTCAGCCATCCAACTCATGACCGCGCGCGACGTTGCTTAACTTTGCTGATCGGTTGAGAACAGCTTAGTAAACTTCGCTACGAGCGCTTCAAAATATGATCAAGAGCTCCATCTTGAAGGCCACATTCACAAAGAGAATGGTTCTTGACCCTAATTTTTGCAAGAAAAACTGGTGAGCATAATCATTCTTGTAGTATTCCAAATGTCAGTTTTATCTTGACTGGCTGAAACTGCTATACACTGAGCAAGTAATATATTACTGCTATACACCTCCTTACATAAATTTGTATACTTTAGAACACCCAGTGCCAATTTTCCGCAATAACGTTTGTCTAAAAAGGTCATTTTTATCAATAAAAGGGTAAAAGTTTTGGCGGGAATGGAAAACAGGCAATGGTATTTTTTTTTGGTGTATGCTCCGGAGCATCTCAAGTAGGTACTTCGAAGTACTTTACTTTTAAAAGATTACTCTTTGAGTAAGTTAATTACTGTTAGGGCCTGTTTCAGAATGTTCGAGTAAGTTCCGGTTATAATACTCAGAACATAAAATAACTGAATAGTAAATGAGGCGCCATATAAGGTTCTTTTAAAAAATCAGTTGGTGCAGCGCGTTTCAAGCTTTAACCGATGGATAGGCTAAATCGATGACTGTGAAACGCAAATATAGTGTTTTAATTATTAAATATGTTCTGGGTAGTATAACCGGAATTTACTCGAAAATTCTGAAACAGGCCCTTAGTATAATAAATACATTAATAATAATAACAAATTTGTTATATTATAGAAAATGCGGGCGGCAGCCCGTCGAGCAAGACGATAGAATCTGAAGCCAGCAGGCAGCTACGGAGGTCCAGAGAACGCATCACTTCAAGTCCATTAGCCCAGCGGGACCGGAAAAGTAAGTAATATTTTTCACTTTTCGGGTTTTATTAACAATTTGTGCATCACTGGTCAGCGCGGCGCGGCGACGAATCTCGATCGTGCTCTCGAAGAGTCAAGACCTCCTGAGGATGCTTCGTGTAGAAGCGAAACGCGTCGAAAATTCTTCCGGTTTGGCTGCGTGGCGTTTGTGACGTCACCTCGGCTTAGCAGGAAAATTAAGCGGAATTGTCACTAGATATATTTTTATATTTTATAAGTGTTTTATTAAAATATTAATTTGATGTTTTCTTAAAATATTTTAAAAGTATTTGTTATTATTAATAATACTAGAAATGTATTCATCATTTAGTTTTTGGACTAAACTGTATAAAAAAATATTTTCAATTTATATTCCAATAAGTGTAATTTAAAATTAATATAAGTAGGTATTGATGGGCACATTCATGTTAAAATACTAGCAGTTTAGGAAGTTACTTTTATCGGGAAACCAGCCTGAGAAAAAGTTTAAATACTTAGTAGTACCTACCTAAATAAAAAATTCTTTATCAATAGCCAAGTGTTGGAATTTTATTGAAAGTGCATTGGTAATGTAGGGAGGCTTAAAAAACGGTAAAAGTAGAATGTCGTATAAAATTATAGTCAATTATAAAGGACAGAGGCGTTTAAAGGACAGAGTATAGATATAAGCAATACACGAGCAGATTAATTTTAGCAAATGTATAGCTACACGTAGAATGACGTCACAGAATTCATATAGTACCTACATCATATAACGTTATCATATATTCGGATCCCGTTTTCGACAGATCTCGCTTTACTATAGATAAAGTTTATTTTAATGCCTGATTGGTTATCACTTTTGACCACTATCTCACCTGATGGTAAGTGATGATGTGGTCGAAGATGATGTTCAGACTAACCTAGAATTACTGGCTCTCATGGACAGCTGCTGGAACACACCGTTAGGTGTTTGGAGACAGATTTTTTACTTGAGGGTAGCTAGCCGCAAATTGCCCTACCACCATGCTATAACGACTGCCATCCTAAGATAACGACCGGGACCGACGGCTTAACGTGCCCTCCGAAGCACGGAAGCGCTCAGTAGTAATGTCACTAGCGCTCACCCATCCAACTCATGACCGCGAGCGACGTTGCTTAACTTTGCTGATCGGTTAAGAACAGCTAAGTAAACTTCGCTACGAGCGCTTATATCATTTGGGTAACTGCCAATTATTTCTCGTGTGTTTGTTTGTTAGCTCGTGTTGCGGGCGAGCGGACACCGTCTCTGGACACGTTGTCGAGCCTCGCCTCCGACGACCTGATGATGGACAACGACATGGCGCGCTCCATCACCAGCTTGCAGAGCGTCGATGATTATATTGAAAGGTAATACTGAAACTTTGCACGGACCTGAACCTAATATCTTATTGAGGCAGTGATAGCTCAGTGGCATTGGCATGGACTGCCGCGCAGCAGGTCCATGGTGCGAATCCCGCCGCGGGCTTAGCTTCTCCGCATGATAGAAGGGTATTTTGTCAATGCCCGCCTGGCTGGCGACCAACCTCAAGTAGAATATCTGTCGCCAAGCACCTAGCGGTGTGTTCCGATAGCTATCCTTGAGAACCAGTAATTCCATAGTAAGCCTGTTGACACCTTCGACCACATCAGTCATCATCAGTTACCATCAGGTGAGATTGTGGTCAAAAGATTACCTATCGGCAAAAATAAATAATAGGTGAATCTGCGACCGAGTTACCTTCACTCCTCACGACGAAGGAAATTTCCTAACCTTCAAATTAGTATTAAGTATAGGAATTCGGTTTCCTAACCCAGTTGAATAGTGTTTTCTCACGTACTTACCACGGCTGACTAACCATCATACTACCCTTACATGTATTTTATTAATGAAGAAGTAAGGGTTATATAGGGTACCTTATCACAAAGCACTTAGGTATACCTCTTCACTATCGCTGATCTCCTGGTACTTTTTAACTAATTTACTTTGTAGACACCTGTGTAGAGACAGGTGGAACACGAGAAACTTTAAACCTTATAGATAATATCATAATATAGAAAGTCAAATCACAATGGTGTTAAGATTGAAATGGTTTTTTAATTTAATTGCTTGTATCGTATTTTATAGTTGAAATACGAGGAACATCCATAACTAATAAAGATAATCGTGGAGATTCTCCAAAACATAAAGTAGTGGAACATCCTAAAACTCATGGAGCCAGAAAAGGTCGATCGTCGATAAATTATCTTCTAATATATAAAATTCTCGTGTCACAGTTTTCGTTGCCATACTCCTCCGAAACGGCTTGACCGATTTTGATGAAATTTTTTGTGCTTATCCAGTATCTATGGGAATCGGCCAACATCTATTTTTCATCCCCCTAAATGTTAGGGGTAGTCCACCCCTAAATTTTAATTTTTATTTTTTAGACAAAATTTTTAATTTCTATTTTTTATGATACAACATACATAAAATACATACAATCCTCAATTTTCACCCTTCTACGATCAACCCTTATTTTTCAATAGCCAAAATTATTTATATGGCAAAGCAACGTTTGCCGGGTCAGCTAGTATTATTATAAATATAGGTAGTACTTCATATAACGTTACATGGTCATTCTGTGACCCCATTTAACAATATAATTTTTTGTGGAGAAAGAATAATGGGATCATCAGTAGTCTACTAGATGGCTATAATTATGCGGTGTTTTGTTCTACGATGTCAAACAGGCCTAACCCGTTTGGACCAGCATGTCCAAATTCGGCCATTTATAAATTAATTTCTAATGCGGTCCTTATCATATCCTGATTACACGGAATAATCTAGAACAGGCCCTAGTTATTAAGGACAACTGAACAAACCATTAGCTATTGATGGCTCTTGTTGGTGCATCACAGGGCTTAATTAAAATTAAAATTAATGGTGGTGACTGGTTGGATATTACTTAGGTATGATTATCTAACTGTATATCTGTTACATGGAAATATAAATTACGGGAAACTCTCTACGTGTACCCATGACCATGATCACTACTGTGTGTCTGAAACGTTGAAGTAGTTAGTTATAATCGACAGATTTCCTATCTGAAGTTCGGTAGGTACCATGTACTAGCTAGCCAGATGGGTATTACCAAAATTCCCTACCACCATGGGGTGAAAACTCAATGCCGCGGCGGGATTCAAGTTAAGGACCTTCTGCACCGCCTTGAATGATAACTGCCACCAGACCATCACTGCGCAATTATGTGTACCTACATATAGAATATTAGATAACTTTCGTAAAAACTTACGTGAGTTGACATAATTATTTACTAAATATACCGGCTAGCACTCACGGTGTTTGGTCGTAATCTCCGACTCTCCGAATCTCCGACCGGGCTGTCCGCATTCCTTGAGAATGAGCATCTTTCCTGCTCGAACACGTCTCGAACTCGTCGGAGATTACGAGCAAACACCGTGAGTGCTAGCCGGTATATTTAGTAAATAATTATGTCAACTCACGTAAGTTTTTACGAAAGTTATCTAATATTCTATATGTAGGTACACATAATTGCACAGTGATGGTCTGGTGGCAGTTATTTTTTTTTATTTTAATGAGACGGAACAAGCTCGAGGCCCACCTGATGTTAAGTGGGCTAACCTCTGCCTATAACAGATGCATTACGTCAACACGAATTGCACTGCGCCCGTCACATGAGACATAGTTGTTAAGCCTCATGTGCCTGTAATTTTACTGGCTCTCAAGGACTGCTGCCGGAACACACTGTTAGGTGCTTGGCGACAGATTTTCTACTTGAGGGTGGTAGCTAGCCAGGCGGGCATTCGCAAAATGCCCTTCCACCATGCGGTGAAGCTCAAGCCCGCGGCGGGATTCGAACCATGGACCTGCTGCACGGCAGTCCATAGCCAATGCCACTGTGCCATCACTGCTTCAATGAAAATGCAAATTAGATAACTTTCCTATCATAAAACGTTTGGTAATGTTTTTGTCTTTTGTCTAGTAAATATTTTAGAACCTGGGTGCAAATATATCCCAATTATTATAGGTTGGACAGCTCACTACGCAGCGGCCTTAACTCTTTAGACGAGAGGCAACTCCACCAAGAGCTTTCTTCATCCAAGACAGCGATCCGCCAATGGAGCCAGTTACTGGAACAGAACAATTTCCTGGACCGACAACTGGCTGCCATGGCGCAAGGCAAAGGCGCTGACTCGCTTACTGCCAGCAACAACAGTCTTGCCAGTATTGGGTAAGTCCACTTTTACAAAAAAAATACATAGTTACTAGAACAGGGTTGTTTGGCAGAGAAAAAGACGCTGCATTCTAGGAAACTGGATACCATAATGGTGGTAATGGGCTGGGCAGGACACACTGCCAGCAGAAACATTTTGGTAGCGGAATACTAACCTATTTCTTAAAGCAATTTTCTAACAATGGATTTCCAAATACAGTAATACAGGCTAGGCCATCCTTACTCTCCATCGCTTTTTTACGTGAACTCCGACCTTTTTTAGGGTTCCGTACCCAAAGGGTAAATACGGGATCCTATTACTGAGACTTCTCTGTCCGTCCGTCCGTCCGTCTGTCACCAGGCTGTATCTCAAGAACGGTGATAGCTAGACAGTTGAAATGTTCACAGATGATGTATTTCTATTGCCGCTATAACAACAAATACTAAAAATTAAAATAAAATAAATATTTAAGGGGGGCTCCCATACAACAAACTTGATTTTTTTACCGTTTCTTGCTCGATACTAATAACGGTGACAGGTAGACACATTAACTATTCACAGAATATTTAGTTTTATGTTCTCTTTGAATATAATTAATTAAAATAAAATAAATAATTAAGGGGGCTCCCATACAATAAAAGAGGTTTTCTCCGTTTATTTGCTAAAAATAATAATAATTAAATTGCTAAAAATATTATAATGGTACGGTACCCTTCGTGCGCGAGTCCCACTCACATTTGGCTGGTTCATATTATGAAGATTCCTTTTGATATATATAACGATAATTGTATCTACAACGCACCGACAACAATCTTCATAAAATCTTTTGAATATAGTATTTCTATAATGGGACTATCGATAGATTCTTTGTACTAATTTATGTAATGAGCTAATCAATATTATTAATTTTAACCTGGTTCTTAAAATTGTAGTAATTACTTAAGTATTTTGGTCATTGGTAGACTATTATTATATCTATGAACAAAATAATATCTATTCACCCTATGAAATCCTTACAGCGTATATACTCGTATCTTCTAATACATTGCCACACTAAGTAGGAAATTGTTCCATGCACATGTGCTAGTACAGATAAACAGCTGTGTAACCACGAGCATTTTATATTATTGCCTAGCATGTTATATAGGTACATACATATACATACATGTAGCTACATTCACGCACGTTTACCTACACATGTAGATAGTGGCACCAAAAAATGTTTGGACTATTTACTGCATGGCATACCACCGTCGCGTCGTCGTGTCAATCACTCTACTTATAGGTATACCAATGTACTCTACATATTAATAAAAGTGCCCTGTAGTTTCTGGAGGCAGCCAATTTTGTTAAAATGGATCCTGACTTTTTCTTCATTATCTAAGCCGAAAGATGTCTTGTGATGAACACAGGTCTACATCACTAAACGGCTATTAGCTATTTAAGTTTACCTGAACCTCACAATTCTGAAAAATGTTGTCGGTCCACCTAATGGGAGGCCTCATCAAAGTGTTCTAGTATGGTAGCCACTTGAGATTTCTTTCTCATCGAACGATGTGGCATGCTCATGCGACTTGAACTGGCATATTCTGAGAGTCTTGTTGGAGGAGAAATCGCTTAATGATACGCAATGCTGGACTTACTAGTTGTATTCTATAGATGACCTCTTTATCGAAGTTCGAGCTATGTGCATGAATAATCGTCGAAAACTTCGAGCTCATAATTTCTAACAACTACCAGTGCAATATTTGTGGACATTATAAAAACATAACTTATGTCTTAGCCTGCCATATCCGTTCCCGTCCGGGAGCTGAAAAACGTCTTGTTAACTTGCTAAACGGTGTATAGCAAAATAGCAAAAAAAATATGATAATGTATAAAAATACTCAATGATACGAATTTTCAATGATATTCTTAAAACGATAACATGAAGAAACTGAAACTAAAATTGTGTATGACAGCAATTTAAATATAAAGTATTACCTAATTTATTGAATATTAAAATTTAGTTTGCTTTAGATGTGTTTAGGTTAATTGACAGATTTAGGCAAAAGTACTTAAAATATGTGTTTTTACAAATGTACCTCGATGTCTAAACCTGAAACTATGAGGAATAGCAAATAAGGCATAGAGCAGTATTGAGGCCGATGAAAACTTTCAGAAAAAAGCATAAGCTAGAAACCAAATAAATTTCCCACACATTATATTTGTTCTAAGACTATTTTTATGCTATTCTGATGGAAAAAGCTCGAGGCCCAACTAGTGTGTAACCTCTCCCTATAACAGATGTACCTGTGACAAAGTTGTTAAGTCTCATGTGCCTGTAATTGCACGAGCGCCCTTCAAACCAAAAAACAATAATGAGAACATTATTGCTGGGCGGTAGAAATAGGTACCTATGGTGGCAATACCTGCCCGGACGAACTCACTCCAAGAATTCAACTGCGACAAGACCGGACTTTTCTCAAGTTCGGTTCCGTATAGAATACATCAACCATATCTGCTCCCAGCTCGAATATACTTACTCAATAGAATTAGATAAATTCGTAAATATAATCACAGGCATAAAGAGTAATTTACAGCCTGCCAACCTTTTCTGAGAAACAGCTATCGATCTACACAACTTAATTACGTACATTGTAACATCACCTTTCACTCATCGAATAACAAGACGCACAGGAAAGCTCCTACATTGTTATACCAAAAAACAATTTTATCTTTTCGGCTGATTAGACACCCTACCGGAGAATCTCTATTTTCTGATAGGAGAAATCTAGGATTTTTCAAGCACTGAGTATGTATCATATCTGGATATGTATCATAAGGCTCTGTAGACTGCTCTCATTTTTCCGCCGGGTTCAGCCGGGCTATAAGGGCGAGTGCATAAGCAGTTATTGGGCTATTCTGAAAAATACTTTAAACTAGATCTGTGCTTGGTAGATAGCAATTGTCAGTAAATACAAAACGTAAGGAATCTATTAAAACTCGTATTACCTAACTCTAGTAATGACTGTATTTAAAACAGCATTGCAAATTTAGAAGACTAATTAGAAACCTATAATGAGACAAAACAATAATAAATTGCTAAAAAATTTTACTACGGCGTATCACGTGGGGCAATCTTTGAATTAATAATGTGGGACAAAACATCGAATGCGAAACAAATTGTTTAGTCACATCTTCCTACCCCTTCGAGGAATATGCAATTTATTACGCAGAGTAGTTCACATCGCGCTCAACTTTCTGGTGTAAATGTCACTACGTCCTGTGGTATTCTGCGATATAGATTTTAGGCATTGTTCCCTCACAAAACAACACGAAACAATCCAACAAAGCAGCTGTTGACAATAACAGTAAGCAGACAAAAGGGATGCTAAGAATTGTATCAACAATCAGCGCTATTATGAAAACCTAGAAATAACACAGTGATTCAATTCAGTTCAAGGCAATCAGCTCTTATTTCAACGAGCTCATAACTCCATATAAAGTAATTTTTGTTAGTTGACAACTTATCACGTCATGGTGCCATACTTTGGTATACAGATCTACCCCATATACTCGTAATCAATTTAAAGGTGGGGGGTTTTTTTTTACGTTTTTGTGACGGAACAAGCTCGAGGCCCACCTGATGTTAAGCAGACTAACCTCTGCCTATAACAGATGCATTTCATCACAAGTCACGAATTGCACTGCGCCCGTCACCTTGAGACGTAAATGTTAAGTCTCATGGGCCTGTAATTTCACTGGCTCTCAAGGACTACTGCCGGAACACACCGTTAGGTGCTTGGCGACAGATTTTCTACTTGAGGGTGGTAGCTATATTATATAAGTATATATTTTTCTATAACTTATAGGCTAGCCTTAGCCTTTTTGCATGGTGGTAGGGCATTTTGCGAATGTTCGCCTGGCTAGCTACCACCCTCAAGTAGAAAATCTGTCGCCAAGCACCTAACGATGGGTTCCGGCAGCAGTCCTTGAGAGCCAGTTATTCTAGGTTAAGTTGGCACTAGTACACCAGAGTCTGCCATTACCAGGTCTCCTCAAATGGTTTCTCTCGTACCTTCGCTTCACCTTCTGGACCGTTCGTAACGTCACACCCACCATTCTTGGAGTACGGCGCTTACTGATGCCTAGTTCCAGAAAAGTCATGGTCCTGGCACATTCTTCAGGTGAAAGAAGCATGATAAATAAGTTTGGCTTATTAGCTAGGCTTCTGTAACAAGACTCAACAATCAATAAAACATTTGTTAACAAAATATATACAAAAAATGAATGGTTAAATTGTAATTCAAAAAGTATTATTTTTTATTTTAAAGTTTTTTTCAGCCATTTCTTAAAAGAAGGTTACCGATTATGAAGTTTTTATGTACAACATTAAACTCTATTTCGAGTCTTTTTTGTTTCGAAAGTATAAGTATCTTGTGTACCTATATGCAATTTTAAAAGTGTGATACATATTTTAGCAGGCCAGTGTAGTTTAGCTCCCCATATCTATCTACGGTGTGGTTTCGTAAGCAAAATATATGTAGGTATAACTAGCGGCCCGCTCCGGCTTCGCACGGGTTAAAATATATAGCCTATGTCATTCACTGAAAAAATGATTAAAATCGATCCAGTAGTTTTGATTTATACATTACTGCTCGTGACCCGCACGCGTTAAATTTAGAGTAAAACAATTGTTCTTTCCCTAAACCATGAAGATTTCCTGCTATCTTTGGAATATCTAAATTAATGCACTACATTTTTACTTATTTACCTTTTACATTTTTACACTACTAAACACTCCCGCCGCCCGGGCCGGCCAGAACCGCCGCAAATGCTACGTCCCGCAATTTTTAAATCTGTAATATCTTTCTAAAATATTAATTTAAATCATTTGCTGTAAAGAGCCATATAGATCTATATTAAATCAAAAATGTATTTAAAGTATTTAATTAGATAAGGATTAATGCTGTATTGGTTAAAATCGCTTCGAAAATTAGCCATTATTTGTCGTAAAAATAAATGACAAAAAAAAAATTGTGGGGTATCCATAAGAGATAGACATATACCATAGCGGAGTTTTCTGTAGACCTTTTCAATGTGTACAATACTTAGTACATAGTTTTGATAAATCTCGTAGGGTTGAGCCTGCGCTCGCAATGTAAGCGGAAAACATTAAATTATTTACGACATCACATTAGAAACCTCAAAAATAACAGTATTTCTCCACTATTTAATGGATGTGATTATACATATAAACCTTCCTCTTGAATCATTCTATCTATTAAAAAAAACCGCATCAGAATCCGTTGCGTAGTTTAAAAGATTTAAGCATACATATGTCCCTATATCCCTATAGGGACATAGGGACAGAAAAAGCGACTTTGTTTTATACTATGTAGTGATACTCGTCTTCGAAGAAGGACTAATACTGAAAGGCCTATCATCTAGTTAATCCTAATATCAGTTATTGATTATCCGCTGTTGGTTTGTACAATAGCTCAAATAAACGGAATTCGACTGTAAGGACAGTACTTTAAGATGATTTAAGACTGGGCTACACACTATAGTAACAAACACAAAACATTATCATATCTGATAGCTATATGGCACCTTATATGGAATTTTTACACTCTTAGACCATGGGTAAACTGACCATATCCTTGTAGGATATTTTTTACCGAAGATACCTTTATACAAGAAGTAAAACCTAGCTCCAGCATGCCTCTTATCGATGCAGACAGAATATCGTTAAGTTCCAAAAATAGCTGAGACAATTACGTGGCATTATTTCAAGTGCTCCAATTATCCAAAGTATATACCAACCTATATCTGAGTGCCTTTTGCTACCGTTCACATTTTAAGTTTAAGGTCGGGTCAAACGTACTTAACATTTACATTCGTATAATTATTGAGATCACTATCAAGGACTTGTACGCTATTGTTTTTAACTCAGCCACATACCTCTCTACCATTTGCAAGTATTTCGCCGTGAAAACCTCACACTGTTGGTACTCAATAATTTAAATATTGTCCTATCACTGAATAAACTATGTGATTGAAAATACATATGTATAAAAAGTCACTCCTCTTTCCCGTAGGGGTACGTAGAGACACAGTTCCACTTGCTCCAGAGACACCTCTTTTGTTTCATCAATTCTCATAAGTCCGTTCATACATGAGCGTCGGCATGGAAAAATTATAGGAATTATAGTCCTGTTCATTATCTATGGCGTCGGTGTAGGGTTCCATTGAATAGTGTTGACATGCATGGCCCTTTTTCAAAACGGTCAAAATTTCGCCTATGCTAGGCCTTCCCCTTCCAATACTTAGATACATTCACTTGGGCCATGTAATACCCGTTTGACTTTGAGACTGCTCCATTGATAATAATGATAATAATATATACATATATTATAGAAATATATAATTAATAGAATAGAACGGAAAATTAGCTAAAGTTATAGTTTATATTTTAATTTGAAACCCATTCCACTATCTGATACTTCTACTCTATTTGTTTTTTTATGACTGATAGGTTAGCCTTTGACCTCTATCTCACCTGATGGTAAGTGATGATGTGGTGGAAGATGTTGTTCAGGCTAACCTAGAAATACTGGCTCTCAAGGACAGCTGCCGGAACAAACCGTTAGGTGCTTGGCGACAGATTTTCTACTTGAGGGTGGTAGCTAGCCAGGCGGGCATTCGCAACATGCCCTACCACCATGCAATAACGACTGCCATCATAAGACGACAACCGAAGCACTCCGAAGCACGGAAGCGCGCAGTAGTAATGTCACTAGCGGTCACCCATCCAACTCCTGACCGTGGCTGACGTTGCGGTCGGTTAAGAACAGTTAAGCAAACTTCGCTAGGAGCGCTTTAAAAATTAATTAATTACACTTAATAAATTGCACTCTTCTTGAAGAAGGCATTTGAAAGTTAACTGTAAACAAATAAATTATTAGGACCTCAATTTTCCACAATGATCTAGCTTCGCTCTATTTATAATTGGATATTATACATTTATGAATAAAACAAAGGTCTCAGTGGCAGCTCAGACGTCACTACCTCAAGCCTCGGCATTTATAATGTCGTTTTGATCAATACATTACATACAGTGGAATCTTCATATCAAATTGGCCGAAAGGACACTTCTAAATAAAATTAATGAAGTCCTTTTCAAATGTTAATGGAAAAACAATAGTGTAGGTTCAGCATAGGGTGCTACATCTGCGTGTACTGTTTTAAGAGGACAGGGAAGAGAAGCACCCACAGAAAAATAGGCATTTTAACAAAGTGATGCTGTCTCGTCGCTGACCGCCCAGGCCTCGCGCTCCGCGCCCCACACCTCCGTCAAATGCTATAAACATGTATGTATAGGTGCTACAGAGACGGGCAGTCGAGTCACACGATCGGTATTTAAATACCCATTAATTCAATTTCCTTTAATATATTGAAAACCTATAAACCTGGATATTAATGACATCTGTAACGTTTCCAAAAATCATCAAAATCGGTGATTGTTTAGGTCTACTTAGTTTCTACCCCAGAATCGTTTTCTCTTTTTGTATGAAAATTAGAGACTTCCTTCCCGTCTTAATAGAGTAGGGTAGGACACAAACATTTTAAAATAAATTCTGAACTACCATATTGAATATATTTGTAAAAATATCGCTTATAGGCATGTGTTAATCTGTTTTACAATTTCAAATGTTATAATGAGATGTAGCCTACACAATTTCCTTTACAATTTGCACCCAATACTATGGTACGTAATTTTTTTATGCCTGATCGGTTAATCGGTTAGTCTGCATAGTAGGTACCTAATTATAATGATTTCAGTAAACAACTACCAGACCAGTCTGCTCTGCCACCTTTACCGTATCTTCCATCTGTATACTTAAATATTAATAGCCTCTATGAATTTAGTATCCTTGAATCTAAATATATAATTTCAATGCATTATGTATATCAAATGGCAATCATGTTGGCATTAAACTATCAGACTTCAAATAACGTTTTGATTATTTTTATATTAAGAAGTTGCCGTAGACACTTAATGGCCCTTTTATTTTTTTATGTTATAAAATAAAACAGCGACTAGGTCGCAAAATGCATGATATGTCACACATTTTACATCAAAACTGTATCATTAAAAAAATATGATAATTTATTGTTTGACTTGTAATTGTTAATTTACAACATTTATTTTATTGTGTATTTGAACGCATAAACCTAATGCGTTCCAAACAACAGCAAAGGCAGCTCGCTATATAAATTCTGCGTCTGGAGAAGAAATTAAGTAGGAACGCATACCTACTAAAAATCTTTCGATTTTAAAGGGAATATCAACTTGAAAAATGCACCACGAAGAAAAGCAGCCATTTATGTAAATAAGAACGAATTAAAGTAAAAGAAGCCAAGCCAATCTTTATCAAACAACCATGGAATTGATTTTGTTGAAGAAAGGGTTTTTTGTTTCTTTTTTCGCTTATAGGTAAGCCTTTGACTACCATCTCACTTGATGGTAAGTGATGATGCGGTCGAAGGTGCTAACAGGCTTAACCTAGATTTACTGGCTCTCAAGGACAGCTGCCGGAACACACCGTTAAGGTGCTTGGCGACTGATTTTCTATTTGAAGGTGGTCGCTAGCCAGGCGGGCATTCGAAAAATGCCCTACCACCAAGCGGTGAAGCTCAAGCACGCGGCGGGATTCGAACCATGGCCCTGCTGCGCGGCAGTCCATAGCCAATGCCACTGAGCCATCACTGCTTCAAAAAAGGTTTTGAATTGATAAAGTCATAAATTGTAATTAATTAACCCACAATACCATTGGATAAAATTAAAAAAACTCGAGAAATGGGTATCTATATCTACTTATACTTAATAAATGCAAATCTCATCCATAGCAAAGTGATGGTAACTGTTTAGTGGTCACACCATGGTGTATCAATGTACGCAGATGTCTATAGTGAAGAACTTCACATGGCAAAACTCAGAGAAACAACCCCGACTCGTCAGTCTGTCTTAGCTATGATAACGCAATACCCCATACATAATACTACTTATTATATGTTCTATGATACTACTTACTTATAATACTACTACTGGACAAACCGTTTTAACATTTCAAGTGTGCAGTTAGAACCCGTCATCCTCCGTATTCTCTCCGATAGAAGCCTTAACCGATTACCGTTTTTTCTGCAATTCGTATAATTTCCTGCAAGGAATAAAATGCTGGGTTCTCTGTTAATAGCTTTGCTGGTAGTGTACGATGATCATTCTTCCGAAGGCGTTTCATGTTCTGGAATTTATTCCTTTGTCGCCTCGTAACTACGACTCCCAAATATGATTCTGATTGTAAAAAAGATTCTTAGTATTTTCAATAAAAACTGGCAAATCGTACTTACATGCTTTTGGCACTGTCAAATCATAAACAACAATCTTTCACGCTCATACAAGCAATGACAATCGTTCCGTTAAAAAATTAAACAATGCCAAAGCACCGTTCCTACCCCAATTCATCAGATTGTGTGGGCAGGTTAGGTGGGAAATTAATATAATAACATCTTGTAGACTGTATGACATAGCAGTAGAGGTTACAATTGATTAAATGTTAGTAGAACAGTCTCAGCCAGGGACGATATGGTAAGTACATTGATGACCTCCATCCATGCTAAGATACGACAATAGACGTATTTAACAATGGGAACCACTTCCTAGCGTCTCGGGTTGGGACCGTAGCCCATAGTTCTATTGCGAATTTTAATGTGTGCACGCTTTCGGCTCCTTTGAAATATTTTTTGTAGCATCACGAAACGAACAAACCGTTCGTGACTCGTATACAATTCACGACCAAATCTCATCTTAATTTTAAATTATTCCATTCCATGCCTGTTAAACTGCAAATCTCGGCATTCTCTAATCTTGTTGCTGTTCATCAGAGCGCTTCATAATCATAACTAACAAGTTTCTCAATTCAGCTTACCAAGTTGTGATTTGATTCGTTGTCAAAAAACTAATCAAGGAAATTACAAAACCGCATCGGTCTGTCAATGTTAACGAGTGAATTTCGCAAGAGAAATTTCGCGGTACGGGTACAGTTTTTCATGGTGAATTTTACGGTGAGCTTTGTGTGTCGAAAGGTCCTTGCTCCGTGAGGTAATCAGATAAAGCGAGCGAACTGAGCGTAGCTGGGCTTGAGGCTTCGGTTGCTCATCTCGGTGCTGCGCCGGGGCCGGTGGCGCGCGCTCATGGACTTATGGTTAGTCTGTAACTCGTCGCGCGCCGGGACGTACGTAGCCCGCACGGAACTCGCACGCAACACGTGTTGTGGTCGCCTGTGACCTCGCATCTGCACGAGACCTTCCTATCTATATCAAGCTCGAATTGTGATCAGTCAATAGATATATAACTATCAATCGCGCGGATCATTGAACGCTCAAATCGAACTGAACCAATACCGAGATCCCGAAAGCTCCGCAAGAGTAGCTTTGCTATTGAACCAAAAGTTTGTGTTTAGTGGAAATGATGGTAATATCGCGGAGAAGTCGTTCATGCCATATTCTACCTATATTGGATATCGGTTACATGAGACCTACTTGAGTAGAAACCTGATGTGGATAATTCAATTAGTGGCAAAGGTGGTATAGCAGGAGCAGTGAAGCGTTTGAATTGAGTTTTAAAAGATATGACACTTGAACTGAACGACAATTCAGTTTCTTTTAGTGTCAATTGTTTTTGTTTTGTTTGTACATTCCGTTGCATCTGTTCATTTTTGAAGAAACATCCGATTGCAACGGAACAAATTGCCGAGTACACATTATTATCATATTGCTCATTAGTTCAATGGGCATATCAACACCATTAGAGCCAATTGTAGCTTTTAGTCTGTTGTTGCTGGTCATTGACAGCAAGTTAGTATCTCAACTACTATTTATTCTGTGGTATTATCGGGCATCCTGTTGCATCTAGATATTTATTTCATGAATTTCCTTTGTTGTTTAGTGATACATACCTAAATCACTATAATAGATAACAATTGATTAGCTTCGATAAAAATACTTGGTACTCCCAACTTTGTCAACTTTAATAAGAAAGTGGGTAGGTAGATGTTAATATTTGGGTACATATTTAAATCAAGATTGTGTCCAGTGTCGCCCTTTGCCAATAATGGAGGTGCTTCTCCTGCTGCAGTTTTGCCGTCAGATTAAATACCGAATAGGTTTTTGTATTTTGGTGCTGAAATATTGCCGCCATCCCCAAACTTTAAACATATTTCAAATGTGTCTTTTTTTCATAGGCTAACCTGGCTGTCTGTCTTTCTGTTCAAATCACAGACATTTAAATGAGAACGAGCATTTAATTTTAAACTGACTTCCTTTTTCATGATGAACTCAACTAAAAAATGTAATGCTAAAAACAACCCTCTCGTGTCGTTTTACCCGGTGCTTTTTCTACAGATTATATTTTATGAACTAGTGGAGTACCTACTTCACTACTTACTTTTTGTCCTTATGCTGCACAAACTATAAAAATAATTAATTTAAGATCTACAAATATATTCGATCCCTTCGAATTCTGCAATATTTGCAGAATACCTACCTAGGTATGTAATAGAATCAATAATATCTTCCCACGCAAAAAATCGTTTTCTTTTGTTCTGAATTTCTGGTAAAATTATATCATCAAAGGCTACTTCTTGATAGTTTACTGTAACTGTGTCTTCCAAGTTGACACATTCGACAAATATTTATAGTTACGAAGGGATTTCATCATTTGATATGATTTGAGTTCTAATACAACTACGTTTGACATAGTGCAACAGTACAAAATTTACTCATACCTATCTACCTAGTCATGTTTATCTTATCATTATCAGTGATACTAACAACTATAAGCATTGATTATCTACCAACACGATTCATCGTCGAATCATCGATGTTTTCAATTATTTATGTCCTGTCTAAAGATGAAAGAACACCTTTTATGTATACGCCTACTTATGTATTATTCGCTTTTGTGTAGCTTCAATGCTCATTGCACAAAATTATAATAAAGGTTCATTGATCTAACAAACGCAAAAGCCTAAAATGGGCCATTGTTGTCCAAATCTGTTTCCATGGCAACATTGAATAGCTTTGCCGACATCAGTTCTCTTTTTATACAGTACCCGTCCACGAAATGGACGGGATAAGCTTTAGTTAGCACATTAAGCTAGCATTTATTATATTTTCTTATACGCCTAGGAAGTTAAAATAAAATAAATGTTAGATCATACCGAAGAAGTATTCTTTGGCGAAGATGTGTGTGAAAACTATTCAGATTCGTGAGTTCAATTAGATAACTAGTGAAATCTGTGATATCTTTGCAACTTTTAATTAGCTTTTATTTCATGATTACATAGTAAAAGTCACGCCAGCATATGTTTTTTTATGAAGCTGTCGCTAGCCACACAGTCGTTAACAGCAGTTGTTTAAATTTTGTAAGTATTAATTAAAACGCTCACGAGTAGATGTTACTTACCATTTTTTGCTTGTCATATGGTCATTTACACAATCGTTTTCATCTATCTAGCTTTTCATGTAATATCATATTTTTATAGCAGAATCTAATATCTATTCTATAGATTTCATCGATAACATGATTGAGAAATAAATAATGCCTTCAATTAGGTATGTAAGTATTAATCTGTAAAAAAAATCCGTCGGCTTATAAAGAATGTTGTTAGGTGCGTCCTAGATTCAAACTTAAAGCGTAATGGGCATCATACAGGTGGCTATTGTAGCAAATGAAGCATTCAATGAATGTGACCTCACCGCAAGATTTGTCCATTAGTTCTCCAACTTTCTACATAATGGCTAAATAAGTGACAAAAAATTATTATAGTTGTACATTAGCCATACAATATCCTGTGAAAGCGTAAAAAATATTAAAATTTACTAATCTACTTAGGTGTCGCAATGAAATGTACTGATCGACTTAGATGTATAAACACAGTTTAGTTTGAGCTTTTTTTGCATAGCACTAACAAAATGCTCAGCTGTGGGTTTAGCAAATATAGCTATAATAGTTATTGGTATTAGTAACTAAAATAATACTGTATAGGATTACTATCGTCATCTGTGATGTAGTAAACCTCATGTGTCCTATCCCATATTTCGGTTTCAGTCTCCAAGCACACGTCAGGTACCTTCTTGTACTGATGTCTCTCCAACTAGAGAGATATCAGAACTCTATATAGCATTCAGGTTGTCGGTGGATCCTAGTTGATAAACTATCTGCCTTATGTATGTAGGTTTTATTTGTAAGTGTAACAGTGATGGCTTACATTAATCGTGTCGAGATAAAAGGCAAGTTGACCTTAGACGCTCAACCAGATGTCTCACGAATAATATAAGAATTTTTTGTTAGTTGGCTTCGTTCTTGAGTTCTATAACCATTTTGTCAATGTTAAACCTTATAAGTATTTGGAATTTTCTTTTGTTTTTTCTTTGCCAGCCTAGAGAAGTATTGGCATACTTCTCAAAATCTTCGAATGAGATAAACAGATTTGTGTAATGTACTTGTACGATTTTCCGCCAGTATTATTTTAATATTATTTCCGACGTCCGGAAGGATGACCATCAAGCATTACTGTGTAAATGAATAAAAAAATAAAAACATTTTTCTTGCAACATGTAAACGTTCTTGAGTGACATGATTAGTTATTACATAGCTGTACTTAATTTGAGAGTAACAGTGCTTGTATAATTTGGCACACTTGCTCCAAACGTCCATTTTGGTTTTAAGAATTAAAGTCTACCGTCATCGTTAATAACTTTGCAAACCAGTTTAAAATACCGTAATAGGTGCAGATTGCTTTTAGTTAGAAATAGATATTGCCTAATGCAAAAATTTTGCAGGAAATTTATCCGGTGAACATGTCTATTTTGCTCGAAGTTGACTTATACCTTATAACAAACTTTATATTAAAAGTTTAATCTAATTATACTATTAAAATAATTAATTAATAGTAGAAGAAGTAATCACCATCATCGTCAAAGTCGGAAGATGTCCACCGTTTAACAAATGCCTCCCACAATAGGGGAAGTTGGCATTATCTCCACGCTTGACGCTTGGGAGGCGTCTCGTATATCGCAATGTAAGCTAGTTTTTCAGAAGACGCTGTTGAAGTGAAACAGAGTAAAATTTTTGTTACCTCGTGGGGTGTCCTTCAATTTTCGTATCATAAGGGAAATTTTCATTTTGATTGAAGCCACCACCGGCCTTCTTATCTAAGGTAGGTACGTTATGTAGATAAGAATTGACACTTTAGTTTTACGGACTAGGGCATAAAAGATGCAAAAAATATGGGCCAATATACTAGTAGCTACATATAATTAACTTTTCAACATATAAAACCTTATATATCTATTGCAGTCGGGTTAAACAACGTTATCAAAATTTCAATGTTGAAGAAAGACACTTGAATAATTTGTTTCTTAACCTGTGCTTAAACCTTACGTACCTAGGTGTAATAAAAAATACCGACCGTTACATATTAAACGAAGAAAATGTAAGAACTGTAGCAAAAGTGACCATAACAGTGATCTCAAACCAGTGCTATAGATAGACTATGAACTGAATAGCAGTGCAGTTCTAAATGATTGTGAATACGAAAACTGCAGTGATGACGATGGAGAAACCAACTGTGGTGCTGGAGAAGGAGGCGCCTGCCAAGGGTATCGTGGCCCAAGTGGTCACAATGCTCAATGGTCAAGCACAGAGGTATGATTTAAAATTTTTTTTGAACATTGACTATATTGTAGCGTAATAAATGTATTTTTATCCAGATTCCTACTAATGTACTCCTAATTATATGCGAAAGTAAGTGTGTGTGTGTGTTGGTTTCAAATGGTTCAACGGATTTTGATGAAATTTGTTAGACAGATTATAAATTCATCTGGCCCCAACGAAGAAATAATATTTATTCGTAGTCTGGCCCTGTTTTTTTTTTATATTTACTGAATAGTTGCCTAGAAAACGCGAAATCACCGAAGCCGCGGGCTCAAGTTTCATATTAGACTTATTTGACGACATATATATATATATAATTAAAAGTAGTGATAACCGAGCGGTAACGGCTATGGACTGCCGTGCCACGGGTCCATGGTTCAATCTCCACCACCGCCGTTTAGTCTTGAGCGTTACCGCATAGTAGAAGGGTATTTTGCGAATGATCGCCTGGCTAACTACCACCGGCATGTAGAAAATCTGTCGCCAAACGACTTAGTCTTTGAGAGCCAGTTAGTAATTCATAAAGTACAGGTACATGAGACTTTTATCGGTATGTCTCAGGGTTAGGGCGCAATGCAGTTCGTCAATTGGAACGAAATCCATATGTTACAGGCAGAGGTTGCCACTTAACCCCAGTTGGGCCTTGTGTATGTTCCGTAACAGCAGCATTTAATATAATATACTTATTTCAAAACAGTAAACAAGAACATTTTAGTTCTCAGCAGATTAATTTCGTCATATATTTTATAATGTTTTATTGTAATATCCATATATTTTAGTGTCAAAGCGTTGACGAAATAAAATCACGTCAGTGAAATTATTATGTAAATAACCTGCCTTCTTTAAAGTAGTAATATAACGTCAATGTACTTAATTGAACGTAAAATTATTGTTTATGTAGGTAGTTTCACCGAATCGCGGATATCATTTCGCAATCGGCTCGGCTTGTAAATATACTTAAAATTATATCTACCGATAATATATAGAAATGTATGAAACTTGTTAATTGTACACAATTCCTAGGAAATATATACCCGTCCGAGCCTTCTTAGGAAATGAGTAAAATAATGTTGCAAAGATTCTTAATACACACATTTTAATACACACATTTCCTGTGAAATGTATATATTTCCTAGGAATTGTATGCAATTCCGAGATGATACTAGGAAATATATAAAAAAGTGACACTTTCTGTGGCTGAAATATATAAAACACGTTTGTAAACTGTAATCAGACTTTTTATTAAGGATCTCCTTGGCATAATTAGCTGTAACAATATAACAACAAATATTGTAATTGAACACTAAATGTAGTAAATGATCACTAAATGATCACTTAAGTCATATTTAAGTGCGACGACGAGCGAAGCGAGGAGGAGCGTTAGGTTACTCAAGACCACAACAACGACAGAATATAATACATTTTAGAAAAGTGCATAGGACTAAATATATCATAGATTTCCTATCCATTTTAGGAATTGGACACATTTCCTAGGAATTATATACAATGACGGATTACACACTTTTCCGTTAACATATACATATCATCGTGCCTTTATGTCGTATTATAAGGAAGACTTTACCAAAGCAGAAATATTATATCTATTCGCCCACGTGTGCCAGATATAAGTGGGTAACTCTTATTAGGATCTTCGTTGTTATTTCTATAAACACTCAGATCAAGAGCTAAAATCATATCTACAGTTGCCTGTTTCAACGATTAGGTATTCATTTCGTTGCTTCATTGCAATGTTTTTTTTTCTTGTTTCAATTTTAATGTAGCGAACCGACAAATTACCATCGCCACAGTTATAATCTGTTTTGATCGTCTAGTGTTTTTGCTACTGAATTGCTATCTAAAAAACGGTATAATGAATTATATAGATCCGTGAGGCATGTTGTATCTATCAAACTACATGGATCACTTTGAAAAAAAAATAATCGATAGGATGGGTCAATGTTCTAAACTGCTTTTAAACGTAACGAGCCTGGTGAATATAAAAAAAGTCCAATCTGATTCCTGCCTACTATAGTCAAATCAAGTAGGTACCTAATATACTAATAATCCCCGTTGGGTGCCAGGTTAGAATTACACTTCCCTAAGTATATCATCCCGTGGGTGTCGTAAGACGCGGCTAAGGGAAAAATACTGGAAGGTTGGCAGCAGCCTTCTAAAGAACTGCCATCTTACACTGCGATCCCCAAGCCGCCTGCCAAGCGTGGGGATTATGGCGAATACCCCTTAATAGGGGAGGCTGTGTGTGAGTCGGCTGTTACAGTACTAATAATCCAGAAAATATAAAAATATATCCACAATGTCTATTATTCTGCCTAAAAAAAACGCTACGTAGCCAAATCGGTTTTATTTCGACGCATTTCGATCCTACACGAAGCATCCTTAGGAGATTCTTCGAGCGTACGTTCAGAAATACATTTAACATACTATAATTTATTTCCAAACCATTCCTCAAACTTAAATAATATATTACATAGATCCTCTTCAATAAGCCTACAATTAAATGTAATCAACTCAACTACCAAATCAGGTATTGACCTCCGATCATTACATTATGCAAGAAGACGAATAAGCTCAATATAAGTACCTAGCCATGTTATTTGTACATAAAAATTGGTGTCGTATTAACTAGTTTTTTCTAACACCTTATGTGCTATATCTAATACTTCACGTAACATTTGTGTTGACAAGCAGTAATGCTACTTTCCAAAGCGTCTATGACATCATCGCATTTACCTACTCACTTTGTTTATTATGTCGATGTCCTGTTTTTATCGTTGTTATTTTTAGTTTTAGGTAAGGTCAGATATTGAACAATTTAATATTATCAGAGACTAGGTACTTAATTAGTAGAAGCAGTGATGGCTCAGTGGCATTGGCCATGGACTGCCGCGCAGCAGGTCCCTGGTTCGATCTCCACCGCCGGATTGAGCTTCACCGCATGGTGGAAGGGTATTTGACGATTACCCGCCTGGCTAGCTACCACCCTCAAGTAGAAAATCTGTCGCCAAGCACCTAATGGTGTGTTCCGGCAGCAGTCCTTGAGACCCAGTGAAATTACAGGCACGTGAGAATTAACAACTATATCTCAAGGTGACGGGCGCAGTGCAATTCGTGACTTGTGATGAAATGCATCTGTTATAGGCAGAGGTTATTCCGTTAACACCAGGTGTGGGCCTCGAACTTGTCCCGTCACAATAACATTAAAAAACAAGTATTTTTTGTATGATTATATTAAAAACACAGTATAAACTAAATACAACAGCTACTACAACGAAAGCATTAAGGCAATCTAATGGCCATTTCAGACCTACGAGCAATCCGAATGTTATCAAGTTCTATAATGTAAAAAAGTATTGAATAGATCACTAAAGTTTTGACATTTCAAATATTTGAGTCAAGGCTTTTTGTGGGTTACGATTATGGACTAGTATCGGCGCTTACGCCCACTAAAAGCACTTAAAAATATATGGTAGGTATCACAAAGTACCGGAAAGCATGGCTGGTCATCTGATAAATCTGATCTAAATATCGTATATGCCATGCAATTAGTATAAAAGCACTCAACCTTATCTCAAATTTAACAGATGGAACGCATTGATGTTATATAAAGTCACTTTATGTTCTCTTTGCATAATAATTCTACGTTCCCACAAGAGTATTAAATGTACTGTAGTACTCTAGAAGATTTAAAAACTACTCTAGAAGATTTAACTACTACAAGATTTTTTATGATGGGAAAAGCGTTGAACATACAATAAACTTTAAAAATTACAACGAAAGGAAAAAAATAACCAGTGGGATTCGAACCCCCGAGTCCCGCGACCACTCAGCCCTAGAATATGCTTTAGCAATTTGATATTGCCCGCGGGGCGCCTGTGGCTACCTGTGGGTGTCGTAACAGGCGAATATAGGTAAAATACCGGAAGGCGGGCAGCAGCGCCTTCTAAGGTACTGATTTCTTAAACTGCGATCCCCAAGACGCCTACCAAAAGTGGGGATTATAGCAAGTTTGAAGCAGTGATGGCTCAGTGGCATTGGCTATGGACTGCCGCGCAGCAGGTCCATGGTTCGAATCCCGCCGCGGGCTTAAGCTTCACTGCATGGTGGAAGGGCATTTTGCGAATGCCCGCCTGGCTAGCGACCACCCTCAAGTAGAAAATCTGTCGCCAAGCACCTAACGGTGTGTCCCGGCAGCAGTCCTTAAGAGCCAGTGAAATCACAGGCAAAATGAGACTTAACAAGTATGTCTCAAGGTGATGGGCGCAGTGCAGTTTGTCACTTGTGATGAAATGCATCTGTTATAGGCAGAGGATACCGCTTAATAGCAGGTGGGCCTCGTGCTTGCTTCGTCCTAAAAAAAAAAAACCTTAATGTGGGACGCTGTGTTCATAAGTGGACAATCCGGCTGATACAGTATAGTCATTTGATCTACCACCTTGGTGAAGGTGTCATAAAGAAACTTTTTATAATACTGTCTTTTTCGCTGAGCAGGCGTTAATGCCAAAAATACCATAGTAAGGCCGGGTTGCAATAAAAAATACATACGCAAACCTCTTCAATACCGTGACATAGACAATGGAAGCGAGTATAGGAGTACCTACTGTTGAATGCTGTTTGGTTTCCGCACAAACAATTGGGTATCAATTAGCAAAGTAAGCCAGGGTAACTTGAGATTTTAGTAAAAATTGCCCTGGAAGTTTCACGTTTCACTGTGAAAGGATTTTAGGTTAAGGTCAGAGCATAGTTAAAGTATGGGCTGTCTGGCTGCTTAAAATCACATAGGTAGTTACTTAAATGGAATATTTATTACTCTCATATTGTGAAACTCAAAAAAAAAAAAAAAAACAAAACTCAACTCACTCCGTTACAAATGTTAAAATACTTAGGTACATCGTATTCCTTTCTTATATTTTATGAAATATAGGGCTAAAGTTCCCCAATTATCGTGGAATAAGGACATGAATAAGAGTAGGGGTGAAATTTGACAATATACCAATATAAGATATTAGTATATTGTCAAATTTCACCGGCATATCATATTTACTTCCGCTTTCTCCTATCTACATCTAGTCTAATATATTATAAAGAGGAAATATTTGTATTTTTGTACGTAACGGATAAACATAAAAATTATTGGACCGATTTGAAAAATTGTTTCACCATTAGAATCCTTTTTTTTTTTTTTTTTTTTTTTTTTACGTGTGAAAAATGCATTTACGCATTCCCGTCCACCCCGGGGAAGGTGGCCGGGATATGTCGGGCTCGACACCAACTACTCCCACAGCAGCAAGTGCCCCTACCGACTAAATAACACACGGTGTTCCATCTCTACCGCTTCTCGGCGGGATCGCAGGGTCGCTTTAGCACTCAACCACGAACCCGCCACGGTTGTCCGTTGCCGGACCCCTCCTGGGGTGCTACCCCTCACGACGCACCAGAACACATGGCACGTCGCTACCACCCGGGGACAAAGCCCGCAAATGGGCGTCAGACGACCCCGCTTCCGACGCCCAAGGTCCCCCTGCGACGGGTCAGATGAGTAGCCCCGTCGCCTGCTACTTCGGCCGCAGAGGATAGGGAGAGCGGCGCCTCGCTATACCAACACTCCTCCTCCCCTGCGGCCCCTCCGCGTCCGCCATCCAACGGTGGCGGCCCCGCCGTGGCCACGGAAGGTAGGGAGAGCGGCGCACCGTAATACCGGCACTCCTCTCCCGCCGTGGCCCCTCACCGTCAGCTGTGGTGTCGCCCATACAACACCACAGCCCGCCTCAGATGCGGTGCTGCCCATACAGCACCGCAGCCTACCCGTTGCCGCTCCAGTCTGGACTTAGAGGCAAAGCCCAGTGGAGCGGCCCCTCTGGGGCCGGCCGACTGGCCCAAGCCAGCACGGCCCCTGGTTCCTCTTCGCTTCACCGTGGGTGACGAAGCCACGGCTACTAAGCCCCACCGCCACGACAAGGCGGGAACCCTTCGGGGGGGACCATTAGAATCCTACTTTATCCCTGTTGAACATAGGCTATAGAATATTTTCAATATATATTTTTTGAATTTTTGTTGAATCCGTGCGAAGCCGTCACTCGCCGCTAGTTGCTTATAATCTCAATACCCTTTATACGATTTCATTCTTGACGCAATCCATCCATTCCTTCTTCGGCATTCCTCTGTCCCAATACCGCTATCGACATGTGCACCGCTATCACACTTTGTGAATTTAATCTCTATTCTTTAACCTTTTGTCACTGACGCTACTTTCAAGCTAATATATTGCACTCACTTCACTTATTTCTAAGCTTGTTCATTTTTATAACATCGCTCTTTACAGCTGCCTGCAACTTGATTTAAAAATTCTCGCGTGTATCTAGCCAGCGATAACTACTGTATCAGCCGAATTGTCCACTGCTGAACACAGCCTCACCTATTAAGCGGGTATTTGCCATAATCCCCACGCTTGGCAGGCGGCTTGGGGATCGCAGAGTAAGATGGCAGTTCTTTAGAAGGCGCTGCTGCCCACTTTCCAGTATTATTCCCTTAGTCGCCTCTTACGACAGCCACGGGATGATATGGGGATATCATCCCGTGGAGGTACAATTCTTACCCGGCACCCCACGGGGTATAGCGATAACTAAGTCTTCTATTAATGCCTTGATGCCTCGCGACTTGAGGTGGTTTACTCGAGGCTGGAGTAGTAAAACTACAATTTTCTTGCTAAAATAGATCACAACTCACGGATGGGCCAGTTAAATGAAACAAATATACACCGTTGTCTAGAAACATTGCCTGCAGCCAGTCTAAATTGTAAACATCGTTAAACTTTTGGTTAATGACGTACCTAAACCACTACGTAAAAGATAAGAATCCTTTGAATTCATTCACATATTATTATAGTGTAAGTTCCAATGATCCGACCCAGAATTCTAATATTACACTCCAGAGTATCTAAGTATTTAGTAATTGATTTATCCTTGCCACCAGCATAATTGATAAAGCATTATGTATGGTGAGTATGTTCAAAAAGGGTACCCTATAATATATTTAAAACATCTGTGTTATTATATGCGGGCGCTTCCCCATCTACTTTGTTTCCCTTGGTCCCTGAACACGTGAACTCACTCTTAGTGATATTAACATTAATTAGGAGTGCATGACCAGTGTCGCTTACAAGTCTACGGCTCAGAAGTTTAACTTGGAAACATTTTCTGCCGCAGAGCGAACAATTAAGTGAGCCTGGAACTATTCACGCACAGAATTATAACTAAATACTTATGTTCGAGGACAGTTACACTAGATCTTGTCTTATACAAGATTTTCACATCATAACAAGCAAATAGGTAACAGAAAAATCACCCAGCCTCAAATCGTTCTGTAGATAGTTAAGTACATCAATAAATTTCATCGCACATCTGACGATTGAAATCAAATCTTTCAAAGTATCAAATGATTTCTTTCCGACCGTAATACAGAAATAAACCATAAAAGAGCAAATGTTTTGCACAGCTTTTGAAAAAAACCCGAGCAATTGAACTATCTTCTGGATAATAAAGGCTTGAAGAAACATCATCCTTGGAATCTGTATGCTTTTATGATCTGTTACACTAATAGCCATAAGCCACTGAACCTACCACTTTCACAGCCCATGCGCTAAACAGAAAAAGCAATCGTAACATACAATTTTACTAGGAATTGCCGCAATATATGCGCTCACATCCAGCGGGTCTATGAATTTGTGACTTACCAAGCTCTGATATCTATAATAAGCAGGTAACAGCGTTTCGGTCGGATACCGCTCGTCTGCGGTATCGTCGGGTCCACACCACACCGTGACCACATGATGTTTGTTAGTAATAACCTCTGCTTCTAGTTTAGCATTGCAAAAGCTAAACTCTAGAAGAACATTCACGACATCGTGGAAGGATAACAGTACCTAGACCTACGTCTGTACAAAGCAGGCGTGTTTGAATCAGACTATAATTAGCAATATTTTACATAATTACTTAGGCATCTGCAGTCGTACATGTACAAATTGTATAATTTCTGATAACATTTAAAAATATCACACAAGATATTATCCACATAGGATAGGTTTGTTTCCTTTACTTAGATTCGTTCTCATTCATGCGCTATTGATTAATAAACATTATATCCAAGTTTGCATTATGAAACTGTGTTGCGATTCCTTTGGACCCTTTCTTTACAAATACAAAGAAAGGTTTCTATAGCCAGGTGCTCTTCCATGCGCGGCTTTATAAGGCGAGAGTATAATCATGGTTGCTCTTGAAATATATCAGCTGGGCGAGGGGTGGTTATCGAGCGGTCTCGCGCACGCGCTTTGTTCGGTGGCAGATTCTTTGGGGACTCACTGTCTCCTGTACAAAACAAACAAGCGTCGCGGAACGTGCACGTTCACTCAAGTAACAGCTGATCATATAAATATTTATGTTGTCCCAAATTCTAGAGTTTCAAAAAGTGCTGCAAAGTTTGCTACAGCGCGAGGCGAGGCTAAACCAAAGAAAACAATATCACGTGCAAAAGAAAGTGGTTGTGATGTCGACGCGAGGTTACCAAGCGTGACGCTAACTGTGACTGCAACGTGGGCATTAAAATCGTTCAGTCCGATCCGTTTCCGATTCACCTCGCTGCGTCATTCGCCATGCCCTGTTGCCGAACGAGATGTCAGCGGCCTCTGACGTGTGTTGTCGTCTCGTCACGCATCCTCGCACCGGCCGGAGTGTCGACGATGCAAGTGGATACGGAATCGAAACCGTGTCATCCTCACGCTCCGCAAGTCTGTAGCGGTTCTAAATAGAGTGCGAAAAGAATACAGTGCGACGGTGATCCGTTCGGCTCGAATGGACGGGGTCGACGTTGAGATCCGATTTTTCCTGAGCGGCGCCGTCAGCGGCGGGTGTGGAGGCAGCGATAACGGGCTCGCGGCAGCTTCAGTTGGGCGCGTGCGTGCGCGCCGTGCTAGTGTCCCGCGCGGCATGCGATCCGCCTCGAGCTCTGCGGCCGCGGGTGGCGCTGCATCCGCATCCGCCGCCGCCGCCGTCACTGCCTCACGCCTGGGCGCTCGTCGCCAGAAGACGGACCTGCACGTGGCCCTCGCCGAGCCCTTGGCCGCGCGCTCCGCCAGCCCTGCCCCCAGCTTGCGCTCTCAGCGCGCCAAACAATACAGGTGCTCCACAAACAATAACATCTGATACTGTTGCGTGATACACCAAGATTTCTGTGTTCACTTTCTAAAAATCATTAATTTAACTGGTGATTATGAACGCCACGATTTCAAGAAAATGAAGCACGACGTATTTTACTTTATTGATATCACACTTATCTAGTGGAACTATATGTTATCTACATGTATCGATATCAAGCTCGTGTTTATAATGTAAGGTGTCCTCATGACTTACAATGCGATTTATTTCTTGTATTGTGTTTATTTTGCTCTGAAATAGTTGATGTTTGAAAAAGAATATCGTATTCAAGTCATCTATAATGTGTTCTACGCTACGTCAAGTTTCAGTATACTTCAAGATCAGTCGTTATATCTACCAGATGTAAATGCTTCAAGCAAATCAACAATTCCATTTCCACTATCAAAGCACACACTAATCAAAAATATGACCTGTATTAAAACATATTGTTAAATGCTAAGAAATGGCGAATTGCAACGTAGTCGCCAACGACCACAGCAGCTACATGCAAGGTCTTGCGAGAGGTGCTTGCGTTGTGTCTGAGGCTACAAAGAAACGAAGCCAATCTTGCTAATAAAAGTAGCCAACAGACAAAAACATATCAAGGTTAACTACACACGTTTCCGTGCAGCACATTCATTGCTGACATAGTTATACAGGAAAACTTATATAAAAGCAAAACTACAACGCTTAGCCATATTTTGTGTAATGTTTACCAGAACAAGCATAGTTTTGTACCTTTCTTACACGCTCTATTGGCTGATCATTTCGTAACCGGACATCATTGTTTTATTTTCCGATAGGGTCTAGTATACAAATTTGTTGCGTAGTGATCGGCGGCGATAGCGTTGAACAAATATAGAAAAAAAAACTTAACCAACTGGCCCGTGGGGGCCGGGCTACGACACCCAGGGAATAGAGATTCCCTGTGTGTCGTAGGAGGCGACTAAGGGTAACACACCAGAAGGTGGGCAGTAGTGCTTTTTGAGGATCTGATATCTCACACTGCGGTCCCCAAGACGCCTGCCAAGCGTGGGGATTATGGTTAACCGCCCCATACTGAGAGGAGGCTGTGTTCAGCATTGTTCAATCAAGCTGATACAGTAACTAAATCAAATTCATCAAGTAAAATAGAAATTTTTGAAGACTAAATTGTTCTTTTACATGATAATAGATATACGAATAAAATGGATTGATCAGACCTATAATCTAAAGATGGTCTATATTGCATTTGAATCATAAGAAATGAAACCTAAAAACAATGCATAATAAAGTATTGAGTAAAATAGATGTAGGTATATGAACATTAATGAAATGTATTTGAACCTCAATCATATTACAAGAGAATAGATATGTTTAACCCTCTTATATTGTGGTTGATGCATCGGTGTTATTTCTCGCCACGCACCTACTCTTATCAAGGACTACCTACCATTCACTCACAAGTGTCAGAAAGCGTGCACATAACTACGAGGAAAAGTTCATTTGTTTTTTACCAGTGCTAATACAACAGCAATGCTGCGAGTTTATGTTTGCCCAGGTGTCATTACACCGTTTACTTGTATAATAATACAATATACTTATAGCCACGTCCTTATTTTTGCTAATTAATTTGTGGAAGGTGAGTCATTCGCACGCCCACCCTGTCTACGGCCTATTCCGGCTTTAATGGAATCAGCAAACCATTAAAATGCTATAAGTCCGAGGGATTACGGTTCATTTAGCGTAGAAGTAGATCTGTGAATTGACGAGGAACAATTCTGTACTGCGTTATTTACGTTGACCTAATTTGGGAGGATAGCCGGAATGTTTACTTGAGAATGACAGTTTTGTTTGATAGAACGTATCTAAAAATCTGAATAACATATTATTTTAATATAGTAAGTCTCAGGTTTCATTACCTCCAAGTGCGAAATTTGTATAGAAACGCCACAATTTCGATTCAATGAGCACCGAGAAAATCCAAAAAATGAATGAAACTTTTTTTTGAGAACGATTTCAAGATCTTTGACTGGAACTTATATGGCATCAACAACTATATATACATAACATATCCTTCGTTTTGTAATAACCGCGGGGTCGCTGAAAGATATTAGTACAATGCTCAGAGTCCTCAGTACAATTTGGCCTTAAAATAGACATGAACAAGAGAAAGATCACGTCAGATGTTCAAGTTGTACCCAAATTCAATTTAATTATACATATATACCATAGCATAGTAGTTGTTGGATAGAAAACTTCGCGTTCGACTATGACATGTCTACCTTGAATATCATGTCCACTGAGGTAGGTGCAGTTCATAAAAAAGTTCGAATACAGCTCGGAAACGCTCCCCGCGTTTGGGAAATATAGTGACATCTTCTTGTCTCACATATTCCAAAGTATTATCTCCAATTTCTTCACCCTTTGTGTGTTGCCAATTATGACTTTAATTACAGCACTGAGTAGTACATTACTGTAGCTATTTTTAACCAGATCACAGCCGCACAAAGAGTCATGGAGTTTCTTTGCGGAATAAAATTCAAAATGAAGCAATTCGCCTAGGAACCAAATTCACTGACAGCTTTTAGAATCGTCGCTGGACAAGTCAATCGCCAGTACTACAGTGGCCGATGGCGAAGAAAGGTTCTCAAGTAGCTACATTACCAAAAGACGTGTAGTAATCAAGCACTATATGTTTATGAATCTAACATCAGGAATACCTTTAACATTAGCTGTAGACTGTAGTCGATTCAATTGGCCATATGTCCAAATTAGCTCACTTAGGGGATACGTCCGTTAGCTATAAATTTATATTTTACGTCATAACATAGACAGTATCAGGTTAGTGGGCAATATACCTGTGCACTAGACTTTATATTGGATTAGTTCGTAAATAAAATTTTTGGGTTATTTTGGGGCTATCTAATTTTTAATAAAGACCGCGAATATTCTCGACTCATATAGGTAGGTATATATTATGGGTTCACTCTATATTGCATTATCATTTAAATCACATTGCCTAACATTAAACGTAAACAGATCAATAAACGATGGCAAATCCCCTAATACCATTACATTATAATCTTTTCTTTCGAAAGCTGGATTTTTAGATTGATAAATTATTTATTAAAAATATCTAAACCATTTGCTCAATGCTTGAGATTAAAACATCTAAAAAACATTACCTTTCGTTGGCATTCCATCATAGTGTGCATCCCCCTGTCTTCAGTAGGTAAAAAACAGATTTCTATACATATATAAGCATGAAGCTCAAAGTAACTTTGTATAATAGGTATATGAAACCTACAGAAATACTAAAAATTAATTGTTTTATCGTTGATTTGTTAGGTTACAATTTATAGCATCTCATCAGGCTGCATTCGTTTGCAAATTTTCAAATACGTTACTTCAACTGGCAGTTTCTGATGTCTCTCAGTCATAGTTAACATCGTTCTTCTGTTACTTGCAGGGCCAGTTTGCCAGTGCGGACCGCGCGACTGCTGCAGCGGTCGCGGACGCATACGCCATCGGACGCAGCCAGCGATGGCACCGCGTCACCAGCGCCAGCCACCTTGCTCCAAGATGTGGTCGACATCAAGACACTGCTGCTGCAGCTCAAGCGGGTTTTACAGGAGGTCAGTGCTCCACATAATTTAGCTAAAATTTGTGTTCATGTTGACTGTTGTAGTATCACATCTAGATTCTGTCTTTTTTAATTGGTCACTCATTTGATCTACTGGATTTTTTGTGAAAAAATATTTTTTTTTCACAAATATCACTTTGGTTTTGTAATGTAATCCGCATAGCAGGCGTATATGCAAACCCAACAATATTAAAACTATTTTTTACGGAGAAAAAACAAATTTAAAGTTAAAAAAGGACAGACTTGTTTTTAAAGTAGCATTTTGAACCTACGCATATTTGAGTTTTTGTTTATATTAATATTATTAATCTTTTTATTAGATTTGTCATGTATAATATCACTAGAATTTAGATCTAGAAAACCCACACGTTTCGATAGATATGAATTTCCTTGTCATTGTAAATAATTATCTCGCTATTTATGTACATTTTCCGCATATGATTGTTTGAAGTGCATAACGAACAAACATGTGTGGCTATCGTAAGGCTAATTAGTGAAAGAAGACACAGTAAGCATGCTTAGATTTCCCCATATCTAATGGTTTGTGCGAATGTGGCATGTTTCCGCCATCACGCACTTTTATCTCTGCGATGCCGTTCTAGTTACCATTCCCATGGCATACCATCGCAGAAATTAGAAAAGCATCATTATAGAACCTCATTCTATCCCCTTACTATTTAGTAACTTGGTAGCATCTGCGGTTTAGCGCTGTCTTTTTTATAGATATAGATCTGTCTCCATCTTAAATTATTTGCATATCTTATATTATATTTCAAGCAGATATTTTAAAAAAGTCTTCTACCTACAGTTTAGTGTCTACTAAATCTGTTTCTATTCAAATTGTATCTTATTGTCGAATAAGTACCTATTTATGAAAGTCCAAATTCAATTCCACCTTAGTCAGAAAATTGGCTTTTAATTTTTAATCAATGCTAATTATCCGTTAAACTTTTATTAATTTGAATGTTGACTCACCCAGTAACTTCTGTATGTCGCTTGTAGAGGCACATAGGATTTTGTTCGCGTGTTTGTAACGTGTATGTTTATTTGGTTGCATTGCCTTGTTTGCCGCACGCAGCCCGGGGAGGAGCGTCATTCGATGAGTGTAAGTAACGCCGAAGCAATCACATAGGTCCTCGTACTTACACTTATACACCAGTAGCACAGCAAGATTCTTTGTTATTTTCAACTTAAGTGTTTATGGGCCACACTGAGCAATGCTAGCCGAACTAGAGTCATGTTTGGATACCTATGGACTGGATAAGATTTTCTCCATAGTTTTTTTTCGTTAATACCCGAAAGATTTCGAAAATAGACATGATTTCATACGATATATATAATTACCATGAAACCATGTCTATTTTACAGATGAAGAGAAATGTGTGAATACCACAGTGTAGGTTCGCTGAGTTAAGCCAACAATCGCTCTAGTATAGGTAAAAACCGCCTAAAATCTATTCATATTACTTTTCAAGTTATACCTGCCAAAGTATAAGTACTTCTATCACTTATCGATGTGCAACACAGCGTCCAAAACATCAGAGACTTTGTATAAAGAGATATATAAAAAATTTGGCTGCATTTGATTTGGGTGCGGCTTCTAAATATCAACGCATATTTAGGAGCCGCACCCAAAGCAAATGGTCAACTAAAACTCCAAATCAGATGACTCAATATACTGATAGGACACCTTCGCTGCTGTACCTGTTTAAACAAAATTGACAATATAGTGTCCTATATTATTTCTTTGAAACTTGCTTTGCTCATCAAACGTTGACTAAGTACTGGTGTATAAATGTGTAGTGCGATTATGCACCGTTGCCTGTTTTACGCTTGTTTGCACAAACTTATGTAGATAAATCACATACTTACATTATATACTTCAACGAGCTGTTATATTATCATATGCTGCTTGTCTATGCGAATGATTATAATCTAAATGGGGCGGAACAAATACGGAGAACTTCGAAAGGACTGTAATAAGGAACTCGTTGAGTCATATTCGATGACAGGCAAGACATGCCATATAACACATTAACGTATTGACATAAATTTGGAGAAATACTTCCCTATCGCTCCATATTGGCACAAAAATTCCTCTCTCGAGCAGGAACTAATTCCTATATGCAAAACGTGCATGGCTTCTATTACTAATAACGTAAATGTTGATCCTCACCATTAAACAGAGTAGAACAAATCTAATGCAGGCTAAATGTATGGGTATCAATCATTAATCTAATCAAACTGCTCATATAGGTATACCTATAATATACATTTTAAAAAGTAGGCGATCTAGTAGGTGGAAAGCTCATTTTAAATGATAATTGAGTAGAAGAGCCATGTTCTAACCATACATAGAATGAACTAGTCCTTAATACAAGGTAAAGTATGCTTCACACCACATTAGGTGCCAGTCAAGTTATGCACTTATAAGTCAGTTGTGTTGTTTGTGCAACTAGAACGAATTTACATAAATAGAAACTTTATAACTGGTGATTGCAGTTCGTTCAGTTGCGAAACTAATAATTAAGTTATATACACACTTATTTTTAAATTATATCGGATGAGTATAAGTTCCTTTAATGTACCATAGAGTTAAATGCTACCTTCTTGTTTACTAATGTCGACAATGTTACTTTAAAGTTTAATGAAAAGATACACTCTATAATATAAATAGCAAAAAAGAGCACAATACCGCAAGGAATGGCGTCTCTTGGTATCGGAGGCCAGGATCCAGCTTGGGTCGATGCGTCATCTTAGTAAGTAAATATAATATAAAAAAATAAACAAGCAAAATAATCGTGGCATGCATCTAGATTTAACAAATAAAAAATAATTGCGGTGTAGGTAGGTACTATATAGGTCGTATATTTCAAAGATCTGTCTTTTTGATACAAACTAATAGGATATGCACTTGCGTGTAAAGTTCCTAGAAAACTTAACATGTCATACAAAACGAACATCGTTATGATTATAATCAGCAACCATTATACGGGGACAAAAACAATAAAGAAATAATTATGCGAGAAGGCCAAATAATTCCCAAAAGATCTAAATCGCACGTCGACCATAAAGTTCAAGTGAAGCAAAATGTTCGTTATCTTCGCGATTGTTTGTGATATGGTAGTAGATGATTCTAGAACTATAGAGCCATAAAATCGTTAAGTATTTTTGTATGTAGGTACACGTTTGACATTTTCGTTGCTTTAAAAAGGTTAATGAGTTTGTTGATTAAACTGGGTTCCTCTACCTACCTACTTGCTCAGACGAGGAGCATAACTATAAATATTTATACATGCATGCATTTATAAATATATATTACTGTTCTTGAACTTTAGAATGTTATGAATAAGAAAAACATAATGCTATTGGTGACGGGTTCATGCTTTTTACATGTTATAAATGATAGTAGATCTGTCCTCTTATATGTAATATGTAAAGATCTTGGAAGTTTTGAAATATTATGCTTTACATTTTTTAAGGAATTACCTAGGTAGTTACTTACATAATCAATAACTAAATTACATTTAAACGGTTCTTTATATTATTTGTAATCTAATGAACATGAACCATCTATAGTCGGTGGTGTAGTAGGTAATAATAATATAAAAATTAGTTATTTCATTCGCCTGCACTAAATATTTCTAAAACGTATAACTATAATATTAACAATAAAAAAACATATATTTTTAATTGTATTTGTTAAACTAAAAACTTTATAAAAATTAAGTTATTATAAAGTTTTATATTTAAGTAATTTTTTTTTTAATTATGTAGATAAAATACACATTTAAGTCCACGCGACTGTCCAATAATGGTATTTCCTTTCGGTTTTGGTGATGGTTCAAACTTAGCGTCGAATGACGTCACAACACAACTGGATCTGTTCTTGCATACGTAGCTGTATAAACCAATGCTAATGAAATTACGGAACAGAAAATGGCGAGCCTAATTATATACACATGGAGCATGGTACTTGCAGGTTTGGGGTATTGAGTGTTGACTGTGGATCATACAGTCGCTGGCTTAAGCTTCGCACCGTGATGTTAGGACACTGCGATTGCCTGACTAGGTTCCACTCGTAGAACATTTGTCACCAAGAACATGATGGTTTATTCCGTGCTCCTTCCGAGCCAGCTCCAGTTCTAGTCTGATATGACTTCGCTCGCTTATCAACTGTTCAACAGCTTAGTTACAGCTTTCAAAGGCTACAACCGAAAAAAAAACTTTAAAATCTATCTGACTCTTACACGGTTCGGTACAGGGAGAAGGCGTGGTTAGCGGCGCCATTTTCTGTTCTCTCATCATTGACCTATATATACTAGACGCGACATCTCAAACGAGGATAGTCGACCAGTGTAAGTATGCCGCCTGGTATACTCTCCCCAACACGCAGCTGGACACTCATAGAGATTACACGCGCTTTACGTTCGAAAATTGTCTATTATCAATGTGTATTTTGAATACACAATTTTCGAACGTAAAGCACGTGTAATCTCTACGGGTGCCCAGTAGCGAGTGGGTGAGAAGATGCCGGCCGGCTTCTTTGCACTGTACAACTATCTTCGTTTGAGATGTCGCGTCTAGTATATTTAGGTCAATGTCTCTCATCCATAGGGTTGTCTAATAGCTGGTGTTGTTTGTGTGTGAGCAGAGCGAGACTCTCGACCCGTTGCTGGCGGTGTGCGCGGAGAGCCCCGCGCGCGGCAACGGGCGCCGCCCCCCCGCCTCGCCGCTGCACCCCGACGCCTGCGCAGAGATGCGCCGACAAATACTCTACCTGCAGGTAACCTTACCTACTTCACTAATCTGACCACTCATCTCATTATAAGACTTACCATAGAACACCCATTAAACGACATAAAAAATAGGAGGAGGTTCTCAATTCGACTGTTTTTTTTGTGTGTGTCCTCATAACTCTTTACAGGATAAAGATAATTGCATTGCAATTGAAATGCAACTGTTATAGGCAGACCTGATGTTAAGTGGATACAGCTCTATATATATTTTGAAGCAGTGATGGCTCAGTGGCATTGGCTATGGACTGATGGGCAGCAGGTAGAAAATCTGTCGCCAAGCAAAGGTGTGTTCCGGCGCAGTCCTTGAGAGCCAGTGAAATTACAGCTATGTCTCAAGGTGCCGTCACCTTGAGACATAGTTTTTAAGTCTCATGTGCGCTTTTTTTTTTTTATGCGTGATAGGCTAGCCTTTGACCACTACCCTGATGGTAAGTGATGATGTGGTCGAAGATGTTGTTCAGGCTAACCTAGAAGTACTGGCTCTCAAGGATAGCTGCCGGAATACACCGTTAGGTGCTTGGCGACAGATTTTCTACTTGAGGGTGGTAGCTAGCCAGGCGGGCATTCGCAAAATGCCCTACCACCATGCTATAACGACTGCCATCCTAAGACAACAACCGACGGCTTAACGTGCCCTCCGAAGCACGGAAACGCTCAGTAGTAATGTCACTAGCGGTCACCCATCCAACTCATGACCGCGCGCGACGTTGCTTAACTTTGCTGATCGGTTGAGAACAGCTAAGTAAACTTCGCTACGAGCGCTTCAAATGTGATGTGATGCGTTGTGCAATTCATGACTTGTGACGAAATGCATCTATTATAGGCAGAGGTTATTCCGCTTAACATCAGGTGGGCCTCGAGCTTGTGCCGTCACAATGACATAAAAAATAATATATATAACAGTTGCATTTCGCCACAACCGTGATGTGACTCATTCTAGTGTTCCGTCACAATCACAAAAAAAAATATACTTTTATCTTCATAAATTGATAATATATTATTTTATTATTGGGAAGAGTATACCTCCAAATTACTGAGTCAAGTTGGATTTTAAGTTAATTAACTGAAAGAAGCATAAGTAATGTGTTTTGAAGTGGACTGAACGATAAGAATATAATAATTGCAACTCTTGCCCATTGTGACCCCTGAGCAGTATTGTGGGCCTGTGACACATTCCATCTTGTAAGCAATAAGTGTTTATCAAAGTTATTGTACATATGTATTGTATTATGTATGTACAGGGGCAGCTGGAGGAGCGCGACCGGTTGGTGCGCGTGTTGCAGCAACAGATGTTGCGCATGGCCGAGAGCCACGAGCCGCGCAACGACGACACCTGCAACGTTGCCACGCAAACCGATAGGGTAATACTTATTTACTTACTCATACACTACACACCTGAGCCCCGATTCTCTTAGCTATTAAACGGCGTAAACGCAACTTAATTGCATGAAAATTGAAGTTTTTGAGTAGTCTGCCCGCTATTTAGGTTCGATCGCAAGTCAGTGGCTTGCTATCAATAATTTTTGACATATTTGGTATGCTATAAGCTATTTTGTGGCGATGGCGTTGCTACAGTGGCATAAAATATTTTGGAGGATTTTAGATAGAAGCTAAATGATTTAAATATATTTATTTAATGTATTGTTTGCTAGAAAACCACTGTATTGATGTTTTGACTTATGCTTGATTGATAGAAGAATTCTAGGTTAGTCTGAACAACATCTTCGACCACATCATCACTTACCATCAGGTGAGATAGTGGTCAAAGGCTAACCTATCAGGCATAAAAAAATAAAAAATAAAAAATTGAAGTTTTCATTATTATATCAGTGGAAAAATTTGCAAGCCATACGATAGCGACTCGATTGCTATACAACTGCGATTAGGAGCTAAAATTAGCAGACTACCGAATTTGACATTAACAGCAGTTCTATGGGAGAAGCATCGCAGTAGTGTGGCGTTTGATCAATAGCTAAGAGAATTGGGGCCCTGTTCACACTCCACTGTAAACTATAATGATGCGCATTGGTGCGTAATTTTAATTTGTGCTCTAAGTCTTAGTGTAGGTGTGAATGCTAATAATACATAGTATAAAAAATATATGTAAAATGTGATTGTATGGGTATACTACAGTAGTAGCAACTAGATTAAAAAAATATGCAGGGGCGCGTCTTTGTCAGTACAAAGGTTTCTATTTACACTTTTGTTAAATTAGGTTGAGACCTAAGGCGAAATACTTACCGTATGTGACATTTTGATAGAGGATTTTTTCCTTGTTTAAAGTTTTCAGGGTTTCGTTCTCTAAAGTCAAAACGGAGCCTTCCTAATGAGATTCAACCATCTGTCCGTATAACCGTATATCCCGGGGAAATACCTTGTTAACAGAATGAGTTATAAAGATACTTAAAATTTAGATATTTGGTAAATAAAGATTAACCAAATACGACTAGAAATTCACTTAATTTATTTTTAAGAGAGCCATATACATATAGCCATACATCATAAACACGTAGGTAGTTATTGAAGTAAAAAAAAAGCTTTTGCTATGGGGTATCATAGTCTTGGACTCATTGCAAAAAAATATTCGTAGTATACCAGTTTTTCTTTTTTCATTTCAAGATGTATGTGAACGGTAGGCCGTTAAAGTACTCAATTTACACCATATTTGTTACGAGGTCTATCTCAAAAACAAAACTAGTTAGGATTCTCAAATTTCGGTATATCATAGGTATTATAACCATATCGATACTAAAAGCAACGATTTATAATGTGGTGTTGAATATCTTATCAAAACCCTTTTAAGGACTGTTGCAATCCAGAACCCTAGATAAGCCAGGCCCGATTCATATTTGACCAATTTTTCAAATTTTAACTTGTCTAGATCGTGGAAATAAGTCACTAGGTATTAGTGAATATTCCCGTAGGATGCCGGGCTAGAGTTGCATACCCGAAGGGAAGCGTACTAGTAGGTGTAAAGCAGCGCCTTTTTAATAACTGCCATTTTACACTGCGACCCAAGACACGTCACAGTCATGGGGATTATAGGAAAACCCTCTCAAATGAGGATTTTTCTTTATGAGACACTTTATTCAACTGTGGAAGTCATAGAGGAAAATAGTACACTTTTAAGTTCTCTCCAAATCTCCCTGAAACCTCGAAGTGGATAGTGTAATCCGTCACTATACTAAAGTTGGCTTGGAGAAGACTGTGACATATCGACAGAGGATGTATCCACATGACAGGACCTTAACTCTGACTACTTAGAATATTTCAAAAATTGACAATTTAACAAACCGTACGAACACAAAAAGATACCACAATAGGAATAAGTCAAAAGAAATTCAAGCAATCGAACCCATTCAAAGCGAAAGTCCGTCCTGTAAAATGTTAACACCGGAGTTATCGAGGCAGGTGGCAGGCATCGCTTTATCGTACTGGACCGGAGACACCTGTTGTTGGATTTGACCAAGTTAATGCTTTTGTATACAACTCTACCCCATTCCCTGCTCAGTGACTGTCATAATTCTATTTGCGATCTAGTATTTGAACCATCATCGTAATAAAATTAACGGAATTTGGTCCGTCACCACATCCCTGTCATCAGTGGTTTTAATAAAATATTTATTTACATCTAGAACAGAGCGAGCTGAAGCCAAACAAGGTGATGCAAATGATCACCATGATTTAGAAATAACAGATTAGACAGCCGAAGCCCTAAATGTTATGCCTGAGCCTAAAATAATAGGATTCTAACTAGTTTAATTACAAAACATGACAAAGTAGTTTAAACGATACGACACAAACATACATGTGATTGCCGTTCCTTTTCAATTAAATTATTTTCAAAGCATGTCACTTCTCATATCGAGCTAATAACCGTATGATTAAATTTATAATCATATTAGCAACACTTCACTGTAGGTATAGATGAAGAAATAGGCTTAATATTACCCGGAGATTTTCTGCATTTCATTCGAAACTCTTTCAATATCAAATTTCAACTTGTTCATTATTATAGCTACCTAGCAGAAAAGATCGTCGATATTTGAGCCCAGTCCTCAACAGTCCTAACTCCAGTTTGTCGTCATTTCATAGTCACTGAGCATGCTGTAGGTAGAGTTTTGAAATGAGACTTATATATCATGTTCCTGATCAGATATAATTTATGACTTTTCAGTTGCGGCCGCCTATGACCACGTCGTTAACGAGTTCTGACAATTCAGGATTAGTGAGGTAACCACATCTTTGCAATAACTATTTTTTCCAGCACAGCACAGTATTTATATCTACCTAGCTTTAATTACACAAATAAATTCACTTTTATTAACATCTGAAGACAATTATGAAACCTACTTTCCACATCTTAGTCATTGTCATTACTTACTTTCTTTGCAATCTACGTAATGAGATTTTTATCATTTGCTTTTACAGACATATATACACGTAAGTTGCTTCTAATTGTTATATCATGTATATATTTTTATTTTCAACATTATTTATTTATTGTTTTAGGTTTATCTACGCATCATTAGAATCAATTTTCAAATCAGTGCACTCATCTATATCAATTTTATACATCGCACCGTTATACCCCTCTCATTATTTCACACGATGCAAAGAACATTGCAATAGCTTAGTGTCTAATTTCACCACACCACATTGGATCATCGTTTTCAGGGAGTATATGAACAAAAAAATGACATTTGCTCCAACATCCATGTGTAGAATAACGCTCTCCGTTTCTCCTTACTTTACTGGCGTTTTCATTTAAATTATCTGCACGATCATTTCATTAATTATTTTGGACGTCAGGTCCTCTCATCCGTCAGGTACTGTTATAAAAATAAATATTTTCATGGTAATAAATACTAGATAATTATTGGACTAATTTTACGATTTTGAAGCCACGTGACTGGCATTTTTTATTATTTCACTTCATAAAGATGGTTTTGCGTTGTGCAATTTGTTCATGTCTGACAGACTCATGCATGTATTTTTTAGTTTATGTATTGCTGAATATCATTGCCCAAGCGGCGCATGGACAATGATCAGATACATACTTATTGACTGATCAATTCAGTAGAAAAGCATTTATCATCGCCATCGTCATTCCCTTGTTCAATAATGTTCATCCTATTATTAATTCCTCACATGCTGCTTTAAATTCAATCGATTGACATTTGGATTTGGGATGGTGCAGTTTCCACTTGGGCTCGAGGGTTCGTCCGTCGGATCAGGTAGCGTGGCTGGACTG
Source organism: Plagodis pulveraria (assembly GCA_963890685.1). Classification (NCBI taxonomy): domain Eukaryota; kingdom Metazoa; phylum Arthropoda; class Insecta; order Lepidoptera; family Geometridae; genus Plagodis; species Plagodis pulveraria. The sequence continues at coordinate 10,639,366 of OY982959.1, forward strand.
CTTGCTCGCTGTTTGCCTCTTGTGTTCCGTCAATGTGTTATGCTTACTGCATCTTTTGTATCGAGGGACTGAAACCTTCATTCTTGCAGACACAGACGTCGACGACTACCGCCGTTCTCTAAAATGATCGCTTGCATGACTCTCTCGATAAGATACTAAATTCACTAACGTTATTTTTCTCAGGCCGTCCGATATGATGCTCTTTATTTAACCCTCATGAACATTTTCTAACAGCAAACTTAGTAATTTTGTAATAATGTGTAACTTTTACGCTTTAATGTATAACTGTACTGACTCTGTGAAGATGGTTTAGAATAACTTTATACGAGTAGTATTTTTCCGAGTTTTAAACATTTTACAAATTAAAATTAAATTTGTTTTAAATTACTTTGATTGAGATTTATGTTGTATAACATCGGTCGGCCTAGTAATATCGAGTGCAGTAACCGCGTTGTTAGATGAAATCAGTTCAATATCAATAGCTGAAGGACGTCTTCTAATTCTGTACAAAATGAAATTTATGCAATACGAAATAAAAACAGATTTTAAATTAAAACTTTAAGTTTCACAATTATCATTACCCGTAAATAAGTTTTTCAGCCATGCGTAAAAAACTGGTTTCAACGTTTCAACATAATGTCGCGGTTTATCGCACCCTGTAAAAAGTGCCTGTAGATTTGTTTGTTATTTGTGCAGGGTGATAAGGGTGCTAATTTTTGCCCAAGGCATGATTTTCAAATATTTTACTGCTTCAACAATATTCACAAAAGTTTTAAAGCATATAAATACTGCAGTATTTTTATACTTAATAATTAATTAATATACTTATCAGTATTATCATTTTGAAATGTAGATAAAAAATATTTTATGATAACACTTGTGAAAATTGCATAAAGGAGCACATTAAAATAAACTGGCACGGTTAGAGTTCGCGGTAATAATTGGCTTATATAGTTAATATCGAGGAAGATTGTCTAGTATTGTTTGTGTATAGGTAGTGCGTTCTGATTGTATTTCGAGTTGAACTTTGCTTTGTAAAGTACTTTGATTATGAAACATTTGTCTGTTACACGCTGCCTCGTCAGAACGTAAAGGTGAGAGTGTACACTTACACAAATCATTATAGAAATACAAAAGTCAAAGTAAATAAGAACTCAGCTTAAAAATGTTAAAACTTATGTTTATCAAATCACAATCACATAGAATGTAAAGACATGAAATTTGAAAAATGTAAATACAACGTGCAACTTATATAAAACACTCGTAAATCCCTTAACAGTAAAATTAAGATTCGATATTTTATTTACAGTTGGAATGAGCAAGCGAGCGCGAGGAAGCTGCCGTCTTACAGTGAAGCACAAAAGACTAAAAGACCTGTTACCAACGGAAATGTGACAAAAACATGCCAGTGCGGTGCGAGGAAAGTGAACGGACTAACAAATGACGAACAAACAGACAAGCGAACGGACTCCGTACAACTTAGGACCAACAGCCGCGTGGGCTCCAAATACCTGCAAGCCGTTACAAGCAATACAGAAAACAGGAGATATATCAAACGGGACTCGTCCGTGGGAGAGAAGACCGATAGGAAGATGATGTACTCCGCCAGATCCAAGTCAATAGAAAATTTCCAACAACAAACATGCTTTTCAGAGCCTCCGCTCGTCAAGAATATTCTAATCGAAGAAACGCCTATAATCAGACATCATCATACATCCTATGGTGATCTTTACAACGGCAGAATCAGTAGCAAGGAAAGCGTGAACGGAAACCGACACAGTCCAAGTTTGAATGGACAATCGACCGATACCGATTACAGCTCCGACGGCGGCTACAAGTCTCTTCCATCGTCAATCAATTCTAATATCATATCTCCTAAAAAAGTAAGCGGCATCCCCAGGAGGTCCATTGAACAAAAATTCATATCGACTAAACACGTCAAAGCGAGCGCCGTTTGAACGCGTTGTGTGACCGTTGTACGTGAGCCAATTTGTGATAATTTCGAATGAGTTTTGTTTTTTGATGCTGACAAATTTTACATGAAGTTTACGTATGTAGAACTATTTAGCTTCTAATCCTACACAGAGCCATTGATTGGTTGAACCTGGTTTGGGTTTATTGGTGCAGTTTTTAGGATGTGCGTTGTGAAAGATTTGTCAGCAAGTCGAGTGCGGTGTGTATGACTATCTGTGCCATGTAAACCCATCAAAGACTTACACTAGAACTATACACATTTGGTTTTCTTTAGATATTGCCTTTATATCAAATCTAGATCCGTGGTTTTTAAACCCGATTCTTGCGTTGGCTCTCAGAAGATTTCATCTGTGTAGCGTGATTCACAATTTTGAATATACCGTCCCATTTCTTCTGTATGGCCAGCTAGATGGAACCTAATGCGTAAGTTCTAGACGTATGTTAACTTCTTGTTAGTCTTTGTTGTTGTCATCTAATGTCACAGTGTGCAAGTCGCTAGGAGCAATGCTTGTTCGCATTTATATCATTTCCGCTCGACGACGCCGCGACGTGAGGCTAATCAGTTAATTAAGCTACGTTTAGTTAATCGATGCCAAATTATAATCGATAATTTCATTCGATATCATACGTATAATTATACTCTATGGACTGTGAAACTTTTTGTTTGACATTTCAGATAAGTGGGTACTTTAGTCTAAATGTTCTTTTTTTTGACACAACTGGTTATTGGCCCATGCAGACTAAGTAGGTACAAGTTTATCTGTGCTTTCAAACTGTAAGTTTCCAAGTCTGTTGATCTCTTTATTGATTTTCATTTGACATGAAATTTATAATATTTCTAGTTGATCGCTTAGTGCATTTCGTTGTTATGTTTTAACGAATTTGACCTCATATGTACTGACAGTAATAGATTTACCGGATTAGGTACCGATTTTGTAGATTTAATTTACAAATTTGTATACAGGCGATATATATTATCTTAGATTTTCTATGGTAGACAAACTATTAGATAAAGCTGTAATATGTGATAAGAGTGGCTGTAAGAACTTATTGTTTTAGTTTATCCTTGTATCTTCCCTATTATTATTGTATTCGTCTATTTTGTAAATCGTATATATAATAATATGTATTGTATCATTAAAACAAGGATAACTGACAAATATATAAGATCAATTTGTTCAGTCTCGGTATTAAACCAATGTTTGTTGAAAAACATAGTTATTTCCTTCATTTTTATAAAAACGGTCTTCGTAGATCCGTTTTCTATTGATACTAAATACGTGGATCCATTCGATACTTATATCGATATTCATATTATGGATAAACATAATCAAAATATTTTGTAACCAATGGTAATTCGTTTGCTTGTTAAAAGTTATTTAGAATCAGATTTAAGTAGGTATCAAATAGGTACAAAGATCATTCGCTTGTAAGGCATTTTGAACTTATCCAGACGTCATTTTTAAAGCATTTTTGTCGTTGTAATGTAAATTAGTGTTAATAAAAATAGTAAAATATTCTACAAAACATAACGTTTCCAGTAAGTATCCTATATTGATACCTATCGCGGTTATTGTTAAAATATCAATTTATTATATTATGTGTACACCTATACCTACTTATGGCTACTTTATCTTAATTAATTGTATTGCGCTTTCCTATGTTAGATGTAAGTCGAAGCCCACTAGCTTTAGTGAATATTATATTTAATTTAACATTGAAATTGTTTCAATAAATACAATTTAATTTTGTGTTGTTTAGTTTCATTTTATAATTTATAACCCAGGCCATGACCGTTTTCTGGTCTGGTTTAAAGCAGGTTCCAGAACCTACTCTAAAACAATATAGGTACTTCATGAAGATTAAGTACTATAAGTTGATACTAGTCTTTACTTTAAGTACTACTTCTGTAGACTACCAGATTATTTTAAGGTAATTTGTTCTATAAATGTTCAATTAAGTCTTCTAAAAATATTTTTCTTAAGACTATTCTTCCTAAAATACTTTTATACATCATTTAAGGTGTAATAACTCACCTCAAGTGCGTGTTTAGAATATTATTATTATTATAAATAGCTATAATTAGGCCCTTTTAAACTATTTAACTAAAATGGGATAGTTTTATGCAAAATGGATAAAGCAAAAAGGATTGAAAGATCTGGTGGATTTGGACGTTAGGCACTATATGAAAAATAACAAAAAACCACTCAATTTCCACAAAATTATACATAGATCATATATATAGCCTTCAACATTAGGTATTATTCCACATTCACCGCTGCACCTGCTACATTTGAACAAAATCCTGACAGTAATGATACTCCAAATGATATTAGTAACTCGACCGAATCTGATGATAAAAATGAAGCCACAGCACACAATGATCGTGCGCTTAATCTGAGGATAAACCTACGTTAATGGTCCGTCAGCCATGGCATTACTCAAAGGGCCAGTAATGATTTGTTGCATATAATTAATGAATTTCAACACGCCACTGTACCAAAAGACGCACGAACTTTGTTGCAGCGTCCAAGGTCTGTAGAAATACAAAAAATGTGCAAGGGCGAATACTGGCACCATGGTTTTAGAACTACCCTTCAGTGACTTATTCTAAATTTAACAGACACTACTTCCATACCACCAACTATTGATGTAAATATTTACGGACTACCGTCGTGTAAAAGCTCTAGAGTTTTGGCCAGTCTTAATCAAGATAAATGAAATGCCAATGATTCCTGTTTTAGTTTTTAACAACGGCAAACCAGATGGATTGCCGTTGTCAATAACTATTATACGTCAATTCATTTTTGCATCCATTTGTTTCTGAAGTACTCAGTCTGAATCGTAAAGCTTTTACATTTATGAGATTCAACATAGAGGATACGGAACAGTCCCTGTATTGTTGGGCTCTTAACTGTACGGCATGCAAAGTAACAAAATAAGTATAGGTACCTAGTCGATATGGAGATATTTCTTACTGGCCAGGCCGTACCAAAGGTTTTTTTACCTACCTAATGTTAAAAATTTAATAAACCAAAATGTTTTACCATAAACATTGTGATAGTTTTTGACTTAAGGGTGAACTGGCCGGCCCGTTTTCCATACAAACGTGGTAGGGTGATCACTCCCTTATTTGAGGATTTAGGTCCAAAATAAAGCATAATATCGATTGATCTCGTCATTATCTAGGCTTGTATGATGCCGAAATTTTAATAAAATAATTAACTTGAGAATTATGAGCCTCGAAACATTTTCATATAAAGTTTTCGAGGCTCATAACTTACAACTTAATTATCTTTTTAAAATTTCGGCATCATACAAGCCTAGATAATGACGATACCAATCGGTATTATGTTTAATTCTGGATCTAAAATCTCAAATAAGGGAATGATCACCCTACGGCGTTTGTATGGAGAAGCGACCGGTCAGTTCAACCTTAATGGCTTTACTTACCTTTTGCTTGGCTATTTGTTTCAAATACCAGTTTAATGCTCCAAACACAACTTTATTCTTAAAAGGTAAGTCAGTTCAGGTCAAGGTACGTTAGGTCAGTAATAAGAAAAAACTGTTTAGAAACATAGTTGCTATAGACAAGCATAGGACCTTCATAAGAGCTACTACTCTTCCACAGGAGTGAATTAACTAGAGCAAGTAATTATAAGTACTCTTTAAGGATCCTAAAGCTTTTCTATATATGTTTCTATTAAAAAAATGCACTTAAAGATGTTTTCACAAAGTCTGTACTCTTGTCACCATGTTAATGTTTACAATATGGCGGTGTTGCTATAAAATATTTTTATTTTAAATTAATTCTCAGACATATTTTTCAAGATAAAACTTATTATATCTTACAATTATTCGTTTGAAGCGGTGCCTTCTATTAACCAAACTTTCTCTAAATAATTTCATAAAAAAATTAACTGAAGTACTTTTTAATATACAATATCAAAAAATATACACAAATTACAGTGAGGGCAAATGCCCTTTTTGAAGAAGTTATTTTAGAATGCTTGCTTGAGGGATCAGTTAAGAATTAACTCCTAACAGTAGCTATAGACGTTACTTTAAAATAATCTCGTAAACCTCTACTAAGTTGTGTTCACTTTTACTTAAAAGTCTATCTACTAGCTCTGCTGAAAATATCTTGAGGGATATATTACTCTTATGGTAGATTACCGTGTTAAATTCTATTAAATATCTTATAGACCTTTTAAAGATTCTGTATGTGTTCCTTGGGCAGCACCCTCAAGTAGAACATCTATGACCAAGCATGATAACATTGTGTTCCGGCAGCAGTCCTTGAGAGCCAGTAAAATTACAGGCACATGAGACTACTGTATGTATCAGAGTGACGGGCACAGTACAGTCCGTCACTTGGGACAGAATTTATCTGCATAGGTTACAACTTAACTCTAGGTGGGCCTCGTGCTGGTTCCATCACAATCACAAAGAATATGTAATGTATTTAAAATTTCTAAAATAATAATCATTCAAGGGTTGTTCCTACACACACTAATTCCATTTTTATTCTATAGTGTAACCTTTGCTTGTTACCAGTTTAGTCTTTTCTTTTATCATTCGCACCGGAGCGCGGGGTCCAATGAATATACTAGATACATCCAATATTAACCTCAATCGGTAACTTGATTTGATAATCAGCTTACCCCTTTTACATATCAATATAATAATTCATTATAGCAGAGATCCTACCAGTTGAACCTTGGTCAGCTGATAAGCTTAGAGTGGCATGGCTAGGCCGCGGCCACCGTCACTCTGGGCCAGTGTCTCGGAGAGGGATCGTGCGTGCGCGCATCGTTAACTACTAACAAGACAAACAAACAATTCAGACGATCGTAGACAGTTATTGTGTTTTGTTACCTTATATTATATGTGTCGCACGGATGACTTGTCGCCGGAAGACTAAGGTTGGTTTGTTTTGTTTATTATTATGTTTATTTTGTTTATCATACCAGTAGCAGGCAAGCAATTGTGTATGTTCTAGTGTGAACATAGGTAAGTATTTGAGGAATAAAAATACGTAATATTAGTCCTGTGAAGTAACTATATCTATTATTTAAGAAAACACATCATTGTTGTGTTATAAACGTGATAAGCTTGTTAATAAAATACTTTGTTAATATCCTAGTTAAGTATAATTTTATATAAATTGTTTATATTCTCCATTTAGGTAATGAAATACAAGATAATAATTGCATAAGTAAATGTTTGTTAAAATACTAATAAGTAATACAATATTGATACTACTAAAAACACAATGTTCGGCTGTTATTCTACGCAAATTGCGTCTATCTACTTCCCAGTTTCCTGTTTCCGCGATAAATTCAACATTAAAATAAATAACAATTATGATTTGAGGAAACATAAAAAATATGTAGTTCCTAATGTTACCCAAACCGGTACTTTTGTTAGCCATTATATCATCGTTAACATCCCTCATCAATGATAACATCCCTCATCAATGATAACATCCCTCATCAATGATAACATCCCTCATCAATGATAACTTATTAATAATTATTCTATTGTCACCAGAAAGTAAAAAAGGACAAAGACAATATTACCAGTAAAGTTAAATTTCACAAAGTATCTTCGTCCACTTACTCATGACCATTCTAAGGTCCCGAAATCGACAAGATCAAGATAACAATTAAGTCATTTTTAATGTTCATGTTGTACCCGTGCAGATAACTGTTGGGAACTACAATCTCGAAGTTTTAGATCGAATTTCTATCTTGGACAGGCCGCTCTCCAGTGATATATTCAACTTCGAGAAAGATTATCTATAGGTTTACACGCAAGGAATTGAGGACGAACAGAAGAAAGTACTAGTAGGTTATAATAACATTTTTCATCCAATACTTCGCAGAGATTGAAGACAAAAGTTTTCAACCAGAGTAATTATTATATCTTCATTATCCACTGAATTTTGTTCCTTGATCTGTCCACATACTAAAGATTGTATATGATAGATATACACATACTAAAGATTACTAACCTCTCACATACTTAATAGAGTGCGAAGACATCGGGAGTGTCTTGGTGAGCCTATACCTATAGGTAAGTATACAATACCTAGAAATAGCTACGCAGCCGTTCATTGTGGTAATCAGATGGTAAGGCCAATTTTATGCAGTGGACGCCTTCTAGAAGCCGATGATTATCAACTATATCTTAGATTTTCTTTAATATAATGCTATTAAAATAAAAGTTACTTTGACTTTAGGTTAAAAATTTTCTACCGGCTGTTATTCACGTAAATTTTACATTTTACATTGGAAAATTTACTAAAATAAAATCATGCACACAGGCATGCTCATCATCATCCAGAGATTATCTACTGCTAACCACAGGCCCTGAAATAAAAACCTAAATAGTCTTTGCACGCATCGAGCATTTTTATTCTCTTTTGATTTTAAGAAATTCCTTAAAATCTCATAATCATGAGTATATTCACTGCGGAAGTGCGTGTTGCTGTTAGGTATTATAAATGTAATTAATTACTCAGGTTTTGTAAGAGTCCATGAGGACTCAGACAAAATAATTACACCCATCTGTTTCAACGCTAAATTATTTCAAAAGTAACATATATAAACTACCTAAACTAAACACATTCTCTGTTGTGGTTAAGATGATTAATTATCATCGGAACCTACCATAATTTCCTCCACTACTTCATTGTTCACGTTTCGTGATCTAATTTTATATTCAGAAGTGGTACTTACGGCTAAGAACATATAATAATCTTACGGGCTAGTTTGTTTACTGCAACAAGGGCAACATTATGTAGGTAAACGTATACTTACCTAAATAGTGCTATTAGATAGACTAAGTATTAGATATTCTGCTTTCGTTGGTTCCGTGGGATACCAAGCGATGACGAGTGCCGTAGTTATCTCGGGTCGCGTCTGATAAACAGAGTCAAGACTGGACGTTACGATAACAAAGTTTGCAATCATTGCGCTATAACAATTTCATCTATAACACGATAAAACTTTTCGAAAACATATACTCCTAGACAATTTTATAAATGTAGAATTCAGTTTATCATATTATGTCGTTTACTTACTCGCCCTCTTTAACAGATTTCTGTTTTACATACAGCAAGTTGCCCAAAGAAGAATGTATGTTAATAAGTCGATGTCAAAGTGAAAATAATTAATTTCGCTCTTATTAAGGTCAATCACAAAATTTTACTATAATAAACACTAAAAAGACTGCCGCGTACAGCAAAAAATGTATGAGAAAGCTACTGCAAGCATAACATATTATTATAACATATATATTTTTTTAATTCTTAATTTACTTTTTTACATACATAATTATATAATAAAATGATGACAGTATTTATTTACATAACATAATTATGTGACTGACAGTGGTTTGTTACAGGTGGAATATCTCATTCATTTTGTTTTCTAATTCACATAATTCAATTTTTAATATCACCAATAATTTTATTGTTTACTTTTATTGAATTAAAATCTTTTTTTACGTGCAACTTGTATTTTTTTTTGTGTAAGAAGTGTATACCTTTAGGAATATATTGTATGCGAAATTTCTCTTTATCATCTAAACGCCCTGATGATTCGAATGGTAACTGTAGCAGATATACCTGCCAATAAATTTACAAAACTTTTTATTATGATGTCCCTCACGCTTGGCAGGCGTCTTGGGGATTGCAGTTTAAGATATCAGTTCCCTAGAAGGCGCTGCTGCCCACCTTCCAATATTTTACCTTTAGTCGCCTCTTACGATACCCGCAGTTATAAATGGGGGCTGACATTCTAACCCGGCACCCCATGGGGGACGGGGCTACGAATTATGATATGTATTATGCGTAGTAAAATTGTTTGGTGATCTACGGTAGAGGGGGATGTTGGCTGCCGTGACTTAGCGTTTTACATGGATAAAATTTTAAATCAGTGAAAAAGTTGTGGTAGTGATGTTTGTAATTAATTGCGCTGTTAACATAGATGGCGTTTTGACTTGAGCGCTAATTTATCTGAATCACGATGGGTCCGGAATGACATAACCACATTCATTATGCGATGTCAATTTTTCATTACATAGTTAATCAGTCCATATCAAATTTTGTAGGGATCGATTTTATATGCCCTTAATAAAAAGACTGCGTGGTATTAGCATATAATTGTGGTATTAGGGATGCTCGATGATCATCGATGTTAGGTATCTTTGCTACAGCTGATAATACAAACTATTCATATATCTGCTGCCAAATGTCAAAAAGTCAAAAAAGTTTTATTTGTCTACAACAAGTATTCAACAAATTTAAAATCTTGGTTAACGTATGAAGTTCTTGGTATAAAAACGTCTACCACATTTGAATTCAGCTGTACTAACAAAATACCTGTAGTTGATATAATTTAGTACAAATATAAGTACGTACTCGTATTACCTAGGTATGTTTTGTCTTTGAGAAAACCCAAACAATCAACGTAGATCCGGCCAAGGCGTAAAAAACAGATAACAGGTTGTTTATCAGTGTTTTTCAACCTGTGTTGACCCTTTCGGAGGTCGCGATCCCTTTCCAGAAATTGACACAGTCACTCAAGAAATCAAACGTGTTATGGTTCTTGTGTTGGATGTCAATCATCCATGACTGCGCAACTTTCTACAATACATGGACCCTCTCGCCTTCCACTGTGTTGTTGAGATTTCGATATTTCTAGAGGTATTGTAGATGTCTCTGGACACGTAGCACGACTATCAGCTGAAAGGTGGACGCATTTGGCTAAAAATTTGGGCAGGCCCAGAGGCAAGAGAGCTAGAGGCCGTCCTAAGGAACGCTGGGTAGACGAAATTAAAAAATATGCTGGTAACGACTGGATAAAGAAAGCAAAGTCAAGAAAAACCTGGACACTGTTGGAGGAGGCCCATCAGGGGCCTTAACTATATAATATAATTATGCATAGTTTATCACTATGTATAACTTAAAAACTTAATTACATTTTAAACTCTGTAAGTTGAGGAAAATAAAGAGGCTTTACTAACAATATTATTATTATTATTGTAGATGTACCAAGATTTCAGATTCCTGACTAGTTCCAGTTTTTGGACAACAATAACAAATATAAAAAAATATATATAAGGGATCATATTTAAATTAATATTTTAGAAAAACACTTAAAAATATATCTAGTGACAATTCGGCCTAATTTTCCTGATAAACCGACGTGACTTCGTAGCCAAACCGGAAGAATTTTCGACGCATCTTGCTGCTACACGAAAACCTCAGAAGGTCTTGACTATTCGAGCGCACGATCGAGAAACATATTTTTAATATATTTGTAATTATTAATGTATTCCCGTAAAGTAACGACTGAATCTATTCATTGTATCTTTATTACATATTATATTATAATTTCACAAGTATTTTTTCGGCAATCTTCTCTTGAACTGGAGCCTCCCTAAAATAATTCAAATTATTTTATAGCCTTTGTTCATTTTTGGGCCCATGTTCAACGCTGAATTTATTATATACCCGTGCCACACGGAAAGACGTACGTACAGACAGACAGGCGGCCGGGTCTCATTATTGAGGCTCTGTTTTACCATTTGGGTCAGGAACCCTAAAAATAATAAATAGGACACTACTTCGTATTGCGTTATTTTAGTTACGGTCAATTTACCACAACTAAAAATTAACCAATGCCATTGACCTATATATATAGTATAGTATATGTATAGTATATATATATACACACATACATACATACAGCTGAACGACCAATGCTTTCGTTAAAGGCCCTATTACACTATCATATATATAGGAATAGGATCATAGTTAAAGCTCTGCCTCCACCACAATTTTTGTGTTTATTTTTTTCAAATCAAATCAATACATTTATTGCACATCATATAGGTATCTTAATAACTACGTATTAATATTTGTCACATAGGTATTGTTCTAAGGTGTAATAAGATTTTTCGATCAATAAGTTTTTCAGTTTTTTACTAAGGTTAGGTATATTAATTTTCAACATTCTTTAACTCGTCCGGTAATTCATTGAATATATATATATGGAGACCATCTTTAACACGTGTATCATTTTTGTTAGGTGGTTTTTGAAGTTGTAAACGTTTGTTTAATGGAGCAATAGCTTAAACATAATAATATATATACATATGATATTGTATCACCGGCCTAAGTAACCAGATATCATATCTATTTGAAAACTGGTTAAGAAAATGGCTAGTGGTCTTGATAGAATGAGAGCAAAGCCTAACTACGCCGCCGCCACGCCACTCTAGTGAAAGTTAACTACATCATTTACTTTACATCTAACTTACGCACAAGTATATATCTACCACCGTTATAGTTTCTATATACATAGTAATTTGTTAAATTAACAATGTAGGACATATTTGCGACTTTGTATGTCAAAAGATAACGAGTAACCTTCCTAGTTATAAACTGATTAGTATTGTGTAATCGTTATCAAAAATTGACACAGTTAAGCGTTAAAACGTTACATTAAACATTAACATAGTAATGGAAATTAATATTCGTACAACAATGGCTATTTACGCCGATGAATATCTTGCCAAAATAAACAATTATTTTTCAGTCGAGTCGTGCATAAATCGAGAATATAAGTAGAATAAGTTCGTAGGTAGGTACACTACTTTTCCTACAGTATCGTAATATTTTTAAATTACGCTTGCATGCAGTTTGTGAGGTAATTTTAACGAGGTCATACAATCCGGTCCAATTTTGCAATAGAAGCATCAAGATTACTTACTTGGAAACAATATCTTTAGAACACAAGTACCTAAGTATTCCAAGCAGTTAGAGCACAACAAATTTCTACTAATTCGTTATATAATTTATTTAGGATTTTTAAGTTATTATTATTGAAGAAAGAGAAAGGTACGTTATATTTCGTCGATAGTAAATATATTTTATCTCTACGATATTCCGGTTGGTGACAAAAACAAAACACAAACGAGCCTACGTTATCAGTGCGAGTTAATAACTTAATTCTGTTTATAAATAACGTTTCATTGACCCCAAATTTTATGTTATTTGATCGACAGCTGCGCGTCCAAAGGGTGTAAGTGACAAGGTGGGGAAGGACGCATTGCAGTCGCGATGTTGACTTTGCGCCGTGAAGGTGGCCGTCGGTCGCGACTCACCGAAGAGTTGTATACGTATTGCGCTTTCTGGATAGCAGTGTCTGCTCTTCCGGCTTTGGCGGTTTCTTATGTCGGTAAGTCGTCCACTTTATAAGTAGGTCTGTGTAATATCTATATCGGTGTCCTATGTTAATAACATTCCGCAATGAATGACCACTTATGTTAAAAGACGGATATTAAATGTAAATAATAAGCGAAAAGTAGTACTTAGGTACTTTACTTTTGTTCATTTGTAATTTCAAAAAACCGCATGTCATAAGATTATTTATCTTGGTGGCTAGTTTTGAAAACATACAACTTTAATTAGATATGTTATGCAGAAATTTGCTTTTACTGTAGTAGCTGTAGTGTTGTATATAGTTTGTAGTATTTGTTTAATAAAGGGATACCGCCATTAATAAAAAAAAAAAAAATGCAGAACTTAATCTAGTTAAAGTTGTTATATACTTTTAATATTGTTAGGTTAGCAATAACACCTCCTATGCGGATTACATTACATCCCAATACGATGGTTAAAGAACGATAGGAAAGATTCGAGTTTATGACGTCATGTCATGTTAGCTCAATTGGTTAAAGCATACCCCGGCTCAAGGGGTGGATGGACGCGGGTTCGAATCCCGCACATGACTTAAATTTTTCCTATCGTATATTTGTGATTTTGTAATTGTTATATACTCTTTGTTATTGTGCAAGAATTACAGAGAAAAGTGTTACTTTTCTCTTACTTGTATTAACGTCATGATTTTGTCTGATATTTTTCATAAACATATAAACTGTCATAAATGATTTTCGTATTATTATTAGCGTCACTTAAGAATCTTGAAGTCCTGGGTTCGATTCCCAGATGGAAGTTTATTTGATTTTTATCAAAATGCAGTAACAGTCCGGAGATTGGAACAGTACCCAGTAAATGACAATAGATTCAGTCCCTGATAGTTTACTTACCCCTTTTTAATTCTATGTCGCTGTATTATTTTTCCCTCATCAATAAACCATTTTCATTTATTAAAATGTATGATATTCATGAAACGTGGTTTACCTTCACACCTCTTCGGGAAAAATAAATGTAATGTATGTGTTGTTTTTGTGAAATAACTGTCGTGTAATTACATTGCTGTTGCACTTTGCCCCGCCGATAACTGTTTTTATACGATTGATCACTTATGTTATTAAAAAAAAGATCGCTTTTGTTATAATACACAAGCCGGATACGTATCCAAAATATAAAATGGCTAGGTAATTATAAATGTAGAGTGGGTAGGTCCATTAGATGGACTGACGACATCGTAAGTCGCAGTAAATCGCATTTTGGCGCTGGAGAGTCATTTGTTCAACCACAGAAAAGAGAAAGCAATATTTCTATATGCTTACAACTAACCTACTTTTAGTAAGAATTTTGACTAAATTTATATATAGTTTTTAAAATAATACTGGACTTGCAACATGAACACTTGTAGAATTCCACCAGCCAGGAATATATCTTCATGTTTTAGTTCATCAAAAAGCTACTGTAAAATGTGTGTACTGAAAATAAACACGCCAGACGAAACTAGAATAACTATGCTATACTAATTTGACTAAGTAACATACGCATCCTCACAAAATAAAATCTTACCCTTCTTCGACGTGTATCTTTCCAGTGGTCAGAGTGAGCAAGCACTTATGGCTGCGATTGCTATCAAGCCGGTATCCAGACCTTGAGTTCATCAAAACTGACACAGTACGATCGTTACTCGACACGCATAGGAACCAGGGTATCATCAACGTGTTGCTCTCTATCAATGGTGAGTCAAACAATTTTATTATTTGTAGAACAAACAATTATTTAGTTTTGAAGTGTATCTCTGGAGTTAGCTTGTGATTCAGGACTTTGGTTAGGTTACTTTGAAATTTTGTTCTTAATTAACAATGAAGAGAAGGTTAAATCTCAACTAAACGATATCGCAGGTTCAATTTATATACCTAGCTTCGGATTTGCCCGCATAGAAATTGGTTGAGTCACGCTTCGTCAGGGACAGTTATTTTAGGAATAAAGTAATTTTACATTACTTTGTTAGTCAACAATTCCCATATCAATCAAGACGCTTATTAAACGTCGTTCTAACTTCAACAAATTTATGTATTCTCGACTAGTATATTATTTTGCGGCATGAACACTCCAGACACCCCACCCTACCTTACCTTGCCACCACCTTTAAGTAGAAAATCTGTACGTAAAAGCACCTAACAGTGTGTTCCAGCAGCAGTCCTTGAGAGCCAGTAAACTACATGCACTTGAGACTTACCAACCGTGTGTCTCAAGGTGACGGGAACACTGCAGTTCAACACTTGTAAAGAAATGCATTTGTTATAGGCAAAGGTTAACGCTTAACCTTATGGCAAAGGTAACCAATTCCAATCCAAAAATACCTAATATAAAATCGTATTAAATTTTTACAGGAGTACTTGACTCGGAGCGCATTAAGAACGAGCTTATCCAGCACGTGGTCGACAAACGCGATCGGAACGGCGAGCTCGTGTTCCCGCGACTGCGGCACCTGCTGGTCTCTTGCTGGGGAAACTACGCGTGGGACGATAACGTGACTTTTAGACCGGAGAACCACGTCGTAGTTGCCAACGCGGTATATAGAGGCCGACCGGTAGGGGAAAACAATATTCAGGTCAGTTTCTATAAGTAGAGTTAAACATTTCAAGCTAAACATGCTACAACCTTATTTATATGATGAGAAAAACTTTGTCAAACGCAATGCTACACGTAAATAACATTGGCCCTATCAGAAGTTTAGATACGTACTTACTTTTAGTTTTACATCTTTGTTGGCAGCTCATTAGTTTGGATGAAGCATATCATCAATTCTACACTCGTTAGTTCAATGGAATGAGCTTGACGCCTTAATCGTGTATTCATAGGTTCAATTCACAGGACTGACACGCGTATTGAGTTTAACTGACATGAAATTCTCACTATCAGTCCGGAGTATGGAAATATTAATAGGGTCACCTGCTACTACATCTGTATTTTATAACCTCTTACACTTTCCTGAATATGTATAAGCGTAATGACATTTTATTTAAATAGGGAATAGCTATAGGTCTCCCGCTCCTTTTCCTTTCCGCCACTATCGCGTATGATATTATACATAGTTCCTTAATCATAATCATCATAATAAAAGTCCATATGTATCACTATAACTATGATCATATCTGTTTTCAGAAATACGTCAGTGAAATAGTATCGAAATACTTTCCAAACGATCAACCTCCGTGGCAGTACATCATCATTCCGTGCGTGTCAACCGAACCCAAATACTACATTCTTGTTCGAGTGCACCATCTCCTACTCACTGGAGAGAAATCTCTCAACATCGGAGACCTCTTACTCGTCGAACAATTGGCGCCAGCAAACAGACATTCACCGCAAGATTACACTCGACAGAGTCCTCTTACAAAACTGATTCCCACACCATCAGCGATACCAGAACTGTGGGGGAAACTGAACGAAAACTTATCGAACGCGTGGAACGAATTCGTTTCCGAATACGATCCTGTGGAAAGTCCCCGGGCCTCGAAGACGTTGCCTGGGGCTTTCCATATAGCTGGACTGGTGTTCATATCCGGAGTTAGTGCGTTAAGAGAACTTACCAAGAAGAATGGAAGGAATGGGTCCGGTGCACCTTTGACGGCCACTGCCTTCCTCGCTGCTGTACGAAGGGAATGTAAGAGAAGAAACTTGACCATACCAAGGGTTAGTATATTGTCAAGTATCTGTCTAGACTCTAGACTGTAAGCATGTAATAGTTGTAGAAAACTGCACGTTACATTTCCGACAAATAGATAATACTTTATTTTCACACTACATAAATCGAATAGAATCTAATGAACCGTATATAAATCATTCAGATTCAATAGATACTTGTAAAATATTGTCAAATATGAAATAACAACATTATCCAGCATTAATATGTTATAAGAGAGTTTTCGTATTCAATAAGTACAAGTAGGTATAGAGATCTTTCGGTCTAATAATGCACGCCCCTTTAATGTCTTTCCCTTATATGCAAAATAGTATATATATGTGCAATACACGCAACCTCACCAATATCATTAGATTTTCAGTCATCGTGATGTTTGTGCGATCCGCGCGAACATGCCCGAGTTCACAGTCAAATGACTACACCCACAAATATTTTAATAATCACTTAGACTGAAAGATCTAAGTCGTTGGTAAAAAAAGAGAGAGAGAAAAGGAAAGATCGTCGGTGTTCATTCAGAGTCGACAAAAGTGAATTGCCCTTAAATAGTTACTTCAACGACCCTAATCCAAGACCGTAATATACTGTACCTAAAATGCTAACAATATTATAAATCAATTTCAGATAGTACTATCTCCGCTTGTGACGGCAGACCCAAGAAAATGGCCAAAACGCACATTTGGAGCTGCGCTATCATCAACTCTTCTCTTCTTCAAACTTCCAATTCGGATTTGTGACGAACTAAGGGCTTTACTGGAGCTAAAGAACACTGGTTATGTAAAGCTCACACATACATTGACGTGGAAGTACGCAGAGTTGGCTCAACTATGTGTGCGTGCGTCGATGGAGGCGTGGAGAGGAATTGTGGAGGTATACAGAGCCCCTCGACAGCTGTGGACTGAAACGATAGGAGTAGACAATAGCCAAAGGCATTTGCTACAAAAAGCGTCTTTATGTGGAAGGAAGGTGAGTTAATTCTTAACTGAGGTGCAAATGTTGGGGTGAATAGAAATGAGAATGAATAGTATTATGGATGACTGTTACAAAGTAATAAATTTTTTTAATGATTTTTTTGATGGAACAAGCACGATACCCACCTCATGTTAAGCGGACTAACCTCTGCCTATAACAGATGCATTTCATCGCAAGTCACGAATTGCACTGCGACCGTCACTTTGAGACATAGTTGTTAAGTCTCATGTGCCTGTAATTTCACTAGCTCTCAAGGACTGCTGCCGGAACACACCGTTAGGTGCTTGGCGACAGATTTTCTACTTGAGGTTGGTAGCGAATAGCTAGGCTATAGGCGGGCAATCGCAAAATGCCCTTCAACCATGCAGTGAAGCTCAAGCCGGCGGTGGGGATCGAACCAGGGAATCATATATCGAATAAGTTTAAAGTGGTTACCACAATATATAATTACTTGTGCATATCCTAAAATAAGGAATGATAATCAATAACCAAAAGAGTATTGAATATTAATATTCACGGACATAGGGATAGGGTTGGACAATGTTATGCATATGAATCAAGAATTATATGTATTTGAAAGGATTCAGTACCACGGTGAAAAAGTTATTACGCACCAATATATCCACTAGACTATTAGTCTTAATAGACATAGGTAATGTTCTCCTCAAAATTATCACGAATATTGGAATTCAACATTATGGATTTGAAAGGAATTGAATTGGAACTTTCCAAACTTTTTTCAAAATGTACTATTATTTAATAGGTAGCAGCATGGTCGCGGCCCGTCCCCCGCGCCGGCATAGAACGCGCGGCGAGAGCGTTGGGTGTCTCAAGCACGGATATTGCTCTCTACGCGGCTACGGAAGCCTTGAGAGCTTTCTTAGAGAATGCTCACACAGACATGCCCGACGTTATACTAACTACTGCACGAGCTGCCTCCGAGGATTTCCTGTTTGCGTTCGCGGAAGGACAAGGGAAGGCGTACAAAAAATCGCACACCGGAGGTTAGTAAGACTGGGCTGCCGTTTAACACTGTTTTAATTAGCGTATAATATTTATGTAATTATTATTTAATTTGCCATCATCATGTTGAAGCAATGATTTCCGAGAGGTAATAGTTACGGACTGCCGCGCCGCAGGTCCCTGGTTCAATCCCCACCGCCGAGCCTGAGCTTCACCGCATGGTGGAAGGGCATTTTGCGATAGCCCGCCTGGCTAGCTACCACCCTATTTTATTACCACACTTTATTTTGATAGATAATGTGAACACATACATACATGTATTTAGTTTTATTGTAATTTTAATTTGATTGTAACATTATTTTTATTGTAATTTTATTGTAGAACATATGGTTGTAACTGACCTGAAATAAATTGATTTGGATTTGATTATTAATTGGAAATTAAACGGGTGATGATAATAAAAAGTATCATATGTGTTAATCCAGCGCCTTATCTATCACAACACCAAATTTTATCAAAATTGGTCCAGCAATTTGAGCATGAAGAAGTAATAAATATACAAACACAATCACAAACGTTCGCCTTTATAATATAAGTTTGATAGGATGAATTTGTTACTACCAACTAAGCATTAGAAATAAATTATCAATGTTTATAGTATTTATGGTTCACTATTTTGGCGATAATGCCTTATACATAAAAGATAGATATATACTTTCGCGAGCATTTTGTATGACAATTTAAGATGAACATTTCCGTTATATATTATGAACGTGTGATACTAAAAGTTTTAAAATTCAACCATATGCGACCTATTTTGGCGTGCGCTGGCCAAAATAGGTCGCATAAGGTAGAATTTTTTCCTACTTACTTGACACTTATCGTTATATTTTGCACAATTCACACAATAACTTTATAAGTTATAGCCTATGCGTTATTCTGATGCGTAAGCTATATTATTGTAAAGTTTCATTAAAATCCATTCAGTAGTTTTTGCGTGAAAGAGTAACAAACATCCATACTTACAAACTTTCGCGTTTATAACATAAGTAAGGAGTAAGGATTGTTGACATAAACATTTAAATTGCTTTTATTACTGTATCAACAAGATTGTCCACTGCTGGACACAGCGTCCCCCATTAAGGGGGATTTTCCATAATCCCCATCTTGCCGCCCATCTTCAGGTATTTTACCTTTAGTCGCCTCTTGCGACTATCATCACTCATTATAATGTTTGCACTTTATCAGGAATGATCTGCCTCTCACTGCCAGTGGGCGCAACACCGCGGCGGATAGCGTCAGTAGTGGAACAAGCGTGCAGCCGACAGGGAGCGCTAGCCGGGGCTTGGGCTGCGCAGGCCCGATGCGGAGCCCTAACCCGAGCCGTGCCCTCGCCCTTCGCAAAGCTCACTCTAAACGTGCTGTCGAGGCGATATGCCGTGTCTTACGCGGAGATCGACGCTCCGGCTGATGCAAGGCAGAGGACAACGGTATGGGGTCAGACGATCGATGCTGTAGTGTACTGGAGACCGCCGCAAGCTAATATTAGTAAGTTTTATAAAGTATGTGTAGTTTTAGATGAAAACAAAAATCTTCTGATACTTGGACATGTTACTAAGCATACTCTCTTGAAGGTTTCATAAAATATTGCTAAAAAGATATCATAGTTGAGTATAGGTAACCAGTCCAGTCAGAGAAGGATCTGTTAAACTTTGATCTGTAAAGCTTTCATATGCTGAACTGTGATAAAACTTGTAGTAGTTTGCTGCAAGACGCGATATTCCGATTTGCAACAACCCGGATCGATATAACTATGAACTAGGTTTAATATAATGTGTTGTATATGTATATGTGTTTCGTCCAAATTTCATAGTTTTTACAGAGCGAATCCAGAGATACTAGGTTTGATCCCGCCTTGGTGGGATGAGTACTGGGTTTACTAAAAAAAAAAAATGTTCTTAACAGTGTGGAATCTGGAACTGTATCTGATAGATAGCAATAGGGTCGTCCTATATTACATGAAATCGAATTATTTCTGGCGATCTGGCGAAACTTGGGTATAAGGACCTCTGCCTACCCCTCCGGAGAACACATAAGTTACAAGATATTTGTTTATGTTGTTGTTTGCAATAACGCCTGCTCTGCGGATTACATTACAAAATTACAAATTACGAAAAAAATAGTCATGTACGGTATTCGAACCCCATACGATGATTGAAGAACGAGAGCAAAAATTAGAGTTATGAGTCATAATGTCATGTTAGTCTCAGTCGGTCAGAGCATACCGAGTAGAAAATCTGTCGCTAAGCACCTAACGGTGTGTTCCGGCAGCTGTCCTTGAGAGCCAGTGAAATTACAGACATAACAACTATGTCTCAAAGTGACGGGCGCAGTGCATTTCGTTACTGTGATGAAATGCATTTGTTATAGGCAGAGGTTACTCCGCTTAACATCAGGTGGGCCTCGAGCGTTCCGTCACAATAACATTTAAAACAAACCGGCTATAGGGGTGAATGAACGCGAGTTAGAATTTCGAATCCCGCACATGACTATATTTTTTTCTCTCATAAATTTGCAATTATGTAAGATATTTTTTGTTTAATTTTTTTATTACAGGTATGTCAATAACAGTGATCCAATACGCCGACACAGTACGCATATCAGTAATGACGGACGCGCGTCTATCGCCCGCACACACGATCCCAGCGGCGCGATGGCCGCTCGCCGTAGAACAGCTAGTGGCCAAAGTGGACCAGGAGATCGCCAGAATAGCTGCGCACTCCACAAACATCCCTACCATCGTCACCACGCGACCAGACACAGGGGAACCAGATACGCCTATTCTGGAGAGCACTCAGTCAACGGGCGCCTTGAGACCGCCTCAGCCTGCAATCGTCAGTCCACCGCCGATGAGGAAACGGGTCACGCAGGAGTAGTTCAGATACGGTCTTAGAGATAGAGAGATAGAGCTTAATATTGTGTTTCCGTGATGTTCTTTACATGACACATGCAAGTACAAGAAATTTAATATAACTCAGGAGACCTCAAAACATTGATAGATAAATCAGGTAACAGTGAAATGTACCTATGTACATGTTTTGCTTAGCTTTTTTTATCTATATCATTTATTTATTAGAGCGATTTTGGAAAACAATAAGGGCATTTTTCATGACCTTCAAGTAAAGTGTATGCCTAATAAAAGTTACTATTAAGGTTTTTCAGTTTCACAATAGAAAACAGACTTCTGATTAACAACTCGATGGTTACTTGTAGGATCTTTAAAGTAAATTCAAATATCCGTTCATAATCTGTCAACGTCAAAAATCATTCATACTTAAGTCGAAAATATTTTTAATCAAAAAGTTTTTACTCTATATGGAGTGTGCAATACCCACCTTTTTATGAAATCTGTATAAATGATAGACAGATGAACCAAGAAGTAAGTTAGTGGTCACTTTAACTGTGTACTACTAAGCCAGTGTCAAATTCATATGCACGGTTACTTGTGACTTAAACCGGCAATTAGCCTGTTCGAGATTTTACTTGGAAGTCGTGAAAGAGGCCCTAACTGTAAAAGCGTGAGTTTGGTAGCTGTACGTAAGGTACGTCTATATATTCTACATTTTGTGCAAATTTCCTATTATATTATATCAATAGGGCGCGGTTTTTCAATCGACGTGTAGTGTTTTATACGAATAGCTACTATATGTGGTATATGTTATATACAACATATTACATAATTGTTGACAGATAAACTCTTTTGCAAAATAACGGGTGCTTTAGATTTTTCTTCAATTAATATTAGAATCGAATCTTTACTGCAATTAATATTACAGCAAAGAGGTTTTATATATTTGACGATGTATTAGCATGTTATTTGAAGCATCGTGGCATGATTCTTAACGATGTACACTATTGGTAAAGCAATTTTACGATTATCATTATTTTTCTATTTTAAGATTTAAATTTGAAACGCTATGAATCATGCCAGGATTCTTCAAATAACATACGAATACATCGTCAAATTAATAAAACCTCTTTCTTGTACTATTCATTGAAGTAAAGAAAAAAATCTAAACTGCCCGCAATTTTTTTTTGCTTAGTAGTAGTAACTTACTTCTGACTGAAATCTGATTGAAAATATATTTAAAAAAAAACAGTTTTGGTATTACATACCTTCATTAATTGGTACTAGCCAACGATTTTATATAAAAAGCATTAGTTAGTAACTAATATGGATACATAAACCTGAAACAAAACCCACGTTAACTTCACATACATATCAGCTTTTATAATTCCAATGAATAGTTGATATTTTTAATCATAGAGTTAGTGACGATTATGTTTACAGTATCGCAGTTACATGTTTGTAGATAGTCTTAATTTATAGATTTAGATCGTGTTGAATAGTGATTATTAATTGTGATATATGAGAAATATATTATCTTGTTTTTATACCGTTAGTAATATCAATGACTAAGATTTGTGCGTAAAGCGCATTTACTATAGAATAGAAATTGTAGTGAAATTAAATAAGTTTTTATACAATAAAATATTTATTCATACATACTGTATCACTTTTTCTTACTCTTCTTTTTACCGGTTTTAGGTTCAGTTTCCTTTCTTTTCTTGTCTTCTTTGACCTGATCTACTTCCATGGTCTGGTCATCTGGCACGTAGCTGAAGCCTGGGACGTGAGGTTTGATGAGTTGGAAGACCAGTTTCCTGTGCTGGAGGTTGGTGCTGTCCAGGCTGAGTCGGACGGTAAGCTCGTCGAATGTCTTGAGAACAACATCGCCACATTTTTGTATGTTGTCCTGTAAGAGTAATAGTCATAAATGAAGTTCCCTCTGTGGCTAAGTTATTTTAAAATATTAGGCATCTCTACATAAGTAAACGCTTTAAGCAAACTGGACGAATATCAACCATGAAAGGATGACGGCCATCAGAGCGTCTTGTTGTCCGATGATAAAAGGGGCATGAAGAAATCAGCCCGTATAACTCCTGCGCCCACTGCGACGATGACCGAGACTCTGTAGTTTAGACTCAACCAGCTTATCATGCCTATAAGTCTTTCAGCTCGTCGGTCAATGGAGTCGAGAGCCTCCAGTTGGTATTTCGCGGATCCATCCCAGAGGTGGCTGCAGTACTCCATACACGAACACACTTGTGCCTGATATAAATTAAGAAGCTGCCCCGGTGTGAAGTACTGCCTCACCTTATACCAAGCTTCTTAGCGGCCAGTTGCACTCTGGCTTCGATGTAAGACCCGAAGTTTAAATTCGAAGTTAAGGTCACACCTAGAAGCTCTAACCGATTCGCCACCGGTATTGAAACATTTCGGAAAGTCGGAGATAGATGAAATACTCTCCGTTTAACGGAGAAAAGACACGCTTGTGTTTTGGACGCATTAAAACTTACTAAATTGGCATCGCCCCAATCGGACACGGCCAACACGCTCGAGTTTAATGGTCCAATCATCGCCTCTCTTTCAAACTGCCCTTGAACTTCAACAGCCGGTGCGTCGGATATATATCGCTCGACAACTGTGCTATCGTCTGCGTACCCAAAGGTACCCGGTTTAAGCAGGTCGTTAATGTGGAGCAGAAAGAGTGTTGGCGAAAGAACTGATCCTTGAGGTACCCCGGCATTTATAGCCAATAGTTCAGATGAGCAGCCATCAATGACTACTCGTAACGAACGTTCCCTCAAGAAGTCTTTAATCCACGCACACAGTCTGGGAGATAAACCATATGCTGAAAGTTTACCAATCAGGCTATCGTGCCAAACCCTGTCGAAGGCCTTAGAAATATCCAGTGAGACTGCAAGCGCTCCATATTTTTCCAAGGCCTCGCTCCATATATGAGTAGTATATACAAGAAGGTCAGTAAGGAAGTTGCCGGTTCTGGCGAAACCCATATTGGCGGTCACTCAAGAGGCCTTCTTTAGTTCAAGATAGCCAAGGAGCTTTTTGTTCAGTACACGTTCCAATGTCCTTTTGTATATTTTATCAAAACATTTTCTGAGGGACAATATACCAGTATCTATATACTAAATAATACAAGACAACATTCACCCGTACATTTATCACGTTAAGTTAGAATTCGTAAGCTTACCTCTTCGTTGTATGTAAACTTATCAGCCGGCAGGTATATCGGCCCTTCGAGACCGTACTTGGGTATCAGAACTTGTACTGCATTCCTTTTTACTGCCAGCACCACTGCCGACTCGATCTCTACACGGTGCTTGAACAATATCTACAAAAAAAAACACATTGACAAACACACATGTGACATAATGCTTCTAATATGATAAATGAACCATGCATTATATTTGGGTTTATGTTTTTTTATAGCTTATAGGCTAGCTTTTGAGCAATACCTAACCTGATGGTAAGTGATGATGTTGGTTATTGATGTGTGGTTGAAGATGTTGTTCAGGCTAACCTATAATTATTGGATCTCAAAGACAGCCGCCGGAACACATCGTTAGGTGCTTGGCGATTTTCTACTTGAGGGTGGTAGGTAGCTAGCCGGGCGGGGATTCGCAAAATGCCCTACCACCATGTTATAACGACTGCCATCCTAAGACGACAACCGGGACAGACGGGTTTAACGTGCCCTCGAGCACGGAAGGACTCACTAGTAATGTCACTAGCGGTCACCCATCCAACTCATGACCTCGGCGGACGTTGCTAAACTTTGCAGATCGGTTAAGAACATAGCGAAGTTCACTCAGCTGTAAACTTCGCTACGAACGCTTCTTAGTAAAGTGTAGGGTTGTCTCACATGAGTGTTGAGTGCGACGGAGGCGCGGCCAGCGTACTGAGCCTGTCGATGGCGGTAGTTAAGGTTGTCACACAGCGAGTCCGCGAACTTAGTGTCCAGCAGTGTCGGATGCGTCGCGTCGCAGCCGATACAAGCCGCTAACAAACGGTGCACTATCACGTCGGCGTATCTGAAATAATGACAACCATAATGAGCACACACGTATTATGTTACAATGCGATTAAAATAAGAATAGAACGGGCTCTCGGCTAACTTCACTCATATTCGCTCTAATAAGTACGATCCGCAGAACAAACTTAAAAATAGAGCCGTGCCATTTATTTATGCGTAATTTTAAATGAGTGACCCGAAATCGTTAATTTTAATAAATTTATATTTTTAAGGTTGACAGTACAGACGCCATCTTGGTTTGATGACATCGCAGGCGTTAGGGTCTTATGTCTTATTTTTCCATCACTGTAGGTACTATGCGACACGTTTCCGAGTGCTTGTTGATCTTCTCGTTTAATTTGTTTTTATTTACTGTTTAATTTGTTCTTGTTGACTATTTAATTTGTTTTTGTTGATTGATATATTTGTTTTTCTTACCCGTTACGATCCATAAATATATATAACATGTTGTTTTAATTTCAATGGAACGATTAAATGCTTAACGAAAATAAATAATTTGCAGTGGCGTTTTTTTTTATAAATTTTTACTTGTTTTATTATTTCTTTTTTTGCACACTGTACCAAGGTCTAGTATTGACGTCACAAAATGGGGCTAGGCCGATCCTATTCTTACTTTAATCGCTTTGTATGTATAATTTGTATTGCTGCAGGCGCATGTAGTTGGATCGCAATCCAGCATAGAAAATAAATGAATGTATATATTTTATATTGTTTTGATTGTGTTCTGTTTTGTGCTTTAAATAAATAAATAATGGTCTGAAAGAGAGTAATAAAAAGCTAGTTCAGCAAGCATTTCATCCTGGTCTATTTCTGACTAGACCTAGAAGCTCATCACTAAGTTCGATACCACCACCAGACGATAACACCAAAAGTCTGACTAGTACCTGGAATATGCAGTTGAGCTCAGATGCAGACAATGATGAAAACAACCCCCCCACCTGGCAGAGAGCACCAACGCCAAACAATGCCAAAAGAAATACTAAATAATGAAATAAATGAAAAAATTCCATGGCAAAGACTGCCAACCCAAAAAAGAGTCCGCTCTCCTGACGAGACAGTGTTTAAAACTAACCAAGCCAAAAGAGCACAGAAAAGAAATTTACTTCAAGACACTTACAGAGGAACTGCATCCGAATCTAAAAGACAACAACAAAAGACAACCTCAGAACTAGAAACTAGTAACAGCTTCTCGATGTTAGATATAGATGTGGAAGAAGTTGCACCTCCCAAAAAGAATCCTAAACCACCGCCGATTATACTGTATGGTGTGGATGATCTTAGTAAATTGACACAGTTAGTGGAAGAAGTACTGGAAAAAAATGATTACACTTTTAAAGTAGTGTCGAAAAACCAACTAATAATATCCTCTAGCACGGTTGACAAATACAAAACTCTAATAGAACACATTCGAAGCAAAGGGCTTATTGGACATACATTTACCCGCAAAGACCAAAAATGTATGAGGTTTATTATAAAGCATCTCCACTTTAGCACCCCAAAAGATCTGATCATTGAAGCAATCGAGAAAACAGGTAACAAGGTACAAGGAGAAATAGTGACTGCTAGAAAACCGGGAACCAAAGAGCCATTAAACACATTCTTTGTAAACATAACCCCCCATGAAAATAATAAACTAGTTAAAGACATAAAAGTTATATACAATCAAAAAGTAGTAGTAGAAGACCCTAAAAGAAAAAGAACAATAGTACAATGTAAAAGATGCCAGCAATATGGCCACAGTAAAAACAATTGCATGCGGCCATACCGTTGCGTTAAGTGCGCCGGTGCACACAAAACGACTATGTGTACACTAGACGATAATACCCCGGCAGTATGCACCCTCTGTACTGGCAGTCACCCTGCTAGTTACAAAGGATGCCAAGTATACAAAGAAATACTAGCAAGAAAGAAAACTGGCAACAAACCTCAAGCCCAGCTAAAAACAAGATCCAACAATATGGAAGCACATAACCATGTAAACAAGTCAAACAGCTTGCCAGTGGTTGCCACTAAAACTACCTCCAACAATGAGCCTGTAACTGAAGGAAAACTTGAGATTACCCAACCAAGACATCTAACAGTAAAAGAAAGCCTAGAGCTGTACACCCAATATAGTGAAGCAGTCAAAGGCAGAACAAAGAACATACCGGTCCCCAATACTGGCAATGTTTTAATTGACCAAATAATAGACCTTACCGGTAACCAGAAACGACGCCTGACAGATGACCACATAGAGTCACAAAGACCAAGTGCAAAAGCACATAATGACCAAAGAACAAATACGAGAAATCACGATGACATTAAGTCACAGAGAACAAATTCGGAAAAGAATTATGCCAAATATAATCCACAAGATAATAGAATTAGTCTAGAAACGCTCATAATGAAACAAACTGAAAGAATTGACCAACTTATAACTCAGTTAAGCACAATGATGACTCTCATCATGACGCTCATCAGTAGACAGCCATAATGCTCTCACTAAGGATTGCCACGTGGAACATCAATGGACTGGCGCCAAATAAACTGCAACTAGAAATACTGCTTAAGATTAATAAAGTAGACATTGCATTGATATCAGAAACGCACCTCAATGACCGCAAACAAATTAAAATAGACAATTATTGTATATATAACACAAATCACCCTGACGGCATGTCACATGGTGGATCTGCAGTTATAATAAAGAAGAACATTAAGCATCACCTTTATGAAAAATACCAAAAGGACTGGATGCAGGCTACCACCATTACCATAAATGAAAATATGGGCCCTATTAATGTCAGTGCTATTTACTGCCCACCAAAGCACAAGCCGAAACAGGGTACATTCAATGATTTCTTCCATACCTTAGGAAATCGATTTATCAGCGGTGGGGACTGGAACTGCAAACATATCCATTGGGGATCACGACTGACAACTACCAAGGGTCGTGAACTGAAAAAAAGTATTGACCAACACAATCTTATAACAATAGGAACAGGTAAACCTACATACTGGCCAACGGATGTCAACAAGATCCCTGATCTTGTGGACTTTTTTGTTATTAAAGGCCTGTCTGATTTGTACTTTGATGTTGAGTCATCACTTGACTCTGTATCAGACCACACTCCAGTAATAGTAACATTCAGTCTCTTTCCGATCCAAAAAATGCAAAAACCCACATTGTGCAATCATAAAACAGACTGGGATGCATTTACTGAGTACTTAGAAGACGAAGTAGAACTTAAAGTCAAACTTAAAACCGTCGAGGATATAGATGAGGCAACATTCTACATTACAAACCTCATACAAGTGGCTGCGTGGCGTTCAACTCCGACACTGAACTCCTACAATGAAAAAAACCATGTGCCATTACAGATACGCAATAAACTGGAAGAAAAGCGAAAACAGAGACGGCAACTTCACTCCACAAGATCAGATGAAGACAGAGCAAAATATAACAAACTTTCAAGGGAGTTAAAAGAGATAATAATAGAAAATAGCAATACATCTTTTCAAGATAATATATCTAGTCTGTCGGCCCACAAGAAAGACAACTCATTGTGGAAAATGACAAAAAACTTCAAAAGACCACAAAACCATGCTCCACCTATAAGGACATCCACTGATGATCCATGGGCTAGAAGTGGCCAAGAAAAAGCTGAATTATTTGCAAAACACCTTAGTGAAGTTTTTACTCCTAACCAATCGTCAATGGAGGATTTTGAAAAAGAAGTAGATGATATGATCAATAGTGATCAGCAGCTATCCCCACCGCTTGCACTAGTCACTCCACGAGAACTTCTACATACAATTAAATTAATGAAAAATAAAAAGGCACCTGGCTTTGACCTCATAACAGCTGAGGTACTTAAACAGCTTCCTAAGAAAATAATTGTGTTCATAACAATGCTATTTAATGCAATACTCAGAATACAGTATTATCCTAAATTGTGGAAAGTTTCACAAATATGTATGATTGTGAAGCCAGGGAAACCACCGACTGACCCCAGCTCCTATAGGCCTATAAGTCTCCTCCCTATACTATCAAAGGTATTCGAAAAAATTTTCCTGCACAGACTAAAACCAGTACTGGAAAGCAACAAAATCATACCTGATCATCAGTTTGGATTTCGGGAGAAACACGCAACTGTGGAACAAGTACACCGAGTAGTCCACAAAATCAGACAGTCATTGGAGAAAAAAGAATACTGCTCAGCAGTATTCTTGGACATACAACAAGCATTTGATAGGGTCTGGCACAGGGGACTATTATATAAACTAAAGGTCTTACTACCAAATTCATTCTTCATGATTCTAAAATCTTACTTAAAACAAAGACAATTTCAAGTTAAATATGAGGAAGACTACTCAAATTTATATAATATTAACGCTTCAGTCCCGCAAGGATCAGTCCTTGGACCAGTCTTGTACTCCATATACACGGCAGATCTGCCTGAAACAGAAAATGTGGTAACAGCAACTTATGCAGATGATACTGCGTGCCTTGCTAGTGACAAAGACCCGTGTAAAGCATCATTGCAATTGCAGGCACAGCTCTATAAAATGGACGTCTGGTTACAGAAGTGGAGAATCAAACCAAGTGTAACTAAATCAACACAGGTAACATTCACACTTAGAAAAGGTGATTGCCCGACAGTTTGTATGGAAGACAAGGTACTACCAACCAGCAACAGTGTGAAGTATCTCGGCTTGCACCTGGACAGAAGACTTACCTGGGCCAATCATGTTAAAGCCAAGAGAACAGAGGCTAATTTACAATTTAAATCACTAAATTGGCTACTAGGACGTCAATCTCGACTATCTGTCAGTAACAAGTTGCTTGTCTATAAAGCCATCATAAAGCCAATCTGGACTTACGGTATAGAACTATGGGGCACTGCTAGTAACTCCAACATTGAGATTCTCCAGAGATTCCAAAACATTGCCCTAAGAACCATCTCATGCGCACACTGGTTTGTAAGAAACACGGAAATACATGAATATCTGGAAATGCCAACGGTAAAGCAGGAAGTCAGCTACCACAGCAAGAAATATAAAGAAAGGCTTAGTAAGCATATAAATGAACTGGCAAAGAAGCTATTGAACACAAATAAAAATGTAAAACGCCTAAAAAGATGGCATGTACTGGACCTTGACCAAAGAAACAAAACTTAAACACATAATATAATTATACGGTATCATTTAATGGAATGACACCAACACCTCAAAATCATGGAACACATCTGATTATGGCTAGAGAGCCGATTGCAGATAACAAAGAGGAAGAAAAAAAAAAAAAAAAAAAAAAAATTCTTGCCAGGCCGCTGCTGCTGCAACCCTCATCATAGAATAAGTAACAGGTGGTATTCCGTATGAATGTTAGAAATGTTGTTTACGAAGAGTGTCTCGATTGTTATCTCTGTAGTCATTTTGTACATTTTCGAGTCTATAACTTGAGTATAAATAGTCGCAGAGTAGACACGATCAGTCTTACTTTGAGTTCGAATCGTCTGGTGCGTGAATGAGTGCGAAACTGCTGAAATGAAGGTGTTAGTTGCGTGAAAAAGTACATAATTATTAATAATAACAAATATTTTTAAAATATTTTATGAAAAACATCAAATTAATATTTTAATAAAACACTTAAAAAAAACAAAAATATATCTAGTGACAATTCCGCCTAATTTTCCTGTTAAGCCGACGTGACGTCACAAACGCCACGCAGCCAAACCGGAAGAATTTTTGACGCGTTTCGATTCTACACGAAGCATCCTCAGGAGGTCTTGACTCTACGAGCGCACGATCGAGAAAGAGCAGCCGGCGCTCAGCCCGCCTTTATATAGGATAGGATATGGATTTCCGCAAAGTAACGCCTGAATCTATTTATTACATAATTATTCATCCTGAAACCTACACTACATAAGAATGTCGTTTACATTAGAATGCATTAGAATAATCACATCTGAAATATACTTTAAACTGATTCGAAATAAAAAACAAAATTACGAGAGGAAAATTATAGTTATGTGCGGGATACAAACCCGCGCCATCCACCCCTATAGCCGGGGTATTCTCTAACCGCTAAGCCAACATGACATATGACTCATGACTCTAATTTTGTCCTTTCTTTTTTAACCATCGTATGGCGATGGACTATAATTTTTCCTCTCGTTGTTTTCTAATGTAATACGCATAGCATACGTCATTGCAAAAATATTAATAGAAACACACCAAGAAGACCTAGGGCAAGAAAGATTTCGATGTAAAGAGTTGCTTGCAGCGAGTGGCCATGATGCGCAGAAGTGTGTTCGCAAAAATTCGGCCAACCACACACGGAGATTTCGAGCTGGCCTTGTTGGTATATAAAAGAGATCGCTAGTAGTGATAAGGCAGTCAATTGTGACACTTGTATCACTGTTATATTTTTGTTTACTAGTCTTAGGGCCTGTTTCAGAATGTTCTAGTAAGTTCCGGTTATACTACCCAGAACATAAAATAACTGAATGATAAAAATGACAGTTAACATGCAGCGCGTTTCAAGCTTTAACCGATGGATAGGCTAAATCGATGACTGTGAAACGCAAAGATAGTGTTTTATTCATTAAATAAGTTCTGGGTAGTATAACCGGAACTTACTCGAATATTCTGAAACAGGCCCTCAGTTTTATATGTAGTGATAGACCGGAAATATTACCTCCTAATAGGCGAAGTGAAATGAGTGTAAATGGGACAAGCCAGCCCATAATGGTAGAAGTCATCCCGAGCTCTCGTCCCACTTGAGAAGTAGACGGCTTGTTGCATGCACCGAGTGGCCATGATGCGCAGGAGTGTGTTGAAAAACGGCCGGCCCGGTATCACGGCAGTATCCAGAGATTTGGAGAACGCCTTGTTTGTAGACACGTCCAGTTCGAAACCCTAAAATAACAACACATTTGTATGATGATGAAAAAATATAAGGTACTATCGGCCCGTCCCGACTTTGCAATTTATATTTTTTGTAAATACCCGATTTACAAAAAATATAAATTGTAACACGTAAATAATGTCTTCATCAAGTAGTCTTAATAAAAATAATATATTATCTCCCGACAATATTATATCAGACCTATTAGAAGCACTCGTAGCGAAGATTGCTTTAAAGAAAAGACCCTAAAACTTCATAATGCCAAGAACAATATTTAAAAGCACATATATAAGCAGATCGTTTTAATCCTTTGGAAAACTGCAAAAAAACTTTTTTTTTCTTTGATTTGAAGGATTAAAAAAACCTTAAGTGGTCAGTAAATTGTTGACCGAGGGAAGAAAGTGACCGATTCCCATCAAGTGTTTTGTTGATGCATAAAACGTGAATTAGGAATCGCACTTCCTACCGATATACATAGTGCTTTATATTATTGGTATCAACGCGGAAAATAAAAGATTTATTTTACTCCAAATAACTTTCAGCAATTAATTTATTGAAAATAATATGTACAATTTTTTTTTTTTTTAGAAGTAATTTTTGGCCAGTTTTATTCTAGTTTAGACATTTAGTGATAAAAATTGTTTAAATTGCCTTGTGATATTGTAGATATATGAAATGACGTTACATTTTCACATACTTTTTCTTCCTGCTCAGCGCGTTAGAAATGGATTTTTACTACAGAAATTACTTACTTCCTAACTCAATATAAAATCGAGCAGGTATGGTAACAAATATTATTTTGCTATCTTGTGATACAAATTACTAATTCAGTTTTGGTGTAAACCCGTTTATACTGTAATAGCAATAGAAACAGAAACAATATTACATTAAGGCGCTGACAAGTGCTTAATAGCTTTACTTGAACAGATTTTTAGCAAAATTTACTTAGTTCGTAGCAGTAAGAAAATTATATGTTAATCTTGATCACATTATCTAAGGCCAAGAAAGTTCGAAACACGTTTTCTTACAAATTTATCGATAGAATAAAATTGCAAAGTTCTCTCTCTCTCTAAATTACGCTTGTAACGTAAATATCTTAATTATTTACGTATGAATGTGTAACAAAATATATTAATAAAATAGAAAAACCTTATCAAGAGGGACAAGAAAAGTTACATTTTCGATTTACGTTACTAGTTTTTAGTTATTAAGCTTTCTTTCGGATTTTACCTAAACTTCACCATCGCTGCCTCTCTTTCACACCTACGCAGTCCGATACTGACAAAATTTCAGCATTTGACAGCGTCTTAAGTTACCTGTTGTTTAGCCGCTTTAAGGAAGGTGGTGAAGTAACTGGCCGGCGGCGCGGGATGCCGCCGCAACAGAGCACACTGCGGGAATTCAGCGGCCAGTTTCTCGGCCACACTGATGTTCGCAAGCAACATGAACTCCTCGACCATGGAGTTGGTGTCCACGATCTTCTTCGCTTGAACTTCTATCGGGTCGTGTGTTTCCGAGTCCACCTAGAGATACGGATATGTATTACAAAATGTGCGATAAATATAATGTTTTTTTTTAAGTTTAACGTTCTCAATTCGGTTGTATTTTTTTTGTGTTTGTTACCTCATTACTCTGTCATTAATGAAACTATTTTTTTTTTTAATGATACTTTCAGGCTGATCACTTAAAAATGTCATCAACATCGGATTACCTATCAGTTTTTGAAGTCAGTTTTTTTGTACCTAATTATTATTTAGACATAAACCGAAATATATATTAGGCTAGTTTTGAAAAAAAAACTATATAATGTGCGTCATCCTGACAAGAACACATAAAACTAAAATTTAGTGATATACGTAAGTTCTTATTTTATGTATATTCAAATTCAAATTGGTGTAACAGTTTAAAATTATAACCCCATAATTAAAATGTTGTCTAATTGCGGGTAGTTTTAAGTAGATTTATTTTTCGTTTCGTCATAAAATCGCTACTATCTTGATAAAAAAAATCATAGAAACATTGAATCAAGCCATGATAGAGATAACACTATCTGATCATTATTGTTTCAAAAAGGTCAGTATGGATCACAGTATTAAAATTTTAGGCTCGAAATCATTACTATTTTTTTCTTAATAGTTAAAAACTTAACTAGAGGTGAGAGTTGGTCCCTAAGTTACTTTGCGGACATCCATACTGAATAATGACAAATATTTAAAACATATTTTAAGAAAACATTAAATTAATTTTTTTAAATATCTAGTGAATATTCTGTTAATTTTCCTGCTAAGGCGACGTGACATGTAAAGGAGTAGAACTCCTTGTGAATCAAGAGACAAAATTTTATTTCTTATTTGCCAGGGTGTCCTTATCATGAATACCTATTTCAAATACCTAAATATTATGAACATGAATACCTGGAAGCGTATCTCAGGCGAGGCTAGCAGCAACGCTCCGTTGTCTAAACGTCGACGCTTCAGTTTCTTGGCGAGCGCGTTCAGCGTACGTAGAGATTCGGCGATCTCGTCGCTGCGGGACGAGTCGTCGATCGCAATCTGAGCCTCTTCGTATGTCATCGCTGCAGCTGACTGGAAGTATACATTGCACTTTATAGGTACGTTCGGAAACAATAACTCATTTCATATGTTGACAGTTAAACATCGTCGTAAACTTCAAAAATGTCGTTTGGCATGGTGGTAAGGTATTTTGTGAATACCCGCCTGGCTAGCTACCACCCTCAAGTAGAAAATCTGTCGCTAAGAACCTAACGGTGCGTTCCGGCAGCTGTCCTTTAGAGCCAGTAATTCTAGGTTAGTCCTGAACAACATCTTCGACCACATCATCACTTACCATCAGGTGAGATAGTGGTCAAAGGCTAACCTATGAGGCATAAAAGAAAAACAACCTCTTTTTTTCTAATATCATTGCATATATAGGTATTCGTTTTAAAACATTAAATTGTCATCAAATAGTAAATTAATGTTCTAGGTATCAAACGATAAAGCATTCGTGTTGTTTAAAATTACTGTCTTATCATATTTTACACATCACCTTTCCAATACAATAGTATAGAACATATAAGAACATATAGTAATTCCGTGTGTAACACTTACTTGTATGACACTCTTGTGAAACTTGGTAGATAGCACGTTAGCGTTCTCATCTATCTCCCACACGCACGAGAAGGCCAATCTCTCTTCGCCACCACGCAGAGAACACAAGTTTGAACTCAGCAAATCTTAAAACAAAATATTCAAATTACCACAATCACATGTCACATTTATCACACATATTAGAGATGGTTAGTCAGTGAGTGTCTCTATTTGTTAGTCCTTCACGATATAAGTGTTAAACCGATTTGCATGTATAAATACTCACCTGGAGTGCCGGGCTTCCCTCCCGTGGGAGTCGTAACAGGCGACGAAAGGAAAAGTACCTCAAGGTGGGCAGCAGCGCCTTCTGAAGAACTACCATCTCTTACATTGCGATCCCCAAGGCGCCTGCCAAGCGTGGGGATTATGGCATCCCCCTCTAATAGGGAACGCATTTTTTCAACGCTAGGACACTATGGCTATTGATATGATGTGATACACATACATTTAGAATACTTTCATCATCATCACTTTTCCCCATGGTCTACGTGGGTGAAACCGCAGGACGAAGCTAGTAATGAATATTCCTTTGGCATCGGCTGACCCACTGTGGCCAATTTATGAATGAAATTCTATTGTTATCATTATTGCAGATATCAATGGGATATAAACACTGTAAAATTGTATCTAAATATGATTACAAGCACTATTGCATGCTAAGCGAAAATCATATTTTACCAATTATTGGAGCACAAAATAAAAAACAAGTTTCGGAGCCATAGTCATGGCTTCCAGGCTGGCTGGAGTTGGTGAACTTGTCCTCATCGGAGATATCAATCAGCTGCCTTACATCGATAGAGATAATCTCTTCGTATTAAGGTACAACCGCCCTAACCTGGTCACAAACATCACCCAGGAGTTGTTATGCACGCATCGGAACCCAATGGATGTCGCGTACGCACTGAGGGAAATATACTCTGGTATATATTCCTCAGCTCCCCGTATTAAGTCACTAGAGCTTGAAAGGTACACGGGTGCAAAAATCCCCAAATCCCTCCCGAACACCTTATTCCTGGTTCACACTCAGGAAGAAAAGGAGGCCCTAACAAGCCAGGGCTACGGAGAGGGAAAGGGATCACGCACCCTTACCATCCACGAGGCTCAGGGACTTACATACGAGTCGGTCATCGCCATCAAGACCAAGAGCAGCATGAAGCTGCACGAGAGCGTCCCGCACGCAGTCGTTGCAGTTTCACGTCATACTGGAACCTTCAGATATTACGCAGATGACGAAGAAGACGCCATAGGACGGTTCGTTAGGAAGGCGATGGTTGCGACACCAAAAGCTATCCATGATTACAACCTCAAAATTGCGATCAAAGATCGAAATAGCGTGGTAATGGAGACCCTGTTAAAATGTGACGTGGGAGAATGACAAAAAAAAAAAAATGTTAATTTTTGTATGTTATTTTCATATATATAATATTATTGTAGTCCCAAATTATAAATATGTGTAATAATTGTAATCGTTGGCACGGGTATCCAGAGCGGTCATGCTCACATAAAGGTGTTGTCTAGCGGCGGTGTTGTGTGTCGGGTCGCCATCTTCCCTCAGAAATGGTTGAGGAAGGCGATGGCTGGCACATGCGTCAACTCGTGAGCGGGTGCTGCTAGAGAACACCGGTCTGTTCTGAATGCTAGTGCCAATGACTTAACCGGAAAAAAAAAAAGAAATTTCTTTTAGCACTGTTCCCTCTTAGAATGTTGTATGTATATTTTCTAATTCTAGTAATAATTAAAAAAAAAATATGTCACTATTAAAAAAAAGGCACGGACCCTGGAGTCTGTGGAGTGTAGATTAATAAATAAAAAAAAAAAAAAAAAAAAAAAAAAAAATTATGTGCCAATAATTAGTAAAATACTATAAAATTGTCTCATAGTCTAGAACAGCTGCCGTAACACACCGTTAGGTGCTTGGCAACCGATTTTCTACTTGAGGGTGGTAGCTAGCCAGGCGGGCATTCACAAAATGCCCTACCACCATGCTATAACGACTGCCATCCTAAGACGACAACCGGGACC
Source organism: Plagodis pulveraria (assembly GCA_963890685.1). NCBI lineage: Eukaryota > Metazoa > Arthropoda > Insecta > Lepidoptera > Geometridae > Plagodis > Plagodis pulveraria. Next base: position 10,677,224 of record OY982959.1, read on the forward strand.
GACGGCTTAACGCCCTCCGAAGAACGGAAGCGCTCGGTAGTAATGTCACTAGCGGTCACCCATCCAACTCATGACCGCGGGCGACGTTGCTTAACTTTGCTGATCGGTTAAGAACAGCTAAGTAAACTTCGCTACGAGCGCTTCAAAATATATAACAAAGTCAAATTTTTTGAACATTTTATAAAAAAAAATATAATTATGCTCTTGAGATTTTTTAAACACAAGTTTTCTGGCATTTTCCTATTTAGTTAGTTAAGCGCTCAGTATTAGGCAATGATTAACATTACCTGGAACCATGTCAATTCTTCTATCCACGAGGTAGACCGTGGTAGATCTAGAAGCGGCTTCTTTGTCGAGCGGCGTGTTGGGCCTCACGAAGTAGGTGACGTCAGCAATATGGACGCCCACTTCGTACCGCTTGAGGCCTTGTTTAGTGACACCATCTAGCGGACGCGCGTGCAACGCATCATCGATATCGGTACATCCAGGAGGGTCCACGGAACAGATCGTAATGTCTCGGAGGTCCACGCGTTTTATACGCTCCTGTGGGATGATTTTTGGAATTTTTTAAACTTTAAGATACACTGGGCGTTCTTTTAACATATCGTCATTCCCGTATTTTCCAAAGAAGTAGGTATGAGTATTCAAAAACTCACTTTCCCCAAAAATGTTTTAGTCTGATGTAGACATTTAAACATTAAAAACAGACATTTAAAGCAGTCGTAGCGAAGATTGCCCGGAAGTTCTCAACCGATCAACTAAGGCTAAGGCCGTATTCCACATGACGCCAATTTCGTTATTTTCGATAATTTTGACAACATTTTGCGTCTATGGTAGTTTAATATGAACCGTAGACACAAAATGTGATCAAAACTATTGAAAATAACGAAATTGGCTTCAAGTGGAATACGGACTATGTTAAGGTTAACAAAAAGAGCATATGGTGCAAAATACATTTGTTTTTGCTTTTGTAGCTAATACGGGTAACTTAATAAGCATCATGTCATACGCGAGGTTCGGAGAATATTCTGTTCATTTACTAATACAATATTTAACAACCCAATAATTTTATTACAGTAAACATAATTTATTTATTTTAGGCTGGTTTAGGGCTAACCTTATTAATCATGTTAATCAATAGCTTTTCAAGATATTATGTTCCAAACCAAGCAAAAAATGCTTAATTATTTATTTGCCAGACATCCACTTTATGCACTGTTCGATGCGGTCATTGCTTGAATGGATGACTGCTCAAGTGGCATATAATGAGAGCTTCCTTGCGTTAATAATACTAAATGATCTTCTATGCGCCACAATTGCATCAATAAAGTTAAATCAACATTTAATACTCGGGGTATATCATTTTTTTGACAGGATAACAAATGACGAATAGATCACACCCCTGAAAGTTGCTCTAATCCCCTCATCAACTAGAAAAGTGCTGATGATATTCAAGCGCTCTTGACCAAGTCATCTTACAAACGAAAAAAACTAAATCAAAATCGGTTCACCTGGGAGCTACTATGACACTCAGATATTAGAGATTACCAAGCTAACCTTATAAGATACCTCTTTTGCGTCGGTGTCAAAAAACGTAAACGGTGTAAAAAAATGTGGACAATGGCTAACCTTAGCTCGACGGCCTTAACATTTGTTTAAGTATCCAGTTATAAAATTAACTTGTTTCTAGATTTAATTTTAAATGACGCTTTGGATCTTGGCCTGATTTGCAGTACAACAACTTTGGTCAAACTTATAATGAACTGACGGTATATAACACACCTCTTTAGGTATCACCCAGTCCTGAGGCGGCAAGCAGTTAAGTACGGCCTCGCTGAATCGAGCGTGGGGAACGTCGTGCTCCAATAATATGACTTCGTTCTCCGCATCTTTGTCCCCTGGAATCAACAATGAATATAAGTGACATGTTGGACGTCCTCGTATAACTTCACCAGCTGGATCGCCCGCGAGTATATACGCTTGAGAGTTGTTTATCTTGAACTTCCTACAGAACGGGCTCGTCAAGAAGAGATGAAAATTACTGTGCATCCTTTTCGCATAGTTTTATAACTATACTAGTTAGATAACTATGCTGGTTAGATAACTATGCGAGTCGGTTCTCTAGGAAGATCAAGATAACGAACTCCCACGCGCAAGATCACAATTTCATCTACATAAGATCAAAGTTTAAACAAAAACAGGCAAACTTTTACGCATTTAAGTACACTATTCGCAGGACTATATGAACAAATTTAAATCTACTTAAAAAGTCACAAGACATTATGCTTCTGTGACGTCACACTCTAATCGGAAGACCAAAGGTTTATAACAAGAAGTTTCTAATCTACGACATGTATAATAAAGAAAGGAATCGAAGATGGCGCTGCAAACCATTACATCTTACTTGAACACTATAGACACTCTATCGTGTGTAAGTGACATGTTTTTTTATATCTTATAAGCTAGCCTTTGATCACTATCTCACCTGAACCTGGCTAAGCAAACTTCGCTACGAGCGCTTTATAATTGATAATGAAAGTTGATTCAAAATAGATGTGGTGATTTGCAGCGCTATGGCTCCGTATAGAACCAATGAATACATGAGCAACTAATAAATAATAAATAAAAACATTTTCATCTTATTTTCCATTTCACAAGATACCAAACCCTTGACAAAGTGCCCCAGTACTGCTTCTCAATCTGCTCCCTAATGAAACCTCCATCGGGTTTTTTTACAGCTGATAGTTAATCGTGTGACCATCATTTGTTGGTTAATGAAGGTGTGGTCGAGGACGATAGACAGGCCGACCCATGAACATGCCACAACACACCGTTAGGTGCTTGGCAACAGATTCTTTATTTGAGATCGGTAGCTTATCTAGTGTAGCTTGTCCAAGTAAGCATTCACAAAATTTCCTACTGCCATGCAAAAAACATACTCCTGAACGTGACATTCCTTTCTCAGCCAAAACCATAAATAGCATCAATAACTTACCAATAGGTCCCAAAGCTCTAACGAAGTGCCCTAGCGGGTAGCGACTGTTCCTGGGCCACGAATCCAAAGCAACCAAAATCCTTTGTGACGCAAGCAAGTCACTCTGCCGCGTCTCTATACGAACTCGCGGGATTCTCTTTTCCGCTGGAGTGAATAAATGCCGAATCGCTCCTATAACCAATTAAGAATTAATAAGAATATATAAACCATAGAATGTTTTTGTACTTGGTGACTCTTTTGCTGCTTACGGCTGTTTATCAACTAAACGAGAAAAGGGTAGGAGTTTTTGTAGATTCCCTAAGCATAAAACGTGGTAAGTCATTCTTGGTAACCTACACTAAGTACCTACCTATTTGTTGTTATTCTGTTATACAGTAGGTAACTTATTAAAGTAGGTATTGAAAAAAATAAAAACATAATACTTTATCTTGGTATTTTGTTCAAACTGCTATTCAAATAATAATTATTTTAGAAGATTTTTGTTTGCAAAAAAATATCCGTGGATATCGACTTCGTTTGCAGCGAAACAAGTGCAAAGCAATACACATACCGACCTTACACCGAACATAGTAATTTAATTTCAAATCTAGATATATAATCTGTCACAAAAAATTATATCCATTAAAAAAAATTACATTAATGACAATTTTGTATTCATTGGATATGTCACCGGGTAATTGTACGACACGTTAGTTTATAAACTATCTAGTGAGATATAAACTGTCGATAGATTGTGAACGAACATTGAAATTTACAATCTAACGCTTACATTTTCGTCAGATTATAAACTGACGATGTCTAGCTGGCAGTTTATAATCTAACGATCTATAATCGCCCGCGAAATTGTGAACCGTCCTCTGATTGGTCGCCGTTATAGTTGCCATGAGTTCATTTCATAGAGTTAAGAACAAAAAGAATAGTCAGACAAAAAAAAACATATTCATTTCGAGTTTGTGCATTAAAATAACTAAGGGATTTAAAATAATAACCACCATAAAATGCTTTGATACCCTTAGTTCTTTTACCAAAAAATTTAATCGGACACCAAATGTACTAAATGATCACTATATTTTAGCGAGGGATTAAATATCATTTAGTCTAGGGCAAAGTCATATTTAGGTGCGACGACGAGCGAAGCGAGGAGGAGCGTTAGGTTACATGTGACTACAACAACGCGCGAGCCGAGCGAGCGAAGAGAGCGTGCCTCGGCAGCGGCCGGCGATGCGCCACAAGAATTTAATTTTGGTGACCTTTACTACTTTTGGGTTAACAATGATTTATTTTGAGTAATTTTGCTTAAATAGGATAGCGAGATGTTGAAACTTTGGTTATAAGATTACATTAAAATGCGGGTTTAATTTTGGTGATTATTTACTATTTTTTTCTGTTATATGTTACTCTACTATATCTGTAAGTTAAACATAAGCCAAAAAATAATACATTAAAAACCTGTACCTACGTATTTTACTTATGGCCACTGTAATACTTTCGTAGATCTATGGTAAATTGTTGTTGATCCACATATTTACAATTTGACGGCTGGACATGGTCAGTTTATAATCTTACGAAAATGTAAACGTTAAATTGTCAATTTTAGTTTCCGTTCACAATCTATCGACAGTTTATAATCTAACTAGATTTATTATAAACTAACGGTTAGTACAATAAAACGGTGACAGATATAATGTTATTGTACTACTCACGCCATCTGTTAGAAAACCAAAAAGTTAACATCGCTGCAACAGAACTAAACTCAATACTCAAATACATCGTATTTAATCTATTTAATACTAGATGACACCACTAGAATCAGGTTGTAAAATAAAAGCGAGCCCTCACAAAGCTCAGCTTTCTGCTAGTATTTTATTGTTCTACTGTACGTGCCATTAACATTTTCACTTATTTATTTGTGATGACTTTTTTTTATCTATTATGGAAGATATAAATGTTTTAATATTGTTATGTTTGCAATAACGCCTGCTATGCTTTATATATATGATTACATTACAAAATTACAAATATACGATAGAATTACAAATATTCGTATCCCGCACATGACTTAAATTTATCCTATCGTATATTTGTAATTTTGTGATAGAAATGTTGGCCTAAGCTATCAAATGATCCTCTATACGTACCGGGAAATTTGCTAGGCATCAGTATACCGCAGTACTGCCTCCACTTCCTCCGTATGATCCCTACCACTTTTCCAGTAGGAGTCACCTCGTCGTCGTTGGGATCTACTGGCTTTACTGAACTTAGGAGTATGGCTTCTTCCTACAAGGTGGTAAACAATAGGTGAAAAAATGTAGAGTGACTGCTATTGATTAGGTAGTTTCACAGGAAATTTGTTATGGGAGAAACTTGATACAATAAGGGCTGGGCGCACAACAGCACGAATCTCTTGATTTTCTAGAGTTGTAATACAAAGGAACGTAAAGAAAACGACCGCTACTGGTGCACCGCCTCTGCCACGCGTCGTTAGTGTGACAATTTCCATACCTTTATTTCTATTACAAGTTACGTAAAACTGCTAACACGTGTGCCCTGCGCAGGCTCACTCTTTATTTTGGAACGCTCGTAGCGTAGCTTGTTTAGGCGCTGACGGTATCTACTATGTCAAGCTAAGTCCGCTGCATTCATGACTTGGATGGGTGGCTGGCAACGTTACTACGTAATATTAAGCGCTTCCTTGCCGGAGGGCACGTTAAGCCATCTGTCCCGCTTGTTGTCATAGGATAGCAGTCGTTATAGCGTGGTGGTAGGGCATTTTGCGAATGCCCAAATTACTAGCTACTACCACCCTCAAATATAAAATCTATTGCCGTGCAACTAACGGTGTCTTTCGGCTGCTATCCTTGAGAGCCAGTATAGTTCTAGCTTATCCTGAACAAAATCTTCCTCCACATCATCACTTAAAAACAGGCAACGAGGAACCCAACTTTCATTGTCTAACAACAATAGAATGTGATAACATTTTTAAATTTGCTTTAAATTGTACTGCTGTATAAATTAATATTACTTGTGTAGTATGCCAATATGTGAAACAATTTCTGCGTAAATAACATAAATTACAAACCTTGGATAGTAACACACTAAATTAACTATTAAAAAGACAAGGATTTATTTTGATCGAATAAAATGAGAATACATGAACAGTTAGTCTACTGGATAGCATACAATTGTAATTCTGACCTGTAAAACATCGCCTGGATCATCTTCAGCTTTGTCTTCGAGCACGATATCGCTCGGTCTTTTCCATTCCTCTTCCGGTAGAATTTCAATGGCCACCAAATCTCCGTCTACGGCCCTGTTAATGCCAATGTGACCTTGGAGCAAAATCTGTAGATAAATTATACCAATGAGAGAGAGAAAATAAAAATATTAGACAAAAACAATATTAGATAAGTTTATTATGAAGGCTAATTCTATAACTTGCCTGTTTCTCAAATCCATTAACAGTAGCTGTCCCTTCCAAAAAGTTGTCCCGTGATGCGTGGAATGTGCCCTGATGCAGTTTTTTTCCTCTGATACCTTCATGTATTTGCGTGGGCGTCAAGTGGGCAGGGTAGAGGGCATCTTTCCCAAAGCTCTCTGGCATCACATTCTTGGATAACTTGTCCACAAGTCCAACACAACCAGTCACATTTTCAATGTAATCCTTCACTGTAAAATATAGTAATTGGCTTTCACATATAACATCAGCACATTCAGCTAATCGTGCTGATCTTTCCAGTATGAATTAAACTTTTAGTCATACATAATAATTCGACTAATTGTTTATTATATCGGAATCTACTGAAATGTATGAAGCACTCCGTAACAGAGCTTGCATAGTCGTTTTTAAACGAGAAACTAGGCTATGTTCGCTGCAGTCATAACTCGGATGGCATATATTACTAGTTAGTGGAAACTCATAGTTTGCGGAAACTTTTGAATCTAACCTCAGTCTGAAGTGAAAAATTACTCAACAAATTCACTGTTAAATAATCTTACCTTACTTCATTTTTCTAAGTACATGTCTTTAAATAGTCCTAAATATAAAAATTTGGTATGTACATAATCATTAACTTAATATGTTTCAATAAAACAACTTACCAGTGCAACATACAAGGCCTTCCTCTTGCGCCAATTTCCTGTTGTTCACATCATCAGTGAGGAGTACAATTTTTGGCACCTTTTTTGAGACATTGTTTATGCTTAGGTGAGACTCGTACCAAGCAGCGGCTTTTCGTATAGCTCGGTCATTCCTGTCATTTTGTTTCTCCCCAGGGTTACGCTCAGTAAAAGTGTCTCTAAAATGTAGGTACAATACAAAAGCCTATTAAAGTTTTAACTAGGACAATACGGGTAATTAGAAATCATAGCAGATAACGCGATATTGGTCCAACAACAAGCGCGAGTTTTCTATGCAAATATATTTAATAAACGCAAATATTTTTCATTTATCAATCCAAAATGAGATCGAATTTATCATGACGTCTAAGGGAATATTCAATGATGTCTCCGAGATCAACAAGGTAAAAAGCGGTAGAAATCACCGCATCGTTATATAGGTACCTTCAAGATCAATATTAAGCTTGAGAGGTCGCGTCAGATAAACTCCACGTAGCGTTGCCTGAATCCAAAACCCCGAAAGCTTCCAAGTCATACTACACAAACGCTCTCAGTGCTTTTTTTTTATGTTATTGTGACGGAACAAGCTCGAGGCCCACCTGATGTTAAGCGGACTAACCTCTGCCTATAACAGATGCATTTCGTCACAAGTCACGAATTGCACTGCACCCGGTACCTTGAGACATCTTTGCTAAGTCTCATGTGCCTGTAATTTCACTGGCTCTCAAGGACTGCTGGCGGAACACACCGTTAGCTGCTTGGCGACAGATTTTCTACTTGAAGGTGGTCGCTAGCCAGGCGGGCATGCAAAATGCCCTTCCACTATGCAGTGAAGCTCAAGTCCGCGGATTTGAACCATGGACCTGCTGCGCGGCAGTCCATAGCCAATGCCACTGAGCCATAACTGCTTCAAGAACTTAGCTGAATGCGAAACAGTGGACGATAAAAACAACCGGTTGGTAGAGTGTATAAGCGGCGAGGTCTACGTTCAGGCGGGGGCACTGAGACGTGGTTCTTAACTATGGCCCTTATGGAATAGCCCTGAATCGTTCAACAAACTCTGGAGAGAGCTATGCTCGAAGTTTCTTCGCACGATAAAATCAGAAACAAGTAAATTTGCCAAGGAACCAAATTCACCAAAATAGCTTTCAGAATTTATAAGTGGTTTCAGAATTTATGAGCAGGCCTGACCGATAACAGAGAGGGTAGAGAAGTTCTCGAGTGGCTACTACATTACACCATTCTATCGGGGAGGGGTTTGTTCAAAAATGAACTTTTTCCGGCTGATGATGATGATGAATCAACTCAGTTTCATGTCAGGCATTTCATTAATAAATACCCAGTAAAGATTCTAATAAAACTTTCTTAACTGGGTCAGTATGGGAAAGTCGGCAAAGAAGAAACAAGGAAACCATCTTAAGAATTATTTGCCTCTTATTATGTTCATGATTACCTAATACCACAAAAATAATTTCTGCAGGTCAGATTTTTTCCAATGGAATAAAATGATCTTGATAATAACATTAAAATAGGACAATAAAAATGTTTAAATAACACGCTAAAAGAGTGGATAAATCTTTTAACTACAGACATCTAAGGGCCTGTTTCAGAATATTCGAAAAAGCTCCCGTTATACTACCTCAGAACATATTTAATAAATAAAACACAATCTTAACGTTTTACAGTCATTGACTTAGCCTATCTATCGGTTAAAGCTTGAAACACGCTGCATGTTAACAGTCATTTTTATCGTTCATTTATTTTATGTGTTGGTTAGCAACTCGAAACTTTATTAGGACATTTTGAAATGTACCCTATGTGTAAAGTAATTTCAATTTATAATGAAAAAGGATACTTTTTACTTTAGTACCTAACCCAAATAAGTAATACATACATGCCTTTTCCCATTATTATATAATAATAATGGGAAAAGGCATGCCTTTCACCAGCAATTATTTAAAGTCGGTATGTAATCCAACTTGCAAACAACATGTTTCTATGCATAAAACTTACTTATGATGCTCATTAACAAATGAGTAAAATTTTCTTTTGTTATTCCCGATTATTTCCAAAAGCCTTTGAAATATGGCTGTATTTTGATGTTTCACTTCCTCTAGAACTGTCTGAAGAATGATTACATTTTTCAAGGCGTCTTCCTCTAGTACATCTATCTGATGAAGCACCACGTTTGAGTCAAGCACTATGTAGTGTGGATAGTCATAAAGAGCACATATTGACTCAGGACTTTCCTCCAACACATATTCGTCATCTTTATGTGGGCATACATTGCATGCTGATGATCCGCATAGCAAATCATCACGTAAATAATGTTCTCTTACAATCTGAAATAAATATAAGAACTTATATATTTATTATAAGATACTCAACTCAACTATTTATGAATTTCGTAAAAATTTTAACTAGTAATTTTCATCAACTTGAAAAAATAACTGTCAAATTAGAACAACTTAAAACTCGTAATTGGTGGTTCCCTTATTCTTGGCCAATACTTGAATTTGCCAACATATCATTACTCAATCTCTTTCCTGGGAAACCTAAACTACTTTTTTTAATGGTAATAGGCTAGCATAGCATATAAGCATTAAAAATTGTAGTTTATCACTATCAGAGGATAGTAAGTGTAAATGCAGTTGAAGATGTTCTTCAGTCAACCTAGAATTATTGTCTCCCAGGGACACCTGCGGGAACTGTGATTGTCTGCTTGGAGGTGGTATCTAGCCAGGCAGGCAAAGGTAAAATGCCATACAGCTATGCAAAAGCTAGTGACCACAGTTGTATTTATCTATAAACACTGTTGCTTCATGCTTTTACTTTGTGTTCTTCCTGTTTCTGTTAAAGTTATATTGAGCAATTTAAAGTTGCTGACAAAATTATACGAGGTAGGGTGTGATATATTATATGTTTACAAGGTGAATCAGCTTATAAACAAATTAGAAGCCATATTTACAAATACAAACCACTTTTTCGAAACATTTCTCAAAGACATAACATTACTATCGGAAAGTCTTTACAGCAAAAAAGCAGTATATTTCATGCAGCATAAACTATTCTGTGTATTATGAGACGGGTCAGTGACAGAAATACCTGCTCTGATATATTAATTGTTAAAATAATTAGGAATTACCTGACAAAATCAAAATTTTGCACAATGTTTAAAAAGCAATTGCAGTGTCCAATATCAATTTAAATTGTGCACTGTCAGTGTAATTGACAAAAAAGTTTGTAAAATTCGTATATTTTTTGTAACATGCAAGTTGATTTACCTGAAATTCTTTGAATGAAATTCTATTGTTATTATTATCTATGATGCGGATCGCACATAATAATAACAATAGAATTTTATTCATAAATGGATGATATTGACTTCGGTCAATATGTAGCAGCTTAATCCTCAAGTTTAACATTAAATATTTTAAAAATAATATGAAATATCGTGATTTTCTTTAAGTAGATGAGAAATTATGGTAAATTTTATGTTTTATCATTCATGTACATATTTTTTTAATCATTTGGTACTTATTATTATTACAGTATTGTTACAGTGGACTGACCCAACTGGAACTGATAACCAAATAAAATTGTGACTGCCAACACCCTAATTTTTTTAAGAACTGGCCTAATATCTGGTTAAAAACAAATAAGCCATCAAAGTGAATTTCCAAATATTTTGTAATCTGTGGACTGTGCATTATTTGATTAGTCTTCAATGTAATACATGTGTAACAGAGTAAAAAATGCAAGTTAATATTAAAACTTCTATAATTTATGCCTCAAAACCTGTTGACTTCTATAAGATAAAATTGGTTATTTAAAGTAAAAGAATAAAGGTACCTTGCGGTGCATACAGAATTTACAGACAAGCCACTACACTTGTTTTTCGAATGGCAACAGGTAAATGTAAAAATTCACTGAGGTGATTTCCTTACAGCACTTGGGTTACTATTACACTTAACCAATGACTTACATACTTAAAATAAAATAATAAAATAAGGTATTAATGGCCAACATAAATGTTTAACTTTTTATCACTGTGTATTTTTTAATAATATATTTACTGTTTAACTATATACGCCTGAAGGAGGTATAGGTCATACCACATGTGCCAAAATTCACTTTGCTAATATATTGCATAAAGTTTTCTTCTTCAGGTAAACACAAAACATTTCATAACATAAAAGTAAACAAATTAACCTCACTTTTAATATGTTGCCCCGTTTTGTTTTAGTAAGGAATGTTTTAGTAGTCCACATTATTCCTAGTCTTCATATGATAAAAATAGTTATTTGAGTATTAAGGAGTTCATGGAATTGTGTTCAAATTATAAATTATCTTAGTACTTTCAATAGACCACTAAACTCGTACACAAAGTTACTTTAAGGTTAAGGACATAACCATAAAATCAGTGTTATTCATAGATTAGATCCATGTAGGCTAGTGATGTGAAAAAATAATCGATTTATAAAAAACTACTTTTAAACACTTCTGAAACAATCGTTATTTTTTTGTAAAAATCATTTTTACTTAAATAATCGATTTTCATAAGCCATACTAATATGGCATATAATGGATTAAAAATTGATTTTTCATCTGCCACACCCCAACATTATTTAGGTCTGCGAATTACTATTAGGTATCGCCATCTGTGCGTCAGGACTTCTGCTGACGTTTTAGATGACACGATGGCATTTTTTTATTCTTTTAAAATAATTTAGTTACACAATTAAAAATTCACTACAAGCTAGATGCCGTTAGTCAAGAATTGTACTGTTTTACCGACATTCGGCTGCTGGTTATGTTGTTGATGAAACGTGATTTTTCAAACGGCTATTTTATTCATTATTTTGAAAGTTTTACGTGACAGAAAGTGTTAAGTGTCTGGTTTAATGTTATTTAATGTCTTTACTATAGAAATATCAACGACCAAAAGTGCGACAACTAGTTGGTGTCGATATTTTCATGTTGACAGTAAATATGGCAAAGATACATTTAAGTGTTATCCTAAAATTTAAAAAAAAAAACCTGTGGTGATACCACCAATTTAAAATAGCACATAGAAAGGAAATACTCTGGTATCATAAGTAATATTGAAAATAATGAAGTAAGTACCTACAGTTTGAATTTAGTTTAATGCATTTATTATTAAGAAATTTCACCACTACATATACAAATACTGACCTACCGGAATTCTAGTTTTTTATGAGAATACTTTGGTTAGGTGTTTTTTTTATTTTAAATTCTGAAACTTTAATTTGTGTTGATTTTATAAAAAAATCTTATTTTTCCTGTCTATAATACTTGTTGTTTTTTTTAAATAACAAAACTGTGATTAATACAATATTTTAGCGTATATTTATATATCGGAATCCAGAAAACGTCCTCGGGATTTCCAAGCTAGTGAGGACATAGTCCCTAGCAAAACAAATGTAAGCCCAGCTTCTTCATCACAACATGTTTTTACAGTTCCGGAATTTTCTCAAAATAATAATTTTAGATATGATGAGAGTGACTTAGGTCCATTCCTGGTTCATGTCACAAAAGTGATTCCTGATTCTACTCCAGGCTCTTCGTTGAGAGTACTCAAGTTAGCTCAGCTCCTTTTTAGCAATAAAGTGAGCGGCATTTCTTCTGATGGCATTAAAGCAATTGGCCGTAATAAAGTAGCTATTACATTTAATTCGGCAAAAGATGCAAATGCATTCTTAGATAATTCTCTTTTGATCTCTCACAATTATCAAGCTAAAATTCCCACATTCCATTTGACTCGGATGGGAGTGATACGAGGCATTCCTGTTGAATGGTCGATGGAGGAATTAGTAGGTTCGATTGAATGCCCACCAGGATGTGGCCCTGTTATCAAAGCCAGACGTCTCAATAGAAAAACTTTCATTGACAACAAACCTGTATGGATTCCGACTCAAACTGTGACGATAACTTTGAAGAGTAGAATTTTACCTAAAAAAGTTTTCTGCTTCAACGCCGCAATTCCGGTTGATATCTACCAACTTCCGTCAATACAATGTTTATCGTGTTGTAGATTTGGACATGTACAGACGTTGTGTCGATCGAAACCACGATGTTACAAATGTGGTCAACCTCACACTGGACTCACATGTCAGATCATAGAAAAAGAAACTACATGCTTATTTTGTTCGGGTAATCATTTTGCTACTGACAAAAAATGTCCAGAGCATGGTCGACAAAAATTAATTAAAACTATTGTAGCAGAAGATAATATTAGCTACAGCGAAGCAGCTCTAAGAGTTCCCAGTATCAAACGTCGCCTATATGCTGATATGGTCAAATCCTCCCCCACCCCCGTTTCTCTCCCTGATAATTCTGCTGTTCATCGTCCTTCTTCATACAAAAAAACTGTTTCAACTTCACGTCGTCCAACACCAACTCTAGGAAAATCCTACGACAGAAATGCTCATCGCGAGCTGTCTGCCAATCCACCTTCCTCACTTCCGAATGGTTACGCCCTTGAAACCATGTGCTCCCCAAATGATAATTTGTTAGAACTATTATCATTCACCTTACTGAACATGTTATCAAAATTTGAAGACTCATCATTACCGTACAATATCAGAGAGGTTTTAAAAAAAATTTCATTGGTTGTTGAAAATAATCACAATGGATCAGTTCCTTCAATGGAATGTGAGGAGTGTACGCCAAAAAAAACATGAATTAATATATTTATTTAATACTTATAAACCCGTTGTCGCGGCCATCTCTGAGACATTTCTCCGGCCTGGTTCTATATTTAGTCTTCCAGGCTATGCTTGTTTCAGAGATGATCGCGATGACGGGTGGGCAGGATGTGCCCTTCTTATTAAAAAAACATTAAAATATTCATTTCTTTCCCTTCCTGCTCACAGTGGCAGGTTTAATATTGTTGCTGTAAGAGCTTTAAATATTTCTTTTATTTCTATATATATACCCCATGCTAATGCTTCTATAATTTCAGAATTATTGCCATTATTTTCTGCTATTCCTCCTCCTATCATTATACTTGGTGATTTTAATTGTCATCATTCGTTATGGGGTTCTCATTTTTCAGATTCTTTTTCTTCTATTCTCCTCGATATTATGGATGATCTAAATTTATGTATTTTAAACGACGGTTCCCCTACTCGTCGTGTTTCACCAATTCAACGTCCCAGCGCTGTAGATTTATCAATGTGCTCTTCATCATTGGCCTCACAATTATCTTGGTCTGTGTTATCTAACTCGCATGGAAGTGATCATTTTCCTATACTTATTTCTACATCTACCATATTTCACACAAACCCTCCTCTTCCTCCTCTTTTAAAATATAGACTAGAAAATGCTGACTGGGAGAAATTTTCTGCTTCTTTAGATACTAGAGTTGCTTCGCTTGATGATATTGATGATAATAATTTCCTTTTGGTATATGATGAATTTGTGGCTGCTATTCTTATGTCTGCAGACTCCACTATTCCATTAAAAAAACGAAGCTCAAAAATTCGATCACCTCCTTGGTGGAACTCAGAGTGTACTGCTGTCATTAGAGAACGAAATGAAGCTGAAAAATATTTTTGTTTAAATATCAATCTTTTTAATTTTATCCTTTTTAAACAGGTTTTAGCAAAATCAAGGAGATTTTTATCTAAAAGGAAAAAAACAGGATGGATATCCTACTGTGAGAGTCTTTCACCTCGAACACCTCCTTCAATTATTTGGAAGAAAATTAAACAATTTAGAAACTCATGTAGTAATTCTCATGAAATATCTTCAAACCATTCTTCTTGGTTAGAAGCCTTTATTGACAAGTTGGCCCCTCCTTTTGCTCCTTCTGAAGATTTTTTTTCTCTTTCCGAAAACAGCGTGCCTTCCTCATCCATGGATGCTCTCTTCTCATTTGATGAACTAAATGCTGCTTTAAATCATCTTAAAGATTCATCTCCGGGATTAGATGGGATTCCATATTCTTTTCTATGTCGCTCAAGTTCAGAAACAAAAAAATGTTTTTTGAAAATTATAAACAAGATATATGAGAAATGTGAATTTCCTGAAATTTGGAAACATCAGATAATAATTCCTATTTTAAAACCAGCAAAGGATCCCTTAGACCCATCTTCATACAGACCAATAGCATTATCATCGGTTATGGTAAAAATTTTTGAAAATTTAATAAAAAATAGACTAGAATGGTTGCTAGAACAGCGGAATATACTTTCTAAATCACAGTTTGGATTTAGGAAAGGATTGGGTACTATTCATAGTCTTGGTATTTTTACAACTGATATTCGTCTTGCATTCTCGAGAAATGAACATTTAATTGGTGTATTTTTAGATATCACGGGAGCCTATGATAATGTTGTTCTCCCTCTTCTCAGACAAAAAATGTTACGACTAAATTTACCTATAAGGATGACAAATATTATATTTAGTCTTTTGGCTGGCAGAATTATATCTGTCAGATATCAAAATTCTATTTCTACTCCGAGATTAATTTGGAAGGGCCTTCCGCAAGGCTCAGTATTGAGTCCCTTATTATACAGTTTATATACTTCAGACCTCTGTAAAAGTGTGGACTCATTTTGTGAAATTCTAGAATATGCAGATGATATAGCTCTATATTATTCTTCTGAATCCTTTTCAGATTCTGTTTCCCGTCTTAATACTGCTCTTTCTTATCTTTCTGTTTGGCTGAATGAGCATGGTCTGACATTAGCTTCAGACAAAAGTAAGGTGGTTGTGTTTTCGACAAAGAGAAATATCCCAGATATTCAAATTTTTATCAATGATCAATGTCTCACGACTTATAGTGAATCAAAGTTTCTTGGTCTCATTTTAGACTCAAAATTATCTGGCTCACGACATATTGAACACATTATGAATAAATGTGAAAAAAGTATTAACATTCTTCGTGCCTTATCTGGTGTATGGTGGGGTTCTCATCCCTATTGTCAAAAACGATTATATAATGCTATTATAAGAAGCTATTTTGACTATGGTGTGTTCCTTTTAGAACCTTGCAGTAAAGTGTCCTTAAGGTCCTTGGATTCTATCCAATTTCGTTGCCTTCGTATCATTTCAGGTTCTATGAAATCTTCACCCACAAACGCTCTTCAAGTGGAGTGCGTTGATCCTCCACTAAGTCTACGTCGTCAATTCTTAGCTGATCGATTTTTCTTTCAAGCTGCTCAATTTTCTCATCATAATATTTTATCTAAGCTATACT
Source organism: Plagodis pulveraria (assembly GCA_963890685.1). NCBI lineage: Eukaryota > Metazoa > Arthropoda > Insecta > Lepidoptera > Geometridae > Plagodis > Plagodis pulveraria. The sequence continues at coordinate 10,693,561 of OY982959.1, forward strand.
CTTTATCTAATCTGGTTACTTCTTCAAACTTTTGGCGTCATAAGGATCCACCACTTTTATTAAATTCTTATAATAAACTTTTTAATTTATCTTACTCCTTATTTCAGAGTTCAGTTCATCCTTTGTTTAATGTTTCATATGAAAGTTTAATTTTTCGTCCAAACATTCTCTTACATTTTGGTATTAACAAAAATTCTCCTGGTGCTGATAAGATTTTTCAGGATAATTTGAATCGTCATTGGTCGGATTGGATACCCATTTATACAGATGCATCAAAGTTAAATGATGACAGTTTTGTTGGTTCAGCTGTTTGGATTCCTAAATATAAGATAATTTTGAATTATCGATGTCCTCCTTGTTCATCCTCATACTCAGGTGAATCTGTTGCTCTTTTAGAAGCGGTTAAATATGTCGAATCACATAAAATAAATAAATCTATAATTTTTTCGGATTCTCTAAGTTGTTTACAAGATATATCTAAATTTCCATTCCGCTCTAAAGACATGCTTTGGACTAACTTGGAAATTAGAAAAATATTATACAAATGTCACTCTTCTGGAGTGAATGTAGTTTTAGCTTGGATTCCTGGACATTGCGGTATTGAAGGAAATGAAAATGTTGACAATTTGGCTAAGCAAGCCATTGTAACTGGCCTTGATGATTACTCGAAATACTTTGCTAGGGATTTACGTATTCTAGCAAAAAAAGATTTGATAAATAACTGGCAAACTCTTTGGGATAGATCAAAATATATCAAAGGTAGACGTTTTGGTGATATTCAACCGCAAATTCCTTCTAAGCCTTGGTTTTTCAAATTTAAAAAAGTTGATAAATTGTGTACTTCAATAATAATTCGTTCACGTTTAGGTCATGTCTGTTCTCCGGCTTTTCTTGCTAAAATTAGGGTCAGAGATCACTCTATTTGTGAATGTGGCCTGGAGGAAGGTACTCTAGATCATATCTTTTTCAATTGTCCAAAACTTTATTATTCTTTATATGATATTCTAAATTCTGATATCCCTCGCCCTGTCCACTTTAAATCTCTCCTATCACTTGTTTTCACTCCTTTTATTTATGTTTTAAGTAATTTTATAAAATCTAATAATATTAAGTTGTAACATACTTTCCTTTAACTTTTATATTTCATATATTTTCTACTAATTAATATTCAATACACTTGCTGAGATATTTAGACCGTTAAACCTTTTTTTTCTTATACCGTACACTGGCCACACAGACAAGACATTGGCAGTATATCGTCAAAGCAACGATAAGAGCCATTTATGAAGAAGAAGAAGAAGAAGAGCATAAATACCAAAATAAACGGAAGCTTGGATTCCAAACGCTTAGATACGAATGCCGATTTTGAAACTATTACAAATGCTGTCGTCTCAAATCGAACGCACTAAAGGAAACTATAGCTCAATTCACGCCTACAATGATTTTAGATGTGATCTAGGGATGCTCGATGATAATTGATTTTGGATGATCAATGATCTGATCATCGATCTTATGGGCAAAAAAACGATGTTCTGACATCGATAATAGAACATACCCAATGTCGTAACATCAATTTCACTGAATGACATCGATGTCACTTGAAATAATGGTATGCAAGTATATATAAAATCTAAAGGTATTGTAACATTTTCAGTTATCACAAAATATCGCGGTATGACAGCGATGTAACATGAAAATATTGTGTAAAAGTAATAGATCTAAAGACGTTTCAACATTTTCCATTATAACAATGGCCTATGCGGATATAATTCTCAAAAAAAATAATGTTTATTATAATCAGAAACAGTATCGGCCCCAATGTAGACTATTAACTTACGCCTGATCTCGTGTAATATACGTATGACCAGCCTGGCTAGCATGTCCAAATAAGAAATATGTCAAGCACGACGCGAGAGACAAGTGGCGGACGATAGCAGCGGCCGCACCACGCTAAGATCTTGATGGACATGGGCTGGGAGCAGCGCAGTAAAAGGCCAATAGGATATTAAAATCTTGTGATAAAGCTGTAAACGTATTTTATTTGTAGAAGAACATTACATCAGTCAATAGGAAAATTTTCTAACAACCGTTGCTTAGTTACTAATCATAGACTATGAAATTACAAGTAATAAATCTATTTTCAACACCCCCACTTAAGTTTATAGTCTTTGTAATCCCATATAGTTAAAACAAAAATTATGTTTAACCCTGTTTACAGATTTTGTTAAAGCATCAGCAGGCATGGAACTAGTTTCACAGTAATCTATAATTATTTCCTTTGCCTCAGCTAACTCTTTAACATAATTGTACTTTATATTTATATGCTTACTTCTCTTATGAGTGACTGGATTGTAAATCATCTTGCTAGCACTTTGACTATCACTGTACACAGTTACAGGCTTACTATTTGTACACAACTCATTAAAAATCCCTTTTATAAAAACAATTTCCTTAGCAGCTTCACAGAGAGCAATGAATTCTGCTTCAGCAGTACTTAACGCAACACATTGCTGTTTGCGAGCATGCCACGAAATTACAGCACCAGCAAAAACTAAGCAGTAACCAGAAAATGAATGGCCGTCCGAATTGGTACCCCAATTTGCATCAGCATACGCGACCAGAGGCTTGTTCATTTTCTTGTAACAAAGGGCATAATCCATTGTACCTTTGAGATACCGTAACACACGTTTCAATGCTGCCATATGCATGTTATCATTGTAACAATTAAATTGGCTTAGATAACTGACAGCAAAAGATATGTCTGGCCTCGTACAAGTAGACAGATACATTAGAGATCCAATTATTTCTTGATATCTAGTATTCTCTGTATTACTCCCTTTAGCAAGTTTCAGATTACATTCCATTGGAGTTCCAACTGGTTTGCATTCTTCCATTCCAAATTTTTGCAACAATTTCCTTGTGTAGTTTCGTTGATCTAGGTAAATTTCCCCCTCTTGACGGTTTCTCACAATGCTCATTCCTAGACACTCTTTGGCTTCACCTAAGTCTTTAATTTTAAAAACTTTACCAAGTTCATTCTTTAAATGTAAAGCTTCACTAGCATTATTTGTAAATATGTAAAAATCGTCAACATATAGACCAATAACTATAAAAACTTCTTTACTTTTCTTTATGTAAACGCAAGGATCATATTTGGATCTTGTAAAACCAATTTCTATAATGTGTGCATGTACTTTAACATTCCATGAACGAGCCGCTTGTTTTAATCCGTATATGGCCTTCTTGAGCTTACATACTTTTCCTTCATCAACTTTCTTTATAAACATCGGAGGTTGTTCCATGTAAATATCTTCATTGAGGTCACCATTTAGGAACGCTGTTGTGACGTCAATGTGGTGAATATCCAAATTCATTTCAGCTGCAAGTCCGAGCAAAAGACGTATGGAAGACAATTTAACAACTGGGGCAAATGTCTCAAAATAATCTTCTCCATACTTCTGAGAATAGCCTCGTGCCACCAATCGAGCTTTATGACGCTGCACTGTACCATTTGCTCCAACTTTTAGTTTGAAGACCCATTTGCATTTAACAACATTTTTGTCCAATGGTCGATTTACAATATCCCAAGTTTCATTTTCGATCAGAGAATTATATTCATCCACCATAGCTGAAAACCACAACTCTTTATCAGTCCTGTCCATAGCATCTTGTAAGGATTGCGGGTCTGGATTGTCCGAAACATGAAAGTTATAGACCATGTCTTTTTCTTCCTTTCGGCGTCTTTCCCGTAGTGGATACCGGCGATCACTTACGATTTCACGAATTTCAGGCTCTTCTTCAATTTCAGTATCATTTGAATTAGTAATACTATGTTCATTTATTAATTGCTGATCTAAACCTATATCTATCGAGTCCTGGAAATCATCAGCATCGTCTATTTCTTCTCCATCTCTCTCTGAACTCTCCTGTTCCCTCTCTATGCTGACCTGTTCCCGTTCTGAACATTCAATTTCATGAAATTCAGTTGGGATTATACTTCCTACTGGTTCAGGTCTATTTGCTAGGATTTCTGAGATATCTACGGTTTGAGGTGTTTGTTCATCTGACACTTCAGTGTTGGACGACACTCCTTCCACAAATACAACATCTCTAGCAACAGTTACTCGCCTCACATTATTTATGTTATCTACAAATCTGTATCCTTTTTGATTCTCACTGTAGCCAACCATAATCATTTCAGTAGACTTAGAATCAAATTTCTTTCTTGTATTGCCATTTATTAAAACGTGTGCCTTGCTTCCGAAAATCTTTAAATGAGACACATCTTGTTTCTTTCCTGTCCATATCTCTTCAGGTACAGTTGAAATTGCCATTGAAGGTGACCTATTTTTTAGGTATATGGCTGTGTTGACTGCCTCACCCCAAAAACGCTTATGCAATTTCGCATCTTGAAGCATGCACCTCGCTTTCTCAACAATAGTGCGGATAGTGCGTTCCGCTACTCCATTTTGCTGAGGAGTGTGAGCTACACTCGTCTTATGACGTATTCCATTTTCTTTCAAATACGTTTGGAATTCGTTTCCAGTATATTCAGTCCCGTTATCGCTTCTGAGACATTTTATCTTCTTGTTCGTCTTATTTTCCACCAAGACCTTAAATTCTTTGAATTTACCGAGTACCTCAGTTTTAGATTTCAGTAAATAGCCAAAAACTTTTCTACTATAATCATCAACAAAAATTAGGCAATATTTACCTCCACCCCATGTCACTTCTTCCATAGGTCCTGCTAGGTCGGTGTGGATTATCTCCAAAAGCTCCTTGGCTCTGTTCGCTTTTCCTTTTGGGAATTTCTTTACGCATTGTTTCCCTTTACAGCATGCTCCGCATGGCTCAGTGTTCTCCGCTCCAAAGTTAAGTCCATGTACTAATGGTTTCAACTTACGCATTTGTACTCTGGAAAGATGACCAAGCCTCCGGTGCCATAGTTCGTGTGCACTCATCTTCACCCTGTCATCAAGAACAACCATTGCCTTATCAATATTTTGATCTAAAACATAGAGCCCGTTTTTAACTGATGCTGTTAACAACGCCTTACCTACATGTAAAGAAACATCTTCTGTTTTAAAAACTCTACAAGATTTTTTATCAAAAATAACAATATGACCATGTGCAGCAATTTTACTTACAGATAGTAAATTCATCAAAATTTCTGGTACATACAAAACATCTCTAAAATTTATGTTGACATGTCGTCCGTTGTTATTTACAGTTGTTTTCATGTTCCCTTGTAAAATGGAAACAACATTTTCACTACCAGCTGTACTGATGCAACGTTGGGCGTTTTTAACATCTGTCAACAAATCTCTTTTAGAAGTCATGTGCGATGACGCACCAGAATCAAGAATCCACTCACTTGACTGTCTAGCAATGCCAGCTGTCTCTGCACAACTCATGCTGCTTTCTCCTATAGATGGTCCTGCAGTAGCCGCAGTATTTCTTCCCTTCTTGGATTCCTGGTACTGCTTACATTGCCACTTGAAATGCCCCCTTTTATTACAAAAATGGCATATTATCACCGTCTTATTCTTCATAGGCTCCTTATTTGTCTTTGACATTAAGACAGAATCACCATTATCATGTACCTTGCGTTGGCCCTCCTTCAATAGGGCAGCCACAACGCTACTTGATGTGATTTTGACACTTGAATGCTCTAAAGCCATTACTAATGGATTGTATGTTTCTGGAAGTCCAGCTAACATTATAATTCCAATAAATTCATCTTCTAAACCTGCCTTTATAGCCTGTAGGGCTTGCTGAGTCGCTTGTATTTCTGTACAATAAACCTCCATGTTCGGGTAGTCATTTAATTTAATGCTGAATAATTTTCGTAGTAGCGACAACCTCCGTGTCAATCCACTGCCTGCATATGCATTTTTTAGGGCTATCCACGTCTCTTGGGCTGTTTGTGCGTTTACTATAAGAGGATAAATACTCTCAGCACACATTAGACAAATTTTTGATCGAGCTTTAGCATCCCGCTTCTTTGTCGAATCGTTTACTTCGGTTACAGTACCTTGTATGCAGTCCCATAGGTCACAGTCAATCAGGAACATCTCCATGGCAAATGCCCAAGTCCCATAGTTGGACTGGCCGGACAACTTTGTAAAATTTGGACTCTGCATGTCTGTAATTCAATACCTTTATCACTTGGCTATGGCTGGGCCCAAAACCTGATGGACATGGGCTGGGAGCAGCGCAGTAAAAGGCCAATGGGATATTAAAATCTTGTGATAAAGCTGTAAACGTATTTTATTTGTAGAAGAACATTACATCAGTCAATAGGAAAATTTTCTAACAACCGTTGCTTAGTTACTAATCATAGACTATGAAATTACAAGTAATAAATCTATTTTCAACAGATCTGTTCATTGAGATTATCTGTGGACGATTCTCCATTGCGCTATTTGTTGGTTGAATTGGGAATAGTTTTAGGAAATAAGCAGTGATGGACTGTGAACCAATAAAATACCATACTTTTATGAACGATTAATTTACTTTTCCCGTTCTCGACACTTCATTAGGAATTATGTTAGGTGTGATGGCTATGAAAGTTATGATTTAAAACTGTTCCCGTTAATGTAATTTTCAAACGAATGATACATTGAATTGCCGACTTTTATGCATCAAGTATTTTATTTTTATCATTTTTGACGATGGGTATGTTGCTATAAAATATTATAACATATATTGTTTAAAAGGAACAAACAAATGGGACCCTAAAAACTAGTTCAGTAGCTGTGATAAAAACTTGCTTTTCCCTACTTAGCATTCGTCACAAAGAAAAACAGCGTATCTGTTTTTCTTTGTATTAAACACATAGGTACCTACTTAATCTATTAATATTTTATAGCAACATATTTGGTACGGAACCCTAATAGTCAATATTTAAATCTGTATGAATAACTTCATATAGATAACTTTAAATATTGACTGCTGCGAATTTCATTAATTTTTTTAATACCTACTGATGTACTTACATATAACTGGTTGTTTTAGTAATCAGCAACATATAGTATAATTAAAAATAGTTGAAAACACTACCTACCACTTTATTCAAAGATATTGAATTTAAGCTACGCAACATGAGTAGGTACGTGAGTTGTGTTCAAATTCAAATTTCGTTATTGTATTGTTTACACACACATGCCACAATGCCACTAAAATTTGCCACTTCTGTCACTTTTGACATTAGATGTAGGGAATTCAAACTGTTCCAGTAGCCTCATAGCGTTTATGGCGATAATAACGCCAAGACCCACGTGGAACAACTTTTTGGGAGTGTGATCGTTTTTAGCGTTTTTAGCGAATCTAACTTCAAATGGTATGCACCCTTAGCGTTCTTATCCTGTAAGCCTGTTTTTTCTTACCTGTCTTATTATGTAAACAAACATGGCGGTTGATCATACAATGACAAGATTAGTGATGGGGTCCCATCGAATAAAAAACGAGCCGTACTGAACAATACTATGAAACTGAGTGATTTGATTAAAACGTAATATAAATACATAGTTTCGTTTGCTCTTTATTCATTTTGCACATTTTCTTTTTAATATCGTAACTTGGAAATAATCGATTTTCGTAATAGAATTGTTTATTTACTTGAATTCGATATTGATGCGACGACGAGCGTAGTGAGGATGCTGTTTTCAGACGACGGCGACGCCGTGTGTACGCCGCAAGCTCCACGGTTGAGCACGGTTCGGTCCGAAAGTTCATTAAAGGTTCGAAAAATCATGAATACACAGTTTAAGCAATCAATTTACACATATCGCTTGCCAGCTTCTTAATTATTATTACTGAATTTAGAACGCTTTCGAAAAATCGCTAGGAACTGCAGCTGCGTATATTCCTTTGTTTGTTGATTTATTGCCTAGCACGCACTAACCTTGACTGCCGGAAAAACAAAAGAACACATTTCATACACAATCTTTAGTAAGTCTATTGACCATTACGCTAATTGGCAGTGCGTATCTGATGCCAGTTGTGGCGATGATTAAAATAGCTGTCTATAATATTTTCTTACTTATTTCAATGTTGGTAGTAGGTGACGCTATCGAGGTAAATACAGTTCGTGCAACAGTATATGACAAAATACTGTCGAAATAAGTCTAAAACCAATAGCAAATTTTGAACTGGAGAGACAAGATAGTAAGTACATGGTAAAGATAAAATGTAAGCTTTATATGGTACTTACTTTTGTGAATACTCCAGGAAAATCACAATTACACGAAAACTCAGTCCTTGAAAAGTAGCAGAAAGTCGTCAGTCCAGATAATAACACCGTCCAATTCACAAAGCACACATAAGTGCACAAGATAGCCAGGTCGTCAGTGAATAATCCGGTAAAACTCAATCACACGATTAAATCAGAATCCTTGAATAGTAGCAGCTAGTCGTCGGTCCAGATAATAACAGGGTCCAATCACAAAGCACACACAACTCCACAAGAAAGCCAGGTCGTCGAGAATCAATGTTAGGAGAGTACCCGAAACGTACAACATCAAGTGAAGCAACGGAATGAATGTCGTATCTTGACGTGTCATTCAGTGTTGCCACCTGTATAATAAACAAAATCATCCCAACCAATTTAAAAAATAAAATTAGCAAAAAGCATCCCTTGGTTTTTGCCGTATTCCATTCCGCCAAAATTGAATCAGACTTAAATGGATTATACAAATTAAATTATCTATTAAAAAATATATGTCATTTAATAAATATTTTTTGTGGTCAAAGGCAATCAGCAATAAAAAAAAGTCGTGTATTTTGAGATTATGTGGAACAGTATCCGTATTATGAGTTCCGTATCAACACAGAATTTACCATAAAATCGTTATGTTTTTCATACAGTGCGAGAGCCTTACCCGCACTTGGCAAGTTTTTATTATTGGTAGATATTTGACTAAAATCAAATCAAGTTTGACGCTTGTACGTATTAACGTTTTTAGTATAGAGCAAATATAAAAATCGGTAAATAAAGCAGGTTTCTTGTATGCATATCCCCTTTATTTTAAACATATTGTTATTATGTATTATTATTTGTTAGGCAATATACTATTTAAACCCATATTCCGTGAACATTTAAACGGGCTACCTATTACCGTTCCAAAGATACAGTCCTTTAAAGGTGAGACGGACTGAAGGACATTCGCGGCTATATAATAGGGTCCACTTTCTATAACTGAACCCTAAAAATTAAGCTAAATTATACTTATCTACTTGTTTTAACTATACAACCAGTTAGTATAATGAGATGAACGAAATATGTTCAGTTGTTCACTTCAATTATTCATTATTTTGATACCCATGTTCCCATCACTAAAATTCATAGATAAGATAGATTACTTAATGTCAAAACACTGTCATTACTGTCAACAGTTTTTGTGATCATTACGTTAAATTGATTTATATTTTGTAAATATCTATAAATTTCAATGATATTTGTATGTTTTTCGAAGCGTGATGTTTCTTTTATTAGGTCTACTCAGTTGTGAATGGCCAAATATAAGTGATTATGACGGCAACTTGTGATTTTGTAGCAGAGGTATGTTTGTTTACATTTTAAGACAATAGGGTAGTTGACACAGTCTAAAATAAAATACAGTGTAACGTTAACATGATAGTAGTTGGAGCACATAACTCGATGAAATTAACAAATTATTTATTCTGCATTGGATTACCTATATTTTGAATAAACAAAATGTGTTTAAATTTTCTTTAAGTCACGTGATCTCAAACGGAAGTAAAGGCGGAAATGATGTCATAAGGACAAAAACAAAGCCACAGAATAGGTAATAGTAATCATGAGAGTTTGCTTCCAAAGGTTTTGACAGTGACAATTGACATAAGTAATTGCTAATAGCAAGCAACCCACAAAATGTCGCCTCACTATCGATTTACTACTTATTTCACTATCAAATCCATTGGATCCCATATATTTAATAGTGTAATACGTACATTTGACTCATTTATCTTTGATCATATTTCGCCGTGAGATTTGATCAAAGATCAGCATAGATAAAAAACCCAAACTCGGAACAAGAATCTATGGAAACATTTTGCAATTATTACTCATAGTAATACAACAACTTTAAACAGTTGGAAAAGCTTATGTTTATCATTATATTTATTCCGATGTCACTGCACGCCATTGTCTCGATCACTTGAAAGTGTTTACATTTCGGGATTACAAAAATGTTCAATAAAATAGTGATTTTGAACCGATTAAAGTTGTTTAATTACCATGTTTGAAAAATAATTGATAATGCTGCCACTCATGTATCCGTGCTTCAAACTGTGTTAGTTCTGTGATTGTTTTATTCAGTCTACATACACCCCTACACTATGGTACACGTTCTGCCGAACAACCTGTATAATCGATTACGCACGACACTACAAAAAGCAAGCAAAACGTATTACATTTCAGCACTATTTGATTTTGCCCTAGTGACGTCATAAGCATACAGGCCGCCATTGAATGATGTTTTAGCGCCAATTTTAAAAGTTGAAATAAAAATATGGATTTCTAGTATTCCAGGACTCCTAAAAAAAAAATTAAAAATGCAAGGTGTATATTTCAGTGTTCTAAATAATTTAACATACTTTAAAAAAACAAGTCAACAACCCTAATAAGAAAAAACAGACTGTAAATGGAACAGGGAATGACAGTTACAAACGATCACAGTGATCACAACCACAGGCGCAGAATGTGATCAAAATTATCGAAATTAACGTTCTTAGCGACAAATGGAACATACCCATTAGTTTTCTGTGGCATGGCGAGCGTTTTAGGTTATGTTTTTGTTTATTTTTTGTAGCAAGCATTGCTTTGCTTGTAATTCTTATTTCCAATTTGTAACGTGTAAGTAATTTTAGTTAATTCACTAGTCTTATCGTTATATTTGTTTGTTTTTATTGTATAGGTTATGTGCAAGTTTTATTCCTACGGTACAATAAAATGTAGTATGTACTATGCTAGTTTTTTGCGTACAGAATAATTATATCCGGTCTGGATTCTGGATGACGAAACACCAAGGATTTTTATAGTGTTTTTCATACACGTCCATCAAAGAAGTCCATTCGAAAGCCGTAGCTAAATTGGAGTAAAATGTTGATTGTGTATCTGACTAGAGCTAGAGATTCGCCGCTTCTCGTATTATTTCTAGGACTATCGTAGCGGCGTGAATAATGACTCCTATTAAGGAGCACCTTATATGTACAAGTAAGTGCCTGGCTGCACCTATATCCTTGAGTCAAACGCGGCAAGATTTTTCAGTTGCTTTCCCGCATCTTACAAAATTACTGTGGTCTGAGAGGGTTGTCTAAAAGGCGTTGAAATAGAATTTTAATAGGAACGAAACAAGATCAATTTTTGTATATCAAGGTGCTACACTTTCAAGTGATATTCCATGGGTTAATTCTGCTCATCTTGCATTTCTAAGTTAATTTTATATGCATTCACTTTATAGCTATCACTCTTGTTCTAGAAAATAATTTACAATGTTCTGATACCTTATTTTGCTTCCTATACCCCAACCCGGCTCTGCTGGACTATGCACCTATCATACATTGTTTATGGAATTATAAATGTTTTATGGGTTTAAAATCTCGATTCAAGGTCAGAAGCGTGTGTCTTTTGGGAGAGATGTGATTATATTGTGTGGCACATTTCTTGTGATTTTACCTAGACATATGTCTAGGTAACGCTAAAGGTGTTTAAAGTTTTTTTTTATGTTATTGTCACAGAACAAGCCCAGAGCCCACCTGATGTTAAGTGGCCTATAACAGATGCATTTCATCAACGACGAATTGCACTGTGCCCGTCACCTTGAGATATAGTTGTTAAGTCTCATGTGCCTGTAATTTCACTGGCTCTCAAGAACTGGTTCATGTACCAATGTTTTCTTTAATATCATCCCAAAACTAATTTGATCCCTAAATTAAGAAGATGGAACAGTTGAAATTTCAAGCCCTAACCATGATAGCAATGTCCTTAAACCCCCTTACTTATAAAAACATCGCTATGTAGTTGCTAAGTAATGCATAACTAAACAGTGTTTAAGTAATGCTTAAATATTTCTTACTTATTGTTATAACTTCAATAAAACACCGAAATATGTATTAACGTGTATTTGGCTAAGTAGCCATAATAGTAGTGAAACTTATCTTATGTCTACATTGCATAGTGTCAACAAAGGTAGTGAGGGTATTATAATATTGAAGTACCCTCAGAAGTTCAGACTATGATATCTACTTACAACCTAGTCACACATGTATATAACATACCTTTCCCCCAAGTATGCTAAAACATAATATACAATATAATATACAACAAACTTAATATATAATTCTTTGTAAACTTAATATATCTAACACTTACTACAGTAATGTAAGTATATAACCTTAGATACATAAGTCTATACATATTCGATACACAACTCTATCGATATTCAATATTACTTTGATATATTGATTTACAACATTAATTACATTATGATACAAATAATTCATTAGGCCTATCATATGGACATTTGTGATGACTCTGTGTTATTAATTTATTTTTTATCTTGCCTCCTGAACTACTAGACCCATCATTAGCAGGTATGCCCAACATTTCAGCCCATTTCTCTGAACTAGGTATTTCAATGATATCCTGGCTAGAATTATTATCTCGGATGTCCACATTTCTGTCATTCCTAACCAGGTAGGAGGCTTCATCAATAATCTCTCTTTCTTCTCCTTCATTGTCTTTTCCTTGTTGCTCAGTTTTATCCCCAATCTCTACATTAGCTTTTTTCTTAATTAACTGATCTATATGTCGATTAACAACACTCCCATCACCTGTAACTATTCCGTAACTAGATGGCCCTTGCTTGTTTACTATTGTACCAGGTAACCACCGTGGACTGTTACTGTAGTTCCTGTACATTACCTTCTGACCAACATTAGTTTCACGATTATTTTTTTGAGCATTATTGTATATTTGTTGGTCTACTTTGTGATGGGTACGGTTGTCAGGGTGTAATGTATCCAGTAAAGTACGTAAACGCCTGTTCATTAAAAGTTCAGCTGGACTTTTATTAGTGGTTGAACAAGGTGTTGTACGTAGCCCCAATAACATGTTGGGAATCTTCACATCCCAGGAAACATCCTGCATTTTTCGCAGCTTGTCTTTAACTGTTTGAACCATTCTTTCTGCTAGACCGTTTGTTGCTGGGTGATATGGTGCAGTGGTAACATGTTTTATTTTATTCGCATCTAAGAATTGCTTCATTTCTGCAGAAACAAAAGATGTTCCATTGTCGGATACCAATATTTCACACAAACCATGTATCGCAAATATATTTCTTAGGTGCCGAATAACTGTTAATGATGACATATTGTGTACCATTATTACCTCTGGCCATCTCGAGTATGCATCAACAACAATTAGAAAAGTTTTTCCTTGGAAAGGGCCTGCAAAGTCAACATTTATACGAGACCATGGCTTTGTTGGTGTGATCCATTCATGTTTTGATTTTGGAGGCATGTGCCGGTTTTCAAGGCACTTATTGCAATTGCCTACCAAAATCTCAATGTCGTCATTTAACTGTGGCCACCACACATAACTCCTTGCCAGTGCCTTAGTTTGGACAATGCCACTATGTGTTTTATGTAAAGCACGAAGAACTATATCTCTTAATGATGGTGGTACCACCACGCGACAACCCAGTAAAAGACAGTCCTCATGCATAGAAAGTTCAGAATGATGCAGCCAGTATGGACGTAGCTCTTCATCTGAAACTTTTGCAGGCCAACTGCTCAGCACATAATGCCTGGCACGAGATAGTATTCTGTCTCTTTTCGTTGCTAATGCGATTTGGTCTGCATCAACAGGAAAATCTGTTGGAGTTTCTGCCATCAATAGCACATCACACAGCTGCTGTTCTGGTTGTTCGGGAACTGGTTGTGGCCATCGACTCAAACCATCCGCATGACCAATCTGTTGACCTGGTTTGTACACAATTTCGTAATTGTGTGAAGTCAAAATAATCGATATCCGTGTTAAACGAGGTGACAAAACTGTAGGCATGGGCCGCTTAGGATCAAATATCCCCAACAAAGGTTTGTGGTCTGTCACAATCGTAAATTTCCTTCCCATTAAATAGTTGTGGAACTTGAGTATGCCGAAAGAAATGGCAGTTGCCTCTTTGTCAAGTTGGGAATATCTGCGTTCATGACTGTGCAGAGTTCTAGAACTCATGGCCACTGGACGCTCTTGTCCGTCCTCCATGACATGGGCCAATACAGCTCCGACGCCATACTCTGAACTGTCACAGGTGAGTACCAAAGGCTTATTCAAATCGTAATGAACGAGTGTCAGGTCAGATGACAGTAACCGTTTAGCGGTATCAAAACTTCTTTGCTCTTTGTCTGTCCAATGCCATGGTTGTGACTTGTCAAGCAATCTATGCAATGGCTCAAGAATAGTTGCTTTGTTAGGTACGAATCGCTCATAAAAATTATATAACCCTAGAAAAGCTTGCAACTCTTGAACATTTTTCGGTTCCGGTGTATTCAAAATCGATTCTACTTTGCTGGGTGCAGGATGAATACCATCAGAATCGATAATAAACCCCAAAAATTCAACAGATTCTTTGGCAAACTTGCATTTGTTTTTGTTTAGACGTAAACCAGATTTTTCGATGCGCTCTAACACCGTGTCGAGTCGCTGCGTCATCTCTGCCATCGACCGGCCACTGACAATGACGTCATCAATCAGTACCGCAACGCCCGGCACTCCAGCAAGCAACGATGTCATCAAACGCTGAAAAATTCCGGGGCAAGCCTTCACACCAAATGCTAATCTGTGTAGGGAGAATAATCCTTTACATGTATTCAAGGTTAAAAGCTTCGCTGTGGCGTCTGTGACCACAACTTGAGTGTAAGCTCTTTCAAGGTCAAGGGTCGTGTAAAATTTACCACCAGCAATAGTAGCGAAGACCTCACTAGCAGTAGGCATGGGATAGGTATCCGACTCAGTAGCCTGATTCACCGTACTGCGGTAGTCTCCACACAGTCGTATCTCTCCGTTCCGTTTAGGTATGGGAACGACTGGAGTCGCCCACTCAGAATAAGGAACGGAACGAAGTACTACTTCGTTGACCAGACGGTCTATCTCCTTTTCTACCTTGTCTTTAATAGCAAAAGGCACGGGACGAGCCTTCAAAAATTTAGGGGTCGCATCCGATTTTAAGTGTATAGTAACGGGAGCCCCCCTGTACGTACCAAGTCCGTCTTTGAAAACTTCACTGTGCCTATCTACCGTTTCATTAGTCAAGGTCATGTCAAGCTCTGATATTACATTAACATTTAAATAAATGCCTAATGCGTCGAACCAATTACGTCCTAACAAATTAGGTCCAGAACCCTTAGCTACAATCAGGTTTAACTCACAGTTTATGTCTTTATAAAGTACGCGCACTTTAACCTGTCCCAACACTAAAACCGGTGAGCTATTCCACGTACACAGCTTGTTAGGGAGTGCGCGCAGTGCGCTTCGGGAGCGCATCCGCACCCACGTCTGCTGGTTGACGAGAGAGAACGCAGCGCCAGAATCCACCTCCATCGTCACCGGGACACCCTCCACCGTCAACTTCGCCGTGTACGGCGGAACGCGGGAACTCAGGCTCTTTACGTTATAGACACCATTCAGTTGAACTTCAGGCTTGTCGTCGGCAAAATTGATTTTACGGCTTCGTTTTTTCGCCGTGCATATCTTTTCGATATGGCCTTTTTTCTTGCAGAAGTGACATACAGCATTTAAAAAGCGACATTCACCTCCATGACGATCTCCGCATCGATAACATAGTCGTACGTTAAGTTTGGATTGCACAGCGTTTACGTCCATAGGTTCATAGGCCGACGATGACGTCATCGCGGTAGTCCCTGTCGCTGCCGGGATGTCGTAGCGGACCGCAGCGCTAACATGAGCGGCGGCGGCGCCCTGCATCATGAGAGCGTCCCGCCCTGCACTTTCATACGATAACATTGCATCCACAACATCAGTATATAGTAAATTATCCTTCTTTAACAATTCGTATTGTAGTTTACAATCACTCATGCCGCACACGAGTCTATCGCGAAGCATTCGCTCCATGTCCATGAAATTACATCCTGAACATATTTTCCGAAGTTGCGCAATGTACTCGGAAACAGATTCACCCGGTATTTGATCACGCTTGTAAAATTTGTACGACACAGATATTTCGTTAGGCTTAGGGCTATAATGTTTGGTTAGGATTGTTACGATTTCACTAAAAGTCACATCACAAGATTTCCTGGATGTAATTAACGCGAGAAGCGTCTCAAACACGTGTGCGCCACAAATTGTAAAGAAATTAGCCCTTTGTGCTGAATCCGCGACGATTCCATTTGCCTCAAAACAATATTTGAGTCTGTCTATGTAATTGTCCCAATTATCACACTTCACATTAAATTCATTGAATTTCACTGATTTACACTCCATTGTTCATATTTTACCTACGTCGCCACTGTTATAACTTCAATAAAACACCGAAATATGTATTAACGTGTATTTGGCTAAGTAGCCATAATAGTAGTGAAACTTATCTTATGTCTACATTGCATAGTGTCAACAAAGGTAGTGAGGGTATTATAATATTGAAGTACCCTCAGAAGTTCAGACTATGATATCTACTTACAACCTAGTCACACATGTATATAACACTTATAAACGCTACATAGCACCTGTTTAACCAAGCAATGGATAATGAGGTCGAACGTATTTTAAACTGACAACATTGTACTAAAAAGTATTATGAATGACCTAAATGGCCAAATAGCATGTATCTAGTGCTAAATATCTTGAAATTAAAAAGTAAATATAATACTTTTCTTTGTATCGTACCACCAACTTAACTGTGCAGTTTTCGAGGGCGCTACTGGTCAAGGAAATTAACTACAAACTGTCACAACAACAATTTGAGAGAATGTTGTAGTTCTTTTTTCTGCCACCTGAACAGATAAGTTGGTGGGTCTGTAACTAAATCAGCTGATCAGAAATATGGGCGCCATCTTGTTACTTAAAATTTAAACAAGGGTGGGACGGTGTTTAAATTGACAGCTGATTTAAGCAGTACTTAGGTACTGGATAAAGTTATGTAGCGTTTATGAGTAAGAAATTTTGCTAATCAGCGGCTAAGTAATGTTTAAAATTTAAGTAGCGTTTATAAGTAAGGCTGATAATGTTTACATCTAGTATTGTTTAGTCATATACCTACTAGTAAGGGCCAAGTCAGATGTGATATTAAGTTATTGTATATTCCAACCTTTAAATATATTTCTTATTGGCTTTTGGTCAACCTTACTTGGGTCATTTAGTAGGGCGTTCGGATAGCCTATCGGTGCCAAAAATAACACTCACAAACGCTAAAAATGATCACACGGGCCGTTCGTTTTGGGACTTCGTGAGCAAAAATATCGTTTTCGCTCACCGTTCGGATAGCTTTGAAAACGCTACAAATGACAGAGAAAAATGATATTTTTGACCCATGTCTTACCGTGGGATCGTTGTGATCGTTTTTTGACAACTGCTGTTTTGACAGTTGTATTTGGCGCGATTGAAGAGTTTCACAAGTTTTTTATTTAGTATTTACATTTTAGTTAGATAAATATATAATATAAATACTATATTATATAGTAGGTACCTATTTGTTTTGTTAATTTTAGAGATTGATTCCATGTTTCGTACTGTGCAAAATTGTTAAAATATTGTCGGTTGTCAAAGTATGTTTTAAGCCGTTCGGATAGCATGCAGTAATTGGTGGTCAAAAATAGCAAAATCTTCTATCCGAACGCTAAAACACAAATGCCACTTTTGAAACTGCTACAAACGCAATCGAGCCAAAACGAACGCCCCTTAGAAAGCTATCAACAATGTTGTACCTAGTTTTGAAGCTAGAGCTAATTTAGATGTTTTATTTTTAATTTGATTGTTTATTGCCTCTACACAAGATGAGTTGCTATTGAAACCGAACATGAAGATTATTTGGTCTTTGGGTGATTAGACCTTCATATGGACTGCTGTGCTAAGATATTTCAATTTCACTTTTCAAGTGGTTTCATACATCTTTTTATTGGTGAAGAGAAGTTTCCAACTATTTCAAGGAAAATATTTTTTGATTACTGAAAAAGGTTTTATCAAAATTGTTTAGTGTTGCTCTATTCAAATTGTAGTGATTTTCTGTAATATGTATGTATGAATTTATGAATCAATCTAATTTTTCGGGGCTATTGCCCCAGACAGTTGGCGACTTAGGTCTATGGCCTTGCCATTCCTAAGATGATTTATTAGCTTTGATTCCGCTGTCCACATTTTCAACATAAAAGAATTTTCTTTGTTTTTGTGACCATAATAGGATGGTGGTGGATAGTGCTCAAAAAAGTAGTCGTAAATAGTGTTCCGGAATGTCTACTTGACTATTTAAATTTTGTTTTGATCCAGGATATTTTAGTATTGGTTATATAATTTGCAAGTTGACTGTTTAAAGGAAGGGATGCTAAGATGTACTAAGGGACTCCTGGTAGCTATCTCACAATGGCTCACCTTGTGATATGTGAAGGTCACTCTACCTGCAGTGATTGTTGAAGAACTTACCAACAACTGTTGTGCTTCCCCAACATAATGTCTTTAAATGCTTCAAGTGCCAGACTCGTCTCTTGTAGTTTCCTGAATTTTAGGTATGTATTATCACTATGTTTGTTGTTGAATAATTCAATGGACAGTCTTCTGCCTCCAACTCTCGCACTGTCCCATGGGTATTTTTCTAAGTTGGACTTTTAGCTTTTAATCCCCAGGCTTGGCTTTCATTCCAGCAGTCAATTGCCTTTCCAGCAGTCAACTGTCTTTCTATGGTCATCCCGTCTCTCCGGGCTATCAAATTGAGGACGAGAAAGAATAGTTTATGGCCCTAGATTTTGGCGTATACCAACACATCAGGATACAAATATTGCAGATTAATCGTCATCATGAAAAAACTGGCTAAGAGTTCGCCCTCGCGTGACGTGCACACACGGCTGCGGACGGTGAGGCACCCATGAAACGCTAGACATGAGTCATAGTGTGCATGCTATCGCTCTCGGGTACGCGCGTGCACACATACAAGCCGCGTTTGGTACCGCTCAATGAAGTCAAACTACTTATCTTGTTATACTATAGCCTTGCAACAGCCCATAAAAGAAAAAGTTTTTGAAGCGGCTGTAGGGAAGTTTGCTTAGCCTATATGGAGCTGTGACATATTGACGGATGAACTGACAGACACCGAAGTCTCGTTAATAGGGCTCCGCTTTGCCCTTTGGGTATGGAACCCTAAAACGGGTATAAAATTTAAAATAGACACATCCTTATTTCAGCACTTAGACAAAAAAAAATATTGTACTCAACTCAATTACTTCTAGATGTAAATATTGCACATCCTAGTAAACAAAAAATTTTTTTCTTTTTATAATTTTTTAATAGGTATTAGATCTCACAAAATTTGTTTGAGTTGTTAAGCAAATATTTGTTTTTGGTCAACCTTTTACATAAAATATCAGGTTTGTAACTCATTTCACTTTCAAAATAGAGAATTGTAACTTACGCATAGGTCGAGTAGGGCTCCATTTTGCCCCTTGGGTACGGAACCCTAAAAAAAGCTGAATATTACCCAAGTGTATACCCATTTGCTACTAACTTTCGCCTGAGCAAATTTAGGTTTATTCGCACTTCCTCGGAAACTAATCAGTAAATCGGGATAAAAGTAATCACATATTTTTTTTAGTATCTGAGCCTTATATAGAGTCATATCTGTCACACAGGCTACAGATGGTTGGAATAAATGGCAAAACATCTTCTGGGTCTTTGTTGATAAATATAGGAGTGCACCAGGATCCATTTAAGGCCCTTTTCTGTTTCTAGCGTATATTAATAATTTCTCTTTCATGGTCAAAGATCTGTTTTATTTGCAGTCATCTGCAGCACTCTGGTTTTAAAATAGATTTTTACATACATTATAGACAGAATATAAATTTCATTCAAATCCTTCAGCGGTTTCGGATTGAAGTGGTACTCGAAACCAATACTCAGGCACAAACTTTCGGATTAATAAAATCATTGCAAATGTTTTTGTTTTCTGTTGACTAACCAACAAACTTATCTATTACTAGCTGTACCCGCGACTTCGTACGCGATTGCCGTACCCGCAAACTAATTATTCACATTTGAACACTGTTTATCTCATATTAAGCAACGTTGTGGTCTGTGGTGAAGCACTCTTAGTAAAGCATAGCTCAGAAAGGAGCTTTTTACTTTGGGTTTGATAACTCCGAGCTTGTTTTTCCAGAAGACAGTAGTTAAGTAACTCAGAGAGTTCCTTCGCGGTTCGCATAATAAATGTTGTAGCAAAGTAGGTATTTTGTGCGTTTCTTTGTAATTTCGATTATAAAACGATATTTTTTTGCCTAGGTTCTCCTTGTTTGGCGGTAGAACAAATATATTTTAGATTGTACACTTCTATTGCGCAGTCTCCAAAATGTATCCGGCAAAAGATAGATAGTTAAAAAGATAGATAGTTAAAAAAATAGATTGTGGCGAATGTTCCAGATTTTAGAGTTTTATCTTAGCAAGCTGGCAAATCTAAATAAGGATGCCGAGATGCCCGTGGGGTGCCGAGCTGCCCATGGGGTGCTGGGCTGCCCGTGGGGTGCCGGGATGCCCGTGGGGTGCCGGGCTGCCCGTGGGGTTCCAAGCTCGCTCATCACTATTCTAACAAAAAAAGAATAGTTGAAATTGGATTACGCGTTCATAAAGTACAACTAAGTAACAATTTGACTTTCATCCCCTTTCCCAAAGGAACCGTGCAAAATTTCGGGATAAAAAGTATACAATAATGTTCTTCGTGGTGTGTACTCAAATCTTGTTAAGTTTCATTGAATTCCATTCAGTAGCCCATGGAGTGCTGGGCTGCCCGTCGGGTGCCGGGCTGCCCATGGGATTCCGGGCTCACTCATCACTATTCTAACAAAAAATAATAATTGAAATCAGACTACGCGTTCATTAATTACAACTAAGTAACATTTTAACTTTCATCCCCTTTCCCGAGGGAACCGTGCTGAATTTCGGGATAAAAAGTATACAATAACCTTCTTTTTAGTATGTACTCAAATCGTGTTAAGTGTCATTGAATTCCATTCAGTAGCCCATGGGGTGCTGGGCTGCCCGTGGGGTGCCAGGCTGCCCATGGGGTTCCGGGCTCACTCATCACTATTCTAACAAAAAAGAATAATTGAAATCAGACTACGCGTTCATTAATTACAACTAAGTAACATTTTAACTTTCATCCCCTTTCCCGAGGGAACCGTGCTGAATTTCGGGATAAAAAGTATACAATAACCTTCTTCGTAGTATGAACTCAAACCGTGTTAAGTTTCATTGAATTCCATTCAGTAGCCCATGGGGTGCTGGGCTGCCGGTGGGGTGCCAGGCTGCCCATGGGGTTCCGGGCTTACTCGTCACTATTCTAACAAAAAAGAATAATTGAAATCGGACTACGCGTTCATTAGTTAAAACTAAGTAACATTTTAACTTTCATCCCCTTTCCCGAGGGAACCGTGCTGAATTTCGGGATAAAAAGTATACAATAACCTTCTTCGTAGTATGAACTCAAATCGTGTTAAGTTTCATTGAATTCCATTCAGTAGCCCATGGGGTGCTGGGCTACCCGTGGGGTGCCAGGCTGCCCATGGGGCTCCGGGCTTGCTCATCACTATTCTAACAAAAAAGAATAATTGAAATCGGACTACGCGTTCATTAGTTACAACTAAGTAACATTTTAACTTTCATCCCCTTTCCCGAGGGAACCGTGCTGAATTTCGGGATAAAAAGTATACAATAACCTTCTTCGTAGTATGAACTCAAATCGTGTTAAGTTTCATTGAATTCCATTCAGTAGCCCATGGGGTGCTGGGCTACCCGTGGGGTGCCAGGCTGCCCATGGGGCTCCGGGCTCGCTCATCACTATTCTAACAAAAAAGAATAATTGAAATCGGACTACGCGTTCATTAGTTACAACTAAGTAACATTTTAACTTTCATCCCCTTTCCCGAGGGAACCATGTTGAATTTCGGGATAAAAAGTATACAATAACCTTCTTCGTAGTATGAACTCAAATCGTGTTAAGTTTCATTGAATTCCATTCAGTAGTTTTGGAGTGATGCGCGGTCGGGATACAGACAGACAGACAGACAGACAGACAGACAGACAAAAATAAAAAAAAAATACAGTTTTGGCATCAGTATCAGCTACAGAGTGCTCTCAAATTTTTTTTTGCAAATATCTCTTATGTACAGAATTGGACCTGTTACAGTTTTATTATAAGTATAGATTATGAAACATTTTGTTTGGGTTGTTAAGTTGCGCGCGCAACACATATATAACTTTTCATCACAACATTGACGCAAACGATCCCAGGGTTGTCAGATTGTTAGACGACACACACGACGTAAATTTATTTAGTAAAATAACTATAACATGCTTGCCGCACGTAGTTTTGAATTATGCTGCTGTAGCGATGAACGGTGGGCGAAATATTTTCAGTGTGGTCTGAGGCGAAAAGTCATTGAAGCAAAATCCACGAAATCGAAGAACATTGCAGCGACTCACGCTGAGGCGAGAAGTTGTGATTATTATAATAAATTTAAGGCAATTACTAGTCTATAGCAAAATCATACTCTACATATTATATACATAGATGCTACGACGAGCGAAGCGAGGATGAGTGTTAGGTCACTGGTGACCACAACAACGCGTGAGCGAAGCGAGATTATCGCATCAGCGGCAAGCGAAGTGCCATTTGCTTTTATATTTAAAAAAATATATTGCGAAAATATGAATAACAGTAGGTAAATAGCCTTGAATCTGACAAATAGACAAAAATCTGGTACCATAATTTTCGCCACAACGTCGTTTCACCGTCATTCAAGACTACGTATGTGACCCTTATAACACATAATAGCGCTTACGTTGCATTATTTTTATCCTGTCGGTTTATCCGCTCAAGATCGGAGAATGCCAATTCGTACATAATAACAATAGATTCAATTGTTTTATTTATTAACGATCTGTAGCAGTTAAACACAGCAGTATAACAAGCCCATCGTAGTTGTTTAATTTACGGGTAGTCGTTGCGAAACCAAAAGCGCATTGCTTCTGTGTTTTCTAGAAAAGCTACTCAATAATACGAAATATAATGTTGTCTTAGTGTTAAATATAACTTGGTTTCGGTTTTCAAGTCTTGAGGAAAATACCTACCCGTTTACGATGAATGCTCACCTAGACGCGCTTCAAGAGCCGCACGCGCCGCAGTTGTCGAATTCGTTTAGAAATGCCCATCCGCAGGGAACGACCCGCATTTATAAATTAATCCTATGACTTCAGCGCTTTCGATTCCTGCGGCGCATCTAATTCCGCATTCAATTTTACCCCCCGCGCGGGCAAAGAGGCGGGTTATCGTAATTTGAACTCTGGACACAGAATATAATGTTCTGGGTCTCTAGCGCTGACACGTGGGATTTAGAACAACAAAAGAAGTTTCTAAGAACAGATTTGCTTTTATATTTTCGAATCCCGCTCCTGACCATATTTTTTCCTCTCGTTGTAATTTTTAATATATAAGGTGTTATTATTATGTATATTTATTATTTGTATTACACACAGAGTCCAAACAAATTCTCTAACTGAGTAGAGAGTACGGTGGTTTCATTTGTAACTGCCTAGGTCGGTTTGATGTGTTTGTTTCGATTAATATATTTAATGGAATGGTCTAGACTTTCAATCACGACCAGCTTCAAGATACGTTATCTAAATAAGTTAGTTGGCAACCCTATTTAATATAAGATGACCACAAACAGTAAACAAGTTCACTTTGTTATCAGGAACCCCTGCATAAGGTCGACTTGATATAAGCCTGTTGACAGCAATTGTCTCAATATTATCAGTTCTATAAAACTATTTGGAAGAAACAGTCATGGCCACCAATGGAAAATTAGGTGAGTTTTATACAATACGTAAATAGATAAACCCATTGCATTGTGGATAATTATAACTATAGAAATAACAATAGAAATGGACATCGTCCACGGCAGATGCTAAGAGGTCAATATGCCTGTAGAATTATGTGGACTCATAAATTTTTGGTCATTGTTGAAATATTTTAGCGTACTCACATAAAGTACCCGTAGGGTGCCGGGCCAGAATGTAACCTGCACATCTTCCCGTGGATGTCGTAAAACGCGACTATATAAGGGTTATACCGAAAGGTGGGCAGCAACGCCTTCTAAGGATCTGTTATCTTACACTGTGATCACCAAGACGCCTGCCTATCATGGGGATTATGGCAACCCCCACCCCTCCTCCTTTAATGGGCTGTGTTCAGCAGTGATAATACGGCTGATACAGTACATAAAGTACCCATTATAGTGCCTACAATTCTGCTATATGGTGTTTTTAAACAAATAAGGAATTGTTGTAAGATAGAAGAGAGAATATAAAATTCATTTTCATTCAAGTTTGTTTCTGTTATTTGTGTTTTTTTGAATCTTTAAACCAATTTGCTTCGCTTTTTTCGCCTCGTGTTTTCCGACAGCATTATTTGACATATCTCATTTTAGTTTTAGCCATGTTCATCTTTGATGCATCACTTACCAACAGGTGGCAGAGTGGTCAAAAGCTAGCATATCCTGTAAAGAAGTAAATTTCACTGTGTTTAATATTTTACCTTTTTAATTTTCAGCTCTTCTCAGTGTGTCAGACAAGAGTGGGCTGTTGCCCCTTGCCAAGAGCTTGGCAGAAGTAGGCCTTCAATTGATTGCAAGTGGTGGGACAGCCACAGCGCTCCGCAATGCTGGCCTCAGTGTGCTCGATGTCTCGGACATTACCAAGGCACCTGAGATGCTCGGAGGAAGGGTCAAGACTTTGCATCCAGCTGTGCATGCCGGTATCTTGTCTAGGTAAGAGTTACTTACATTTTTTGAATATAAATATACCCTTATGAATGTCAATGTGATATACATGTATGACCCTTTAGATATAATGAAGGGTAAGATATATTACCATTAGTTCCCACTAATTGAATAAAATACAGGAAGAATTAGTAGTATAGTCATATATGCATATAACGAAAGCTAGACTATGCAGTTAAAAAGGGAATGGTCGAGTGGCGTAAAGCATCGCGTTATAATCTCGAAGGGGTTCAATTTCTGAGATGGAAAGTTATTAGGTTATTCTGACAAATACATTTTCAGTCTGGAGTCTCGAGCTGTGCACGGTAGAAGGCAATAAAATCATCCTCTAACACACGGCATCAGACGTATCTGATACACAGAAAAAAAAGACTTCTTTAGCCAAGAATATACATTGTCTTAATAAATTCAAGACAATGCTGTATTACAACAAGAATATATTCTGAACTGAAAAATAATCGAGTCTTGATATTACACTCGAATATTCTTAGGAATATTGTTTTGACCCAAAAAATATTTCTTCACATAAAGTATTCAAATTATTATTTCAAGATAACGAAAATATTCTTCTAACAATAAAATAGGAATTCTTCTGTTAACATTTTATTCTATAAATAAAATTTCTATATTCTTTCTTGAAATATTTTTAAATATTCTTTTTCGAATGTAATTAAGGTGCTTCACTTACGAATATTTATGGTAAGATTCTTGGATTCAAAACTAACCATATTCGTATTTAAACACTAACGATTTCTTCTAAGAAGAATGCAATATATACTTTGATTCAAGAATATATTCCTGAGAATATTGTGTTCTGTTTTCAAGAATATATTGTTTTCAATATATATGAATCACAAATATTCTTGAATAAAAACACACTGCGTTGGCTCAAGTATTCCTTTTTTTCTGTGTAGAATGTGGGTTTTTAGACTTCAGACATTTCCTCATTGAAGATACAGAGGTGTTAGGATGTGTTGTTTTTATATGTATGTATATTATAATTTTGACTGCTTATGTGCGAGTACAATGAAGCCACCTAGTACTTCTTTTACCTATATGCACCGCTTGGAAAAGAAGTGATGGAGTTTGAGATCTTTACCCATCAGTAGGAAACTATAGGTAATGAATAAAAAATGGCTATATCTTGTGTATGTTATTGCAGCAGCCCTTGAGACTTATTAATACCTAAAATTCTTCTACTACAGTAACTATTATTCGATTATATACCCAATGTTATTAGCAGAATTTAAGAGGCATTCAGCAACTCGAGTGTAATCGATTTAACGGACGTGTCCTATGACCATAATTTGAGTATCAAAACCGCGAGTAAAAAACATCGCGCATTATCAAGGAATGTTCTTTACGAGAAGCATAATTCTCGCAATCTGGTACTGCAAAGGCAGTTAAGTGTTTGACCACTTTTTGGGAGGTTTTGCTTTATTTACAGGCTCACTGAATCTGACCAGGCAGACATGAGTCGTCAGAATTTCGACATGATAAGCGTGGTTGTCTGCAATCTGTACCCGTTCGTGCAAACTGTATCCAAGCCCAATGTAACTATAACTGATGCTGTTGAGAATGTGGACATCGGCGGAGTCACCCTTCTTCGGGCCGCGGCGAAGAATCACGACAGAGTAACCGTTATCTGCGATCCCAGTGATTATGAGAAAGTTGTGCAAGAGCTTAAGAATAATAAGGATCAACAGACATCGCTGGAGACTAGGTGAGTTTATTATAAAAAAGCAGTGCAATCTTGTTTAGTTGGTGCTTATAGATTTTTCATATTAAAACTATTGGAATAAAGAATCGATACTAGTCAATAAGATATATGAACTACGTTCTTGAGAAGATATTCCAGACAAAAAATATGTATGGGCCTGGGCAGGGCGAATGCGCCGTCTGACTGAGAAATACTTCCTACATTGCTAAATGTCGTATAACAAAACTATTAAAATATGCAGCGCTAGATCGCTTAAAGATTTAGAGCTTGATCGCTTTATAATCTATGATAGCAGATGGTGTAGCATTTAAATGAAGTTTTTTTCTTTTGTTATATTATTACCTATTTATTAACTTATACAACAAGTAATTTTACGTAGTACTTGACTGCAGAATTGTTATTTAGGTCCAGGTTCAAACTTTGATTTTAATTCACGTATTATTAGCGCAGCTCCGTATACGCCCACACTGCATAAATGTCGAAGCCACACTAACTAAACTGTATGGATTTCAGTACAGTTAAGTCGAACAAAGTGAGCGTTCGGATCACGAAATTTAGTTCGTAGTACATGTATAGCGAAAGTACTAGCCAAAAACGGCATTGTAGAGAGGACACATATTAAGGCGGGTATACAAATGGCTGTAGCTTGCACATTTGCATAAAAGCTCCTTGCATATGCCGCCTACTTTTATGTGTATACGCTAACTGGCATGCCTGTATCTGCCATGCAAGTAGATAGCACAATATTTGATTTAGTGACATGCAACGTGAGGGAGGGGCCGCGGGGGGCTGTCTCGTGAACTGGTTTGTGTATACGTCTTTAAAATGCAGGCATGCAAGGTCGTAAATTACATGCAAGTTTAACTTGCAAATCTATCCACATTGTGCCAGTTACTTCTAAATACCGTTAACAAGCATGCAAGCTACTGATCCATTCTACTGGTGTGTGTATCCTAGGCTTTAGTGAAGTAACGCAAATTCAATTTGGCTTTTTCTAATGCAAGCTTTTGTATTTTTATATAGGTCTTTCCTAATCACACGATATGAAGGATTGGGTAAACAATGCTTTCAAATTTAAAAATGCTTTTTTTACAATATTGTCACAATATTATTATAAATTGTTATTACACTGTTCTTAAAAACGTTCTTATCTGCTTCTTAATACAACAAACAATGAGCATAACTAACCAGTGATAAGTTTGTTCAATACTTAATTATGCCAATAAAGATATTATAATCATAGCTGGTTACTGACCTCGATGTATTGGTATGGTGAACGATAATATGGCTTGGTGAAATCTACACTAATATTAGAGGAAAACCTTTGTATTTTTGTATGCAACGTATAAACTTAAAAACAACTGGACCGATTTGGATGGAAATAGTTTGAGACCCGCCGAAGGACATTTTGCGTGATAACCGACACACGCGCGGGAGGAGCCGCGGCCGGAAAGCTAGTATTCTTAAGGACTAAAACTAAATGGAACTGAAGTAACATTAAGCGCCCGTAGTGTAGCTTACTTAGTCAATCTTTCTTAAACAATCAACTAGGTTAAGCAACGTCCGCTGTGGTCATGACTTAGATGGGTGACCGCTAGTGGCATTACTACTAAGCGCTTCCGTGATTCCGAGGCAAGTAAGGCAATCGGTCCCGGTTGTTGTCTTAGGATGGCAGTCGTTTAGCATGGTAATAAGACATTTTGCAACAATCCGTCTGGCTAGCTACCACCCCTAACCCATTGGCATCGGCGATAATGATAACAATAGAATTTCATTCATAACTAGGACGTAGTGTTCCTGACGATGCCAACTTATTAAGTAAAAAATCTGTCGCCAAGCACCTTATGGTGTTCCGCCAGTTGTCGTTGAGTGCCACTAATTCTAGATTAGCTTGAACAACACCTTTGACAACCTCATCACTTCAGGCGACATAGAGGGCAAAGGCAGGCCTAAGTAACTCATTCTTCTCGGCGTATTTTATTTGAAAATATAAACCTAAATTAATTAACTTCTGTGATTGGGTGGTCAGCTTACAAATATGTACTGCATAATAATGACTACATGCCAATCGTTGGCTCCAGAAGCAGCATCACAGTAGAAAGGGGTAAAGAAGTAATGTGGTAATAAAGGGTAAAGAGGTTGACGTAACATCGCATGTCTTTTTTTCTTGTCACCACCGGCACCTCTGCATTCCTATTCATAACATAGAGGAAATAGAAATATTCATATTTTGTTAATATTTTCAGGCAAAAGCTAGCTCTGAAGGCGTTCACGCACACCTCAGAATATGACCTTGCCATATCGGACTACTTCCGCAAACAATACTCCAGTGGGCAGGCACAGATGACCTTGAGATATGGTAACATTATTTTGAATTTATAGTATTCTCTCAATATATACTGCATGCTCGTCTGAGTAACGACCTCCAGTAGAAAATCTGTCGCCGAGCATCTAATGGTGTGCTTCAAATTAGCAAATGATAATTATAGTCAGATACTGGCTATGGAACAACCGCACCGGAGCCTTTCTAACTGGAACACAGTAATGTGAAACTGCTTCGCGGTAGAAATAGGTATGATGGCAGTACTTCCCGGACGAACTGACACAAACAATTTTACTGCTTCTACCAATAGTAATAGAAAACCAATTTTCCTATGGTAGGATAATAATGCAACAGATTCGCGTT
Organism: Plagodis pulveraria; assembly: GCA_963890685.1. Taxonomy (NCBI): domain Eukaryota; kingdom Metazoa; phylum Arthropoda; class Insecta; order Lepidoptera; family Geometridae; genus Plagodis; species Plagodis pulveraria. Next base: position 10,723,041 of record OY982959.1, read on the forward strand.
GAACTGGCCGGTCACTTTTCCATACAAACGTCGTAGGGTGATCACTCCCTTATTTGAGTATTTAGGTCCAGACTTAAGCATAATATCGATTGATATCGTCATTATCTAGGCTTGAATTTAATTAGATAATTAAATTGTAAGTTATGAGCCTTGAAAACTTTATATGAAAATGTTTCGAGGCTCATAATTCTCAAGTTAATTATTTTATTAAAATTTCGGCATCATACAAGCCTAGATAATGACGAGATCAATCGGTATTATGCTATAGTTCTAAATACTCGAATAAGGGAGTGACCACCCTACGACGTTTGTATGGAGAACGGGTCGGCCAGTTCACCCTTAATTAATAATAAATTAAAACATGTAACCTCCATGTTATAAATAGTTTGTGGTAATTATTGTTGCTATTAAAGGGTTAAACATTCTAGCTGACTACTGCAGATGATGCCACTCTAACTCAAGCTTTGATTTTGAGGTGATAATCGTTCCTATATTGACATAAGGCATTATGGACCTGTTCACACAAGAAGGGGCGCCATTATACAGTAAATTATCGATGCTCATTCGTACAGGTAGGCCTCGTTTTTACATTACATCTTAGTGGGCAGGCCTAGTTCACTTTGCACTTTAGGTACTAAGCTACAAGTACATCGGCGTATCCGTCCAGAAGGGATTATTCATCCGTGGGAGCCGCGTCAGAAGAGATCAGAGCTATACGTTGTTATGCTATAGAAAGAGAGACGCCTTGTAGGTGAATATAAATATTAAGTACTCCGTGGTTTGCGAGCTGAAGTGCACTTTATTGCTCCGTAGCTAGAGTAGCTTATTTATTAGAATGGCTTTTTCAAGAAATTCTTCTGGTCTTTTTTATCTGTGGTGAGCGTGTAAATGCATTTGGTATGTACAGTTAAACAATAAAGTATAATATATGACCGTTTCAAAACATGGAACCGACGAGAGATGGAAACATGAGGTTATATGCACACCTTACGTTAGCCCTAAACTCATACCAATTTTAATTTTAATGCCATTTGAACATAAGTAACCAATTCATATTACTTCTACCAGGAATGAACCCGCACCAAAAACCAGCACAAGTATTCACAACTAGAGACAAGCTACCTCTCACCACTCTGAACGGTTCTCCTGGTTTCATCAACTTGTGTGACGCACTAAACGCGTGGCAACTCGTGAAGGAGTTGAAAGAAGCATTGGGTCTGCCAGCTGCCGCTAGCTTCAAACACGTGTCGCCGGCAGGCGCTGCTGTGGGCCTGCCTTTGAACGAGGAAGAGGTATCTACATAATATATCATAATATTGTATTATATACTGCTAGCAAGTGCTCTCAACTTGTGTCACGCACTAAACGCGTGGTAACTCGTGAAGGAGTTGAAAGAAGCATTGGGTCTGCCAGCTGCCGCTAGCTTCAAACACGTGTCGCCGGCAGGCGCTGCTGTAGGCCTGCCTTTGAACGAAGAAGAGGTATCTACATAATATATCATAATATTGTATTATTTACTGCTAGCAAGTGCTCTCAACTTGTGTCACGCACTAAACGCGTGGTAACTCGTGAAGGAGTTGAAAGAAGCATTGGGTCTGCCAGCTGCCGCTAGCTTCAAACACGTGTCGCCGGCAGGCGCTGCTGTGGGCCTGCCTTTGAACGAGGAAGAGGTATCTACATAATATATTATAATATTGTATTATATACTGCTAGCAAGTGCTCTCAACTTGTGTCACGCACTAAACGCGTGGTAACTCGTGAAGGAGTTGAAAGAAGCATTGGGTCTGCCAGCTGCCGCTAGCTTCAAACACGTGTCGCCGGCAGGCGCTGCTGTAGGCCTGCCTTTGAACGAAGAAGAGGTATCTACATAATATATCATAATATTGTATTATTTACTGCTAGCAAGTGCTCTCAACTTGTGTCACGCACTAAACGCGTGGTAACTCGTGAAGGAGTTGAAAGAAGCATTGGGTCTGCCAGCTGCCGCTAGCTTCAAACACGTGTCGCCGGCAGGCGCTGCTGTAGGCCTGCCTTTGAACGAAGAAGAAGTATCTACATAATATATCATAATATTGTATTATTTACTGCTAGCAAGTGCTCTCAACTTGTGTCACGCACTAAACGCGTGGTAACTCGTGAAGGAGTTGAAAGAAGCATTGGGTCTGCCAGCTGCCGCTAGCTTCAAACACGTGTCGCCGGCAGGCGCTGCTGTAGGCCTGCCTTTGAACGAAGAAGAGGTATCTACATAATATATCATAATATTGTATTATTTACTGCTAGCAAGTGCTCTCAACTTGTGTCACGCACTAAACGCGTGGTAACTCGTGAAGGAGTTGAAAGAAGCATTGGGTCTGCCAGCTGCCGCTAGCTTCAAACACGTGTCGCCGGCAGGCGCTGCTGTAGGCCTGCCTTTGAACGAAGAAGAGGTATCTACATAATATATCATAATATTGTATTATTTACTGCTAGCAAGTGCTCTCAACTTGTGTCACGCACTAAACGCGTGGTAACTCGTGAAGGAGTTGAAAGAAGCATTGGGTCTGCCAGCTGCCGCTAGCTTCAAACACGTGTCGCCGGCAGGCGCTGCTGTAGGCCTGCCTTTGAACGAAGAAGAGGTATCTACATAATATATCATAATATTGTATTATTTACTGCTAGCAAGTGCTCTCAACTTGTGTCACGCACTAAACGCGTGGTAACTCGTGAAGGAGTTGAAAGAAGCATTGGGTCTGCCAGCTGCCGCTAGCTTCAAACACGTGTCGCCGGCAGGCGCTGCTGTAGGCCTGCCTTTGAACGAAGAAGAAGTATCTACATAATATATCATAATATTGTATTATTTACTGCTAGCAAGTGCTCTCAACTTGTGTCACGCACTAAACGCGTGGTAACTCGTGAAGGAGTTGAAAGAAGCATTGGGTCTGCCAGCTGCCGCTAGCTTCAAACACGTGTCGCCGGCAGGCGCTGCTGTAGGCCTGCCTTTGAACGAAGAAGAAGTATCTACATAATATATCATAATATTGTATTATTTACTGCTAGCAAGTGCTCTCAACTTGTGTGACGCAATAAACGCTCGGTAACTCGTGATGGAGTTGAAAGAAACTTTGGGTCTGCCAACTACCGCTATAGCTTCAAACACGTGTCGCCAGCAGGCCTTTGAACGAGAAAGAGGTACTTACATAATATATCACATTTTATTCTTAACTGAAAGCAGTATGTGTAGTGCTTTGCAATTCGTGATGGATTTAAAAGGAGCATTGGATCTGATAGCTGCCGCTAGCTTTACACACGTGTCACTCACTGTTAATGTAGTGATTTTAAACTTGTATCACGCATTCAACACTTCGCATCCCCTGTAGTTCTATATCAGAAACTAAACTATCTATTATCTGTATATTATGTATCAGATACTCTTTTTAAACAACAAATATTGAAAACGCCGAGTTATAGTGTAATTTTTTTAAGCTGTGAATGTCTGAGTATAACCTTGTAACAGATGCAGAGATACATTAACGCGAAGAACAACACAATGAAGACAAATCTGTCGTGATCTGTTGGAACTGAACATACTTGGGTAAAATTATGTTGTAGATACTTTAGTTCCTGGAATTAAATACAGGATATATTTAACCTTATATAACTTCCGAATAACTTCCGCGAGGAATCGCAATGTACTAAAATACTACGCGGGCTTAATACGCAGACGGAAGCTAGTTAAATATAATAAGTTTTCGTATTATAAATTAATCTTTCTTTGTATATATATATATATAACAAATCTCACCCCGAAATTGTGATAGGCATTTGTTAAAGGTTTTTCTACAAGAACTTTGTTTTCTAAAACGAAATAAAACAAAGAATTTAGATGAAGATGCATCAAATTTTTATGGTATTGCGAAGAGAAAAGTTTGGCAATTATGTATGAAAAATGATATCTGGCAAATGTCCACCACGAGCACGCTGACAGATGTCGATTCTTTCATCAAAGGTTTTAATCACTTTTTGGCAAAATGGCGGGTCTATATATAGTTTTTAGGATAAAACCAACGGTGGGTTTTTCGAGCCATAGACCTTCTGCGTCTATAGTATTTTATAGAACTAAGTCATTGCTGCTCCATCAATATTTCAAACTGTACGGTGTATTGGATTTGTGCAGTTTTAATGAAGTTTTGGTTTATTGGCAGGCGTCTGTATGCACAGTATCGGACCTATTGCCAAAGCTGACCCCTCTCGCGTGCGCGTACGCCCGTGCCCGTGGTGCCGACCGCATGAGCTCCTTCGGCGACTTCGTGGCGCTCTCCGACGAGTGTGACGTCATCACAGCCAAGATCATCTCCAGGTACATATTCACCACCTACTATGATCTCAGAGTCAGATCGCCGTTTTATCCATCCTGCAGTTTATCCTACTCACGTGTCGTTCAATGTAGCCGTTCCTTTGGATTTTTGAACAAATTCCAGTTCCTGTTCTTAGTTTGGAGAACAGGTGCTCAGTTTTTATTCAGAGCCCATTTCCGACTAAACAGTATTTGAATTGTGTTTTTAGTCATAGTATTTAAACAACTTTAAACGGTTTAAATCGCGTATGTTTATCATTATTGGGTGACAGTCACCCCGTGACCACTATCGCTGCAAAGTATTTGAAACGTCGGGACAAAAATACCGATAAATATACGCGATTAAAACTGTTTAAAGTTGTTTAATTACCGTTTGAAGTTGTTTAATTACCGTTTAAAGTTGTTTAATTACTATGCGTATAATAATCGCGAGAACCTAAGACAACATTGTGTTTTAAGTGTTTAAAAACGCTGCTATATATAACTAACTATACCTGATGTTAATAACGATGATGTAGATCTGGGATCTGGTTTTCAACTGTTTTGTCAAAACACACCGGATCTTCCGATGTATTGGTGCTTGGTGATAGATTTTTGTACGTGAGTAGAATAGGGGGTTACGACCATAAAACGCCTACAGCCATTCAGTGAAGCCCAATTTCTTAACGAGTTTAAACGAATGAGTTCATGTTGGATATTTTCCTAATAATAAATATGTTCCCAGGGAGGTGTCAGACGGTATCATTGCACCGGGATACTCGGCCGAAGCACTAGAAGTGTTGAAAAAGAAAAAGGGAGGCAACTACTGTGTTCTACAAGTAAGTTGCTACAGTGGTGGATCCAGCCTTAGTTCCTTAGATTGAGTAACACTCCTACAAGCTTCCTTTTTTTTATTGCTGATAGGTAAGCCTTCGACCACAATCTCACCTGATGGTAAGTGATGATGTGGTGGAAGGTGCTAACAGGCTTAACCTAGAATTACAGGCTTTCAAGGACAACAATTTTCAACTTGAGGGTGGTAGCTAGCCAGGCCAGCAATCGCAAAAAGCCCTTCCACCATGCGGTGAAGCTCAAGCCGGCGGTGGGGATCGATCCAAGGACCTGCGGCACGGCAGTCCATAGCTATTACCGCTCGGCCATCACAGCTTCAGAAATAGAAGGCAGATGATAAGGTTTGTTTTAAAAATGTTGTTATTATACCTTAGATACCTTTTCCTACAGATGGATGCGTCCTACGAGCCGGATCTAATGGAACAGAAGACTATCTTCGGCCTAACATTGGAGCAGAGACGCAACGATGCCAAGATAACTCCCGAATTGTTCAACAACATAGTGACAGCCAAGAAGGAGCTGCCGGCGAGCGCTGTCAGAGACCTCATTGTGGCCACTATAGCTCTCAAATACACGCAGAGCAATTCAGTATGCTATGCGAGAGATGGACAGGTAACTCATGTTTATAAACTAACGTCTATTCACGCACACTTGCATGACAGTAGTATTTTGACTAACCCAAGTTTCAAATTAAGTGGCAAAGATCCTTATCACAAGTTCATTTGACTTCTTCTATCTTACGTCTTGGTAAGGGATGATATTGAGGATGGAATCTGGGTAAACAAGGATATATACAGGGTTATTGGTAAAATGCTACCAACCTGTTAGGGTTGACTTCTGGTAGTCCTAACAAACATTTTGAGATAAAAAAAATGTGTTTTTTTTTATCTTATATTTATTATTCCGTCAAATACACATAGTATTTGACGGAATAAACACGAGGACCGCCTGATGTTAAAAGTCTTTTGTGCCTGTAATGTAATATTTCATATTTTTTATTACATAGCTAGATGTAAATATTGAAAATTCTATTCAAAGGGAGCGCAGCGCGGTCCAGTGATGCCGCAACGGGCGCTCTTTAGGTGGTACTCGTACTTATTCCGTCAAATACATTTAAACAAACAAATAAAAACCGGCCAAGTGCGAGTGGAACTCGCGCACGAAGGGTTCCGTAACTAAATATTCTGTGAATAGTTAAAGCGTCTACCTGTCACCATTATAAGTATCGAGCAAGAAACCGTAAAAATATCAAGTTTGTTTTATGGGAGCCCCCCTTAAATATTAATTTTATTTTTAGTATTTGTGGCTATATCGGCAATAGAAAAATACATCATCTGTGAAAATTTCAACTGTCTAGCCATCACCGTTCTTGAGATACAGCATGGTGACAGACGAACGGACAACGAAGTCTCAGTAATAGTGTCCCGTTTTTAACCTTTGGGTACGCAACCCTAAAAAAAAAAAGTAGAAATGTTTGTTGCGACTAGCAGAAGTCAACCCTAAGAGTTTCTTAGCATTATACGAATAACCCTGTATAGAGCAATGATAAAGAAATGCGCAAACAATTTTAATTTTATGTTCCCATGTACCTAAGGTCTGATAATTTGTTGTTAGGTGATCGGCATCGGCGCGGGACAACAGTCTCGCATCCACTGCACGCGGCTGGCGGGCGGCAAGGCGGCGCTGTGGTGGCTGCGGAGCCACCCGAGGGTTTTGGACATGCGCTTCAAGGCCAGCGTAACGAGAGCCGTGCGTGCCAACGCCGTCGATAACTACGTCAACGGAACCGTCGGTCAGTATATAGATGCTTTGACGTTTTTTTTTGTGGACTAACCTCTGCCTATAACAGTTGCAATTCATCACAAGTCACGAATTGCACTGCGCCCGTCACATTGAGACATAGTTGTTAAGTCTCATTGTGCCTGTAATTTCACTGGCTCTCAAGGACTACTGCCGCTACACACCTTTCGGTGCTTGGCGACAATGGCAAAACTTGGCAAAATGCCCTTCCACCATGCGGTGAAGCTCAAGCCGGCGGTGGGGATCGATCCGGGATACTGTGGCACGGCAGTCCATAGCTATTACTGCTCGGCCATCATTGCTTCCACGTGTTAGACATGCGCTTCAGGGCCAACATGAGGGAACTGACCTGACTCTATACCAATAATATCCTCATCATCAGCATATACAGAATAAGTACTGAATTCTTTTATGTAGTGGGAATGACTTTTTCACTATTGATGTTCTTTAATGTATGGTAGTGAAAGTTGCGTATGGCAGAAAAAGTATGAAATTAGAATAAATACAGTGGAGATGAGAGCATTGAAGAGCGTGATTGGAGTCAAAAGGAGAGACAGGATAAGGAATAGTGTGATAAGGGAATGGTGTGGTGTGAATGAGGATGTAGTGACAAAAATCGAGAAAGGTATGTTAAGATGGTTTGGACATGTGGAGAGAATGAATGAAATGAGACTGACTAAACAGGTTAATATGGGACAAGTGAACGGAAGTTTTGGTGGGGGAAGACCTGGGCGAAAGTTCCGAAATCAGATTGAAGACGTTCTGAAAAAAGGCCAGGTCAGGAGTACCCTAAACCGACGCTAATGTATTAATGAGAGTAGCTGAAGCGAAAGAGATATGTAAGGATCGTAATAAGTGAAAATGTTTCATAATCGACAACTGAGCAACGCATATTGCAGGGTCTGACCTACCCTTGGAGCAGTGGAGCGCCCTGTTTGAGGGCGAAGCGCCGGCGCTGCTGACGGAGGCCGAGCGTGACGCGTGGCTTCAGAAGTTGGATAAGGTGGCTCTCGCCTCTGATGCCTTCTTCCCATTCCGGGACAACATCGATCGCGCCGTACAGGTCAGTAAAAAAATATGTTATTCTCCGATGTTTTAGATCTCGTTTAATATATAATAGCCTATTCATAGTAATATAGTTCTTCCACTGGTGACTTTTCTATAGAAAATGTTAGTGTTCGTAGTAAGTCTAGAATATGTGACTTTTTTAACACAGCGAAGCGACTCCAAATTAACATATCTGAGTCTTTATGTATAGATTCAACAAGTATCTGCGAGGCAAGCATTTTCCACCGTCGCCGAAAGCGTTGTCATTTTCTATCGTGAGCATGTGGTCAAATGCTTTATCATGAAAAATTCAACAGAAATAGACAAAACCTCTGCCTATAACAGATGCGTTTCGTCACAAGTCACGAATTGCACTGCCTCACTGTCACCTTGAGACATAATTGTTAAGTCTCATGTGCCTGTAATTTCATGCCTGCCTCTCAAGCACAGCTGCCGGAACATACCGTTCGGTGCTTGGCGACAGATTTTCTACTTGAGGGTGGTCGCTAGCCAGGCGCCAATGCCCTTCCACCATGCGTTGAAGCTCAAGCCCGCGGAGGGGTTTGAACCAAGGACCTGCTGCGCGGCAGTCCATAGCCAATGCCACTGAGCCATCATTGCTTCAAAACCTTATTCAAATAATGCGAATAATTATTTTTTAAATTAATAGCAGAATGTCTTCTCCGTTTACATACACTTACACAAACTCATCAACAAAACTTCACTATACACACATATACCTACACTCACTCACACCTAGTTGGGTACTCCTGATATAATGATGCTCCCAATAAGACGGGTGATCAAGAGCACCTTCACTCTACAAATATACAATCACACACAACGTATTCTTAACGTTTAAATTAATAAGATTTATAAACTTACATAATCTAAACGAAGACATAAATATCTATCATAATCTAACCTAGTACCACGGAAGAGCGAGACACTCTAACAAAGGTATCTATCTGCATATTTAAAAGAGTCTCAAAACCATGAAATGTATAATAGATTAAGTTTACTGAAATAAAATGTTTGTATTGTATTTGTTTCACAGAGTGGAGTTGAATATATCGGAAGTCCAGCGGGGTCCAACAACGATCAACAAGTGATAGAAGCGTGCAACGAACATAAGATTACTTTGGCTCACACAAACCTCAGGCTATTCCATCACTGACACATTCCTACGCACAAAAGTCCTTCTTATCGTATATCTAGGCTAGATAGTGGCCTTGTGCTACCATTATTCCACTTTTTAAAGATTTATTTAGATTTTATGTTTTCTTTTAAGTTAAGAGTAGCGAGTTCCCGGAGCGCTTTTCATACAAACGTAGTTTTGATATATTTTAAATACTAAGTGTTCAAACTCTGCAACATTTTATATGCATATTGCTTAGCCTAATAGCTATGCTTCTGGTTTGCCAGTTTTTCTATTGTCAGTTTTTGTTGAAATGTCAAAATAACAATTCTCATACAAAACGATTTTACGAAATATTTTTGAAAATACTTAATTTTACGGAAACCTGGCAAACCAGAAGCATAGATGTTAGGCTCAAAAATATACATGCAAAGATTCACCGATTTTGAATCCTTAGTATTTAAAATATGAAGAAGCTTTGTTTGTTTTTTTTGTTTAGTGAAAGACTATACTTAAAAAATACAACGACTTCAACAATTTAAAAGTATGAAACGCATTTTGGTTTTGTTAACTTAAATGACATAGGCATTTTACTGAGATATTTTGACTAAAACAATGATACCACCACTGAAGACCTACTCGTAACCTACCAAAGCAAAAAGAAACATCCAAATCAATTTCTAATTGGCGAAGTAATGACATAACAAACATACCGTCGCATAATTAACGTCCTCCTTTTTTACCACAGTTAAAAATATGACATGTAGGTATTTATTATATACTAGCGACCCACCCCGGCTTCGCACGGGTGCAATGCTGATACTAAATATACTACATAATATTTATATATACTACATAATATTTATATATACAACGTTTACACTTCTATGTCACTAGACAAAACAAACATGTTGTCTTTAGAAGTTACTACTAGTTACTTCTAGGTTAGCCTGAACAACATCTTCGACCACATCATCACCTACCATCAGGTGAGATAGTGGTCAAAGGCTAACCTATCAGATATTAAAAAAAAAAAACTCTTAATAGAACGACATATAATTGGCCATGTGAAAAACAATCAACGTGCAACGAAAAATCTAATGTAATGGCCATATTGATTTATAGTAAATGCGCAATTAATTGGATAAGGATTAATGCTGTATTGCCTAAAATCGCTTCGTAAGTAAGCCATTATTTTTCGTAAAAAGGAGGAAAAAATAGTTATTGGTATATTCCTAAGAGATAGGCATATACTATGGCGATCTTTTTTGAAGACCTTTTTAAGGTGTACAATACTGTAGTATATTATTTTGATCTATCTCGTAGGGTTCAGCCATTGTTGCAATGTAAGCGCAAAAAATTTAGTTAATTTACGACATCCCATTAGAAACCTCTAAAATTATAAATGTTTCTCTACTGCATTATGCATGTATTATACATATAAACCTTTCTCTTGAATCACTCTATCTGTAAAAGAAACCCGCGTCAAAATCCGTTGCGCGGTTTTACAGATCTAAGCATATATAGGGACAGACAGCGAAAAGTGACTTTTTTATACTTTGTAGTGATATTAGCTTGTCCTTGGTTTTTTTGAAAAAGAGACAGATAATGATATTGTCATTATTGAGTGAATCACAATCACAAACGAAATCGGTATCAAGTGACAAATATTTGATTTATTATATCTAATCCTCGCTGCATTCCGCGGAAACTGCTGCGGTATCGTAGTTTTTATTATATCGCGATAATTTTAAGCTAAAGTTATGTTCACAATCGATGTCTAATCTACATTAAAAGTAGGCATTAAGCTTGTCGTTTCTAACTACAAACCATATTACTTTTATCTATGATACAAACTATTCCAGAGTTTAACTAGCTAACTAACTATTTTACCATTGTATTATATGTAGATTTTGAAATAATTATACTAAAAGAATCTCTGAATCGATCACAAAATATTTTATACTAAAATATTGTGGGAAGTGTAGATTTTGTTTTGTTGTTATAAGAAACTGTTTGAAAATGTACAAGTATTTATATTTTTGAGAATAAAATGGAATACGGAAAAATGTATTGATTTATTTTTCAATTATTTCTAGCACGCTATATGCGAACTTGGGTTGGAGAAGAAAACATTTCCAAATATAATAGTGAAACGTTAGGGTTGTGCCAAAAAATCAGATTAAGTTTATCTTTACTTAAAACAAGTAAATCATCTCTAATTATAAGTAATTATTTATTACTTAATATTTTTTTATATATTTGTATTTATGAAAATTTCTTAATTATGTATGTACTTATATGTGTATAAATATGTAAATAATAAAATAGCAAAACAACGAGAGGGATAATAATTAACTGTAATTTTTCACAGTGATGGAATTTTAGCAAATGCCCATTTGTATAAATATACTTTTTAGTAATAATTTTACGCGATTTAGGAACCCGTATAAACTGCTAGGTGGTGAAATATTTCCATTAGAGTAAATCAACCTTGGAACCTAAAAGTAAATAATCTGTACCTATACCTACATATGAATGCACACAGATTCAAAAAGAGAATCAAATTTCGGTAAAATAGGTAGTGGCCCTGGGCCTGGCCTTGTATTATATATGTAGGTTATCCAGTTTTAACATTGCCTACTGTCCTAGACGTAAAGAAACAAATGCGTTAGATATAACAGTATTTTTAATAATTAACAAATGTTTAGTATACCCAGCTCTCTACATCAAAATATAAAAAAAATATGCCTCATACACGCACTGCACTCGTGAAAGCAAAATGCAAGTTAAGAGCCCTTTTACATTTTGCAGCCTTCTCACTCGCACTTTTAAAAGATAATTTCAAATAGCAACAATATGGTTTATATTTTTTAAAATGTGGTCAATCATTATTTTGCTGCATGCAACTATAGATGTTCTCTACTAATTTTCATTTTCATTTCTGTTATGGGGGATCCAAAACGCGTAATTTAGTTATTTTAAATTTTGGGCTTCTAATTCTAATTGGACTCAACATGTAACAAAGTAAAAATATGTTGGGAACATCTATAGTTGCATGCAGCGAAATAATGATTGACTACACTTAAAAAAATATAAACCATATTGTTGCTATTTGAAATAATCTTTAAAAGTGCGAGTGAGAGGGCTGCAAAATGTAAAAGGCCTCTTAAATGTGTGTACTCTAATCCCTTTATTGAAAGAATGAAATTGATGACAAATAAAAATCTATTTGTGCTTTTATGACATAGGTCATTTTCTGGCAACGCATTCTCGATACCTCTGGTGTTGCGGATGTTCGTGGGCGACCGTGATCACTTAGCGCCAGGTGAGCCGCCAGCTCGTTTGCCCTCTTATGCCATAAAAAAGGCAAAGTTGAATCTAGTTGGCAAAGTTGCACCAGTTTTTTAAAGTACAATTTTCGGTGTAAGATTCCTATAAGCACAGAGACAAAGATTGAAAGTAATTATTTGTGTGGATCTAGGGACAGATTCTTCCCTGGCCAGCTTTACGACGCATATTGAAGAGTTAGTTCGCTCGATAGCCTTCTCTTTCTGCGTAATAATAAATAGAAACGTCGTGTACAAGGAAGCCTTGGGCTGGCAAAGGTAGGAATGACTGGGAGAATTTTTATATTAATTTATTGGTATATATACTATCTAAGTATAATATAAGTAATAAACTCAATACTCAATCGTTTATTGCAATCATTAGGTACATACAAATGCGGCTTACATGACTTATATAAACAAACCAAAATTAGGTGGAATGGTACATAATGACCCTAATAGGATATAGCAATGTGTAGCGGAAGGGTACGACCTATTCCATAATCGAGGCATCCTTAAAAAAATATCAAGAGTATAGTATGTAACTCTTTTCGAGCAGTATATTATTTAGGACTATGAGGAATTTGTGAACATTTTCTATACTTTTGATTTGAACCGGTAATTTATTATATATTTTAGCGGCCATTGCGTTTGATCCTGAACTATGCATTTCTAATCTCGAGGTAGACACAACCATATCATGCTTTTAATTAGACCGTGTTGGGTAGTTTCGCTAATCTGATATTTTTGTAAAATGTAGGGGATATTTTTTTACAAACTTTCAATTTGCCAATATAAATATGGATGCCAGTGTTCATATTTTAAATCTAATAAAGTAGGGCCTATGAATTTTTTCTATACTTTTGTCGGGAAGCTTTATATTTACTAAAACACGTATGCGCTTTTTTGGATGATTAAGATATCTGTGGCATCTACACTATTTCTCCAAAGTATTATGCTGTAGCTCAATATACATAAGAAGCCGTTAGAGCTGTATCTAAGTTTGTTACTTTTCGTAATTCTCTAAGTGCATAAGTACTGTATCAGCCGGATCGTCCACTGCTGAACACAGCCTCCCCTATTAAGGGGGTATTTGCCATAATCCCCACGCTTGGCAGGCGGCTTGGTGATCGCAGTGTAAGATAGTAGTTCTTTAGAAGGCGCCGCTGCCCACCTTTCAGTATAATTATTCCCTTAGTCGCCTTTTACGGCACCCACTAGATGATATGGGAAGGTGCAATTCTAACCCGGCACCCCACGTGAAAGGGAGTGAGTAAGTAAAGCTTGCCAATTTTTTCTTTATTTTCTGTACGTGGCTTTTCCAATTTAAATGCGTGTCAATATCTTTTCCTAAACGTCGATACGTCAACACATTCTATTAAATTATAAATATATTTATCATTGTAAGAAAAAAATATGTCAAGGGGTGCTTTTTGATAGGGTCTATATTGCAAGATGTCAAAATATAGATGTCATCCTCGAAAATAACACACGATTCGTCAATTGTTTTAGAAAAATATAATATATATAATAATATAATCTACAATATAATACACCCGATCACAGATCCTTAGGGAATCGAATGGTTTATTTGTATAGAAGTAGATCTGACTGTACTTATTTCACCGTTGTCAGTCAGTCAAAATTTTCTATTTCATTCAACATATTGGTTGCGATTTTCTAAGTATGAGCTGAACCGTTTGTGTGCTGTATTCCTTTGCGTTGTTTGCATGTATTCCTTTGTCATATAATGTATTTAATGGTATGTCGTACCTAACTTTATCATATGCCTTCGTCATATCTAATAAAATGCCTAATGCGTATTTTTTATCGTCTAAGATTGTCAAGATTTTGTGAATATACGGCAAATATAATATAAATATAGAATATATACGGCAAAACGGGTTCCGAAAAAATCGTAGAACGGTTTTTTCGGAACCGGTTTTGAGTGTCATCAGATATATGAATTTTTCACAGAATGAATTCACAGGGGAATGCATTGCTTTTTCAAAAAAATTGATGATGTAGGCAAGAACGGTGATTGATTGAGGTAGAAGTTGTAGTTTGGAAAGATTTCTGTTTCTTTAGCAAAGTCAATCACATTTATTTGATACAAGAATAGTACATTAATCACCTATTTGTAAAGGGTACGTCAATTTTTTTTTTTACATAGTTACCTACTTAGTTGCAATTCTGCCGAAGCATGGCATGGCATCACATAATAAATCAAATCATTGACAAACATCATCCAGGAGTATATTTTTTTAATAAAGGAATTAATTTAACTGGTTGGACTTTGATTTGCTGCCAATCGATTTTATTAGAAAAATGTTCTGTTGACGTGATCACAACACAAGTAACTTAACACTCCTCCTTGCTTCGCTCGTCGTCGCACCTAAATTTGACTTAGCCCTAGACAAAACATTGCCTTCAAAGTCCAACACTCACACTACATTCGATTCTTCAATCATTCTACAAGTAAGAACTCCGAAACTATTAATTTCCAACGGTTGACATTTGGCAAATAATTTTCTTATATAAGCAGGAACCTACAATAAAAACATCCTAGGTTAATGTACAGAAAGTCATTTGGTTGGCTAATTGTTTTTTTTTATTTTTATTTATATGATATTATGACGGAACAAGCTCGAGACCCACCTGATATTAAGCGGACTAAACCTCTGCCTATAACAATATATTCCATGACTTTTTTTTTTTATGCTTGATAGTATAGCCTTTGACCACTACCTCACCTGATGGCAAGTGATGATGTGGTCGATGATGTTGTTCAGGCTAACCTAGAAGTACTGGCTCTCAAGGACAGCTGCCGGAACACACCGTTAGGTGCTTGGCGACAGATTTTCTACTTGAGGGTGGTAGCTAGCCAGGCGGGCATTCGCAATATACCCTACCACCATGCTATAACGACTGCCATCCTTAGACAACAACCGGGACCGACGGCTTAACGTGCCCTCCGAAGCACGGAAACGCTCAGTAGTAATGTCACTAGCGGTCACCCATCTAACTCATGACCGCGCGCGACGTTGCTTAACTTTGCTGATCGGTTGAGAACAGCTAAGTAAACTTCGCTATTAGCGCTTCAAAAGTGTCACGAATTGCACTGCGCTCGTCACTTTCAGACATAGTTGTTAAGTCTCTTGTGCCTGTAATTTCACTGGCTCTCAAGGACAGCTGCCGGAACACACCGTTAGGTGCCTGGTGACAGATTTTCTACTTGAGGGTGGTCGCTAGCCAGGCGGGCATTCGCAAAATGCCCTTTCACCAGGCGGTGAAGCTCAAGCCCGCTTCGGGATTCGAACCATGGACATGCTGCGCGGCTGTCCATAGTCAAAGCCACTAAGCCATCACTGCTTCAAAATTTGGCGGTTAGAAATGACCGCATCCGATTGGTGGCATCAAGTAGGTAAAGGTAGTAGTGCAACATACAGTACACGTTTTAAATCACGCCCACAGTGGTAAGGTTTGCGTTCTGCTGTTTTTAAACTCGACTTACATTTATATACATATCTATATGAAGAGTATATGACTTGAATGTGATTATTTAAGTATAACCACCTTACAGATATCGAGCGAGTGCTTAGCTTACAATTTGGTACTTACTAGCTAAGCATGTAAGTACATTTTATCTGTTTTAAGGCGGTCTGGGTAATTAGGTAGTGTCATAATATAATAGTTATATATTTATTACATACGCAGATTATTTCAAAGTTACTGCGGCCTCAACTGCGGGGATTTTAGTGACTCACTGTGGAAGGTTCTTTCCCGAGTTTTATGACGTCATTGACATTCTCGGCAAAACATATCAGGGTGACCACTGTAAAAAAAGTCCCTAATATACAGGTGTTTGGTAGAACTCCCCGGCTTTGTGAAATTGCATGTCGCAAAATTTGGCGATGCTCAATAAATAATTTAAGTAAATGGATCCAAGTATTTCCATAAGCATCCTTGCAAGCATATAACCATACAACAAATATATTGTTTGTTGGTACGGAAACCTTGAAGTAAAATGGAACATTTGACTGTATTTATCACTAAACACTGTTAAAATGTAATAGCAGTCATTATTAATTTGTAACAAAACAGCATCGGTGGAGATTAAAATGTCACTATGGCAATGGCAAATTGTATAAAGTTATCAGTTGTGATATGATAGATAATTGGTGTTACCATTTACCATGTAATTCTTCCTCTTAGGCATAAACATATCATGAACATTAATGTAATTATTTTATACAGTAGCAAAATCAGAACATAATATTATGGCCCTTATAAGAATTTTATTATATTAGCAAATTGTTCCTGGAAAGTACGAAAATCCAACAAACTAACGATGCAATAAGGCTTATATCAGCGCACGCAGCAAAGTGACAGTCATGATAATCATTCAGGCTAAAAAGAAAGAAAATTCGGGAAAATAATAATATCACATCTACGCCGTTCTTTTATGTTAAAATCGTATATAAAGATTAAAATAAAATTAAATGAATTATTTTTTATGAAAATCTCTTTAAAAATTCGGATATTTGAAGTTTGTTCTCTAGCTTAACAAAACTTCATATTTTTACAAATACATTCTGAATTACCCATGGAGTGCCGGGCTAAAATATCATCCCCCATCTCTTCCCGTGCGTGTCGTGAGAGGCGTTTTTTTATATATTATCGTGACGGAACAAGTTCGTGGCCCACATGATGCTAAGCGGAGTAACCTCTGCCTATAACAGATGCATTTTGTCTGTTGCTAAACATTAAACAACCTTTAAAGCGGTGTGTTGGAACTGTGTCATTGAAGGGCAGTTTCTGATAAAGGTAAGCCAACCCCGCTTTAACGGTGGGATAACAATTTTTAGGTAGGAAGATGATGATCCATCTTATTTTATTACGTATTAGAATAAATACTTAAAGGCAGACGTGGGCGCAGTCTAACTCAGTTTCAATTTAGGTCAGGCAGTCAGTTTGACTCAGTTTAAACGGGTAAACTCTATAAGTGTAGGTTTCGATAAGAACAAATTGACCTCGACTGCCATGTTTAAAGATTTAGGTTTTGCTGGTTGGTGCCTGTGTTTCTAGTACTTACTCGCTTAAACTGAGCTATAGGTATCGCGCATGGCCTCCAATCAAGTGTGCTGTCAACGTTTCCACTCAAAAAGTCTAGGGTCCACTCACTAAACACCTAATCTTGTTTTTTTTTTATTATTTCATATTCTAAGTAATACTGTTAAATAACCTTCTAGGGAAAAAATAGCTTGAAGGACCTAGCTTCACTACAAGACAATTTTGTGACTAGTTTACTATGTTTTTAAGATTTGTGGCGCTGAGTAAAGCATCAACCAGCGGAGCGATACCACAGAAAATTGATTAATGGGTGAAAACTCAATTCACCTCCACGTGTAGCCAGGCAAATGGAAAATAGTGTCAAGCTTAAACCATGTCTCAGCAATGGCCACAACGACGGATTATATTATTAAATCAAATTAATTAATTCAGACATTTCGAGTCACCTGACTCCTGAGATTTCATATTGAGAGTTAATTATTGAAACGGAGCCATATTGAGTGGGGTATAAGATAATAACTCAAGAAGGTTGTCAGATGGAGATTGTGGTCAGTTTTACAAATTTAACAAAAACCAGTGCCTATTGAGTAATAGGGAGTTGAATGATGACGTCATGAGCAACTTTGTCATAAGATTTAGCTCATGCTGGTGGGTGGTGAGACCACCATTTTTTTTGAGACACTTTGTGTACTATCAAATTTTGAAGAGATAAAGCTGAATTGGATGTTATTATATGAGCATATAAGCAGCGGTTCATAGTTGGAACTGGCTTGGTATTTTGTCTAGAGCAGTGTCTACTAGAACAGAAGACACAAAATCCTTCAATATCTATTATAGAACATGAGTAACCAGAATGTTGTGATTTATTATAAACAATTATGAACTTTTAAACCGTCGCACTCTGGAACGGCATGCAGTGCGCGCCGTGCAGTCTTGATATGTACAAATCTGATTTTGACAATTTGATGATAGTCTTTGTTTTTGACGGAACAAACACGATGCCTATCTCATGTTAAGCGGTAACCTCTGCCTCGAACAGATGCATTTTGTCTAACTTAACTAACTGCACTGCGCCCGTCACCCAGAGACATACAGTTATTGGGTCTCGTGAAAAAAGAAACACGAATACATACAACAAGAACACAGGAAAAGAATGAGCCAGGTATCTAAAAAGTCATTTGTATATTTGTTGGTTTTAATTGGTGGCATATATTTGTACTATCAGAGTTACAAATTATTAGACAAAAATTCTAGTCTTAAACAGGAATCGAACTGGCGTCTCCCGATTCGCGCCAAGTGCCCTATATGGCGATCTTATAATTTTTTAGTAACAATTTCTGATTAATAAAGCGTTATTCTGACAACTCTAGTTAGCAACCGAGCTCCCCTGCAATGGAAACATTGACCTCTAAACCCGTCCACTGGACATGCCTAGAGCCTGATTGAAATGCTAACATGATTGAAAATTAAGGCTACATTTACCGAACGATCATCGGACAGCTAAATTTAACATTAAAATGACCTCACATTGGCTGAAAAACTGGTGGATGCTGTAATAGTTCCTTCTACATTTATGCAAGCCATTAGGAATAATTATATTTTTGCTACTGCAAGTCCAGGGTATCAGTTTAATGGAGATTAGTGAACCGAGTTATTTTTGACATTTATTTGATAACAATTATTAACCTATGTCAAATCACATAATCAATCACCCTACTGATCTCTAGGCTACCCGAACATACTCGAGTGATGCGAATTAGGCCTTTATTTACATATGATGCAATTCTTATATAACTTAAATAGGGCGTTCGGATAGCCTATCGGTGCCAAAAATAACACTCACAAACGCTAAAAATGATCACACGGGCCGTTCGTTTTGGGACTTCGTGAGCAAAAATATCGTTTTCGCTCACCGTTCGGATAGCTTTGAAAACGCTACAAATGACAGAGAAAAGTGATATTTTTGACCCATGTCTTACCGTGGGATCGTTGTGATCGTTTTTTGACAACTGTTGTTTTGACAGTTGTATTTGGCGTGATTGAAGAATTCACAAGTTTTTATTTATATTTTATATAAATATATAATATAAATACTATATTATATAGTAGGTACCTACTTGTTTTGTTAATTTTAGAGATTGATTCCATGTTTCGTACTGTGCAAAATTGTTAAAATATTGTCGGTTGTCAAAGTATGTTTTAAGCCGTTCGGATAGCATGCAGTAATTGGTTAGGTGGTCAAAAATAGCAAAAGCTTCTATCCGAACGCTAAAACACTAATGCCACTTTTGAAACTGCTACAAACGCAATCGAGCCAAAACGAACGCCCCTATAAAGGGTTGGAGTAAAGATTATAAAAAAAGGTATATTTTATTTGAACATAATTAAACCTGACAAGCGGCTAGCTATTATCAGCCGCATAGCGTTTGTGTTTTCTTTTTGGGCTTCAAGTAAATCAAAATATTAATTATTTCAAATATGTAACTCAAGTTAAATTCTATATCGTTGGAGTTACTCAGACACTTAATTAATTTTACCGATTGTTAAAAGCTGATACCATTTTATCTATCGTGCAGTAGAAATTTATATTTAACGATGGTCACATTTAACTGGAAGTCAACAAACAGTGAACAAGGAAACGTCAAACAAATGGTTTCAAATCAAATGTGGTTTGTTTCCCAAGCGAATGGGACCTAAAGGATAGCACAATTGTGTAAATTTTTGCGATGAAATAATCTGATTGTATGTATGACATTGTAGATATTTTTGCCTATGACTCAAACCTGAAGTAGGTTTAACGCAAACAGTGAGTGTATTACTAAGTTCAGGGGTGAATAATGTATTGTAGCAGCTAGAAAGCGGTGTAAAAAGTGTAATAAACGCGGGTTAAAAATGTCAATCAGTACCAGTGATCAAGAAATGAGCGAAAGCTCTAGCTCTCCGTTATCGTATACACAGGAGTCTCCATATAGTTCGCCTTCACAGCAAGTTCCTCAACTAACTTCTTCTTTGACGGGATTGACTTGTTCAGAGAACAATCTATACAACAATGGTAAGTTATTCCTTGCTCAGACAACAAGTGTAAATTATTCCTTAGTTTAAAAGCTGTAGGCCAAACAGATCATCTGGTACCCACTCACAAGGCTCAGGCTCTAGGTAGCTCCAATGCATGGCGGTTGGGCATGGTAATGCAATTAAAATATCATTGACCACATAGGCCATTGCTAACCTATAGATAATCTCAAAGTTTAGCCGAATATTCCAAACCTTGCTTGCCCAGTACAAGCCGAGTCATTGATTTATCTGAACATTATAGTAGTAATACTATTTAAATGCCTAAACTGTATGTGTGCGAATTCACACAATCTTAAGTAGTTAAACTGTAGAGGTGCAAATACAATATTGTTAGGTACTTAAATAATTTCATGTAATTTAATACAAATATTCAGTTATAATAATTTAATATTTTTGTAAATATTATTATTAAACACTATTTTCATATTATTAATTTTAGAGTACATATTACATACAATTACTAATTAATTTTAACTTAACAACACTGTTTACCACTTATTGAAGTCTCCTGTCTGTACGAGGTATAATTCATTGCATTATGCATTATCACATAAAATTCTTATCAACATTTCCAAGTATAGTGTACAATATAAGGGAACTGCATGCCTTGCTCAGCATGGTGAACTAAGCGTGAATACTATTAAAAAAATGTTTTATATATTAGGTGTACTAATGAGATACTACACAAACTCTGGCATTGCAACAGTAGTAGACAGCTTAGCTTTTGTGGGACTGCTAAATTTCATATGATCATATCATACAATTTAAAATGTTTCAAATCACATATTATATTGAGCATTATTTTTATCCCAATGATTCAAATACTTTCTGTCATTTTGGTCACAGTGTGACTCATTGGTATTATTTGTCACTTGATACCTACTCTATGTTTTAAGTTCTAAATACCTTGTGTAATAATTGTGAAAACCTATGAAAAATGGGCAAAATATCTCTTGACTTGATATTCTAGAAATGTTATCAGTATTATTTGTCATTTGAACTATGAAATTATTTAGTACTACTTGTAGTTCTTTAAATATTTTTCTTTAAGTATATAATGTAATGATTGGGAAGCCTAAGAAAAAAAGAGCTAAATTTATCTTGGTTTTCTATTAATGTTATATTAGTGTCCATATCACTGGCTGTTTTTTTAGGGTTCAATACGTAAAGGAGCCATATTAATAAGACCTACTGACTGTCCATCATTCCAAAATGGTTGGACTCTTAGCATGTGTGTCTCATCGTCTAGTGTTAAGTTTATAGAGTATAAAATATATCTTTTATATTTTCAACTGTACAGATAAATGATTGGTTATCAGTGCTGTAAATTTTAGAACATTTTTGCTATGGGAATCTCAATGATTGTTCCGAATTATTCTACACAGCGTAGCTCTACTTGCACAGATCATGCATGTTCCAACTAAACATAATGTTAGCCAGTAGGTGATGTATATTATATCTAAATCATGATAAATTAGCTGAGACCTTATGATGAAGGCAAGAATTATGTTTGAATCGGCATTTTGTTACCATTTGCATCGCATTTATAAGAACTGTACTTAATAGAAGTAAATTTTATCATAATAGGTAATTTATTTTTAAATTCTTAATCCATAACAATGGGACTATTTGGTAGGTCTTGGCTTTTGAGTGATATTTTTGTGCTGTATTATGATGAATATATGAATCAGATCTTAGTTATTTTAGTATTAAGTAGCTACTTAGAATGTAAAAAAAAAGTTGCTTTGTTGTGAATTTATTCTATTACTAGTGAACAAATCTACTTAAGACAATGTTGGAGTTGGGTGTGATCAACAAACAAAAGAAACCAAGAGCCTCAGCCATTGATTGTTTGCATTGCATACAACGTTGAGTTAATTTGCTCACCCAAGCAAATCCTTGTCAAACAGCTTCTATTATAGACCTTTCCATTGACGAAGTTGTGCCCCTCCGTATTTTGTAGTTGTGTAGTTTCAACCCAAGTGCCTCCTGAAGTGATCATATTTATATTTTTTACTGTATTTAGCATTACCAATTATGTACACACTAAGACATGTACAAATATAAATGATTTATATACTGTGGGGTGTCCTGTGGGGTGCTGGGATAGGATGTCAACCCCTCGATCTATCCCGTGGGTGTCGTAAGAGGCTACTAAGGGAAATATACTGGAAAGTGGGCAGCAGCACCTTCTGAGAAACTGTTATCTTATATACTGCGATCCCCAAGACGCCTGCCAAGCATGGGGATTATGGCAAACACCCCCTTAATAGGGGAGGCTGTGTTCAGCAGCGGACAATCCAACTGATACAATAAAGACAGTGGAGGGGCGCTCCTTAAAAAAAAATTGGTTGAACAAGCCTGTAGTACCTATGTTTTTATTAAGACTGCTTTATATGTGTTTTAGGAAACTCTCCATTCTTAAAAATAGTGGAGCAGCCACAGGATCACTTTAGATTCCGCTATGTCAGTGAGATGGTCGGGACCCATGGCTGTTTACTTGGCAAATCAAGTGTAAACAGTAAGAATAAAACTCACCCTACAGTGGAGGTGAGTGAAAATATAAATACATGATAACATATTGTTTCCTGTCATGTTATGTTCTCTGTGGTGACCTGGCTACAAATGCTACAATAATGGCAATAGAATAGTCTGCACGTCTTTAGCTATTGGCATTATAAAGACTGACTAAGAGAAAGTGCATTGAAAAACAGTGTGGCGAGTGCATGAAAATTTCACGCGGCTTTTGCTGAGTGTAACCCATTTGCCCGCAATATTTACGAATCACCTCATTATAAATTTTAATCTTATTCTGTATAATAATGTTCTTTGTGTGGTGATAAATAGATATTTCATATCATTTAAAATCAGAAGAAGGACAGTAATGTCTTCAGCAAAACTATTCATTATCATTTATCAATATTTTTAACAAATGTGGAGTTAATATTTTACAAAATAAAAAATTATATGTTAGTTAAAGTAAATTCTTCAACTTTATCCCTTTTAAATTTCACCAATTTCAATGATGTTATTTTTAAAATATACTCAAACTGAAAAAAGTGTTTTATAATATACCTATACTTGGATATTGATAATATATAATAATGGCAACTATTGCCCATAGAAACCACATATGTGAGCAGTATGCATCACAAAAAGAGAGAACAATTGTTAAAAAAGTATAATTTGGAAGTTGAATCGTGAAATGTGATGCATATTTCTCGCTCCATCCCAATATGATGGTTAAAGAACGATAAGATAGATTTGAGTCATGACATTTTAGCTAAATTGGTTAGAGCATACCCCGGCTAAAGTGGTGGATGGAAGCGGGTTCGAATCCCGCACATGACTTAAATTTTTCCTATCGTATATTTGTAATTTTGAACCGTCAAATGTGAGTTCAGTGTTTGAGCCAGCATAGTCTTCAAGTCAATATGTCTTCATAAATTAATTGTAGGAAATTGGTTCCATTTTTCTTAATATTAAAATTTAATGGTCCGGCTTTCATATTTTCACTGTTGGAAAATATTTTTTTTTTTATTTAATTGTTTTTATAATAAGTATGAATTGCATTGCAATTAAATACTAAATTGGTATTTGTCTCAAACTACAGTTGTTAAACTTCAAAGGGCGAGCTTTGATCAGATGTCAACTTGCACAACACAACAATACGCAAGAGCATCCCCATAAGCTGGAGGAGGAACAGGACAGACCTATAAGCTACACTGTCCCCGAGCGTGGATGTTACAGAGTTGGGTAAGTGTCACATTTACCAAACATGGCATGGGGGCATTTTGCGGATCGTTAATATATATATATATCATCGTTTTACGCTGCGTTATCTTCATTGTGTGCCTTGTTCGTGATCTCGGATGGTGTGTCAATCCAACCAGAAGGCCAGCAGATGAGGTAGTAAGCTGGTACAAAGTCACCTTGTTTCGTATAATAATGTCCTCCAGTTGGATATCGTAAATGCAACTAAGGGAAATAATGTGCGTTCAATACGTTAAAACAGCAACTATGTGCAATGTACATATCACCCCTATTATCTCACTGGTAAGAGATACCTACATAGTTATATGCGTGCAATCACCACCCAGATAGCCTTGACGGCATCTTTCACCACATCGATCGAGATAATCGAGAACCTTTCGCTTTTAAAGTTGTTTTAGAACACCTATGCATTGTATGAAAAAATTAAACGGGATTACGCGCCGCAAGCCAAGCTGCGGCGTTGCCGGGGTCCTGCAATATTGTTCCGTGACTCGACTACCAAATAGTCTTTGCCTCCTTTTGTTCCATTCGCATATACGAATTTGAATGTGTATAGCAGCCTTTCCGGATAAGGAAACATACCATATTCGTCTTCGTGATACATTGATACGCGACGAGACGATAACTTAATTTTCTCTATTCTGTGGCCGAGTATCGCAAACGTGCAGAAAACGAGACCAGATAAGTGTAAGTTGTATTTTCCTTAACCTTCGACGTCTGCAGTGGCGATTAAAATGATATGATATTGATGACGTGTACTTAAGTACCTACTTACTTTGACGTAGGAAACAGGCATTGATTCTCTTTACTGTATTTTAGTCTGGTCATGAATAATGATGATTAAGAAAGAGATTTGAAAATCCCCGCTGATTCAAATACTAAGTATGAGTTTCGAAGCGCTCGTTGCGAAGTTGAGAACAGCTAATTAATAGCTGTTCTCAACCGATCAGCAATGTTAAGCAACGTCGCGCGCGGTCATGAGTTGGATGGGTGACCGCTAGTGACATTACTACTGAGCGTTTCCGTGCTTCGGAGGGCACGTTAAGCCGTCGGTCCCGGTTGTTGTCTTAGGATGGCAGTCGTTATAGCATGGTGGTAGGGCATTTTGCGAATGCCCGCCTGGCTAGTTACCACACTCAACTAGAAAATCTGTCGCCAAGCACCTAACGGTGTGTTCCGGCAGCTGACCTTGAGAGCCAGTACATCTAGCTTAGCCTGAACAACATCTTCCACCACATCATCACTTACCATCAGGTGAAATAGTGGTCAAAGGCTAACCTATAAGGCATAATAAAAAAAGAGTATTAGAAACTAATATATAGATTCTGTATAAGCAGATATCCAGCCGGTAGGTAAGTAATGATTGACAGGAAGGAACTGACTACAACACTCTGTTTGGTATTGAGATTTTCTGTTTGAGTTTCATTTGACGACTTACTTGTAACTTGTACAATTTTGTTACCTTCAGTTTGAACCCTAAGACTATACTAATTTCAACAACTCTCGATCAATTGAAATTATTACATTTAATAAAAGCCCTCTTGAAAATGTTTCATGTAGAAGCGAAATGCGCCGAAAGTAGTTCAGGCTGGGTTTAGAAACATAATTTTAAATTTGTATCCATTTTCGTCAAATAAAAAGTGAATGTCGAAATAATCTGTATACGCGTCTTCGATACAATGCTCATATGGAGGTATTTTTTTTTCCTATTTAACGATTCTCCTACCGCGTTCACAGACCTTTTTTTTATTGCTTATAGGTAAGCCTTTGACCACAATCTCACCTGATGGTAAGCGATGATGTGGTCGAAGGTGTTAAAAGGCTTAAACTAGAATTACTGGCTCTCAATGACAGGCACTAAACCAAACTAAATACAACTAAATCATCACTTACCATCACGTGGGATAGTGGACAAAGGATAGCCAATCAGCTATACAAATAAAATCAATAAACTTGTTAATATAGTAATTTATTTGTTTTGTCCCTAGGTTTCCTGGTATGGGTATTATTCACACTGCCAAAAAGGAAGTCACCAACCAGTTGTTTAAAAAATTCTCGGAGCAATATGAAAATGCAAATGTGAATGCAAAAGAGGTATGTATGATTTGATCTATAAGAAGTTTATTCATAAATAATTTAAAATGATGATGGTTGTAGAGTGTCGATCGACAACATTGTGTGGACGTGGTTCGAATCAAACTCGGTTTTAGATTCTTTGTAAATATGCTTAGATTATTGATGGATGGCGCGGAGACCCATCAATAATCTCAGTAAATATGTTATATTTTCTGTTACAAATATATTTTTATTCTATTCTATAATTCTCTTTTATACCCGTAACAAATGCAATAAATTGATAAAATATGTTAGATTTCTTTTGAAATCTCTGAATCTCTTATCTACTATATCCCTCTGTTTTTTTTTATGTTCGGTACCTCAGAACTTTTGACTGTGTGAACCGATTTTGATGATTTTATTTGAAAGCTGATGCTTGCTGTGTGGGCCAATTTAAATTTCATCAAAATCGGTCAAGCCGTTTTTGAGTTACACTCCAATAACTGAAAACTATTTTCTTATCTTGATGATATAGTCATCGACAGTGAATGACAATCTACGAATAATTCATAGAACACAATCGATCCCATAAGTAGCTAGGGTCCCTAAAAGGGTGAATTTTATTTATTTAGTGTTTTTTTTTTGAGCCAGTTAAATTACAGACTCATGAGACTTACCAACTGCGTCTCAAAGTGACGGGCGCAGTGCAATTCATGACTTGTGATGAAATGCAACTGTTATAGGCAGAGGTTAGTCCACTTAACATCAGGTGGGCCTAAAGCTTGGTCCGTCACAATAACAAAAAAAAAGTTTTTTTTTTTTAGTTTTATTATTTTTTTTTGTTTTCTTTTTTTGTGTATTTGACGGAATAAGCACGAGGACCACCTGATATGTTAAGAGTCTATTGTCCATGTAATTTATTATTTCATATTTTTTATTACTTTGCTCGATGTAAATATTCAAAACTTTATTCAAAGGGAGCGTATATTATGTCAATAATAAATTTAATGATATCGCAGTTCCCAGTGACGACTAACCCCTGATAGTTCCGCTGCCATTTAGTTCAGCCGACCTTCGACCGCCTCAAATATGTACAGCGAAAATATTTTGAAACCTGATCAGCTATAGGCAAGCTACTGTACCAGGATGTTTATTATACATACACATAGAGTTACAAAACGCCTCCTGTATATTAATACTGATTACAAAACAAAATGCCTATTGTTCTCTTCCCAATTATGTTAGGTTCGTTGAACTACATTGCTATGTTTTTATCGCACTGAGTAGCTTTTTTTAAGAAGGTCTTTACTTTAAGAGTAGAGTGCACGGAGCGATTTTTATACAAACGTAGTATCGTTGTATTTTAAATAACAAGTGCTCAAACTCGATGAAATTTTGTATGAATATTACTGAGCCTAACATATATGCTTCTGGTTTGCCAGTGTTTTCGATTTATTATTTATTTTATCCCTAAATGTCAAAATACCAATTCCCATACAAAACGGTTTTTCGTATTATTTTAGAAAATATTTAATTTCACGGAAATCTGGCTAACCAGAAGCATATATTTTAGGCTCAAAGATATACATGCAAAGTTTTACCGTGTTTAAACACTTGGTATTTAAATTAAAACGAAACTACGTTTGTATAGAAAGCCCAACGAGCACTCTAGCCTTAAGTGTGGTTAAAACTAAACATACATATATTTTTCACAACATAAGTTATATATCTATCTATTCTTATCAAGTGTAAAATCAAATCTAAATCAAAAATACAACCAAATTGAGAACCCACATTTTCTTTTTGGAAGTGTGCCAATATTTATAACCATACATTCATAAAATCCTGCCTCTTTCCCGTAGGGGTAGGAGACCACAGATTTCTACTTGTTACAAACCTTAGTACATACCTCTTTTTTAATCTATACTCATCAATCCTTTCATACGTTTGCGTTAGTTTCGGGTACTCCTGACATGGCCTATTTTCGGGACTTCAATCCATTGACCTATATATACCTTCAATCTGATTTCGGTACATTATCCTGGGTCTTACCCTTCCAACACTTACGTTCACTTATCTCTATTCTATAATATAATAGTCTCTTTTTATTGACCGACTTACAAAAGGGGATTAATTTTTTTTGATTGTTACCTCATTTAATTTTTAGACCAATTTGGAAAAATATTTTTTCATTTGCATATTTAGGTACTTTCAGATTGGTCATATAGAAATTTCATCAAAATCGGTTCGGTAAATAGGTTTTTAAAACAAAATTACTAAAAAAAATCTCTTTAAGTAAACGAAATTACGTATTTTTCTTTGGTGGAAGTAGTTTAATATTATTTTTGTCCGCCTTGTACTACTATGCCATTCTGTAGTCTACTAAACCTCGTTGTTGGAGTGCAAGTTTCGCTTTGGAATCACAAGACCTTGGGTTCGCCTCCGGGGTCCAATAGAATTCTCAGTAAGTACCAAAACAGACTCTGAATATAGTCTGTCTGAATATATACATGATATAAGCACCGTGGTGGTCGGGAAATTGCCCTGCTATAGCTACTACCCTCGAATAGAAAAACATTCGCCAAGCACCAAACGGTGCGTTCCGGCAGATGTCACAGGCAGCCCTATTTACTGTATTTGTCATATAAATAGGTAAAGCTAGCCAATAATTAATACAAAAAACCTCCTTACTTTTCTTTAAAGTCTCGAGAGCTATTTTTATCATAACGACATCATTATTCCTAAGCATTAGACCATCATTTTTTAATGTTTAAATCGATATTACGACCACTTCACTTAAAAAATCAAGAAGTAAACACCATATCTTAATATATTTTTTTAAAGATAACTAATGAATCAATAATCAATTACCAAATGGCGATTAAAATCTAAAAAAGTACTTAAAACTTCGCTTTGCTAATGTACCACATTATATGGATTAGAAATCATTTTTCGAAAGCTGATAACTAGATTAATTTTTCGAGATTGATTACAAGAACACAGTGTCAGTCATCATAAATTTGTACATGAATAAAAGTCTTTAAGCTCTATTGATATTGATAAGTTCCTATTATTATGGGATGTTATGTATTAACATTGTAGGTATTTAGTTGAATTAGCTCCGGATGATTCAGTCGATGATAAGTAGTCAACTAAATACGTTGACGCACGTCCAGTAACATAGTATATAATATAAATCTTTTTATTGTTGAAACATCCGCACCGCGTCAATAAATATCATATCTTTTGTATTTGCGACGTGCTTTTTTGTAACTTATAGAACCAACCCTTGAAAAGATTAGGTATCTCACGCAAATGGGCTTACTTTTGAAGATGGATTTAAGAACCTTCTTCTAAAAACAAACAGCTTCTATAGTACATTACAACTGCCTGAAGAGTCTACTCTGGTCTAGTTTCTACAGTGTTTTGTGTATAAAGTGAACTAAGTTGCAGTGGTATTTAAACACGTATCGCGCGCGCGCGTGTTGCAGGTACTATAACAGAAAGCTACCGCAGTGTTTTACTGATAAGTGCGGTTTTTGTGAAGCATACAAATTTGGTTTTATTTGTTGTAGCTGCGAGCTCGATGTGAGAACCTTGCGAAGGTTATGAATCTGAACATTGTTCGGCTAAAGTTCAGCGCTCACGACATTGAAACTGATGAGGAAATCTGCGATCCTGTTTTCTCCGACCCCATCCATAATATGAGTGAGTATAATTTAAATTATAAATAATATGTATAGTATACTTCAGTTATAGGTACGGAACGTATATAAATCTACTTAACTACAACTTAGGTCCACTCCATGCTTCAAGCTATCTTACTAAACTTAGTATAAATTTATTAGAATCTGGCCGCGAATCCGGCAGCCTGTAATTTGCTTTTATCGCGTCCCCTAGGGTATAACTTATAACATTTAGGTATCCCATTTCCTATTCTAGTAATTTAAGTAACTCTGAAGTTTGGAACTGCCCGGTACCTGGCAATAGGCTCGATCCCCATTTACATATGACCGAAACTAAGTTTGGCGAGACAGTTTGTCTAGAGACAACTCTACCTACCTCTACCCCTTTAGGAATACAGTCGTGATTGAAGCATTAATTATTATTAAATTAATATTCGTAAAAAATTCGTTAAAATCTGGTTATCTGTTTGTACTTTATGGCTTACATACACGTACGAGTAGATAAAAACGAGTGCTTTTAATCAAATTCATTTTATAATTTAAATTAAAATTTCATTTTAAAGTTTTTGCAAAACGACACTTAACAGTTTTGCAATACCGACCATTGTTCTGTGGCAAGCTTAGAAATTTAAGTTTCATTTATAATGAGGAAGTAAGTAAGGACCGGATTACAGTGTTTTTGGTATATCATCCTTGCCGGTGATGATAGGTATAGTATTGTTGCATTTAAAAACACCAGTATTTGTTCCTAGTCTCAATGCCTCAATACGAGCGCGCGTGTGAATTTTGTGTTATTCTTGTAAACAAGTTATTACATCCATTGAATGTTTCTCTTTCGTACCCTGTATGTAGTTATTGTTCTTTTTAGTAACAACTACTGTATTTTCAGAGAGTGCAGCGACGAACGATTTAAAAATATGCCGCATAAGCGCTTGCAGCGGCCGCCCGCAAGGCGGAGAGGACGTTTTTATTTTCGTCGAGAAAGTCAACAAAAGTAAGTGTCTACTAGTCACCAGTACCCATCTAAAAATAGGATCTTTATTGTATACATTGTATATCCTTCCGTATTGTGACCCCAGAGGATAAAGTGACTACGCCCATGTCTCTACTTCCATGTAAACATAGAGAAATCATAATAGGCATAACATGCAGGTATCCATGCTTAGTCTTTACATAGCATGTTTCGTTGGAGTAGTGGCGGAGGCGCCTCGCTTTGGGATCTCTTTCGAAGCGCTCGTATCGGAGCTTGCTTAGTCGTTCTTAACCGATCAACTAGGTAAAGCGAGCAGGTGTTTACAAACTTGATTGTGAATGTGGGCTGTCATACATTGGGCAAACAAAGAGGAGCATTGGTATCCGGGTAAAAGAACACATTGCTGACATGAAGAACAGACGCTCGACCAAGTCTGCGGTTTGTGAACATGCCCAGGACAAACCCAACCACTACATTCGGTTCGACAACCCACAAATCCTCGCCAGAGATACCCGGTTTATGCCAAGAATGTTACGCGAGGCTATTGAAATCAAAAAATACCCAAATTTCAATAGAGATGATGGTTGGCAAGTACCACCTGCTTGGGATCCTGTCATCAAATTAATTAAATCTCAAGGCCGACACAAATCTGCAAGACCTCTGGACACTGTGAGCGAATACTGCGTGAATAGGGAACGTTATGATTAATATAAAAAAATTTCAGACGGTAGACCAAATAATTTTCTTAATAACTCATGTGACAAATAATACCAATTAGTCACCCCGTGACCACGATCACTGCAAAGTGTTTGAAACGTCGGGACAAAAATAATGATAAATATACGCGATTTAAACCGTTTAAAGTTGTTTAATTACTATATTAATTACTATAGGTAAAGCAACCTCCGCTGCGGTCATTACTTGGATGAGTGACCGCTAGTGACATTTACCACTGCGCGCAATTGTCTTAGGATGGCCGTCGTTATAGCATCGTGGTATTGTATTTTACGGATGGCCGCCTGGATGGCTACCACCCTCAAGTAGAAAATCTGTCGCCAAGCACCTAACGATGTTTTCCGCCAGGTATTCTTAAGAGCCAGTAACTAGGTTGACCTGAAAAATATCTTCGACCGCATGATCTTACTGTCAGGTGAAAAAGTGGTAAAATCTTGCGTATCAAATTTAAAAAAATGCGAATTTCTAAGTTTGTTCCCCGAATTAGGCAGCTATTCAGTTTTTCTAAGAAATAAATACCTATTTACAGTGGCCGGTAGAAAGAAAAACGCTTGTTCTCTATTGCATGGGACTAAATCATGTCTATCGAAACTTGGGTGTTTAGTTTAGTTTTTGGGGGTACGAAACTTGGGTGTTTAGACTCTTTTACATCACACATTTACATCTTTTACATCGTCACGTCTGTACCCCCGTACAGACGTGACGATGTGTCATGTAAAAAACGAAATGTAGTTATATTTTTTTGCCGACTCCCACTTAACAAAGTAAAGGAACGGTACCTGTTCAGAATTCAAAGCACTCCAAATATGAAGTGATGAAATACGAGTAGACCAGTTGACGGCATACCGAACCTTGCTTCACGTTACATAACGTAGTAAAAAATATTTATGGGCATGATTTCTTAGAAACCACTTCATTTAAACTCCAGATGTGATGGACATCAATCACCTACAAAATTACTCTCGTTTTTCTTTGACGTGTGAAGGACTAAGGTGGAGTGGCGTTGAAACCATTTGTTTGTTAGCTAGGTAATAAATAGCTACGGGAGTGTTATGGCCACGGTCTTAGGATCTTTCTATTTTCATGCACAGAAGTTCATCAATCAAGTTCTTACAATTTTACTAGATCATTCAATTTTTGTTTTTGCTGATTAGTTAACAGGCTAAACGTAGAATGTCACCCCCTCGTCTGTCGTAAGAGGAGACTAAGGGTAAAACATCAGAAGGTGTTGTTACCCAGCAGCGCTTTCTGAGGAATTGACATGTCATGCGATCCCCAAGACGCCTGCCAAGTGTGGGGATTATGGTAAACCCCCATAATGGGGGAGGCTGTTTTCAGCAGTGGACAATCTGGCTGACACATTAAACCTAGAATTAAGTACTGTCTCTAAAGGACAGATGCTGGATAAACCGTTTGGTGCTTGGTGACAGATTTTAATTGGAAGTTAGTAGCTACCCACACGGGCAGTCGTGAAATGCCCTGCCACGATGCATTTTTTTTTCACCTTGCATGCTCGGAATTGTGTTTATTATTAGAAATCTGCGTGGAAAAGTGCTTTTTATTCGCAAGCGTGGAAAAAGTTTTTAAAATTCGAACATTTATAAAAGAAAAATGCCCTGAAAAGGCCCTGTGCCTAACAATCGCAAAAAAGTAACCGTAACAATCCCATAAAAAAAAAAACTAAAGTATCTATCTTTCTACTTTCTAATATACTAGCGGCCCGCCCCGGCTAAGCACGGCACACAAAAAAACAACTTTTTGGAATTATTCTGTAGTCAATGTTCAACAGGGATAATGTATGAGTCTTAATGCTGAAAGAATTTTTCAAATCAGTGCAGTAGTTTCAGAGCAATGCAAATAAACAATCAAATGTTAGATTTTTATAATATTTGTTTAAATAAAATAGGTTCCAATGACAATTCCAACCCATGACTCGAATAGTGTTCCTTTAATAATAAATGAAGTGGAAGCCATCAACACCATACGTTATTCCAGAAACTTCTAACGTTACCTAAAATATATTATTATTGTTGAAGACGGTGAGTGTTGAATTGACTGTTGACTGCCGTGCGCAGGGTCCTTGGCTCAAGTACTGTCTGGGACTTGAGCTACACAGATTGGTGGCACTCGTGGTAGCTCAGATAACAGAAAAGGCCAAAACTAAGTGTACGTTCAGTTTGCATGATGGAAGGGAATTTTGTTTAAGTTCGCTTGGCTGGATACCAGTAGAAAATATGTCGTCAAGTTGTGTTCCGGCAGTAGTCCTTGGGAGCCAGTAAATCTAGGGCTAGTCCGCTTACCATCCTTGACCATATCATCACTTACCAACCGGTGAGATACTGGTCAAGGGTTAGCCTTTCAATTTCGCGTTTAAGCGTTCGCTGTTCGCGTTATATGTTTGGAATAGTTTTTATTTTGATAGGCTATCATTTTACCACTGTCTCACCGGATGGTGGGTGATACTAGATCTCAAGTATATAGTTATGTCATAGTTCACAATACTTGCTGTACGAATACTTGTTACAAAGTGCAATGCAAGGAACGCGGATCACGTGACCGCTTAAGGGTGCTAGTTAAAAGTAGTTGTATGCCCGTGTTTCAGAAAATATAATGGTGCAATTTTTCGAACTGGACGAGAATGGGGAGCGCTGTTGGACTGAGAACGGGATCTTCTTGCAAAGCGATGTCCATCACCAATACGCTATTGTCTTCAGGTTTGTTATTTTACTGCTTATATTTTAAAATGCTTAGTGTATTTTTTAATTTATAAAAACGTCTTCTAAAAACGGGAGGTTCTCATTATGGTGCTTGTTTTTTGTCTATCGTTTATTCAATTTAGGCGTCTACGACGCGATTATTCATAATATTGTCGATTACAAGTTTTAATATTGAAATGTTCTACATTGTTCTGCCGCACGTTCAGCAAAAATGTATAGAACCATTGCGAGAAGAACGGGCAATAAACTCGAACGGGAGGTTCTCATTATGGTGCTTGTTTTTTGTGTGTTACTCGAGTCATAGTCAAAATCGTTTATTCAATTTAGGCGTCTACGACGCTATTATTCATAATATCGTCGATTACAAGTTTTAATATTGAAATGTTCTATATTGTACTGCCGCACGTTCAGCAAAAATGTATAGAACCATTGCGAGAAGAACGGGCAATAAACTCGGGGCCATTCTTTTAAACGTCTTTTAACTTTTACGTAGGTCACAGGCAAGCGATAGCTTGGCAAACGCGAAACAGTCCAAGAATTTTTGTCGTTTAAAGAATCGCAAACTGTGTAGTTAGTGGTGGATTTCTTAATCAAAAAGTTTTTCACGTGCAATTTGAATTCTGTTTCTGTGAGCGTTGTGATATGTTTGGAAACTTTATTGTAAAACTTTAACAATAAAGTTTCCAAACATAACTTTATTTTAACAAGGACCTTTTATTTGTCTTCTGACGTCTATGTAAGTAAGTTTTGAATTACCGTATAATGGACATGCCTGAGGCTTGCCATCAGACAGGCGGTTTGTCCGTGTCATCACTTTATCACGTTAAAAAGTCAGCAATTTAAAAAAAGGTAGGCCAATGAGAATAATTTGCCCGATAACAGTATATCACAAGCGTGTTTGAATTTTAATAAAATTCTTATTTTTAATGTGTTTAAAATTGTAAAATCTGTTCGACCCTTGATGATCAGATTATTGCGATTAACAAAACGTTAACGATCTTGACTAACATTATTTATAGACGATATTTGTAACTTTACTGGCGATTTAGCCTACTATTTATTCTAGAAGAATATTAAGTTTTAGTTTAGATTTAACAACAAATCAATTCTTGTTTAGAAACATTACGAATTAAAACCTAAAAGGTACAAATTAAACGTTAAAAGTGAAGTGGCTTCAGTTTTGTACGATAAACATAACACTTATGTCAATATATCACTTGCTTTTCAGCAAAAATCGATGCTGCGATTTTTTTTTATGTTATTGTGACGGAACAAGCCCGAGGCCCACCTGATGTTAAGTGGACTAACCTCTGCCTATAACAGACGCATTTCGTCAGCGACGAATTGCACAGTGCCCGTCACACTGAGACGTCCAGTTGTTAGGTCTCATTAGCCTGTAATTTTTTTAATTTTTCTGGCTCTCAAGGACTGCTGCCGGAACACACTGTTAGGTGCTTGGCGACAGATTTTCTACTTGAGGGTGGTAGCTAGCCAGGCGGGCATTCACAAAATGCCCTTCCACGATGCGGTGAAGCTCAAGGTCTGGGCGGGATTCGAACCACGGACCTGCTGCACGGCAGTCCATAGCCAATGCCACTGAGCCATCACTGCTTCAAAAGTGCTTCAAAAGT
The DNA here is from genome assembly GCA_963890685.1 of Plagodis pulveraria. NCBI lineage: Eukaryota > Metazoa > Arthropoda > Insecta > Lepidoptera > Geometridae > Plagodis > Plagodis pulveraria. Next base: position 10,759,238 of record OY982959.1, read on the forward strand.
GACTATTTAATCACCAAAACTGTCCTACGTGATGAATAATAGAAAAACTTATATCACACTATACTGTATAGAAAGTTTGCCTTACTTTATCCACATATTTTCTCTAGCGCTGTCATGTCTGTTAATTTTAACGGAATGTAAAAAACAATTTATAGTTGATTTTATAAAAGACTCTTGGCCGCCTAAATTATTAAAATACGTATAGTACAACTTCATCATCCGGCTTTGTTAAATTACAACGTTTTACCCATTGTTAATATAGTTTGTATAGTGTACACGTGCATGCAATAAAAAGTATTGCTTTCTAAACCCGGCGGGGAATGCAATCTTTCAGTTGTTTATATTGTTTAATGTATAAAACGTGTCTGATCTTTTGTTTTATCATTGCGGAAACATTGTCTCGAGACTGGCACTTCTGCTTACTATAGCTCGGGCTTTGAGTATTCATTCCTATGTATACTGAAGAGTTCAGGCGCTCACAAATAAAGCTATTTCTTATCATGTTGAAAATATTGCAACACACGTGTCGTACCGGATACACATGAGTGGGATAAGGGTCCTACCCTATTTCATATGATGATTTTTAACCGACTTCAAAAAAATAGGAGGTTATCAACCCGACTGTTTTTTTTATGTTTGGTACCTTATTACTTTCCACTGGGTGATCCGATTTGGATGGTTCTTTTTATATTTGAAAGCTGGTGCTTCCCGTGTGGTCGCATTTTAATTTTATCAAAATTGGTTAAAGATAAAAGATAAAGATAAAAGATAAAAATCATTTATTGGCCATAACATAACATTCGTTATAGGCAGGTCAACTTTTACAATTTGAAATTGATTCTTAACATAAATAGGATCATATCATCATCTACATCACATACATTAAAAACCTTAACTAAATACATTCTTAAATTGATAATTGTGCTGGTTCCTGACACTGGAATGACGTTTCTAAGATGTGCATTGACATGTACTCATTTAAGCCGTTTTTGAGTTACATTGTTTGAATGATAATCGATCCCGTAAGTAGTAAGGGTAACTAAAAAGGTGAAAAAACATTTACCTCAAAATAGAACCGACTTCAACACTCAAAAGTGTGAAATTACCTGTCAAAGTCGGTACCATGCGCACAATATTGTGATAATAAGTACTTTTGAACTGAGTTGTTTCACACTTTGAGTTTTGAAGTCGTTTCCATATTATTATTTTTTATTTTATGCCTGAAAGGTTAGCCTTTGACCACTATCTCACCTGATGGTAAGTGATGATATGGTCGAAGATGTCGTTCAGGCTAACCTAGAAGTACTGGCTCCCAAGGACAGCTGCCGGAACACACCGTTAGATGCTTGGCGACATATTTTCTACTTGAGGGTGGTAGCTAGCCAGGCGGGCATGCGCCAAATGCCCTACCACCACGCTATAACGACTGCCATCCTAAGACAACAACCGGGACCGACGGCTTAACGTGCCCTCCGAAGCACGGAAACGCTCAGTAGTAATGTCACTAGCGGTCACCCATCCAACTCATGACCGCGGGCGACGTTGCTTAACTATGCTGATCGGTTAAGAACAGCTAAGTAAACTTCGCTACGAGCGCTTCAAATATTTAGGTAATTTTTCTTAATCATAAGGTTATACTGCTTCTGTTACATTACACCAATGCGAACCTCTGCAGAGATAAACAATAGTGAGGAGTATTCGTAACGTTTCGCAGGACACCAGCGTATATTGACCGTCAGACGCCGGTCGACGTGAAGGTGTATATAGAGCTGGTGCGTCCATCGGACGGTCGGACCAGCGAGCCCAAAGAATTCACTTACAAAGCAGAGCAAGTCTACCGACAGATCAAGAAACGGAAGAACACTTCCTCGTATTCGTCGCTTGATAGTTCTTCAGGTTCGTATCTACCTTTGCTTTCTTCAACTATACATTTTAATAGTTTTTTTTGTAAGTAGTTTGTAGTTAAATATTAATTACCGGATAAGCAATTGAATTGAGAGCGCCCCTGATAAATGAAACATTCTTTTTATGTTATTGTGACGGAACAAGCCCGAGGGCCACCTGATCTTAAGTGGACTAACCTCTGCCTATAACAGATGCATTTCATCACAAGTCACGAATTGCACTGCGCTCGTCACCTTGAGACATAGTTCTTAAGTCTCATGTGCCTGTAATTTCACTGCCTCTCAAGAACTGCTGCCGGAACACACCGTTAGGTGCTTGGGGACAGATTTTCTACTTGAGGGTGGTAGCTAGCCAGGGCAAAATGCTCTTCCACCATGCTGTGCAGCTCAAGCCCGCTGCGGGATTCGAACCATGGACCTGCTGCGCGGCAGTCCATAGCTAATGCCACTGAGCCATCACTGCTTCAAAAACTGGCGTGCGGCCGCAACACACCGTTAGGTGCTTGGCGACAGATTTTATTAGAATAACTATATTAAATAGGTATAGGTACTTCTTCCTATCGTTAAGGTAGGCACAACATGTATTGCTCTGCCCATTGACTTATAAGATCGTAAAGACAGGCCGGTCTCCAACTTGAAATGGTGTACATTTGTCGGTGTTAAATCAGTATCATTAATCATCAGTAGTAGTAACGTCGCCGCGGGCTCAGTCTGCGATGCAAGGCCGATGTGATCATCTGTGAATAAAGTACCATACTGTTGATGATGATAAAGCATTGTCAATCTAATGAATAGATTCAGGCGTAGCATTGCGGAATTTCACATATAATAATAACACATATCCTCGTTCTCTCAATAACTCTTCTGACCTCCTGAGGATGCTACGTGTGCGAACGTGTCGAAAATTCTTCCGGTTTAGCTGCGTGGCGTTTGTGACGTCACGACGGCTTAACACGAAAATTGGGCGATTGTCATTAGATATATTTTTTAAAGTATATTACTAAAATATTAATTTAATATATTTTTTATGCCTGATAGGTTGGCCTTTGACTACTATCTCACCTGATGTTAAGTGATGATGTGGTCGAAGATGTTGTTCAGACTAACCTAGAATTACTGGCTCTCAAGGACAGCTGCCGGAACACACCGTTAGGTGTTTGGCGACAGATTTTCTACTTGAGGGTGGTAGCTAGCCAGGCGGACATTCGCAAATTGCCCTACCACCATGCTATAACGACTGCCATCCTAAGATAACAACCGGGACCGACGGCTTAACGTGCCCTCCGAAGCACGGAAGCGCTCAGTAATAAAATCACTAGCGGTCATCCATCCAACTAATGACCGCGGGCGACGATGCTTAACTTTGCTGATCGGTTAAGAACAGCTAAGTAAACTTCGCTACGAGCGCTTCAATGTTTTCTCAAAATACTTTTTTAATAATATTTGTTATTATTGTCAATATACGCTAGACGAATTTCCTTCCCACGCGTCTATAGTTATAGTTCGCGGTTACTCTGTGAGACATTGAATGAGTGAATTTGAGCCAGCTCTATAGATTTTAAAAGTTTTGTACAAATAGCGCCGTTGAAAAGGAGCTAAATATGCAAACACTATAATCCAAATGTAGTACAACGCAAGTTGAACTTTAGGTGTCACTCCATCCCAATACGATGGTTAAATAAAGAACGAGAGGCAAAAGTTTAGTTATGAGTCGTTGTCATGTTAGCTCAAGCGCTCAGAGCATACCCCGGCTATAGGAGTGGATGGACGTGGGTTCGAATCCCGCACATGCCTATAATTTTATCTCTCGTTAATTTGTTATTTTGTACTATTATCCAGTTTTTAATAATATTTGACGAAAGCACATCGGGTTTCAGTCCAGGTTTGAGTTTCTTGAACCTGGACTGGTGCCTATTAAAATATTATTATTAACCGGAAAAACACTCACGTAGTCTTTTCACAAACGCAGTACTTATAATAACCGTTTTTCAGGTGGATCGCTGAAAAACGAGTTGCCTGTGATGGTCTATGCTAACTCCGTAAGTATTACAGTACCAATATTATAACTAAAAGTATAAGACAGAATAAGTTAGAGTACCGCTGTATATGTCATGATATTTAACTGTATGTGTATGGTAGAGACAAATATACCAAATGACACGAGGAGTGCTATTTGTCCCGATTTTCTAAGCAGTTTCTGTAAGGGTGATTTTTTAAATGTAATTAACATACAAGTTAGACGAACGGAACAGTTAAAAAACTGAGAAAACGTTTTTGTTTTGAAAGGGAAGAATGGATTATGGTATTAGGATATTATTGGTAAAACGTTTTGAAGTATGTTCGAGTCAAATGCATCCTAAACCGTAGAGCGTGTATGAAGAGTGAATTAACCGAGTGAGACTGGAATTGCGTGATTTCTCCTAATCATTTCGGGAGAAAAGACGTTTTGAAGCAGTCATAGCCGAGTGGTAAAAGCTATGGAATGCCGTGCCGCAGGTCTATGGTTCGATTCCCACCACTGAGCTTCATCACATGGTGGAAGGGCATTTTGCAAAAGCTCGCCTGGCTATCTACTACCCTCAAGTAGAAAATCTTTCGCCAAGGACCCAACAATGCGTTCTGGCAGCAGTCCTTGAGAGCCAGTAGAGTGCTATAAATACCTTTTCTTGAACAGATATTTAGCAAAATATATTCAGCTTGTATGTAGTTAATTCCAAAACACGTTTCCTTAAACTTTTCTCTATAGAATAAAACTGCAAAGTATAATCTAAATCACGCTTGTAACGAGAATAAATTAATTTTAAGGCATATCTGTGTATGAAAATATAACAATAAAATCAAGAGCTTTATCAAGAAAGACAAGTTACATTTTTGATTTAAGTTTCTAGTTTTGTGTGAATAAGCTCTCTTTCTTTCATTTATCATCAAAACTAATCGCGATTTCACCATCGCTGCATCTCTTTCACTCGTAGAAGCTCGTAGTCTGAGAATTTCAGTATTTGCCATCATCTTAAGACGAAAAATTCCCGTGGGGTGCCGGGTTAGAATTGCACCTCCCCCATATCATCCCGTGGGTGTCGTAAGAGGCGACTAAGGGAAAAATACTAGAAGGTGGGCAGCAGCGCCTTCTAAAGCTATCTAATACTGCGATCCCCAAGCCGCCTGCCAAGCGTGGGGATTATGGCAAAAACCCCATGAACAGGGGAGGCTGTGTTCAGCAGTGGACGATCCGGCTGATACAGTAAGACGAAATGGTATTTGAAAAATGTCAGACTGAAGGCGTAGGACGGAAAGATCTTGTTCGCATGCTAGTGAGCGAAGTAGAAATACACAAAGTTTAATTAGTGTGAGCGTTTTTTAAACAAATTCATATAAAAGTTAGCTTTTGAAATCGGTAAATACCTTTTAGTTGCTTTATCACATGGAAGCTACGTAATAATTAGAAATAAAAGATGTATTAATATAATTCACTATATAGACACAAAACCTGATAAAGCGAAATTATAGAGCTGTATTCGTGATTTTTTTATATCGTGTATTCTGATCAGCCATAGTATTTGTCATATCCTCTAGAATATTTCATTTATATCAGTATGGGCTCACGCTAACTAAAGAATATGTTCAAAATTTGCCTTTTTAAGACTTCACCTTGATTTTATGTAGGTCTCGTGCGTGCACAATCACCATTCAAAAAAAAGTAATCAAACTAATAATATAAATGTCAAAGTTCAAAACCTACGTGCATGTGTTTGCTTGTTACTACTCACCTCTGAAATAACTGATTATTTATCTGAAAATATCTGAAAACATTTAGATATTTTTATGAAAAAATATGATTTAGATTGGATTACTTTTTATCCCGATAAGTTTACAAAGGAGCGTGATACAAGCACCAGATCGGCGGAAGCTATAGTGTGACTATTTGTTGAAAATTTAATTTCATAAGCTTTTGTATTATGTTTCACAGCCACCCGCCCCGCCCGTCAAGAATGAGCCGGAAATGCCAGCTTTTACTATACAGGTCAGTAATAATAATTAAAGTATGTGTCTAGAATAATAACAAATAATTTTTTAAATATTTTAAGAAAACATTAAATTAATATTTTAATAAGAGACTTAAAAAATATAAAAATATATTTAGTGACAATTCCGCCTAATTTACCTGTTAAGCCGATGTGACGTCACAGACGCCACGCAGCCAAACCGGAAGATTTTTCGACGCGTATCGCTTCTACACGAAGCATCATCAGGAGGTCTTGACTCTACGAGCGCACGATTGAGATCCTGGGGATGCTTCGTGTAGAAGCGACACGCGTCGAAAATTTTTCCGCTTTGGCTGCGTGGCGTTTGTGACGTCACGTCGGCTTAACAGGTAAATTGGATTGTCACTAGATATATTTTACAGTTACACATTATGTTTGTTTACAGTTACACATGTTTTAAGTGTTTATTAAAATATTAAATTTTCTTAAAATATTTTAAAAATATTTGTTATTATTAAATATGGATTTCCGCAAAGTAACGCCTGAATCTATTCATTATCTGTGTATAGATTAGATAGAAGAATGTATCAACATTGTAACAGTTTCTTGCCTTTGTAACCGAACCCAGTTAGCAATGATGACGATATTTGCCATTATTTCTGTGAGCTACTGGCACAAAAATACATCTGTCATTTTCAAACTGAATCAGAACCGCAACAAATAAATAATTTTTAAACACCATTTTGTTGCACCATAAAATTATTACCAAGAATAATTTTCCTATCGTCGGTATCGGCCCGAAATTTCTTGAATTTTTCATTTTATGTCATTCTTCTTTTATGCTTTTTTAATAAATAATACGTATGCTTGAAAGACTTTTAGTAAATTTAAATTTCCTTGCTTCTGAGGGCACGTTAAGTAGTCGGTCCCGGTTGTTGTCTTATTATGGCAGTCGTAATAGCATGGTGGCCTACCACGCATTCGCACACGCCATATACCAGCATTTCGCGAATGCCCGCCTGGCTAGCTACCACCCTCAAGTATAAAATATGTCGCCAAGCACTTAACGGTGTGTTCCGGCAGCTGTCCTAGAGAGCTTGAGTAATTCTAGGTGAGCCTGAACATTTTCGACCACATCATCATTTACCATCAGGTGAGATAGTGGTCAAAGGGTAACCTATCAGGCAGAAAAATAATAAAATTGAACCGTAAGATTAGAAGACACTAGGAATTAATATAAAATAACGGAGTCAGGTTTTAAATAAGAAAAGACTTAAGGAATTGTTAGCGAATTTACAATTAAATTCCTAATGATATTACAATACTCACAAGAGGAAAAGCTGCATGTAAAAATACTCGTATCATAATTATGGAATCAAAATATTTTAACACAAAACAAAGATTTCATTCATCGATACCCTAGTATTTATTTTGAATCAATGATGGCCGAGTGGTAATAGCTATGGACTGCGATGCAGCAAGTCCCTGGTTCCAGCCCCACCGCCGGCTTGAGCTTCACCGCATGGTAGAAGGGTATTTTGCCCGCCTGGCTAGCTATCACCCTCAAGTTGAAAATCTGTCGCCAAGCACCTGATGGTATGTTCCGGCAGCAGTCCTTGAGAGCCAGTGAAATTACAGGCACATGAGACGTAACAACTATGTCTCAAAGTGACGGGCGCAGTGCAATTTGTGACTTGTGATGAAATGTATCTGTTATAGGCAGAGGTTATTCGACTCTCCAAACTATCTAAAAAGCATGAAAATTTAAACATACACAGATGCCAGTAACACCAGTGTCGCCAAGCGGCGAGTGTGGTCTAGGAAACGCATTGGGTACACTAGTGACCGCTGCCGAGGTACCCATCAGCCCTATGTGGTCCCAACTGACAGTGGCGGCGGCGGCGGCTCCCTTACCGCTACCACAATTACATCTAGACTCCGCCGAACTGAATAACATTCCAAGAGACATGGTCGTCGAAGAAAATGCGATCACGCAAGAGGACTGGGCGCGTGAGTACCATTTTACATAAGGCTTCTAAGCTTTCATCCAACAACCACTCCACCCTCAAGTAGAAAATCTGTGGCCAAGCATCTAACGGTGTGTTCCGGCAGCTGTCCTTGAGGTGTCAGTGTCACCAGCCAGTAATGTTACAGGCACGTGAGACTCAACAACTGTATGTCTCAGTGTGACGGGCTCAGTGCAGTTCGTCACTTGTGATGAAATGTATCTGTTATAGGCAGTGGTTACTGCTTAACATCAGGTGGGCCTCGTGCTTGATCCGTCACAATTACGTTAAAGACTTATCCGCTCTTATTCGGATAATTCAACCCTGAGTGTATCTAGGCTAGGCGGAATTCAAAACATTATAAGGAATGGTTTGTCATCAGTTAAACACTTATTTGGGTTTTCGTATGAACATACATTATGGAGCATTTTCTAGCTTTGACTACCACTTGAATATTGAAATCGTCATCGCGGGCATCTATCATTATTATCTTGCAAAGACATTTTCAAAAGTCTCCATGATGTCTGGATCTGAGCCTGTTAGATGGCTTGCCAGGCGGGCATTCGCGAAATGCCCTTCCGCCATGCGGTGAAGCTCAAGCTTACGGTGGGGTTCGAACCATGGATCTGCTGCGCGGCAGTCCATAGCCAATGCTACTGAGTCATCAGTGCTTCAACGAACTTCAAAGTTTTTAACAAGGGTGGTTTGTTCAAGCTTTTAACCAATCAGATGATGAAAATATTATAGATATATTAATAGTAGTTTATGCAACTGTCATATAATAGAGGGTATTAAAACACGATGCAGTTTTTTCAGTATGTGACTTTGCGTCAACAACTAAGCTCTGCACCTTTTCTGGTAAAGTTTTATCATCGACCACTGAGCTAGGTGTAATTTTTGTTGGTGACCTGGCATCTAAGGAAGGTATTTTCTCTGCTGATAGTTTATCATCCTTGTCGAGCATTGGTGACATTTCTGACGTTGCCTTCACAACATCAACAGGGCTTGGTGTCTTGTCTAATGGTGGCTCTTTGGCATCTACTGAGGCATGCTCCATGTCTGTCAAAGTCTTTTTATCTGCAACTTTAAAATAATATTACACGAGTGTTTTAATACCTAATTATATGCAGTTGCATACACTACTTTATTTAATCTCATGGCTAAGGTACATTAAATAAAATTTTTATGTAACAACATATTACTCAAATTCGTATGTACCAAATAGCGCCAAAATGGAAAAAGTCTGTTATTGGTCTATGGCTCGGAACCAGCGCTCACCACAGATAATATGTACTTAAATTGAATTGAAACCTCCTTGGTCGGGACACATTGTAAAAAAAATTATTAAAGCATTGTTTTGTTAGGAGAATAATGCTTTAATTAAACTTTTCAATTTTCTTAAAGCAGTATGTAAATAAAATATGCCAATAAAAGTCTGTATTTCATTTCATAATTAGAATAATACCGAATGATATTATATAAAATATTTTTTGAAATCGAAATATGGTTTATAAACTGTGGTTACAATAATCGTATTTTTCTCTTTTACTTACAGAATACATTGGATCGTTTAGTTCAAGTTTAGGGGACTTGCAGACGGAGGTATGTAAAAAACATACAAAATCACACTCACTAAGCGCACATTTCCTTCCGCACCTCTATTTTTTTTTGTAAAGATTGTCATTTAGATTATACTAAAGAGAATGATACAGCCGCCATGCATAAACGCTTATTGCTTTGTTCTAGATTGAAGAACTTTTGGATTTAAATTGTAGATTTCAATATTACGTGGAATGGGGAGCGCGATACGAAGCTGCCCAAGTTAATATGGGTTCTGAAAAGAACATACATGTTATGGGCAGAGGCAAAGACTTCCACTGCTAACTTCAGAAGCCTGAAAGTTTAATTGCTGTTTATATAAATAATTCTTCTTACCTGTTCGAAAAACATTAATTGCCGTTGGCGGACAGCAGGAGCAAAATTCAAATTTAGTTCTTAAGGGTGAACTGGCCGGGCCGTTCTCAAATTAATTATCTTTTTAAAATTTTGGCATCATACAAGCCTAGATAATGACGAGATCAATCGGTATTATGCTTAATTCTATATTCTATAATGAATTATACGTTCGTCAGTCGCATTGAGTAGACGTGTGTAAATTTTTGCATTAAATAATAAAATCAGTGTCGTTCAAATTTAGTCGCTATTACTTCGTAATTGATCCGCAAATTGTGAAAACACTGTCAGCTAATTAGATCATTACGCACCTATGCATTGCCATCTTCAACAATAGAAATTACTCTCGTCGCATCACCGCAAGCAGCACTCGCAGCCCGCCTTCACCTCCGCGAGAACAAGACAATTGACATTTTTTAACTCGCTCACGCTTCGCACCGTCCCTTGCGCTGCACACAGTAAGTTTTTTTGCGTATATACTATCGCGTCACAAACATGAATGTCCAGCGATCACCAACCCGTCCTACGGTTTGTGCTACAGGCGTCGGTGGATCACAGCCCGACTTGTCGAAATTTGTCATAAGTGTCATAAAGTGGATACGCAAATGACTCTCAGGAAACGTAAGCAACCTGCAGATGATGGGTGTGGATGCTCTAATGAACTGAAGGAAATGCTTACAGAACTGAGTCGCATCAGCTGTTTATTAGAAAAATATGTTGGATCAAACGAGCAAATTATGACGAACATGCAAGACAGCATTGCCGATTTGAAAACTCAAATGGTCGAAATGAAATCGTCTAATGAGCAAACAGTGAACGTTATTCGTGAAAATGTGAACGAGGTAATGACACAAATTCATGATATAAAATCATCAACTTCCAACATGTTGGCGGAACAGAGAAACATTAAAAGCCATGTTACTAAATTAGAAAATTCCATATCCTTGGGTGAAAATAAAATTACACTTCTTGAAACTGATGTTAAGAAACTTAAACTTACAGCCCATACAACAACTAATAACTTGGATAATCAGCTATGTCTAAATGAGCAAATCATTCGAGAATTGCAGGATCGTACAAACAGAGAAAAAAATATAATACTCGTGGGACTACCAGAGCCGACCTCTACTAGCGTAGAAGAAAGGATCTCTAAAGATGAGGCCACCGTATCAAATATCATTTCTTCACTGAGCATAGACGTTCCAAAACCAAGTAAAGTTTTTAGGATTGGAAAGTACTACCCGGGCAAGAACCGTAGTCTTAAGGTATGCTTCAATGTACAAGGACCTGCGAAACAACTACTCCGCAATAAATATAAGCTGCCTGAAGGCACGAAGATATACTCCGATCAGACCCCAGCGCAACAAAATTATTTGAAAACCCTTAAAAATAAACTTAAACTTCGAGAAAACGATGGTGAGTGTGGTCTTACTATAAAATATATTAACGGAACACATACTATAATAGAATCCACTTCAAAAAACTCCAAACACTAAATTCTACTACCACTACCACCACAAATGGAAATACCTACGAAATACTAAATAACTACGTGAACTTTCCGAACAACAGATCTCGCTTTACACTCTTCTACCTTAACGCTCGAAGCATACGCAAAAAAGGGAAATTTGATGAACTGAAGTGCATTCTAAGCGCAATACCAAACACCATACATATAATTTTACTAACAGAAACTTGGATTCGCACAGAAACTCAGGCTTTACAACTCCAAATTCCAAATTACACTCATCACTATAACTATAGAACTAATAAAAGAAGAGGCGGTGTGTCAGCATATGTCCATAATAACCTAAAACACAGCTTATCAGAGTCTAAATACATTGGAAGTAATAATTATCTATGGATGATAAGACTAGAAAAATATGCACTTGAAGTTGTAGTTGTATACAATCCTGGTGATACCAATTATGAAAATTTTCTTGAAGAGTATGAATCACAATTAGCACAAAGAAGTAGGGCAATTGTCTTCGGAGACTTCAATATAGATTTATTAACTAAAGATAAAAGAACTACACAATACACCCAACTTCTGAAAGGATCAGGATATACCCTACTCAATAAAATAAGTAGAAAATATTGTACCAGAGAAGCAACTACTAGAATATCGATCTTAGACCATGTCACCACCAATTTGAAAAACGATAGCTTTCACATGATAACAGTTAATTCTTCATTGTCTGATCACAAACAGTTATATGTAGAAATTAAGAAAATAAAACCTCCGAAGAAGATTCGATCTCAATATCAAGCTATAGATTACAAACAACTATACTATGCAATAGAGAAAATTGGATGGCAGGAAGTAAATAATAATTATGACAAACTAGAGGATATACTTAAACGCTGTATAGATGAAAGTAAAATAATGAAAACAAAAATTCGCAACCAACCACAAAAGGACTATATCAACAAAAATGTGATATCTGAAATAATCAATAGAAACTTACTATGGACGGAACTTAAAAACTATCCGGATAGTGATAATTTAAAAGAAGCTTTCCAAGCTAAAAGAAACAATGTAGCTAAGTTAATGCAAGATACGAAGGATACCTACTACTATAAAAAAATTACTGAATGTAGTAAAAAAACAAAAAAAATGTGGAATCTCATAACTCTCTAGCAAAAAATAAAATTGAACTGAGTTGTGTTCCTACAAAGCCTTTTGTAAATTCAAAGAAAGTAACAGATACTAATGATATTTGTCAAATATTTAACGAGTACTTCTCAACCATTGGACCGCTTTTAGCAGACGCAATACCTAAACCATTCCATGACCATTATATGTTTGCCTTACCACAACCTATTACGCAAAATATTCAAATGTCAACTCTCGAACCGTGCACAGAAAAAGAAATTTTAAAAATTATATGTGACCTTGATTCTAACTGCAGTATTGGCCTCGATGGAATCAGCACAAAAGTTATAAAAAGTTTAAAAGTCTTAATATCGCATAAACTAAGTGAGTGTTTTAATAAACTACTACTTGATGGAACATTTCCTGACACGTTAAAGATAGCTAAAGTCACTCCTATCTATAAATCGGGTTCAAAAACAGATCCAGGTAACTACCGCCCTATCTCAGTATTGCCAGTACTATCCAAATTTTTTGAAAAAATTCTGCGTTCTAGGTTACAAAAATATCTGGATTCCATAAACTTCATATCTGAAAGGCAATATGGATTTAGACCAAAAAGTAACACACTAACAGCTACGATTGTTCTTGTTACTAAAATAAAACTTAATATAGATAAAAAAAACATAATTTTAGGTGTATTTATCGATTTAAAAAAAGCTTTTGACACTGTAAGTCACAATTTGCTGTTAAAAAAATTAGAGATCATTGGTATTACTGGTAAAGCCCTCCAAATGTTTAAGTCCTACCTTACAAACAGATCGCAGATAGTTAAAATATATTATAATTTACAAAGTGATGTTTTACCTGTAATTTGCGGAATTCCTCAAGGCTCAATTTTGGGCCCCTTGCTTTTCTTAACATATATTAACAATATATGCGAAATAGGTCTAAATGGTCATATCACTCTGTATGCTGACGACACTTGTTTATTTTACTTTGGCTCATCAATACATGATATAATCTCACAAGCTCAACAAGACCTGAATACTCTGTATGAATGGTTTCAATATAATCTATTAACAATTAATATTTCCAAGACATCTTTTATCATATTTAAGGCAAAAAACAAATGCATCCCTCCACATGCCCCTCTTACGATTAACAATGTTCCTTTACATCAGAAATCTCACGAAAAATATCTTGGCTTACATATGGACACTCATTTCACATGGAATTTTCATATTAATCATATAAAAACCAAATTAGTTTCACTTCTAGGCTCGCTTCGTAATATTGTTAAATGTATCCCACGTAAATTAAAAATAACAATTTATAATGCACTAGTGAAACCGCACTTACTGTACCTTATAGAGATATGGGGATGTGCTGTGAAAACGAAATTATCTGAACTACAAATATTACAAAATAAAATTATTAAAATGATTTTTAATTATACCCGCTTAACATCGACAAAAAAAAATTACAATGAAACAAAACTTATGAACATAAAAACACTATATCATTTTAACGTTTGTATTTTTATTCGAAAAATTCTAAACAGGAACATCCATACAAGTTTAACGTTTACCAAACATAAAAAGGTTTCAAACCGCTGCACTCGCCGGGCTAGTTATCTTGTACTTCCGAAGACTCGGACAAATTATGGCAAAACAATGCTTACTTTTGTAGGAGCGCAACTCTATAATAAAATACCCTCAAATATAAAAAATGTAAATTCATTTAAAGCATTCAAAAGGCAACTAGCTCTGTACCTTATTGAGGAGCAATAAGGATAAGAATGCGTTAAATATGTGATGGATGTCTAAAGTGATTTGTGATTATTTTGTATAACTGTTTTATTATATTGTTTGATCACACTTTCAATTGTGACGACGAATATCTATTGAATATTTTAAGTTTAACCATGTTCTCGTGTAAGTGACTTTATGTCTTATTTGAGAATAAACTTCTTTAAACCTAATTCTGGACCTAAAGTCTCAAATACGGGAGTGATCACCCTACGGCGTTTGTATGGAGAAGCGACCGGCCAGTTCAACCTTAAGGGTGTCTTAGTTACTCTTTTCTGATTAGTCCGTTTACCTCGTTTTGATAGATTAGGTTAATTAAGGAAAATCTTGAAATAAATTATATAGTATTGCATTAGGGTTATTATCTAAAAGATAAACCTACCCGAAACTCGTACTATGTACGTTCGGGTTTCGGGTAGGTTTTTCTTTTTATGGGTAGGTTGAGTCTCTTTTGGTAATGAAAATACTTAGTGTATATTGAATTCCTCACTAGGATCAGTATTCTACTCTAGAATCCCTCGAAATAAAATATTATTGTTATTGCCTCTAGTAACAAAAAAATAATATTATATTTCAGAATAGCGAAATGGCTTTTATTCGTTCATCGCTGGTGTCCGACTCCGGAAGGACTACTGTGAAGGTATGTATCTCTCTATTTGTTACTATATTTTTATGTAACAACATATATATATATTTTTTTAATGTTATGGTGACGGTACAAGCCCGAGCCCCACCTGATGTTAAGTGGACTAACCTCTGCCTATAACAGACGCATTTCGTCAACGACGAATTGCACTGGCGCCCGTCACACTGAGACGTACAGTTGTTAGGTCTCATGTGCCTGTAATTTTACTGGCTCTCAAGGACTGCTGCCGAAACACACTGTTAGATGCTTGGCGACAGATTTTCTACTTGAGGGTGGTCGCTAGCCAGGCGGGCATTCGCAAAATGCCCTTCCACCATGCGGTGAAGCTCAAGCTCTGGGCGGGATTCGAACCATGAACCTGCTGCGCGGCAGTCCATAGCCAATGCCACTGAGCCATCACTGCTTCAAAATGTATGCCTTGCGACAGTCCCCACGCACCGTATTTACGTTGTTACCTTCTACACCTGTCTACGGCGCATGCGCTATTAGACCATGATTTTTTGGTGCAATTTTAGTTAAATAAGTACTTATGGTATATTGGTATATATTATTTGTTTACATTTCTGTCGTCCTGAACGCATTGTGCAAACATTGCACAACAATTTGAAGCAGTGATGGCTCAGTGGCATTGGCTATGGACTGCCGCGCAGCAGGTCCATGGTTCGAATCCCGCCCAGAGCTTGAGCTTCACCGCATGGTGGAAGGGCATTTTGCGAATGCCCGCCTGGCTAGCGACCACCCTCAAGTAGAAAATCTGTCGCCAAGCACCTAACGGTGTGTTCCGGCAGCAGTCCTTGAGAGGCAGTGAAATAACAGGCAAAATGAGACTTAACAGGTATGTCTCAAGGTGATGGGCGCAGTGCAGTTCGTCACTCGTGATGAAATGCATCTGTTATAGACAGAGGATACCGCTTAACATCAGGTGGGCGTCGCGCTTGTTCATTCACAATAACATTTAAAAAAAACACACATTTTTATCTAACGGAATTTAAGTGTACGGAATTAGTCATTCATTTTCATAATAGTTTTATAAGGTCACAAAATAAAAAGGACCAGAAGGACCACTCCGCAAAGCCATTCCATTAAATAAGTGATTCTAGCTTCAAAGCAATAAAGTCCACTTCCGATTGTAAAGCACGGAGGACCTTATATTTATAATAAAAATAATAAAATAAAATAATTTATTTCGGACACAAAATCCATAGCAGTGTTAGTAAATGTGTATAAAACTAAGTTAGTAAACTAAAACTAAACTAAATAATACATCCATTACTTCATTCTACCCGTGACTACGCCGACCCAGTGTTTTTGGATTGGGCAGTTTAGCCGAGCAGCAATCATTTGCAAAATACTGTTGGAACTCCCACGCAGACGATGAAACATTGAGGCAACCTTTTATATATATATTTACTATATATAAAACTATTACTTTTTTTATATTTACCTACAAGGCGTCTCTCTTTCTATCACATAGCTCGGATCTCTTCTGACACGGCACGTAACTTAGAATAATCCCGTCCGAACGGATATGCCCTAATATACTTACAGCTTTGCACCTAAAGTACGTTGAGCCAAGCTTGATAAGAAGAATTTATTAGTATGGTAACAATTTGTAGGCCAACTTGCTTGAGAAATTTTTGAATGTAGCAACAATTATACCTCGGTTAGAACAGGTATTGGCTAGTTTTAGAGATAAGAAAAACGGATGTCTTTGTCTCATTTAATTAAAATTAACATAGTAGTCACATTCCGTATATATGTTTCATAGGTGGAACCAGAATCACCGCCTGGACCTTCGAGCAGCAAAATGAGTCGAACTGAGGCTTCCTCGTCAGAAAAAACGAAAGGAAATTCTGACTACCCCGCATTCTACAAGCCAGACGATGCTAGCGAAGTTAAGAAGGTACTACACGGTTTAAACTAACTATTACTACTATAGTTTCCACGAACACTATCTTTATTTATTTATGTAAGTATCTACGAATAAATGTAAAGAGTCCACTATCTCACCTGTTGGTAAGCGATGATGTGGTCGAAGATGTTGTTCAGGCTAACCTAGAATTACTGGCTTTCAAGGACAGCTGCCGGAACACACAGTCAGGTGCTTGGCGACAGATTTTCTACTTGAAGGAGGTATCTAGCCAGGCGGGCATTCGCAAAATTCCCTACCACCATGCTATAACGACTGCCATCCTAAGACAACAGCCGAGACCGACGGCTTAACGTACCCTCCGAAGCACGGAAGCGCTCAGTAGTAATGTCATTAGCGGCCACCCATCCAACTCATGACCGCGGCGGACGTTGCTTAACTTTGCTGATCGGTTAAGAATAGATAAGCAATCTTCGCTACGAGCGCTTCAAAGTGTTGTAAGAATTAGACGGTCGGTATACAGTACCAAAGAATAAAAAGGACTATAACTCATTGAAAGTAGGTTGAATTGTGACGTAAAACGAAATAAGGATGTTTAAAAGAGTATATTATGATATATATCAGTGTTATTTGCATTGTTACAGCTAGTGATGGAGCTGTGCGAAGTGATTCGTAACAAAAAAGGTCACAAGAACCAAGAAGTGAGAGCGAAGCTCGAGAAACTGTTCGAGATACGGCTCTCCAATGGGGACACGTAAGTTATTATTATTATATCCGGTTATGTTCACTATTCTGTTTGTGATAACAGCTTATATAGTTTCGGACATGTTTGTTGTATGCACTGGGTGTCGGTTTACATAATAACATTAGGAAGGGATTTGCTGTTGATTACTTTGTATGTTTAATATTACGTTGACCATTTCACTTGTAAATTAACCCTAGAAATAAACTTATAAGGTATAAATTATCGTGTAGCCGCGCCATATGTTAAGACGCTGACAAATGCTGAACTACCATCACTATCGAACTGCGTATGAGTGAGAGAGAGGCAGCGAATCGGTAAAATCACGATCGCTCTTGGTGAAAAACGGAAGAAAGCTTGTTAACACAAAACTAGTAACTTAAATCGAAAATGTGAATTAACTTGTCCCTCTTAATAATAAAATAAATTTTGCTGTAATATTTTGATACACATATGTACATAAACAATTAAGAGTTTTATGTTACGAGCATAATTTGGAGTCAACTTTGCAATTTTATTCAATAGAGAAAATTTGGTTAACACTGGTTTTGAAATAAAAGTTCATTTCATAATATCGATTAACATTAACGTATAATTTTCTTACTGCTGCAAACTTTACACATTTTGCTAAAAACCTGTTCAAACAAAACTATTTATCGCATGTCAGCACCTTAACCTTGGAACTCATATGTCAAGAGTCGAGATAGCAGTTTTTTAATACGATTGCCAAACTTTCAAATTGGAATAATCTAATACATGGAAATTAAAATCATACGTGACCAAGTGCAATAGATAATTAAAGATCCTTAAGGTTTTATATGTCGCAGCAAATCTTTGACTAATATATCTGAGTCATCGACGCTATGTTTACGTTACGTTGGCGTCACGTTTGCGTCAAATTCTGTTATGATTGCTGCGTTGGCGTGTTGCACAAACAGTACGTTACGCGTCAGTTCGACGGTAAGCTTGTGCAGCGTCAAAGCAGCAGTCATGCAGCGTTTGACGCAAACGTGGCGTCAGCGTGGGGTCCGCTTGCGTCGCGGTCGTCCGGCGTCAACGTGTTAAGTCTTTGCAGGAGAACCCTGAAAAAGCGAAACGGTGAGTTTCTTCGAGTTTCCATCAACCCTTTATCAGGAAAAGCATACGGGTACCTGGCAAAACAATGATTTTATAGTAAAATTTTAACCTTCATAAGGGCATCGTAGAAACCTAAAATTAATAACTGATTTTAAATTTGGGGAATGTATGGTACCGGAACTTAGTCGAACACAGTCAACAAACAAAAAAACAACAAAGAATTTTACAGGTTTAGATGACTGTATTATGACTATATATGGTGTTTGCCTCTTTCTAACAACTAAACCAATTTGTCGAAAAGAGATGAATATATTTCCAAACATCCAGTAATATTGGAACCGTTTTAGTAGTTAGAAACTGCTGCTTCTTTTTTATTTATTGAGGATGGCACATCCTTGAAAAATTATGTATTGTCAACGACATTATCAAACAATGTCCACTTAAGAATAAATTCATTCGAATAAAACAAAAAAAAAAACGCTTTATTTACCCTATCTGTATAATGACCTGATAAAGGGTTAATTTCATTAACATTCATTACTTATTGGCGACAATAACTAATTTGAGCCCTTAAAAGTACCATAGAAGATAGCAGCGTCATTGGGCAGATAGCTGGAGCATGTTTTGGAGTGGAGTTTCTTTTGAGAACTGAAATCGGTTATACAGGGTTATTTAAAAATACGAAAATGTGTTCAGGCTGTGATGCCCATCACAAAAAGTTAAAACTTGAGTTCTATAACTTTTTTCCTCACTGGTAAATTTTCTGAATATTATGAGCTAAAGTTCTCTTACATTAGTTAACTTATCCAACACCGTGCGTATTACTACGTTACCAACCCAATTCAGTAACTGATTTAGTTATAAAATCATTCGTAAAGACAACTAAATAAGATAGCAGAGATAGCACTGTCTTTTTTACATGTATGGCGCAAATAATTCAAATTTGATTTACGTCATAGAAAATTTGTAACCACGCACAACCTCTTTAGACAACTCACTCGGGACTTTACGTAAGTAGTTTAATTTTAATCTATCTATATTATATACATATAGATAGATAGATAATAAAGAAGAAACGCAGAATCTTATTTTATTATTGTGTTAAAAGTTACATGTTAATAAATAATAATTAGTTAAAATAATTATTGATAGTAATTAAACAACTTTAAACAGTTTAAATCGCGTATATTTATCATTATTTTTGTCCCGACATTTCAAACACTTTACAGTGATCGTGGTCACGGGGTGACTGAAATAATGATAAATATACGCGATTTAAACCGTTTAAAGTTGTTTAATTACTATATGTAATAATCGCGAAAACCTAAGACAACATTAAATACATTATTGCATATGAGCTTTCTTGTATTTTCTAAATAACCCTGTATAAGTACTGAAAATGAAGCAAAAAAACTTTCGTCTTTATTGACATCAATATCCTCAGATACTCGACTTGACTCAGATATAGGAAAATAGTGGTAGTTATATACTATAGGTTTTACAACAAGAACTTTCTTTTCTAAAACAAATTAAAACGAAAGAATTTAGATGAAGATGATTAAAATTTTTAGTGTATTACGTTGAGAAAAATTTGGCAATTATGAATGAAAAATGATATCTGGCAATGAAACGATCAATTTATTGCAAAAGAAATTTCCCGGTTGCATAATTTCACGAAATTCATCGGTGAAGTGGCCAGCCAGATCATGTGATTTAACACCACTCGATTCTTTCTTGTGGGGCTATGTTAAGGACAGAGTCTATACGGAGCCATCGATTGCAGCCTTAAAACTGAAAATCCGTCATGTGATTAACGAAATAGACCCGCTATTTTGCCAAAAGGTGATTAAAAACTGATGAAAGAATCGACATCTGTCAGCGTGCTCGTGGTGGACATTTGCCAGATATCATTTTTCATTCATAATTGCCAATCGTATCACTTCTTAATACAATAAAAAATTGAATTATCTTCATCTAAATTCTTTGTTTTATTTTGTCTTAGAAAACCAAGTTCTTGTTGAAAAATCCTTTACTACTATTTTCCTATATCTGAGTAGGGTTTCATCATCAATTATTATTAAATCAGCATATGTATGGCGTGATCGACGTTTAAGGTATGTACACTTTTGATTTTCCGATTGTAAGGGTGAAAGTTATTGTAATCACAGGTATATAAATGCTTCTAACGTAATTAATTAAGTAATAATTTTATTGTGTTCGCGAAACTATTTCAAATTCATATACTTAATTGAAAGTATATCAAGAAGCATGACTTTCGCTCTTAATCGACGGCCAGTGCATATTTCAAATGTGTCTGAAACTGTCTAAGCTGTTTTTTACAAATGTATAAGGAATTTATTCGGATATTATAGTAATAGCTAGTGCTATCATAAGTTTAGTTAATAAAACATTATTAAACACGTAAGTACGATTCATAGATGTACAAATATTTTTAATATAAGTATTAGTTTACTAAGAATGAACTGAGTTATATAGGTTTATTAAATCATCAGCTGCCGTTTAAATACCTGCCTCGTCGGTACGTAAATCGCCGCTTTAGAATCTCAAGGTCTTGGGTTCAATCCCCAAGCATACGTTGTTTGGTTTTTCTGTCCAGAATATAGCGGAGCAGTCCTTGAAAGCCAGTAAAATTACAGACACATGAGACTTAACAACTATATCTCAGGGTGACGGGCGCAGTGCAGTTCGTGACTTGTGATAAGATGCATCTATTATAGGCAGAGGTTAATCCGCTTAACATCAGGTGGGCCTCGTGCTTGTTCCGTCACAATAACATGCATTTGGAACAAAAGAAATATGTGCCCGGTGGATGGTAATAGGCTCGCCCCCAGATACATGGGACGAAAACATACCTAGTGAGACGAGGGCGTTTAGATACTAATGCCTTCGTGGACCTAAAGGCATGATGATGATATACATTCAAAAATAAATATTGTCAATGGCCTGAGTAACTTATAAACAGGTCATATATTCGGGCCCGCGAAGTGTTTGGTATTTCGTTCAAAGTCTGGCATGCAGTCTGACGGCAATATGCTGGTCCTATATACTGTTACAGTATAGGAATCTTTACATTGCGAAATGTAGTTGTATATAGATTACTTCGTCTATATGTACTTGGGATAAACAAGTGATTTTTTTAAATGGGGGCGTGGGTGACCAAAGCCATCACTACGATGAAAATATCGTATCCCACTTTGCACCATTTTATTATGGTTCGATGTGGTGTGATTATGATTTGAGAGGACAACTCAACTGCGAGCAATTATTTTGTTCAACATTACTGTTACTTTTTCCAAATCTAGTCTTTCCGTTACAAAATTACAAATATAAATAATCTTACCGGCTTTTTTATTTCAAAAATCTTATTAGGTTTTCATCAAAACCAATAGCTTCTTCGAGCGAACGAGCTTCTTTTGATCTTTGTTCGCTTTTTGACATAGTTAAGGAATTGTAGATCTACGTCCACTTGAAAAATGAACCAGAAGTATCGGTTTGTTACATCTATTTGAAGGATGGTGTGTGATTTGCATGGTGGAAGGGCATTTTGCGATTGCCCGCCTGGCTAGCTACCACCCTCAAGTAGAAAGTCTGTCGCCAAACACCGAAAGGTGTGTTCCGGCAGTAGTCCTTGAGAGCCAGTGAAATTACAGGCACAATGAGACTTAACAACTAGGTCTCAATGTGACGGGCGCAGTGCCATTCGTGACTTGTGATGAATTGCAACTGTTATAGGCTGAAGTTAGTCTACTTAACATCAGGTGGGCCTCGAGCTTGTTCCATCACAATAACATAAAAGGAAAATATTTTAATAACATGTCATATAGCTTCTTATTATTTAATTTTCATTAATTTCACGTTATTCGCAGTCGCATTGATAATCATGTTGTTCTCTTGTAGATTCCTTCACATGACCTTATGCAGCAACCAGTCGAGCTTTGAAACCATTGTTAAAGTGATCCACAGCGTTAGAATGTCTCATCTACTGAACCTTTTCAATAACGAGCGGCAGACTATACTTCATCTGGCTGTAATCAATGGTGTGCCGAATATCGTCTCTTTTCTCATAGCCAAAGGTAAAACAATATTTATCTACACTATTTTAATATTATAAAGTGGAAAGATTTGCATTTTTGTATGTAATGAATAAGCATAGATTATCATATATAATTATATCATATATATATAATTATCATAAACGCGTAAATTCATCATAATTATGTACTGTGGTGTTTCAATAAAGGGTTATATCTATCTATCTATCATAATAACTACTGGACCGATTTTGATAATTCTTTCACCAATAAGAATCCTAAATTATCCCCCATGAGCATATAATTATATGCTATAGAAATTTTACAAAAAAATGTTTTATTCTTTATTTTTGTTAAATAACTGTGCAATGCCGGGGCGTTCCGCTAGTAATTCATAAAGTAAGACAAAATACATAGTTATACAAGCTACAAATCCGATGATACTTATTAGAAAAAGCTAGTACCCGCAACTTCATTCACTTTGAAATATTCTACTATACAAATATAGCGGTCACTCGGAATCTAATCAGTATATAAGGTAACCAATATTCTGACTAGGATCCCACGGAATAGTAGTTTCACGTTTCATCAAACTCCGTTCAGGCGTTTCGAAGGTGAGTGCCAAAAAGCACATGCATTTACGCAATGCAACTGTAATGGGATGCAAAAGTTAGTGTGTATGTATCTGTTTGGTTACTTCTCAGTTGAAATACATTTATTGAAATCAGGTATGATAACTTTAAGGTCCTGTAAGAAGGAACTAATAACAGTAGAACTAGGACTTATTTCTATTTAGTGGTTTCCAAGGAGTGAAGTGACAGAAGAATAAGAAGATACATGATGATCGACCCCGCGTAGCGTGGGATAAGTGCAGGAATATGAAGAAGAATAGTAAACTAAGAAACGCGGCAACAGCTAATGAAAAATATATGATGTTACAATACATTATTGTTTGCTTAATTTTCTTTCAAATGACATTACAACCGGGTGCAGTGCCCGCCGGTATCTATCTACCATTGTATCTTTTTTCCGTAAATTCATAAATCGATTTACAACTTTGTTTTTTTATATATTTTTTTCAAAATCAGTACATCATTCTAATATTGACTTTAGGGGTTTAAATGGTGTCCAGTTTTATAGAATTTTTTAGTTACAGTTTTCAATGTCCGAAAGCTTGTTTAACTGGAGGGAGGTCTCGAATTTTCATACAAAAAGATAAAACGTTTCTACCCCCTAAACAATCACTGATTTTGATGATTTTTGGATATGTTATAGATGTTATCAATATCCAGGTTTTGAATTTTATCATTAAATTAAAGGAATTTGAATTAATGGGTATTTAAAAACCGATATTTTGTCAAAACTTGTATCTCTAGTTTGTGAATTATTTTTAGGAAAAATAATGATAAATAAAAAAACGTAAACGTATAAACCTAGTTTATTCTGTCAGTTGTAAAAAAACACAATTTTTTTTCGATTTTATTAATGTTTACTATAGCAGAAAAGTTTTCTCACATCGCAAATTCTAAGTCGAAACTTGAAGAAGCTGCAATTGTCCTTATCGCACTAGTCTGTTCGGGGGTATATCGGCGAGACAGCATCACTTTGTTGAAATACGTATTTTTCTGTAGGAGCTTCTCTTCCCGCTCCTCTTCATGTGGAAAACGCCGTGCTATTTGCCGTATCAAAGAAAGCGATTTTAACTTTGAAACAATATTACAGGATGCAACCCTATGTTGACCGACGCTGACGGCGAAAATGCGATACACTATGCAGTTAGATACAACAATGCATGCTTAGAACCTCTATTGGACGCCATCAAAAAACATGATGTGTCTTGTGACTTGAACGCTACCAACAACGGTGAGTTTATAAAATAAAGCTGTATAATTCAGGGTATATTATTACTAACTGTTGTATTGGAATATTATTATTTTCTGTTCTGTTAGAGTATAGTAAAATAAAAAAATATTTCGCTGTAGAATTATTCTGAATTAAACAAAGCGTCCATTATTTATACAGGGTTATTGGTAAAATGATAACAAACTCTTAGGGTTGACTTCTGCTAGTCCTAACAAACATTTTGAGTTTTTTTTTTCTGTTTATTTATGTGTATTCGACGGAATAAGCACGAGGACCACCTGATAAATTGAGCCAAGAGCGTCCGCCGTGGCAACACTGGACCGCGCCGCGCTCCCTTTTAATAGAGTTTTTAAATATTTACATCGAGCTAAGTAATTAAAAATATTAAATATAAAATTACAGGCACAAGATACTTTTAACATCAGGTGGTCCTCGTGCTTACTCCTTCAAATACAGATTAACATTAACAAACACAAAAAAAGACTCGAAATGTTTGTTAGGACCAGCAGAAATCAACCCTAAGATGTTACTAGCATTTTACCGATAACCCTGTATATTGTAAAAAAATAATTAAGTAGTTACGGGTTATAAATATACGTATAGGTCACATATCAAAGTAATGAATAAATATCTGAGGTGTAGAATGTATAGTACCACCAACTTAACTGTGCAGTTCGCGAGGGCGCTGCTGGTCAAGGAAATCAACTACAAACTGTCACAATTTGAAGAAATGTTGTAGTTCTTTTTTCTGCCGCCTGAACAGATAAGTTGGTGGGACTGTAAGTGCGTGACTTGCCGTGGGCAATCAACACTTACATCGACTGACACTGGCGCAATCTTTAACGCGATGACTTAGAGTTATTATTATCTGTATTTGATGTATTTCTGTGTATTTTGGGATGTAATTTCTATTTTACACTATTTAATTAGATGCATGCATGGATCTTATCTTGCAAGTGAAAGTGAATTTGAACGAAGCTCGATATGTCGACACCAAGTAATTCGATGCTAGTTGAGGCGGCAAAAGGAGTGTCTTCAAAACGTAGGTATACATCAATGAGGGATAATTTAGCGGCAAACACACAAAAATTTGGATGCAAGATAGACTTAATATGTTTTGTGGTTAATAATAACTGAAAATACAGGCAAACAAGAAAACAATCTAAAATTCAAAAAAACAAGTGTATTAAACTTTTGAAACTCTTCAATCGCGCCAAATACAACTGTCAAACCAGCAGTTGTCAGAAAGCAATCACAACGATACGACTTACGGTAAGACTTGGGTCAGAAACTTTCCTCTGTCATTTGTAGCGTTTTCAAAGCTGTCCGAACGGTGAGCGAAAACGATATTTTTACTCACGAAGTCCCAAATCGGACGACCTATGTGATAATTTTCAGCGTTTGTGAGTGTTATTTTTGGAACCGTTAAGGTGGAGATAAACGGCGCGGGCTAGCGCGAGCCGGACGACGGATCGCCGTCCGTGCAGGCTCGGCTCTTCTTAGCGCGGACACGAGCCTGTGGTGATAAACGACACGGAACGTTGTACGGAACAACAACACGAGCTACGCACCGCGCCGCTCGCTTTTCCTTCAGTCAGTCACTATAATCCCACCAGATAAACGTAAACGCGTTGCTGCTGCAATAGCAGCAGTTATTTTGCTCAGAGGAGATTATTTAATTAAAAAAAAATAAAAAGAAACGAAGAACACGGTGGTAGATGGTGTCATTGTACAATTCCGTGGGGCGCTCTGCACCGTCTGGAGGCTCGGCTCGTGCCAATGGTAGTAAACGGCGCGTGTTGTTTGATCCATGTCAAAAAACCGACATGCGATGGATCGCCCGGACGGCGGACGGCTGACCCGCGCCGCGCTGGTTGCTTAACGAAGCGCGATATGCCGGACGATGCTTCGTCCGTCGTCCGGCTCGCGTTAGCACGCGCCGTTTATCTCCAGCTATAGCCTATCCGAACGCTACATTTACAAGGTTGTTTATATTTATAATCAGCCTTTAATCTTATATAATCGCGGGAATACATTCGAATCAATTATTGGTAACAAGTAACTACAATATACCACGCACTATCTAAATCAATAAAATTTTTTTTGGCTATTACTATAAGTTTATGTTAAAAATATTAATTTAACAGTAGATGATGTCTATGAAAATATTATTAAATAGTAGGCAGTGTGCTAAAGATAATTTATACATTTTTAACAAAAAGAAAACCGTTTTGAAGCAGAATATATTCTAAAACAAAAAATGCAATAAAAATTAAAAAAAAAAAAAAAAATTGTTCATTTTACATGAAAATGAATCATCAAAGTAGTCGAAGCCAATTAAATACGCTTTATTAAGGGTAACTCAAATACTACTCGTCAGATCTCACTGAAATTTAAATGTGACCACATGACAAGCACCAGTTTTCGATAATTCCCCACAGCAATACGCCATACGACATAATACTGTGGAAGTACGCGAACTAAACTAGGCGAGCAGTAGCTACGTCTGTTAACTGTCTTATCCTAAGAACTGCATATGTAGCAGAACTAAGTCTTCCGGAGAGATCATGTATATATAGGTTACTAGCTGACCCGGCAAACGTTGATAATGGCTATTAAAAAATAAGGGTTGATCGTAGAAGGATGAAAATTGAGGATTGTATGTATTTTTGTATGTTGTATCATAAAAAAATAGAAATTGAAAATTTTGTCTAAAAAATAAAAATTTAGGGGTGGACTACCCCTAACATTTAGGGGGATGAAAAATAGATGTTGGCCGATTCTCATAGTAGCGGATAAGCACAAAAAATTTCATCAAAATCGGTCAAGCCGTTTCGGAGGAGTATGGCAACGAAAACTGTGACACGAGAATTGTATATATTAGATGTATGTTGTGTACAGTGAAGCAGTGCGCGCTGCACCTGTGCGCGCAGTACGAGGCGGCTGCGTGCGCGGCGACGCTGTGCGCGCGCGGCGCCAGCTACAACGTGCGGGACGCGCAGGGACGCACGCCGCTGCATCTCTGTGCGTACGGACCCTGCACGAAGGTCGCGCGCGCGTTGCTGCAACACGTGCGCACGGTATGTATTCTACTCATTGACCTATACAGGGTGTCCCGTAAGTAGTGGACCAACGGGAAGTGGGTGATAGGGGGAACTATTATCTACCAAAACCACAAAAAAATATTGTTCTAGGTCTTATAGTTTTAAAGTAATGATTGTTTTTAATAAATAGGTGAAATTATCGTCTTATGTACACACATTTTATAATTCTACGAAATCTACCAATATTTTTTTTGTTATTTTTAATCTAGGCGGTTAAGAATACATAGGTCTTTCTAATTAAAATATATTAGGTGTAATTATCATTAGCATGAAAATTAAAAAATAAAACTAGTGCAATTTTTACATTTCAAGATGCTCTATGTGGTGTTTGAGCTAAGATGGTGTAAAAAAAATGTATTATAGCCTAGTGAAACTTTATTATAAAAACATCTACATGTCATACCAATTACAAAAAAGTATAACACTGTGGTTTAATAAATAAGTATTTTTCCTATTTTAATTACTATCAAAACCAAAGGACTTTTTTGCAAGAAAATAAAAATACATTGTTAATAATGGAAAAGCTTTTATTACCCATATTTTTTCTTACATTAAGTGCTCGAAATGCTTTCCTCTAGCTCTTATGCATAACCAACATCTTCGTATAAAGTTTCTTTGTAAACTTTATACTTTTTTTCTTTGTTTTATATTTAACTTTTTACTTTTTTTTTTATTTTCTTTTTGGTAGATAATAGTTCCCCCTATCACCCCACACCCCGTTGGTCCATTACTTACGGGACACCCTGTATATACTAGACGCGACATCTCAAACGCGGATAGTCGACCAGTGTAAGTATGCCGCCTGGTATACTCTCCCCCACACGCAGCTGGACACTCAATGAGATTACACGCGCTTTACGTTCGAAAATTGTCTATTATCAATGTGTATTTGAATACACAATTTTCGAACGTAAAGCACGTGTAATCTCTACGAGTGCCCAGTAGCGAGTGGGTGAGAAGATGCCGGCCGGCTTCTTTGCACTGTACAACTATCTTCGTTTGAGATGTCGCGTCTAGTATATATAGGTCAATGATTCTACTGGACGAGTGCGGGTTTCGCACTACCACTTGCCGTCTGCATCATCAAAATGGTGGTCGTGCTCGCGAAAACTTAGTCCTCATGATCATCACAAGTCATAATCCACTGTTGAACAAACGTGTCTTCTCTTCTCTTCGGATTATTTATGTAGCATTTTTTTTAATGTTATTGTGACGGAATAAGCTCGAGGCCCACCTGATGTTAAGCGGACTAACCTCTGCCTATAACAGCTGCATTCCGTCACAAGTCACGAATTGCACTGCGCCCGTCACCTTGAGACACAGTTCTTAAGTCTTATGTGCCTGTAATTTTTTTTTCTACTGGATGAGTACGTTTTTCGCACTGCCACTTGCCGTCTGCATCATCAAGGTGGTCGTGCTCGCGAAAACTTCCTCATGATACTCACAAGTCATAATCCACTGTTGAACAAACGTGTCTTCTCTTCTCTTCGGATTATTTATGTAGCATTTTTTTTTATGTTATTGTCACGGAACAAGCACGAGGCCCACCTGATGTTAAGTGGACTAACCTCTGCCTATAACAGTTGCAATTCATGACAACTCACGAATTGCACTGCGCCCGTCACATTGAAACATGGTTGTTAAGTCTCATTGTGCCTGTAATTTCACTGGCTCTCAAGGACTACTGCCGGAACACACCTTTCGGTGCTTGGCGACAGATTTTCTACTTGAGGGTGGTCGCTAGCCAGGCGGGCATTCGCAAAATGCCCTTCCACCATGCGGTGAAGCTCAAGCTCTGGGCGGGATTCGAACTATGGACCTGCTGCGCGGCAGTCCATAGCGAATGCCACTGAGCCCTCACTGCTTCAAAATTCATTATCACGGAACAACCGCGAGCGGAACCTGGTATTAAGCGGTAACCTCTGCCTATATAACACATGCATTTCGTTACAAATGATGAACTGCACTGCGCCCATCACAACCTGAGACATTAACTTGTTTAGCCTCTTGTGCCTGTAATTTTAGTGGCACCCCTACCCTTGAAACCGGAAAACAGTAATACGAACTGTTTACTGAAAATAGGTATTTGAAGCAGTGATGGCTCAGTGGCATTGGCTATAGACCGCGCAGCAGGTCCATGGTTCGAATTCCGCCGCGGGCTTGAGCTTCACCGCATGGTGGAAGGGCATTTTGCGACTGCCCGCCTGGTTAGCGACCACCCTCAAGTAGAAAATCTGTCGCTAAATACCTTACGATGTGTTTCGGCAGCTGTGCTTCAGAGCCACTAATTCTAGGTGTAGCCTGTTAACACCTTCGACCACATCATCACTTACCACCAGGTGAGATTGTATCACTATCAGCAATAATACAAAAAAACTAACTGTAAGTTTTTATGTTTCAGACTGACATTGACGCGCTAGACGGACACGGCAACACTGCGCTGCAGATTGTGTGCGGTCGCGCGATGGACGACAAGTCCGTCGAAATGGTTCAACTTTTGCTCGAGAAAAATGTATGTTTACCCTCTTTTCTTTTTTATCGGCGGTACGCCTAACAAAATACTACGGCCTATATACAGCACTTCAGCTACTGCAATAAAGCATTCAGATACCCATAAGTCATTGCAGACTCCGGGTCATTGGTAAAAATGGGAGTACCACAGGGATCAATTTTGGGACCTTTTCTGTTTCTAACATATATTAATGATCTGCCTTGCATGGTCAAAGATTTCTGCGATATTGTTTTATTCGCAGATGATACCTCTCTGATTTTTAAAGTAGATAGGAAAGACAGTGAACTGACGCATGTGAATAATGTATTATCTAAGATTTGTAAATGGTTCGCCGCTAATAATCTTCTCTTAAATTAAAAAAAAGACGAAATGTTTAAAGTTTTCTTTACCAAATGTTCCTTATGTTGAACCAAACCTTCCTTCCGGACCGCGATAGCGTTTAGACGTGTGCAACCCGTGCAATTTATTTAAATTTATTTTCAAAAGTTTCTTTAAAATACCAAAACAAAAGTCGATAAATTACCAGGCGCCCATAAAATAAGACGAGTTACATTACAAGTGCACTGCTTTCAATACAAGCGACGCAAGCAATTGAATACGAGTGCGACAGTGACGGCAACATATCTGCTAGCTACGCTGCGTCTGCGCGTCATCACCACAATAACACTGTACGTATTATTGTTTGCCGCAAGTACAAAGCGTTAGCGGAATAAATTTCGTTTTGTCTGTTGGCCCAAGACGTAGTGTAAAATGGAAAAATACCTAGTAGAGAAACGTATTGTTGACAAGTCAGCCAGTGACACTAACTTAAATGTGGGAAGTGAGAAAATGGAAACTACACCTCCTAGCTATGTTCTTTTACGTGGCAAAAGAAGCAGAGATAATGAATTCGAGACTGATTTCAGTACTTTTAAGCAAGAAATGGAGATAATGATAGGAAGGTTGATGAATAAACAAGAAGCTGAATTAAAAAAGTTCTTCAACCCCACTCTGATTGAAATACAAAAATCTAATCAGAATATTGAAAACTCCATGGCTCTATTAATGAGCAAAAACGAAGAGCTAGAAAAAAAAATCGAATACATGGAAATAGAAAGTAAGAAAAGTAATGAATACATATCAATATTAGAAAATAGATTAGAAGACATGCAAAGAAATGTTAGAAAAAACAATTTAGAATTGAAAAATGTACCCAGAGGTAATGCTGAGACAAAAGAAGACTTGATTAACATGCTGGTAAGTCTGGGTAAATCTATAAATTGCAACATTAATAGACCAGATATCAAAGATATATATAGAGTACGGGGTAAAAAAGAAGGACAAAACAACACACCTATTATCGTCGAGCTCTCCTCTACTCTTTTAAAAGCTGATGTACTAAAAATGAGCAAAGCTCACAACATCAAGCATAAAGCCAAACTCTGTGCAAAACATATTGGCTTTACTAAAAACGAAGACACGCCCATTTTTGTCGCTGAACAATTAACCATCAAAGGATCCCGGCTATATTACCTCGCAAGAGATTTGGCTAAATCAAAGAATTATAAATTTTGCTGGACCTCGTACGGACGAGTATACGTAAAGAAGAACGAAAACTCACCAATAATTAACTTACACTGTGAAGAACAAGTTAACAGGCTAATGCAAGAATCATGACTACTTATCATCATCATAATAGGTAGAATTCTATATTTGTTAATACTTTTTGTAATCAATAATATTAATATAATACACTATACACAAATGCTTTCACACAACAAGACTCATTACATACATCTCACACTTTTATATATATACACAAAATCATACACACATACCTCACTCAATAAAAAATACTCAAAGTTTGCCAATATAATAATAGTACAATGTTTTAAAATAACAAATATGCGTTACACGAATCACGTTCTAGAAATGACTGAAATTGCTTTTTTCCACCTTTATGATGGATAGTCCAATAGAAATTGCTAAAGTAATAGATCAAACTGAAACCGCTCATTCATTTATATGTAATATAGAAGACCTACCCTCTAAATTACGCACAGAAGCTTCAGATTTAACGATAATTACGCAAAACATTAGAAGCGTTTATAGTAACATAAAAGACTTACAACTAACATTAAGTGAATTAAAATTTGAAGTAGATATCATAGTTTTAACAGAATGTAGACTTAACGCTGCTAAAAATATACCTTTCCTCACAAACTATAATTCATTCAGCACTACTAACCATCTCAATCAAAATGACGGTGTAACAACGTACATTAAAAGCATCCATAATGTTCTCGTTAGCGAGATAAAATTGGAACACGCTTCTTGTTTACAAATTAATATATATTCTACCATAATACTATGTATATATCGTTCACCTTCAAATAAAAATGTCGAAATATTTATAAACTCTTTGAGCAAACACCTAGATGAAATAAAATCATTTGAGAGAATAATTATAGTAGGTGACATCAATATTAATATTTTGACTAAAACGGACGAGCTAAGTTGGGAAAGGAAAAACCGTCTTAGTTATTTAAACACTTTAACTAATTATAGCCTATTACCCGGTCATTATTTACCTACCAGAGGTAACAATTGCCTAGATCATGTCATTCTTAAATTTAAGTTAACTAAAAATACTGCTACGATAGCCATCCTGAATACTTCCATTACAGATCATCTTAAAGTACTACTAAAATTTTCAAAAATAAATATCTATACAAATGTCCGCAAATATAAAACTATCATTGATTTTAATA
Source organism: Plagodis pulveraria (assembly GCA_963890685.1). Classification (NCBI taxonomy): domain Eukaryota; kingdom Metazoa; phylum Arthropoda; class Insecta; order Lepidoptera; family Geometridae; genus Plagodis; species Plagodis pulveraria. Next base: position 10,792,104 of record OY982959.1, read on the forward strand.
ATGCTGCGAAAGATTTAGAATCTACTGCTAGAGATTTATTGGATATCAATGACCCTAATTTACTATCCACCCTTTTGATTAATAGAATTCAAAAAAGTCTCACGGATTTTACTAAAATAATAACTATACCTAGAAGCAAGCGTATATTAAAACCGTGGATCACACAGGGTATTTTACGGTGTATAAGAAATAGAAATACTATGCAGATGAAACTTAAAAACGATCCCGAAAATAACATATTAAAAATTACATATCGAAGATACAGAAACTATTGCAATAATTTAATAAAAAATGTAAGACGAAAATATGACAGAGAAGAACTAGCTAAATCGACAAAAAATAATAAAGAGTTATGGAAAACCATTAATAATATAACACAGTATAGAACAGCAAAAACACCAAACTCACAATTACTACAAATTAAAACCTCCCCCTTTGACTCGGCTAACTATGTTAATACATATTTTTCTAGTATAGGCAGAGCATTAGCAGAAAATATTATCCAGCAAACTGCCAATTTGAACGATAACTCTGTTATAAACTTGTCCATTCAGCAAGTTTCATCATTTGTTCTACTTGACAGCGATCCTGACGAAGTAAATAGTATAATTATGAATTTAAAAAAGAAAAGTTCTTCTGGTTATGATAATATACCTTCAAGTTTCCTAATATTATCCAAAAATACCTTAATTCCAATTATTTGCAGTTTATTAAATTTATGTTTCTCCCAAGGAATATTTCCTGTCACTTTAAAACAATCTGTAATTTCACCTATATACAAAAATGGAGATCAACGAGATATATGTAATTACAGACCCATCTCAGTGTTGCCTGCCATCTCTAAAATATTAGAAAAAATATTAAACAACAGACTAAAAAGCTATCTTAATAAATATAATATTATATCTAAATCCCAATATGGGTTTAGGAAGGGTATTTCAACTGAAGATGCTGTAACAGCTCTCTGTAACCACATAGTAGAACATGTTGATAAAGGAAACAAATGCTTAACAGTATTTCTGGACCTAAAAAAGGCCTTCGAAACCGTGTCTGCCCCCATCCTAATTAATAAATTGGAAAAAATAGGTATTCGTGGTGCGGCACTTGGATTATTTAGAGACTACTTACATGACAGAAGACAAACAGTTCGAATTGGTGATACCATTAGTGACGATATGCCTATTAATTACGGAGTTCCACAAGGAAGTGTGCTCGGACCTACATTATTCTTAACCTACATAAATGACCTTCACGATATAAAAATCAAAGATGGGCATATAGTTTCCTATGCGGACGACACTGCTATAGTCTTCAATGGAACCTCATGGATCGACGTCAAAGATAAAGCAGAAAAAGGTCTACAGCAGGTTGATAAATGGTTGAAACATAATTTATTGACACTCAACGTTTCAAAGACCAACTTCATATGTTTCGCAATGTATAATAACTCGCAGCCTGATTCTAATTTTAATATTAAAATACATACCTGTAACGATTATATATACTGTGAATGTCCTACTCTGGAAAAGGTAGAATTCACTAAATACCTAGGAGTGGTCATTGATCAACGATTATCATGGCACGCTCACATTGAACTCGTAATGACTAGAATTAGAAAACTAGGATACGTCTTTAAAAATCTAAGACATGTAGCACCACCAAAACTACTAAAACAAATCTATGTAGCATTAGCTCAATCAGTTTTAACATACTGTATACCTGTCTGGGGAGGTGCAACGATGACGACGTTTTTAGATCTCGAAAGAACGCAAAGGTCATTACTAAAATCAATGTTCTTTAAGCCTTACAAGTACCCTACAGATATGCTATATTCTTCTACAGAAATACTGACTGTTAGGAAATTATACGTACTAAATACTATATTGAAAATGCATAAAAACCTTGAATTTGACCCTAACTCCTTAACAAAAAGAAGAAGGGATATTGTAATCGCTCAACCTCATGTAAACTCAATATTTGCTAGTCGGCAGTATATAAGCCAATCTAAATATTTATATAACAAAATAAATAAAATATTAAATATATATCCACTTCATAGTTATAAATGTAAAATTACAGTAACAAACTGGCTACTGCAACTAAGTTATGATGAAACTGAAGCTCTTATGGAAAGGCTTACTTAATAAATACACGTATATATGAGAAATATGTTGTAGATGGCAAATCAAAAAAATACCACACTCACACACACACACACACAAACACACACACACACACACACATACACACACACACACACGCACACACACACATTAAATACTAAACTAATAAATATTACTCACATTTTATTTTTATATATACATTTTATTTTTATCATTTTTGTTCTCATGAACAAAACACAAAAACGTGCGATAACACTAGCCCGCTAATTAGGTACAATCTCATACAAGACTCAAAACTGACAATATATATGTAAACAGCTAACATCTTTTTACTTGGACCACACAACAAATTCACTGCACTATTGAGCACCCACCAGCGCCGCGCGCTGCTACCGCTGTCGTCGGTGGCGTGACTTTGTTTACCTCATACACTAAACCGTTTTACTTGGCACGTTCAAATAAAATGTATGTCCTACCCTAATTATTTTTAAGAAAAAAGAATCTCGTTTTGTTACATACGAATGTTTTAATAGTTTAATGAGACGTGAAATTGGAGATTTAGCTTACATATGATTAAGGAAGAGCGAAAACACCTAACACAAGTATTACTTAATACTTAAAAGGTGATTTCAACAATGTATACTACTGTATCTCCTTATTACTCAATAAAGCATTATTATTATTATTATTATAAACATAAAGCTTGGCACAGATAAACTCCCTATTGACAAAGCGACAGTCTTCCTGGGAATCAAAATGGATTCCACTTTACAGTGGGATCCACATATACGTGATCTCTCCGGAAGACTTAGTTCTGCTGCATATGCAGTTCTTAGGATAAGACAGTATATAAAATGGGTCCTAGGGAATCTCTGAAGGATCTTTTTAAAGAAATTGATATTTTAACTTTACCAAGTCTGTATATATTTGAAAATATTATGTATGTTCGTAAAAATTTTAGTAAATTTAAATTAAACAGTGACAATCACGTTTACAATACTAGGAATACGGAACGTAATTGTGTACGGTTTCATAATAAAGTTCCCAAACATATTATAACGCTCACAAAAAGGAAATTCAAGTTGCATGTGAAAAACGTATTGATTAAAAAATCCTACAACACAGTTTCTGATTACTTAAACGACCAAAATGTCTGGACAATTCCGCCTCTGCCAAGCTATTGCCTGTCACCTACATATTTTAAACAATTATTGTAATAACTCTATTATATAGTAAGTATGTAACACATTGTTAAAAGATGTTTAAAAGAATGGCCCCGAGTTTCTTGCCCGTTCTTCTCGCAGTGGCTCTATACAATTTATTTGCTGAACGTGGCAGTACAATGTAGAATATTTCAATACTAAAATTTGTAATTGACCTTCATAAGAGCGTCGTAGACGGCTAAATTAAATAAATGATTTTGACCTTGACTCACAGGAAGTCCAAATGCCTGGAGCATTACCCACTACCAGTTGGTAGCGTTTACGATCTTCACTATTCTTATAAATATATAGTAAGGAGCAATAAATATAGTTAATCCAACATGAGCGAAAGAGTTTCCCACTTCGGATACTTCGTTGAGAATCGAAACGCGTCGATAAGTTTTTGGGCTGCATTAAGTGTTTTCATGTCACTGTTCGAAGAACTTTAAAAGGCTTGCATGGAGCATTGTTTGAAAATATAGTTTATTACATAGAAAAGTAATGCAAACTTTTAGTGCTAGGTAAATGAAAACTCATCACTCCTTATTCAGGGCATGACCGAACTGTCAGTGTACCTCTCTATGGTGAGTAAAGGATGGTAGTAAACGAGGATAGTAACTTTTTACTAAAGAGGCGTTGATATAATAAGGCATTTGACAAAAATGCTTTCGGCGTATGTGTTTTGGTTTTTACAGAAAGTTTCTTCTGGTTGCCCTATATCAATAGCCAAAACTTATATGGTATTAAGTTTCTGTAATTTGATAGAAAATTAATTGAAAATCGAGTACAAATAAAACTCACACCTCATTTTTCTAATTAATTGATATAAAACCTTTTTGAGATTGTATTCTTTTATGCTAGCAGCAAAAAAACAAACGAACGCTACCAGGGCAGGTATGGATTTTCATACAACATTCCTTCACTGCTACGGAGTGAAGGAATAAAAAGCCATATAACTTTCCCCGCCGTACATTTATAAGGGAGAAATGACGAACTTTATAACATGTTTTTGAACGAGTAACGAGACGTTTTCTGAGTGGGTGTGGTATAAAAATGTTTGTCCAACGCAAGTGTCAATTAAAATACTGGGGCGCCATACGAGCCGAGCCGGCGAATCGCAAGCGTGCGGCGGCGGGAGGACCGCATCCTTGGTCTGAAGGGCGGCTGAGTTAAACCAATTTTTTTAATTAGCTAATTGTCTAGCATTTGACCACCATCTCTCCTGATGATGTGTAATTACTGTATTATTATTACTAGTATATAATACATATAATATTATGACTATACTACTCAACCGCCGAATGTGGATGGCAAACGATTAAAGTGAGATACGCCAGAGGTAACCAGTAGAAATGTATGATTTCAAAGTACAGAGTATAAATTATCCAAAGAGTAATTAACGTACGTTCAAAAATTTTACGAAGTTTTACGTGTATAAAAGGCGCTATGCCTTTTATACACGTAAAACTTCGTGAAATTTTTGAACATATTTTAAATAAAAAGTTAATTTCCTAACAGGTGTCAGGGAAGTGGGCAATAATTATTAAAAATATAACTAGGTTATGATCACAGTTATAAAACTACATTATAAATGGGCGTATAGGGATGCGTATATCTACAAGAGGTATCCAGTAGGATGAGCAGTATAAGAGAAAAAAAGTGTACAAAAAACGCCCTTCCACCATACGATGAAGCTCAAGCCGGCGATGGGGATCGAACCATGGGCCTGCAGCACTGCAGTCCATAGCTATTACCGCTCTTCTATCATTGCCGTAAACCTTCATTTTTGCCGTTTGATTTCAGGCCGATCCGCTACAGCATGACGAGCACAATGAATCAGCATGGCATATGGCACGCGACAAGCCACAGATCCGAGAGGTGATGAAGAACTACGTCACTCCCGAAAAAATTCTAGAGGAAGACGTCAAGTCCGAGCCGGAGGATGAATACGAATCAGCTGATGAAGTGAGTATAGTACCACCAACTTAACTGTGCAGATCTCGAGGGCGCTGCTGGTCAAGGAAATCAACTACAAACTGTCACAATTTCAGGGTATTTTGTAGTTCTTTTTTCTGCCACCTGAACAGATAACTTAAATTTATAGTATTTATTTGTAAACAAAAGCAGTGATGGCTCAGACTAGACTGCTACAGACTAGTGCTTTATGGTAGAATTATACCTTGTACTCGCTTATCTAACTACTGATACTATAATAGTTGTTTGACGATGGATTTCCTACTTTAAAGTGTAAGATTGAAAATCTATCGTCAAGCACCTAATATCTCTGTACTTTTTTTTAATATTGTTATGTTTGCAATAACGCCTGCTATGCGCTCCATCCCAATACTATGGTTAAATAACGATAGGAAAGATTTGAGTTATGACGTCATGTCATGTTAGCCCAATTTGTTAGAGTATACCCCGGCTAAAGGGGTGGATGGAAGCGGGTTCGAATCCCGCACATGACTTTTTTTCTATCGTATATTTGTAATTTTGTAATCCCTGTACTTGTTGACTTGATAAGAGTTCCATTCTAGGTTCTGACTGCTAACACACAGTAATCAAGGACTAGGCTAAAAGCTATCACAAAAAAATCCCTTAGTTCACATGATATTCTGTAAGTTTCAGTACGGCGAGAGCATGGGTCTGAGCGACCTGAACTTGTACGTGCGAGACGTAGCGGCGCAAGTCGAGGCGGCCGGAGTATGGAGCGAACTGGCGCGGAGACTTCGGGCCGATGCGCTGCTCTCCTGGTTCCAGAACCAGCCCAGCCCCGCCTTCACTCTGCTTCACCACGTCAAGGTAATATACTGCTCTCCTGGTTGAAGTATAAAAACGAAGCAGTGATGGCTCAGTGGCATTGGCTATGGACTGCCGTGAAGCAGGTCCATGGTTCGAATCCCGCCACGGGCTTGAGCTTCACCGCATGGTGGAAGGGCATTTTGTGAATGCCCGCCTGGCTAGCGCCTCAAGTAGAAAATCTGTCGCCAAGCACCTAACAGTGTGTTCCGGCAGCAGTCCTTGAGAGCCAGAAAAGTTACAGGCTAATGAGACCTAACAACTGGACGTCTCAGTGTGACGGACACAGTACAATTCGTAGTGGACGAAATGCGTCTGTTATAGGCAGAGGTTAGTCCACTTAACATCAGGTGGGCCTCGTGCTTGTTCCGTCAAAGTTCCTGACTCTTGAATCAGATCAGCTCCAGCTATAGTAGGATCAGAGCACAGACCTATACCCAAGTAAATAGTTCAAGCACTTCAGGCATGCAAAACTGTATAAAAACCAAGCGTATAAAATTTTTCATGCTTATCACGAGAGCAATTTACGCCTTTTTTACCAATTCCGTGTGTTCCGGAAGCTGTTCTTGAGCGCCAGTAATTCTAGGTTAAGCCTGTTAACAACTTCGACCATATTATCACTTACCATCAGGGCCCCAATTCTCTTAGCTATTGACCAAACGCCACACTACTGCGATGCTTCTCTCGAACTGCTGTTAATGTCAAATTCGGTTGTCTGCTAATTCTAGCTCCTAATAGCAGTTGTATAGCAATCGCGTCGCTATCGTATGTCTGTGCTATGGCTTGCAAATATTGACACTGAAATAATAATGGAAACTTCTATCAATCAAGCATCAGTCAAAACATAAACACAGCGGTTTTCTAGCAAACAATACATTAAATAAATATATTTAAATCATTTAGCTATTTTTCTATCTAAGATCTATGCTATGCTATCTATGCCACAGTAGCAACAAAATAGCTTACAGCATACCAAATATGTCAAAAACTATTGATAGCAAGCCACTGACTTGCGATCGAACCTAAATAGCGAGGAAACTACGGATACAGTCAAAAACTACAATTTTCATGCAATTAAGTTGCGTTAACGCCGTTCAATAGCTAAGAGAATCGGGCCTCAGGAGAGATTTCGGTCAACGGATCATGTAAAAAATCGCTCGCCTTTGAAGCCATTCTCCAAAACCTATGTAAAGGCACCGCCCGTCACAGAGGTTTGTCCCCCACCGCCGACGAAGCAACCGCGTCGCTTATCGACCGGACTCTCAATACAGACAAATAATCACAGCTATAGTTACGTCACACGCAAGGTAGATCAACTTATAGACTCTTAAGTAATAAGTAAATAGATTCAGGCGTTACTTTGCAGAAATCCATATTCAATAATAACAAATATTTTTAAAATATTTTGTGAAAACATCAAATTAATATTTAATAAAACACTTAAAAAATACAAAAATATATCTAATGACAATTCCGCCTAATTTTCCTGTTAAGCCGACGTGACGTCACAAACGCCACGCAGCCAAACCGGAAGAATTTTCGACGCGTTTCGCTTCTACACGAAGCATCCTCAGGAGGTCTTGACTCTACGAGCGCACGATCGAGAAATTTCTCGATTTTTTAAGTGTTTTATTAAAATATTAATTTGATGTTTTCATAAAATATTTTAAAAATATTTGTTATTATTATAGACTCTACTTTTGTATGGGTCTGTTTATCAAAACATAGAGTACATGTCTTGGCTCTTATGCTCGGTTTTCTTTGGGTACTTTTACTGCTTTGCTTAATTTATCAAAGCGTGCTATGTTCATAATTATCTTTATTGTACCAGGACTGCAGAGAAGATATCACATCTAAGTCTCTGGCGTTGATACTGGATGACATGGGATTGGTTGATGCAGCGAACATCATAAGGAGTCGGATCGAGTAATCGCAAAGTACACATGACCCCACTTATATATACAGAAATACATATTTTATATTAAAAGAAAATACAACGGTAGGAATTCACACCTCATAGATTTTAGTAAACGATATTGGTTCTTATGAATTTTTTACAACAGAATGATAGATAATATAATTATATTTTATAATAATATTCTGGACTTTTTGAGCTAAAGCAATGTCACGCGTATATCAGTCCATTTAAAAAATAAACGACCCGATGTGGTCAACATGCCCTCAGGTCGGCTTGACTTAGTCTCGTCATGCGCCTTTACAGTGTTTCAAGGTAATATTATCTGAACACTGATTATTTGTGTCGACTATTACCTACAAGTAACCGCTATTTTCTGTTTCGATAATATTTCCTTTAGTGTCGGTTTTACCTTTACTATTACAAATAAACTAAGTTTTGCATACCCAGGGGGTACTGGGCTAGAATTTCATCCCCCCCATCTCTACCCGTGGGTGTCGTACGAGGCGCCAGAAGGTGGGCAGCAGCACTTTCTGAGGAACTGATATCTCACACTGCGATCTCCAAGCCGCCTGCCAAGCGTGGGGATTATGGTAAACCTCCCCATATTAGGGGAGGCTGTGTTCAGCAGTGGACTATCCAGTTGATACAGTAAGTTCTGCATAAACTAGTTAAAATGTCTATTTTGAATGCGTTTTGCGTCTGTAACGATTACACCAGCACCATTTTGGTCGCGTTTATAAAAACCAAGACCTAATGGAAAAGAAGTCCCAAAAAAGTCTCTTTTGCGATTGGTTGCAATTTGTTAGTGAGTGACAGTGAAAGCTCTTGAACGTGTTATTTTGAGTGTCAGAAATAGTCGGAATCCCAATTCCGCTCAACTAAACGCATACCATATGTACATGTACTTGTGTTTTTAGAAGTTATTCTCGATTCAGCTTGAACTAATAATAATAATATATTTATTTGCCAAAATTAGAATGAACACAAGATACTTAAGAAATAATATTACTAATTAGAACTAAAATTATACAATTTACTATAACTTAACAACAACGGCTCCACACTAGGCTCTAGGCCCGTATCGTGGATACCTAAATGATATCGATATATATGATATAGGTTTATAAAATAGTCACGAAATTGGAGGCATTTTTACAGTTAAACTTATGGCGTATCTTACTGATATGAAAGTTTCACAAATAATGTTTGATATTTACATTGTTAATGACAACTGTGTTAAATGTTTGTTGGTTAAATACAAACTGAAGGTCTGAACTCAGCCAAACTCGTTGTTGATTTGTGGTTCATAGCCGGCTAGCGAGGGGTGTGCTGTTTATTGCATACATTAGGCAGGGAGCAGTGTGCCCTAAACTATTGTATCCCACACTAGAAGTCCTAGTAATTTTATGTCCGGGGCGTCATTTAAACGCAGCGTCTTCTCTCGTACAATGCACGTTCATAATTGAATAATAAATTTGTTGTAATTTTGTTTACTGCCTTTGAGCATTATCTCACTGGCCTTCAAGGAGTTGACTAAAAAAACAACAGCAAAATCATTAATCGAACCCCGCAGGCGAGTGAGGCTAAAAACCTACTGTAGAAAGGTGAGATGACACCGCGAGCGAGTGGGTAGTACTTCTCGGGTCCGGTAGAAGAGGTGAATTTACTGGCCGCCTGTGTCACGATGTCCAGTGCGGGTAGAGAAACGCCTGGATAACTACGTTCAGCGCGGGTAGAGATGCAACTGGGCCATGACGTCGAACGAGGGTGGAGAACCGGCTGGATCACTATGTCCAGTTCGGGTAGAGATCCGACTGGGTCGTGATGTCCAGTGAGGAGAACCGGCTGGATCACTATGTCCAGTGCGGGCAGAGATCCGACTGGGTCATGATGTCCAGTGAGGGTGGAAAGCCCCCTGGATCACTATGTCCAGTGCGGGTAGAGAACCGACTGGGTCATGATGTCCAGTGAGGGTGGAAAACTCCCTGGATCACTATGTCCAGTGCGGGTAGAGATCCGACTGGGTCATGATGCCCAGCAAGTGTCACTCCACCCACTTGGGTTACGATGCCCAGTGAGGGTAGAGATCCGCCTGGGTCAAGAAGTTCTGTCTAGGAAAGAGATGTGTAGAGATATAAAGAGAGGAAGAAATACTGGAAGGAACCATAGTTTTAGGAACGTCTAGAAATATAGCTCGGCTTTAAGAGAGCACGTGCTGACCAGGTGATGGTTCGAAGGCTTTGACCAGCGACATCACGGTAATACGTTGGCCAACTTAACAGTCAGCAGGCGGTCAGCTTTCACACCGAAAACCGAGATATTATATTGTAGATTGTATACAGTATTATATTATATATAAATGTTATATTATATACTAATATTATTATATATATATATATATATTACAGATATTGTATAGTAGATTGTATAAACATACCCCGCGGGATCTTTATCGTTTAGGTACGTATTACAAGGCCACTAAGCAAACATAGATAAAATAATACTTTGATGGAACGGCACGGTAAGAACGACTTGTAGACGGAAGCACGATGCTCTATATGAGATCGCTTATCTTGCCCGCAGGTTCAAGCTTACCGCTTTACCATCCTACGGCCCTTGCCTGTCGCGGCATACCTAGTTATTAATAATTATAAGAATGTATATGTAAGGGTATATACCGTTACATGCCAATAGTCAAAGATTTCAGCAGCTTAAAACTAGAATATAAATGGTGTGACCTCTCAAGATTTCAGGCGGATAAAACCTTTAAGTGTTTGCGGGAAATGTTCAACCCGAGGGTGGTACTAGGCCAGGCGAGAAAACGTGTAATAAAAAGGTGGTTCTTTTTATTCTGTGATAATATACTAAAATACTTTAGCACCCGCATAGTCTACAGATCGCTCGCTGGGCTGTTCGGAAGGGTGGTCGCGGGGATATGTATTCGGACTAGCGTGGTGTTACGGTATTACACGTTTTCTAAAATCACTCATCAACCCCAAGTTAGTACAAAGCCATTCCAATAAATAAGCGACTCTAGCTACAAAGCAATAAAGTTCAATTAAGCTCACGATGCACGGAGTACCTAATATTTTTATTCGCCTACAAGGCGTCTCTCTCCATCTATAGCATAGTCACGCATAGCTCTGATATCTTCTGACTCGGCACGCACTGTAGAATATTCGGGCGATGCCCCGTCCACCCACTGGACTTTCCCACTGGTTGGAAACAACAACACTGCACTAGAGTTGGAAACAAATCAACTGCTTCATCGATGTTACAAATAATAGTTTTGCTATTTGATTACTACTACTCTGAAGAAAGGCCTTAGAGGTGACAGCTGTCAAAGTGACAGTTGATGTTGCAGTTTTCAGTTTCGTTTCTTGTTTGGGATTTTTTAAACTAATCTATAAAATTATATTGGTGTGCGGTGTGACAGCTGTTCTCGTCCGGACAGATATGCCGATGTACCGGTTAGCTTGAGAGTGAGCCAGGCCTGACATTATTGCAAAGGGCGCGAAATAGGCAATTGCAAGTTGAGCATGCGTTTAAGGCCGAGGACTTTAATGATACGAGACTGGCATTTTTTGTTTTATAAAAACCAAATCCGCGTTTCAGGCCGTTTGCGTCTGACGTTTGCTACTGAAATACGCGTGACAGTGTTTTACGCCTTACAATAATTCTGTTTGAATAAGTCGGGGTTAGCTGAACAACTTTTGTTCTATGTTTAAATTGCAACTCCCTGTTTCTAATTCATAAACAAGTTTGTCTATTCGATAGAGCAATATAAACTGTACATAATATTGTTTTGGGTCCATTCGGCAGGCAATGCCAACACGTCATAAAGATCTCTCTTTTGCATTATTGTTTGAAAGCATGTGAGATTAGTGCCATTTCAGTTCTGTGGGCATTGACATTGAGTCGAGTGATTGTTTGATATGTGACAATTGCTTTGCTAGTGTATTGATACATAATTTTTGAGATTATAGATAATATTGCAAACTCACACACAAACATACAAATACAATGTAAATTCAATGTTATTCTAAGAAATGCTGTGACTGTGTGTGATTGGTAATTAATGATGATATCGAATTGTTATTTGAGTTTCATGTAAATGTATGTATGTGTTTCATTTATCTGGCTATAATTACTTTTTACTGCTTGGTAACAAAATAAAAAAACAACTTATGACAGGTTGTTGTTTTATCTTGTCGGTTACGATTAAGAAACTGGGAGAAAGAAGTACAACATTGTATTTTGTTTACGCCATTTAGACAAACTTTAATTTAATTGAAGTATAATATCCCGTGGGGTGCCGGGTTAGAATTGCACCTCCCCATATCATCCCGTGGGTGTCGTAAAAGGCGACTAAGGGAAAAATACTAGAAGGTGGGCAGTAGCGCCTTCTAAAGAACTGTCATCTGACACTGCGTGCGATCCCCAAAACGCCTGCCAAGCGTGGGGATTATGGAAAATACCCCCTTTATAGCGGAGGCTGTGTTCAGCAGTGCACGATCCGGCAGATACAGATAGTAACTTTAAGTTTAAAATAAATGTATGATTTTTTTAAATATATGGCAGACGTCTTTGGTCTACAAGGCGGGGTTTTGTAACAGATGAAAGGCAAGAAAATATGTCTATCAAAAAATAGATTTGAACTAAGGTATATTATCATCCATTATTATGCCAGTCGCTTTTAAAATTTCTGAACAGGCGGGCCGTTTAAGAGTTCGCGCGTGACGACGCGGTGTACACCGTTTTGTCCCGCAACACTAGCGTCGCAGGTGAATTCTCTTATGCGGTTTGCCTATTATAATATTGGTGACTATTCATTGCCAGATCATAAAACATGGTAAAAGCCCAGAGCCTACTCCAAATAACGAAAACAATTAATTCAGGCCACTGCGCGAGGAAGATGAGCGGTGTGCGAGGAAAAACCAATCACCAATAGTATCGCTGCGTTCAGCGAGGCAAGGAAAAGGTTCTATTCCGAGCGAGGCTGCAGACTGCAAGGACTGCGCGCGTGCGCTGTGCGCCTCGCAACTTTGCACGTGCAGTTCGGAAGTTATTTCATAAAAATACATTAAAAAAACTGAATGCAGACGCCGTACTTGCAGTCGGCTGCGTCGCTCAGAATAAAACCTACATGGGGATGACTGATGACAATCATTCCGTTGCATTCTAACTAAATCTTCTTTAATGAATTATGATTATACACAGATAACATTTTTAGTTTAATTAACAGGCTTTTACTAGCAAAAATGTTTAAATTTACAGTCCGTTTATTAATCTGCATTTTACTGTTGTTGCTGCATTGAAATGTAACGTCAGCAATATCATGTTTAGTATTCTAAGTAACAATGTGCCTTTTTAAGTGAAAGAATGTCCTTTTATAATATTTTATAATAGTCATAGGTTTAATATCTTCTTTATGCATGACCCAAAGTTTTATATTAAATATTTTATCGATTTGACATTTTTTTAAATAATTATTGTTTTATTCGGTTAATATCAAAATTTGCTGTGATAATTTGGCACTTAGCATGCAAAAATTTTAGAATTTGTTATTAGTTATTATTGATAATAATTTTACTCGTTTATAAGTGCGTGAATTCAATATACAAGGTTATAAAAAAAAATCATAACAACCTTTTAGAGTTGAAGTCTGTTAGTCCTAACAAATATTTGGAGATGAATGTTCTTTTTTATAAAAATCATAATAAAAAACACATTTAACTCAAAATGTTAATTAAGACTAAAAGACTTCACCTCTAAGAGGTTGTTAGCATTTTTCCAATAACTCAGTATACATAAAAAGAATTGATTAGCCAGTAAGAGGTTTGTAAAGTGTTTTTATGGTATGTTATGTTGTAAGTTTATGCACAGAATTATTTTATCTAGTACAAAACGAGAATAGGTAAGGGCTTAGTGCTTCGTTGAGTATTTGTGTACATGATAATTAACTGAACTATCTTTGCTGTTCGTACCAAAAATCTGTTCCAGTAATGCTATTTAGCACTTGTCAGCGTTGTTACGCAACAACTATAGCGAAAAAATTGGATTTCAATATTGTGTTGTATTTTTCGAGGGCATATTATGTGACCACCACGCTAGTTAAAACTGTTCTGTGCACAAACTTATTAGAACCATGCCTGTTGCTGGATTTAACTCGAATGTGAAAGTAAAAGTGATATAATTACATATAATGATCTTAGTAAGCAATTTCTTCTTCGTTTTTTTTTGCATAATGCTTAAGAATTTTATTGTTTGAGGTACTCTGAGCAACGGGCAGTTGAACTGATGTTTGGTAGGTCTATAAAACTTTATACGTATAATGTTATGAATATAATTTTTAATTATTTGCTATAAGTAAAATAAGTGAATAATGTTACAAAACAATTACAATATTTTTATAATTGAATAATTTGCTACATTTTTTTATTTCAAATGCCCCCAGTAAACAGTTATAAGAAGTTTAATATTAAAAAAAACACAATATCTCGTACACAATTGGCTCTCCAGCTTGTTATCTTTACTTAGGGCCTCTTTCATGACCTTCAAGTAAAGTGTCAATTATTTAATTCATAGTTAAAGTTACTAGCCTTATAAAAGTTACAATTATGGATTTTCAGTTTCACAATAGAAAATAGGCTTCTGATTAACAACTCGATGGTTACTTGAAGGATCTTCCAAGTCAATTCAAATATCTGTCATCAACGTCACTCATTCATACGTCGAAAATAATTACCAAGAAGTAAGTTAGTTGTCACTTTAACTGTGAGTTAGTGCTACGCAGCCATTACAATTCATATGCGCGGTTACTTGGGACATTAGCCTACTCGACACCTGAAGGTCGTGAAAGAGGCCTTTAGTGTTACTTTTGTCAATCCAATGAATAACTAAGCTTTAATAGTTATCCAGGGTACGTGTCACATGTACTCAAAATAAAATTGGACACAAAATAGAGCAATACCCATTTTGGGAGAATCAATTATTGTGCCAACTGATTTCTCACTGCGCTAAAATTGGATCGGCACAACATTATTCTTTCACACTGTTCTGTTACGTGAAATCTCGATTAGTCTTTCATATACGTGTATCATTCTTCAAGCAACCTACTTCTTCGCAAGGATTTGCTTTGTTAGCTGTTGATGCGTCACGCCGCGCGCCTGACCCCGGAAGACCAGCGCTGGCTAACAACCAGCATTATGCTGATTTGGGACCAATTTGTGAACAAATTATGAATAGTTTTAATTTTGTTTCGTCTTAGTGTCAACGTATTATTTGTGTCACAAATAAAGCATTTTTCTTTCTTCTTTTTCTTAATCACATCTTTCTAAGTTTCGCGAGTTTTAAAATAATTTTGCTCCTACTATCTTGAAAATTTATTGAAACCAATTTATTGATTCTATAAAAAAGCCTGAAAACGTAAAAAAATACTTTTACAGTGGCAACAAGCAACAATATGAAAATATTTTTTTAAATTTTGAATACGCCTCCATTATCGTCATTCGCCACTTCTTTTTGGTTGGTTTGTTTGTGTGTTGTTGCTCTCGAGTCCCGCTCGTAGTTCAAAAATATTTTCCTTTCCTTTCGTTGTACTTTTGTAAATAATACGAAACCAATATGTACAACTAATCAATTACATTACGTAAAAAATATTCTTCTAAATATTACGTAATCATCTTTAAGCAAGGCCAACCTTTTTAAATCTCGCGGCATAGACATAAGCGTTCTACATCTGTGATAGGGATGTCGACTTTCATCCAAAAAATAGTTTTTTGTATCGATTAGAAACTAACTTCCCTAGATCGATTTTGGATTAAATTTAAGTTTTGCAAAAAAAGTTAGTTTTGCTAGATTGGTCCGACTTTTCCTATATTTTAAATTTGTCTCATGATTATTATTTTGGCTCAACGAATACCTAAGCATTGCAACCCAACGGGGCAATGCTGCCAGCATGCTGGGCACGCTGCCAACTGTTAGTGGGCTCGAGCATTTGGACTGCCTGTGTGCTTGCCTGGCCTGCTACAATGCCTACAAGTCAAAATTCGTACTTATAGGAAAATTTATTCTGGAAATGTAAATGATAAACCAATGGAGAAAATCCAAATAAAAAGAAATAAAATAATATTTTTACATATCTGCTACAGTGGCGATTTAGAAATAAACTTAATAAACGTGTATTTGGCCCTTTCAAATCTCAGGGTTGTGAGAATCGATCTCATGAATAAATCTAAAAAATCGGCTTGTCAATACGAAATAAAGTAATAACAATCGACATGCGAGCATCAAATCGACTGTGACATTTTATTCGTCTTTATGTCAAAGTCAGAACGAACAGCTGATTATACAATTTTGATTGAGATGTAAACAAAGTTCCTCTCTTTTGCTGTAAAATAACAAAATTTTTAGACACACGGCTTCTAGGGTCTGCATTTTAAAATGATAGATAGGGTACAATCTACCTACCAATCTTAATTTAATAACACTTACACAAAAATCTTTATATATGCATGACGTTACATAATTTAATTGTTTTCAATATGAAAATATTTTCAAGATTAGGACTTGGTACGCTGCGCGCTGCGGTATCTTCTACTAAACCCACATCTTCGGACGTGCTGACAGCGTATTTACTTCAATGCAATGAACCACCCTGGACTTCATACTTCGTGAAGGTATTATCTAAATTCATATCACAGATTCTGTAGTTATTGTGTTAGTTATAAAGCTGCCAAATTTCAAAATTGCCAAACCTGGAGATTAAAGAAAAGTAGAAATAAAAGTTATAACCAGCAAATTGCGTGTTACACTAACACACCGACGGTTGCCTAAGTACAAACACAGAATGAAGCATAAAATTGTCATTTTTAAACAGAGTTTGTGGTCCAGAATTCTGATCTGCACTTGGCGGGTTTTTATTGAGTATTTGTCGCTAGATAGTAGGTATGCTAGATAGTGGACTAAAGGTAGTCATATCAAGTTTTACGCTTGTAAGTGTTACCTAGCATTTTACAATATAGCAAAAAGAAAAAAAGTTATAAAAACATGTAATCTTGTATGGGAACCCCCTTTCATAACCCCTTTTTATCTTAGTTATCATTTGTTAGGCATTCTGCCACATTATTACCTATTCTATGAAAATTTCAGATATTACAATTCCATTGTTACTGATACGGATACGGATAGACGGACAGTCAGCCAAGGCTTAGTAATGTGGTCTTCTTTATTATTACTGAACCATTAAAACAGTAATTTCACAAAAATGTTATTTTAAAAGAAATATAACTAGGTAGACACTAAATATACTATGTACCACTAGGTGCAGCTTGATTCTAAAAACAATGTTTTTCATGGGCTATCATTTCTTTAGCAATTCAAAGATATTAAAGATTCTCAACATAACCCAGAAATCTCAATCAGGTCAGACCCGGGTTGGCAGCCCTAGTTAGATATTATGTTCAGTAGGAGACTACAGACGTTACTTCTGCTCATATATCCTAAAAGCGTCACATTTGATTTCTCTTAAAAATTAAAAACATGAATTACCCATGAAGTACAAGCCAGCCAAGAACAAAACTTTTGTGATTTACTGGTTACCTATACTAGCTTATGCTTGCATGGAATCTTGTTACATCAGATACAAATTTGTATAAAACACACAAAAAGGTAAACCACCCCTAAATGGGGCTGTGTTCAGCAGTGGACAATTTGGCTAATAAAGTACATACAAATTTTCATAAAAATATGTTCAGCTGTTACAAAGAAGAGTTCACTAGGTGTTTTCAGTATATAGTAAGAACTAAAACTTTTATAATGATAGTATTCTTTCATTTGGATTTACAATTCAGAAGTAAATAAATATTACTGTACTACTAGAGTGTAGTCTATGTATCTAAACATTACTTACCTACTTATCTGTATAGTAGTATATGCTAAGGAACATTATTTCATCATAAATAAATCCTATTTTGATTGATAACTATATAATATACTTTATTGTCAAAAAAATACCTATAAAAACATTTAATACTTCAGACATGGTGAATCGCCGAATGGTCATATTCATCAATCTTTGATGAGTTACCCCCATCATTAAGCTAAGCAGGCAAAAAAATGCATTTATTTTTAATATGAGCTTCCTTCTTTCTCTCTCTTTTCTCTGGCCACAGTGGGTTAAAAATTAGGTAAGTTATTATGTGTCTGATGTTACTGTACAGTAGTTATGACTATATTAATTTGTATTACCTAATTACAAATTATTTTAAGATTAGTAACTTTCAGACTTTTGCAACCTGAAAAGAATTATATGTATTCAACTGAGCATAGTAATATACATTCTATGTATAATGTCTTAAGTTTAACACTTACATATCAGTATCTAATTCACAACACAACACTAGTAAAATACAATAGGAAAAATATAAGTCATGTGCGGGATTCGAACCCACGTCCATCCACCCCTTCAACCGGGATATGCTCTAACCAATTGAGCTAACATGACAATGACGTCATAACTAAACATTGTCCTATCATTCTTTAACCATCGTATTGGGATGGAGAATGGAGAGGTTCGAATCCCGCACATGACTTAAATTTTTCCTATAGTATATTTGTAATTTTGTAATGCAACCAGCATCAGCAGGTGTTATTGAAAACATAACAACATTAAAATAACAATAGTAATTTACTGTTATCTTTTGAATATATTGACAGTTGATCCCAAGTGGTTAATTTATGTTTTTTTGTGTCCTCCTGTACATATTAACTAAAGCTTGTCACTTGTTTCAGTATAGTAGTATTAGTGATGATCAATTTGGCATGTCCAATTTCAACTGGCCCTTAGGAAAGTCAAACTATCAGATATTGAGGACTGGATGCTTTCCCTATATTAAATACCACTGCTCAAAGAAAGAAGCTGAAGATTTATCAGTATCAGACAGGTTTATGAGGATAATCAAGGTTACCAATCTTGGTAAGTAACCTACTTGGTAAGTAGCATTCGGAAACTTTCACATAAAAATATTACTAGTGTGATGGATCATAAAAAATTATAAAATTATAATAAAACTGTAACAGATCATCGCATGGTGTTAGGGCATTTTGCGAATGCCCGCCTGGCTAGCTACCACCTGGAAGTAGAAAATCTGTCGCCAAGCACCTAACGGTGTGTTCCGGCAGCTGTCCTTGAGAAGCCAGTACTTCTTGGTTAGCCTGAACAACATCTTCGACCACATCATCACTTACCATCAGGTGAGATAGTGGTTAAAGGCTAAACTATCAGGCATAAAAAAAAGATCAAATTCTGTAAAGGCAGATATTTTGAAAAATAAAATTTGAGAGCAACCTGTAGCTGACACTGATGCCAAAACTGTTAATTTTTATTTTTGTCTGTCTGTCTGTACTCCAGCCGCGCATCACTCCAAAACTGCTGAATGGAATTCAATGAAACTTAACACGATTTAAGTTCATACTACGAAGGTTATTGTATACTTTTTATCCCGAAATTTAGCACGGTTCCCTCGGGAAAGGTGATGATAGTCATACTGCACACGTTGTTATAATTTATTAACGCGTAGTCCGATTTCAATTCATATTTTTTTATTAGAATAGTGACGTGTGAGCCCGGCACCCCACGGGCATTCCGGCACCCCACGGGCACCCTTATTTAGTTTTGCAAGCTTGCTAAGATAATACTCTAAAATGTGGAACATTCGCCACAATCACTTATTAACGATTTGTCTTAAATTCGTTCTACCACCAAACAAGGATAACCCCGGCAAAAAGACGCCGTTTTAAAATCGAAATTACAAAGAAACGCACAAAGTTGCACAAAGTACTTTGCTTCATCATTTATTGTGCGAACCGCGAAGGAACTCTCTGAGTTACTTAACTACTGTCTTCTGGAAAATACAACCCGGGAGTTTTCAAACCCAAAGTAAAAAGCTCCTTTCTGAGCTAAGCTTTACTAAGGGTGCTTCACCGAAGACCACAGCGTTGCTTAATATGAGATAAACAGTGCTCAAATGTGAATAATTATTCTGCGTAAAGGCAATCGCGAACGAAGTCGCATCAGGTACAGCTAGTTTATATTATAACAATCAGCACTTTGTTACCTGCTCATGTTACCAATGTTGTTATATATTAAGTTTAATGTAGATATATATCATGATCAGTTTTGATATACGAGGGTGGTCCGATAAGTACTTAGCCTCACCGCCCGATAGCACCACTATCGCATGAGTATTTTTTTATAGCATTTTGCATTCTCTTAGACAGCTACTGTCAAAATCACTGTCAAATCGAATGCGTAGTTTTATTGTGACAGCTTGTGGAAATGACCGCGTCCGCGGATTTAAGAAAAATGGAAATAGAACAATATCGGTCGGTTATTCGATTCTTATTTTTGGAAGGGAAATCGCGCAGCGAAATCAAAGAGCGCTTGGATGCTGTGTACGGTGACTCTTCTGCTTCAATGGAGACTGTAAAAAGTTGGTTTAACGAGTTTCAACGTGGTCGTACGTCGGTTTTTGATGAGCCACGCCCAGGTGCCCCGAAAACGGCTACCACGGAGGAGAACGTGACAGAAATCCACGATCTTGTATTGGCAGACCGCCGATTGAAGGTGCGCGAGATAGCTGAGACAGTAGGCATCTCAAAAGACCGCGTAGGTCATATCCTGCATGAAGTATTGGGCATGAGAAAGCTGTCGGCGCGTTGGGTGCCGCGTTTGCTCACTCCGGATAACATGCGCAACCGTGAAACCACTTCAGAACATTGTTTGACGATGTTTAAGCGCAATCCGACGGAGTTCCTGCGTTGTTTCGTGACCGTCGACGAAACATGGATACACTGGTACACACCAGAGACCAAGGAACAGTCGAAACAGTGGACTTCACCCGGCGAACGTGCTCCGAAGAAGGCAGAGACTGTCCTATCAGCCGGTAAGGTGATGGCCACCGTTTTCTGGGATTCAAAAGGTGTTATCTACATCGACTTCCTGGAGAAGGGCAAAACGATCACAGGGCTCTACTATGCCGAATTATTGGGCCGATTCGACGCCGAATCGCAGAAAAAACGGCCCCATTTGGCGAAGAAAAAAGTGCTCTTCCATCATGATAACGCACCGGCTCACACTTCCGCGGTCGCCACGACCAAATTAGTACAATTAGGCTACGAACTGCTGTCCCATCCACCGTATTCTCCGGATTTGGCCCCGTGCGACTACTTTTTGTATCCAAATTTGAAAGTCACTCGCCGGGCAGAAATTTCAGTCGAATGAGGAGGTAATCGCCGCCACGGAGGCCTATTTTGCAGACCTCCAGAAAACATATTTTTCAGACGGGTTAAAGAAGTTGGAGCATCACTGGGTTAAGTGTATCGAACGCAAAGGAAATTATGTTGAGAAATAAATAGGCACTTATCGAAAATTTTTCTTTTTCTTTTTTATGCTAAGTACTTATCGGACTACCCTCGTATGTAATAAGAAATGATAAACTCATGCACCAAATGATAAGTAAGATTCCTTGTAAGGAAAATATCTCACAATTATCTATACCTCTTCTTTATAGGGAAATAAATATTAAGAAAACTATGATGCTGGCTGTCACTTTAAATAACGCCAATTACGAAGCAGTTTTTGTAGCAGGAGAACTCTTTGTACGAGTTTGTCTGGGAAGGTACTGCCACCATATCTATTTCTACCGCCAAGCAGTAACGTTGACTGGAGGTAGACAGTAACGTTAACGTTACGATAGTACAACGTAAGTGGTATTATAGATGTCGCTCCATCCCAATACGATGGTTAAAGAACGATAGGAAAGATTTGAGTTATGACGGATGACGTCATGTCATGTTAGCTCAATTGGTTAGAGCATACCCCAGCTAAAGGGGTGGATGGACGCGGGTTCGAATCCCGCACATGACTTAAATGTTTTCTATCGTATATTTGTAATTTTGTAAAGTAACGTTGACATTACTGTGTTCTGGTTTGAAGGGTATGGGTGCCGGTGAAATTACAGGCACATGAGACTTAACAACTTTATGTCTCACGGACGCAGTGCAGTTTACATACTCGTGGTTAAAGTTGTTCATATTCCTGTTCTTGATAACCCTGTAGTATGCAATTTCAGTAATGTGTAATTTGTCCGTATATTATGGCGGTGTTATCTTTATTTACAGCTTTTGGAGTGGTCCGGCTGACAATAGGCCTTTCTATAATGCATATACTATAAAGTGCGAACACCAGCTTATGATGAGCCGTACGTTCAAAGGTTCCTGTTCATTCCGGATTTCAAGTTATTTGGAACGAAATATTTAAGTTGTGATGACTGTAATTTAGTCTGATAACTACAATACCGACTACTTTGAAATATTTAGGGGACAATATTTAAAGTACCATTATTCTAACTAAAAAGAATGTATGAAATTGGACTACTCGTTAATAAATTACAACTAAGAGTACATTTTTACCCACTCCCAAGGGAACCGTGCTGAATTTCGGGATAAAAAGTATATAATGTCCTACCTCGTAGTATGAACTGAAATCAAGCTAAGTTGCATTGAAACTCATTCAGTAGTTTTGGCGTGATGCACAAACAAGATATATACAGACAGACAAAAATAAAAAATAAAACATTTATGGCATCAGTATCAGCTACAGAGTACTCACAATTATTTTTTCTAAATATCTTCAATGTACAGAATTGGACCTGTTACAGTTTTATTATTAGTATAGATTATAAAATAATCGGCAAAACACTCACGTTAGATACTCGATCCTTAACGCGAGTATTTTGCCGGTGAATAAATATTTGAAAACAAAATATGTGCCTAGGTCAGGGACATGCTCTATTGGACCAAGCCGCAGAAGCTGTGTCACAGTACATATTTTTCCTTTAATTAACGCGAATTTGCTTACTAATGGTTTTTCTTTTTAATTGATGTTTAAGAACTAACAGTTTCCCATGATCAATGGTTACAGTTCTTTATTCTTTCAGTTATGTAGCTATTATACTATGAGTTTTATCACTTTTACAGGGATTCCATGTCTACTTTATGGGTTGGCAGCAACTCAATTGATTCAACACTCAGAAATAGTGCACACACCCAAAGGACCTGTACCAATATACTTCTTACTACCAGAACATAAAGGATCTCAGTACTAGAGTGAAACATAATTTATAGGTAGGTAGGTGCCATTTGTAATATGATAATTAATTTATTTTTGTAGTTATGATGTTAAGGAATAAAATTGAATATACTTACTTAATTTTGCATAATTTTTATTAATAAGATATATGTATAGATGAACAACAAGATAGTTATTTGGTGATAATGTTAATTTAAAACCTTAAAAACTATTTAAGTAGGTAATTATCTATCCTATTTAGTGTTAGCTATGTCTTAGAAGTATTTGCCAATGTGCTGATTTTGAATTGAGATGATTTGGAGTGGTAGGTACCTACATACTACAATAAGTACACACGATAAACATTTATAATTCTATCTGTAATATTCACACATGATAAAGATATCTAGGCTAGGCTACTACTACTTCATGGTTTACGAACCATACATCAAAAGATCATCTTTTCAAAGCAGAAAAAGACGATAATTTTATCGGATATCTGTAATGAGTATTGTAGAAACCGTGCTACCTATTCAATAAATAGTGAAATTCTGTAAAACTATTATGTGCTGCCTAAATTTGAGGTTGTAGAAAATTACCTATAGTGTAGATAGTTTAAACTACTTGTCATTGATCTGGGCTGACTGCCTGAGCATGTTGAAGTACGAATATGCGGTGCTCATTACCTGGAATAAATTTAGTGGATTATTTATAAATAGAGGCATCACATCAGTGAGACGCTTACAGGTGCGTTTGTGTCAAAAAAGAAAGCATTTCCTATGGCACCATAGGAGTTATTACACTACCCCATAAACAATAATATACTAACTTGCAGAAAATCATATTTTGTGCCAACGCAATTAGCAAGCCGAGGGATAAGGACAATAAGTTTAAAGCTACAAAAGTTAGTTTTGTTTGTGTAAGTTGAACTATATATGTCGCTCCATCCCCATACGATCGCTAGGAGCAAGTATCTACTGCACGATGGTTAAAGAACGAGAAGACAAATTATTACAGTTATGTTATTATGTCATGTTAGCTTCAACGGTCAGAGCATCCCCGGCCATAGGGGTGGATGGCGCGGGTTTGAATCCCGCACATGACTATATTTTTTCCTCTCGTAATTTTGTAATGAAAGCATGCGTAATTAAATTATAATATTAAATTTTTGATAGTAAATATGGTAAAACCGTTTCATAAATAATTAGTTGAGGAAGTTAATTTCTGACTTCTTTACCTAGTACTTATTTTCCTTCCATATTATTTTGAGTATTATTTATTTTTTACTGTATATTTCCGATGGCAGCGAAAATTGTTTATCACATTACATAGTTTGGGTGTGTACAACACTAGTTACTACATTACATCCAAAGATCAGTCAGAGAGACACCAAATTACGTCGTCGCCTTAGAAGAGTAACTAAGTTAGGATATAGTTGGGTGAAAGATAGCAAACGAGCTTCAAGTAGAAAATCTTCCACCGCATCATTACTTACCATCAGTTTAGGTAGGTAGTGGTGGAAGCCTAGCCTATGATAAATAAAAAAAAACATTGTCCCGTATTTGACACTATACAGTATTTGACAGTATACAGACCACAATTTGACAGTATACAGTATTTGACAATATACTACAGTATTTGAGAGCATAGTCACTCGGTATGCAATAAAATGTTACTTGCTCCGTGGGGTGCAGTGCAACACAGTGAATTTCCAGACAAAACCACCAATCCAATAGTAGGGAAACATGGAGAACGCAGAAAAATCCAATATCAATTGTTCGAGCATTGCGGCTGGATCAAAAAATTTAACAAGAATCGTCAAAATACCAACCGCTGAAAACGTCTCGAGCTGTACGACAGGCTGTCCCGTATACTTGATAACGAGCGGGACCTGAGCACGCATGATTATGAGGACGATATCCGTGCGGAGCATCGTTCCTAGAGGAGACAGGTGCCAGCCGCAGTCCCAGCAAGCGTCACCAACAGCGAACCCCTAGAACACACCATAGGCTTATTGAGCGTAGCGAGAAAATCCTAAGCCTATGGAACACACATCATCCTTGCGCACCTCACACAAACCAATTCGTGCGGTATATGTCAAACGAATCATTACCAAAACAAAGGCTCGTGTAGGTGTGTTCCCGCTGTCCCCATTGACTTATCCCCATTGATGGGGACAACGAGACTATTGCTATTTTTCTTCCCGTTGTCCCGATTGGTCTGGCCCATTGATGGGGACAGCGAGACGACATTATTTGTCTTCCCGTTGTCCCCATTGTCTGTCCCCATTAATGGAGACAGCAAGAAGTCGGCTTTCTATATTATAATTACTAGTACAATGATACGAGCTTTAACTTCTTCTGCAATGTAGGTACTTAGATGTCTCTGCGCCTGGATGTACCTATATTACTTGGACTGGTTTATAAGAGGATTAAGTGATATTCTTTCCGAATTGTGGAGTGTTTGACGCCGATAAGTTCGAATTAACGCGTCATTTTGTTGCGTAGCGTTGATTTTTTCGTTAGAATTATCAATTGCATAAAATTTATTGATTTAGTTCGATATATAAAGAGATTTTCTAGGGAAATCGTGATAACTTTGAATTATAGTAGTCCATGGAAATTTTACATGAGCCCGATCAACTTTGGAGTGCTGTAAAAGCCTTTAAATGAATGATGTTAAAAAAAAATATAGGGCGAATTTTTTCTCAAAAAATCATCTACAAGATCAGTCTGAGTAAATTTTTTGTAAAATGTATAAAAAAATAGTTAAAGTAAAAAAAGAAAATGTTTATAAAAATATTATCACATTTTTGCTTATTTAATTTTTTATTTAGGGCAAAAAGATATATACATATTTGTAGGCAAAACAATTTGCTACAAATTATGACTTCACAATTTTTTTGTAAGACGCATAGTTTTCGAGATATCGCGAATAAAAGTGTTTTCACCCCTTTTTCTAAGATGGCGGCCGGGGGACAAGGGTGGCGACCCTACAAACTTGAGGTTAAGCTTCTATAGACACATGTCCTAAAAATAAAATTGCGGCTTCTAAAAAATGCAATATTCGGTCCTTGAATTGTAACATTTCAATGGACTATAGAGAGGTTCGAATTATCGCAGATTTGAATTAACGAGAGTCGACTGTAATGTGAAATATGAGGTAGTCACGCGCGCGCCTCCTTGCTCGAGTTGAAAGGTTGAAGTGAAGTAGGAAGGTAGCATGAAAATAATCATGGTACCCTGGTATCATTTCATGTTGTATTTCGTGAACATTTTCCTTAAAACTTTATTTTACCTTGTACATAATAAGAGTGCCGAGGTAGCAAGGTATCCAGAGTTGTAAGACAGCAGCAATACCCAGAAATGTGAACAAAACATCTACCTTGCCGTTGTCCAATTTCTGAAAATATAAATACCAACTTAATTAACTTGTCATATTAGCACATAAATGAAATATAGATCGAAAACTGTAAAAATTCTTTCGGTTTTAAATTTTGTATCTCAAATCTATATCTATACTTAATAAAACTGTAACAGATCCAATTCTGTACATGGCAGACATTTGAAAAAAAAATTTATAGCAAATGTAGATCTGTAGCTGACACTGATGCCAAAACTGTATTTATTTCAATTTGTCTCTTTGTCTGTATCCCGGCCACGCATCACTCCAAAACTACTGAATGGAATTCAATGAAACTTAACACGATTTGAGTTCATACTACGAAGAAGGTTATTGTATACTTTTTATCGCGAAATTCAGCATGGTTCCCTCGGGAAAGGGGATAAAAGTCAAAATGTAAACTTAGTTGTAATTTATTAACGCGTAGTCCGATTTCAATTATTCTTTTTTTGTTAGAATAGTTCTAACCCCATGGACAGACCGGCACCCCGTGGACAGCCCGGCACCCCAGCACCCCACGGACAGCCCGGCACCCCACGGACAGCCCGGCAGGCACCCCACGGGCAGCTCAGCACCCTAAGGGCAGCCCGGCACCCTTAGTTAGTTTTGCAAGCTTGCTTTATCTTATAAAACTCTAAAATCTGGAACTCTGCGAATGCCACAAGTCGTTTTTAGTGTTCCGTACCCAAAGGGTAAAAACGGGACCCTATTACTGAGACTTCGCTGTCCGTCCGTCTGTCCGTCTGTCTGTATCTCAAGAACGGTTATAGCTAGACAGTTGAAATTTTCACACAGCTGATGTGTTTCTATTGCCGCTGTAACATCAAATACTAAAAATAAAATAAACATTTAAGGGGGGCTCCCATACAACAAACTGGATTTTTTTTACCGTTTCTTACTAGATACTAATAACGGTGACAGGTAGACGCTTTAACTATTCGCAGAATATTTAGTTACGGAACCCTTCGTGCGCGAGTCCCACTCGCACTTAGACGGTTTTTTGGCCATCTATCTTTTGCCGGATATATTTTGGAGACTCCGAAATGGGAGTGCACGATCTGATATATTTTCGTTCTGAACCTCGGCAAAAACACGCCGTTATAAAATCGAATTACCAAAGAAATGCATAAAGTACTTTGCTTCAACATTTATTGTGCGAACCGCGAAAGAGTTCTCCGAGTAACTTATCTACTGTCTTCTGGAAAATACAACCCGAGGGTTTTCAAACCCAAAGCAAAAAGCTCCTTTCTGAGCTATGCTTTACTAAGAGTGCTTAACCGCAGACCACAGCGTTGCTAAATTTGAGATAAACAGTGCGCATATGTGAATAATTAGTGTGCAGGTACAGCTAGTCTTCAATAAGAAGGTAAGGTACTAGGTTAGTAATGTAGTGACACCAAAATCCTGTTTAATCAGCAATCAACAACCTTAAGGGGATTTTGCTACTAATAATCCCAGAATCCCCTTTAAAAGGGGAAAGGAAATAAAAAACTGGGATTTTGGAACTAGCCCGGAATATGAACGGGATCAACTTTGCCCACTTAAAAAAAATTGCCACGTAAAACATCTAAAACTTTACCTGCACATACGCCTTACTCCTGATATATGAAAGGGCACTAACGTCATTTCAGTTCCGCCGCGCTGTTATGTTGACTAACAAAAAATATCACTACGGTTGACAAAGTTTGTCTGTGTCGAGCATGTATGCTGTTTAAATGATTAATTAGAAATGCAGTATAAGCTGACTCGAATGCTGCTTCCGTTGGCTTTGTATTTCTGCACCCATGGCTACTGATGGACCCGAAAAAAATATCTAATGCATCTTGATTAAAATGTCGCATCCATATCGATGTGACATCGTATCACATCGATATGGATGCGACATTCGTACACAAACACATTACGGCATGGTGGAAGGGCTTTTTGCGAATGCCCGCCTGGCTAGCGACCATCCTCAAGTAGAAAATCTGTCGCCAAGCACCTAACAGTGTGTTCCGGAAGCAGTCCTTGAGAGCCAGAAAAATTACAGGAACATGAGACCTAACAACTGCGCACGTCTCAGTGTGACAGGCACAGTGCAATTCGTCGTTGGCGAAATGCGTCTGTTATAGGCAGAGGTTAGTCCACTTAACAACAGGTGGGCCTCGTGCTTGTTCCGTCACAATAACATAAAAAAAACACATGTTGAAACATTATAAATTAACCGGCATAAACAAACACTCACATTGGGGATCGAATACGTCAACCCGGGTTTTGAGGACGTAATATTTGTTTTGGTGAGCACATTTTTATTCTAAAATAGTAAAAAGTTTATAAAATAACTATTGTGTATTCCTGAAAATTGTGTTTTAAGGTGCTTTAACTTTTTTATGTGACTTTGGTCAGTGCAAACAAAGAAAACTGACAGAACACAACTTTTAAGTTCGTATATTCTATCCAATATCAATTTGAGTGTTCCATATAGTTATCCGAGATATAAGCTAAATAAAATATTTTCGGAGCATCCGTTCTCATCTAACCTTGGTTACAATTCGCCAACACAGAATGTGTCGTAGCCAAAACGAATTTAACGCATCTTTAACCGAACTAGATATTTTTCACGATTCTCTCAGGGTTTTCAATTTATATATCTTAACAGAGTTGATTAATGTTGAATATTCATTGAGTTAACTAATATTTTGCATAATTTTTATAATTGTATTGCTTGTAATCAAATCTATTTAGTTGTGTTTTTATTATTACAATTTCAAACGAGTTCTTACGAACTTACTAGTTGAGTCTACTTAAGGTTGAACTGGCCGGTCACTTCTCCATACAAACGTCGTAGGGTGATCACTACCTTATTTGAGATTTTAAGTCAAGACTTAAGCATAACACCGTTTGATATCGTCATTATCTACGCTTGTATGATGCCAAAATTTTAAAAAGATAATTAAATTGTAAGTTATGAGCCTCGAAAACTTCGTATGAAAATGTTTCGCGGCTAATAAGTCTCAAGTTAATTATTTTATTAAAATTTCGGCATCATACAAGCCTAGATAATGACGAGATCAATCGGTATCATGCTTTATTTTGGACCCAAATCCTCAAATGAGGGAGTAATCACCCTACGACGTTTGTATGGAGAACGGGCCGGCCAGTTCACCCTTAAAATGTCATCTCAATTACTTTCTCACAATGTTTATTTACTTAAAAGTAGTCAAGTCATCAAAAGTTCATGAAAAATTTAGTAAACATGACTGTAAGTGTCGTGAGAACCTGCCTAGTTATAATATTTAATATGCCTTTCACTGTAAAATTATTACTACGTATGATGTAGGCGCCTGTGCGTGTGTTTAGGTACTACGGTAAGAGGTGTACATATCAAAGTCAGTCGTTTATTCAATTTAGGCGTCTACGACGCTCTTATGAAGGTCAATTACAAATTTTAGTATTGAAATATTCTACATTGTACTGCCACGTTCAGCAAATAAATTGTATAGAGCCAATGCGAGAAGAACGGGCAAGAAACTCGGGGCCATTCTTTTAAATATCTTTTAACAATGTGTAATACTTACTTTAATTCTTTAATAATTTAATTCTTACTATATAATAGATTAATGTAATTATTACTATATAATAGAGATATTACAATATTTGTTTAAATTATGTAGGTGACAGGCTATAGCTTGGCAGAGGCGGAAGTGTCCAGGCATTTTTATGAAACTGTGTAGTAGGATTTTTTTATCAATATGTTTTTCAGGCCTTGTCTTAAAATATTTTCTTACAAATTCATGACAATTAATGTCATGAATTTGTAAGAAAATATTTATATAATGTATTTTTAATATGTACACTGTTAGTGCATTTTAAATAAATACATAAACAGTAGACCCTATATTACCTATAACTTTATTTTAAAGTTTTCACGAAGGGTACGGAACTGCGCGAGCCCGACTCGTACTTGGCCGACAAGTGTTTATTTGTTATAGCGGCAACAGAAATACATCATCTGTGAAAATTTCAACTGTCTAGCTATTACGGTTCATGAGATACACCCTGGTGACCGACAGACGGCCAGTGAAGTTTTACTTCACCATATAAAAGTGGTAGTAGTAGGGTTGGCACATGGTAAACATATTCTGTTGTTCTTTTTCCTTTCTATTAATAATATATGTTTAGGTAAATTAAAAGAAACATGGTTCACGCTTATATGTATTCAATGAAATTTGAAATTAAATTAGGTAACGCTTTTTTTGCTAATAAAGATACACTAGAAGTCAAATTAAGTAATTCATAGATATATGGTACGTAAATATAATTAAGACTTTAACAGACATTTTGTTTATAATAATAAAATAAATATTTTATGTTACATTCGCATAAAGCCAAATAATAGTAAGATAATATAATAATAACAAATATCCATGTTTTATTATGGATATTTGTATAGTATGTGGCCTATATAATTGTGATGTTTTAATTATTGTTTTTAGGGTTCCGTACCCAAACGGTAAAAACGGGACCCTATTACTGAGACTTCGCTGTCCGCCAGTCCTTCTGTCACCAGGCTGTATCTCAAGAGTGGTGACAGGCAGACAGTAGAAATTTTCACAGATGATGTATTTCTATTGCCGCTATAACAACAAATACTAAAAATAAAATAAAATAAATATTTAAGGGGGGCTTCCATACAACAAACTTGATTTTTTTACCGTTTCTTGCTCGATACTAATAACGGTGACCGGTAGACGCTTTAACTATTTACAGAATATTTAGTTTTATGTTATATTTAAATATAATTAATTAAAATAAATAATTAAGGGGCTCCCATACAATAAAAGAGGTTTTCGCTTTGCTAAAAATAATAATAATGAAAACAGGTACAAACTTGAAATATTCACCGAATATTTAATTGTATATTTACTTTATAAATAAACAATTACTAGATGAGGTTGCAAGATTAGGTTAGAGATAATGGTACGGAACCCTTCGTGCGCGAGTCCCACTCGCACTTGGCCGGTTTTTAACATTTCACTGATTCACAAATTATAGTCTGAAAATAACTTGAGAAGGACGAAGGAGGAGACAGAAAATTTTACTATAATGATAATATCTAATTATCCCTTCAGTCATGTCATGTCTATTTTTCTAAATATAAAGTAATATCCGCGATCCTGTGCTTCTGAGACAAAGTGTGTAGGCATGTACAACAAACAAGGCTATGGGGCCGGCCACTATAAGAATAATAAAGTTGTAGCAGCATTGATTGACTTATTAAGACTATTTTTGCACATCAAAGATATACATTTTTCTTCGGGCAAAGCTTCCCATGGAGGCAATGTTGGCATATTTCACGGTAGATGTTAATGCCGATAACAACTTATCGTGTACTTAGACCATCGTTTCTCAATCTGGGAGACGTGATGAAGTTTGTGCAAGTTCACTTTAGGGTCAAGGTTAACAGAATTTTAAGCATAAGATATTAATTTAAATTATTAGTATAGTGAAGAGGTCGCAAGGTTTTTACATGAGTGTTTGACCTATAATTGATTACGATACAAAAAAGGTTGAGAAACGATTACTTACCTCAGTCACTTGATATGCGATTAAACAAATCGCAACAGAGCTTAGCATAATCTGGTAGACTAATGGCGGCCGGAATACAGATGATACTGTTTGCATAGCCCTTTAACAAAAATGCTTTGTTAGTAGCTATTAAAATAGCTTGTTTAGAGTTGTGTGAGGGATAATTATTATCTCCCGAAGGTTCCCGCCTTGTCGTGGAGGTGGGGCTCAGTAGCCGTGGCTTCGTCACCCACGGTGAAGCGAAGAGGAACCAGGGGCCGTGCCAGCTTGGGTAGTCGACCGCCCCTAGAGAGGCCGCTCCACTGGGCTTTGTCTCTAAGTCCAGAATGGAGCGGCAACGGGTAAGCTGCGGTGCTGTATGGGCATCGGCGCCGCATCTGAGGCGGGCTTGGATGGCGGAGGCCGCGGAGTGGCCGCAGGGGAGGAGGAGTGTCGGTATTACGAGGCGCCGTTCTCCCTATCCTCTGCGGCCGAAGTTGCAACGGCAACTGGGCTACTCATCTGACCCGTTGTAGGGGGGCCTTGGGCGTCGGAAACGGGATCGTCTGGCGCCCATTTGCGGGCTTGCTCCCCGGGCGGTAGCGACGTGCCATGTGTTCTGGTGCGTCGTGAGAGGTAGCACCCCAGGAGGGGACAACCGTGGCGGATTCGTGGTTGAGTGCTAAAGCGTCCCCGCGATCCCGCCGAGAAGCGGTAGAGGTTGAACACCGTGTGTTAGCCGGTGGGGGCACTTGCTGCTGTGGGAGTAGTTGGTGCCGAGTCCGATATATCCCGGCCATCTCCCCCGTGGATGGACGGGAAAGCGTAAAGGCATTTTTCACACGTAAAAAAAACAAGGGATAATTATTATATTATTTTATTTAGTAGTAAACAATCGCTTTCTTCACGTTTCATATATTACATAATATGACAAGAAATGCACATTACTTGTTTATAAAAAAAATATATAAAGCAAATAGCAAAATCTGAAAAAAAATAATATATTGCAACATTGCTAAAAATTAGTTGCGGACATTTGCGATGTAAACTAAAATTACACAATACAATGTTAGTAAAATTACAATATTTTTACGATAAATAAAAACAACGCTTAAAATCGTTATTAATACGTTAATAAAAATTAACGGTAATGTAATAAGTATGTAACTTGGTTAATGTATGAAGAACAAATAATTCCTCAAACATTACGCAGTTCTGTACTTACTTACGACGAATATTCTTTCTTTCTACATTAACATTACTGATAATTTATAAAGGTAAATAATATTTGGGGTTAAAGTTTGAAATTGCCGATTTGTACTGAAGAATTGATATTAGTTTTTTTTTAAAACTAACATATTTATTTAATCCAAATACATAGTTACCATTACTCTATACATTGCTGCCATCTGATAGGAAGGTCATTATGCCTTTGCGATAAAACTGGTATCTAGATTCGACTTTGTACTCCCTCCTGGGAAGAACACTTTTTTTACGTAGAAAATTGACCAAATCACGAAAAAAATGGTAGTCCGTTAAACATTCAGCCTTAGAATAAAACGTAAGTTTGGCATTGTAATTCAAAAAGCTGTTTAAAATCTGTACTAACATCTAAAAATGCTATTTACATTAGAATATGCTGTCTAACAACTTTACTAATGTCTGTCTTCAATTACATTATAAGCGCTGGTTAGCAGCACTAATAATATTTAATAATGCTCAAAACGTATTATTTGGGGCCCAAATTGCGCTTATAAGACACTTATAAACTCTTATACGGCTGATATAGGGCTACATATGCTGCTCATATACTGCTTTGCACGTAAGTCCATGCTGTTGTACGCTTCGTATAATGTTGTTTTGTGTTACTTGGGAGGTGAACTACTCACACCGAAACTGACAGTAGCGAGTTGTCTATTATTGGCCGGCGAAGAATTTATTTCGTTGAGGGTACGGTTAACATTAGGATTTCCGGAAGACAATAGGCTAGTTTCTAAGATCTTTACGTAGTCTTGAAGAAACTTCAATAGTACAGCTAGTGTAGGTAACTGTGAACTGTTTTGTGACTCAAAACGTTTACGAGTGTCTGCATCGAGTGTCCGCAAAGCTAAATGGAACAAAATAAACTCTCCTAGGTTTGGAATATTTAGAGATTGGAGTGCGTAAAACGATACATGTAATAAATTTGTTAACGCTTGCAATTCCTGGAAGCTACCAGATTTTACGGCAGGTTGATTAAAAAAATAGTCTAAGAACGTCAAGGTCAATACGCTTATTTTGATAACGTTCGACTAAAGTATCGAAAACATCCTTGTAATTACTCGCAGTCGTTGGGACTCCCTTCGCAATAGACAATGCATGTCCGTGTAAACAAGATAATGAAATTTTTCAATATCCGTGATTAAATTATTATCGTGTATCAAAGTCGTGTAGGTATCATAAAAGGTTTGCCAATTTTGTATATTACCGTCAAATTTGGGTAACTCAAGTTTGGGTAAGCGCGCATTTAATGATGTAGCTGCTGGCGGCCGCGCCGACGATTCGCCAACTAATTGTGCGTTGCGGTACATGCTCGAATCGCATGTTATAGCTAAATCATCGGCCTCACTAATAACCTCGTAGTACAACTCGTCAAAAGAACTGATGAAATTTTGATCGATCTGTTGGCTGGGTTTTATGGTTAGCTCCAATGATTGTACATCGAACGATTGTACACAATTGAACAATCTCATCACGAATTGAATGTAATCGCGTGTACCTCGACTTGAACGCCGTCACCTTTGAGCGATCTTGAACCATCTCCTTAGCAAGATCGTAAAGGATTTGGGTAGCACGGAAAACATATTCGCGTCGCGATCGAAGTATTTTGAGTTTACTTTCTTCCATTGTTTGTTTTAATATCTGAACAATGAGTTTGATAAGATAGACGAAAACAATTTGCGTGGATAGGTATATATAATTAGATATATATAACCTGAGGGTAGATGTAACTTGGTAACAGATATAGGAAGGTTAATAAAATTAACCGTGAAATGTGTGGTAAAGAATCTCTTACAGACTTATAATATATGTTATATTTCCAAAAACAGTTAATAATCCAGCTAAGATCGACTTTATATGAAGGCTAAATCTATTTCGCTGGTATAATACTACTGATTTAAGATTATCAATGAATCCGTCCGTATCGTATGACCTTAAAGTATAACGCACGATATTTATTCAGATTATACTTTTACAATAAAATTTGTTAATAATTTGTAATTAAAATTTTTTATACCAATAAGTCAAATGAAAATTAGTGTTATTACCATAGGCATTCGAATAGGAATGCTCGAATAGGACCACAATTTATGTTTACGTTTAAATTGAAAACGTGGATTTGATAAGATGCACATTTCAGTTACAGGTTAGTCTGGATAGGTTTAAGGAATAACAGCTCACAGCTGATATTATTCGTTTCACCAGTTCCTTACACACTTTACATTGTCACCTTTTTATGGAGTTTTTATTTATTTTGTATTATTTGTGCCCGCGGGACACGTTTGGTTTTGAAGATGGACGATACAGTATAGTTTCTCTTGCCGCCGCGTACCGGGTGGAGTTGCTTTCGTTGGTTGTGTGTAGGTGGCGCGAGGATTTAAATTAAGATAGAATATTGGATAGGGAACAAACAAGGAAAGACCTTAAGCCTGTTCTAATACTTATGCCAACTAGACCCCGATGGGTAATTACAAAACGATATCCCAAAGGTACCAGTTCTGTTCTAGCGTTCAATACAGCTACATAAACTTACCTGTGTACAGATAGATGCCAGTTCACAATTCTCCTCAGCCTCTTATTGAGAACCAATTGTACGGACACTCTGCGAGGGTCATCCTTTGGCAGCCTAGCTGCAGACTCGTCCAATCCGTCAAAAATCAATTTGAAGTCAAGTATGATCATATCCATGATGATGTTGTAATGCAGCAGCAAGTGGAACAGCGTGTAAACGTATCCTAATAAAACAAATAAAGTAGGTACCTAATTAAAAAAGGAATTAGCACTAAACACATTAAAATATAAATATTTTACAGTAGGTTTTCAATTTTCTAGTGGCCGGTAAACTTCGTTGGGACATAATTGTGAGGGTCTTTCCCAATTCTTCCTTCGATACCCAAGTTGAACACCAAACTATTTTTTTTAAATGCCGATATACTATCGCTCAGCACGTAATTGACACCATCATAAATATGGTTACCAACTTACCACCCGTACTCTAAAATATAGTATCGTCCTCTTTTTCATGTAGGCGTACTTTATAATCTACGGCACCAATAAAGTACGCTAAAATACTCTATTTACGTAAAACTGATTGTTAGTGGCTCGTTACTGGTTATAAGTAAGAGACTAAAAAAACTGGTATCCGCAACCACAATTTAATATATGAATATTAAATACCTAGAACTGTTACCTTCTATTATCTTCTATTTATTGTTACTACAAACAATATTGGATGTTTACAGCATAATGAGATTAATGTAATTAACAAAAAGTAAGGAAGATTGCTTCTTTGGATAGGAAACAATGAAAATGCTAAGACAGATATTCTACAAAGTAATGCAGAATAATAAAGAAAATATGTTTTAATGACCAATAATGATAAAAATGTATACTCTTTATATAAGCTGTGTACTTTATTTTTGTTCTACCAAAATTAAAAAGTACTCTATTCGTCTTAAAAAAAGATGGTAACCTTAATCATAAATGCCAGTGAGAATTGGTTTGGAAGCGGTTCGGTGAAATAAGCAAGAAAAGGACTGTATTCACATGCGCCGTTTCAAGAATAATAAGCAAACACGATTTGAGGTGGTTGTAGTTAACACGAACTATGAGGGGCTAGCTAAATTCCAGTACCTTGGTGGCACTGTAACTGACACTAACGTCAGGGAAGACGAGATAGAAATACCTATGCGTACAAAACATCTTGCGTTGCAGTGCAGCCCTAGCAGCCTTACACCCAGTTATCTCTTCCAAGCTGTCAAGAAGACGCACAACGATTCAGATATTTAAGGCAGTAATGCAGCATCGGATTCGGGGATCTTAATGTACAGATGCATAGTTAGGTATTTAACACAGAAGGAAGAGAAGAAGCTCCTTATAACTCAGGGAAGGGTTCTGTGATATATATGGTGAAGTCCACAGCAACGATAGCAGTTAGCACGTCCGGAAAATCGTAGAGTCTGAGAATTCCAGTTAGTATAGTAGCAGTTACCATGGGAACCATTCCGAGATGTGAATTAATACTGGCCCACCTGATTTTAAGCGGACTAACCTCTGCCTATAACAGATGCATTTCACCACAAGTCACGAATTTCAGTGCGCCCGTCACTTTGAGACATAGTTGTTAAGTCTCATGTGCTTGTAATTTTACTGGGTCTCAAGGACTGCTGCCGGAAGACACCGTTAAGTGCTTGGCGACAGATCTACTACATGAGGGTGGTAGCTAGCTAGCCAGGCGGGCAAACGCGAAATGCCCTTCCACCATGCGGTGTAGCTCAAGCCGGCGGTGGGGATCAAACCAGGGACCTGCGGCACGGCAGTCCATAGCTATTACCGTTCGGTCATCTTTGCTTTATATTTCTTCATAGATAGCAGATAAAAAGTACGATGGTAAGAGAGCAGATCATGTAGGTGTTGTAGTTTGATATGTACCTATTAGTGCTATGAAGTAAAGGCATCAGTTCAAAACGTTTTAAAAAACGTTTCATAAACAATAAACATTTTTGTCACCGACATTACCTCTTAAACTAAATTGTTTAGGCTATAACATAGTACAACAAGGAACGAAACTTACCTCCAAACGATAAAACAAATATGATGATGTAAAACTCTTCCAGAAGAAATAACATTTCGTAGTTGGGGGATCGGTAAGGGTCATCATTAGGCAGCCACAATGGAAAGACCAGGGGTCTGATCGTGTGTTCATAATAAGTGGCGAACAGGTTCTGATACAGAAGTAAAGCTATCGGATACATCATGAATAAGGCTCCGACGAAAGTGATGAAACAAAACCAGCTGATGAACAGTTTCCATATCAGCAACTGACCTTCCAGAAATGGTTTCCTATGAGAAAAATATGTGACAAGTATGTACCTATATACTCGTAGTATACTAATTACTTCGAGAAAGGTTAGTTTCTCGATTACTAAGTACTAGCATACCTACTTATTTGAGGTACATGAACGATATATTACAGGGTTAATGAAAAAAACTCAACAACCTCTTATTGAACACGTTCGTCATATGAAACAGCTTTCATTCTACGATTTAGTCAAAACCTACAACATATTATGTTAAAAACCACCAGATTTTCTAATAAATTAGTAATTAGTTAATATATTAAAGGTTTGTTAACATGGCGTTGGTATTGGGCACGTTTAGAGTAACCAGCGTTGTCAGAGAAAATGTATACAACATTTTGCGTTCTAAAATCGAAATTACAAAGAAACGCACAAAGTACTTTGCTTGAACATTTATTGTGCGAACCGCGAAGGAACTCTCTGAGTTACTACTGTCTTCTGCAAAATAAACCCCGGGAGTTTTCAAATCCAAAGTAAAAAGCTCCTTTCTGAGCTATTTCGCCGCATACCACAGCGTTGCTGAATATGAGAAAAGGGGTGCTCAATTGTGAATAATTAGTCTGCAGGTATGGCAATAGCAAACGAAGTCGCAGGTACAGCTCGTTTTTAATAAATTTTCTCTGGTGAGATCAATTTTCTCACTGATTTTTTTGACGTGGCCCGTCTGCCGTGGCGCGGTGGTGAGAATGAATATGAAAAAGTTTTCGAGTTGGCAAGGCTCGTTTCTCGTTTACCGTTGGCGTCGTCGCTCGCCCAGCCTATCAACTTTGAAACTCGCTACGCACACTACGAAGAACTCTCCGGAGCTGCATAGTCGCTTGCAGCCGCTAAGGTATTGTTATTATTTGTTCCTAATAATTATGCGATTATTCATGTTAGGTACTAAAACTGTAAAAATGTGATTTTCGAACTTAATATCTGTTATTTACTTTT
Source organism: Plagodis pulveraria (assembly GCA_963890685.1). Lineage (NCBI taxonomy): Eukaryota > Metazoa > Arthropoda > Insecta > Lepidoptera > Geometridae > Plagodis > Plagodis pulveraria. Next base: position 10,831,280 of record OY982959.1, read on the forward strand.
AGACAGTCCTTGGATTGTTGACAAACGTTTAGAGGGTCATTCGGCCCTGTTGTCCCCTACCTATCCTACCTATTAGTAAGTATGTATTTGGGGCGAAGAACACTCACATCACAACAAATACCAATATTCACTCACTTGTACATAGGCCCCAAGCTGCAAACGAATTTAAAATCGTCGTCCATCTTTTCAACTTGTCTTATGATTTTGTTCTTATTCAACAAGCTTCCTTGATACACAGTGACAACCGAGCCCAACATCACCAAATAACAGAAGGACTCTATAGCATAAGAGTGGTCAGCAGTTGCCATTCCATGGTAAATATTCATCGATTCGAATACCAAGCCCACAATGGTAATTCCTATACTGCAGAACGGTATCACAAACCTGAAATTGTAATCTACATTAAAAACTTTTTTAGGTAAAAGGAGCTGGGTTTTTAAAAATAATAGATAATAAAATGAAAATGAATGGAACGTGGGCGTCATCTGTCCGGTACATAAAAAAGCATGCAGGAAAACATGCTCCAATTATAGAGGGATTGCTCTACTTCCAACTGTCTATAAGGTTTTATCCTATGTGCTACTGGATAGAATTGAACCCTACGCGGAAAAAGTTGTAGGCGACTATCAGTGTGGGTTCCGACGCAACCGCAGCACCGTGGATCAAATCTTCCTCCTGAGACAGCTTATGGAGAAAAAATGGGAGTACTCTCAGAGCATGCACTCACTGTTTGTGGACTTCAGTAAGGCCTACGACAGCATCGACCGAGACTCGCTATACGCCATACTCTACAACTTTGGCATCCCACAAAAACTCATTACCATGATAAAAGTGGCTACTAAAGTGAGCAAAATGCGCGTGAAAGTAGGAGGCGAATCGACCGAGATATTCGAAGTTGTTACTGGCCTCAAGCAAGGAGATGCCCTGTCCCCTATGTTGTTCAATTTGGCACTAGAGCATGTCATCAGAAAAGTCATGACACTTGATTGCGGAGTACGGCTAAATGGACAACATAAGGTTATAGGATACGCTGACGACCTGGCTTTGTTAGGGCAAACAAGAAAGAGGTGGAGAAATCAATGCGATTTCTAACATTCGAAGCTGCAAAGGTTGGGCTCAAAGTCAACCAGGAAAAAAAGGAATATCTCCACATTAAACGCTATAAAAACACCAGGCAAAAACACGAAGACCTGCTCGTGGATGATATTCCGTTTAAAGGGGCTGCAAAATTTAAATACCTTGGATGCACTATAACAGACACCAGGGAGGAGGAAATTGACACCCGGATTCACAATGCCCTCCGTTGTAGTGCAGCGCTTCACAAGGTGTTGGTGTCCAGGCTACTAAGCAGGAAAACCAAGATCCGCATATACAAAACTGTCATAAGACCTATACTCATGTACGGATGCGAGGCATGGACACTGACCCTCAAAGAAGAGAACAAACTTCTAGTGGCGGAGAGGAAGATTATGCGCAAGATTCTGGGCCCGATCCAACGTGATAATGGCAGCTGGCGTTCGCGAAAGAACCAGGAGATTGAAGACCTGATCGCCGAGCCCAATATCATGGGGGAGACCAAATTCCAAAGGCTCCGCTGGGTGGGCCACGTACAGAGAATGGGGGAGGATCGCAATGTCGAGAAAGCATATCTTGAAGTTCCAAGTGGCCGCCGACCCGTCGGCAGGCCCAGATATCGCTGGATTGACGCTGTAGAGTCGGACCTGCGCGAGCTACAAGCTGCCAATTGGCAAGAGGCAGCGCAGGACCGAGACCGATGGCGTTCTCTTGTATCGGAGCCCAAGACCCACTTTGGGTCGCTTCGCCAGAGGAGTAAGTAGTAAGTAAGTAAGTAAAGATAATAAAATAATAGAGTTCGTTATTATAAATTTACACTTTTACACTAGAAATCTTAATCAACATAATAAAATAATGACACACAAAAGTATGTTATGCACCAAGGTATAAAACAGAATCTTTACGTCATGGGCGACATATTGAATCCCGAACGTAAGGGAGGATTCTAGAGAATTTGCTCGGGATAAGGACTAGAATCATTACTACAATTACCGAACTACAACCGTAGGAGGTGGTGTATCAATATACGTGCATAAAAATTTAAAACATGCGTTCCTTGCTGATCACTGAGAAGATTTTAATCATTATTACCTCTGGATTCACTTGAAAATCTGTTGATAATTGGAGCTGTCTACAAACAACCTTCTTCAAGTGGTAAAAAGTTTCTGGTGACATACAGTAACCAGCATTCAAGACGAAGAAGAGCAATCGTATTTGGGGATCTAAACTTAAATTTACTTAGTAGAGAAAATACCATTAAGGAATATACAAATATATTGAAAGAGAATGGCATGAAAATATTAAATAAGGAGATAAGGAACACTGCACAAGAAAAACAAATACCACTTCAACTGCGCAGAATTCTGCTTTGCCTCAGGCGTCAGAATCTTTAGGCAGATAGATACCTCTGCTTCCCCTTCGGGGATATAAAGGCGTAATGATGTTTTTATTTCTTTGACCGACGCGACGTTCGTATGGAGTGAGGTTATCTGAAGCTAAGGACCATGGCACTTCTGAAAAGTGATACTACAAAAACTATACCAGGTACAGTTGTACTTTACTGTATCAGCCGGATCGTCCACTGCTCAACACAGCCTCCCCTATTAAGGGGGTATTTGCCATAATCCCCACACTTGGCAGGCGTCTTGGGGATCGCAGTGTAGGATAGCATTTCTTAAGAAGGCATTGCTGCCCACTTTCCAGTATTTTTCCCTTCGCCTAGTCGCCTCTTACGACACCCACGGGATGATATGAGGAGGTGCAATTCTAACCCGGCACCCCACGGGCTAAGTGTAAGGTACAGGGCCGCTACTACAATTTGACGAAGTATCGAACTTCGGGTCCGAAAGTAAGGTATCCGCAAAACACGTATTGGCTTACCTTTGTTAAACTTCGTTCGTAGCATAGACTTGCAAGCATTTGCCTTTGTAGATTCGGTTTTTTTTTAATCGGATTTGTATGGTTTGTACATTTTCCAAATATGAAAATATAATTTATTCGTATGCTTATAAGTAGTCATTCGAGTTCTAAATATGCAGAAAGAACACACATACTAATGAGGATATAAATACCTATGGAGAACATAGACATTAACGTAAATTCTAAATATCTTACCCTATTTTCTAGAACAGTAGCGAAACCTCTCGCTGAGCTCCATAACTAGGATTCTCAGACACTTACCATGGGAAAATGTTCTTTAAGTTCTACCTATTAAGACTTAAAACTGATGGAAGCATAATAGAGTACGCAGAGTAGTATGGGAGATTCCATAGCGGCCAAGATTTATGATGAACGATGCGGTCCGATCATAAACAATATCAATCAACGAACTTCGTAGCGCAAATTCAATTTTCATTGTTTATAAGGTCGCTCCAACACGAAAATTGAAACTTCGTTGAATTGTAGTAGCGGCCCAGTTACTGTAGCTTAAAAATAATGTGGATTTTATGTAGGTCGTAGGTACCTTTATGTATCTTATATATAAATTGTTCATATATAAGATTATAAACGATTCAACAATTAATAGATAGACTTATCTATCTATTAATTGTTGAATCGTTCTTAGATACATAAAACACGTATACGAATACACAATTGTATTATTGATCCAACATGCCCAAAATCGAAACAAACTGGTAAGTAGATAAATCATATTTTATTCGTAGAGTGTACATATGTCGTGGTACCTGCCTATACCTAAGGTAATGTAGTACTTTTTTAAATACCTACTTAGTTTTATAGTAGGTACCTACATAGTACAGTTACATTCTTGAGTACTCTCCACTTGAGCCTGAGTATTACCTAACCAGTTTTTCTGAATAATCAATTATTCGCATGAATGTAAAAAACCTACTAATATAAAAAATAACTACATTTTGCAAATCGAAGATCGAGTAGGTTATTAAAGAATGGTTCTTGTCAAAGGCTTCTTACACATACCTACATACTGAAGAATCACTTATTAAGCTATTATTCTATACTTTTTTGTTGAATTAAATAATAATTAACTTTCATAGCTAACTTCAAAATTTCATTTCATTTACATTCCAAGCGTTTTAAAGATACAAAACTTACCTAAAATAGGAATCTCTTTTTCCTAAAAATATTCCTTGAACAGCAAGCGTTAAATAGAACTGTGGATGTAAATCAGAAAGATTTATATCACATCTATTGAAATCATAACCGGTTTTTAAAAATATTTGCAAAATGGCTTTAAAGAAAGGCATTTTGTGTGATTGTTACTGTAGTTTCTGTTTGGAATTATTGAAAAATGAAGCTCTCTAGTTTTATAGGTTTCTAAGTACCTAGGTAACTTATTCAGGCATTGGATAATTTAGCTCATTAAACCTAATTAGAATTTGCAGTAGTTCCCTATCTACCTTTTACTTAATCAGTAATCACGGACTTAGTTAATTGTGATGGTGATCAAATTAGATGCCTATCGACTCAATTGAACGGAATGAAATCTAAAAACTTACTAAGGGTAAATGTTATTCAGATGCACTGTGGGTTCCGTGTTTGTATTTGGCACAAATCAGGTAAACAAACATAAAGAAAAACATGAAATATCAATAAAAATACGCCTTTAATGAATCTGATTCTGATTGGTTGATTCTTGGAGTTTCTTCTATATCTATGGATATATTCTGTTCTTCCGGCTCTAAGGGTTGGCTTTTGCTACGTTTGTTTGCTTTTCCAAGCAGAACTAATAAATAGGTCAGATTTGAGAAACAGCCTCACATCTTGATTACACTGCAACCTTAAAAAATCTCGTCGGTATGTACGGTAATGCTTATTACGGGCTTCCTCAGCCTCTTCCGATAGCTGAACTATATGTAAGATGGCATATTTTAATACTGTCGATCCATGCATTGGGATTTTGTGCAAAGTATCATTGGATACCAGCCGTAAAGATCTACATACATTCTTGCAGTATCTTTGCAAAATTCTTCAAATTTCTCTGTATATCGCATAAGAGGAAATCGCATTCAGGACCACCAAGTTTCAGTATGAACTCTTTATTTATGCCTGTAATTTCAGAGCTAATTCTGGATTGGCGATGAATCTTCTGGATGTGTTCCAATTCTTCTTCATCACAGTTTTGAAGAACATCCTCAAAATAAAGACAAAGTCTTATAACTATGTGATCAAGTAAGTCTTGCAGCACAACTTTAACAAACGACTCCGTAACTCGTATTGACTCTGGTTTTGGACAGCAAAGTTTCTTTGCTTCTCTTATAAGAGTATATAACAAGGGAATATACTCTTACTGGAATCGTGTAACAACTCCCATTGCTTCCTTGTAAAGTCACCTTCGACAAATAGTTTCAAAGTTTCCTCAGGTGTGTACTTTTCTATTTTTGTTTTTTTAGCGGTATTTATTACTTTTCTGTACCGTTTGGCTCTTGTAGGTGTCGAAGTTGCATCTTTTATGAGTTTAGAGGCCGCAGCATTTCCTGACATTCGTTGACTAACGCTAGCTGCGAAGGTTAGCTCCTCAACAGGTACCTGCTTGCGGAGTTCTTTTGTTCACGTCTATTCCTACGATCATGCGATTCGCGGAAACTCTTGCTTGGGCGTCCCGGCTTAGAACTAGGTGTACTTATGTACTGGTATTGACGTATTTAGCCATTCTTCGTTTTTCTTCATAAACCTATCTTCAATATAGTTGAAAGATATCCATCTGTTCTTCAAATCCCTCTTGAAATGCCTTAAATCGTAAATCAAGGTTTGGAATTCCTTCAGGGGACATCTCATCATTTTGCGGAGCTTCTGTTTTATAAATGATGTCTTATCCTCAATTTTTCTTCATGGGCTCTCTTTTAAAAGCATGTATAACGTTTTCTGAGGCACCTTGATAACATTTGATGTCAATTATGCAACAATAGAAAAAGAAACGATAGAAGTTACAAAAATAACCAAATTTAATGAAGTGGAAAATAGTTTTCCTGTTCTGATATGGAGAATCTCCAAAGTCATATATAAAAATAAAATTGTAAGCCCACCTCTCGCGGCACTATAACAAAAACATTAATGTGTACAACATTATACAATAAACTCAGAAACTTTCTTGCATGTCATTTTTGGGCCGTAAGAATACAAAATAGACATTATAATAAAATTATGTGTATACTTGTTCTTCAGATTACATAACGATTTTGATCACTAAACGCTTCAAACAACATCAAAGACCAAACACAAGTTTGAAAAAATAGGGCGTATCGAGAATTTGCGTCCGTGCTGTACGAAGTATAGATTCCGACTACCTTGCTGGAGCGCGGCGGCGGGAAGGGTTCACCTAATCATAGTTTTATGTTAGTACGGTTATTCAGGTATACAAAAACAACAAATTAGGTAAGATTTCCTGTAGTTTCTATTAATCACTTTTTTTCTCACGGTTTTTGACTCAACCGATGCTCGTAAATTTTTGCAGGTCCGATACTTGTGTATGGTTTTTTATGTCGATTCATTTTATGGACATTTTCAAAACGGCGGATATATTGGGGGTGAAAACGTTAAAAAAACAGATTTTAATCGCGATGTCTTCAGCTCTCAGAACCACTAGTAATATAAAATGTAATTATGTAGTTGCACCGATTGTTGTGACTGCATCATAGGCACATAGGTAATTTTTTTGAAGCAGTGATGGCTCATTGGCATTGGCTTTGGACTGCCGTGCAGCAGGTTCATGGTTCGTATCCCACCGCGGGTTTGAGCTTCATCGCATGGTGGTACGGCATTTTGCGAATGCTCGCCTGTCTAGCAACCATCCTCAAGTAGAAAATCTGTCACCAAGCACCTAACGGTGTGTTCCGGTCCTTGAGAGCAAGTAAAATGACAGGCACATGAGACCTAACAACCTACCTACGTTTCAGTGTGACGGGCGCAGTGCAATTCGTCGTTGACGATATGCATCTGTTATAGGCAGGGGTTAGTCCTCTTAACATCAGGTGGGCCTCGGGCTTGTACGGTCACAATAACATAAAAAATACGGTAAGTAACAGCGATGAGTTGAGACTGTTGATAGTAGGGAGCCGAATCTGAAGCGGTAGAACAGATAAACAAAAAAGGCTGGTGGAAACTTCATGTGGTGCTACGAATAAATACGTATAGAAGTAACCCCCATACTTTTACTGAAAACTGAACTAAGAACTGGCTCGTCGATAAGACTTTTTATACTGTTGACGAATTCCTCACGGAATCAAAATAATATATATCAGTAATTTAAAAATAAATCACGTGATTAAGTCAGATAACTCCGACTATGCTATACAATTACTCGCATCAGAACTCCACAGCAACCCACCCCTCGCACCAACCTATGTCGTCTACGCGGGCGTCCCGAGCTCTCCTTGAAAAAGACCACCGGATGTGGTTGAAACTATAGTCGGAGTTATCTTTTTTTTTATTTTATTTTTTATGTTATTGTGACGGAACAAGCTCGAGGCCCACCTGATGTTAAGCGGACTAACCTCTGCCTATAACAGATTCATTTCGTCACAAGTCACGAATTGCACTGCGCCCGTCACCTTGAGACATAGTTATTTAGTCTCATGTGCCTGTAATTTCACTGGCTCTCAAGGACTGGTGCCGGAACACACCGTTAGGTGCTTGGCGACAGATTATCTGACTTATCCACGTGAGTTATCCCTTATTATTTATTAAAATTAAAAGTACTATTGTATTTTTGCAATGTAATACTGAGTGTTTATAGTATTGTATTTACCATAATATTTTGATAAATTTGAAATGGTATAATTTAGTTACGTAATATGCAACTTATTATACTTATTTGTTTTATTTTTGATTTGATGTTATTTAATTTATAAATGTATAAGTGAACGAAAATATATTATTTGACCTGTAAATGTAGTAATTATTAATAAATTGTTTATCTGCAATGACTTATAGGTTGTCTAAATATTTTTACTGTAGTAGGTGTAGTGTTGTATGAAGTTCGTAGTATTTTGTCAATAAAGGCATACCGCCGGTTTAAAAAATACCTAATTCCTATTCTGTATGAATTTAGCTTCATTTCAATGAAATTAATTGCAGGTAGACATATAATAATATCTTTAATTTCTTATAGCTTTTGTTGTAATATTACAGAAAGTAGGTGTATCTTCTATTCTATACTTTGGATGAAAATGGATGGAGAAATGGCCGGCCTAAGTTGCTAAAAAGTTTTTACTTAAAGTATACTCGTAGGTTGCTAAAAATAATTTATCTATCGATGCACTACTCAACAATGGTATATAGAGTATAGTAGCGCCGAAATTTTTTTAAATATCGTATCTAGCCTTTCTGATTGGGTTTTCCCTTTAGGAACCCTAACCCTAACAATGACTACTATCCTTGTCCAATTAGCCAGTACCTACAATTTGCGGATCAGCAGTGCCTACTTAATAAAGTAGATTACTAAATTGCTTATGTAAGTAATTTTGTAACTTTGATTGCGCATGTCGCGACGTAGTATAATATTATGTATTAGTAAGTAGGGTAAAGCTAAAAAGTCTGAGAACAGATCAAGGGCCGGAAAACTATTAGAAGTTTCACGCGGAACAAATAGTAGAATTCTTGAAATATATCGTGCAAGATTTCCTTTCGACAGAAATAGGTACTTAAGTAAATTTACGAAATATTTTAAAGATATATCAATAATTCGAAAGCTGATCATTATGGCTAACCACTGTAAAGGTCTTTTCTCAAAGTAGTTTCTCGCAATAACACGATTTTGTGTTGTGCATGTAATTTTATCATTCAACATATTGTTGTGGAATGAAATTGTGTTGTGCGTCTATTGACCTATATATACTAGACACGACATCTCAAACGAAATTCGTCGACCAGTGCAGATAAGCCGGCCGGCATACTCTCCCACACATGCAGCTGGGCACTCGTAGAGATTACACGCGCTTAAGGGTGAACTGGCCGGCCGGTTCTCCATACAAACGTCGTAGGGTGATCACTCCCTTATTTGAGGATTTAGGTCCAAAATAAAGCATAATACCGATTGATCTCGCCATTATCTAGGCTTGTATGACGCCGAAATTTTAATAAAATAATTAACTTGGGAATTATGAGCCTCGAAACATTTTCATATAAAGTTTTCAAGGCTCATAACTTACAACTTAATTATCTTTTTAAAATTTTGGCATCATACAAGCCTAGATAATGACGAGATCAATCGGTGTTATGCTTAATTCTGGACCTTAAATCTCAAATAAGGGAGTGATCATCCTACGGCGTTTGTATGGAGAAGCGACCGGCCAGTTCAACCTTAACGTTCGAAAATTGTGTATTATCAATTGTGTATTTTGAATAAACAATATTCGAACGTAAAGCGCGTGTAATCTCTACGAGTGTCCAGCTGCGTGTGGGGGAAAGTATGCCGGCCGGCATACTCCTCCTCGGGATTCTTAATACTTCTATAAATTATTCTAATAACTAATTACGTATGTTCATCGCTCAATCAATGCATAATTTTATTAGTGGTTCACTCTATGTACTAGCAATGCCGTTCTTATGTAAGTAACAAATAAATTCCAGCTTAAGCCGTCCGAATGGATTGAAAGAAAAGTTAAGCATTCACTGGAGTGCATATTAACTGATTGGGATCATCGATCATGAGAAAAATAGGATTCCATTCATAAATAGACCCAAGTGGTCTTGATGATGGCAAAGGGGTGCAGTGAAACGTTTGAGTCCGGAAGAAGCGAGATATATAGGTTTTTTTTTTTATTGTGACGGAACAAGCCCGAAGCCCACCTGATGTTAAGTGGCCTCTGCCTATAATAGATGCATTTCATCACATGTCACGAATTGCACTGCGCCCGTCACATTGAGACATAGTTGTTAAGTCTCATTGTGCCTGTAATTTCACTGGCTCTCAAGGACTACTGACGAAACACACCGTTATGTGCTTGGCGACAGACTTTCTACTTGAGGGTGGTAGCTAGCCAGGCGAGCAATCGCAAAATGCCCTTCCACCATGCGGTGAAGCTCAAGCCGGCGGTGGGGATCGAACCATGGACCTGCTGCGCGGCAGTCCATAGCCAATGCCACTGAGCCATCACTGCTTCTAAAAATATGATTAGGGTAGGTTATAGGTTGAAGGTAAATTTTACTGAAGAAATTAGCTCCATTTAAAGCCATCGTCAACAAGTAAATCGTAGGTAATGGGTAGCAATCAACCAATACGACTGGATCCATCCGACTTGTTGACCAACACCAGTGGATTCAAAGTTGCCTTATAGTCTACACAAACCCTGAGCGATCCATCCGACTTGTTGACCGACACCAGTGTTGACGCCCAGTCAGAGGAGTCCACGGGCTCGATGACCCCCGCCTGCAGCATCTTGTCGAGCTCCGCATCGACCCGGTCGCGCAGCGTAGAAGGCATGGGCCTCGCACGGTGGTACACGGGCACCGCACCTTCTCGAACTCTGATTGTCGCCTGGCCACCCGTGAACTTCCCCAGACTCCCATCAAACAACTCCTTATGCCTGTTCAATTAATCATTAATATCGTTATTAGTATTTCCGATATCATGACAATAAAAAAGAGGTACTTGGATTAGCAAAGTAAGCCACTGTCTACCTAGAAGAGAAGTGGTACCGCCTTCGATGACAAACAATTCTAGTTCCTTGAGCTTATCTCTATATTTTACAATAGGCATATCCTCCTAACGGCTTAATATTGGTACCGTCATAAATCTTTAGGATTAATACATTTGGATTAATTAAAATAAATTTATTCTCATTTAAGACATGTCACTACTCACTTCCATGAGAACATGGTCGATGGTATAAGTACAAATGTTCGTCGTAGTAGTGAACAAAAATAAAAACAATAAAATACAAAAGATAATACCTATATAAAGATATGCATACGAGTACCCGTATAACGCATTCATCGTGTATTGCTTGCCATTATGTGTTGGGCTAGTCTTTTTAGGGCTCCGTACCCAAAGGGTAAAAACGGGACCCTATTATTGAGACTTCGCTGTCCGTCCGTCCGTCCGTAGGTACGTCTGTCACCAGGCTGTATCTCAAGAACGGTGATAGCTAGACAGTTGAAATTTTCACAGAAGATGTATTTCTATTGCCGCTATAACAACAAATACTAAACACAAAATAAAATAGATATTTAAGGGGGGCTCCTATACAACAAACATGACTTTTTTTTACGTTTCTTACTCGATATTAATAACAGTGACAGGTAGACGCTTTAACTATTCACAGTATATTTAGTTTTATGTTCTCTTAAAATAGAATTAATTTATATAAAATAAATAATTAAGGGGGTCCCATACAATAAAAGAGGGTTTCGCCGTTTATTTGCTATATAAATAATAATAATGAAAACAGGTAGAAACTTGAAATATTCTCCGACTATGTAGTTGTACCTATATTTACTTTAAAAATTTAGGTAAATTAAAATAAATTTAATAGTTTAGGAGGGCCATATACCTACAAAAAATATTATGATAATATTGGTGTAAGGTCAACCGGGGCTATTGCGTTACAATACTTTTTACGGCATTTTTAACTGGTTATAGCAAGTTAATGGTTGAACTTATAAGTCTGTAACCTACAACACAAAATAGAATATTTTATCTAAATTTATACTTTAATTTTATTTCTTGACATTTTGAATCCTTGTTGTATGAAAATAATTTATTATTAAAAGCAGAGATTTTTAGATGCAATAGCCCCACGTGGGGCGATGGCGTCTTTGTTTAGCATCATATAACTGGAAGAGTTATCAACAAAGTTAATCATGAAACTATGTAAAAGCACTAAAGATCAAGTTAGTTATTATATCATGAGCTAAATTCTGGGCATGATCTCTCATTACGGGTGACACAAAAATGTTCGGGGCTATAGCGTCTAACTTATACTTTCTCTTGTAGACGCATTCGCCCCATCCTAGATTCCAGGAGTAACAAACAATTTTCTTCTCAAAGGTTAAGTATTAATTAATAGTGGGATAAGAGATTCTTCCCAAGTAGAACTTTGCAGTTTTGCATAGAAATGTACTTACAACCCTCTGTTCTATGTGTTAATATAGAAATTAATAAAAACATACTACCAACAACACTGAAATGAGGTAAATAATATTTTATAAGGATATGGTGTTTCCTTTTACATGTTTTAACTATATAAGGTGTATGGACAGGGACCTAAGGACGTAATAAACACAAAGAAAAAAAAACAGTAATAAACGAGTTTCCAAGCCTTTAAACCGATAACCAAACTCGTCAATAATAACGTAACTTAAATATCGTACGAAGGTAGGCGATTAATTACCACATAATGTTGCGTCATGCAAATAGTTCCGAACAAATAGCAAACCTAGTGAAATAGTTTGCCTACCTATTTATAACTTGTGTATAATCTGCTGGGCCCAATTAATTTATTTTATTTTAAAACGACCGCGTTTAAGAATGTGTGGTATGGTAATAACTGTCTTAGAAGTTACTGGAAAGTCCAAGCGTTGCAAAGTATATACTTTGCAACGCTTCGACCTTCCAGTAACTTTATAAAAAAATCACAACAATTAATTTAATACATTAAAATATGTTACGATAAGAAATCCACCACTATTTGAATTATTAATTACCAGCCTCCCGCAAAACGAGTGTATCCCTAATATAATTAGCGATCCGGGATGACTTCATCAGGGTTAATATACAGTGTAAGACCATTTCAAAAATGTTACCTTTTCAATAGTGAAAGAAGTTTTCAAATTATCAATCAACAAACATACAAAATTGACGCTACCTCTATATATTCTTTTAGCCCTAAATCTGCAATCAGCATATCACGATTTTTTTTTCCACTATCTGTCTATACAGCATAGATATACATACATATACCTCAATCACTGTTATCATAAAATTAAAAGGTTTAGGACCTCAGACAATGGGGCTATTGCGTTACATAAGACGCAATCACCCCAACGGGAGAGACGCGATAGCCCCAATGCAAAAATATAACCTACAATATTTTTATTGCACGTGGACTACAAATCTTAAGTAATTTCCTTAAAGTAATTAGAACAACACGTAAACAAATTCATATTACAAAGTACTTACCGTTAAAAATTAACGACCATCTTCAAAACATTGGGATTTCAGGATATTTATATATCACATGTCACTTATTACGTGAGGTTCCGAAGAAAATGTCATATTCAAGATGGCGGGAATTTATACAAAAATGAGGCCTCTTGCGACCTCTACCTATCAAATAATGTGGTTTTAGTATCAAACACGTTCAAAAGATGGCGGAAGTAGTTCTAGATTTTGTGTTTCGTATTATAATTGGATTAGATGCCTTAACCCCATAAACGCGTTAGCCCCGGTTGACCTTATTTCAAAACTTCCTCGTGCTGCTACCACAACGGGTTATACTCAAATAAATAATGTGTTTAGTGTATAGACTTGAATGCTGGTGCATACTGTGCACTATTTAGTTACCATAGCCTCTGATGGACACAATTCCGAATTGAGTAAGTATAGGGTATTTTGCATCCAAACGTACCTACCCAGCTCAATCGGACACTGCGAAAATTGTCTGTAACTTGCAAGATTAGGTTACAGACAATGGTACGGAACTCTTCGTGCGCGACATTTTTTTATTTCTGGGGGTATTTTCGGATGGATCGCTCAGGGTTTGTGTAGACTAGAAGGCAACTTTGAATCCACTGGTGTTGGTCAACAAGTCGGATGGATCCAGTCGTATTGGTTGATTGCTACCCATTACCTACGATTGACGATGTCTTGTTGACGATGGCTTTAAATGGAGCTAATTTCTTCAGTAAAATTTACCTTTCCCAATCATATTTTTTGATGGCTCAGTGGCATTCGCTATGGACTGCCGCGCAGCAGGTCCAAGGTTCCAATCCCGCCGCGGGCTAGAGCTTCACCTGTAGAAATCCCTACTAAGCCTATTGTATCCTATATCCTGGTAATGCTGGTCACGCAAACCAAAGTAAGGAATCCTGGTCACGGCACCAAATTGTAATAACCCCTTAACCTAGCCTACTTTATTTTTTTTTATTTTTTCTTATAGAAGAAATTATTTTATTATTCTAATGAATAGTTTTATTATTAATGTAAATGAATAGTTTAACCTATACTTGAGTGTTGGACTGATAGTAGTTTTGGCCAAGGTGTGATAGTCTAGTCTAATGGTGGAACCATACATTATGAACCGTTGTAGTAACCTAAATCCTTTTCGGGACGCTAAGACAAGCTATATACCTATAAGTTCAGAACTAAGTACATCCACATCCTAGTATACAAATAAATATAGCAGAATAAGAAGATTCCTAATAAGATTCTAACATTGTCAGTCACTAACAATTCTACCCTAAATTCACATGTCAGATATTCTATGATTATATACTAAGTTTGTCAGTAGTTGTAAAATTCAGCTATCACTAATTGGCCTTATTTATCTTATATTCCCAGTTATTCATCATTGCATAAAATAACTAAACCTTAAGAACCATTATCTAATAGTTCTCTTATTCAGAGGAGATGAAGTAAAATGGAACACAACTAATATTCTAATAATTAAGAAATATACAACTAATTTTCGTGCTTTGTGTAATTGATGTTTATAAAATAAAGTAAATCAGATAAAATTAGATTATTAATCATGATGAGTAGTAATAAAGGATTTATAATTTAAACTAAATGTAAATAGTTTGCATAGATTCCATATGTACTGCAACTGTACCTGTTAGAAGATTTCTCTGAAATATAAAACGTTATCTTTATGCTGTCAAAAAGTTGACAATATATTTTTAGAACTAAATGTAAATAGTTTCCATAGATTCTGTATGAAATGCAACTTATGTAATTGTGTAAATTCTCTGAAAATTATATAAATTAAATATTCTATGATTAGTAGGTATTCTATGGATTATTTACATTGTAGGGGATGAAGCTAGAATAACCCCATGGGCTTTCGACCATCTGGGCGGCCGGATTAAGGGGCCCCTTTGTGACTAAGTCAACGATCTCCGTTTATCATTTTAGCTTTAACCCCTCCTTGTTATTTTGTGTCGGTGGAGTTTGGAACACAATGCTAGAGCTTCGTTTAACTTTAGGCTTAGTTTTAAGATATCGTTTTATAAGTTAATTTATTGTCTCTCTTACTTTTATTTTGCATGATAAACATTTTCTGTTTGTTTGTTTTATTTGAATTTCCAATTATATTTGGTAATGATTATATTTGGCATACTCTGATGTAATACTCAGACAGATCTATGTCTTAGGGAATTGTAAAAAGTTAGTTGTTGTATATTAATTAACTGCCGCGATATACAGATGATAATATCAACCAGTGACCTGGATATCTCTAAACTGTCTTTTAGTCTGCGAGAAATCAAAAGAGCGTGTGTCTCTAGTCAATTGATTAATTTCATCAACCATAGCTTCATTATTTTAACAGAGTATCTCATTTAGTATCTTGGAGGTATTTTATCTGATCTGAAAGAAAACACCCTAAATTCCCTTGTTAAAACATAATAATTTCAGAATGCTGCCCTGAAAGAAAACACCCTAAAATTCACAGCTAATTTAATAACTATGACTTACGTAAATAATCTCTATGATCCGGTATCGCACTGTAATCCCTTTATTTTTCACTGCACTAGAACGCACCGCACTAGTTTCACTTTTAATTAATTTTGAATTTTCCCCTTTGCCTCGGCCTATAACGCCTGTAAACTCGCGAACTAAACGAATCCGAAATGCCGCGAAAGCCTGGCAATATGGAGAGACTATAAAACACTTTTCACTTCACTGTTTACTTCCCGATCTTTAAGCTCCGAATTTATAATGAAAACTAATTTGAACTGCGCGCTTGTTCCCTATTTATACTATTTGAATGAAGCCAACTTGAGGTCAGCTTTAACCTATCACAAGCCATGAAGCTGATGTCCCCCCCTTTTCTTCGTCCAATCAGAAATAAGATATTTATTGTTCCAATTTTAAATTCAAATCTAGAATGAGGCTAACTCGAAGTCATTTGATCCACCAATCAGAAGCCCTCAACTTGGCTTCATCTCAGCCTCACTACCGATGACGTCACATACTGATTCAAATTGGGAATGAAGCTAAGTGGAAGACAACCTATCTACCAATCAGAGACCCTCATCTTGGCTTCCTTTCAGCCTCACCCTGTTGACGTCATGTGTTTTAGGCAAATGCCTCGCTAGAGTTAGTATAGTGTCGCGTCTTTCGAACAAGTCCTCTTTAGTAGTTGTCCCCATACATTGTTATTAGCCTTTTTGCATTATTTTATGAAGGTTGCGTAGCTTTTGAACGATACCTCATTAATAGATACCTTTTTCTAACCAATGGTTTGAATGGTAGTTAGAGTTTATTTATATTATTCTAAAATTGTATTAGCGTCTGCTTTAAATCGACATAGTCTTTCATAAATAAATTTACGTCTATATTTGTGGACTGAACGAGACGCTCAGCGGTTCGTTACAGCCGACCCCTGAATAAATTTGCGAAGGACCTAATAATATACTGGAGGAAATTTTTCAACCTTTATAAATTGTTCACAAATATAGATCGTCAATAAACATCTAAATTCAAAAATACTCCATTGTGTAGTTTTAGCATTATTAGTATTTGAATTCAAACAATCGAATGTATATGTTGCCCTACATTATGTGGTGTGTCTTTTAAACCGAACCAAAAATAGACATTGCGTGTGCTCCAATCTGGGCTTTATAATGCTTTGTCTATGACATAGAATCACTTACCACAAGGGAATTATGCTCAGACGAGCAAACCGGTACGTGACCTCCGCTTTGATCCTAATAATATAATGAAGCTGCTTCCCAACCAAACCAACTTTTCGTTTGCCAAGAATCACAGCTACATCACCCCTGTCCTCACTAATCCCGTTAATAGCAGAAAGATGATAATTGGCCATAGCCGCAACACCACACCCAGACGTGAACATCATAACAAGGCCTATTTTTGACAGGGAGCGTGTGTAGTTGCCGAGATTTAGATGTCAGCTTCTTGTGCAGTGCGGACTCCAATGAAATCAGCTTCTGCTGATGTATAATATTGTCATCAGACTTAACCTAACACCAAAGTTACCCCTTCATTGAAATCAGTGTTGAGTGTCAGTTAGTCGAAACCTAAGACTAACCAGTTCAAATTCAAACACGAATAAGCCGTCTCATGCCCACTAGCGTGTTAAACTCCTAAGCCCTCCTTACTTTGTACAACTTTGTTGATAAATACTTATTATACATAATGTTATATTTATAATACACTCCACATCTAACGCTCCTCGTTTATAAACTGTCATACCCTCAATCTACCATTCACTATCACGCTACTTAAAAATTCAACAAACTATACGTTGGCAATAAGAACACAAACTATACATTGATCTTAGTTAATTAATTACACCGCGACCCCCTTTTGTTTAATCATGAAATCAAACATTTGATCTCGAACCGATTCGAACCCAATCAATTAATAGACAAATGGCAGAAAATTTCCTCATAACAATTTATCCCAATTTTCAATTCAATCATTAATCAATATATATACATATATTTTTCATATTGCTACATATTATATATGTTTTTTTTTTTTTTTGAACAATTGAACATGTATTGAACATATAGTCTCAGAAAACACCGTACAAATTGTACTCTGTCTCCTCAAACCACAATCTAAGGTAATATAATATCCTATAACAGCCGTAAAATCACAGATTAGTTAACTGCCAATTAATTTTGTTCCCAGGGTCAAGAATGCATATAGAATTTTAAAGATTATAACAATTTGTTCAAATCCATGAATTTGATGACGAATTAAAAGTTCCTATTTATGAATATGTGTTCTGGCGTGTGAAAACCTAGTGTCGTGACAAAGGCTTTAGACGAGTCTGCCCTCACCCCATAATATGTAATTCGAAAATGTATTCCTAAAGTATCCGTATTGATGCTAGGTCTGTTTCTCTACGATAAACTCAACTTGTTCTGTACTTCGCATAGATACGTAATTTTTTATGCATATTTTATTATGATCTTAAATTTTATATTTGTAACTAGTAGGTTTTGTTTTTGATTAGCATTGTGTTCCTTTTAGATTTTTATTTTTCCGTAATTAATTTGTTTCATTGGTCCAAACTCCAGTCGCACACTATTGTAAATCATCAAATCTACATAATATCATACATAGATGTAATGTTTATACATATAAATATTTTTATTTTATGAACACTAATATGAACAACTCCTGAAATCGTGATCTCCAGTTTGTCCGTGCCTGCAATAAAAATAAAATTTACCGAATTCTATACTTACAGTAGTTGCGCAAGTAGCATCCGCAACGCTCTACTATGTTACCGCCTCGTTCCCCAGCTATTATTCGCCATCAAGAAGATCGAAAGATAGACTTAAATAATATACTACCTACGTAAATACATAATATTAAGCATTTATAAATATGGATTCAATTAAGGATTACAAGTTACGTGCTTTCCGTATATAAGTTCCAAACCTACAATAACATTGCATACTTAAGTTAATTACTATCGTTTCAAAGAAATTTTATTGTTCTATAGCGTCGAAAAAAAAACAAAACGTACTTAAAGTTTTTTTTTTTTTTTTTTTTTCGGGAACAAACGTTAAAGATGGCAACACTGCGTCTCCTACCTGATTGTGATGAAATTCGCGCCATCTATGTGACAATAATAATATCTAATGACTAATCATGAATAATGTTGCCACTTTAATATCGTTTCGTTACTTTGCCGAACTAATTTAGAATTTTTTTACTTAATCGTTACTCCTTTTGAGGTTATATGTCAATTATCGACTAAGAAAACAAAAAAAAACGGCTTAACGTTTACTAGACTGACGCATTATGGCACCGTGCCTTGACATAACATGACATTCAAACATATTAATGTTTCAATAATGGATTCCTTCTAAGAATTACGTGATCCTGCTAGAATAAGTTAGTAATTTTATATATAAATAGACATCAACTACTTTTGTTTTAGACCTAATTTGATTCTTGACAGTTTTTAATAAAAACAACAACTAGTATTCTCTTTATGGTTTTATCCAAATTTTGATGAGTGAGTTTCAAAGTATATGACTAATGCTATAGACACAAATTTTATTTTCATTGACTTTATAAATACATTTTTGAAATATGTACCGTTTTATAGAAAAAGTTTCAGTTCCATATAAAAAAATAGGCGTCTATTATTGGCGATTTTGGATATTCTACATCGAAGCAGTAGTATGTAGCAGAAATTTGTTATTAATAAAATGACAAGCAAAATAACAAAATAGTAAGGAATAAAAATAGATGTTGGTCTGACACTATCTAGCCTGGGATAAGGTCATGAAGCAGAAAATATAACCCTAATATATCATTCAGTTGTACGGAACGTTCACGTCCGACTCGCACTTGGCTGGTTTTTCTTTGAATTTCGACTTGTTGTACGTTACTTTTGATAGTTTTGATATACGTGCTCTGGCAACACTGGTATGGAATGCATTTGTTTGAGAATGTTTTGTTTGTTTCCGGAGTAGTTAGAAATAAAAAATAAATGTAATTACAAGTGTAGTCACGTCGTCGTTAAGTGAAATAAAAGGTCAACATAATGCCCTAAACAGTCGTCGAGCCTAAAAGCTTAGAACTATACTCTAACGAGAGTGTTTAAGTCATCAAAGAAGAAGAAACGCCGGTAACCTTATTCATGGTAAGTAATGTTATTTATTATTGTATATATTCGTGATTAGAATTAGTGCTTTATTTTCTCCGAAATTCCGTTTACTGATACCGTATGATAAGCACGCAGAAATAATAATGTTCGAAATTTGAATATTTTAAATTTAGCGTCGCGTCTGTTTTGAATGATAGCGTCTCTTTTTTAGCGCCAAAAATGTTCCTCGCTAAGTTCGGTGCGTCACGCAACCGAATTTGGGCATTTATTGATTAAATTTAATTGAGAACTACTGATGATACATTACATTAGTGAAATTCACAAAACTAACAAGATAACCTGTTTGAAGGTGAGCTACCTATATCTCTTTCTGTTCAATACTATTGATTGTAGTACTTGCTACAATTATTAGATACCTATGTGTCATGCCTAAATCTCCCCATCGTACTAACATTTACTCATGGTGCTTCTAAAATCTATCACAGTAACATTAATACTCCACTGCCCAGATAACTGAACAGTGCAATGATATCCACCAAGACAGCCCACAACCTAAGAGATCTACCACCTAGATATAAGAGACCTGGGCTTTTATGATTTAAACCTGTAAATACCTATGTACTAATATACAATTTTTTATTACAGGAATATGAAGATGATGAAATGTTTACTCAAAGCTTTTATAAAAAACACACATAAATGGTATGCAACCATGCCTCACCGGAATAATGAAAAGACTGATACATAATTATGCCCTGCCTGGTATTCACCGCTGTACATTACAAGCATGCTCCACTCATCACATTATGGTTGATCAAGAACTTTAATTTTGGATTCTAAAGGTACTTGTAAACTTTTAACTTGTTTTGTTTGATAGATAATGTTACCCTTGATTAACTTTAATATATTATACCAGTATTATTTCATAAATTCCTTCAAGTTGATGTCAATTTCCTTATAATCAGCTAACTTTATTCACACTAAAATAATTTCACGACCCCCATCCTTAGTATCGTATATTGCTTTAGTTCTACTATATACCTACTTGGTTCAGAATTAATGACCTATAAATGTTTGACTTGTTTCATTCCCTATTGAGCTGCATGGCACGACTAATTTTGAAGCTGGTGATATTTCAATAAATTCCTGCATTATCCCGTGCTGATATTGACAACATGTTTTTAATATGTACATACATAAATAGATTGTTGTCTATGTTGATAGAGAAGATACATTGTTCCGACCCCACAACAGTGATAATTATTAATCTATTATAGGTTCCCTAAATAATCTTTGCTCTCTCCACAAGTATGTTACTATAATCATTTTATACTAAATATGTTACTATAAAAATTAACAGTCTATAGTAAGTATCTGCATACTTCATAGATTAAATAATTAGTATGAACTCTATGTACAGTCTAAAAATGGTTATTACCTAAATAGATGTATATAATATGCAACAAGATGGTACACAAGCAAACAACTTGTTTGATGTTAAGCTATACTTATAACTATACTTTTATTGAATCAAGAACACTGCAACCTAGGTAAACCAAAGTCATTTCTCCTAATGTCACAACATTATACTCATCTACAAGGTAGGTATCTGCCTATAGGAAAACCCAAGCTTTCAATTTTAATATCAATCTCATTCACAATTTATTCAGTATATTTAAAAACAAAGAACACATACCATCTCAACAAATATATAACCTACTTTCAGCTACTTTCAGAAATTTTATGTTTATTCTGTTCGACCCCAGAATAAAATAATTTTAATTAGTTCACATATTCATCTTATCCCATAATCTAGAATACAGCTTTGTAAAGATCTGCTTATTGTGTTGGTTCACATACACACTTATGTTGATCTAACACCTGATAACATCTTGAATTTAGAGCATACCCCGGCTCAAGGGGTGGATGGACGCGGGTTCAAATCCTGCACATGACTTAAATTTTTCCTATCGTACATTAGTGATTTTGTAATGTAATCCGCATAGCAGGCATTATTGCAAATGTAACAAAATTAAAATCTTGAATTTAATTTAGATATCATAGCACACTACTTAA
Organism: Plagodis pulveraria; assembly: GCA_963890685.1. Taxonomy (NCBI): domain Eukaryota; kingdom Metazoa; phylum Arthropoda; class Insecta; order Lepidoptera; family Geometridae; genus Plagodis; species Plagodis pulveraria. The sequence continues at coordinate 10,853,170 of OY982959.1, forward strand.
TGGGACACTACTGGATTTGATATAGTAGGTATTTAGAATTTATATGATAATTGTGAAAGTTTGGTAGTGAATTTGTTAATTTGCTACACCTTCACTTTGAAATGACTAAACAGATTTGAATTAGTTTTAGTATGTATAGATCAACTTCATCATCACCACGGCTAATAATGCAGGGCTCAAGGAATCATACATTCTAACCATGACCTAGACTTATGTTATGGAGTATATTTTTATCTCGACCCCAATTCAATAATCTGAAAAGTAAAATTTTTTTCAATAACTTATATATATAAATAATAACTGTCCTGATATAAAACATCTAGCTTTTCTACTTGAATCCTATTTTTATATAGATAACTTGGTATAATATACATGCATGAAATAACTAACTTTATAATTTCCTTAATTTACTCTGTTTACCTAGAGGTTGCTACTGACACTATTCAATGTTTATATATGTGTATAGAAATATAATTTCCTTTCCACTATTCTATGAACCTTCATTATAGTCTCTCCTTAACCTAACACTAACATATTTCCTTTCTCAATTTCAGGTTTCTACATACCGGTACTTGCCTTACAACTACAACTGCCTACGTTCCTGTGACTCCAGCTCAGATTCACGTTCCTGGTGCTGTCATGTCTTACTTAAGTTTATGATAATCAAATATTTAAATAAGCTATTATAACACCTATTATATTAGACTACTTAAAAAAACACGTTTCTGATGTTATGAACCTATGATTCTCAACACAGGGAGAAAATGTTCAAAATAAGTTTACCATCTTAACCAATATCAAGTCATCTGGTACTAAACAAATGATGCAGTAATAATTGTAGTACACATATTAACTTTTAAAAAAAAATGCAACTTTCTTTATTCTCACAAATTCTTACAACACAAACTGTAATGAATAGTACAGTACAATAAGATTGTATGTACAATAATAATTTTCTCAGATACTTTTGACCCCCAGTCTTTAATTTTTACTCAATATCTAAAAGCACTGGATCAACTTGGTAAAACTAAGAAATGGTAATCTATATAACTATATATTCCTAGTGTTTTAATGTTCAAGTATGTAGATAACTATACCAAGACTGTTCACCATATCACCGTAACATTTTTCACCGTAAATTAATTTAATCCTTCCATTGTCACCTAGAAGTGCATTTTATAACATTTATTATTCAAAATTATTATCTCCTCACACTTCAATGATTAGTCCACACATTTACAGACACAATGACGCTTTACGCTGCTCTTGGCTGGTTACAAATGTAATCGATTCTGATGTCAGTTCAGCGTAAACACTACAAAATTTACCTGCCTTACTCTACACAATAATTCTACAGTACACTGACGGTTAACGAATTGCCCATGCGCAATATCACAATGTTTTTACTTTATGGAATTTAGTTTCATTTAGTGGAAACATACTGACTGAACAACCTGGCAAAGGAGAATATCCTGCTGTTAAAGGTCACGCAACTACTATCAAGCATTACTCACTATATACACCCTAGGAAACTTTGATATATACTGCTTATATATCAAAACTATTTTGGATAAATAAATGATAATATAATCGCACTTCTAATCAATCATGTTCATTAACCTATTCATATCCTTAAAGTTATTTACCTACTACAGTTTGGAATATTTAATATAATATATAGACATATTATATAATTTTTTCTTTGATGGTCCAGTGTAAACAACTTTTCTCAACTCAGTAACCCTTCTGCATACAAGATGATATTCCCAATTTATACTAAGAGTCATATGCATTGCAGAAAGCATACCTATAGCACTCTATGATATCAGATTTATAAATTCGCTAAAAGACTTGAATTGTATTTGAATGCATAAATGAAAATATACTAATAAAAATGTAATGTTTAGTTAATCTATTCCAATTGCTCTATTGTAGCCTTCATTTATTTATTGTTAACATGGCTACCTAGCTATGTTTATTAGGTGAATCTTCATCTATGTTAAAATTGACACCTATTATTAATATTCATACTTATGATTTTTCTATGATAAATTGCAATAGTAATAAGTCTAGTAACCTACAGATAGTTGAATTCCACACACTGACAATAACAATCAATATTATAAGTAGTATCAATTTTATAATTTTTAATCCATGAACTATTCAATATAAGTTACTACAAGTTCTATCATATAAGCATCTAACAGTCTTAGCTCCCGTCCATTCTCACGTCAACAAATTGTGGCAAAAGATACTAAAAGCATCTCCTGCCACCCGTAAGGTTAGTCCAAATACTCAAACCATAATCCTAATATCTAACCAATATACATAATACAATATCCCGGTAATCCTGGTCCATCACGTCATCCTAGTCACGGCGCATCAAATTGTAGAAATCCCTACTAAGCCTATTGTATCCTATATCCTGGTAATGCTGGTCACGCAAACCAAAGTAAGGAATCCTGGTCACGGCACCAAATTGTAATAACCCCTTAACCTAGCCTACTTTATTTTTTTTTATTTTTTCTTATAGAAGAAATTATTTTATTATTCTAATGAATAGTTTTATTATTAATGTAAATGAATAGTTTAACCTATACTTGAGTGTTGGACTGATAGTAGTTTTGGCCAAGGTGTGATAGTCTAGTCTAATGGTGGAACCATACATTATGAACCGTTGTAGTAACCTAAATCCTTTTCGGGACGCTAAGACAAGCTATATACCTATAAGTTCAGAACTAAGTACATCCACATCCTAGTATACAAATAAATATAGCAGAATAAGAAGATTCCTAATAAGATTCTAACATTGTCAGTCACTAACAATTCTACCCTAAATTCACATGTCAGATATTCTATGATTATATACTAAGTTTGTCAGTAGTTGTAAAATTCAGCTATCACTAATTGGCCTTATTTATCTTATATTCCCAGTTATTCATCATTGCATAAAATAACTAAACCTTAAGAACCATTATCTAATAGTTCTCTTATTCAGAGGAGATGAAGTAAAATGGAACACAACTAATATTCTAATAATTAAGAAATATACAACTAATTTTCGTGCTTTGTGTAATTGATGTTTATAAAATAAAGTAAATCAGATAAAATTAGATTATTAATCATGATGAGTAGTAATAAAGGATTTATAATTTAAACTAAATGTAAATAGTTTGCATAGATTCCATATGTACTGCAACTGTACCTGTTAGAAGATTTCTCTGAAATATAAAACGTTATCTTTATGCTGTCAAAAAGTTGACAATATATTTTTAGAACTAAATGTAAATAGTTTCCATAGATTCTGTATGAAATGCAACTTATGTAATTGTGTAAATTCTCTGAAAATTATATAAATTAAATATTCTATGATTAGTAGGTATTCTATGGATTATTTACATTGTAGGGGATGAAGCTAGAATAACCCCATGGGCTTTCGACCATCTGGGCGGCCGGATTAAGGGGCCCCTTTGTGACTAAGTCAACGATCTCCGTTTATCATTTTAGCTTTAACCCCTCCTTGTTATTTTGTGTCGGTGGAGTTTGGAACACAATGCTAGAGCTTCGTTTAACTTTAGGCTTAGTTTTAAGATATCGTTTTATAAGTTAATTTATTGTCTCTCTTACTTTTATTTTGCATGATAAACATTTTCTGTTTGTTTGTTTTATTTGAATTTCCAATTATATTTGGTAATGATTATATTTGGCATACTCTGATGTAATACTCAGACAGATCTATGTCTTAGGGAATTGTAAAAAGTTAGTTGTTGTATATTAATTAACTGCCGCGATATACAGATGATAATATCAACCAGTGACCTGGATATCTCTAAACTGTCTTTTAGTCTGCGAGAAATCAAAAGAGCGTGTGTCTCTAGTCAATTGATTAATTTCATCAACCATAGCTTCATTATTTTAACAGAGTATCTCATTTAGTATCTTGGAGGTATTTTATCTGATCTGAAAGAAAACACCCTAAATTCCCTTGTTAAAACATAATAATTTCAGAATGCTGCCCTGAAAGAAAACACCCTAAAATTCACAGCTAATTTAATAACTATGACTTACGTAAATAATCTCTATGATCCGGTATCGCACTGTAATCCCTTTATTTTTCACTGCACTAGAACGCACCGCACTAGTTTCACTTTTAATTAATTTTGAATTTTCCCCTTTGCCTCGGCCTATAACGCCTGTAAACTCGCGAACTAAACGAATCCGAAATGCCGCGAAAGCCTGGCAATATGGAGAGACTATAAAACACTTTTCACTTCACTGTTTACTTCCCGATCTTTAAGCTCCGAATTTATAATGAAAACTAATTTGAACTGCGCGCTTGTTCCCTATTTATACTATTTGAATGAAGCCAACTTGAGGTCAGCTTTAACCTATCACAAGCCATGAAGCTGATGTCCCCCCCTTTTCTTCGTCCAATCAGAAATAAGATATTTATTGTTCCAATTTTAAATTCAAATCTAGAATGAGGCTAACTCGAAGTCATTTCATCCACCAATCAGAAGCCCTCAACTTGGCTTCATCTCAGCCTCACTACCGATGACGTCACATACTGATTCAAATTGGGAATGAAGCTAAGTGGAAGACAACCTATCTACCAATCAGAGACCCTCATCTTGGCTTCCTTTCAGCCTCACCCTGTTGACGTCATGTGTTTTAGGCAAATGCCTCGCTAGAGTTAGTATAGTGTCGCGTCTTTCGAACAAGTCCTCTTTAGTAGTTGTCCCCATACATTGTTATTAGCCTTTTTGCATTATTTTATGAAGGTTGCGTAGCTTTTGAACGATACCTCATTAATAGATACCTTTTTCTAACCAATGGTTTGAATGGTAGTTAGAGTTTATTTATATTATTCTAAAATTGTATTAGCGTCTGCTTTAAATCGACATAGTCTTTCATAAATAAATTTACGTCTATATTTGTGGACTGAACGAGACGCTCAGCGGTTCGTTACACACCGCATGGTGGAAGGGCATTTTGAGAATGCCCGTCTGGCTAGCGACCACCCTCTAGTAGAAAGCACCTAACGCTGTGTTCCGGCAACTGTCCTTGAGAGCCAGTAAAATTACATGCTTATGAGACTCAACAACAGTATGTCTCAGGGTGACGGGCGCAGTGCTGGTCGTCAGTTGTATTGAAATGCATCTGTTATAACGTTATAAGCAGTGGTTACCGCTTAACATCAGGTGGGTCTCGTGCTTGTTCCGTAACAATAACATAAACAAAAATATAAAAAAATATAACCATATTGTTCTCGATGAATCCAAAGAAAAATACTGTTATCAACACTCATCGCGGGTAAGTTAGTTATAATAGATTAGTATACGGCTTATCTTCCAATCCGGGTATTTTCCAACAAATAATGAATAATTTTAATATTGCTAGGTTTGCAATAACGCCTGCTATGCGGATTACATTACAAAATCACAAATATACTTACGATAGGAAAAATTTAAGTGTCGTATCCCGCACATGACTTAAATTTTTCCAATCGTATATTTGTGATTATGTAAATAATGAATAATTAAAAAAATATAATTATAAGTCAATTAAATTAACAATACAATATTATATACGTCAATAAATGTCAACTATATCTATCAAAAAAGACCGCCCCCGGTCGCACCCGGTCCAAAGGTGCCCATCACGCTGGATGCATTACCACGCTGTATGGCGATGGCCAGCCTTTGCACGAGGTACGACCCAGAGCGTTGGTCATGACCCCTCTCTCTTAGACGACGCCCAATTTGTCGCACAAAGGTTTTCGCCTCCGCACCCCAACTACCCGCCGTCTCGACCGCCAGAGGGACAAACTCGTACCTGTGGGCGAGGTCAGCATATTTTGTTTTCTTTTTAAGAGCTGCAGATTCTGCGGCGCCCCCAGCTGCGCGGACTGTCTGGCCCAGGTGACAGGAGGCAAAGGTGCTGACGCAGGTTGCGTCCCATAGCAAGCACCTACCATTCTGCCAAGGGACAAGCGTCAGACCGTCTGGTCTTTTGCCATCCGCACGGCTCAGTCCTGGAGGCTCCAAAACGCAGGGAACATTAGCTGAAACAAGTGCTCTACGGACAATATCATTAAGAGCGTGGTGCCGTGGGAACCTACCAGCGCAGCGACGGCAGCTAAGAGCGTGGTGACCATTGGCTTCCACCGTGGTACCGCAGATGCAGCGGTGAGGCTCGCATACATCACAGCCCAGCCGAAGAGCTGCCGCCACACGCAAAGAGTCGCTGTCTAAGTGCGTGCCAAGACTAGGTGACGGAATTGCCTGCAACCACGCTCCGGATTCAGGTTGCGACACCGCCCGCAATCTTGCGACATCCACACCCTCCGCTGCGCTCAAAAGTTTAGCAGCAGTGGCCTTCGAACCAACCTCGTCCCATACACGCTGGTACTGGGAAGAGGGACCTGAGGGAGCAGACTCGCCAGGATTAAGAGCCGACCATGCTGCTAGAGCACCGGACACATGAGGAATACTAACCCTGTCACCGTTGGGGAGAATAGTAGTGACAAGACTTGCAACCCCATGCACTGACGCCAAAAAAGCCGGCAAACTCAAATCCACAGCGCGCCGCACCCCCAAGCCACCCTGTCTAATTGGCAAGGTAGCCTGGTCCCATTGGGAATCATTCAGACACACATTTAAAATGAACTCCACAGACTGCTTGATCACCTCATCAAGAGATGCCAAGCTAGCGGGGTAGAGCCAAGTTGGGGTGGTTCTAAGCAAATATATTAATTTTGGGACCGCCAAGCATGTCCGCAGCAGAACCAAAGCAACGTGGGGTGATAAGCATTGGAGACGCTTCTGGGCGTTAAGAAGGAGCTTTTTTCTCGCCAGAATAGCTTCCGGGATGGCAGAAGGAAATATAGGGGAGCCGAGAAGGGAAAAATTACTAGTTTCCAACTTCTTTATTCCTGGCACGGCTTTTCAAAACGAGGAAATGCCAGGCAAGCCTCCGGGCCACAAGGGAAGAACTCGCACTTGGCCGTGTTTACTTGCAGTCCCAGCTCCTTCAAGCGTGGAAGAAGAACCCGCAAATCGTGCTCTAAGACGTCTGGTGTACCCCCAATAGTACCGTCATCTAAGTACCAGACGTTCAAAGGGGACCGCAAATCGTCAACCACTTTCTGGATGCCGAGGCTGAAAATAAGAGGGCCAAGAGGATCCCCCTGCTGGACACCAACCTGAGAAAGGATAGGTTCTTGATTGTAGAATAGGTTAGAGGGAGAGTGATAGACTTGATAAAGAAAAGGGTAGAGGGATGGTATCTGCGCGGAGACTTCGCTCAGTAACACATCCCTTTCCAGAGAGTTGAATGCGTCCTGGATGTCCAATTTCAATACTACACACCCAGCGTTATCCGGGTCCACCGCGAACGTTCTGACTGCATGAATAGCCCCTTCACATCCCAGGACAGTACCAAACCCCAGCTGGTGTGGACCCAAATAGGCCGCCATTTCGCCCCTGACGGCAAGACAACCCAACTTGGCGGTAAGACGACGAAAAATACTACCGATCGCAATCGGCCTTAGACCCCCGTCCTTTTTTTCAAGTGCGCAGAGAGATGCACCATACAAGAAAGGGCACACAATGGGGCTGACCTGCCCACTAAGCATAAAATTACATAGCCTTGTGAGGTGCTCCAAAAGTCGGGGGCCGTTATCACCTGCCGAAGAGCTGGTAAGCTCCTTCAGATGTGAGGGACGAATGCCATCTAGGCCAGCAGCAGAGCAGTTGAAAAAAGAGTTGAGGGCAAGTGCTACGTCCTCCGTCTTAACCGTTACGGCTTGCAAAGATCGATCCGGTGGAGCAGGGAAAGTAAGGGGACGGGAAGGACTAGGGTGCTTGGACTGAAGGGAGGCCAGGGTATCAGGGCTGGCACCCGCAAAGGCATCATCCGAGAGCAGGAGACGGGCAGCACTCCTTAGGTCACCACCGTAGACCTTAGCCTCAATGGCTTTTACGATAGAGGGAGGAGAACCGGAAGGCGCAGATTCCTCACACATAACTGAGCTGAGGCAGTTAATATTGTCTTTTACTAAAGAAGTCAAAGATCTAGATCCTCTCGATTGGGGGATTTTAAAAGCAGAGAACGCAAAAGTAAGGAGGTTGTACCAATCTTCCGAGCTATTGGTGCTTATGCATTGAGCGATAAGTTCACACAGCCTCCCCGCCGCCAAACTTCTCGCCCCTTTAGGTATGTTCTTCAGTATTCGAACTTGAGACCTAAGGGAAGCGAGTTTCTCAAAAGAATTCTGTTCTGTTGTCTGCTCTTGAATCTGCGAGGATAGCGATGAAGACACCCCAAGACCCCCAGCTAGAAGCTGTGATGAAGCCACAAATCTTTCACCACCCCGCGTCACATCCTTGTGCATGCGCCCGATATGTATAGGGAGCCCTCGACATGAAAACCGTTTGGAGGATTGTGGCGGACAATGGGGACACGTCAGAGTTTGAGAGAAGGGGACACTCATGATAAATAATTCCTACCTACTATTTTAAATAGTAAACATGAACAAATAAAATTATGACTTATATAGGTATTACAAATTATTACAGAAACCTAAAGCGTCATACAACAATAAAATTACACTTATAAGCAAGAAATTTCAATTAAAATATTAATAAATTAAATTAAAACACAAATACATCCAAAAGCAATTTGTTACTCTGGTAAAGTAAAAAACAATAACAATCGTTAAATAGGTAATCTGTACCTACTCGATACAATCTCAACCAAATATTTTGTTTTTTAATTATATTTAGGTAAATTATAATTACATAAAATATAATTATATGGCTATAATAATAATTATGTATGTCAAAAAGGAAAAAATCTTCATCCAAAATGTAATCCGGGGTAACGAGATTTGAGTCCTTGTACCATTTAAAAAAATATATTTATGCAAAACGTATTTCAGATCATGAGATTTGAACCCACATATCATGTGTCTTTACAAAGTCAGCCGGTATTCGATGTACCTGCACCACCTCTGTAGTGTCATATTGAACGAAATAGACGAACCGTTTCATTCAATTAATAAAAATTATAATATTAAGGTTAAGAAAAATCAGGAGAAGATTTAGAAAACCACACTAGGTTAGCCTGAACAACATCTTCGACCACATCATCATCACTTACCATCAGGTGAGATAGTCGTCAAAGGCTAACATATCAGGCATAAAAAAAAAACATAACCTTTACAAAACTTTAAATCATCATCACCACATCACATCAAATTACAAGTACGGCATTTGTGCTACTTGTGCAATAACGCAGGTCTGCAGACCTATAAGCTCTAGGATTGACACCAGTTCATAAGAGTCTTTTCCGTCTTTCTTACACTTAAGGTGTTGTTACAAATATATGGAAGACATTTTTGGTGCAACGGAACCCTAAATAAGGTGTTCACTCATATCCTACCAACTGCAATCTCATAGGTCTAAAGTCTTTGTTCTCCAAGGTAATGGAATGCATTATCAACAGCAAACTCTTGGAGTATCAAGAGGAGCAGCCGATTAGCGATCGCTAGCTCAGCTTATAAACTTCTGGTATATCTAACCTGATCGATTTTTTCTTCATAGCGGGCCATCACCTAACCCTCTTTGCTCAGAGAAGTATCCGATGAAGATCCTAAATGTATAATATTGCACTAAGAAAAGTAATATAATGTTTTTTTTTGTCAGACCGAGACACCAGCGGAGTATGTAAAAAAACCTAATTGGTATTTTACCAGCGTTTATTGAAAATTCATAACACTAAAAATAATAAGTAGGTTTTTTTTATTAAATGTGTTACTAAACCTTAGTCACATTACCTCTAATGTCTAAGGCGTCTAAGACGCTCCTGTGAAGGTCAATTACAAATGTTATTATTGAAATATTCTTAATTGTACCGCTACGCTCAGCAACAAAAAAAATATAGAGCCCATGCAAAGAAGAACGGGCAAGAAACTCGGGGCCATTCATTTTAAACGTCTTTTAAACAATGTGTTACATACTTACTATATAATAAAATTATTACAATATTTGTTTAAACTACGTAGGTGACAGGCGATAGCTTGGCAGAGGCGGAGTTGTCCAGGCATTTCAAACTGTGTAGTAGGATTTCAATATGTGTTTCACGTGCAATTTGAATTTCCCTTCTGTGAGCGTTGTAATATGTTTAGGAACTTTATTATAAAACCGTACACAATTACCTAAGAAGGACCTATTATTTGTCTTTGCTAATCTAAAACCTGGCACCGCTATTTTATATTTATTCCTAGTGTTGTATATTTTCAAATATATACAGACTTGATAAAGTTAAAATATCAATTTCTTTAAAAAGATTCCCCAGTGTGCTATATCGGACTCTGTTGCCCTTGCATATAAATGACATGTTGCAGTTTAACGATACCAGCCGTGCTAAAATTTCAAGGGATAACATTGTCGAGAATAAGAAAAAACGTGTCTGAAGTTGAGACCAAGTTCTCAAATGTCTCGAAGTGGATCCGATTGAACTTAGTCCAATATAACCTCAAGAAGAAACAAGTTTACCGCTAAACTATCCCCCTTTGTTGTATCCCTACGTTTTGAAGACACTATCTTTACTTTTTTTTTTTTTTTTTTTTGCGCTGGGAAAAATGCATTACGCATGCCCCCCCATCGGGGGATGGAGGGGGTATGTGGGACTCCCCGGTAGAAGGCCGGTATACCCACTAAACAACCCAGCGGTATTCCAGCATCGTTTGTGTGGAGGAGGACTGGGAGACCGGCAGAGCCTTTGCGTCCAGTCCCCCTTCGACGACCGCCCGCTTTAACAGCGGGGCCTACACGCCCCTCCCAGCAGGAGGGGCCCGGGAATGACCAGGAATACTTGGCCATTCCCGCCCGACGGAGGTGGTGAACAGGTGCAATGCGAGAGAAAGCGCCCCCGCGCCTTTCTCTCGCTATTCACCACCGGGTGGGAGAAGTGGACGATTATTCAATCGCCTTCTCCCACCCCTTCTTCGTCTGCGCAGTGGCGCCGCAAGGGGATCTGCCTCCCTTGCGCGCTCTGCCGCCTCCTTTTGCGATATCACTTCCTCGCAAAAGGAGGCGATCGCTGCCCAGGCCCCCTCGCTCTCCAACATGGCGTTGACCACATTAGGAAGCGAGAGGTCCGGCACAACAATATCGATCAAGCTGCGGCGCAGCTCGGACCACGAAGGGCACACCTCGAGGGTGTGCTGCGCCGTGTCCTCCACCGCGGGACAGTGGTGGCACGCCGGTGCTTCCTCCCTTCCGATCCGGTGCAGGTACGATCCGAAGCATCCGTGCCCGGATAACACCTGCACCAGACGGAACGAGAGAAAGCCGTGAGACCGCCCAAGCCAGTCTTGCAGAACTGGCCCAAGAGCGTCCAACGTGCGGCGGCCAAAAACACTGGCGGCGAGGTCCTCCGTCCAATGCTGGACTACTGCGTCCCTCGCCTCACGCCGGACGGCCTCCCGCTCCTCCAACACTATCTTTACTGCCACAACCAATATTCTGATATTGGTTGATGATAACTACTTGTGGATTATATTGAGCGTCATTCAGTTTCATTGTCACTTGGAAGGGAATGCTAAATTAGCGTCTACGAAGCTTGATGTGCTCGGAAATACGAGATTGTACTTCACCATCGCCTGCAACTTTATAAGGCTCAAGTTCAACCTCACATGAAGTATTGCTCTTACCTCTGGTCGAGGCGCCCCAGTACCAGTTCCTTCAATTTGATCGCAGTCAATGCAGAGGGGCTATTATCATCGAAGATCAAACACTGCGTAGATATGTTGGATCACTGTGCACCTTTTACTGCATTTACTCGTATCGGGGAGTGTTCCGAGGAACTGTTCGGTGTAAACCTGCAGCTGAATTTTGCCATCTGAAGTTACAACAAAGTATGAAGTAACAGCATTTTTTTTATTCCTGATAGTTTAGCCTTTGACCACTATCTGATGGTAAGTGATGATCTGGTCGAAGATGCTGTTCAGGCTAACCTAGAATTACTGGCACTCAAGGACAGCTGCCGGAACACACCATTAGGTGCTTGGCGACAGATTTTCTACTTGAGGGTGGTAGCTAGCCAGGCGCGCATTCGGAAAATGCCCTACCACCATGCTATAACGACTGCCATCCTAGGACAACAACCGGGACCGACGGCTTAACGTGCCCTCCGAAACGCTCAGTAGTAATGTCACTAGCGGTCACCCATCCAACTCATGAACGCGGCGGACGTTGCCTAACTTTGCTGATCGGTTAAGAACAGCTAAGCATACTTCGCTACGTGCGCTTCATAAATAAGTTCAAGTCGACGTAGTGTCAGGAACTTCACAACCATGCGAATCTCAAGGTATTTTCTGCCTGAAGAACCTGCTGCTATCTGAAGCATTTCTTAGGACTTAGGGACCTTCAAGAAAAGAGCATATTCTCCCCTTAATGCCCGGCAACGCATCCTTGATGCCTCTGTTGCGGATGTCCGTAGGCGATGCTGACCACTTGCCAACAAGAGATCCACCTATTCTTTTATCTTTCTATCCCATAGAAAAGTACATAACTATACTTAGTGTTGTATTAACTAGTTACATAATTATGTACGTAGAAGCGATAGCTTTTATCATCACATAATATATAATAATATACTTTGTGCCTATCGAATGTTTTTGTGTCTCAACACCCAATCGTCGCCAGGCGCTATTCTCTGTTTATTATTAATCAGAATTATCAGAATATAGATAATTTAGTACTTAACTATATAAACTTGTTTGCCTCACATTCGGACAGTTAATAATGATTGCGGCAATCGTCGTCGTCGCTTTGTTAGTGCCCGTTTTATTCGCGCATTTTTACAAAAATGCTTACAAAAGGCCGCCGAATTTTCCTCCAGGTATGTTATAAGTTATATTATAACAGTCTATTTTTATAAAGAGGTTGCAATATTTATTTTTTTATATAATTTTATGTATGCAGTTCTATGCAGTATTTGGATTGCCTCAAGTAGGCAATCCAATGATGTCCAATGAATATGGCTTTTAGGTCGTCTAACTAAATGTTTTCGCTGTAATAGCTGTAAAGTTGCCTATTCAGTACGTAGTAATTTGTTAAAAAAGGCATACCGCAAGTCTTAGATTATTGATGGGTCTCCGCTCGCGCTCCGACTAGATACCGCGCTACCTGAAAACAATAGATCCGTAAATGCGGCAACTCAAGGCAATTAAATAAGATTTTAATTAGTTGAAGGCCTCATTTTTAACAGTTATTTTATTATTTACATCTCTTAACTAATATTTAAATAATATGATTAAAAATAATTATAATTATAGGTAGGTTTTAGCGTACATTGTTTGAAAGATAAAGGTTAATGAAAGGCGAAACTGGCTCGGGTACGCCGACTTCGGCGTAGTATTAGTTGCCGCATTTTACAAAGACACCGGCGGTATCTAGTCGGAGCGCGAGCGGAGACCCATCAATAATCTAAGACCGCAAGTCTGAAAAAAATAATTTCGTATTACTATGCGCTGTGTTCGGAGGCTGCTAATAGTTTTATTATATTGCTACTAATTATATTTTTACTTGCTAATTATATCTACATGGACTTACCCAACTGTATAAAATAATGTATTGACGTCAATGAATAAAAGAGTTGATATGTACGCTAGACCTACTCATACCAAGATTGACATCTTTATGTGCGGCAATTACTTGCTCAGTGGGGCATACTAAATGTTTCTGGAAATGACCAATAAAAAAAACAATCACGTAATTCGAAAACGGAACTCTCTAGAAAACATGTTACTTTTTAATTTGGGAGACTGTCATTTGTTTTCTCAATAAGGCGTCCTTTAGAAATTGTGTGTTTTTACTCCTGAAAATTTTCGCTCAATGATTTTGTACGATATTCGCTGTAGCTTAAGACGCTGACAAATGCCAAATATCGTTACTTAAACAGATTTTTAGCATTATACATTTAGTTTGAAGCAGTAGGAAAATTATATGTTAATCTTCACCATATTCTCTAAGAATAATATATGTTTGCAACACGTTTTCTTAAAATTTTCTCGATATAATAAAATTGCAAAGTTGGCTCTAAAATGCGCTTGTAACTTAAGTAATTGTTGAATTGCGCTTGTAACGTAAATATCTTAATTATTTATTTATACTAAATATAACAATAAAAAAGCAAAACCTCATCAAGAGAGACAAGAAAAGTTTAATTTTCGATTTACGTTATTAGTTCTGTGTTATTAAACTTTCTTTCGGATTTTACCCAAACTAATCGCGATTACTCCATCGCCGCCTCTCTTTATTTCCTGCGCAGTACGATAGTGTCGAAGTTTCAGCTATTGACAGCATCCTAAGTCAACAATAAAGTTGTCTTCTTCTGACTGATGAAGCGCTCGTAGCGAAGTTTACTTAGCTGTTCTTAACCGATCAGCAAAGTTAAGCAACGTCCGCCGCGGTCATGAGTTGGATGGGTGACCGCTAGTTACATTTCTACTGAGAGCTTACGTGCTTCGGAGGGCAAGTTATGCCGTCGGTCCTGGTTGTCGTCTTATGATAGCAGTCGTTATAGCATGGTGGTAGGGCATTTTGCGAATGCCCGCCTGGCTAGCTACCACCCTCAAATAGAAAATCTGTCGCCAAGCACCTAACGGTGTGATCCGGCAGCTGTCCTTAAGAGCCAGTAATTCTAGGTTAGCACTAACAACTATCACTGAGATTGAAGACATAGTGCACGTTTGGAAGGACTGTTGCAAATATCTCTTCGCGAAAAACACGACAACAACATACAATCTATGTACCTCAAATGAAATCAGTGAGCGAGAACCTGGTATAATGCGTGATGAAGTTCGAGCGGCAATACACCACCTGAAGAGCAATAAAGCCATCGGTGTTGATGAGATCCCAATCGAAGTGTTTAGGGCTATGGGGGAAACCGGTGTGGACTTTCTATTTACCATTTGTTGCAACACTTGGGAAACTGGCCTATGGCCTGAAGACTGGTCCCGTTCTATATTTATACCCTTGCACAAGAAAGGATCCACCAAAAAATGTAATAACTACCGGCTCATCTCTGTTATATCTCATGCCACCAAAGTGATGCTCCATATCCTTAACACAAGGCTACAGGTGTATCTTTCGAACCAAATTTCTCCAGAACAAGCTGGATTCGTGAAGGGAAGAGGCACGCGGGAGCAGATACTCGTATTACGGCAGATCATAGAGAAATCGAGGGAGTTCAACACACCACTCTTCATATGTTTTGTCGACTTTCGGAAGGCATTCGATACGGTCATATGGGAGTGCCTATGGAAAATTCTGCTGGATATGGGAGTTCCGCGGCATCTTATCTATCTTTTGAGGAGACTATACGAGGACGGCTCTGCTGTAGTGCAAGTGGACAACGTCCTCTAAGATACCTTTAAGACTGAGTCCGGCGTTCGACAGGGGTGTATATTATCGCCATTGCTCCTTAACACCTATACTGAGCATATCATGAGCATCGTTCTGGAAAGGTGGGATAAAGTGGTTCAGTTGGAGGGCGAGTGATTAACAACTTACGGTACGCTGATGATACTACACTTCTGGCAAAAACAAAAGAAGATTTAGAACAGCTGCTGTCTCGACTTGAATCCACCTGTGTCAACTTCGGTCTTACTCTCAACAGAGAAAAGACGAAGATCATGATAGTCGACCGGGCTGAGCACAACACGCAAGGAGTCCAGTGTATAGCAAACTGTGAAGTAGTGCAGAGCTATATTTACCTCGGATCTACTATATCCAACCTCGGCGGATATGAGGACGAGATCAAGCGCCGATGTGCTATCACACGATCAGCGGTAGAGCGATTGGGGAAGATTTGGAAAGACAGATGCAAAACCAAAAATACAAAGGTTCGACTAATGAGATGTCTGGTATACCCAATCTTTCTGTGCGGGGCTGAAACATGGTCGCTCAAATTACTAGATCGCCGGAAGATCGATGCCTTGGAGATGTGGTGTTGGATACGACTGTTGAAAATCCCCTGGATAGCGTTTCGGACTAATGTTTCTATCATCAAAGAACTTCGTTTACAAAATAGGCTTTCGTAGACTGTTCAGCTAAGAATTCTTAAGGTCTTTGGACACATCTCTAGAAAGGAAGATTCCACGGAGAAACTTGTCGTACAAGGTCAGGTGGAAGGCAGAAGACCTCGAGATAGATCCCCCACGCGCTGGATGGACCTTATTACCAGAACTACTAAAGCTACCGCAGTACAATGTGCTCGCAATGCAAATAGCCGCCTCCAATGGAGGAACATCGTTAGACGTGCGGTTCCCTGGGAATTGGAAGCGAGCGGCGACGACGAGACGCAACCCTATCCATCGACAGCCACGACCACTCTGTCAAGAGTGCCCGACTAAGAAGATTCAGTATAGATTGAGTCCGAGTCGATTGCGCTTAGAATCGATAGTCTGCTGACCCCATGAATATGAAGCAACACAGTAGTGCAATGAAGTACAAGAAGTAATAAGCTGTTGTGACGATATGCCCATAACACAAAATATAATAGAGTAATGTTGTCTTAGGTTTTCGCGATTATTACACATAGTAATTAAACAACTTTAAACGGTTTAAATCGCGTATATTTATCATTATTTTTGTCCCGACGTTTCAAATACTTTGCAGTGAACCAGTCACCCCGTGACCACGATCACTGCAAAGTGTTTGAAACGTCGGGACAAAAATAATGATAAATATACGCGATTTAAACCGTTTAAAGTTGTTTAATTACTATGTATAATAGAGTAAGTTAAATCAGTGTCTTCAGAAAACAATTTCTATAGATAAACACACGCATTTTAAGGTTATTATAAAACAAAGGCATATTTTTTATATAAAAATAATTGTTTAGATGCATATATACTTACATCTAAAGGAATCATTAAAATAAACTGAAATATTAAATTTTGTACTATAAATGGCAATAGCAGTTCGTGTGGTATTGCATTTTTCAAAATAAAAATAAATACATGACCGATGTCAGCTGATCTACTTATCAGGGATTGTTTTATAATATTGGACATAGAGAAAAGTAGAATATCCCGGATCTTGGATATCTTATCTTACCCGCTCAGTGGTAAGATAATACTAGATGGTAATACTAGATAAATTATAATCACAAAGTGGAGCTACCTAAATTATGCGTTAAATAATCACAGAATTTATATCCTGTATAGTGCCGCCAACTTAACTGTGCATTTCTCGAGGGCGCTATTGGTCATGGAAATCAACTACAAAATGTAAGAACTTGAGGGAATTTTGTAGTTCTTTTTTCTGCCGCCTGAACAGATAAGTTGGTCGAACTGTATATATATTTTGCAAGATTTCACTGGATATAATTATGTGATATAACTTTTTGAAGCGGTCATGGCGAAGTTTGCTTAGCCGTTCTGAATCGAACGTCCGCCGCGGTCAGGAGTTGGATGAGTGACCGCTAGTGACATTACTACTGAGCGCTTCCGTGCTTCGGAGGTTTAAAGTTTTGAAGATTGTATCAAACATTTTTTTATATTTTTATTTTTGCAATAACGCATGCTCTGCGTTACAAAATACAAATACAAATTTACGAGAGAAAAAAATATAGTCTAATATTAAGAGGGCCCTTCCCGTTCCGTCTCTCGTCAAAGCGAGCATGATTGAAATGCTTGTTGTTTCATATTTCGGAAGGAGGAATGGAACTTCTCGTTCCTATTAACAAAATGATGCTGTCTCGTCGCTAAACGCTGGCTTCGCGCTACGCGCCCCGCACCTTCGTCAAATCCTATAAACATAATATATGTATTAAAATATAAATCTACTTTTGTATGTAGTCCGACCTCAGTTGGAATACGCTACCTGCATTGGAGCCCCTTTTACAACAAATATATAGCTGTTATTGAGAAAGTACAGATAAATTGAGAGGACAGGGAAGAGAAGCACCCACTTACGAACAATGAACTATAGATAGACATCTACTTGCGAACAATGAATTATAGATGCTGCCACTCATTCCTATCTCTCTCTCGCAAACGCTTGGGGAAATATAATATTCCTACATTACATTTTAGACGAATTTATCTAGACTAGAAGCAATGCTTAGATTATTGATGGGTCTCCGCTCGCGCTCCGACGCGAGCGGAGACCCATCAATAATCTAAGAAGCAATGATACTACATGGACTTTGTAATAACAAATTTGATTGTGTGCGCCATTTATTTGCATCCTCCGTATGCAATAACAACATCGATAAGCCGTATCGAATGACTCGCACATACAACGAGCGATTAGTGAACTCGATGTATTTTCCTTGTCCGCATCTATATCCTTTAAAGTGAATGTTAGGAATCTTCATAAATTAAACACATAACATGTGTTTATCTTAGTTATAACAAAATGATAATTTTGTATTACTTACTTGTCTAAATCTGACCTTTTGTTGTAAGCTTGTGGTCTAAATTAAGGTTTGTTTGATGCATCTACTACAATATATGTTTGTAACTAATTTACTGTTTATACCTACCTAAATGTTTGTTTTACTTGTAGCAAAACTTATTTTACAATTCTTAAGTAATCTGTGGATAACGTGGTTGGCTGCACATTCATTAATTCATGGTTCTTTAATTTAAATGATTGTAGAATATTATTACACTATGTACTTATGCTTAATTTGTAGCTGTTAGTTATCTCTCAATAAATAAAATAATAATATAAAAATTTAGAGATATTAATGGTAAACTAACTAATAGATTTATATCAATTAAATAATAGTGTGTTTCATCTATTGTGCAGTTTTTTGCGGATGGAACACACTGTTAGGTGCTTGGCTACAGCTTTCCTACTTGAGGGTGGTAGCTAGCCAGGTCGGCATTCGCAAAATACCCTACCACCATGCTATAAAGACTGCCATCCTAAGACAGCAACCGGGACCGACGGCTTAGCGTGCCCTCCGAAGCACGGAAGCGCTCAGTAGTAATGTCACTAGCGGTCACCCATCCAAGTCATGACCGCGGCGCACGTTGCTTAACTTTGCTGATCGATTAAGAACAGCTAGGCAAACTTCGCTACGAGCGCTTCACACTGTTTCACATTTTATGATATTCTGGAGGTTACGTTCTCTAGGACAATAAATAATTGATTACGGGCGTGGCGTATATGATAGGGATTCGACATTTTACGCAGGTGCCGTAGTTGGAAAGAAAACTGCTTAACGAGTCTGTTCTTCAAAAAAGGATGTAAATAATTCGACCTGTATGTTTGTAATATTGTCAGAACTGCACAGTTTTATTTTTGGATATGTATGCTAGTCTATACTAGCTTCCAAACATGTGTTCCAAATTTCATAAGTGTATGTAATCATTTAATTTAATAAAGTAGGCAACTCTCAACTTAGGAGTCACTGTAATTTTTATCAAATTCGGTTTCATTCAAGATAATAACAGTCCATGTTTTCATTTTAAAATATGAGCGTTTCAACGACGCTGCACAAACTACTGGGCGGATTTGAACGAAATTCGGTAAGTTTATCACTCATGACTTCTATATAATAAAAGGATCTGGCATACTTACAATGCAAAAATTGGGTGTTACAATAGTTAGTGAAGTGTGTTTGAAAATTTATCGAACATATACCCAGATTAGTTTTGTGATTTTTAGTTTCAAACCTAACGAGAAATACTTTTAAAAATACATAAATAAAAGTAATTTTATGAAATTAAACCGCCTTTAATAACTAAACTCATTAACTAATAAGGTAACAATAACACGAAAAACATCAATCTACCTTAGATACTAATTTTAAGCTTAGATACGTAAACCAACAAATTTTGAGGTCAGTGTCTGTATGGGACTTATTAAACTAACTGAAAGTTTAGGGCCTGACACCGACCTCAAAAAATATTTGGTTTACGTACCTACGTAGAGACACGCCAAGGTATTTTTTATAAATTTATATTTATAAACAAAATTCTTTTTAGTTATTGCCGCTATAAGAAACAGTAGCTTCTTAAATTTCCTTAATAAACATACGCTACACAAACCGACTTTTAAAAACTGCACACTTTTGGAAACAACCTAGAATGTGTTGTGTTAACCTAGCTGTGGAAACACAATAAGCTTCTTCTAAGCTTAGACAATTTATTAAAAGATACGTTAATTTCGGTTTTGAATGTTGAGATGGATGATAGGGCTTGGGTGCAAGCTTCCCTCCCTGTGAGGTTGGGGGGCATAGGGATACGCGAAATTTATTTTACAAAAAGAAAACGCAAAGTGCGAGGTCTGCGCTGTATGGCGGATGCGTCATCTGGGTGTCAAGACTGCTAATCAATATGAATCTATAATGGACTCTGCATGGTAAATTTTTACAGATTTGGTAGTCTACTAACCTCACATCGTTCGTATTGAATCAATATAGATTCTATCTCGGTTTCATAAGAACTTTTCGTCTGCAAGCACCTTGTATCTCAATGGGTGGCAAAATCAGTAGTCCATTATTTTTGACAGATGTCACGTGGTACAAATTTCATGGATTGAGCCGAGATTGTGCACAGATTGCCTACATACATAATATCGTAAAGTTTACTGTCACGTGTATACCTTAACCTTAACCTTAGAGTTAAATATGGTCAGAAAAGTTTGTTTGTTATGAGATCAGATCAATTAAGTAAGAGGAGAGGGAGTCTAAAGAAAATCAAAAGTGAAGCATAAAATACTGCCAATTTTATGTACTGTACTGTAACAGCCGACTCGTCCACTGCTGAACACAGCCTCCCCTATTAAGGGGGTATTTGCCATATTCCCCACGCGTGGCAGGCGGCTTGGGGATCGCAGTGTAAGATTATATTTCTTTACAAGGTGCTGCTGCCCACCTTCCAGTATTTTTTCCCTTAGTCGCCTCTTACGACACCCACGAGATGATATGGGGAGGTGCAATTCTAACCCGGCATAGGGTTACCACCCGTACTCTAAAATAGAGTATGGTGCTCTTTTTCATGTAGGCGTACTTTATAATCTACGGCACCAATAAAGTACGCTAAAATACTCTATTTACGTAAAACTGATTGTTAGTGGCTCGTTACTGGTTATAAGTAAGAGACTAAAAAAACTGGTAACCGCAACCGCAATTTAATATATGAATATTAAATACCTAGAACTGTTACCTTCTATTATCTTCTATCTATTGTTACTACAAACAATATTGGATGTTTACAGCATAATTACTTAGTTGATCTGTTGAGACGGCGAACTAAGCTACGAGTGCGTGCTTCAAAGTCCACGATTTCTCTTCTTATAAAGAGACAGTGATTATTTTCACACATTATGTAAATTATTCTAGAATTCAATAGCATACATATTTGATTATGAAACATTCTTCGTCTGTCGAGTGTACGAGTTAATCCATTTGTAGTCATGCATTACTTACATATAAAAAGTCATAACCTAACTTAACACTTGTATTATAATTCCACCTTGTTCCACTTGATTCTTTGATTTGCAGGTCCACCCAGTTTGCCCATTTATGGAGCGTTCTGGATTGTCCTCGCACACGAGTTTAGCAATTTGGCAGTGGCATTCCAGAAGATTGGCAAGAAGTACAGGACCAAGGTCGTAGGAGTTTTCATGGGACCGGTTCCAGCAGTGGTCCTCAATGATCCAGCAGATATAAAGGAGATGCTAAACAGGGAAGAATTAGATGGACGTATGGACATCATTCTCTTCAGATTGCGATCTTATTGGAAAAAATTGGGTAAGTTGACAGGCTTAGGTACATTAGTTATTTTGCCTAAAATATCTTGTGCATTTTGTACATTGTACATGAAACCGAAAACCAACAGAGGATTTAATACCTGAAAAGGAAACAGAAAAAGTGCTTTGTACATTGCGCTGCACACACAACGTAAGGTAAAATATAACCCATCATAATGTGAGTAAATTCAAAGGCATAATATGTAGGAGAGCATGGGTCACAGTGAATCGTCTTTTTTCTAACTTATGTAGTTTCGAAGTAATGTCGCTAAATCACTGTTCTCTGAAATGAAATCCTTAGAAGAGTATCCCATCTACAAAATTAGTGGCATTTTCTGACCAAAATCATATGAATTAAAAAGTTGTAGACATATTAAAAAAACTAAGACTTGATCCACTGTAACCCATTCCTGGGTCACTTTGGATCAATGCATGGGTTACTGTGAATCGACTGGGGTACTCGATTTAGAGTTAAAATAACAGTAAAAGATTAATATTTCCAAATATTGTTCGTTTACTTAATCGTAAAATATTATTACAAACTTCAATTACTTAGATCAAACCAACATTGTAGAAACAGAAAAATAAAAAGCCGAATTGAAAACATAAGTATACACTTATCAAGAAACTTAAATCAAAAACTCCTTGGAGCTTTCATTTAAGATAGGTGTGACTAACGTTAATCTATATTAGAAAAATCAACTTCGAAGGTGTAGGTACATGTTTTGCTTTCTCTTCGTATTACTATACTGATACGCTGTAACCTAAATCGGGATGATCCATTGTAACCCAAAGACGTTGAATAAATTTTTAAAAACCAAAAAAAAACCTATCACTTTCTATCACATATCGACATAATTTTATACTGATATAAAAAGCACTGAAAAATACAATATATCCTAACACTGTGATATTTACACCACTTGATGAGAACACAAATTTCAAAAACACACGAGAAAATAGTTTGACAGTTGCCAGTTGACAGAAGCGTCGTCGCAGCGTGTCCTCCCGCCTCGATAGCGCGTCGGTGACTAACGTAGCAGAGGGGGGTCTATGAGAGCGGTATTTCAGAATTTGTTTGTGTGCGTACGTGCAATAGGTAAAAAAGCAAAGTTTTACTCCTTGCCTTGATCCATTGTACCCCGAGATCCACTGTGCCCCATACTGTGACAAAAAAGTTCCTTCTTAAAAAAAACCCTTGTCAGCTGTAAACGTAGTTTTCTGATAGTATTAAAAACATTAGTTTTAAGAACTGAAGCGTCCAATCACTAAAGTACCTATCGGTTTTACCTGTCAGTGAGGAAAATTAGCAGCAAACTGCACCTGAAACAACGCAATCAGCGAAAAAACAAAAGCCATCAAGCAGTCGCTATCATTTGCATCAACTCACCAGTTATATCCACGCTAGTGGTGGAATTCTTCTCATAAGGCGCATTGTTTTCTCCTTATCACCTTAAGTGCTGCCATCCAAAAGGAGAACAAGGAACAGACCTATAGTCAAATATAATACCATTCCCTATAGTACAATAATAATATTATTATAATATAACCTATACAAGGGAGCCCTAAAATACATTTTCGTGAAACTTCAATCAAATCCTTTATAACGTTATCCGTGAAAGTATCGCTATTGGATGCCCTGTCAATGGTACGGCATTGCCAAATCCCAAATAGGACGCATATAGCTTCAAAGGTGCTAATACCAAAGTGGATATACGTACTAGGGTGGACAAATTCTCTCAGTTGGCATCTCCTGACATCCCCCAATAATGGCCGGCCGCTTGTCTGACAACTTGGGCATGCTCTCATATTTTGTAGTATATTCGGTACATTTTAGATTTTAGTAGGTATGACATGAGTACAACTGTTTTTATTACTTCCACTAATTTTTGTCATAAGGCGTGTCCATTCGGCAACTTCAACATCCGTCGGAGAAGAGGTTGGAACAAGAACCCATTCTTAAGGAACCCATTGAACGTAGGTTAGAATAGAAAAAACAAAGTTTATTGAGGTACAGACCACAAAAACAATAGGTACATATCTTCACAAAGATATACAATGCCTTTTCTAAATATAAGGCATCTTTCCGTAATTTAGACATAGCCTATACTTATTTAGTATATGTGCATCGAACATGGTAAATACACGTTTTGATACTTTTAATACAGGCATCTTCTTTACGGACGGATACTTCTGGCACATCCAAAGAAGGTTCACCCTCCGCTGCCTCCGAGATTATGGCTTCGGCAGACGAGAGGAGGTGCTGGAGGCGGTGATAGCTGAAGAAATCAAAGAGATGATAGACATGCGAGTCAACGGGCCTAAGTTTCCAGCTGAGAAGGTAAGCCCAATATATATAGATAGGTAGAAGAAAGTGATCAAATAAGGAATAGTAGTGGTACCCCTTCAGTATGAAAAGAAACTGAATACACTATTCAAAACCATTAGCTATCTCAGACGGTCACCAAAATATCATGTAGGTAATATCTTAGGTATTTCACTTCAAAGCTGGCTATTGTCACATGAATAAATAATTCTTTATTTATTTAGTTCATTCATGTGCTATTGTCTAGACTTGAGTATTCGATTTTGCGGCACCTAATCAAATCATACATCACTTATCTAAGAAAAATATCGGCATTGATCTTATCTGATTATATTTTTATCATATTATAAAAAATAAAAATAAACAAATAAGTTGTATTTTGTGCATTTTTGGTCATTTTATGAAAACAAATTTAAAGCGGTTAGGAATTCCTATTAGGCATTTGAAGTCTACTTATGGAATACTCCTATCTAGGAAGACTTTTTCAAAGAGCATGTCCTTGTTATAGGACCGGATAGTCGTGGGTTCGAATCCCGTAGTTCCAAAAAGAAATAAGCTTAAACAAATTTCACGATATATATATATACATATATACTCCTTTCTCCTGAAAAGTCTATATAATGAGGATTGCATGGGTAACAAGAAGTTATTATACACTTCTGGACTCATCTATTGGCCCACCTTGTATTTTCAGTTTCGTTTTGTCCTAGCTAAAATTTTATATTAGGTCGAGCAAAAAGTTTTTATGCAGTTTTGAACCTGGAACATTCACAATTTCATTCAATAGTCTTTTTTTGAATTTCGAGCACAGAATTTAAAGAAACAAAAGACAATTTGGAGCCTGTTTGTTGATATCAAACAATCGAATACTAAGAAAACTTGGTTTTATTGGTTTACTTGGATTTAATTCTTGAAAAAGTGATTGATATCTTTGGTTTTGCAACAAACATTACTTATTCTTAACATTAAGGTGAGGTTCTATCATTAATCTATGGATACTTCACCTGAAGTCGCCGCCCAAGCTGTGGCACTTATTCAGGCCGGACACAGCCAAAGAAACGTGAGTGCTCAACTTAATTTAAGTCGATCTGCGGTCCGAAATGTTTATCGGAGGTACCTAGAGACTGGCGGCTTTGTTCGTCGCCAAGGAAGGCCACGATCTCGGGTCACAACTGAAAGGCAGGATCGATTCATTGTGACGACCAGCTTGAGAAATCGTCACCTTACCTCCATTGAGATACAAAACCAACTTCGCGACTTCCACGGAGTATCTGTGAGCGCTCGAACTGTTCGGAGAAGGTTAAAAGAACGCGATATGGTACCACACAAGCCAGCTAATGGGCCCAAACTAACGCGAGCCCACCGAACAGCGCGCCTTCATTTCGCACGCAGTCATTTAAATTGGACACAGCAAGATTGGAGCCGTGTACTCTTTTCTGATGAGTCTAAAATTGTGTTACATGGCAATGATGGAAGGAAGAAGGTCTACCGACGTAAGGGAGAGCGTTTCGCACAATGCTGCTTTGAAGAGAGGGTTGCTTATGGCGGTGGCTCATGGACTGTCTGGGGCGGTATATCCGCGAGCGGCAAAACTCAACTTGAGGTTGTTACAGGACCACGGCTGCCAACATTAAATGCTGAAAGGTACATTCGTGAGTGCTTAGAACCTCACGTGATACCATACGCGGACTATGTGGGCCCAAATTTCCTTTTTATGCATGATAATGCAAGAGCCCATGCGGCCGGCATCGTCAGGGAATATCTTCGGGATGTGAACATCACAGTTATGGACTGGCCAGCCAGAAGCCCAGACATGAACCCTATTGAGCACATGTGGGACGAGCTAAAAAGACGTGTTAGGGCTCGTCAGCCAGTTGCCCAGACGATGCAGGAGTTGAAAACTGCTATAGAAGAGGAATGGGAGATGATCCCTCAAAATTTCATAGAGCGGTTGATAAACTCTATGCCTAATCGTATGAGAGCTGTGGTAGATGCCCATGGAGGCAACACGCGTTATTAAATTAAACCTTTATTTGATAAAACATGTTTTTTATTCAAAAATCAATTGCCTTTAACAAGGCGCATATCCGACTTGTTAGGCGTAGCTCCATGTCGTATGGTATTCTGAATTCAAATTTAAAACAATACGATCGAAAAATATGGTAAAATGTGCCAGGTTCAAAACTGCATAAAAACTTTTTGCTCGACCTAATATAAAATTTTAGCTAGGACCAAACGAAACTGAAAATACAAGGTGGGCCAATAGATGAGTCCAGAAGTGTATATATTACACATTCCATCAAATAAACCCGATTTAAAACAATAAACCTCAAAATCTATATAAATATTTACATTTCGCTATTCGGTCTACACAAAATAAATGGAAGAAAATTTTATTTTTCTATGGTATAAGTGATATATTGGGGTATGTGGATACGAGGGTGACAAATTTCAGTATTGGAAAACAACATAGTACTAAAAAAAAGGTCGCGGGGCGTCAAGGTATGAAAACTTAGAAAAAGCATGGACTGCTGAAGCGTATATGCCCATTATTTAAAATCGACATTTTAGATGTCTCTGTCTCAGCAGCAGCTCTTCACAGGCCCCGAGTTTCGTGCCCGTTTTGCAAGTGTGTTCCGGCAGTAGTCCTTGAGAGCCAGTAAAATTATAGGCACATGAGACTTGCGACGAAAAGCATCTGTTATAGGCAGAGGTTACCGCTTAACATCATGTGGACCTGGATCATTGTTCACTGAAAATCCCATAAAAAAAAATACCTATCTGTGTAGACTGTAGGTGCTTAGTACTTAGCTACTCATGTAAAAGTTGTAACATTTATTTAGTGTCAATATGAAAATTTATAAATTGTACATGTGGTACCTATCTCTCTCTTCCATATGCATACTCGCGATTACATATCATGCTTACCTACTTTGTCTCGTATAAATAATTGCATCCCAAGAATGAGATCGATTGTAAGATGATCTCTGCTTTGAGATGCATTTATATTAGCCTTGAACAGTACGTACTAGGTACGTAACCTAGAATAAGTTTTTGCATCATGTTTTAGGTACCTACTTGCTACATATGTTATACTTAGGTACGAATAATATTTGGAGGGGTTCGCAGGCACAACTACCCAGTTCTCTGCATTTGATGGGAGTCGAAAGGTCGTCGTAACAAACTAAACACTTGTTGTTTATCGCTACTTTCTTGTGATAACACACGACACAGTTTATAGGCCACACAGACAGTTATACATGGAGATGAACAGTTACTTATTCATTAAACAATTGGACAGGTTTATACCGCGCAAATAAAATCGTAATAAGTTTTGGATCTCTTGTCAAATTACAGAAATTAGACGCGAATGGTAAACTTTCCATAGACAAAATAGTAGATTGTTATACAAGGGTCGAAAGGAATCATTCCCATACGAGGTATTTAGACGCCCGAGCGTAGCGAGGGTGGCTATAGTCCGAGTAGGAATTGATAACTTTCACCCGTGTTAAGCACTCTACTTTTAATTTCAAATATAAGGAAAGTAATAAATAGTAGTTTTTCTAAATTACTCATTAATAATAGTAACATGAGGCTCTTTAAAATTAAATAATTGAGATGTAAGAAATATTTGTGAAATTAAAAGTTAAGTTTTGCTTGCAATATTTACGAACGGCTATCGTCCGAATAGGAATTTATGACTTTCACCCTTGTTAAACACTCTACTTTTCACTACGAATATGAGTACCTAATATAAAAATAGGTTGTCTGTAATATTTATTGATGACAAGAACATGAGTAAAACTATTTAAAATTAATGCAGTTATAGTCCAAATAGGAGTTGATAACTTACATACGTGTTAAACACTCTCCTTTTCAATAAAAATATGAGAAATGTAAAAAAAAAATAGTTTTTCTAAACTTATATAAAAAAAACTAAAATATTTACTGAAAACCAGGACATGAGTAAAAGAAACATATACACATATGTACGCATGAGTAAAAGAAACATATATCATATACACATATGTACACTAACTTGAGAGAGACACATTAATTCTGTTATAAACTAATTATTTTAGCCTTTACATAAACACAAATGTAGTCGTAATTAGTTTTTATAATACAGTAAAGTAATTTAGAACGAAAAAATATATACGTCTAATTTTGTTTACAACCATGGTTACAGTTACAGCAGGGTACTTTAGAACGAAAAAACATTAACATGTAATCTTGTTTACAATAATGGTTGCCATGGTTAAAAGTCATTCCGGCCCAAGAAAGGGAAGCATTTACTATGAGTTTTTCCCACCCTTAGGTGGGAAGCAGCGTCTTCCACCCGCTACTCAGATCAAATAAACACTACTTTCCGAGAATGAGAAATGAAAAAATATATTTCAGTCCACAGACGGACGAGGCGTGTTGCCGTGTACTACTGCTGACGCCACAAAGTAGACGAAAGTCCACATTATAATGTTTGATCGAAGAAAACACATACCTTGTACCCATTCTTATTAAACTAACCACATACATTTCTTATAATCATTCTAGCTCTTACCTACGTAGTTAAAAATTTAACCTGTACCTATATAATATATATATATATATGAATGCATGATTGTAAAAACCCACTTCAGACCAAATGCAAAAGTTTCAGAAAATCAATGAAAACTGTCTGGTGTAAAAAAAAATTAAGTCCATGTTTTTTTTTATTTACTATTTACGTTGAAAAATATGTAATATATGATATGTTAAAAAGTGGTAGCATAATATATTCATAATATTTTTATTTGTTATTTTTTAAGTTTTGGGATAAGGTGGACTTTTACAGTCATCGTGTACAAGGTGTGTTTTTACAATCAAAGTCCAATTTGTACCAATGTTAAACAATATTTATTTTCATAAAAAAACTAACAGAATTAATCTAATTCTTCATCTTCGACGTTTTCAGCTGTTGGCCATTGCAATATTTCGTCCCAGAACTTATTTTTTTCGTCTTCAGGTACAAACTGAACACATTTTTTCAGGAACTGCATCTTCTTTGCATTAATGCAGAGCTGCCTTGATCCATATGCAGGTTCATTCGGTAGCGATAAGGTAATCTGTGGCCTTATTTTCAACAAGAACGTATGTTTTGTCAGTCCATCAATGAATTCCTGCGTTTTTACCGGCACGTCACTGCCGATCTTTTTGAAAGTGAGGTGATGGAACTTTGAGATACTAAAGCTTACTTTCTCCGTTCTCGGAATTCACCGATCCTTTGTTTCAAGGGATAGTGCAGTCTTCTTGAAATGTTGAACCCACCATTTTTTAAATTCTATCACATCCTCTCCGCTGACTAAGTGAACTGTAAAAAAATCACTCTGCCTGCTCGAAGATACGATCAATTCCATAAGTTTCTGTACACTGTACAGCCTTTCTTTACGACGAAGGCTTCTTTTTATAATACCAAATGCTCTATCACACGGCAGAAAAGAATGACCTCGCATCGGAAAGATCTGTTGAATTTTTTTGAAACGCCCACTGTCAACTAGGGCTATATTCATTCGTACCGAGATGTATTGTTTTTATTCTGACCGGCGCAGTTATCAGAAAAGAGCATTAGTTCCACCACTTTTTTGTCAACGTACTCTTTAATGTATGTCATAATAAACGAGCATACTTCGTTTGGTCCCTTTTTTGCTTGTCCTTCATGATATACGAACAGGACATTTTTACCCGTTTTCAAATTGTGGATGCAGAAGATAGAGACGCTTAGTTGCCGCAAATAAAATATTTCTTGCACTGGAATCATTGGCAGTGACACATTTTGCATGTAATCGTAGCAAATTCCCAAAAATGTTTCATCTTCTTGAGATCTTTGCCTTGCTTCTTGAAGTTTATTATAGAACTTCTTAGCCCTTTTTTTGTGTACTAGCTTTTCGGCCAAAGCTACCTTTTTAGCTATGTCGTTCAGGGTTTTCGAATTGATTCTCAAGTCTAGACTCTCGCAGAGGCAGCACGTATCTACTGCTGGGCGCCCAAAGCGAAGAGCGAAGTTCTCCCTGAATATTTTATTATAATATTTGTACTTAATCCTAGTTCCTGGGTATTTTTCCTTATAAAGTCGAAACATTTTTTTTACTGATAGGTCAGCAGGAAGATACTTTATTATGCCAGAAGAATAGTGGCTCTCTTTTGCCGGAAAACAGGAAATATGAGAGATCACTGCAGTGATTTCATCACGAGACATCGCATTGACCGTTTTCGATTTCCCTCTCTTGTCTTCCGGTATTTTACCCAAGACCAACAAGTCACGGAGCCTCTTAACACGGTCCTTAGTAATACCAAACAAGCTAAGAAAAGCAGAATGGCATACATCTTTCTTCTCATTACCAATTTGAACGGTGTATGTAAACACTTTCTGTCTCAATGGGTTCTCCTTTAGCACTCTGCGTCGTTTTATGTCCTTACAGGATATTAACCCCTGGAGATAGATATCTTGTTCATTTTTAGTCGCCAAGTTATATAATTTGGCAAGGTTTTCTAATTTGTCATTTTCGGATATGGTTTCCCAGCATTTTTTAGCACACTTGCATGGAGGTCCTATTGTCTTAGCCTGTACAGTTTTATTTTTCGCCGTCACATAAGCTTGCCCATGAATACGTGCTTGTTTGATCTTATTCCGAGAATAATCAGCAGAGTTGTCACGTCGTTTTTTAGTGCGTGTTTCAACCAAAGAGGACTCACCTTGGTTTTCCTCCATTTCAGCACTCATTTTCACCAGTACGCAGTAAAATTCAATTTAATTTGTGTAATACAAGTAATCCGTGTCCGTTACAGTCACCTCAGTCGTTCAAACTAACATTAGAAACGTCAATATTGACACATATATATATATGTATATACCTATATATATATATATATATATATATATATATAGGTATATACAGTGCAACCTTAATATAACGTACCTCAATATAACGACTTCCTCGATTTAACAAATTCTTCGTAATCCCCTTGAATTGTCCATAAGAGTCAATATAAAATAGACCTTTACATTGCGAACATTCTTTGTGTACAACCTCTTAATAACGAATTTTCAACTATCAAGAAAAAGTATTCATACCTCTAATTAACGAATTTTGCCAACCCAAAACCTTTATATAAAGTTTCCACCAATAATATAACTCTTAATCTTATAATGTGATTCGTGCTTTTGTTTGTAAAGTAATCATTGTTGTTTTGATGGAAAGTAATGTAAACACCTCTGCTCGTCACTATTGTTAAAGATTTAAGTTAAAATGGCTCAGAAACGTAAAAGGTGTTCCTTATCGGTCGCAGAAAAGCGAAACATCATTAATTATGTTAACCAAAATCCCATGACGAAAAAATTAGACATAGCTAATAAGTTCGGGATTCCCGCAAGTACATTGGCTACAATTTTAAAATTTAAAGATAAGTTTTCAGAAGAAAGTGGTGTGAATGTAAACAGTAAAAGATTAAAATCATGCGAGTTCAAGGACGTAGAGGAATGTGTGTTAAAGTGGTTAAAACAGTGCCGAGACAAAAAATCCCAATCGGAGCCCTATTCTTCAGGAAAAGGCTCAGCGGTTTGCAGTAGAATTGGGACATGAAGGGTTCCGTGCTAGCAACGGGTGGCTTCAAAATTTCAAAAAACGAAACGAGGTTGTTTTTCGAAAAATATGCGGTGAAAGTGGTAGTGTAAATGAACAAGTATGTGATGATTGGAAAGACAAACTGGCAGAGCTGACCACCGGATACGATCCCGAAGACATCTTTAACGCCGATGAAACTGGACTATTCTATAAATGTTTACCTGACAAAACCTTATCATTCAAAAGCGATGAAGAAAAAAAACAAGAAAATTCTAATGTTCATCGATAATTGTACTGCACACGGAGAAATTCCTAACCTGAAAAATATAAAAATAAAGTACTTACCTCCAAATACCACTTCAAAACTACAACCACTGGATCAGGGCATCATCCAAAGCTTCAAAATGCATTATAGGAAGGAAGTTGTCAGACGATTTCTTGCTGATGCTGAACATCAAACACCAACTACAATTGACGTTTTACAAGACATGTGGATGATCGCCAAAGCTTGGAATTTAGTCACTGAAAAGACCATTGCAAACTGCTTCAAGAAAAGTGGGTTTAAAGTAACATGCGAAGATGAGGAGGACGATTTACCAATCGCAGAACTTGCCTGGACCTGGCAAAGAGTTCAAGAAGAATTACACCTTCAAGAGACTGACTTCGAAGACTTCGTTACCTTTGATAATGATTTGGCCATCTGTGGAGAACTAACTGATGCTGACATCGTCACATCTGTGTTGCCAGTTACTAATGCAGAAGCGGATGAAGACGAGGAAGAAGAGGGTGAAATTGACGAGCATAACTTCACAATAAAAGATGCTTATAATGCTTTGAATACAATAAAATCTGTGTTTCTCAAAAAGGGAGGTTTGAGTGACGATGTAGTGAAATCCATCACGAAATTAGATTGCGCTTTGGATGTCATAACTCATACCGGTGGTAAACATACAACTATCAATGACTTTTTTTCTAATCAATGAACAAAATTGAGACTAAGCTACTATATAACCACATTGTTAATTGTTTTAGATTATTATTGTAAGAAAAAAAATTATTATCTACCTAATTGTTTTTAAATACATAGCAAATACATATAGTAATTTGATAAACATGTGTTATCATTTATTAGTAGAAGTTGTTCGCTATAACAAGATAAGTACGTAATACATATTGAGGTGAATAAAACTATTCTTTTACCTCTTTATAACGAATTTTAGACCAATCTAACCTCAACATAACAAACCTCAGTTCAACGAATTACTTGATATTACGAATATTTTCTTGTTCCCCTCCGATTTGTTATATCGAGGTTGTACTGTATATATATATATATATATATATATATATATATAAGTATATATATGTGTGCTTATTCCTAGCTATATAATAACAAAGTTTCCATTTAATATCCTTTCTTTACAGGAACTCGTAAATGGCGAGCTGATATACCTTCCACATTACTTCGCTGCTCCATTCATTAATGGAATTGTCCACGTGCTCTCGAGGATGACGGTGCCGAGAAAAGACTATAAGGTAAATACTTAGGTACATAATACTTACTATGGTTTAATTTTATTCGTAATTCAACAGAAACGCCAGCACTACCACAACTGCCAAACAAATGAAGCCGAAAATTTAATTTTGAATTTTCTACTCAGCATGGTACTTATAAGGGATTTAAACCCTTAAACTATAATGACTTTGCTCGCTTACATATAAAGCATATAACATACCTCCCTTGTATAAAACAATGAATAAAACAAGTCAAGTGGTGTGTCTACATTTCAAAACATTTTCTTGGTTAATTTCATACCTCATATCATAAACTCATATTAATCTTTTATGTGCTTTATAATTTGTTTACTTGCTGGCAAAGAGAAAAGTAATAGGTAAACCGGAAATTTGCTGGTCTATAATTCTTTATGTGAAAAAATCAGCTCTAGGTACAGCAAAAATGTATTTCACTAAAGAAGTTACATGCATGAGTATCAATACATACTTACCTATTTCTTTTATCTATGGGTCCCAAATAAGGCCTATACCTTGGTCACCCCTAAAGTCCAGTTTTTTTTTATGATAGTTAAACCTTTGACTACAATGTTACCTTTTTCTACGTGAGGGTGGTTGCTAGCCAGGCGGGCATTCCCAAAATGCCCTACCAAGATGCGATGAAGCTCAAGCCCGCGGCGGGATTTGAAATATGGTCCTGCTGTGCGGCAGTCCATAACCAATGCCACTGAGCCATTACTGCTTCAAATTACTAATCAATTGTTTGGGGCTAATATAGCTTCTATTCGGGGATGATATAGCTTCTATTTCTTGTATATGTTCGAAGTATCGGTAGATGCTATGCTGAAATTGTACTACAAGGAATACTAACCATTAGATACACACTAAATACATACCTTCTAGACATTAATCAAATAAAACAGTTCAGTAAGCTATCAAAAATACCTGTAATAAGGTAGAGACCTTTCAGTCTAAAAACGCACGTCCCTCCAATGTCTTTACCCTTACATTCAAATTATAATGTATAGACGCAATGCACGCCACCTAAAAATAGTACATTGTAGATCGAGGGGAGAAAACTATATATTTTCTTCTGCTCGAGAGTTTGTTTAAGCCCGACGCGTAGCGGAGGGCTTAAAGGCAACTCGAGAACAGAAATAGAACTTTCTCCCGAGTGATACATAATGCTTTATACTACATCTACGAAGGAAATAAAATCATTATAAGTTTTCTCGTACTTATCTCGAGACTCCTCAGGCAGTAGGTTCTTTATGACTTCTTGAGCTGCATTTCTTATTTCTTTATTTGTACTCGATTTTCAATGAAAGGAGGTTGGCAACCTTTTTTTTGCACTACGAAAAAAAAGCGCGGCAATTTGTTATGGTTGGTTAAATTTTGTTTTTTATTAAATTGATATTTTAACAGTAAGTACGCTTTTCATTATACTAAATAATTTTCCCAAATGTTATCTGATAGCGAAAGTGACGACGCCACCAGAAATAAGAAATGCAGCTCAAAAAGTCATAAAGAACTTACTGCCTGAGAAGTCTCGAGATAAGTACGAGAAAACGTATAATAATTTTATTTTCGTCGTATGTGTAGTATAATGCACTATGTATCACTCGGGAGAAAGTTCTATTTCTGTTCGAGAGTTTGTTTAAAGGCAACTCGAGAAGATTTTTTCCCCGCGATGTACAATGTAGGTACTATTGATTTTCCAATCTTCGTGGTGTATGTGCGGAGTACGCGGAATATATGTTCTATGCCTGGGGGCCAACTCCATCTCCTAATTAAGTCTTAAATTTACAATTTTAATTTGCAATACCACATTACAACGATAGTACGCTTACATTAGAACTTGAACGTGAGATCGGGCTGCAATGCATTGTATCAAGTCATTTGTGCGATAGAGATAGCGCTATAGGTATATACAATATTATTTCGTGACGGCCATACGGTACGGTAAAAATCACTGCACTCATGCTTATTTAAATAACCACGTTTGATTTAGGGGCGAGCATTTTTTGCCTGAAAGATCTCTACCTACTATTGTCTATTTTATCAATTTCACTAGGTTCTTTGGGAGCTAGCAAGAGGCACACTGCTGTTCCAGAGAAGCTCGACCGACATGGGAGGAGCTCTCTCACTTACCCCCTGGCTCAAAGACGTAATGCCAAATTACAGTGGATACAACTCTCTGGTCAAAGGGAACCAGTATTTGCTCGATTTCTTTACGGTAAGCTAGCAAATAAACCATTATAATTATGTATCCTTTTACAGGATAAGATAAGGTACTCTTATTTGCGAAAACATGTAATGTCATACAATATAACATACTATATACAACACTACAGCTACTACAATAAAAGCATTTGGACTCAAAGGCAGTCCAAATGCTCTAGCCCACTATCAGTTGACAGCGTGCCCAGCATGCTGGCAGCATTGCCCCGTTGAATTGCATTGCTTATTCTTTGAGCCAAATAGGTGCCAACATTTTGATCACGCGTCGCATCGACCAAGCGCTCTGATAAATTTAATTTTTTTTTCTTATTTTTTATATAACATGCATGTGGTCTTAAACTAGGTCTGTGTATACATGTTTTGCGTGTTTTAGGCGTACAAATGTTGATATATGGCTGTTATTTACAATAACATTAATAATCACAATAATAATAATATTGAAAATTCATTGTTGTTAAAAAATATCGAAAGGTTATAATGTATTAATAATGTCATGTCATGATGTCAAGGTATCAGTAGCAATAAGAAATACTATCTCACCTGATGGTAAGTGATGATGTGGTCGAAGATGTTGTTCAGGTTAACCTAGAATTACTGGCTCTCAAGGACAGCTGCCGGATAACACCGTTAGGTGCTTGGCGACAGGTTTTCTACTTGAGGGTAGCTAGCCAGGCGGGTATTCGCAAAATGCCCTACCACCATGATATGACGACTGCCATTCAATGACGACAACCGGGACCGACGGCTTAACGTCACAGAATAAAATGTTAACGTGCCCTCCGAAGCACGGAAGCGCTCAGTAGTAATGTCACTAGAGGTCACCCATCCAACTCATGACCGCGGCGGACGTTGCTTAACTTTGCTGATCGGTTAAGAACAGCTAAGCAAACTTCGCTACGAGCGCTTCAAGGTATCCTTGAAGGTAAAACGCCAGAAGAGTTGAGCAGAAGTGTAGTGAGTGGTACTGTTCTTTAGAAAAGGTGAAAAGATTTTATCGAAGAACTGTCGGCCCATTTAACTTCTGAGCCGTGTTTATAAATTGTTTTTGAGAGTTATTACGAATCGTCTCGGTCGTAGGTTTTATGACTTCCAGCCTAACGGACAAGCCGGTTTTCGAAAAGGCTTTAGACATGGCACCAGAGAACATTATCTGCTACGCCAGATTATATAGAAGACTGATCGGTCATTATATTTTGCATTTGCGGACTACGACAAAATCTAGGATTGTGGAAACCTTGGCAGTACTGCAGTCTCGTCAGCGATGCCAAATTGACTATAGGTACATCGAAGCGCTGAAGTGTTTGTATAGTAATACCGCCATGTCAATCTGACTACAGGACAAGAGCCCGGAACCAATCCAACTACAGAGAGACGCAATTTATCCGAAACTGTTCACGAACGCGTTGGAGGACAGTTTCATGCTCTTGGACTGGATACAATTCCGCATCAATATCGAGATCGTCTACTTGCTATATTTTAATTTTTTTATTCCAAATGTGCTGAAAGCTTATGATAATACTAATAACTTGGTAATAAATAAATTTCCTAGCGTATAATACTGTGTTAATCCTCACACTTCCTGAAATATGTTCCATCAAAGTAAACTTTTATAAAACTATGCCGGACTTCGCCACATTGACCTTATTGCTATTATCATTGTTTAATTTCCTTGCAATTGCAGTGAAAATCTGAGTTTATATCTCGTGCATTAAACTCATTTTAGCCTCTACCTAAATACCAGACATATTAAACGTCGCAGCAAAAATTACTTGTTCTATGCACTTGTTGTAAAATCTACTATTTCAGTGTAGGTTTATTTTTTGCCGTCCTCTTTTCCTGTGAATATATACCTATACCTACTTGAGTATTTTCCATTCGTTATTATTGAGAAGAATTAATTGGTTGTTTCAGAAAATGGTGAGTGAAGTGATGGCAACACACGACGAATCGTACAACCGCCATTTTCTCGACATGTACATCACGAAGATGAAGGAAGAACAAAGACAAAAAGGCAAAAGTACATACTCTGGTAGGTAATTATTTACGTGCAAAGGCAAGTTCCTTGCATCAGATAAAGACCTATATTTATTTTCTATCGGCCACGACGTGAGCACTTGACGATGCTTTTGCTGAACCACATCACAGCTACATACCAGATGGAGGAAAAGTAATAAATATCCCTATTAGAAAACCCTATAACTTTTGTCAAACCGCCAAATGTCAATTCGGTTTTGACATTTGTGAAGTAAACAAACGCAGTACACAAATCGACAAGCCATCAATCGCACACTGCACGAGCCACAACCAATATTCTGAAGGAAGCATTTCCGGGTCGTTTAATCTCTCTTTATGGATCAGATTTCTCTTTATGGGGTATTTTGTAGTTGCGGGCGGGTCTACGTCACGACGAAGGTTCATTTTCATACTCTGATTATTACCGCATCAGCCGCACGCGATCAATTGCGCACTATCAGGTTTTTTTTTTAAGCCTGATATGCTAGCCTTTGACCACTATCTCACCTGATGGTAAGTGATAATGTGGTCGAAGATGTTGTTCAGGCTAACCTAGAAGTACTGGCTCTCAAGGACAGCTGCCGGAACACACCGTTAGGTGCTTGGCGACAGATTTTCTACTTGCGGGTGGTAGCTAACCAGGCGGGCATTCGCAAAATGCCCTACCACCATGCTATAACGACTGCCATCCTAAGACAACAACCGGGACCGACGGCTTAACGTGCCCTCCGAAGCACGGAAACGCTCAGTAGTAATGTCACTAGCGGTCACCCATCCAACTCATGACCGCGCGCTACGTTGCTTAACTTTGCTGATCAGTAATACTTCGGTATACTTTTATACTATTTATTTTCTTTTGTATTACTTTTATATTACTTAAAGTAATATAAATATTCTTTCGTAATATTAATATGTCATCATCATCATCAGCCGGAAGACGTCCACTGCTGAACAAAAGCCTACCCCGTTGAACGCCATAAAGAACGGCTATTAGCCGCTTGTAACCATTGGCTACCCATGACTTTAACGATGTCCTCAGTCCACCTAATGGGGGCCTACTAACTTCACGTCTTCAGGTGTAATGTGGCAACCAGTCCAGAACCTTTCTCGTAGAATATTTGCGTCTTTTTTTTAGGACAATCTAGCATAAATAATGTAAATATATGTATATATTTTGTTAAAATATAACCCGGTCTAAGAAACGAGTCGAACGAATATGGCGCTGCAGATCAGTACATATATCACTTGGAATTAACGCCTTAGAAAAATCTTAAAGCACAGCAATTAGAATATTAGCTCATTCTTTTGTTATACCTAGTTTTAGCGAGGATTAAATTAAATCTTAAATGAATAGGCTAATCCGAGGTTTAATCTTGGAGTAAATTTACTCCAAGATTAAACCTCTTTACTCTTATTTACTCCTTGGGATTGTAATGAGTACAATGGCAAATAACCTAAAAAAACAAATGTTAGGTTGTGAAACTTATTACCGCGCGCTCTCAGTTTGGTAATCGACTGTTTGTCGCCTAAATTCATTACAGTGGGAAATCGCGTAACTATGTATAATGTATAGTATTAATTATTAACATCATATTGTTAATAAGTAAATTTATCTTTTAAAACGATATAAGTAACTGTAAACCAAGAAACTGTATTTGTTCGTGTGTACATAGTTAATGAGTAAATAAAGTTAATAATATAATATAAAATGTACGGCACGTAACTTCAAAAAACAGTGTTTAGGTTGTGAAACTTATTACCGCGCGCTCTCAGTTTGGTAATCGACTGTTTGCCGCCTAAATTCATTACAGAAGTTCAAACGGTAAATAAATAATATTATTTAAGCGTTATGCGGTGATTAAGCGAGCAAAGTCGACGAAAAAGGCCAAACTTGTGGAAAGAAAATTCTTGGATTTTGCACCACGATAATGCGCCTTCGCACTAGGTCATCATCGTGAACGTTTTTTTGACCAAAAACTCAACATATACCATCGAGCAACCACCTTATTCACAAGATATGGCTCCACCCGACTTCTTTCTTTTTCCTAAACTCAAATTACCACTTCATGGCACCCGTTTTCATTCGGTAGAAGACATAAAGGATAATTCGCGGCGAAACAGAAAACCAGCCAACTCTCACCTCTTATATAGTAATAATAATTTAATCTTACTGCTAAATTATATACCTCCACGTCAATTAAGCAATCTTACAAACAGTAATATAATCGCTCGTCGTTTTGATGACGTCACAGGAAATGGATGACTCTTTTCGCAAACTCTGACGTACCTACGAACTATAACTGTTCCAACGACAAATCCGTCATATTTATCCATCTTAAAAAAGTTACTTTCTAGCAGCGGATTTAAAATTCATTTTGACTATTTTACGATAAAAATGGGTTTAAGTAATGTGTAAATTACGTGAAATGTTTTTATTTCTATTATTCTTTAAAATAAATGCAGCAAAATTATTTGATGAATGAAACTAAAAAAATTACAGACAGCTGTTGAGCAGCATACAACAAAATGTCGTATAATTATTGTTAAAAATCCGTTTCATAACATGGTAGTTCGGAAGAGTGCGAGCGGGATAACGGTATATTATAAACATCTTGTATCTCACTTGCACGTCCGTGATACCTATTTCATTCGTTCTTTAAGTAGGATCAAACCAATATTGCTTGACAGGATTGTGGGTCGGTGATAGTTCGTGACTGCGAATGATTATTTTAAGCATGAAACAAAACGCTCCTTTTTTATGAATGTTTCGTAAAAGATGGGAGTTGGCTCCCAGAAAAGGAAAAGTAGCGAAGAGATCACATAATGGCGCCACCATCATAAATATATAAAAACTGCTATTACTTTTATAGACACCACACTCGGACATTATCAGCTGTGCTGTTATTATTATAATAATATAATAATAATAATAATTTTATTTGCCAGAAAAGTATTTAGTGTGTAACAATTATTTTTAACTAAGACCAAGGTTTAAACAAATTTAAAACAGAACACTAACTTACTGAAAAATCCCAGCGGGTCCCAAACTAGGCAAAGCCTGTATCTTGGCGACCCAAATGAGGGTGACAAGGTCCAACCGTGACACTCACCTTATGGTCATAAATTAAACTATGGCCAGTATGGTCATAAGTTGTCCCATGCAGATCATTGCATGAGTGTCACAGCTACACCATGTCCCCTCAAACCAAGATATACCAAAGGAGATATGGCGCGCAGTTACAAATAAAAGGATGTAATGAAAAGCTTATAAATAGTAACCTATTTTCTGAAACAATAGTAATATATGTATATATATATATCAATCATCCTATGCAAAAGAAATATAAAAAGATAATTGTCAGTCTGTGATTTAGATAGATAGATAGAAGATAGAAAACTCTTTATTGTTACACCACTGTTAAAATATTAAAGTTTACATATTAAATAATGATAACATAGTGTTACAATGGGCGGCCTTATCACTAAAAGTGATCTCTACCAGGCAACCTTAGGATGGAGTTGAACTAACAAAACAATTGGGGCGGGTGTAGTCCAAAAATAGTACATATTCAAATGTCATAAAAATATTTTAAAATAAAAACGTATTTTAGTGTAATTACCAAACAAATATATAAAAATAGAATACTTATAAGTTTTTTTATAATAATTAAATAAATACATATATAAATATATATATACGTGTATATACATACCAACATACATATATAGATAATGATATATACATATCTAAATAATATATAAATTATATACAAGAAATACATACATATTATAATATTATCTCATATATAGCCTAGACATTGACAAAAATGTACTGTTAAATTAAGGAGACAAATAAAACCTTTTAACTTTATCCTTGAACATTCTGAGAGTCGGTGCTTGTCTGATTGATACAGGAAGAGAATTCCACAAGCGGGCAGCCTGAATAGTGAAAGATTTAGTATAAAACGAACTCGTATGAGGATGGATTTCAAGTGTGAGATTTTCTGATGACCTTAAAGTGTATGAAGTACAGTGAAGGAAATCAAAGCGTTCCTTGAGATAGCGCGGGGATGTAGGATTGAACAATATATTGTAAAGGAGACTAAGAATATGAGTATTCCGGCGAAAG
This sequence comes from Plagodis pulveraria, assembly GCA_963890685.1. Classification (NCBI taxonomy): domain Eukaryota; kingdom Metazoa; phylum Arthropoda; class Insecta; order Lepidoptera; family Geometridae; genus Plagodis; species Plagodis pulveraria. The sequence continues at coordinate 10,894,774 of OY982959.1, forward strand.
CGTATTGTCAGCCAATTGAGCTTAGAACGAAACTGAGAGACGTGATCATATTTGCGTAAACCAAATATGAATCTAATACAAACATTTTGAAGACGCTCAAGTTTATCTAGCTGTTCCTCCGTGAGATCTAGATAGCAGGCATCAGCGTAGTCAAGAATTGGAAGTAAAAGAGATTGAGCTAATGCAATTTTAGTGGCTGTTGGAAGAAAGTTGCGCAACCTTTTTAAGGATCCTGCTGCGGCAAATAGCTTGCGACTGGTAATTTGTAACTGTTGATCCCACCTCATATAGCGATCCATTGTTATTCCAAGATTCTTTACAGAGCTACTAAAGGGAATAGCAATACCACCGAAGGAAACTTGAGGAAGTAATGTCAGGTCTATTGTAGACAGTAACCTTGAGCTACCAATAACTATTGTTTGTGTCTTAATGGGATTTACTTGTAACCCAAAAGAGTTGCTCCATTTAGCTATGCGGTCAAGATCAGCATTAACAATCTGAATGGCTTCAGATAGTTTATTCACTGGGGCCTTAGAATAAATCTGTAGATCGTCTGCATATAGGTGGTAGGAAGAAGTGAGGTTGTGAGAAATGGAATTAATAAACAAAGCAAACAATAAAGGAGATAAGACGCCACCTTGCGGGACGCCTGCTGACGTGCTACACCACAAAGAGTATTTATCTTCAAGGCGAACACGCTGCCTGCGCCCGTACAGATAACTGTGAAACCAATCAACTACCGTTGGAGAAATGTTAATTGAGCGAAGGAGAGCAAGAAGAATGTCAAAATTCACAGTGTTAAAGGCGTTGCTAAAATCTAATAGAGTTAATACAGTAAGTTGGCCATTGTCCATACCAAGACGGATATCATCAGTAATTTTGATGAGAGTCGTTACAGTGCTATGCCCAGGTCGAAAGCCAGATTGAAAAGGATTTAAAAGTTTATGACATGATAAGAATTCGCTGATTTGGTTGTAAATAAGACGCTCGAACACTTTTGACAGGAATGGAAGGATAGAAATAGGTCGATAGTCGGAATAAGATTTGGGGTTTGATTTTTTAGCCAATGGAATAATTTGTGCATCTTTCCAAATTGAGGGAAATACTCCATCAGAGACAGAGTTATTAAAAATGTGACAAAGAACAGGAAGTATAACATCTAGGATGGGCATAACCATGTTACGACTTATGCCGTCGACACCAACAGCATTGGAAGTGATTGAAATTACGCTCTTCTTAACATCGCAAGCGGATAGTTGATTAAAAATAAATGGAGAATGGTCGGGAACCGGTAAAGTTGAAAGGTAACGTAAGGTATTGTTTTTATCTGAGATGTTAATATCACATGACGAAGAGAAATGTTGGTTGAGAGAATTGATATTTAAATCATTTGGAATAGACTCTTGTCGTGATTTACCTATGCCCAATGACCTGAGAAATTTCCAAACTTTGGCAGGGTCCTCGTTAGCGACAGATTTGTGAACATGGTGGCGTAAAGCATCCCTACACACCATATTGCAGCGATTGCGAGATTTAACATACACAGCTTTATTTTCATCAGATGGACGACGCTTATATTTACCTTTAGTGAGTACTTTTCTATGCATTAAAACTTTTATTTCATCGGTTAGCCAAGGAGCTGGAAGGTGCTTTATTTTTATAGCTCGCAGAGGGGCATGCTTATCATACAACTGTGTTAATAAGGAGTTGAATATAGCAACTTGGTCATTCACAGACGCTGCATCATATACCGGAGACCAGTCGACTACTTGGGCATCATTAAGAAATGCTGCCTGGTCCATGCCACTAAAATTGCGCTGAAGTATGACTTTAGGTTTTGCTTTAGGAGGACGAATTTTATAAGACAGGAATATCAGATCATGATACGAGAAGGCATCGGCGGAACATTGACCGTGCTTAGCAACATGCTCGGTGGATGATACTATAATCAAGTCAAGAAGTGAAGGAGTGTAATTTGGGGAGTGATGAGTAGCATTTAGAGGCAGAATATGCATGTTGCAGGAATTAATGACAGCTTCAAGTGAGGAAGTACGAGAATCACGTTTGAGAAGACAGGTATTGAAATCACCCATGATAATGGTGTGGATATATGAAGGGGTAAGATCTTCAAGGATCTGTTCAAAAGATGAGAAGTAATTATTACAAGAAGAATTGCTATAATAGGCTCCGAGTAAGATCTTATTATGTGAAAGAAGGACTTCCACAAAAAGATGCTCACCAGCATTTGATGTAAGCGGTTGAGATGAGGTGCTGACTACTGAGAAAGGAATATGTGATCTAAGGTAAATAGCCACCCCACCCCCGCGGCTGTCAGTACGATCATTTCGGATTAGGTTAAAACCGGGCAAAGAATATGATACAGAGGGTAAGCACGGTTTGAACCATGTCTCGGAGACTATTATAGCGTGAATATTTTTGTGATCTAGAGATGCCTGCATATCGGGATAATGTGCCGGAATACTTTGCGCATTGATATGAATCACGTTAAAATTTTTCGGTACATCAGAAAACTGCGCGTCGAGAGTATCATTCAACGTTAGAATGCTTTTGAAACTCTGGTCACTAGAGGAACTGTTAGAAGACAACGACAAATACTCTTCACTATCACTATTATCTGCATTTTTAAATAAGTTTAGCATAGTTTTTAATATGAGATATAATAACTATATACTAATATATAATAATCTAAATATATATATATAAATATAATAAAATATAAGAGAGGTTTTTTTTTATAACTCTCCACCTGCCAGTTGGGTATCAGTAGATCCATAGATACAAAACAAACACGCACAAGACACACAGATACAAATTTAGGTACATTTTAAAATAAAAATAAAGAAAATACTTATATATATGTGATATTGTGTGAGCAGTTTATCATATTATATATATCAGTATTACTATTTAAGTACAATAAATCATTTTGTCTGGCCAGCTGCGATATAACTTTATCGTAAAATGTGTTGCAATAATAACTTGCAAACTATATTCAGGTCACATTCCAACTATTGGAATTAATATATAAACTATAAACCAACTGTGTACACAATTATAATGAGTACATAATTTATCGCAGTATTTCTTGCAATGTAATTTTATTATATGGTAAGTACCTATTCTTGCTACCTATATTCGTAAGGTACACGATTTACGATTGGTAACTAAAAAAAACTATCCTTGGTCTCAAACTATTTCCATACCAAATTTCATCCTAATCTGTCCAGTAGTTTCAGAGCCTATTCAATGCAAACAAACAATCAAATCTTTCCTCTTTATTATATTAAGTTTAGAAAAGTAAACATGCTTATGTTGGAAATTGGCGGAAATATTATAATCTCAAAATATTTCTTACACCACCAGAACAGATAAAAGTGTGGCTCCAATGATCCCTATTCGGCTCTATATAGTAAGGTGACAGTTACGTTGACATGGGTAAAAGAATTTATCATCTGTCAGATTAGCTTGTTTAATCTAATTCAGTAACGGTCAAATCCAGTTCTACTGGATGGATGATGTGAATGTCAGATAAGGCAGCAATGTGTTCAGTTCATTGAACTTACTTGAACTTGAAATGACTTTTACTTAAGGCGAACACCAACTTCTATGGCGGTAAATACAAAATCTTATAATATATTTGTATAGTTTTGTTTCTTTAACGACTAACTATTGTTGTTGATTCAGTAATACGCTAGAAACGAAGAAAAATTTAACAATGTCTAATAGATTTTAATATTGTTAGGTGTGCAAAAACGCTTGCTGTGCGGATTACATTACAAAATCACAAATATACGATAGGAAAAATTTAAGTCATGTGCGGGATTCGAACCCGCGTCCCCCGGCATTTTTGTCCATCCCAATACGATGGTTAAAGAACGATAGGAAAGATTTGAGTTATGACGTCATGTCATCTCAATTGGTTAGAGCATACCCCGGCTCAAGGGGTGGATGGACGCGGGTTCGAACCCCGCACATGACTTAAATTTTTCCTATCGTATATTTGTGGTTTTGTAATGTCTAATAGATTTTTCACACTAATCGAATTCATCAGATATGTTGCGGGTCTAAGTATTTTTTATATCTTCCTTCAGGAGTAATTTATGGAATCATGTACATTGGTGTCTAATAAGTAATAACTGTTCTATATAATACGTGCAATATGATGTTAAACTCGCGAATAGCATGATCTTGTAGGATGATTACGGTAACTAACTATACAAGCGTGAATTAACTGTTTAAATTTTGAATTTCGCGCCACATACGTGAGTTTTCACCTTAAGGCGCATTTGCTTCTTTCGAATTCACGAATGTGGTCGTTTGGTGGTTCAGAGTTTTATGAATGATTGCCTTTATGGCCCTTAGACGCGTGTTTACTACCTTCGACCACATCATCATGAATGTGATGATGAATGTCTTTCTGGTTTAAAATATCAAAAATGTGCAATGCATTTTGCAAGCACTTACTACCATCCAATTGAGCTTATATGTGGCATACTTACCCGTGTAAGTTCGCAGACAATTTGATAACATGATGGAGCTAATGATAAAATCCGAAGGTGGCCAGGAACTCCTCGACTATAACTGATAGCCCCGGCTTTTTGTGCTCGTTGCTATAGTCAAGGCCCATGGGAAAAAATCTGTGCCATGACCAAAATCCAAATAATTGTTTTGTAAGTACCTACTACGAGCGTTTACACAAAAAAGCATACAATTTAGCTGTTCAAGTTTTTCGAGGTACAAATTGTATTAAATTCCTATCAAACTCAGACAAAAACCTACTTACTGAAAACAAATTCATATGAAAAAATGTCCAAATCAGTACTGCCTTTTCAGGATGAAGGAGTTACAAACATACAAACACACATCTTAAGTTACTAGGTACCAAATTTTCGTAAATATTTATAAATTAGTGTGATATAAAAATGAAGGTACAGGCACAGAGTTTAAGATTCAAGGAAATAAAACAGCAGCGGTTCAAGTTTTTGAAGTCTATGAGTACCTACATAGAGTATGTAGGTACTTATAACACAACACATATGACACACTGTCAAGCCATCAAACATAAACCCGCAACAAAAACTAAGAATAATAAAAGTCATGTTTACATTAATTTTATTTTTCCGGAGTTCTTTTGTTACTCTGCCTGTGTAGGGTGTGCATACGACTTCAATACGTACCTACAAATTACGGACAGTTTTATTTTTTATCGCATGTTTTAAGAATGGTACAATAGTACTCTAAACGACTTTTGTAACCGACATCAACAGTTTGTTATGGAAATAAACGACAGTGTTTCGGTCGTTATCTAATAAGGGCTATTTTTAGAGTTCCGTACTCAAAACGCCAAACGGAGCCTTGATTATACGTCAGAACTTATAAGCAGAGTGAGTTCCACACCACAATTGAAATTATTTTTAGGTAGAAATTTAATCTAATTATTTAAAATGAAATAATTAAATATAAATTTAATATAATTATTTTTCAGGCCAACTGTAAAATGTTTTTTTTTGTTAGGTTTGGTTAAGTTACGTCGGTTCCCGCCTGTTATGTTGGTGGGGCTCACTAGCCGTGACTATGAATTGGTGTTATTAGCAAATATAAAATAACGCGTTATAAATTTGCGTTATTAGCAAATGCTAAGTAGGTTTTTTTTTTATACCTTATAGGTTAGCCTTTGACCACTATCTCACCTGATGGTAAGTGATGATGTGGTCGAAGATGTTGTTCAGGCTAACCTAGAAGTACTGGCTCTCAAGGACAGCTGGCGGAACACACCGTTAGGTGCTTGGCGACAGATTTTCTACTTGAGGTTGGTAGTTAGCCAGGCGGGCATTCGCAAAATGCCCCACCACCATGCAAAAAAGGTGTAGCACCATGTGGATGTCCTAGCTCCCCCAAGAGGGATCAGAGGCCTACTGAATGCTAAGGTACCCATTTTTCTTCACGGGTTGCCTCGATATGGAATCCTAATAGAGCAACGCACGACTTGCACTTGCACGGTTATTGCATTATAAATCTTACGATAAACTATTTTCTCAGCAATCTTTTGGTAGTTGAGACACTATGTCTACCTATATTTTTTTCTTCGTATGAAACCTTGTTAATCCCAGGAACTTTTACAGCCTCATCGAAAAAAGCATATTCTTTTAGTATATTCTACGAATACTGATATGTAGGTAAGCAGTTTATATATTTATTAGCTAATTTGTCGAGCTGCTTGCAAAAGGTACATCGAAGTAAACTAAAATGTTTTCTTCTGATAATAAGTTGTTACCTACATAATTTAACATAATAATTATTATGAGCTGAGGTTGCCACAAAGGTACATACAATGTCGTACATTATGGGTATAAATTTACTGTATGTCATAATGTCATGGACCATGGTAAACCTACCTAAGTGTGGTAAACATACAATGTAGTGTGACAAAAACGTATTTTAGAATTCCTTGTCCAATATTCCAAACAGCATCTATTTTATCCATGCGGAAACGATCTCTGCTGACTGCAGTATATACAATAATATTTGCAGGGTGGAAGGGCATTTTGTGAATGCCCGCCTGGCTAGCGACCACCCTCATGTAGAAAATCTGTCGCCAAGCACCTAACGGTGTGTTCCGGCAGCAGTCCTTGAGAGCCAGAAAAGTTACATGCTAATGAGACCTAACAACTGGACGTCTCCGTGTGACGGGCACAGTGCAATTCGTCGTTGACGAAATGCGTCTATTATAGGCAGAGGTTAGTCCACTTAACATCAGGTGGGCCTCGGGCTAGTTCCGTTAAAATAAAACAAAAAAAAATAAAAAAATACACATTTTCCAAGAATATTAAAGATGCACGTAGGTAATGTAAGTGTGCATTTATCACAAAACTTACATTGCTGCTGCTCGCCAAGGCTTACTATTGAGTGAAAGAATTTCTCACAAACCAATCGATCATCATTTCATAAAAACCCCCCGACATTTTTGAGCTCGTTGCTATAGTCAAGACTATAGCAACGAGCTCAAAAATGTCGGGGCTATCAGTTTTAGTCGAGGAGTTCCTGTGGCCATGGGTCCATGGGAAATAATCTGTGCCATGACCAAAATCCAAATAATTGTTTTGTAAGTACCTACCTACTACGAGCCTTTACACACAAAACATACAATTTAGCTGTTCAAGTTTTTCGAGGTACAAATTGTATTAAATTCCTATCAAACTCAGACAAAAACCTACTTACTGAAAACAAATGCATATGAAAAAATGTCCAAATCAGTACTGCCTTTTCAGCATGAAGGAGTTACAAACATACAAACACACATTTTAAGTTACTACCAAATTTTCGTAAATATTTATAAATTAGTGTGATATAAAAATGAAGGTACAGGCACAGAGTTTAAGATTCAAGGAAATAAAACAGCAGCGGTTCAAGTTTTTGAAGTCTATGAGTACCTACATAGAGTATGTAGGTACTTATAACACAACACATATGACACACTGTCAAGCCATCAAACATAAACCCGCAACAAAAACTAAGAATAATAAAAGTCATGTTTACATTAATTTTATTTTTCCGGAGTTCTTTTGTTACTCTGCCTGTGTAGGGTGTGCATACGACTTCAATACGTACCTACAAATTACGGACAGTTTAATTTTTTATCGCATGTTTTAAGAATGGGGTTTTCTGCGAATGGTACACTTTGCAAGCGAGAGTTGGGAAATATCGACGTGAGTACTTTACTAGTAAAGGGTTTGAATTGAAAGCCTGCATAACACTAAACAGGCACGCCCCGCGCGCCGCACCGTGATCATTGAATTGTACCAAATCAACATCGCCCCATTGGAGATTGTCTATTGGACATAGTTCAATAGTTCGACCATCACCTCCCTGTGAGATTCGATTTGGGCGTTGCTAGCCCTGGCATTTAGTATATGTCTTTCTACATCGGTACTTTGCTGTCGTCTGCATACCCAATGATGCCGGGCATGAGCAGATCATTAATATTCAGCGAAGGAGTATCATAGATAACTAATAGGGATTAGTTATAAAACCTATACCTACCTACTCTGGCATTATAAGAGTACCTATAACGCCAGAGTAGGCATCGCGTAAATTGCCCAATGATCGGAGATCAAAGAATAGTAGGTACCTATCGTTTTATGCGACAACATGACGGACTATTTGCAAACGGGACATCTTGCAAGTAAACAGTTAACAACCTCAACTAGAGGATATGTTGGAACTTGGAACAAATGAGGAATCAATGTTCCAAATATCATTGAATTCCCTGTCTTTTTTTACGGGTGAAAAATGCCTTTACGCATTCCCGTCCACCCACGGGGGAGATGGCAGGGATATGTCCACATTCCCTGCGGCCCCTTCGCGCCCGCCATCCAACGGTGGCGACACGGCCCCTGGTTCCTCATCGCTTCACTGTGGGTGACGAAGCCACGACAAGGCGGGAACCTTCGGGGGGAAATTCACACACTTGCCCCAACACAAGCTTTCCCTATGTCATCAATATTAGTAGGTAATTGGCGACGAGAAATATGTGTTTTTTTTTCTTATTTAATATATCTGTGTATGATGAATCTTTATTCATGTACCTATTTTATGGTAGAAACAAATACTTATTTGTTAAATATGGCTTCAATTCTCATTTAGGCTTTTTTTAATTTCTTTATTTTTCGTGAAAGACATTTTACTTTAGAATTAGATCTATTTATTAATAAGATTTCTTACAAGTTTCATAACTATGAAAGTAATAATAATATAATTTGTATGTGTCAAATTATATAATTTTTATGAAATGATGATCGATTGGTCTGTGAGAAATTCTTTCACTCATTAGTAAGCCTTGGCGAGCAGCAGCAATGTAAGTTTTGTGATAAATGCACTTACATTACCTACGTGCATCTTTAATATTCTTGGAAAGTGTGTAATATTTTTTTTATATATATATTATTTTGACGGAACTAGCCCGAGGCCCACCTGATGTTAAGTGGACTAACCTCTGCCTATAATAGACGCATTTCGTCAACGACGAATTGCACTGTGCCCGTCACACTGAGACGTCCAGTTGTTAGGTCTCATTAGCATGTAATTTTTCTGGCTCTCAAGGACTGCTGCCGGAACACACCGATAGGTGCTTGGCGACTGATTTTCTACTTGAGGGTGGTCGCTAGCCAGGCGGGCATTCACAAAATGCCCTTCCACCATGCAAATATTATTGTATATACAGTCAGCAGAGATCGTTTCCGCATGGATAAAATAGATGCTGTTTGGAATATTGGACAAGGAATTCTAAAATATGTGTCACACTACTTTTTATGTTTACCACACTTAGGTAGGTTTATCTTGGTCCATGACATTATGACATACAGTAAATTTATACCCATAATGTACGACATTGTATTGTAGCCTATGTGGCAACCTCAGCTCATAATAATTATTATGTTAAATTATGTAGGTAACAACTTATTATGAGAAGAAAACATTTTAGTTTACTTCGATGTACCTTTTGCATAAACTGCGTACCTACATATCAGTAGTCGTAGAATTTACTAAAAGAATATGCTTTTTTCTATGTGGCTGTTAAATTTCTGGGATTAACAAAGTTTCATACGAAGAAAAAAAAATATAGACATAGTGTCTCAACTACCAAAAGATTGCTGAGAAAATAGTTTATCGTAAGATTTATAATGCAATTACCGAGCAAGTGCAAGTCGTGCGTTGCTCTATTAGGATTCCGTATCGAGGAAACCCTTGAAGAAAAATGGGAACATTATCATTCAGTAGGCCCCTGATCCCTCCTGGGGAGCTAGGACATCCACATGGTGCTACACCTACAATTTTGTATATTTTGATTAATGAATATTAGCATTTGCTAATAACGCAAATTTATAACGCGTTATTAGCATTTGCTAATAACACCAATTCATAGTCACGGCTAGTGAGCCCCACCAACATAACAGGCGGGAACCGACGTAACTTAACCAAACCTAACAAAAAAAACATTTTACAGTTTGCCTGAAAAATAATTATATTAAATTGATATTTAAATATTTCTTTTTAAATAATTAGATGAAATTTCTACCTATATAAATAATTTGTGATTCTGCTTGTAAGCTCTGACGTACCTTCGCGCGGAACTATACAGCAAAGCGACATAATCGAGGCTCCGTTTGGCTTTTTGAGTACGGAACTCTAAAAATAGCCCTTATTAGATAACGCCCGAAGCACTGTCGTTTATTTCCTTAACAAACTGTTGATGTATGTATACAAAAGTCGTTTAGAGTCGTAGGTACTTTGGTAAATACTGCAATAAAACCAAACAGACATGTCTCTGTAAAAAGTGCTTTCTTTCAATCTGAATTTACTAGAACTTTGTTTTTCCAGTCGACCAGTTAGTGCTGACCTGCACGGACTACATGTTCCCCTCGGCATCGGCTGTACAGGCAGTCCTTACAATGCTGGTGGAGAGGATGTTGCTTCAGCCAGAGATACAAGACAAAATCCATGAGGAAATCGACCGCGTGATCGGCAGGGACCGTCTTCCGACTTTGGACGATAGAAAAGAGTGAGTTCTTGATAGAAAAGAGAGTCTTCTAATGACTTGGAAGGTTGCAAAACCATTATATCGAACTACTGCTAATAGAGGAATAAATCCATACACAATACATAGATATTTTTCTACACTCGGGTGACATTGTTTGGGTGTATTTATATTCGTGGCGTGCATGAAAACGCTAGAGCAGAAAATTACGACTTAGGGGCCTTCAAGAAGAGAGCATATTCCCTCCTCAAAGGCCGGCAACGCAACCTCGAGATCTCTGGTGTTGCAAATGTTCGTGGGCGACCGAACTTTCGCAACACTCCTCACACCTCAGACGAGGCAATGCTCAGGCGTGTCCTGCGAAAGATATTCATCCCGGTAAATAAAACTCTCACTCGAATAGCTAATCCATATTATTATAGCATTATAAGACTGGTTTCCCCATGTTTTGTTTATTATTTTCGTCAGTCATGCTCAAGCCACAATAGCCCGTAACAGTCCTGCGTATTCCCGTAAAAAAATGGTATTGCATTTCGGTGAACGAGAGCAATACAAGTTTCGTTTCGGTAGCGGTTTATTCTGTGGTAGCGGTAGATACAAAAATGGCTGGTATGGAGTCCTTTATGAGAGTCGACTGAGCTACCACTATTCTGTAGATTCCACACTCAGATGCATAAGTAGGATGAATCATTATTGCCATTGCTGCGTGAGTATGAGTGTTCAAAGATCACCGCCGCAGGTAGGAACCAGCAGGGTTACCGCCGGCGGATCACATCCTGACTTATCAAAGTTGAGTGGATTAGATACAGCGGTTGAACCCCAAAAAAAGACCACTGTACGTAAAAGGAAACAACCCGATTATTTACACGAATGCGGGTGTTTCAACGAAACGAAAGAAGTTCGGTCATAATTGAGTCGTATTGGCTCCTTATTGGAAATATATGCTATTTCCAATGAACAACTTATGAAATAAATGCAGGAAAACATACAGGAAATAAAGACCGAAATTTCTAAAATAAAATCATCCAATGAACTAGCCCTTAACTTAAATAAACAAAATATTACACAAATTAACGACATAAAATCATCCATATCCAACATAATTTCCGAACAAGTTATACTGAAAAGTACTGTGACAAAATTACAAACACAGATTAATGTTGGTGAACAGAAAATAATATCACTGGAATCACAAATTTACAACTGTCAACCAACCACCCAGACGTCGGCATCTATTTTTGAACATCAACTCTCTTTAAATGAAGAAATTATTAAGGAAGTACAAGACCGTAAAAACAGAGAGAAGAATATTATTATAGTGGGCGTGCCGGAGCAAACATCTTCTAGCACAGACGAAAGAATGTCTAAAGACGAAATTAAAAATAACTTCTGCTGTGAGGAATGTTTCCCTAAGCCAGCGAAAATTATTAGAATTGGCAAGTATTCAGCAGAAAAGAGTCGTAGACTTAAAGTTTGCTATGATGCAGTTGAACCCGTTAAAGAACTTCTTCGCAATAGAAATAAACTACCTACAGATATAAAATTATTTTCGGATCAGACACCATCGCAACAAAAATACCTACGAAACCTGCAGGAGGAACTGGCTCGACGTCAAAATGAAGGAGAGACTAATCTTACTATAAAATATATGAATGGATGTCCCAAAATAACAAAACTAACTCCAAAAAACTAAACACAAATGCTATAAATCCTCCTCCAATACAGATACCCAATACAAGTGCCTCCAATACAAATACCCACCAATTAATTACTGACTACCAAAATCTAGAAACAGGGAAATCAAGGCTCAGATTTTTCTATCTAAACGCTAGAAGCATACGAAAAAGAGGTAAATTTGATGAATTTAAATGTATATTGCGAGCATTACCTAAAACTGTTTATGTTATTCTACTCACAGAAACATGGATTGCCTCTGAGTCGCAAGCTCTCCAGCTCCAACTAAACAACTACACACATTACTACAATTACCGTACTGATATCAGAGGCGGTGGAGTGTCTGCTTATGTGCACAATGATCTCAAACACAGCCTTATTGATTCTACATATTCAGATAGAAATAACTACTTATGGGTACGACTAGATCGATATGCATTAGACGTCGGAGTTGTATACAACCCTGGAGACACTAACTATAAAAACTTTCTTGATGTTTATGAGTCACAACTCCAACTAAACAAAAGAGCTATTGTCTTCGGAGATTTTAATATTGATTTGTTAACAAATGATTCAAAATCAAAGCTATATAAGGAGATGACGAAAGAAACGGGACATGTACTTCTAAACAGAATCAACAAAAAATATTGCACTCGAGATTCATCCACAAAGAAATCCATTATAGATCATGTTAGCACTAACCTTAAAAATGACAAATTTCACATGGCAATTATAAATTCATCTATGTCCGACCATAAACAAATATACTTGGAACTGAAAAAAACAAAGCCTCCTAAGAAGAAAAAAACTCAATATGAAACCATAAATTATGAGACCCTATTGAAACGCTCAGAGGACACACCATTTGACGACTTGGTTAACAATTACTCACAGTTAGAAAATGTGATAAAGTCTCTGATTAATGATACCAAAATCATAAAAACCAAAATCCTTAACACACCACAACAGGACTGGATAAACAAAAATATAATCAAGAAAATAAATGAGATAAATACCTTATGGACTCAAAACAAAACAGACCCAAACGACCAAACCTTGGAAAGTAACTTTATTATGAAAAGAATTAATGTTGCGAAATTAATCCAAGATACTAAGAACTCCTACTACATCAAAGAATTGACAAATTGTAACAATAAACCAAAACGAATGTGGAATCTTATAAATACGCTAGCAAATAATAAATACAAACAAAGTTCTGCTCCATCAAAACTTCTAATAAACTCAACCATTGTTGTAGGTCCAAGTGATATCTGCAATAAATTAAATAAATACTTTGTCACTATTGGGTCTTGCCTAGCAAATGAAATTCCCAAAATATACCATAATATAATATACCAAGATAACTCTATTTTAGCATTACCAAAAAAAACCTTCTAATGGAACTCAACTATATATACTTGAGCCATGTACATCTACTGGTATTTTTAAATTATTAATAATTTAGATAGTAATTGCAGTACGGGGCTCGACGGAATAAATACTAAAGCAATCAAATGCATAAAACACAGCATTTCTAATATTTTAACTAAATGTTTAAACCAACTACTTTTGAATGGTGAATTTCCAGACACTCTAAAAATAGCAAAAGTTACTGCAATCCATAAGTCGGGATCAACATTGAATCCAAGTAACTATAGGCCTATTTCAGTTTTGCCAGTTTTGTCCAAAATACTTGAAAAATTTATTCACTACAGATTAGAAAAATATTTGAACTCTTTCAACTTTCTCTCACAGCGACAATATGGATTTAGACCAAAAAGCAATGCCCTAACAGCGACCATAGACCTAGTAACTAAAATAAAACAAAATATTGATCAAAAGAAAGTAACTCTGGGTGTTTTCATAGAATTAAAAAAAGCGTTCGATACAGTTTCACATAAACTATTAATAGAAAAATTAGAGACTTTAAATATCACTGGTAAGGCTTTAGATATATTAAAATCCTATGTGTCCAATAGATCTCAAGTTGTCAAATTAAATAATAATCAGAAAAGCGAACCTTTACCAATAAAATGTGGTGTCCCGCAGGGATCCATATTGCGCCCATTACTTTTTTTTAATATTTATCAACAACATACAAGACACAGAACTCATCATCCGCGTATATTGTAAGATGGCCTTTGCATCTTACAATATACGCGGATGATACATGTCTATTTTACTTTGGGCCATCAATAAACGATCTTATTTCACAAGCACAACACGACCTTAATAGCTTATTTATATGGTTTCAATACAACCTACTTACTATTAATATTTCTAAAACATGCTACATAATATTCAAATCAAAAAACAAACAAATTCCGCCACACTCAACCCTTACAATAAATAACATTCCACTTGAAGAGAAGAATAGCGGAAAATATCTGGGCTTACATATAGACTCGAAATTAACATGGAACACTCACCTGGAACACATAAAAAGTAAACTGTCATCAGCCATAGGCTCACTCCGCCACATAGTTCGATCCATACCGCGCAGTTTACGAATAACCATTTACAACACTCTAGTCAAACCACACTTGCTTTATTTGGTTGAAATTTGGGGTAATGCCGCAAAAACAAATCTAGCAAAGCTCCAAATTAAACAAAACAAATTAATAAAAATGCTTTTCAACTATCCGAACCTAACACCGACTCATAAAATATTTACCGACACTGAAATAATGAACATAATCCAATTATATACATATAACACTTGCATTTTAATCAGGAAAATTTTAGACAAAAACATACGCACGGACACTACAAACGTAGTTCCCGAAGAGCTAGTTTCTTAGTTTTGCCATAGATAAATGAATTTATCTATGGTTTTGCCAAGGATCCGTACTAACTATGGCCGGAAAACAATAACGTACGATGGAGCAAAACTTTACAGTAAAATACCCACTCACATTAAAAATGTACACTCATTCAACGTATTTAAATCTAAATTGCACGGCTACATTTTAGCATAACAAAATAAATGAATGAGTACCTTCCCAATTACGACGATGTACCTAATATTGTTTTTTAATTTCTCTCATGTAAGTGACTTGTTATGGGAATAAATATCTTTAAACCTATTAGCGTTATGGAAGCTACGTAACCAGATTTCGAAGCAGTGATGGCTCAGTGGCATTGGCTATGGACTGCCGCGCAGCGGGTCCATGGTTCGAATCCCGCCCAGAGCTTGAGCTTCACCGCATGGTGGAAGGGCATTTTGCGAATGCCCGCCTGGCTAGCGACCACCCTCAAGTAGAAAATCTGTCGCCAAGCACCTAACAGTGTGTTCCGGCAGCAGTCCTTGAGAGCCAGTGAAATTACAGGCACATGAGACCTAACAACTGTACGTCTCAGTGGGACGGGCGCAGTGCAATTCGTCGTTGCCGAAATGCGTCTGTTATGGGCAGAGGTTTTTTTTTTTTTTTTTTTTTTTATTATATAAATCTACACTCCACAGACTCCAGGGTCCGTGCCTTTTTTTTAATTATGACCATATTTTATTTACAAACTAGATACTTACAATATATAGGAAACATGCAACATTCTAAAAGAGAACAGTGTTAAAAGAACATTTTTTTTTTTTCCCGATAATTGTCATTACCACTTGCATCCAGAGCAGACCAGTGTCCTCTAGCAGCACCCGTTCACGAGTTGACGCATGTGCCAGCCATCGCCTTCCTCAACCATTTTTGAGGGAAGATGGCGACCCGACACACAACACCGCCGCTAGACAACACCTTTATGTGAGCTTGACCGCTCTGGATACCCGTGCCAACGATTACAATTTGGGATTACTCTACTTTTTTGTGTCATTCCCCCACGTCACATTGTAACAGGGTCTCCATTACCACGCTGTTTCGATCTTTGATCGCCATTTTGAGGTTGTAATTATGGATGGTTTTTGGTGTCGCAACCATCGCCTTTCTGACAAACCGTCCTATGGCGTCTTCTTCGTCATCTGCGTAGTATGTGAAGGTTCCAGTATGCCGTGAAACTGCAACGACTGCGTGCGGGACGCTCTCGTGCAGCTTCATGCTGCTCTTGGTCTTGATGGCGATGACCGACTCGTATGTCAGTCCCTGAGCTTCGTGGATGGTAAGGGTGCGTGATCCCCTTCCCTCTCCGTAGCCCTGGCTTGTCAGGGTCTCCTTTTCTTCCTGGGTGTGAACCAGGAATAAGGTGTTGGGGAGAGACTTGAGAATTTTCGCACCCGTGTACCTTTCAAGCTTCAGGGACTTAATACGGGGAGCTGAGGAGTATATACCAGAGTATATTTCCCTCAGTGCGTACGCGACATCCATTGGGTTCCGATGCGTGCATAACAACTCCTGGGTGATGTTTGTGACCAGGTTAGGGCGGTTGTACCTTAATACGAAGAGATTATCTCTATCGATGTAAGGCAGCTGATTGACATCTCCGATGAGGACAAGTTCACCAACTCCAGCCAGCCTGGAAGCCATGACTATGGCTCCGAAATGGTTCATGAGAGCTTCATCCACTGTGAGGCGGCTGTAGCTCTCAGTCCTTTTAAAACCATTTACGAGGACAGAAGCCATTGTGCGCACCTTGGTTTTCACTAAGTCTCCGATTCGGTGCGCAAGCTTCTCCCTCAGGTCTTTTGCTGCTTCTGTAGTTGTTGTGATAATGATGTCCTTGTCCACATCGAATTGCCTTACCACCCAAGTTGTTTTACCACATCCTGGAACTCCATTTACCCATTGTATTTTCGGTACTTCCCAGTGTTTCCAGAATGCTTCAATGTCCGCTCCCCCCAAAATAGATTTCGCCATTTCGAGGATACGGTCATCTAACATTATTTTGGTGCACTGGGCCGTTACTACTATTGGGTCATTTTGTGGTGTCGCGTATTTAGGCCTACCTAGTCGCTCCGTTTCTCCCTCGTCCAGGGACACAAATCCGCCTATTGCATTGTATGCCGCCATATACTTACCTGACATTTTCCCCTTGATGACCTGGGCTGTGTCGTTGTTGTATATAGCGGCTTCTGCCTCTTCGAGTCTCACCTTTAAAAGGTTTTCATTTTCTAGCCTGAAGGACTGCAAGATGTTTTTGCAGTTTCTATGGTTGATCTCTCTGGTCGCCCTTGTAATGGCTAGAAATTCTAGGAAGGCATTAGCTGCATGGCTCGTTGGTTCCTGTGCGGGGATATATTGGGGCGGACTGACCTGTCCCATGTCGGCTCTCGTCCGGATAGCTTTTGATGATGCTGCTTTGCCACGGGATGGTGGTTTCGTGGGCATTGGGTTTCGGGGTTGGGATGGGTGTCGGAATAAACTTCCTACTGCTGTACCGAAAGCTGTCAGGAATGCGGCGACTCGGCCACTGCTCTTTTTTGGGCTACACTCTTGGCTTTTTTCCGCCTCTGTTCTTTCTTGGAGTCTTTCTGAACCACTTTTGGTATTTGAGCTCGGAATCGGATGTCCCCAACAATCAGTTGCATTGTTGTGTATGGGGTTTTTGAGGTAACTAAGATTTTCTCCTCTGTCTTCATACACAACTACCTCATGGTGTTCTGAGGCTTTAATGCAACCAAGTTGGTCAGCAACTTCTCCCTTTGAGTGTTCTATTACCATTGCGTCTACGCTTATCACTCGGGCTCTCTCGGCATTTTCTGCAATACTTGAGAGCAACGCACATGCTTGAGCAAAGGGCGTCTTGTCCGTCCACTCGATTAGTACGACTGTCCTGTTTTTCAGTCGTACTAAACGACATGGATTTCCCATGACAATCTTCACTGGCATCGCGTTGTACGTTTTACGCTTCATGGTTGTTTTGAAGCTGCTCCCATTCAGCAGGCAAGCTAACCCGTGTGATAATCGGACGCGGCTCTTGGCTCCAGCATGGCAGAAGCTTATTCCGAGTCTCTCTTTACTGCCTTCCATAAAGAGAGCAACGCCTCGGATGCGAATCCCAGGCTCTCCTTGCTCTCCACATGCCAGCAGTTGGGATATTTCTGTATTTTTTTTCGTGACGGGGATGTGTGGGGCTATGATTTGGGCAGGAAGGGTAAGCGGGCAGAGGTTAGTCCACTTAACATCAGGTGGGGCTCGGACTAGTTCCCTCACAATAACATAAAAAAAAAAAAATATGATCGTGGAACAATGAACTCCGTTACAAAAAGACGTCATCAATTGAAAATTGTAAAGCAGACCTGACAAACATAAAACTAAATACAAGTACAAATTAATTAAAAATTTAATAACCCGGCTGCAAATTATTTATTATCATAGAGCGTTTTATTGTTCCATTGAAATTAAAACTGCAGATAAGATATATTTATAGAATTGTTTGTTCCATTCCCACTAAGTGGACTGACGACATCGTTAAAGTCGCGGGTAGACAATGGTGGTTACAAGCGGCTAATAGCCGTTCTTTGTGGCGTTCTATGGGGGAGGCCTTTGTTCAACAGTAGACGTCTTCCAGCTGATGATGATGATAATGATGAATTGTTTCATAAAGCCCTTCATTTTGATAACCAACGATGGGTTCGGGAGTTTTTTTTCTCATAATATGCGTCTAAAATAAGCCAGTCTGTTTTATTTACTTTTTTATGTACCTGTGTCACCTGCGCTATCAAGACGAATCTGATGAAATATTATACATTAAAATTGGTTGAGCCGTTTAGAAATTATGGTGGAATAAAGAAACTCACAAACATTCATTTATACTTACGTACATATATACCTACATGAACCCAAAAAAACATAACACTCTTTTTTTTGGGTAAAAATTCTTTATTTCAAAGATTTTTAATATTATGTTGTCTTAGGTTTTCGCGATTATTACACATAGTAATTAAACAACTTTAAACGGTTTAAATCGCGTATATTTATCATTATTTTTGTCCCGACGTTTCAAACACTTTGAAGTGATCGTGGTCACGGGGTGACTGAAAAAAAATTAATGATAAATATACGCGATTTAAACCGTTTAAAGTTGTTTAATTACTATTTTTAATATTATGTTATTTTTATATTCACAAATTTTTTAAGCGAAATATAGTGCACATAATATTGACGTGAAGTAGTGGCTTTACCATTGCGTTTCGATCGATTTGTGGGAGACTGGTATGCAAATTAATACGTATAATCTAACTATCCTGAATCCGCGAAACCTACTTACACGGAGAGTTAAATAAGACGGAGAATTAAAAGAGTTTAATAAGAATCCCATGTCTTTTTTTATTCTGTGTCTGGAAATTTCGTTACCTATCTTCGGTGTCTTAGTGTTTGAGGCACCCGGTGCGTGAAATTGGGGGTCTTGCGTTCAATAAGATAAGATAATATAAGATTTTTAACCCAAAAAAAAAGATTTTTTTAACCAATTTGGTGATTTTCACTTAACACGATTATAGTAAGCACTATCGCGCTTATTATATTCATATTTAAAAATATTTCATGGGTTGCTAAACATCTCCCGGGCCACATGCTCACTTGAATAACCATATTTTATTAACTTTGACCCTTTGATCACAATACCAACTAAAGGTAATTGTTCAGTCAAAGATGGTGATCAAGCTTAACGTAGAATGGAAACTGGTTCTCAAAGACATCTGCAGCAACACACAGTTAGGTGCTTGGTATCAGATTTTCTATGCATGCTCTTGATTGAAAATGCCCTACCACCATATTGAAATTATTGCCATTCAAGATAACAACAGGGACGTTTCGATCTGCCCTACGAAGCGCTTGAAAATACCACTAGCAAGCATCCATCCAAACAACTCAGCCGCTGAAGTCAGTTTATTGTTAATAGATAATATTACCGTGGTTAAGGTACGACCTCTAATTATGTAAATATAAGACATACATAAGTATAGATAATTTTGCCGTTTTGTGAATGCCTGGTGGCTGCCACTCTAATCTAGTTATCAGTCACAAAGCACGTAACGTTACAAAACATCTTTTTGATATCTAGTTCATTTGTGCTTAAGAACAATAGAAAAACTTGCGACTGCGAACATTTTATGCGATTGGATTCAACGCTCATCGATTATTCTCTTGAATATCACTAGTAAAATAAACACGAAAGTTTATAATACGGGCATCCACTAGGCTCTGATTTCAATCTTGACGATTACAATTATATTATTTCAACTTATTCCGAATACTGATTAGGCATCTGACAGGACTAAGACCAATTTTAGTCAAGTTTTAATCAAGTTCGTGATATGGAATCGGCCTTATTAACATTTGTTCAAATACCTAACTCTTAGTAACACTTAGGTACCAGTTTCAAGTTTTATGCATTCAAATTGCTAGTATCCTCCCAAAAAAAAAAAACAATATTAATATTTTTCAAAAACTATAATTTTATTGAACTTACAAATACGGCTTAGGAATTCGGAAAACACATTCTGGCAACATTCTCAAATTGCATTAATTTTCCTCTGTTGAGGTTTTGTGTTTCAAGTGAGCAAATATCGCGGACCGTAATTCGTTAGAGTATTTGAAATATGTACATAAGTTTAGGTACAAGTTGAAAGGTTGAGTACCTCGAACTTATTTTTTAACCTTACTACGTCATTTTTAGGGTGCCGCACCCAAAGGGTAAAAACGGGACCCTAGTCCCGTTTTTCATAGGAACCAGTACTTACTGAGACTTCGCTGTCCGTCCGTCTGTCACCAGGCTGTATCTCAAGAACGGTGATAGCTAGACAGTTGAAATTTTCAAAGATGATGTATTTCTTTTACCGCTATAACAACAAATACTAAAAATAAAATAAAATAAATATTTAAGGGGCTCACATACAACAAACTTGATTTTTTTACCTTTTCTTGCTCGATAGGTGCTTGCTAATAACGCATAACGGTGACAGGTAGACGCTTTAGCTATTCACAGAATATTTAGTTACGGAACCCTTCGTGCGCGAGCCCTACTCCCATCTCGTACAATATTTTTTATCATAGAACGCATTGTTATTTTTTTTAACTATGATCTCGGTGTGACGTCGCTGCAAATACCAACTACCTAGCTAAAAGTTACCGATGATCATGATTTTCGTGATTATGTATGCGTAAGAAAATCTCTTTTATTGTATGGTATTAATATAATTAATTAAAATAAAATAAATCAAAGGGGGCTCTTTGATTTATTTTATTTTAATTAATTATATTAATTTAAAGAGAACTTTATATTATAAATTAATTTTATTTAAAGAGAACATAAAACTAAATGTTCTGTGAATAGTTAAAGCGTCTACCTGTCACCGTTATTAGTATCGAGCAAGAAACAGTAAAAAAATCAAGTTTGTTGTATGGGAGCCCCCCTTAAATATTTACTTTATTTTAGTATTTGTTGTTATAGCGGCAATAGAAATACATCATCTATGAAAATTTCAACTGTCTAGCTATCACGGTTCTTGAGATACAGCCTGGTGAGAGACGGATGGACGGACGGACGGATGGACGGACGGACGGATGGACGGACGGACGGATGGACGGACGGACGGATTGCGAAGTCTCAGTAATAGGGTCCCGTTTTCACCCTTTGGGTACGGAACCCTAAAAAGGATCATGGTTTTATGTGGCTCCATGTATATCATGCAAGTGCTAAGTGCTAATTTTTTATAAATGTGTTTTTTGAATTCCGAAACCGTCTGTGAGAATTTAGTTTTTTTTTTTTATGCTTTATAGGTTAGCCTTCGACCACTATCTCACCTGATGGTAAGTGATGATGTGGTCTAAGATGTTGTTCAGGCTAACCTAGAAGTACTGGCTCTCAAGGACAGCTGCCGGAACACACCGTTATGTGCTTGGCGACAGATTTTCTACTTGAGGGTGGTAGCTAGCCAGGCGGGCATTCGCAAAATGCCCTACCACCATGCTATAACGA
Organism: Plagodis pulveraria; assembly: GCA_963890685.1. Classification (NCBI taxonomy): domain Eukaryota; kingdom Metazoa; phylum Arthropoda; class Insecta; order Lepidoptera; family Geometridae; genus Plagodis; species Plagodis pulveraria. The sequence goes on from OY982959.1 coordinate 10,916,864, forward strand.
CTGCCATCTTAAGACTACAACCGGGACCGACGGCTTAACGTGCCGTCCGAAGCACGGAAACGCTCAGTAGTAATGTCACTAGCGGTCACCCATCCAACTCATGACCGCACGCGACGTTCGCGTTGCTTAATTTTGCTGATCGGTTAAGAACAGCTAAGTAAACTTCGCAACGAGCGCTTCAAAAGAGATTGTATTTGTTGCAAGGATTCTACGAACAATTTGGATGCTTAAGTATATAACGACTTATTCGTCAACTCGCGAGCGTGAAACTCGCGAGTGCACGCGAGTTGGCACCTTCCGAGTTTACCTATTTTTTTTGTCGTCAACTCGCGCGCACTTATAAAGTACAGTCATATACAAAAGGATAAAAACTAGTTAAATATCGACTAACCAAGAAAAAGAGAGAGATAGATACATAGAAAATATCTTTATTTGACATGTCCTGCCTTACGTATACAAAATAAAGCCACTAAGATGTAAGTTGGTACAGACAAAAGTATGGAACTGCTAGTTCATTAATAATTATTAACAATATCACAAATCATTAATGTCAATAATTTGGTCTGTTGCCTGTAATGTTAAAATCTAAATAAAAATTGTCTAAAACTAAGCAAATAAAACAAACAACAAAACATAATATTAAGTGAAGCAAAATTGCTCCTTATTATCTTAATATAATTAAAATAGTAATCGACGAGTATAGTTTGGTTAATTATTTATTTTTCGATAAAATTAACTCACAACATAATGTTGTCCTAGATTTGCGTGATTATTACATATAGTAATTAAACAACTTTAGACGGTTTAAATCGCCTATATTTATCATTAATATTGTCCTGACGTTTCAAACACTTCGCAGTGATCGTGGTAATTGACATTGTACTATACAAAATACCGATCTAAATATTATACTGTATTTACCTGACCGTGATACAAATTGTTAACAAACCATAACAAAGGGTATTAAAGATGTCATATTTTAACACCTAAATTATATTACAAAATGCATTAATTAAAAATAAACACTAGCATACCTGTGCGAGAAGAAAAAGTTTTTCAAGCAGTTTACAATGCTTTCCATGGATAAGATCACCTTTAATAAATGCGTTTAAACAAATTTTAATTTATAAATGTAGAATAATGTATGTGGTATTTATTTTATTATGAAGTAATCCTTTTATAAAATATGTTATAATATACTGATTCTAACTAAGCAAAAAGTTAAATCATTAGTATTGTGAGGTTAAGTTTATAAACTTAACCTCACAATACATCTAAATCTCTAAAAACTTCCACATATTATTTTTTTTTATTCAATAAATAGCAGTCTCAATACTTAAAAAAATATGTAATGCTCTAAGATCACTTAAACAATGGTGTCTAAGCGGTTTTGCAACAAGAATTAGATGGAGACATAAGGGATATCTTGCCTCATTGGCCGCGTCCCACTTGTGTGCTTCTATTTTGTATAAGTCTGGTATGGTATACAAAATAAACATATTTTCTATCTTTTAAATATGATTACAAGCACTATCGCGGGCTGAGCGAAAATATATTTAAAAAAATATTCGAGTACAAAATTTTATGCCCAAGGAGCTTTAGGCATCCGACGCGATATCGGAAGACGTGGGTTTGATTCCCGCCTTGGGCATAAAATTTTGTACTCCAATAATTTGTTAAATATATTTTCTTTCTTCCTATTTTTCTGGATAGTCGATACTTAACTGGTTTATACTTTTTTACTTGACTGTTGTTCATAATGTATGTGCGCCCGAGTTGACGACAGTAAAAATAGGTTAAATCGGAAGGTGCCAACTCGCGCGCACTCGCGAGTTTCACGCTCGCCAGTTGACGAATAAACCAGTATAACTTGCACTGTTCACTTTATGATAAGGTATATGTAAGCCAATAATAAAATGGTTACAATCCTGTTAATAGTTTCGGAGAAATGCGTGGACAAACATACATACATACTTACAAACATGTATAAAAATATACATACAATCATACCTGTAAAAAGACGTGTCATGTTTGTTCGGAAGCCACAATACTTAGACATGTGAATATATTTGGCATTTTAAATAATATTACTTACATACATGCGTGACAAATTGATAACCTTCTTTTTTAAACTCGGTTGAAAATACTTTTTTGCTTAAATCAGGTCTAACAGCCTCTTAGACAAAGTCGCTTACAACACTTAGAATTAATTATTATTTCCTTGAAAATAAACGCCGTTTATTTCCGAAACCTTCAATTAAAAATAATGGGGGTTAAAGTATGAAATTGCCGTATTATGGTAATAGGTTCGAATTGACATAGTACCTTCATGGTTTGAGATTTTTGAGTGAAACTTTTTTCACATGGTACCTTTGAGGTTCTTCTTTTAAAAAATGCGCAACATTTGATTATCGACTTTCAGTTGTTTTTTTTTTATATTCAGCTTAGACAAGAAAGATGGAGAGGTACTTCGAACATTCGAGTGTGTCAATTTCATACTACTCTATATTTCATCGCATTCCAAAACCCATGAAGTATACTTACATACTGTAAAAGCTTATATAACGGCAAAACCTGGGTTTTACTTACATCTTCAGATTTACCAACATAAGTAGTTAGCTACCTACATGTAAGGATTTAATTAAACGTAAGCATTACTTACATTTTATATTCGGTCGGAGAATTTTCTGGTGTCAAGATCCAAGGGTCAAGTGAGTTTTTGGTGATTTTGATAATGATATCTAATAATATTGTATGTTCCATATTCAGCCTGCCATACACGGAGGCCTGTATTCGAGAGATGATGCGCCACGAAACGCTCGTCCCTCTCGGAGTGCCGCATCGTGCCATGCAGGACTGCAAGATAGCTGGATACGATATAATGGAGGCAAGTCATACATAACTACATTAGCAACTAATAATGAAAGTAGGTAAAATCAGTGGAAAAAAAGAATTTGTTTTCGTTGTGTTACACAAAATATGTGTAACATTATAGTGGAAAATGTTCCGTAGGTACACATAAATCTAAACATTTCACTGTTGATACATGCACAAGACGATGGCAACCCATCCAAGAGTTTTCTTAGGGCGTATTCCATTAGACGCTTTTTTTTTTTTTTTTTTTTATGCCTGATAGGTTAGCCTTTGACCACTTTCTCACCTGATGGTAAGTGATGATGTGGTCGATGATGTTGTTCAGACTAACCTAGAATTACTGGCTCTCAAGGACAGCTGCTGGAACACACCGTTAGGTGTTTGGCGACAGATTTTCTACTTGAGGGTGGTAGCTAGCCAGGCGGGCATTCGCATATTGCCCTACCACCATGCAAATGCTAATTTCGTTATTTTCGATAATATTGATCACATTCTGCGTCAATGGTTGTGATCACAGTGATCGTTTGTAACTGATCTCCCCTGTTCCATTTAGGATAAGAACGCTAAGAATACCACTAAAATTTGCCACTTCTGTCACTTTTGAAATTAGATGTAGGTAATTCAAACTGTTCCAGTAGCTTCATAGCGTTTATGGCGAAAATAATGCCAAGACCCAAGTGGAACAACTTTTTGAGAGTGTGATCGTTTTTATAATTATCCTTTATTTAATGTTGTAGGGTACCATGATAAGCCCCAATTTGATGATGCTGCATATGGATAAAGATACCTGGGGCGATCCTGAGGTCTTCCGCCCTGAGAGGTTCATCGTGGACGGACAGCTGTCCGTCGCTTTGGACAAATCTCTGCCGTTCGGAGCTGGTGAGGTTCATTTTATAGTTCATTCAATACGGTAAAAGGTAAAACTTCAATAGGAAACATGAAAACTTTAAAAATAAATCTGATGCGCCCATCGATCCATCAGGATCTCAACTGCTCAAAACCACTCTCTGTCATGATCTCAATATTTCTTCCCTTCAGTAAGGTAAGTAGATCGAAATGGACAGCTGAGGCTCTCTTTGGACAAATCGTTGTATTCATGTTATCTCACCCTGAAAGTGGGATTTTTCGGGATGGATATATATATAAGGACTTTTGGTATCTACTTATGTGTGGTTACTTAATGTGGTCTAAATAATCAATATTCATATATCAGTCTACACCATATAATGATAATTAAATGATAATAGATTAATCATAAGTACACCAAAATTAAACCCGCATTTTAATGTAAACTAATAACCAAAGTTTTATCATCTCGCAATCCTGTTTAAGCAAAATGACTCCAAATAAATCATTATTAACCCAAAGTAGTAAACGATCACCAAAAGTAGTAAATGATCACAAAACTTAATTTGCTATAATTCTTCGGGTGCATCGCCATGCCCCGGCAGCTGCCGCGGCACGCTCGGATCGCTCGCTCGGCTCGCGCGTTGTTGTGGTCACAAGTAACTGCTCAGCACGCTCGCTTCGCTCGCTCGGCTCGCGCTTTGTTGTGGTCACAAGTAACCTAACGCTTCTCCTCGCTTCGCTCGTCGTCGCACCTAATAATGACTGAGATTTAGTGATCATTTACTACATAAATTGGTGACCATTTACTACATTTGGTGTTCGATTACAATTTTTGATAAAAGAATTAAGGATATGAAAGCATTTTATGGTGGTCATTATATTTAATCCCATAAAAAAAGAACAAAGAAGCACCACCGGGTCACTGCGCACTATTAAGGTAGGAACAGTCGGGTCGTCGACTCAACAAAAGATAAAATGTTCTAATATAACTATTTTCAGTAATTGTAGTTAATCTGTAGTAAGAAAAACCTCTGTCCTGACATTTGCAAAGCACATTGCACTTTCGAGTTTCGATAGTGACGTTAATTGTTTTTATTTACATCCTCCATGCCATTGAACCCGACCTGTTTATTAGGTACCTAAAGTAATTACCTACGTAAAATTTACCCAAATTAATGCTGTCTGCATGTAGGCAGAGTGAACGACTTGGAAGTAGGTAAGCAATATCACTCTGTGATATCACTTACATAATTAGTCAAGACTGTTAAGAGAAGTTTTGTTTCATGTAAAATTTGTTATATACAATGTATATTAGGTAGTATATTTGTAATCTTTGTACCTATACTGGTCAATAAAATTTTGTTACGTATTTGTTCACGTGTTTCGAACTTTTTTACATTTGGATAGCATTATATATATAGATTGAAGATTGATTATTGAAACACGTAAAATAAAATAATTTAAAAAGAAACACAATTAAAAGTAATGTAACAATGGGCGTTTTATATCTGAAAGCGAGGTAAGTACCATACGACACAACTAAGTATTGGTATAAAATAAATTTACCTACTGCAATATAGGTTAGTAGATAGGTGAGGTGTGTCCTCTGCTATAGGATACGTTGTCAAAATGAAATATTTCATAATAACAGTACTTATTCCGTCTGAGGTACATACACCCCAAGTAGCACAAAGTGGTCATATAAGAGATAAGAGAGCGTTATGCCTGTAGTGGTTGTAGGATAATGGTAGTTTTGCGCTTCTATACAGCATCTACACAGCTGGATTTGGCGCTGTGTTATAGTCTTTCTGCTGTGTATAAGCTTTAATATGTTGGTTTTCAATTGGCTAATACATACTTTTAACACAACATTTATTTGAAAGAATTATTAAATGTTTTAACAAGTGTGAAGTAATAAAGATGTTACAAATTCGAAAGACATTAAAACAATAATCACAAAATAATAATGTTGATCATTATCATCTATGGCGACAATTAATGATGTTTATTATGATATCTTAATTACGTATGCCATTACAAGATTTACATAGGTAGCGCAATTCATATAGAAATTAAAATATATTGATAATATACTATGTGCTTATGTTCAATCATGTAATTTTTTTTTTTTTATTATGAAGGAACAAGCGCGAGGCCCACCCGATGTCAAGCGGTATTCTCTACCTATAACAGATGCATTCCATCACAAGTGACGAACTGCACTGCGCCCATCACCTTGAGACATACCTGTTAAGTCTCATTTTGCCTGTTATTTCACTGGCTCTCAAGGACTGCTGCCGGAACACACCGTTAGGTGCTTGGCGACAGATTTTCTACTTGAGGGTGGTCGCTAGCCAGGCGGGCAATCGCAAAATGCCCTTCCACAATGCGGTGAAGCTCAAGCTCTGGGCGGGATTCGAACCATGGACCTGCTGCGCGGCAGTCCATAGCCAATGCCACTGAGCCATCACTGCTTCAATAATTCCGGTAAATGTTTTATAAATTGCCCAGAATCAAGTTTTTGTATTTAATTTTCATATTTCTTTAGTATTAAAACACTATAAACTAAATACTCACCTTAGTGTTAGGTCACACTAACACTTACAGAGAGGTAAGATCCAAGCAAGGCTAGCCTATCCGCAGCCGCACTAAGATAACTAAAACTAATTGTATTAAATCTGTAATTATTTTTCGGTTTACAGGCAGAAGGCTCTGCGCCGGTGAAACCTACGCTCGACAGTCCATGTTCCAAGTATTTTCAGCGTTCATGCAGGCTTTCCATGTCTCCACGGCTGACGGACGGCCTTTGAAGAAACCCGCTCCCAGGATGCAAGGCATCATCACCACTATACCCAACTACTGGGTTCGAGTCATGCCCAGAACGAAGGCATAAACAATTTTGCTAAGATTATGGACATTGAGGCCAACTTTTCTTAGGTGTATTAGGTATACTTTCACGAAAAATGTTTGACGTACATTCGCTCTATTGGTATTACGAATCGCAAAAAATAATCATGGTTATGTGAAAAGAAAATAAAATGTGTTGATCCCAGCTGTTTAAATTAAAAATAACATTATACATCGACATTTACTAACTATTTCTATGCTATGTCTTATTTTTCCTAATTATATCTAAATAAATATACGTACTATTCTTATTCAAAAGTTGCACTTATTTATTTTCTCATAGAATGTGATAAAAAGTAGTCATAGAATGTGATAAGAATTTACGGACAAAGAAAAGCAAAAGCATTGCGAGAGCGTTTGATGAATTTAAAATATTACAACACTCCATGCAGCAATGTTCCATGAAACGGCGCGGCGTGCTGGTGTTATTCAATACCTACTCTTTATACCACACCCACTAAGAAAGTGTCTCATTGCTCGTTCAAAAACTGGTTATAAAGACCGACAATTTTCTCTTATAGTTAAACAAGAATTGTAGGATATTCACCTTTTTTTGAATTGAAATTCTCGTGAGTTTCACACATATTTAAATATTATAAATTAAACCGGCAAAAAACACTCACGTTGAGGATCGAATACGTCGACCCGGGTTTCGAGCATATCAGATGCTCATCATCAGGGCGAGTGCGCAGCTGCGTCTGCGAGCTCCCGGCGGGCACTGACCCGCCGGGATTATTAATTTATAATATTTAGATATTCACCTTATTTATATCTAATAAAAACAAAAGAGATGTGACAAACTCCAGTGCCGTTAGTGCGAATAGATGGATATCATCCGCCTTTCAACGAACAGAACCAACTGCATGTGACTGTAGGCATATGCAACATAAGCGGATAATAAAATATTGCTTTTCTAAAGCAGATTATCAAGTAATAAATGATGAAATAGGAAGTGTTGACTGGGACATCCTGTTTGAAAATAATGCAGCTGAGTGTGCTGTTAATAAATTTTATAAAACTATCTACATCATCATATCCTAGAATGTACCATGAAAAATCATGACAAATTGCAGTTTTCCTATTTGGTTCAATTCATCCTGCCTAAAGCATGGATAAAATGGAAAATATATGGTAACTTATCAGATTTTGAGACTATTGCATTATATAGGCACAGTCTTTAAATTAATTCAGAAATATATTACAAAAGTTACATTATGAAAGTTAAAAATACTGTTAAGTACAACATAAAATATTTTTGGTCTTACATCGCAATTAGAATGAGAAAAAATGATGTCCCGAGTTGTAATAGCTATGAAGAAAAAACAGCAAGTGAGTCAGTAGATATTGGTACTGTACTACACACACAGTAGATATTGTGTAATACTGATTGGTAGTAATTCGAGTAATCTTTACTCGAATTACTACCAATCAGTATTTGAGCCCTAAACTATTACCGACGGATATAATGCAGATAATAAATTTTATATATGTGCAGATAACCACACGTCAGATTTAATTTTCAGTGATGTTCGTTTTACTATAGATAGTTTAAAATCGAAACTACGTAGGCTCGGTCCAATTAAGGGCGCTGGAGTTTATTATGTTTTACCATTAGTCCTAAAATACACCGCTAACACCATTTTGTTTTTCTATCCACCATATATTCAACCTATGCCTTCAAGAAGGTGTTCGTCCTCGTGTTTGGAAAAAAATCCGCATAGTACTGTATATAAAGAAGGATTAAGAAAGATGTAGCAAACTATCACCCAATCTCAATTTTGCCTGCCGTATCGAAGCTTGTTGATATATTTCACAAAGCTGCTGCTAAATGGCAGTGTACCAACGGATTCTAATCGCGACATCGTTACGTTTTCCTATAGAATTCAAAAAATAACTTGGCAGCAACCGCACTCTTTTTTTATCTCTAGCAGGAAGAAAGTGGAAAATATTAAAAAGAATAACAGAATCGTTCTGTATTATGATAACGGGCTACTGCGGAACCCTACATTGCCAGTGGCCCGACACGCGCTTGACCGTTTATTACCCTTTTTAAATTGGCCCCGTAAATCGTAATCGTTTTATAGGTCGACCTTCAGTACAATAAAATAATTAAGACAACCTGCAAGTCATTGCAGACTCACATGCAGTACAAATGCTCCAGCCCACTACCAGTTAGCAGCGTGCCCCATGCCCAGCATGCTGGCAGCAATGCCCCGTTGAATTGCAATGCATGTTCGTTGAGCCAAATAGAAGAATAGTTTTTTATAATAAATATTAATTATTTTAGAGTGTCTGCCTATTACGTTTCGAAAGATACAGCAATATGACAGATGGACGAACAGGCCGAGCGCCAGCGGCTTAGGTTCAGGCATACTTTCCTCCCAATTTTCACACCTTCTGATCCATCCTAGTAAAAAATATTATAGTGGCTTGTTTTTGTTTTATAAAGTCTATCTAGATTCCAATTTTCATCACTTTAACTTTTAAAACAATGACCTTCCATCTACGAATAAAATTTATTCGTAGCCTTCCATACAAAGCTTCATCCCCAATTTCAGTCATCACTGTCAAAAAAATTTTGAAGACAACATTTTTATTTTGAATGATCTATACGAATACTAATTTTCAGAACTGTAAGTTTAAAAACAAAGGACTTTCATACAAACGTTTTCACCCATTTTTACCCCCTTAGGGGTTAAATTTCTCGAAATCCTTTCTTAGTACAACCCTATGCATCAAGACAAATACACCCTCCAAATTTCAAGCCTCTGCGATCACAGGTTTAGGCTGTTTGTTGTCTGTGAGCCAGGACTTTGATTCTTATATTTAATAAAGAAAGATGTACAGCGCGGGCGGGAAAAGCTTTATGGAATTTACGGTTTGAACTCGATTTTCAATGAAAGGAGATTCGAAGCCTTTTTCTGGACTACGAAAAAAAAGCGCGGCAATTTGTTTTTGTTACATTTGATTTTTTACCATAACACTACGCTTTTAATGATTCCAAATAATTTTCCAAAATCATCTCTTAGTGAAAGTGATGAATTTATAATTTTGACGCCAACAGAAATAAAAAAATACAGCTTAAAGTCACAAAGAACTTACTTCCTGAAAAGTCTCGAGACAAATTTATACCAGAAAACTTATAATGATTTAATTTTACTCGTAGGTGTAGTTTATGCGTCAAGCAGGTCGTGTCCTCACATGCTATTACAGCTATGTACGTAACTACATACGAGTATAGTACCAATAAATATTAAAGCAATAAATACATTTCAAATATAAGTAGGTACCTCATATTAGCAGAAAACCATTTTAAAATGTACCTATGTACTCGAATATGTGAATAGCATGTTTGTTCGATCTATTTAGGTACAAGCTTATTTAATCTGGATTGACTTGTTATTTATTTATAGCGGATAGGCTAACCTTTGAACACCATGTCACCGGATGGTAAGTGATGATGTGGTGGAAGATATTGTTCAGAGTACATTTTCTCATATTATTTATATAAGTAGAGAATCTGTCACCAAGCACTTAACGGCGTAAGCCACTATGTGTCCTTGAGAACCAGTAATTTTGCATGGTGGTAGGGCATTTTGCGAATACCCGCCTGGCTTGCTACCACCCTGAAGTAGAGATAGATAGATAGAAACACTTTATTTGTATACCTTAAAAACATTACAATGAAAATTAACACACAAATTTCGTATACAAAAGGCGGTAGCAATTTCTTCCAGACAACCGAAAAGAAAGGTTTTTTTAAATATATTTTTGTGACGGAACGTGCACGAGGCCCACCTGATGTTAAGCGGTATCTTCTGCCCATAACAGATGCATTTCATCACAAGAACTGCACTGCGCCCATCACCTTGAGACATACATGTTCAGTCTCATTTTTCCTGTAATTTCACTGGCTCTCAAGGACTGCTGCCGGAACACACCGTTACGTGCTTGGCGACAGATTTTCTACTTGAGGGTGGTCGCTAGCCAGGCGGGCATTCGCAAAATGCCCTTCCACCGTGCCGTGAAGCTCAAGGCCGGATTTACAAAAAATTACCAGGTTGGCAGTTTACTACGTAAAAATAAAAATACTTAAATAAATACTTAAAAATAAAAACAAATTAAATATTAACGAAGTATTATTGAAATAAATACATATCTTAAAATATATACCTAGAATAAACATTACTTACATGCATTTTAATATAAATACATAATAAATACCTACATACATACACTGATATAAATATATACATACATGTATCCAAATACTACTTACACAAATATCATAAGTAATAACCAAGGAAATATTTTAGCTTAGAGTGGACATGTAAAATTCTTTGACTCTATTATTGAAAATGTATAATGACTGAGATTTTCGAATCGATACTGGCAGACTATTCCAAAGTCGAACAGCCTGCACTGAGAATGACAATCAATCCTTTCCAATCCGGTTTCCGCCCTTCCCACAGCACAGTTACTGCATTACTCAAGACAACAGATGATATACGTGCTGGTATGGAGGTGGGTGAGTTAACCGTGCTTACCCTTTTGGACTTTAGTAACGCGTTTAATACCGTTGATTTTGATATTCTCCTGAGTCTTCTGCGCTCTATTAATATATCTCATACCGTTATTGACTTTTTTCACAGTTACCTGTTTGGACGTCGACAGAGGGTTCGCCTTGAAGATTCATGTTCTTCATGGTATGAAACGACAGCCGGGGTTCCGCAGGGTGGTGTTTTATCTCCTCTTCTTTTTGCTGCATTCATAAACTCAATTTCTAAAGATATCACTTCGTCTTACCACCTTTATGCAGATGATTTACAAATTTATTCACAAGCATCTCATGACAAAATTTCATTCGCTATAGAAACAACCAATAGAGATTTAAAACAGATAGCAGATTGGAGCAATAACTTTGGTTTAAGGGTTAATCCAAACAAAACTCAAGTTATTGTCGTAGGCAGCTCCCGAATGTTGGCTAAATTGGACTGGGATACACTGCCTCCAACAGTTTTTGACGGTCTAGTCATACCTTATAGCAAACAAGTAAAAAATCTTGGGATAAAAATTGACCAATCCTTGTCATGGGGCCCTCAATTAGTAGCAATTAGTCGTAAAATGTTTGCTTCGGCAGGTTCTTTGAAACGGCTTCGTAATTTTCTTCCCACTGCTACTAAAGTTATGCGCTTGCTCAATCTCTTCTACTTACTATTTTAGACTATGCCGATGTTTGTTACCTTGATCGTAGGAAGGACCAGCTAAACAGACTTGAGCGTCTCCAAAACTTCTCAAGCCGAGTCAAGAAACTCAAAGCGTTCCTTGAGATAACGCGGAGAATGCTTGTGAATAAATTTGTAAATCATCTGCATAAAGGTGGTAAGACGAAGTGATATCTTTAGAAATTGAGTTTATGAATGCAGCAAAAAGAAGAGGAGATAAAACACCACCCTGCGGAACCCCGGCTGTCGTGTCACACCATGAAGAACATGAATCTTCAAGGCGAACCCTCTGTCGACGTCCAAACAGGTAACTGTGAAAAAAGTCAATAACGGTATGAGATATATTAATAGAGCGCAGAAGACTCAGGAGAATATCAAAATCAACTGTATTAAACGCGTTACTAAAGTCTAAAAGGGTAAGCACGGTTAACTCACCCACCTCCATACCAGCACGTATATCATCTGTTGTCTTGAGTAATGCAGTAACTGTGCTGTGGGAAGGGCGGAAGCCGGATTGGAAAGGATTGAGAAGATCGTTTCTAGTGAGAAAATTACTAATTTGGTTGTGAACTAAGAGTTCCAGGACTTTGGATAAAAAAGGGAGAATAGATATCGGACGATATTCTGAGGGATGTTTAGGGTTTAAGATTTTAGGTAACGTTATAATTTCAGCATCCTTCCACAATGAAGGAAAAACTCCTTCCATTATTGAAAAATTTAGAATGTGTAATAGAGCAGGAAGGATTAAATCAAGAATTGGGACTATCATATTGCGACTAATGCCATCGATACCAACAGCATTTAACACAACAAAGAGTACGCTCTTACTAACATCACTAGCCGAAAATTGAGAAAATCTAAATGGAATATAGGCGGGAGATGAAGTGGTAGAAAGAATATTAAGAGTATTTGCCTTAGTAGCTAAATTCATCCTAGTTGCTGTTGCAAAGTCTCTATTAAGAGAATTAATGTCCAAATCGTGAGAAACAGAGTTTTGTCGCAATTTACCGACTCCCAATGACCTTCGGAATTTCCAAACCTTGCCTGGATCGTCGTGGTTAACAGATTCATGAATGTGTCTGCGTTAAGCATCCCTACACACCCTATTGCAGTGATTTCTAGATGAATGGTATTTAGATTTATTCTCATCATTAGGACAACGCTTATATATATAGAGAATCGGTCGCCAAGCACTTAACAGCGTAAGCCAATATGTGTCCTTGAGAACCAGTAATTTTGCATGGTGGTAGGGCATTTTGCGAATGCCCGCCTGGCTACCTACCATCCTCAAGTAGAATAACTATCGCCAAGCACTTAAAGGCGTAAGCCGTAAAATAAAATAATGATCATATAATCTATTACTTAGCTGTGTCTTCCTATAATTATAGTACAAGTAGGTACCTACTCAAATAAAAACCTTCCTACGCGATATATATACAGCCATATAACAGGTGAAACTGTATACGGTTGTGGCTATACAACGTATGGTGACCCATAAGTACATTTTGGCAAATGATCATTGACCGGAAACAAGACGAGAATGATCTGTTCCTGCCGTAATCACATAATTGGGGAATTCCTCTTTGATCAGGCAACGCGGTCAGGTATTTTGTATTTGGGTACCTACCTACCTTCTAAGGTAGACGACATGCGACATGTTTTAGTCGATTCTAGTTCGGGAATCGGGATGTCACGGTATATTGATTATTTCGAGTACACGGACCATTCCCTCCGTTCGATAAATTTAACCTCCAGTTTAGGGCTGCCATCCGTCCGGGATTCCCCGGATTTGTCTTAGTTTAAAGGAAGGTCCGGAGGCGTCCGGTAGGGGCTTTCAAACAGTGCCCGGGTGAAACCTGGACAGTTCTGAATACAAATTAACTCTGGCGCTGCAAAATCTACAACCATAGAACGTCCCCCGCGTGAGCCGTGCTCCACCATAAAGAACTGCCAACGATCCCGATCATTCACTCACAATGTTTCCGTTTTGGCGCAGTTGGCGCTAGAATTCAACATTAATAATAATATTTCTAGGGTCTTAAGCGCTTTTTTCTCATTACCATAAGCTAAAACATCTAGCGAAATCTGGCGGAAACCATGATAATATTGCTTGATATTAGTTGGCAACCCAAGTTATAATGTGACTTTTTTCGCTAGTCTCGCGGCAAATGGACGAAGGAGAAAATCTCACTAAACAAACACTCGGTTTCGTCTCTGTTCGAAATAAACCTGAGCTACTTTGACTTTTACAAATTATGGTTGGAAAAGAAAGATCACTTTTGAAAAAAATTGAACATCTGAAAAATACCGAAATAAGTAAAAAGATCTTGAGCTCGTCCAAATTATAAACTGGTTACTTACGTTTAATTTACATTAAAAAAAATTGTTTTACGGTTTTGGGTACTTAACCCTTTGCTTTCCGAGATAACGAGAACAATAGCATTTTATTCATAAATGGACGATATCGTCCACGTGAATGTCTACGTAACCAAACAAGATGACTTAAATTTATGTAGCTTATAGTTTCTAGTTAGTAGTTATTTGATCATTTTAAATAATAAATTATTTATAAAACCAAAAATTATAATTTATTTTTAATTTGATAACGATTTTGAATAACGAAAGAGAAGAGTGAATAATTTTGTTTGTAACACTGTAGATTTTTCGCTAAGAAGCTGTATGAATGAAAAAAATATATGCACAATGTTTTCATTTGGCAACTCAATTTCACCTAAATGTCCGGGTTTTTTAAAGATTTTGTCCGGCATCGGTGGTTTAGGTGATGGCAACCCTACCCCAGTCCATTATCCATACCATCAACGGTTTCGACGCCGCGTATATTTTTTACCTATTATTAGATGCAGCTCCGAGACTTGCGAAATATGGTAATATTAAGAAAAATATCGGGCATGTGTGTCAGACCCGATGGTGGAGTTAATCATTGCATTACCTTTTTTTATAATTTTATGATACATTGTCATTGTCATCCTTCTCTCAACGAAAAGAAAGGGCAGACCACTTGTCTTACAATATTTACCAAATATAATTGTTATCGATAGTTCTTAATTCTATTAGTACCTTTATATACATAGATAGAAAAAAAATTAAAACAAAAATAAAAACAAAAATTTTATGGTAAAATTGTAATTCGAAAAGGATTATTTTTTATTTTAAAGTTTTTTTCAGCCATTTATTAAAAGAAGGTTACCGATTATTTCGTTTTTACGTACAAAATTAAATTCTTCTTTGAGTCCTTTTTGTTTCGAAAGTATATCAAAAAGTTTATTGCATTTTTTAAAGTGTGATACTTATTTTTCAGTGTATAACGATTTTTATGGTTCATTATGTGTTGGTATGGATGGAACCCTCGATGTGTGCGTTCAACTCTAAACCTAAAATACCTGAAAAGCGTTATCGCCCCCTTGGTTCTATTAAAAATAAATAGAGAGGAGAGATTTCAAAAACTTTGCAGGAATACCATGCTATACTTGCCATGTATAAATATGGAAATTAGTTGAATAAAAATTGTGCGTAGGTACGTCCGCGTCGTACTGACTCGTACTGGCACTCATATTACATTTTGTAGGTATGCTGTATTAATTAGCCATCTAAAGAGTCTTTTCATGGTGTAACAACAGCTACACCCAACAAACTACTTATAGTATATTTCTAAATGTGATGAATACAAGCACTATCGCGCGAAAATCATCGTGTTACTAATTATTGGAGCACAAAATGTTATGCACTGGGCGGAAATCGAACCGGCGTCCTCCGATTTCGCGACGGATGCCTAAACCACTCTGCCACCTGGGCACGCTATTTCTAGCTAAATTTAGTGCTCCAATTGTGTTACTTTAACCGTCATAGGGGACGGTGCGCGGCCATCAACCATACTACTGGACTTCATCTGATCGAAAGAAGTGCTTTTTTAAACACTAACTCTCGGAATGATTACGCTACCCTTCTATATTTGTAAATATGATAACAAGCAATATCGCGCATACTTATAGTATATAAAAATATTTATTTTCGAAACATTTCTGCGAGTTTTTTTCATCGTGGTTTGACTACTAGGCAATATAAGGCTACCGTTTCTATCAGCTCCTGTTATATACGATAAGCAGACGTTTATGATAAAACCTAATAATAACCTCGCCACGTGTGATAAATACTAATTAATCACGTTATCATTATGTCTCTTTAGGCTAGTGGGTAATATATAAATAATCACCTTAACCTAAATAATGGATTAAAATGTACCTAATATACATTTTCACCAGTTCCACCTATCCCTATTATGCATGGTACATGGATTCCTCAAGTTTGTTGCCAACTATCTAAAAGATCGTAGACAATTCGTTCGGTTGGGTATCTACGAATCACATCCTTACCATACGCGATCAGGGGTCAGTCAGGGATCCTCCATCTTCGGGCCTCTTCTTTTCGTATTGCTGATTAATGATCTCCCTTCTGTCATTAAGCACTCGAAATGCTTACTATATGCTGATGATTTAAAACTAGCGATTCAAATAAAGTCCAAGGAGGACTGACTGCGCCTTCAGGAGGACGTGGATGCGGTTCATGAATGGAGCATCAGAAATGTAATTCAATTTAATCCACAGAAGTGTCATGCTATGACGTACACTCGAAGGCGGCACCCAATCGAATATAAATAACGCTTAGAATCCCACAATATCAGTAGGACAACAAGCATAAAAGATTTGGGTGTCACCTTCGACTGTAAGTTAACTTTCAATGATCATATAGCCATAGTTGCGAAAGAATCATACAAAAGATTCGGATTCGTGATGAGGAATTCTAAAGGTTTTAAAGGTACCTATGTGACTAGATTACTCTTTGAAGCACTTGTCCGCAGTAAACTCGAAGCTAGCTCATGCGTGTGGAATCCACATGAGGGAACATACACAAACATGATAGAAAAGGTTCAAAAGGCATTTCTCCGCTCTCTTTATAAGCGGAGATTTGGCTATTACCCTTACATGTACCCAACGAGTTTTCTCCTAGGCTGCTTGGGATATAACTCTTTCGAGGTCCGGCGTCATTATCACCAAATGGTTACAATGTGCAAAGTACTTCGTGGCAGGATCGATGCGCCGAACTTGCTGAATAAGTTATCGCGACTTTTTGTCCCCGATCCCGGTAGTTGCACTCGTCGCGGGCGTCATCAACTATTTTCAGTCCCCTTGAGAAGTACGAGGGCGCACAGTCATTCCCCTATCCAGCACACTCTTAGCCACTTCAATCGTCTCTTGACCAAGATGCCTGAATGTGATATGTTTGCGGATAAATGGGAGGATATTCTGTCGGAGTTCTTGGAGTACTGTGAGATGAATGCACGAAAGACGAATGAGAATGATGAATTTTATTTTGATCTTTTGACATAATACGTATTTTGTTCAATATGAATAATTATTTTTCAGATCGCTTTAATTAATGATTTTAATATTATGTTATTTTTAGCTTTGACATTATGCTGTATATTTTATCTAATTAATTTATTTTGACATTATTTTGACATTTTATGATGCTACATGTTAGTAGCAAAATCTATTTGTATGATAATTCCTCAACTATTGTAATTGGTTTCATGTAAATCGTTTTAGTTGTTAATAAATAAATAATAATAATAATTCAACAGCCTGTAATCATAGTCAGTGATGCTGAACTTGGAAGCGAATTCCTCAGTAGATAATAAATTGATAATAAAAAAATTACCTACGTGATAATTTGGAAATTTGATCCATGTTGATGACCATATTTGAATCTGTTTTAATATTTTTTGTAACTCTGCGTCAACGGCAAAGATTTTTTACATAGTAGTATTTACTAGTAGTCTAGTTTTAGTTGCTCTCGGAAGGAAGCTGATGTCTAATGAGGTGCTAGGGAGATTTTTATATTCGGCTCATTAAGCCCTTTTCATTTGATACTCATTATAAAAAAAAGATGACGTCATAACCTCTCCTAAAATAAATATTTTTAAGAAATACTGTTTTTTTTAAACCAGACACAAACTGAGTCATGATTTGGTCATATCTTTATACGTATTACATTACTAGTATGTAGTACCACATAATAAAAATTAGACATATGTAGACTGTATCGAACCAGAATATCACCAATACCCATTGACGTATATATATTATTTTTTAATCAAGGTTTTATATTATGATATTATGATACTATCAAATTTTAATCTAGATTTAAAAAAAATAATATCACTTAATTAAATTATTAACACGTTTCTAGTAAAAAGTTGTAACTGGAACCAAATGAACCTTTACTATTTTTTAACTAATATACTGTTCACAAAGTTTCGAAGGTACAAAAGCTATGTCCATTCTGTGTGCTGATAGTCTTTGATCTTGAGAAAGCATACCTCAGAAGTATTCTAGCGCTGCATGTTTGAATAGATTGGTTAGATGATGCAATTAGCTGTAGCGCTGTAAGCGAACTTTTGTAGGAAGCATTAGCCTACAAGCGCTGCGTGTTTTGATCGTTTGGTTAGACGATATAATTAGTTGTAGGCTGCAGTCTGATATCGTAAAGCGCTGAAGCGCACTCAAGTTTAAAATTAGTACAAATGGAAGATAATTTTGCCCTAAATGACGGCTCTAGTGTAACGTTATCTCGATGCCAATACCTTGTTGTAATCGTAAGAATTTTCCAAGCGCTCCTAGCGAAGTTTACTTTACCTTTCTTAGCCGATCAGATCAACGTCCGCCGCGGTAAAGACTTGGATGGGTGACCAGCAGTAGTGACATTACTATACTGAGCGCTTCCGTGCTTTGGAGGGCATTATTTATAAACCGTCGTCGGTCCCGCATGTTATCTTAGGATGGCAGTCCCTATAGCATGGTGTTAGGGCATTATGCGAATGCCCACCTGATTAGCTACATAGTAAAAAATCTATCGCCAAGCACTTAACGGTGTGTTCCGGCAGCTGCCCTTGAGGGGCCACCACATCTTCGGCTGCATCATCACTTAGGTACCATCAGGTGAAATAGTGGCCAAAGGCTATTAGGTAAAAAAAAGGTAGAAAGGAAAAATTCACATCTGAGTTTTTAATAATACCCCTGATCTATGGTTATTATTAAAGAGCCAGACAAACTTTTTCCATTATATTACAAACTGAATTGTTTATTTTTTGTTTGCACAAGTGCTTTAAAACCGACTTCTAAGGCGTTGACAAAGTGCTAAATAGCTTTAGGTTTTTGTACATATTTTAAACAAAATGCATTTTGTAGCAGTACGAAAATTATATATTAATCTTGATCATATTTTCTAAGGACAAGTTAATTCCGCAACACGCTTCCGTAAAATTTTCCCTACAGAATAAAATGGCAGTGGATTTAAATTACGCTTATAATGTCAATTTTTAATTATTTATGTAGGTATGTGTATAAAATATATACTTAACAATAAAATAGGAAACTTTTTTCAAGAGGGACAAGTAAGATTTTGAATTTATGTTACAAGATTATTGTTTCGTTTTAATCATTCTTTCGATTTCACCCAATCTGACCGTGATTTTACCATCGACGCCTCTCTTTCACTACTACGCAATGCGATAGTTAGTAGAATTTCAGCATTTGACAGCGTCTTATGCGACAGTCCTTTTTATTCTGTGGCTAGAGCATAAAAGCCGATTTAGTCCGCATAAACCGGATATAAACAAGAACCATACGAGCGTGTACACCAACTTATCTGTTCAGGCGGCAGAAAAAAGAACTACAACATTCCTTCAAATTGTGACAGTTTGTAGTTGATTTCCTTGACCAGCAGCGCCCTCGCGAACTGCACAGTTGGTGGTACTATACTAGAAATCCTATCACTTGTGAACCAAGTGTGATGAGTTTACATTACCTATACAACCACTCTATGACCTTAGCCGTTGGTACGTAAGTACCTATAAATAACTACTCTATTTATCGTAGTTGCGTAGCAAGCGGATTACATTAAAAAACATAAAAATCAAAATGGTTTCGCCAATCAGTGTTAATCCGATAGGCACAGGATTAACCCATATCTTGTTCAGGTAGATGTACTGGTAGTCGCAATATCTTATCATTATAGTATTAATCATAATCAAAGTCACGAAGCAACCAGGGCCAACGCAACGGCACAACACTTACAATAAATGCCGCTCAAGTACAATAAATAAAGCATATTGCATATTGGACATTTAAGTAACCTTCAATCTTTGTTTTTTATTTCAAGTTTATATTAGATCGTGTCGTCACCACATAGTATAAAACAAAGTCGCTTTCTCTGTCCCTATATCCCTATGTAATCTTTTAAACTACGCAACGGATTTTAATGCGGTTTTTTTTAATAGATAGAGTGATTCAAGAGGAAGGTTTATATGTATAATGATATCCATTAAATGGTGGAGAAATACTGTTATTTTTGAGGTTTCTAATGTGATGTCGTAAATACTTACATTTTTTCCGCTTACATGGCAAACGCAGGCTGAACCCTACGAGATTTATCAAAATAATGAATGAGATTTCTTATCTTCTTAATCTTAAATAATTAAATAAATCAAAACTACTGGATCGATTTTCATCATTTTTTCAGTGAATGACGTAGGCTATATATTTTATACCCGTGCGAAGCCGGAGCGGGCCGCTAGTAATTAATAAATCATTGAAATATTTTTTAATAATAATAATGTAATAAATGTAGCTTTTTATATAATTAAAGTAATTTAATTGTTATGCAAATGAATGAATCTAATTTGAACATATAATTAATGATCTTTCAATGTCTATAACCAGCTATCGATATTTTATTGCAATCTGGACATGCTTTGATCAATTAAGCGATTATTCAAATATTGTATGATATAATATTATTATACCCTGCCAAGAGAGGTTCATGTGTTCTAACGACTCGAACCAGTTCAACCAAAACGGATATAGCATTTTATAGCATCATGGATTAGTATAGATAGGGGTTGTAAACGTTTACACTTGCCCTTGCACATATTCTTGCTTGCGCCTTGATGTGCCCCTGAAAATCAGGCATGATTAAGAAGGACAATCTAATCACTTCGCATGCCAAGCGCATGTTAATGATAAGTGATTAGAACTAGAAAATATAAGTTACGAAAAAAAATTAATACGTAAAGAATGTATTAATTTTTTTTCGTGGCAGGATGAATTTGTTATAATAATTATAGAAACCACTATAACAAGTGAAAGTAATTTGTCCATATAAGTAAAAGAAGAACCTATTATCTTAACAAAATGTGGCACCTAATAATAAAACCAAGTGACAGACCAAATACGAAATATGCTATCACAACTACAAAATTGTAATATACACTCGAGAGCAATGAATCCGGGTCACTTAAAGAATCCTAAAAATCTCGGAAACTAAAAATGCTAGGTTAATGCAATAAATTGTATTTAATAGACAATGTAATACTCCTTAAATGAAGGTATTAAAACTTCTTAGTTATTGTAAAGTTATATCATAAAAAAATCAAATTTGAAAAAGGGCCACTTTCGAAGATGGAACTACGAAATTACAGCATTTGGTTTTGCTTTTGTTTGTAATCTGTCATTTATGTGGGTACATAAACCATGTTGATAGTGCTCTATATTCATTATTCAAGCTGAAATTATGTCGCTTACGCCTGAAGAATGCACCAGAATACTTACAATGCTGGAAACCGGCCGGAGTCAGCGCGATACAGCCAGGACTGTCGGTGTGTCGCTGTCAACAGTACAAAGAGTTCTCCGACGTTACGAAGAAACTGGTTCTAACCTACGCAGACCAGGAACGGGCAGAACCAGGTGTACCACAGCACGAGAAGACCGATACTTGGTGAACACCATGCTTCGAAATCGCTTTCTCACAGGAACTGAACTCACCAATCAGTTTCGACGCCTCGGAGGAAGTAACCCAAGTGCATGGACAGTAAGACGTCGGCTTGCTGAATCTAACTTAAAACCCCTTAGACCTGCAAACGGCCCTAAACTGGAGCGTGGGCATCGTATTTCGAGACTAAGATATGCCCAGAGCCACGTAAATTGGAGTATTGAAGATTGGTCAAAAGTTATGTTCTCCGACGAATCAAAATTTATGCTCTACAAGCACGATGGAAGAGACAGAGTGTATCGAAGACCAGGGGAAAGATTCAAGCAAGCATGCATCGAAGAAAAAGTAGCCTACGGTGGTGGGTATGTACTTGTGTGGGCCGGAATTTCTTCTGAAAGTCGCACAGAGCTGGTGATCATAGAAAACGGCTCTTTAACTAGCGTAAGATATGTGGAAGAAATCCTCAATGATCACGTTGGTCCATTTATGGTCAATTTAGGTGAGGATGCTATATTTATGCATGACAATGCCCGACCTCATACAGGTAGGATTGTGAATGACTACCTTCAAGAGATGAACATTACTCGTATGGAGTGGCCAGCGCGCAGCCCGGATATCAACCCGATCGAGCATGCTTGGGACGAGCTAGGCAGATGCGTAAAACAACGAAACCCTTTTTTTTTTTTTTTTTTTTTAACGTGTGAAAAATGCTTTTACGCATTCCCGTCCACCCCGGGGAAGGTGGCCGGGATATGTCGGGCTCGACACCAACTACTCCCACAGCAGCAAGTGCCCCTACCGACTAAATAACACACGGTGTTCCATCTCTACCGCTTCTCGGCGGGATCGCAGGGTCGCTTTAGCACTCAACCACGAACCCGCCACGGTTGTCCGTTGCCGGACCCCTCCTGGGGTGCTACCCCTCACGACGCACCAGAACACATGGCACGTCGCTACCACCCGGGGACCAAGCCCGCAAATGGGCGTCAGAATACCCCGCTTCCGACGCCCAAGGTCCCCCTGCGACGGGTCAGATGAGTAGCCCCGTCGCCTGCTACTTCGGCCGCAGAGGATAGGGAGAGCGGCGCCTCGCTATACCGACACTCCTCCTCCCCTGCGGCCCCTCCGCGTCCGCCATCCAACGGTGGCGGCCCCGCCGTGGCCACGGAAGGTAGGGCGAGCGGCGCACCGAGATACCGGCACTCCTCTCCCGCCGTGGCCCCTCACCGTCAGCTGTGGTGTCGCCCATACAACACCACAGCCCGCCTCAGATGCGGTGCTGCCCATACAGCACCGCAGCCTACCCGTTGCCGCTCCAGTCTGGACTTAGAGGCAAAGCCCAGTGGAGCGGCCCCTCTGGGGCCGGCTGACTGCCCATGCCAGCACGGCCCCTGGTTCCTCTTCGCTTCACCGTGGGTGACGAAGCCACGGCTACTAAGCCCCACCGCCACGACAAGGCGGGAACCCTTCGGGGGGAACGAAACCCTCCCCCAATCACGCTTCGTGAGCTCAAAATTGCTCTCACAGAGGAATGGGAGAATATTCCCCAAAATCGTATAAGGAACTTGGTGTACAGCATGCCAAACCGCGTAAACGCAGTAATGGAAGCACGAGAAGGCAATACGAAGTATTAAAATTCAAGAAAATCGTAATAAAGTTCAAAAATTTCATGTTTCCTATTTTTGTTTTAAGGAGAGATCAGCAGTTTTTTTCTTTATGTAATTTTGTGTTAATAAAATGTATGGTGACTCATATTTTTTTTACTTTCATTTAAGGAGTATTACATTGTCTATTAAATACAATTTATTGCATTAACCTATCATTTTTAGTTTCCGAGATTTTTAACATTCTTTAAGTGACCCGGATTCATTGCTCTCGAGTGTATATAGGTACCTATTTTGTTGGAAATGTATAGGATATACATATATACCTACAATATTTCAATGTATAGAATACTTCGTTATTCCATAGTATGCATGAATTGTCTAGGCATTAAATTGTTTATCTACCATTAACCACTACCTACTGTACCTAGGTATTGTAAAGAATGTCATCAGAAGATTGGCAAAGTATGAAATGATAGAAATAAAACACTTTGAAATTGCCTTGTAACTAAAGGGTTGTTACAATACAACATATACGCCAACCGTATATTAAAACACTTTGCCGACAATACATTCGATATTGAATAGAATCATTCGATTAGGTCAGTCGTCGTCAATCATGTAAATTCTTCACTGTCGGTCAATGAAGAACTCCCCTCGAACACGTACAACGGCCGTTCACTTCTTAACGTACAACAACAAGTAGTAATAAAAATTCAATAGCGTCCATTCTCAAGGTTTACGCCAAAATAAAAGATAAAAATTACAACAACAAAAATTACAAAATTACAAGTCCTAAACAAGAAAAATTATGTAAGCGAGTCGCACAACGTCAACGATGACAATTCAATGCAAATTTGACAATTACAAAGGAATGACATCTCGATGCGTTCCGATACGTGCAACTATTTGCACGTATCGGAACGCATCGAGATGTGGACCAGTATCCGATAATCCTTTATCTTATGTGACAAAGGACTTGAGGAATATAATACCTAGCAAGTTTCATCAATATATGATAAGCTTTTTGGAGTGAAGTGACAGTACTCACACTTACTTTCGCAATAATTATGTCAGGGTACGTGCATCGTGCATGCACTTATTCATGATATAAATAAGCGTAAACTGCTTACAAAAGGTGATAATTCCCCTCATTGTCTGATATTTTTATTTAAGTAGATATATTGGCATATCAGTGCATCGATAATATTGAGATAGCGAAACGGATTTTCTTTTAGGCGTTTGTATATCAGAGTCGCACAGTTTTGTGAGGTTATAAAAATAAGTTAATAAAAAAAGAAAGTGTTTATTTTTAACACAAGGAACACACGGCAGCAAAATATTATACCTAGGTATATAATATAATGAGAGACAAAAAAATAAACAAAGAACATTGCCGTCGACCTTCAGTCCAAAAAAGTTCCTGTCAGAGCAAGATACTGAGCGAACCTATGGCGCAAATTTTTAACCAAGGGCTAAGTGACGCACTGACAAGTAATAACTAAGTACCTTCTTATATGGAAATAATAATAATAATACATGTATCACTTACGTAGAATGAATAATGTAGTTAGAAGAAACTATTTCAAACTCTATGGTTGTTTTTAAACAAACAGGCTGTCATAACGACTTTTACCTTATTTAAATCTTACTTGTATTTTGTTGATTAAAACCATTATTCGAAGGGTTTTATCACAGACCTAGGATTTTTTCGCTACGCTCAACAGACCTACGAAGTGTGGGAGTGAAAGGTCCTAAGCTGCTACAAACCGTCGCGAGAGAAAAAGAGATAGTGAAACAAGAAGACGGTATGTCATCTTTTACTCGAGTAAGAGGCCATAGCGTCCCGGCCGCTTCCAAGTCGGCGCGAATTTTGTGTATTTGCTCAAATATCTTAAGATTAAAATATAAAATATGTATTCTGCAAGCATGGGGTGTTGTTCAGTGAGTGAATGTGAGGTTACAAGACATAGTAAACCGAATATATACACGTTTCACAGGTAATTTATGTTTATTTGTACTACTTTTTTGATAATCATTATTTCGTCATTTTGTTTTAAAATGAGTAAAAAGAACTATGGAAATATTAGATAATAGGTTTCTCTTCATACTTATCATCAAATTACATTGCTAAATGAAGAATTCGTTGGTATTTTACGAAAAACTATAAAACATTTGTTTACGATAGGGCTTGACAAAGTCCTGACGTCACAAGTATCGACAAAGTCGATAGTTTATGTCTGATTCGTAGGTTCGACGTGACTGCCCAGGTACATATTCGAACCACAAAAAATACCGGTAGTTAGTTTAATCATTAATTAGTTTAAAAAATAATATAATTACATAATAATTAGCGAGAAGTTGACAGATTTAGTTGACAGTTTATAGCTTACGAATAAGTGAGTAAATAATTATCACAAGGTATATCATTCAAAATTTATTATGATGTTTTCTGTGAAAAGTTCCCCTAACACTCAATAAATAATTGGAAATATCTCTGACTTCTGTCATAAAATATTAGTATCTTTATACAAATGGCTATTTAACAGAATTTGAAATAACTATATGCACGCGTATAGTAATGTTTGTGTTCTTACAGATTACCAACAAATTTTCAGTATGTGATAAAAGGGTTCAGATTATTGACGCAATCTAAATAAAAACTCTACAGTTTGTAGTAAACTTTGAGTCAAAATACTTCATACAAAGAAAACATCGATGTATACTAATGAAAGACTCAATACCAACTTTTAATGTCCCTGAATGCATAAAGCTGTGTAAATGGTAGTCAATAGCTTTAGGAAAAGATAATTTGTAGTAAAATACATGGTCAAATATTTTTTTTTCATGTAAAGACTGTAGGGTATGTTGGGTCAATCTAGTAACCCTTCCCTTAGCGTCCCTGGTGCAATAAAATCTACAATACTCGCTTCATTGCAGCGCTGGATAGCTATGACTATTTTTATTCATTATCTATCTATATTTCTTCATTATTTATCTAATTTTTATTTTTCCTTTCAGATCAAATTGAAAATAAGACGGCCCTGACCTTACTTAAATAGAGATATATTGCCACCGTTAGCCATTACCTGCCCTTCAAATCAAGTACTGTCTCCAAGGAAAAATACTGTTCTAAATTGTAATAAAAGTTACAGAAAAAATTTTGCTCTTAAGAAGTTTAAAAGCTGAAACAAAAATAATGATAAAACGGCTTTTAGACTTAAAAGCAGACTTTAAAGAATTATGTTTTGTAGGCCAGTTAGTAAAGATCATCAAAATTATGTACACATCGTCATTTCTACAGCCCAATGAGCTATGTTTACACAAGGGACAAATTCGACCTTTGCTTACCACATGTGAATGCTTTACGCAAATGGTATTCAGATAAATGTAATTTAATAATTTACAGCAAATATACATGCAGCTTAATGATCTTGTTAATGGTAATCATAATACTTAGTAATGGTAAGTTTTATTTCATCTTGTTACGATGAAGTTATAGTAGTTTACTTTTAAAAGTGCTGTACCATTTTAGACCTACAATAAATGCATTTGACTTTAACTTTGAATGAGTTTTATTTTAAACAGATCAAAAAGGGAGCAGGTTCTCAATAAGGCTGTATTCATGTTATGATATTTGGTTTGATTTTCATTTAAAAACATCGTATTTTGTTTGAAAGGATATACTTTATGATTCATCCCTTTGAAATTTCATAATAATCAGTTAAGTAGTTTGGTTTTTAAATCATAATAACTTGAAAAATAAGTTGTTCAGGTTAATGAAATTGCATATATTGCATTTCTGTGATTTCAATATTGTTTACGATCATTACAATCGTCTCAATGAACTATATAGAGCATAATTTCAAACGAATGTGTCCTAAGATTCAACAAGTAAAACTGTCGATAGTATTACGCTCGCGTCATTACAACACTATATCACTCACACATTTATATTTCATTTTTTGTTACACTATTCATCCGTCACTGTTTGTCTTGTACATCCTAAGCCTATGGGTTTTATCTTATTTATCAATTTAATCAACAACATTTGAAGAGGATATTTACGCTTATATTCAAATTTTAAAATGAATGTCAAAGGACTGCGAATTTCAAAAAAAGAATAGTAAGAGAAGAGAGTAGAATGTAATAGTATCAGACCTTATCAGAGATGCGTTTACTTCTGGCAGTATATGTATTAATTTTCTCTATGATTTCCAGCGAGATACAATCAAACAAAATACAAGTAATGAATATTATGTAAGGTAAAAGTCGTTATGACAGTCTGTTTGTATATAAACACCCATAGAGCTTGAAAGAGTTCCGTACCTATAGGTAAATAATATATAATAAGTACCTATATATTACGTATCACGAGATGGTTCTGCTGTAGCTACCAACCTACCATTTGTTCATACACAAAGTCCTGTTGTTATCGAGCAACTACTTACGGCTTCCTTTGTTGTCATTAAATTACTCATCCAATATATACCTACTTACGAATACCTATGTCATTCAATTGAACGTAGAGGAGACCGGGCACAAAAGTAACGGCGGGTCGAAAGTAACAAACGCTCTGTAGGTTTATCAAATAATCGAAACACTACCAGCTACTGTCAGGAGATAGCCGGCCACGTTCCCTACGCTTGCACAGTGTTGCCAAGTAAGCCATTTTTTGGCTATATCTGGCAACATTTAAGATCGATTTAGCCAAAAATATCAAATAATATTGGCTAAACATTTTAGCCACAATTTCAGCAACTTTTAATTATTGACAATGCTAAATATTAAAGAGGCAAAAATTATAATTTAATAATACGTACTTCGATTCCGCAGTCGTGTGCTTCTTGCCAAATACCCATGGAAGTGCTGGATCAGATAGGAGAGCAAGAAAAATATTATTTCCTTGTTTCTAACGAACCAGAACCATCAACATAAACGTCAAATGATGTAGAATTAACCTTTGATTAGAATAATAAAACGTTTTTATAAAGTTATGGACTCTGTTTTTAACCCAGTAATTAATAATTTTAATTGGCCACTTTTAGCAACTTATTAGGGTACGAAATTTTGTACATTCTGGCACCTTTTTAAAAGTATTTGGCCATTTCTTGTTTCATAGACTTGGCAACTTGCATTTAGTTGCCATGCTCGCTCTGCGCCGTGAGGTTGTGCTAGAGGACGCCATGTGATATTACAAACCAAAAGTAAGTTTTTTGACATTTATTTATTTAATGATTACGTAGTATTAAAATTACGATATCAAGTTGAAAATTTGCAAGACAATTTTGGATAAGATTGTTTACACAGTGTACTTATTGATTTTTGAATAGGAAGTTCCATATTTAGCTACGCAATCATGAATTAACAAATACTTGTTTGGGTACAAAAGTAACATAGCACTACGAGTACAAAAATAACTTGTTACTTGACACTCAAATGGCATGTAAGGAATGATTGACAGGTTTTTTAAAACGACACTTGGCCCTATCTTTCAGATGTCCTCGAGAAAAGAACCTATCACAAGCCTCGAGCTTTAATGAGCATAATGTTAACCAATCTTTTGATTGTAGGTGTAGTAACCTCAGCGGAACTTGGGAGATTAGTAACTGTTGCTATGAATGCTCAAGGAGGACAGATACTTCCTTTTTTTGTATTCCACATGATACGCGAAGGACCGGAAGAAGTATTTGTTGGTGCTGGGAATGCCAGTGGCTGGCTGCATGAACCATTTTTTTTGCTATTTGTGGAATGATTTAAAAAACAGTCCAAGCCGACAATTGTATATGCATGAAAGAAGTATGTTAAAGGTATAAATAAATATTTAAAACAAACTTTTTATTTTAATGAAGAGTTTGAATAGGTATTTCATTTTTCATTCCCTATTTATTACATATACGTTTGTTATGTTACTTTCCACCCACTGTGTTACTTTCGCCCTGGCTTTGGGGTCAAAAGTAACAATCGTCACTTTTTTTAAATGTCTGTAATTTACAATAAACAGCAACTAATAAGGTAAATTTACATTCACATTTGTAGAGCATAATTGAAATTCATATTGCATGTGGCTATAGTAGTATTCATTTTATCCAAAATATGATAACAGGCTAGAAACCAATGTCAAAGTACAAAACGTCACTCTTGTACCCGGTCTCCCCTACTACAATAATTTACCAACGGCGTTTCGTTTCTACATAATATATATACCATAACGACCATACAGTTTTCCTCTCCTCTCTTGTTCAAGAGGAAATGTAGGTATGTGCTTGATCCAGAGGTAGCCACAACTAACGCAGCAAGTTGACTATCGCATAGGTTCTGAGTTTTGATCATATCCTTGTGGTGTCGCCACCCCAATTTTAAAAAACACCCGTTTTGGTCACCATGTCTTTTATTGGTTTGAGATGCCTTGCGATTGCATTGCAGATAAAATGGAACCTGCTTGGAAAAAAAGAGAGATTTAAGAGGAAACTCTTCACCTGTCCGCTCTTAAAAATATATTTAGCCATCAAGGTAGGTACATAGATATGTGGCGGTTTGAAAATGGCTAATGTTCATAACAACTGCTTGCCTGTGAGACCTAAATTTAAGCCTATAATAAATATTATTAATATTGTTATGTTTGCAATAACTCTTGTTTGGCGAATTACATTACAAAATTACAAATTTACGAGGGAAATGGATGACTATATTTTTTTCACTCGTATATTTCTACAGTACCTACCTAATAAATATTTGTTTTAGAAGATTGATCCAAAATGGAATATTGGATTAGTAATTCAGTTAAAATATGTTTTAGGAAGGCTCCGATACATAAAAAGGTAGCCGGAAGTCTTTTTTGCCTCATTCTCTGTCTGTGTGAGATCTATACATTTAGATAATCTAGAGCTCATTGTGTAGAGTAGAATTATTTAAGTCAGAATTGCCAATTACAGATCGTTTTTTTACCTGCTAGATCTCAAAAACTTATTTTATTTATGAAATCTACATTAGTTAGGAATCTGGAATTCCGCAATATTATGTTCTTATGGGAATGTATATAATGGGCATATTATGTATATAATAGCAGGCCACATTGATCGATAAACTGATAACCGATGGGGAAAAAAGGTTCTTGAGTGGTTACCACATTACACCGGACGTAGAGTTGGTAAGCTCCACACTAGGTGGGCTGACGATATTGTTAAAGTCACGAGTAGCCATAATGGTGACTAGCGAAGTCATTGTCAGACCACCAAAAATTTTCTTCAAACATTTCTAATGTTCACCGAGAAGCTCGCCGCGTGCCGCCCCGCACAGCGGAAAATTTAACGACCCAAGCACCCTAACAGTTTTTATTCTCTATATACCTACCTAGTAATTAGGTAGGCAGGTACATACCTACTGATTTAAGAAATGCAACTTGTTTTTTATTATCGGCGGTATGCTTTTATTAACAAAATACTACGAACTATACACAGAAAAAAAAGACTTCTTTAGCCAAGAATATACATTGTCTTAGTACAATCAAGACGATGCTGTCTTACAGCAAGAATATATTCTGAAGTGAAAAATAATCGAGTCTTGATATTACACTCGAATATTCTAAGGAATATTGTTTTGACCCAAAAAATATTTCTTCACATAAAGTATTCAAATTATTATTTCAAGATAACGAAAACATTCTTCTAACAATAAAATTGGAATTCTTCTGTTAACATTTAATTTTCAAAATAAAATTTCTATATTCTTTCTTGAAATATTTTTAAATATTCTTGTTCGAATGTAAATAAGGTTCTTCACTTACGAATATTTATGGTAAGCTAAGAAGTTATATTCTTTAGTGAAAAACATGCACGATTTGAAATTCGAGTTATGTTATTTTAAGACTACCTTTTCTTCCTGAAAAATAATTTATTCTTCACGGAACGGTTTTCATTAAATTCATCGGGATACACTACAATTCTTCGTTTAGGAATAATTTAATTTTACAAAGAGAATACAATATCATAGTTCAAGAACATGAAGAGTTTTTATTCAACACATCAATAGTTTCATTATAAGCTACGTTTTTTTTTATGCCTGATAGGTTAACCTTTGACCACTATCTCACCTGATGGTAAGATGTGGTCGAAGATGTTGTTGAGGCTAACCTAAAAGTACTGGCTCTCAAGGACAGCTGCCGGAACACACCGTTAGGTGCTTGGCGACAGATTTTCTACTTGAGGGTGGTAGCTAGCCAGGCGGGCATTCGCAAAATGCCCTACCACCATGTTAAATTAGAAGACTTTTTATTATTTCTTTCAAATTGATTCGTCTTTACTCACGGCTGAACAATAGTTTTAACTAGATTAAATTAGAGTTCTTGTGTAAAAAATAATTTGTTTCGTATGAAGAATATAGAGAATTTAATGAAAAATATGAAACAGTTTTGATATAAGAACCCATTTGTTTTGTATTAAGACTTCTTAACTGGCTTGGAAATAATTTTATCTCCACGAAAGATTTTTTCAATGCGATATTTTATTATTGTAATTTACTTTACCTTTTCGTAAAGATAAAGTTATTTCAAAGCAATATAAAGAAATCTTAATACGAAACAAATGGGTTCTTAATTCGACATTTTAATTACGATCTCTATATTCTCAATACGAAACAAGTAATTTTTAACGCAAGAACTTTAATTTAATCTAATTAAAACTAATGAAAACCATCCGTAAAGACGAAGCCATTTTAACGAAAGAATAAAAAGTCTTATAATGAAACTATTGATGTGTTAGGTAAAAACTCTTCATGTTCTTGAATATTGTATTGTCATTGTAAAAATAAATTATTCTTGTATGTGTAGGTGTAAGATTTATTTATCTTGCTTTGAAATAACTTTATCTTTACGAAAGATTTTCAATAACTTAGCAAAAATTTACAATAATATTTAAGTATCACATTAAAGTTGTTGAAAATATTTCGTGGAGATAAAGTTATTTCAAAGCTATTTAAGAAGTCTTAATACGAAACAAATTGAGTATTAAATGAAGACCTCTTCATATATATTAATTAAGACCTCTATAATCTTACGAACTTAACAAGTGGTTCGCCTCGCACTGGAAACCGCGATATCTTGACACGCACTTGGCTGGTTCAGCTCATATTGGAACTTATTTTTTAAAATGGTACCGACTGCAACACGCAAAAGGGTGAAATAATTTGTTAAAGTTCCGGTTTAAATGTACCAATTATCACAATATTGTGCGCATGGTACCGATTTTGACAAGTTGATTCACACTTTTAAGTAATTTTTCTAGCTCTCAAGGACTGCTGCCGCAACATAGTTAGGTGCTTGGCGACAGGTTTTGTACTTAAGGGAAATACCCTTCCACCATGCGGTG
This sequence comes from Plagodis pulveraria, assembly GCA_963890685.1. Lineage (NCBI taxonomy): Eukaryota > Metazoa > Arthropoda > Insecta > Lepidoptera > Geometridae > Plagodis > Plagodis pulveraria. The sequence continues at coordinate 10,949,534 of OY982959.1, forward strand.
AAGCTCGAGCCGGCGGTGGGGATCGAACCAGGGACCTGCGGCACGGCAGTCCATAGCTGTTAACGCTCGGCCATTATTGCTTTCAAGTGAGGCCTAGAACTCTAGCCCGTATATCATGGATGATAATATAAAAGAAAGCATATTTTCCAGGGTTAAAATATCTAAGATAAGAATATTTTCTTGGATTAAAATATTATCTAAAAAGAAATGTTTTGATCAGAAACATTTCTTATGAGAATATTTTCTTGGACCAAGAAATCATATTCCAGAAGCTATTTTAATAATGTGCTGCCAGGTTGATAAAAAAATGCTAAGATGATGCAAAAACGTGTTCGAAACGGTAGCAGGAAAGTTGCAGTCAAACCAGAAGGCGCGAAGAAATATGTAGGAGGGATATCATGTGCTTATATTCTATTCTATTCTATTCTGAACTTAATAACCCGTTTTAATTTGTTTCATACTTGTGCCACTAGACGTAATACAAACAAAATTCGTACAAAACCAGCAACATTTCGAAGCCAAATCAAATCATTATAAATGGGGCTGGACCCTGTCTTTCAGTATTTATTCAAACAGTCCTGGACTAAAACCATATTCATTTTATTTACTTGACTTATCAATTGTCAGTAGGTATTATTAAATGGAACGTAAAATACGTTACACGGGTCATCAGCATCACTCGTGCCTTGCTGCCATTGAGGATGTAATTGATATAGGTACTTTATATTAACCTTATTTTTGGAGAAATATAGATGTTTCTGTACTCCAAAGGCGAAGCAAGCGAGACAAGTAATAATCTAATAATACGTTCAGAAAACGTTCATAGGTATCACGTTGTATTGCTACAACTAGGTACCTAGTGATTGTAATCTTAAAGGGCTACTTATTATTAGCTAAAAAAACTCAATAGCTCTACGGCAAAATCGAAAATGATAAGTTAGCGCTGAAAAGTAGGTACGTACCACACGACCTCTTTTGGTATGCCTAATATAGGGGAAATTTACAATTTCAGTTCTAAGTAATTAAAATTTTTTTAAATTGCTTTTCAAAGTAATGTTTATTTACCAACTGCGGTGGTACTAATTTCCTAGAACAAACTTCATAACATAAACTAAATCACTCTTTACGCAGTAAACTCTACACCCTGTCCAGAATAACCAGAAAAATTAGAATAAATTCATGTGACTTCCCAATATGTAATAAAATGCTCAATCACACAACGGCAATATATATATTTCAATATTAATGATTTCATTTCAATATCATAATATATTATTTCCAGCAATCATAATATTTTTTTTTCTGTTACAGTTTGTGTTCTTTTTTAAATTGGATTTGGCAACACTGAGTGGGCGAAAGTTCTGCAAACGTCGTGCATAGCTTGCGCTTAAAAAAATTCTAAATCCCATTGGGTTTAATTGTAAATTTGTAATTAGTGTTATTCTCTTTGATCCTCAAATAGTGCGACAAGTGTTCTGTGAAGTCGTTAAATCAGACCGGAGGAAACCTATTCTTATTTATTGCGGCGACTTCTTGTACGTTATAATCTTAACTATTAGGTAGTTTCATGCAGATTTAGAAGTGTTTGTACATTATAATGGAAGAAACAATAGAGTTTCTTCAAAGTAATGGCGTTGATACTGCCAGAATACAAAACTTCCGTGGTAAGTACCTACCTAAACTTCGAACATGGACTCTACTATACCTACCTTTTTTCTTTTTTTTTCTTTTATTTCTGATAGGTTAGCCATTGACCACTATCTCACCTGATGGTAAGTGATGATGTGGTCAAAGATGTTGTTCAGGCTAACCTTTCTGGCTCTCAAGGACAGCTGCCGGAACACACCGTTAGGTGCTTGGCAACAGATTTTATATTTGAGGGTGGTAGCTAGCCAGGCGCAAAATGCCCTACCACCATGCTATAACGACTGCCATCCTTAGACAACAACCGTGACCGACGGCTTAATGTGCCCTCCGAAGCACGTGCACGCTCAGTAGTAATGTCATTAGCGGTCACCCATCCAACTCATGACCACGGGCGATGCGTTTTTAGCCTGAGTAGCATGTGTATTATAGAACCTGAAACGAGTGCTGCGGTGAAATTTAAAATCTTTCAATGCTGTTCAAATTAATTTTTAAATCAAAACAGTATTTTTTATATTTTCTCTGTGAGGCCACTGTATACACACAAGCATCCACTACTGCAACACTCGAGATCAGGGTGAATCAGGGTTAAGTAATTATATTAAGTAGGATGTCATATTGTCGTGCTCTGTGTAACTGAGGAATTATAATATTAAGCTGTGTAAATATAATGTTATATCTTGCTTGTTTTTTCTTTAAGATTTATCCACTAGTGAGAGTGACCAGGCCAGTCCAAAGGCTTTGAGGAGGATACTTACGAAGAGCCGCGGCTCATAAAAACACTAGTGTTCATGATTTTATATTTCAAATGGAGATATTTGGTTACCTGCTCCCACCTTAAAGCAGACTGAACAGAAAGGTCAAGTTATCAACAGTCGAATCAATAGAAGGGATCATTGTTAAAGAAAAGGTCATTAAAATGATATTTTCTAAACCATTTAATTAGTATCTGAATTTAATTTTTTAGATTTTTGATGATTATTGTTAGTGATTCCTACTTTTACTTTTCAGTGTCCTGGTGAAGTTGAGCAGAAAATTGATAATATCAAAACAAAAGTGGCACAGACAAAATTATCTGTTCAACCTTATATCCTGATGGTTGGAAGCTTTACAGACTGGACAACATTATACATAGTTGTGGACACCGTTAAGTATCAGTTTTCACGAGCGATTAAGGCTTTTTTTTTTTGACTTGCTATCTAAACTGCATCATGATTAATAGTAATTAAATGATTGATTGATTGATCATGTTTTTAACGCGTGTTATCCACCGGCTACGTAACACTTGTACCTTATAATTAAAGGCAAAATATAACAAATAGTTACGTAATACGACTGTATCCTTAGATTGAAGTTTAATTCAATAAATATATATAAGTCTTTACAGATACCAATAGTCTTTTATTTAACAAGATATAGGTAGTGAACCAAAGAAACATTGTATTGACTATGTTTAATTAGTGTTAAATTTTGATTCAAATTTGTTGCTCATTTTCAGTTAGACATGCATTTGGCAATTAATATATTATGTATGTTTTTAATTATTATATTATTTATTCTCGAAGCAAAAATCCGATGCATAAGCCAGGCGGCGATGCTGTAGGCACAAACAATTGATTTCAAAACAAATACAATTATTTAAAGTTTAATTAATAAAAGGTAAAAACTGCTTTATGTTTAGATTTACTTTTTAATATGAGAAGTATTTGTTTTGAAATTAATTGTTTTTGCCTGCAGCACCGCCACCTGGCTTATGCATCGGAATTTTGATTCGAGAATAAATAATAGTTTGAATCAAGATAATCAAAATGATTTACCAGAAGAAAATAAATTCTGCAGCCAAAACAATGTAAATCCTCATTGAAGAATTATATTTTTATTAGTATTCTAGAAAGAAAACTTTCCTATATTTCATATAAGAATATGATCTTATATGAAAATATTCGTATTTATAATTTGAAAACCAAAAACGTTTTCATCTGAAACTTAATTAAATTTACTAAAGAATATCAGTAATAACAAGATCTCAATTCAAGTAAACATTTTTGTTTCAATAAGGATGAGTATACTTGAATATAAAATATTTTTTCTTTGATTTGAACAATCGCATTCTTAATTAAAGATTCTTATTTTACTTACAAATACGGCTATATCTTGAAAGTGAAATACCGAATGCTTCATCAAAATAAAGACTTTTTTAAATAAAAAATACAAATTCTTAATTAAAGAAATATTCATTTTTAGAACCAAGAAATCGATATTTGTTTTAAATAAGTATATTTTTTTCTTAATACATGACTTAAATATTTTTAACTAAGTTAAACATATTTTTAAATCAAGAACAAGATTCTTGTTTTAAATGCGCAAGGTTTTTTAAATCAAGTATTTATATAATTGTTCTAAAAATCAAGTTTTCTTGGATTCAGAACTAACTCAAGTTATTCTTACTCAAGAAATCGGTTCTTGCTTCAAACACGTATAGTTTTTTAAATCAAGTATTTATTTTCATGTTAAGCTTGTTCCAAAATTTAGGATTTCTTGGATTCAAAACTAACCATATTCTTATTTAAACACTTTGACGATTTCTTCAAAGAAGAACGCAATATATACTTTGATCCAAGAACATATTCCTGAGAATATTGTGTTCTGTTTTCAAGAATATATTGTTTTCAATATATATGAATCACAAATATTCTTGAATAAAAACACACTGCGGTAGCTCAAATATTCCTTTTTTTCTGTGTATACAACACTACAGCTACTACAATAAAATCATTTAGATCCCTATAAGTCATTGCAGACTCATAGGCAATGCAACGCAAGTTGTTTGTTGTTAATACTTTAGTAGTTTAATAGCATTGGTATCAGCTCGGAGCCCTATACATTATTATATGTTCTATGGCTATACTGTGTTGCTGATAACCTAAATTAATTTCTGTCGCGCTATACAGGGTTATTGAAAATAAGCTAACAAGCTCTTAGGGTTGACTAAAGCTAGTCCTACCAAACATTTCGAGATGTTTTTTTTTTAATTTACAACTTTACGAGAGATTTAATTATAGTCATGTGCGGAATTCGAACCCGCGTCCATACACTCCTATAGCCGGGGTATGCTCTGACCGACTAAGCTAACGTGACATTATGACTCATAACTCTAATTTTTGCTCTCGTTATTTAGCGGGGATGGAGCGACACTTATAGTTCAACGTTGTACCTACTCGTATTACAAACAAGACTATCTTTGCAATTAGTTTTAAAGTTGTAGTTTCGCACGTGCCACGCCTCCATTACCCATCTCTCTTGTTTCCTGATCTGAGGCTACTACCCTCAAGTAGAAAACCTGTCACCAAGCACCTAACGGGTTGTTCCGGTAGTTGTCCTTTACAGCCAGTAGGTAGTAGTAGGCTAGGTTTGCCTCAACAACATCTTTGACCGCATCGTCACTTACTACCAGGTGAGGTAGTAGTCAAAGGGTAGTTAGTATAGACTAACTACTACTTTAGTGAATAGATATCAGCTATATAATAAGGTACCTACCTATAGCTACTATTCTGTGAGGGTCGGTGATATGTAAATTTTTCAACAGTACGACCGGACCGGAAACTAAATTTGAGATAACAATGACCTCTTGACTTACGTACGAACTGATAAATGCATAAACGTTTCCAGAGACGGTTATTAATGCCGAAACAACCCAGTCCAGTCCAGTGCACGAGCACCTAGGTAAGTAGGTTAGGTACTAATACTAACCAACTTCAAGTTAATTAACTTGTGCGTTTATAAGGTGCCTACTTACATAAATGGCAATTTTAGATGCAGACCTTTATATTTAATTGAAGTTGTAGACTATATACTTAGTAGGTACCTACCCAGTTAAGATGAAATTGCAAACCTAGATAAATAGGTAATTCACTAGTGATATAGGTACTTGCACATTGCTTGCTATCTTTTATTGAAATTCGCATGGAGAATTAAAACGTTTATATCAGTACAATTTACCTACTCGTAATATGAACAATTGACATGATCTAAAGGATTAAATATTTGAATGCAGCAAAAAACAGTACTTGAAGAGGAACATTCAGGAGCAATGTCCGCTGCAGTCACAGTGGTGATGATGAAGGTCAAGGATGTTTCTGTGCTTCGAACTTCGAAGGACGACGACGAGACGTCCCTGTTGATATACGCATTCCGCACCTATATAACGGTGTGTTCCGGCAGCTGCCCTTAGGGGAAGTAATTATATACATTATTATATTCTCGTCTCATGACCATTTTTTCTTAGATTGTCAAATACTCTGAAGAATTTTTTTTGAAGCAATGATGACCGAGCGTTCGTAGCTAAGGACTGCCGTGCCACAGGTCCCTGGTTCAATCCAACGCCGGCTTGAGCTTCACCGCGTGGTAGAAGGGCATTTTGCGATTGCCCGCCGGGCTAGCTACCATCCTCAAGTAGAAAATCTGTCGCCAAGCCTGACGGTGTGTCCCAGGAGCAGTCCTAAAGAGCCAGTGAAAATTACAGGCACATGAGACTTGACAAGTAATGTCTCAAGGTGACGAGCGCACTGCAATTCGTCAACTGTGATGAAATGCATCTGTTGTAGGCAGAGGTTAGTCCACTTAACATCAGGTGGGCCTCGAGCTAGTTCCGTCACAATCAAATCCTAATTAAAATTAATGTGGCTATAGTTCGAGTAGCAATCGATGACTTACACACGTGGTAAACACTACTTTCGTTTTAAATATAAGGTAAGTAAAATTAGTAGTTTTTTTTAAAACAATTTGTACAATTGAAATATATTTTTTTGGAATTTTATTTTTTTATAAGTACTATACATATATTTAGTTATACTACCTAAATTTTTCTTATAATGTACACTAACTTGAGAAAGTCACATTAATTCTGTTATAAACTAGTAGAATAAGCATTGTTTTTTTAAACAATCGTAATTGTTTTAATACAGCAGAACATTTAACAACGAAATAACTTAGCCATCTAATTTTGTTTACAACAATCAACAATGGTTACAAGTACACACATTCCGGAGCTAGAGAAGAAAGATGACTTTTTCCCGCCCTCAAATGGGGAGCAGCGTCTTCCACCTGATACCTTGATCAAACAAACACCACTTTCCGAGTATGAGAAATGAAAAAGATATATACCTTAGCTGCTTACAAAGTATTAAGTATACTCGTATTAGTACCTATACTATTAAAATTAATATTAGATATTTAGATGACTAATAAAACGTGCCTAGATATTCATTGAATGTAATATACCCATTCGTTAGGTACTATTAAACTAAACTTAAACAACTTTAAACGTTTTATATCGTGTATATTTATTATTATACATATTCCGACTTTCAAACAAATAATTTCCTTTTAATAATTTAAGTGACAAATTAAATCAATTAGTCACCCGTGACCACTTGACAAAGTGTTTGGTTAAAGTAGCAGACCATCTGAGTGATTTAAAATGCATTCAAGGCAGTGTCCTCGGCCCTACATTATATTTAGCACACATCAACGATCTCAGTACTGTTAGCCTACAGAATACAACATCTTTTATAAGAAAAATCGTGGGACATACTCGGACACACTACCTACTAAAAAGTTCTAAAACCAGAGTCAAAGTGGCTACAGCACAATACCTTGAATTTTAACACTACAAAGACAAAAACAAAATACTTTGGGATCTCATAGCTGCGCATATATCTAGTACACCCATATGCCTAAAACTTCACACGTGCCATAATGATCCTCGCTGCCGATGTCCCGCTTTGGACAATGTACAAGATCTAACTAAAATATCTGGGTAATACGATAGGTGAGAGCCTTTTTTGGGTTTCTCAAATTGAACATCTGATACAAAGTGTATTACTAAGAAAATTTATGCACATATATAAAAGACTTATATATACGAAATATAGGAAACGAAGAGATTCTTAAACTAGTATATACTGCTTTTGCCTAAGTGTAATGAACTTTGGAATAACAGCATAAGGTGAAACACTCATGTCTAATAAAAAGAGTAAAAAAATGGATCATACAAAAAGTGGCATACAAAAAGCCTCTTCGTTTTTCTAGCGATGGTGAATGGCCGTTAATTACAACAATTAAACATAGATCCAGTCTACGATATATAAATACATATATATATATATATATATATATATATATATATCTCTATAGCCTGCTACTCGTATGCGGATTACATTACAAAATCACAAATATACGATAGGAAAAATTTAAGTCATGTGCGGGATTGGAACTCGCGTCCATCCACCCCTTGAGCCGGGGTATGCTCTAACTAATTGAGCCAACATGACATGACGTCATAACTCAAATCTTTCCTATCGTTCTCTAAAGATCGTATTGGGATAGAGCGACATCTATAGTACCACTTGCGTTGTACTACAAACAAGACCAATTTTGCAATTGGTTTTATACTTGTAAATGATGACGCAACCTTATAGGTAATTTTAATATTGTTAGGTTTGCAATAACGCCTGCTATGCGGATTACATTACAAAATCACAAATATACGATAGGAAAAATTTCAGTCATGTGCGGGATTCGAACTCGCGTCCATCCACCCCTTGAGCCGGGGTATGCTCTAACCAATTGAGCTAACATGACATGACGTCATAACTCAAATCTTTCCTATCGTTATTTAACCATCGTATTGGGATTGAGCGACATCTATAGTACCACTTGCGTTGTACTACAAACAAGAGTTGAGTTATGACGTCATGGCATGTTGGTGGGATGTGGGGGTGGATGGACGCGAGTTCGAATCCCACACATGACTTAAATTTTTCCTATCGTATATATGTGATTTTGTAATATTATTTGCCCAAATGGTTACGTACGATTAAATACGTTTTAATTTGCTATTATATAATTTCACGTTTTAACCGTTTAAAGGTTATTAATTAGACTTCCCAAAATAGGGAATCCTAGTGCGAAGCTTATTTTTATAACGTAATTATTGTAACGGTGTTTTTGACAATTACTTTATTATTATTATGCTTTATAAATATTTAAAATTGAAGAACCCTTGAAACAGGAAAATTGCAATTGCACACCTAACTAGGCGTAGTTGGCTCCCACTTGCTGACCAGTTTTCGACTATCACCCTTTTTACAGAAGATAATATGGCCTATTTATTTCGTAGGAAGGAAAGTAGGTAGTAGGGGTCGCAAACCGGGATCCCAGATATCGAAAATACCGGGATACCGAGCCAAATGAAGGAATTATAAATACCGGTTTTGATTTTACAAAAACCGGGATTTTTGGTATTTTCGATATTTAGTAAAAACAAAATTCAAATAACATTAACTTTATAATAACAATTGTAAGTATATTTACATGTTGTTATTTTGTATTGTACTTAAATTTTATTGTAAATGTACATAAATAATGTTAGAAATACTTGAACTAAAAGTAAATACCGAACTTAACTATTGAACTATTATCTATTTTTTCAAACGGCGGTATGCTTTTATTATTTCTTACTATATTCAACACTACAGTAACTACAATCAAAGCATTTAGATAACCTACAAGTCATTGCAGGCTTACAGGCAGTCCAAATGCTCCAACCCACTACCAGGTCTATCAGTATAGGTGCTAGCATTTTGATCACGAGTCGCATCGACCAACAACACTCTGATAAATTTTTGAAAATATTATGAACTCCTGGTCCTCACGAACCAACGTCTCTACACCAAACAGCTCAAATATGTAACCACTACCAAGGTAAGCATACTTGCGCCCGCCGAAGTAGCCGTGGCGCCAGCCCTCACCTTGGTTTCAAAAAGATGTGAATGCGCTAAAGTGTCCACGGAGCCAGAGTCATTTGACGGTGTGCCGTCAGGTCTTTTACCATTGTCACGCATCAGACCATCCGGTTCGGTATTGCTGGTAAAATCCCGGCGAATAATATCGTTAAGGCTGGCTTGGTGGGAGTTTACCTAGCACTCCAAGAGCTGGAGAGCTCGTGGTCATCAAGTTGATAAACCAATATACTACTACACTGGCAGTGATGTGCAACAGAACACTTTGCACCCAAGCGTAAGCTAAAAGTGGGACGAAAAGCGAATGGCTATAAGGGTACCAGTATTGAAAGAAGGGATGGCCAGTAACCAAAGATCATATTTCCATACGGCAACAGTGAGAATACGAGCACGATCTACCATGCTAGGATACGTATTTAAAATATCTTTCTGTGCTATCTAGCATAGGGGCAAATCCCACTGTTTCTGAGAATATTTTTGGGAATTCAATACTCTTAGTCAGTCTTCAGTATTCAGTCTCTTTAGCCTCAGCCAGACATGCTACATCAAAAGAGCCCATGGTGCAAGAATGTTTTATACTAATTTGTGTGTACTGTGTACAGAAGACAAAAAAGCTGGTAATGCCACAAAAGAAATTTTGCGTATCCCTATGCCCCCCAACCACACCGGGAGGGAAGCTTGCAACCAAGCCCTGTTATCCATATCAACATTACGTATCTTTTACTAAGTTGACCAAGCTTAAAAGAAGCTCACTGTGTTTCCACTTTCCACAACTAACAAATAGTATGTAAATTTAGGTACGAAAAGGCAATTTCTAATAATTGTAAAAGCCATATGGGCGTTAACTTTGAATAATCTGTTAATTAGTTGTTATTTGACATTTGGAAAAATTTAGAGCAAGGCCAATATGACGTAAATCTTCTATACGTGCTCGCAAGCCATTCAATACACCATATGTAAAGTTTTGATTGGAGAAGTAGAATTATTCAGTGGATGGCAAGGCTGGTCTCAGAGGATCACCCTGTTGACATCCTACGGAAGATAATATATCATTACTTGGTATGTTAATTTTGACGGTGTGCCGTAGCATTGCCAAAGAAAAGGGTATAATTCCGGAATTTTATCTTCGACTTTAGTCAAAAGGGTGCCACCACTATCTAAACAAATGTATTCTTAATATCCATCTTCAAAAGCATATCTCCACAATGTTGATCAAGAAATGTGCCAAGTGAATGTACAGCAGCCTCAAAATCACCCGGCGAACCTAGTGCTTGAAAAAGATTACTTAAAAAGCACTCATTTTTCTACAACCACCTTTGACTGTGAGGTGACGATAGGTGGTGCCTACTGCTATAGGTTTAATACTACCATCTTTTTTATTATGGGCACAAAAATTCGCACCATACAGTATTTCGGTAAACTTAAGTAAGTAAGTAGGGTAACTTAGGTAAGACTCGATAACATCAAATTAACCAAAGCCGTTACATCCCTTAGATGTGTCTCGACTACCTCACCAGAACTAAAAGCTAATATATCTTTTAAGTCCTGGAGGCGTGAGGCTATATAGGCCACCGTCTGAGCCACTTAGAAGAGATGCTACAGCTACAGAAATATTCACACTATTTATATAAAATTTGACAAATTAGTCAAAATAGAAATGGCTCTTTACGATAACGCTGGATCTAGAGGAAAATATCTTGAGTTGGCCTACAGTAATTTAAGATGTATTCTTGTAGTAGAAGTAGTGCAGAGTCAGAGACAGCATTCTCTTCATCAGGATACATTTGTAACCATTTGCGCTCGAGATTAAGATACAAAAGTTTAGACAGAATGTTATATAACGATCACATTACCACCCTCAAAAAAGATTGCATCATCCATACTTTATCAACATTTGTATTTGTTTATTTTTAAACTTTACTTTAGCAGTGTTAAAGATATATTTTTATTAAAGTTTGGTTTATCCGTTTTATTTCTATTAGAGCTGCTTTTTTTTAAGCCTGATAGGTTAGCCTTTGACTTTTGACTATCTCACCTGATGGTAAGTGATGATGTGGTCGAAGATGTTGTTCAGACTAACCTAGAATTACTGGCTCTCAAGGACAGCTGCCAGAACACACCGTGAAGTGTTTGGCGACAGGTTTTCAACTTGAGGGTGGTAGCTAGCCAGGCGGGCATTCGCAAATTGCCCTACCACCATGCTATAACGACTGCACTCTTAAGATAACAACCGGGACCGACGGCTTAACGTGCCCTCCGAAGCACGGAAGCGCTCAGTAGTAATGTCTCTAGCGGTTACCCATCCATCTCATGACCGCGCGCGACGTTGCTTAACTTTGCTGATCGTTTAAGAACAGCTAAGTAAACTTCGCTACGAGCGCTTCAAACCGATCGATTATTGTCAATTTAATTTTTTGTAAGTTTTTCCATAAAAGTTGATTACAATAATATTAAAGACCCAAGTCAAACAAAATGTTTGTAACTGATTTTGTTATTTTATACCTATACTAAATGGTGTGGAAACTAACTGGAAGATTACTACATATTTACAAATTATAGTGTTACATAAATGTATGTTTTCATTGGAGACTATTTGATTTTGATCTAAAGAGAAATTTTAAGCTCAAAATACTTTGTAAACTTTTATTTTATATCAGAAAATTATTGTATCGTCGACTTTATTTTTATATTCCACTGAAATCCTTTAAGAATACTAGTCTAGTGTTACAAATAGTCTATATTTAAATGTATACCGAAAAATCTCGGAAATATCGAAAATACCGGGATACCGGTATTTTTCAAAATTCAATGCCGAAAATACCGGTTTCGAAAATTGGTTCGGTTTGGCGACTCCTAGTAGGTAGGTACATTTTCAAGTCATTCATTTCGGGTATACATAGCTATTACGTATAGTCTATTCTATACTTATAATAAAACTGTAACAGGTCTAATTCTGTAGGTACATTGCAGATATTTTAAAAATAATTTTTGAGATCACTCTGTAGCTGATAATGATGCCAAAGCTGTAATTTTTATTTATTTTTGTCTGACTGTATCTTGGCCGCGCATCAAGCCACATCTAATGGTTGAATTTCAATGAAACTTATCACGATTTAAGTTTATATTACGAAGAAGGACATTGTATACATACTTTTTATCCCGAAATTCAGCACAGTTCCCTTGGGAAAGGGGATGAAAGGTAAAAATGTTGACTTTCATTACAACTAAGTGTACTTAATGTATACACTTAGTTGTAATTTATTAACGTGTAGTCTGATTTCAATCATTCTTTTTTTGTTAGAATAGTGGTACTTTAAAGATTGTCCCGTAAATATATATATCAAAGTCATCGGTTTTGTAGTTTAGAAATTACAGATATCACAACCTAAATAGTTCCAAATAACTTGAACCGCGGAATGTTCAGGAATCCTTGAACGAGCGGCTCATCTTAAGCTGGCATTCGCTCTTTATCATATAGGCATAACAGGTAACACAGCCTCCCACACTATGGGAGGATTTACCACAATTCCCACGCCTGGCAGGCGTCTTGGGGATCGCAGTGTGAGATATTAGTTCCTCAGAAAGCGCTGCTTGCCACCCTCTGTAGTGTAACCCTTAGTCGCCTCTTACGACACACATGGGTAGAGATGGGGGGGTGTGAGCCCGGCACCCCACCGGCAGCCCGGCACCCAACGGGCAGCCCGGCACCCTTATTTAGCTTGATAAGATAAAACTCTTAAATCTGGAACATTCACCACAATCAGTTTTTTAACTATATATATTTTGCCGGATACATTTCGGAGACTGCGCAATGGAAGTGCACAATCTAATATATTTTCGTTCTACCAAAACAAGCGGAACCTCGACAAAAGACGCCATTTTAAAATCAAAATTCCAAATAAACGCACAAAGTACTTTGCTTCAACATTTATTGTGCGAACCGCGAAAGAACTCTCTTAGTTACTTAATTACTGTCTTGTGGAAAATACCACCCGGGACTTTTCAAATCCAAAGTAAAAAGCTAATTTCTGCGCTATGCTTTTCTAAGAGTTATGAGATAAACAGTGCTCAAATGTGAATAATTAATCTGCAGGTACGGTAATCGTGAAAGAAGTCGCAGGTACAGCTAGTTTATAATAAAATTACTTATTTATTGTGTATACTATAAAGGATTTTTTCCTAGGTTCTGAACGTAGTCACAGATTACGTCTGTAGTCGTAAACCAGTTAAGTTAATTTAATCAGCGGCGGCGCCGGTCTCGAATAAGATTACTGATTTCCACTTCGCGGCCATCTGGGATACTAGCCGTCAAACAGCAGACCATAACCTAGTTACCGTCTAAAATACCGTAACTTAACAACAATAAGCACGTTTTTTACAAGAAATTTTGTGGCCGGTTTCTGTACCATGTAAATCACAAAAAAGAGCCGTTTTACCGCAATGTTCAGAGGACAACCAGACAATTTGTTTCTTTTTAATTTAAATTATAGGAACCGAGATATCCTTTTTAAAATTTTAATGCATATAAATTATTGCAAGTACTCAGTTTTTGAGCAGAAAACAGGGCAATACGAAACGTCGATTTCGTGAACCGCGCACGCCTTCCCTCATAATGTGTCACCATCACTTTGCAAATCGTCAAATCTGGTTTCCAGAAAATCAGATGCACATCACAAATTTTATTGCAACCAATTAACACATCGTCAGGGCGACTTTCATCTGGCTATTTTATGGGCCGACTGGAGCATCGAGCGTCGCGTCGTCGAGCAACAAAAATTTATAAACGCCTCAGAGTATTCGAGTGCACAACATTTTCACCTCATGCAGGAATCGAACCCGCATCTTCCAGGTCTAATGACCTTGGGGTTTGGCTATCAATACTAAATAATTATTATAACCATTGTCGTAGGGAAATAGGATAGAAATGCGTTAATTTATTGGTGCCAGTATGTACTTATGTAAGTAATGTAATGTCTTTTGAACTGACAGGCGGCGCGTCAAGATTTCTTTCCGATTTCGTAGTTCAACTTAAAAATGCATTATTCATAAAGTAAATACTTTGCTAGCTTAATCTTTGACGTAGCCTTTAAAGGTGAAAGAGTAAACTAGGGATCACAATAGATAATACTTGTAATTCTACAATTAGAAGCAGTCTTGTACTTAAGTATATTTTATTTCGATAAATCATATAACTACTAGCGAACACTTTACAGGTAGTAGGTATATTGTTAGTATGATACAATTATAGTTAGGTAGGTTACTGTAATAATTATCTTATGATATTATTTATTGGTCAACCTATAGCTCATACACACACAATACAGTATGGTACTGGTACCTACTTAATAATTTAATAGATTTTATACAATTCTTTGAAGATAAATGTATTAATATATAGATATTAAGGAGACTGGCGCTTCACCAAAACATTACTACACCCTAGTAGGGTAATTAATACTAATTATATATGTTATATGTGTCAATTTTAAGCCTATCCATATGACAAACTATCCATTTGTCCTACTCAATTTCTCCAAGTTGTCCAAGGATCAGACATCACTGTAAAACCACATAATTTTGCAATTTGAATTACTTTACTATCTATGACGGTGTGTAGTAAGATAATAATTTAAGTAATCACTAATAATGTTATAATGAATTACCTATTAAATTGAAGTGAGTAGGTATAGTACTTACCTATATTTTGAGGCAAATTACGCTTCACTTTTTAAAATTCAGTTAAACCCGTAATTGGTTTTGTATACCAGACATACATATATAATTTTTATCAAAATTTAAGTTAGGTTTGAACATAATAACATATCATAGAGATTACCTACCTACACCTACTAGTAGAATTTGAGATTAGCTGAATATCTTTAATATTCTCAACAGACAGTTGTCAGTAACATAAAACAAAGTATACCTACCTACTAGGTACAACACTTATAAAAAAATATTCCATTAAAGTGTAATAGTTATATATTTTAAAAATTCACTACTTATTGCTTTATATTATTAAAATATCAGTAATATCACATGGTTCACAACAGTAGTTAACTTATTTTGAGCATTTTACTCAATTCAACATTCATCAGTGAGTTTCTCAGTTAAATTATGCTTGCCGTTAAGTTCTACCGTTTCCATTTCAATTTCCTTCTTTTTAATCTTAGGTTTGTATGCACCAGGACCGACTAGCGACAATACCACTGGTAAAAATACCAAACCATTAAAGAGTCCAATTAAAATCACTAACAAGAATATTTTAAAGAATGACTGGAAAGTATAAGCTTTCGAGAAGCTCAGAAGAGATAGTGCGAGTAGTGTAGATCCCCCTCCCAACAATACAGCCATGCCTATTGAAGTCACGGTTCTGTATGCTCTTTCGCTACGAGTTCCATCCGATACAGTCAAAAATGTATGTCCCATGTGAGCTGCGTAGTCTACACAAAGACCTATAGCAAGCTCAAGGCCAATGCAACAAACTATATCCACAGTCATGCCCCACCTTTGCATACAACCTAAAACATTCACAATAGTCAACAAAACACAAATGAAAATCCATAGACACATCTGCAGATTGGTAATAAGGAGAACAGTACAAACCATAACACATAGCAATGCCAGTTCTATATTCCTCTCAACTTCAACGCTGATTACTTCATCAGTTACCCAATTACCAAAGACTTTAGACCATACACTGCGATAACCATCACCCGTAGTAATGTTTGTGCTTTTAACAATATGTTTCACATAATTCATTGCTGGAAGGTACTCCTCAGGGCCACTGAATTTAGGAAATTGAAAGGACATAGTTGAAGCCTTAATTTTTTTTACAATATCACCACATTTTAGCTCTTCATTGAATTTGAAATTTACCTGAAATCTTCCACCTATGGGACTGAATAAAAACCTGGTTAAATAGGTGTTGAACTGATTTTCCGATATTACACTCCCAGTATTTAAATCTAAATGAAAGTTTACCAAGACATACTTATGAAAGTATTCAACCCATGCAACAACATTGTCAACATAAGACTCATTTTTCAAATGCTCCATCATTTCATAGAGTTTTGGAAATTCTTCATTATAATTCATTTCTCCTAAGAATATCATCGCCATATGACCCTCATCAGGGTAAAAGTAATCATGGGTATTAATAAATTGTTTGTAATATGTATCATCAGGGATAAACCATTTAGGATCAAACCTCTGCTCCAAGTGAAGTATACTCTGGATACTAAAACCAGTTCCAACTAAAACTACAATGATTACAATAATTTTGCCCGGATTAGTGAAAACTGTGTGTCTGTAAAAACCTTCAAAAGCTTTCTGAAATATTGTTTTGTTAGATGAAGTGCGCACTGGCTTTTTATGTGTGTAGCAAAAAAGAATCCCATTTCTATTTTCTTCCACTCTTCTAAGGTCCAACGTAAATATTGCAACATAGAATGTAACTGAGTAGCAAAAGATGAAGAATACTCCGATAGCTGCATATATACAGAAAGATTTTAGCGATGGTAATATTGTTATGGCACCAATTAATAAAGCGACAATGTCTGTAAATGAAGTTATGACAATTGAAACTCCTGCATGTTTGAGCATCAAGCCAACTTTAACAGGGAGACTTTTATTAATCTCAGCAGGGGACAAATTCTGCCAACAAGCATTCATGACAAAAATATCGTCAATGCCCAGACCCATGAGAAGGAAAGGTAAAGAAGAATGCACAGGACCAAAAGATATACCCATGATGGAGCACCAACTAACTGCAGACACATATGCCAGCCCAACACAGAGTAATCCAATACTGCTCAAAGTCAATTTGATCTCTAACCAATTACACCGTGAGAGACCAAAGAGGACATAGAAAAACATCATTGCAATGCCAATAAATAATTTATCTAGTTCATGAAACATAGCTTCTCCACTAATATCACCAAAACTTCGCCCAGCCTCATAAAAGTATTTGATATTTGTTTTTGAATTATCTGATACAGAAGACATGTACTCCAAAAATTTACTTTCCCACAATGATAGAGGAACAGACACCCACTCTTCAGTACCAACTAAATTACCTACTTCATTTAAATCAACCTTAGACATATCCACTTGTGTGTACCAAGTCAATATTACAGCACTAGCAGTTACTATGTTCCCGCTATCATCATGCTGAGTGCCTCCTAGGAACTTAGTGAAATCTAAGGGGTGACCTGTGGCCGGATTTACCTTAGCTTCATTTAATTTTGTAACTATGTCATGTTTTGTGATATTTTTTAATTTATCAAGATCATTATTCCATAAATCTAAAATATTATGCTGAAGACACACTAACTGAAAATTTTGTAAGAAATTACAATAAAAATCATCACCCACCAACAATGTCATATCAGAAAATTCACTATTATCACTTTCACTGGTATTGTTTTTCTTTTTGTCAGGTTCAAAGAAATTAACAACTGGCACTTTGAAACACAAATCTTTTATAGATATTAGTTCATCATTATAACTGATATGAAAAGAATTTATTTCATTAGTCAAGTTATGTAGTATCTTTAAAACTTCTGGCTGCAGCACATCATCTGCTGTGACTATTATTCTCTGTAGCCGAAGACCAGTCCCAAATGTATCAATATACCAGTTAGTATCTTGAAAGAAGTCAGATTCCGGAGGGACCCACAGTTTAAGTGGGTTTTTTTCCAAGTGAAATCTTAGCAATCCAGCCCCACTGAGCAACACAAAAGTAATTGTTGCAATAATAATTTTCCATGGATGTCTCGCCACAGTCATACCTAAGTTGAAGAATATTCTTTCCACAAAGTGGACTAATTTTGAAGCCACAGCCTCCCATAGCTGCTGCAGAGATCGGACTCTCCTCTCTTTAGACATAGTCAACACTTCAGATAAGGTGAACTACCTTATATTACACACAACTGGCATTGTTCTTCAATGTGATATCCTAATATGTAAGAGAGTATATTTAAAGCTTTAGCAGTATATTTGATTGAAATACATTTTCAGAGCACTGTTTAGGAAATTATTAGTTCATTTAATGAGAAACTTGAACCAGAGGCACAAACGCCTTCCGGCGGGAACTGTCAGTAACTAGGTATCAGTAGGCACTCGCAGCGAAAGCCGAAGCTGTACTGATAATAAATACCAGCCCAGTCGCTCACACGCAGCTCGTATCGGCGCGTGCGCATACGCGCTGTTATTTTATGTTATGATGTACCTACATAGCCGTTCGTCAGGTCAAGCAGTAGCGAACTCAATTATTCAATTTCGTGATGCGAACATACCTGCTCTGTCCCTATCGTCTACTGACATAAATTGGTAAATAGCTTGAAACTCCTTACCACCACCAATGTTTGAGCTTTATTGCATACCTAATAAAGAAATGGGAAACCACTGATTAAAAGTATATTATTGTTACTTCTTTGATAATCCCTTCTGCGGTTTAATGGGTTAAAATGTACATCTAGTGAACCTTATATTGTATTGTTTATTGCATGTTTCTTTAAAGTTTGGTTTAGTATAATTTGTTTGTTTTAACACCTGGGGGCCGTTCCGAACCTTGGTTAGAGCAGACCATACAATCTCATAAATAATTATGTGAAATAATGACAGCATGTAATGCAAACAAGTAAAACCGATATCTCACATACACACAAAGTCATTTCTCTAACGTATTTTATATTTTGTAGCATAGCACTCAAATTTAGGGATTTCGTTAAATAACAGATGGCGTTGATATACAATATAGAGAAATTAGTTAATACATATGGCAATTGCATTAACTTAAATAAGACATAGGCCAATACCTTAATAAAAAAAAGATCAGGTGTCAGACATTTCCCATGTGATAATTAGGGTTGGAATCACTTAGTTAGTAATCGAATGCTAAATTCGAATACATCAGTAGCAGAATCGTTTAAGTTCTATGAGGGAACATGCGCTCTTTCAATTTTTCTTTTTATGTGATCTTATAAATGTTTTCATTGCTCTCGTTTTAACATTATCATCATTTTCTTCTAATGGTCGCTTGCCATTTAATATTTTATTTACGTCTTTGCAATAATTATGCAAGAAAAATCGTTTACAGAAGTCTAAAAGAAATATTTGTAATTTCCTATTATGTTCATGGCACCCAATATCATTAAAATCAATTAATATAAAACAAAGGGTTTTTATACATTTTCACATGATTTTGATATAAATCATTTTTTATTTATATGATAAACGATGTCTTGTATATTTGATACAACATTTGTATCAAATATACAAGGATGGCTATGCACACCCAGCGATAAAATATTATCGCTGGGTGTGCATAGCCATCCTTGTGCATACTCTCCTCCGTATATAATCAGAATGTCCCAAAGTTAAATTTTCACATTTAGTGCAATATTAAAAAAAAAATATTTTTAGCTTTACGAGATATGTAACCAGACACGTATGTCAAAACCCCCTCCCAAAACTTTTGGGTTCTCTTTTTTGAAATGAAATGGAGTGAATTCTATCTCAAGATGGTTCATGACTACTTCCCGGCTGGTATTGTGCCTTTTTCCGGTATAAAAAAATGACAAGTAAACATTTGGTATTACTTTTTTGCGAGCGAGCTGCAAGTAAATGTGATCGTATTGTTAGAACCAAATACAAATACTTACTTTGAGTACGATCCTCATTGATGTAATTTTTAGCTGGCATTGAGCTTTCAATTAATTGATCACTTTCAAGTGGAGAAAATCCTGCCAGTGCTACTACTGATTGTGATGTGTTTAGTACTAAAAACGAGTAATTATTTAGCAAAGAGGAATTGAATTGGATGTGTGGGCTTTGCGGAGTTTACAGAATTAAACTTTTTATCCGTTGATACAGAAGAAGAGACCCGACAAATAGTTCTCGTATCCTAGCGTGTGGGGTGTACATACATCGTACTGCTACTAAACGAAGATATTTATTAAAATCCGCTGTACAAAAATATACAAAATTTACTTTATGGTATATGGTATGGTATATATATAAAAAGCACAAATCTGACGTGATTTCAAATAAAGAGACAATAGAGGTGTGACTAATATACTCGTAGAAATACGAATATAATAAAAGTAAACAAAAAATATCACGATACATGAAAGACTAATATTATAAATTAAAGGTAAAACTTACAACGGATAGAAATCATAATACTCACCGATGGGAAATCGAGTTTACTAACTGTAACTGGTTTAATATGTTTAATTTATTTATTGAGAGGTACAACTTCGAGGTGATAAGCCCAGACGAGCCAACCAATGTCCCCACAAACTAAATTTAAATGTTATTCTGCCTTGGATTCAAAAAAGGAAAAGGTTTATCAGCAAATTTTTGGTTGCCCGGCTTGTTTTACTTTAAGCTTCTATTAAGAAATAAGTCACACATCAAATAATTAATTCACGAAATTTTAGTCTCGTGCATTATTGATGTAATTATATTATCGATTTGAATCGATGGCGAGCATCCCTAATTCCTATAGCCAATTCCTATTTGATTTTGCATTTTGCCGATTTGTTTACTTTCTGTGCCAGGAATTTAAATTTAATTAGTTTAAAGTTAGCTGTGAATGGTGCATTATTTTTATGCTGGCTGTGATCATATAGGGACGTTGTTATGGTGCCATATACGATATTTTTACAATGAGGTGGAAAGATATTTTTTTGTATAGTTGCAAGTAGATAAATTAGGATAATAAAACATACATAAACATATAGACTTTGTATTTAGTTATCAAGCTCATTGTAGGTTTTTGGCTGGATCTTAATATTGCTTTTACTTTTGATGCTATATGTTTCGACCCGTGGCAGGAAGCATTGGTGATTTGGTCCATATTTAAATGAGTTAATGATCTTCACGCGTTCCTTGAAAGCAATTTATAGGATAACATGTTAATATTAGACATTAAATATATAGTATATCTATAAAAAAACTTATAGATATATCTATATTTAAATAAATAAAGGTACAAAGTATCAACCATACGTAACAAGGATGAGCATTTATGAAAAACAGATGGCAGCACTGTTTTTTATTTAGTTTTTTTTAGTGCCATCTGTTATTTACGGAAATTACTAACCGTGACGTCATCAAAAAAATCTATTAACACCTAGGGATGTCAAGTTTGGTCTCTATTTCAGTATAATATACAAAGTTACCTTATGGGTTAGAGCTCGGAGTGCAACTTTTCACTATAACGTCGTTCACAACCTTCGAGTAGAGCAGTGTTGCCGTTCTAGAGACTTTGTCGCTAGAACTAGGGGATTTTGTGAATGTTTAGCAGATAAAATTCTGAATTTAGCGAGATAAAACTTTTTGACGACTTCTAACGACTTTTAGGCGAGTCAATATATATCACTAGAAGGGCAACCATCTTAATTTTAGAATTAAAGTACTGCCTTTACAAAATTACAAATATACGATAGGAAAAATTTTAGTCATACGTGCGGGATTAAAAAAAAAATCCTATCGTATATTTGTAATTTTGTAATGTAATCCGCATAGCAGGCGTTATTGCAATCATAACAATATAAAAATTAAAGTACTGACTTGTTATACCTAATAAATCAATTTAATTACATTAGTGTATGCTTTTTTTTCCATTTATCCCAGACGATGTAATTAACAAAGTTCGCAAAGGAAGACCAAAAGAAACTGAAGAGGCTTCAACTGCCTTTTCTCTTCAGGTTGACATTAGAATTGTAGATCTTGGTGACAACGAATCTAATTTTAAAATTTAATTACAAGTGCCTAGCTAATAATTATTATTCTAAAATGGTTTTTATATATGTTGATCTCATTTATAAATAAATAAATATAACTGCAAGATTACGAACGAAGAAAATGTAAGTCAAGCTTAAAAGATGCTCACCAGAACGCAAACCATATCGCGGCGGTAAGGGTAGGTACTGTGCTGCACAACAACATTAATTTGTCGCGACCAATCTGATGTGATTATTTCTAAGCGCCAAATAAATTAATCAATCCAATTGAGTTTGGAAGATTGTGCATGTTTTGTTAATGAACACACCGTTAGGTACTGGGCGATAGATTTTCAACTTGAGGATGGTAGCTAGCCAGGCGGGAAATTCTATATGCCCTAGCACTATTCAGTGAAACGCAAGCTACATCTTCTAAAAGATATAGTTGAATTAAACAGATTTTTGACAGGCGTCTTTTGACTGAAGCACAACCTAACTATCTCATACAGTTACCCAGATGTAACCGATCTAAAAATATCGGTTAACTTAATAATTAAAAATTTCACTAAATACTAATTTAAATCAGCGCGCCATCTGTAGGCAAACGCACAAACGTCTATCTAAATTCCATCTGAAGATGCAAGCACCTTTAAATCTATAAACCTAACTACCTTTGCTGCGCGCTGAGGTAGTTCAGCGACTCACCAATAGAGGTCGCGTATAACAATCAACAATGTTAACTCTTTGATAGCAATTACGTTACAATTCGACTCATATCATGACAGTTAAAACAAATGTCAAAGCAGTCTGTCAGAAATAATACCATGAGGTGGTTTTTGAGTTCCGATAGAGGAACGTTTGGATTTTAAATACTTTCAAAATCAAGTGCAGTGATTGGTTTTACGACACCAACGGTTTTGGAGGCTTTTTTCATTACCATATATGGTAATGAAATTCGCCCCCGACATCCGCCCAACTTGATGTCTTTCCTCAACGAGGAATCACGATCACTTTGACCCCAGCCATCGACTGTGCAACTGCAATTAATAACTAAAATTGTTCCTAGACTCAGTTAAACTAAAATTCTAATCTACTGACAAGCCCCAAAATCTGGGGTTCAAGTACGAGGCTGACCTACCAGTACGAGACGGAGAACTCCCAGTACAAGGCTACACACTAGCCGTACACTACTCCTGAACTCCGGCCGTCCTCTGACCTCCAGCACCGACCGCGGCCAAAAGTCTCTACATCATCTAGCTGGGACATTCTACCGGCGCGGCGGTGTGGAGCCGAGCCCTGCACGGCAGACCTGCTGCTGAGCAACTACTCGGATACTAGCGGACCGGAGCTAAGTCCTTAAACAAGGAAGCTTGCCAAATTGATAAACCTGTCTGAGATCCACGACCCTTTCTATTCATTATACTTATATTCTAATCTCTCTCTTGTTTCTTTTTCTATGCTCCCTACTACCAACTTTAGGTAGGCAGGTGACATTGGCGCCCATACAAATTAGGATCAGACGGGTCGGTTTGGCAATCTTTCTTGGGTGTGGCTCTGCCATACTTATTCTGTGTACTGTGTTCTATTGTGTTCTTTTTGTGTGTGTTATTTATAAGTTGTGATTGGCCCTGTGCTGGCCCGGGGCCTGAGAATAAGCCGGCTGCAGCTCTGCATGTCGTAAGAGGCGACTAATAGACAGGGTTATACCCAGGGGGTCAGAAATCCGCCCATATCGTCTTCAACGAACTTTTTTTTCTAAAATTAAATGTAATTTTTTTTTTACAACTGCAAATTTAATAATTTTCTTAACTTAATGTCTAGTATTCTATTTCATAACCTCTATTCAACCTATAAATAGCACACACCTCATTTGTATATCTACCCACGTGTTTTTTTCATCTGGAAAAAATTGTACCCTCTTAAATATTTTTTTATTTGACCTTGTATGACACGGTTGTTATTAGGTACATAGGTCAAGTATACTTTCACTACTTCAAACATGAGTCTACAACTTAACTTTTTATCTCTGCAAAAGGCTGAATTAGCATATGAAGTGGCACTGCGTGGTGGCTCGCATACTGAATCTGTTCAGGATTTAAGGAAGCAGATTGTGAAACTATCCAAAGACATGCCTTCTGAGGATATATTGGAGTCACACTTGGACCCTGAGGTCGATATAAGTGAACTCAAGGAGTCAATAGCAAAAGCAAAAAACAACAAAACTAAATTTGAAAAAAATATTTTTTTAAGAACAGAAGTTTTCATATATTTTATTTGAAGGTCATTGTAAGGTATTGTAAGTTTGTCCGTGGCTGCTAAGTACTTCGCTGCAGCACTGCTCTGCACCTCCGTAAATACATAAGGTAGTGATGGTCGCCCAGATACCACGTCGCGCCGCACCTCTGTAGTGCGGTTCCAGCTTTAGAGGCTCGTGGATGGCGTTATGCCACAATATGTAAGCTTGTTAACGTATTCATTTTCTGTTACATCTTTTTTCAATAAAATTGATTTATGGTTTTTCATGCAAGTTATTTCAGTAGATTGGAATAACTTTCTTGGAAATATTATTCTATAATTTATATATATATATAATATAATAAGTCGGTATATATAATGCGCTAAAAGAGTAGAAATGGATTTCAAGTAAACTTCTTTATTCAAGTTAGTATTGATTTCGATATAACTTAGAATTAATATTTAATTTAAAATATTTCTTATTACGTGTGATACATTAATAGGAACAACAAAATTTAACAAAATGCTGCAATCAATAATAAATATTTTTAGCTACTACAACGAAAGCATTTAGTCAACCTAGCTGCGATTACATGCTTGCAAGCAGTCTAAACACTCCAGCCCTCTACCAGTTGGCAGCGTGCCCAACATGCCCAGGACTATTCTAGTATTCCATTGTACCAAATGAAGTAGATGGATTATATATACCTATTGGAACGAACAATACCGCGGCCATAGGAGTAACAAATATCAATGTGACAGTTGATTCGTATTTATCTGTTATAATTCTATATTTTAGCTATATACAATTGATATAATAGTTACCTAGAAATAGATCTCAAGCAAGACAGTTATAAGACCTAAGATCAATTTATTTGTAATTATTATGTCCTTTGTATCCCTAAAATGAAATCAATAATGAAAAATACGACATCAATTGACACTTTGACAGTTGTCAGACCTAAGCCCTACTTCTAGGATATTCTTATGTCATTAGTGGTAGCAATTCTGTTGTACACTCACTAACTATACTAACTAATTAAAAAGTTCTAATTTTAGTTTTAGGATTTCTAAAAGTCATTCTGCTGTTACCTCGAACTAAATTAATTACAGCAAATTATCAATACTAAATATAATTCACTTTGCCGCTACTCTACGCTCGATGGCGCACAAGTCAAGTTCTTTTATAACAATTTTTATTCTGGCCGTATTCCATTTGAGTTATGATATTTTACGATAATTTTGAGTACATTTTGGGTCTATGGATCCAGATTTAATATGAACCATAGACATAAAATGTGATCAAAATTATCGAAAATAACGAATTGAGCGTCAAATTGTATACGCCCTATTTACCAATGGAACTTTGTTTATATTCAAAACTATCGAAACCTGTGATAAAGCCCAAAAATAATGATTTTGACACGGCAGAGCAGCTTCAACTGGTCGCTTCATAATCTCGAACGCCTAGGTTCAGTAACAGAATCTACTGGTAACATATAAAAAAAATAGCAAAGCACATAGCTGTCCGAAGTCTCTCGTAAAAAGTCAAATCTAATAAAAGTGGGTATATAAACACATCTGCCACCCTTCTGGGTGTTACAGGTGTGCAAAGATTTTATTAATCCAAGTTCGCCTACGAGCTTTTGTCACTAGTTATGCTTTTGAATTACCGAAAATTACAATCCTTTCCGGAAAACCCACAAGTCTAGCAACCATATACTACCATGCTCCATTGTTTATCCGACTAAGAAAGCCGTGATTATGATAAAACACGCCAAAATAAATTAATCGGAGAACATGACAGCATTTGTCAAAACCAGTTTACTCGTTGATTAATTTTAGGTTTAATTATCTATGGTTCCACCTAATCTGACTAAATTATGGTACAACACAATAGCAAACATGCAAAATTTACTAAACTTAGTAATTTTAATAATTTTAGAGTGAATTAAAACTATGGCCCCAACAGCATAAGGAATGTTCATTTGACATTTCTACATCTAATTTTACTAAATTTTAGTTCGTTTTTTGGCAACAGAATTGCTACCAATAGCACAAATACTAAATTAGAATTGAGGACCTTTTTCAAAAGTTTTTTATGACATTTCTAGCACATGTTTGACATAAAAAATTAAGAATACAAAAAAAAAGATTTGGGAATTGTCTGGGAAAAATGTTATAGGACTAGGACAATGTTCCAAAGTTATTTTTGGTTTTAATGTAAAATTCATGTTGCATAAAACTATCCAGGGTAGTCAAGTATGGGTTTCCAAAACATTGCTCTTTACTCGTTTATAAAAGGTAGTCCTGATTTTTTTTATATCCGTATGGCTTCTTAACCATTTTATTTCACTTTATGATATTTTTGCAGAATTAAACAACGCAAAAGAACATTGATAAATGCAGTTGAAAATTCCCACACAATGAGCCCACGCGGCGAACTAACTGGGCCGCGCGGTACACTTTTTAAGTCACGCCCGCTGTGGTATAGTTTGCGTTCTGTTATTTTTGAGCTTTAATTTCATTTCTTTTCATATATATTCGTAGGTACAATTAGTATAATTATACTACGAAATCCAACACTGATCACATCACATCTTTCGTCACAAGCTTCAATAGCCATTGTTAGATGCTAACTTCAGATTTCCTTCTTCTGAAGTTATGTAGGTGAAAAGTTTTCTTTCCCCACAAATATGCGATGAGCAACCACTATCAAGGCACCATATTTCTTCTGGTGTGTCTGTATTATTTGTGTTTAAGCATACATTAAAATTATTTGCTTGTTTTACCTTGCTAGTAGAGTTTTTCTTTTGTTTACTCCAGCAGGCTTATTTATTTTTATTTATTTAATTCACAAAATCCACAGATCTTAACAAAATTAACATAATCATATAGTGATATTTCTTACATCCAATGACGGATTTATTTTATATTAATAAGCTTAATTCATAGAGAGCAAAAGCAAAGGTATAATAAGGTAATATAAGGTAGGTATTCTAGAAATTCTTTTCTTCCGTAGTGTGTCCTTTCTTTTTACATTCATTACAATATTTGCTTTTTGTGGAATCTTTGTTATTTTTCCGAGCTTCACTTTCCTCAATAATTTTAATTTTGAGCTCTTCAGGCTTTGGTAAACTGTCTCTTGATTCTGTTGAAGAAGGTTTTTCTCTTAATCTTTGCTTTTTATAATACTTTATTTTACCCTGTCATTCCTACTATGTCAATATGAATGTTTCAAACATGTAATACGTTTTATTATTTTCGATCCATAAAATTCCTCTCAACATGGTAGCAGAGCGTTTAATTATATTGGAAACGATTGACTAACGTATCAAGTAAGGTTTAAACAAATAATTTGCAAAAATAGTTACCACATTTTTCAAGAAAAATCTAACGAAGGCCTATCTAAATGTCGACTTCGTCTACGAGTTGCAAAATTGATATCGGTCGTTTAGAAGGTGAAGAAAATTGGTCTACATGGCGCTGCAAGGTACTGTTGCTTTTAAGGGGTACTCCCGGCGGGTTGGATGCTATAAATGGAAATCTTATAGAACCTATAAAACCAACTACTACAGTAAGTGCAGACGTTAAAGCAAACTATGAAAAAACTTTAGAAGCATATCATAAGATAGATAGTACGGCGATGCTTATTTTGATGGCTAATATGTCTGATGCCACTTTACAAAAGGTCATGAGATTCTCAACAGCCAAACAGGTTTGGGATGAATTGCACACTTTGTTCAATGGAATATCTGAAGACAAAAGCTATTCACTATGCTACAGTTTCTTTGGCTATAAAAAAGATCCCTCACATGACATGTCAATGCATATATCCAAACTAAAAAATATATGGCATGAATTGAAAATGGAACTTCAAAAAGGTGAAACCAAATATGATCTTCCAGAGTTATTACTAATCTGCAAGATTTTGGAAACTTTACCCGACGAGAAGTACTTCTCCTTCAAGTCTAGTTGGATGCTAATGTCAAGAAAAGATCGAAATATAGACAATCTGACAGCACAAGTATGTGCTTACGAACGTTCACTTTTGACCAAAGAAGGTAGTACTGAAGCACAAGCTCTAGTTGTAAAAAACAAGTTTATGGATAAGAAAAAGTGTGGATATTGTGGACTATATGGACACAAAGTTAAAAAATGTCGTAAGTGGTTATCGGACGGGAAACCTCCTAAAACACCTGGCCCACCGACAAGTCAAGCTGAAAATACAAATCTGACCCTCTCATTAATGGAAGTTGTTACAAATGAAGTCGTAAATATTATTGAAGAAGATCTTGACAGTTGGTTTGTTGACAATGGTGCTACAAGTCATGTCACCAGTCGAAACGACATATTTTCCAGCTTTCAACATTTCAGCAATAATCAAACAGTAACAATTGCAAATGGCTCCACAATTCAAGCTATTGGCAAAGGTACAGTTGATTTGATAGCAGACGTTCGCGGTCAGACACACAACATTAGACTGTGTGACGTATGGTATGTTCCAGAAATAAAGAAAAACTTATTTTCCGTACTTGCTGCGCAAGATAAACTTGAGAAGAGTGTCTTTACATCTGAAAGAGAAATTTGTCAATTGATAGTTGATGGAAAAATTAATTTAATTGGCACAAGAGTCAAGAATGGAGGCCTATATAAACTAAAGGTAAAGACAATTATAAATTCAACTCCTGAATTGAACTCACTGTCAACGAAAAATATTTTACAACTCTATCATGAAAGGTTTGCTCACCAGCATAAAAGACATGTGAAGCAATTGATTGAAAAGGAACTTGGTATAAAAGTCAAACTCGATTCTGAATTATGTACAGGATGTGTTTATGGTAAAACAGATAGATATAAATTTGGAACCAGAGATCGAGCTAAAGCACCAGGAGAAATCATTCACACTGATGTATGTGGTCCGTTCCCTAATTCATTTCAAAAGTTTCGTTATTTTGTTTTATTTAAAGACGATTTCAGTAAGTATCGTCATGTTTATTTCATCAAACACAAGTCTGAAGTGAAGGATAAACTTGTGGAAATGATAAACGAAACAAAGACTACTGGTCATATTATAAAGACAATTCTCAGCGATAATGGAGGAGAATTCCAAAATGAAGCTGTAAAGAAAATCTTAAATAATCATGGCATCCAACACCGTTTGACAATGCCGTATACGCCGGAACAGAACGGGTGTAGTGAGAGAGACAACAGAACTTTGGTAGAAGCTACTCGTACTATGATGCACGCTCACGAAGAACTTCCACTCTCCTGTTGGTCTGAGCTTGTCAACACGGCTGCTTATGTTCTGAATAGAACTGGACCGACTTCTATAGAAGGAAAATCGCCATTTGAGTTATGGTTTTCAAAGAAACCATCAATCAAACATTTGAGAATCATTGGTAGTGAATGTTATGCTCATGTTCCAAAAGTAAAGAGAACGAAAATGTCCAGAAAAGCTCAAAAATGTATTCTCATTGGTTATGAT
Organism: Plagodis pulveraria; assembly: GCA_963890685.1. NCBI lineage: Eukaryota > Metazoa > Arthropoda > Insecta > Lepidoptera > Geometridae > Plagodis > Plagodis pulveraria. The sequence continues at coordinate 10,979,437 of OY982959.1, forward strand.
GGTGATGACGGTTATCGGTTACTAAGCATAAACAATAAATCGGGTCCAACACTGATAAGGTCAAGAGACGTAATATTCAACGAGTCAGTCATCAGATCTATTGGATTGGAGTCAGATGTCCCTGAAACAGAAAAACAAAGTCCAATGGTTGACATGGAGGTTCTTTTTCCTAAAACTACAGAAAATCATCCAATGTTAGATGCAAGGGAGGATATTTTACAAGACGCAACTATTTCAGATATGCCTCAAACATTGAATGATGGTGCGAGTTTTGAAGAAACAATTCCCAATTTGCCTACAATATCGGATGAACTTAGTCGAAATGAAGAAGATTCTAATGAGTCCTATATTACGCCTGAATTATCAGAAGTTGATTCAGATGAAGACGATGAACAAGGAAATTCTACGATAAATCTAAGAGATAGATCGACATTGCGACCACCACAACGATTTGAAGATTTTATTATGTCTACTATTGTTAGTGATTTTGATGAACCCAAATCATATAAAGAAGCGATAAAAAGTCCTCAGAAAGCGGAATGGTCAAAAGCAATGGAAAGCGAACTAAAATCTCTACGAGAGAATAAAACTTGGATTTTGGTGGATAAACCAAAAGACAGAAAACTGATTTCTTGTAAGTGGGTGTTCAAAGTTAAAACCCATGCTGATGGAAGTCTTGACAAACATAAGGCGAGATTAGTAGTAAGAGGTTATACACAAAAGAAAGGAGTTGATTATAGTGATACATTTAGCCCTGTTGCTAGAATGGCAACAATAAGATCGATTCTTAGCATCGCTGCAAATGAAGGGTTAACTCTCAGGCAGTTTGATGTAGCAACTGCATTTTTGAATGGTTCATTAGATGAAGATATCTACATGAATCAGCCAGAAGGATACAGTGATGGTACGACTAAAGTATGTAAGTTGAAGAGAAGTTTATATGGTCTCAAACAAGCTCCCAGATGTTGGAACAAATGTATTGTTGATTATTTGAAAGTTTTAGGATTCAAACAATGTGACACAGATCCATGTTTGTTCATTAGAAACCGACTTAACAACAAGATAATTCTTGGACTCTATGTTGATGACGGGTTAATTGCTTCAACGAACCCAAAGGAATCTGAAACGTTTTTGGCAGAATTGAAACGGAAGTTCAAGATAACCACAAAACCAGCTTCTTACTTTCTGGGTTTGGAAATCTTCAACAACAACAACGATGGTTCCATCAAAGTCTCTCAAAAACATTATGCTAAAAGACTACTGAAACGCTTTGGTATGAGTGATTGTAAACCCGTTAGTACTCCAATCATCAAAGAAGCACAACCATGCTCAGTAAAAGAGGATGATGTTAAATTTCCCTACCGTGAAGCCGTTGGTGCGCTAGCTTATTTAATGACAGGTACTAGACCGGACATATCATACGCTATTAGTGTCGTATCCAGGAAACTTACAAATCCCTCTTTAGAAGATGTTAACAAGGTTAAACGCATACTTCGTTACATTCAGGGAACCCTAGATACAGCAATTGTATACAAAAAAGGATACAAAACTGGAATCTTGGAATGTTTTAGTGATTCTGATCATGGTGGAGATTTCGATACAGGACGCTCTACTTCTGGAATCTTATGCGTGTATGCAGGAGGAGTAATCTCTTGGGCAAGTCGTAAACAGACTTCTGTAGCTATCTCAAGCACCGAAGCAGAACTTGTTGCAGCTAGTGAAGCAGCTCGTGAGATTGTTTGGCTGAAGAGACTTTTCAATGAAATTACTACTTTGATAGAAGTCCCTACTTTACAAGTTGATAATGATGCTGCTATAAAGCTTGCACAAAACCCAGAGCTACATCGTCGCACAAAGCACATTTCTATTAGACATTTTTATGTAAGGGAATTAGTTACTGAAAAAGAACTTCAAGTTAAGTATGTTCCCACAGAATACCAGTGTGCTGATATTTTGACTAAGCCTGTGCATAAACCCAGACTGGATCTAATTTCAGGAATGGTGGGAATTATACGATAAAGATTATCGAAAAAGGGAGGATGTTGAAGAAGGTTTTTCTCTTAATCTTTGCTTTTTATAATACTTTATTTTACCCTGTCATTCCTACTATGTCTATATGAATGTTTCAAACATGTAATACGTTTTATTATTTTCGATCCATAAAATTCCTCTCAACAGATTCTACGGCGATGCGAAAATTTTCACATGATACGGGTAGGCTATATAGCATCATGATGCTCAGTAAGTCCGGGTGGAGGTCCACATTCATATCAGCAAGTTTATCAACAATGTCCATGAAATTATTAAGATGATCACGAACATCATTGTTTTCTACTTTTTTCTATATTAATTGCTTTAATAATGTAGCCTTTCGTGCCGGTCCTGTACTTTGATATATGCTTTTTAGCTTATTCCACAGTTCATATGATGTATCACAGTTTTATACCTGTTTCAGCTCCGATGGTGAAATCAGCAGCGAAAGTTCTGATCTTGCTAACAAATCCTTTTGCGTAAAAACTGCTTTTTCTTCTTCCTTTGTTGGTCGCAATTCTTTACCGCTGGCAATATCCCACAAACCATTTTTGATTAGTATGGCCTGGGCTTGGACACTTCAAGTATCGTAATTTTCTTTCGTTAGTGAATCAATCCGATATGACGTCATATTAGTGACGATAATTTTCTATATTTTCATGATTGCACTTTACCAGCGTAACGACGCTCTGCTACCAATTTGTTGGGGATATGGTGGTTGAAAAGATTCATGCAACTTGGAAGAAGGAATATAATACAAATAATGTTTACAATGTAACTTCAACTTCTTTTTTTGGGTGGCTTCTGTGGTGTTGCCACAATTTCGCCAATGACGAGTCGCACGGATAGAGTGGAAACAAACGAAAGAGACTGATCGGTATTAATAAAATGTGATCGGTTACTTGATTTTTCAGGATAACTTGTTATATAAAATAGGAAAACATATGACATACGATCAAACATATATAAGTAATACAATATCTAACTACATTATAATATATACTTAAACATACATCTAGAATACACGCCATCAGGCTATTCAAAGCTTAATTTTATTAATTGATATACATTTACCAATTATATATACATATGGAGTAAATACAAGTGACAATAGACTATTGAAGTTAACAGGGAGAGGGATATCTGGGGGAAGATTGTTATACAAAGAGTAACTGTTTACAATGTAAAAGTACACGGAACGGAATAATATAATTGATTGACATATTATGTCAGAAAACTAGTTTTATTCTTTTTTTTTTTTTTTTATGCCTTTATTAAACAAATACTACAAACTACATACAACAGTACAGCTACTACAATACTACAGCTACTACAGTAAAAGCATTTGGACTCATAGGGAGTCCAAATGCTCTAGCCCACTATCAGTTGGCAGCGTGCCCAGCATGCTGGCAGCATTGCCCCGTTGAATTGCAAAAGTTTGTAGTTTTTTTTTTTTTTGTAGTTTGTAGTATTTGTTTAATAAAGGCATAAAAAAAGAAAAAAAAAAAAGTTTTATTCTTCCTCTTGTCTTTTGATCTACAGACCTCCTTAGAGTCGTGCCATACTCACACAGATTACTGGACCATGATATTATGTTTGGAGGACTTGCCTATTCAGCAGCTCAGCGAGCCGGCTAATAAAATGGCTTTGTATAGGGACCATGACTATGGAGAAAAACCTATGGAAGACATAATTTTGGCTAGCCTCACACTCACCGAAGAGCTTAGAAGCACTTTAGAAATTAAAACAAGAAATAACCAAAACATATGGAAACGAGAAAGGCAAATGAGATTGCAGAGTTCAAATTTTGGATAAATATTGAAATTCAACCAATGCGGCCAAACTCTCAAAAGACCTTTTGAAAAGCCCACAAGAAATATTGACACTGGCTACCAAGCATGGTCTTAAATATGAAAAAAAAAGCCATTGAAAAAGTATCGGAAGCCACTGGCGTAGACATTAAAAAATGTGGCATTGTTGTCCATCCAGAACAACAATACTTAGCCAGCACCCCGGATGGTATTTTTGGTGAGCACGGGGTTGTAGAGGTGAAGTGTCCCTATTCAGCAAGGAATCTGCAGATATCTCCTGAAACTGTCCCCTACTTATATTTAAGTGAAGAAGATGGACAGTGGAAACTAGATGAAAACCATAACTATTACTTTCAAATTCAGGGACAGATGTTGTGCACAGGACGCAGGCTATTTTACTTTGGAGTATACACTATAACTGATTTTTGGGTCATAAAAATACATAGAAATGATTATTTTATTGAAGACATGTCAAGAAAACTAAAAAAAATTATGATCATTATAACAAACATCATTTTTTGTGTAAATATTTGTACAATATAAAAATATGATAATATCGCATCAGTAATTTTTATCCCAACTTTTCCCCATAGCTGTTATGATCCCTGTACAAAAAGTCATTCTATAAAAAATATTTGCTATTTGTAAGAAATCGAAGTGACCTAAATAAAACAAGCTCATATTCCAAAATAAATAATATAATATACTTATTTGTTTTATGAAAATTTGTTAACAATATTTGACCTAAAATTTACTAACATGGCACAAACAAATGTAATATCACTAGCAAGTATTGTTTCTGTTTGGTTCATGGGTTGTTTTAAAATATTATATGTTTTCATCATACCAATAATTCTCTGCACATGGACCCTTTTGCTTGCTACCTTTCTGTCTCTAAGACCTTTCTGTCTGTTAAGATTTCAGGATTTATTTGGTTAATTTTCTTTAAAAAAGTGTTCACTTTAACTCCATAATAAATAATATTAGCATTTCCTGAACTATCAGACCTTTGTCAACCATTATTTCATCATTGTAGTTGAATCTGGGTAAAATAGTGTTACTGAACCACCATAGCAGGGCGAAATATAGGTGATCAGACCATATGGAGCTATACATACTAGAAACTTGACTGTGTTCCTATTTTTATAGCTAGAGAATGTTACCTGTTGAGCAAAAGGTAAGCCAGGTCTCTTGCTTGGGCATTCAGTAGCATCTAAAAATGTTCTGGTCATTGGGTATTTGTCATAGAAATCCAAAGGCATAAATATGATTTTACTGTGTCCTTATTTACCCACAAATCAATTTTTTCCACTGTAAAGTCATGAAACGTATCCAAGTAATAAAAATATCTGCAACTTCTATCAGATATAAAGTATAACATAGCTATTTGTTCAAACTCTTTATGTCTACTTAAAATTATTAACGCAATGAAAAACTGTTCCAAAGCTTCCAATTTCGGTGAAGTTTTAAAGTGTAAAACACATACATCAGTTTAAATATTGAAATATGTACTCGTACTTTAATGTGGGCGACATTAATAGGTCGGGTCTGAGGTAGGCAAATAATGTAAGCAATAAATAATTCTATCCAAGGTAGAGAAAATTGCACTTTCTTTAACAACTAAATATTTGTAGAGAGATTTCCTCTGGCTTCCGAACTAGTCGAAACTGTGTTTTCATTGCGAAGCAACTTGTATTGGGATCATCATCATCATCATCGTCATTGGTATCATAAACACATTTGTTTTGGGAAGATTATCTGATTGCGCCTTTACTTAGCCGCTGTCAGTTATTTTCCTTGGATGCCTACTTATTTATTTAAGATTTTTTTTATATTTATGCCTGATATGTTAGCATTTGACCACTATCTCACCTGATGGTAAGTGATGATGTGGTCGAAGATGTTGTTCAGGCTAACCTAGAAGTACTGGCTCTCAAGGACAGCTGCCGGAACACACCGTTAGGATCTTAGCGACAGATTTTATACTTGAGGGTGGTAGCTTAGCCAGGCGGGCATTCGCAAAGTGCCCTACCACCATGCTATAACGACTGCCATCCTAGGACAACAACCGGGACCGACGGCTTAACGTGCCCTCCGAAGCACGGAAACGCTCAGTAGTAATGTCACGAGCGGTCACCTATCCAACTCATGACCGCGTGCGACGTTGCTTAACTTTGCTGATCGGTTTATAACAGCTAAGTAAACTTCGCTACGAGCGCTTCGTATTGTTATAAAAAGTAACAATACTATTACGAGTAAGCTAAGAAAACACAATAAAACTGAAAGAAATCACGAAATCCCATAATAATTGACATGGCTGTCGTAAAAGTACGTCACGATCGTTTGACCAATCACAGAGCGTTTCAACTATGTGAATATCTCACTCATTTTATGCACTTTTTAATAATTCATATCTTAATCAAATAAAAGTTAAATGAAAAAATATTGTTATAGACGTATTTCTGTAGTAATAAAGTTTATAAAAAAAATATATTTGGGTCATATTTGAAATACACGCTTATTCTATATTGGTGGACAATATACACAAAATCACCTTTATTACAACGTTATTCTAAAAAACCATATATTGGCAGCATAAAAAGTTTAACCAACACTAGGTTTATGTAGGTACTCAAAATCTTTCTTATTATTACCGTGTTATTACTAGCATATTTTCCCCTACAACTGGGGAATAGTTTTAGTGACCATACTTAATCGGTTTGACAGAATAATTGCTGTGCTTTTTACGCCATCTATTAGAATACCGCGAACTATTTTATTTTTATATAAAAACACCTCATTATAATCGAACTAATCTGGAATTGGCCTCATTGGCGTCAAGTGGAATCCTGCCTTTAAGAGTAGAGACTATGGCTTCAGCGGCCCGATCGCACTAAAAATTTAAAGCTGAAACGCAATTGAACCTTAGCCGCAACGCAACTTTTCGAACGTTTCGTATCGCGCTAATCATTTTACTGAAAGTTGAGACGCAACTCGAACGCAGCTGGAACGTAACCGCTGTCAAACGAACGGTTGTGAAACAGCTAGGAAGATGCTACTTTTTGTGAACCGTTCTATGGTGTTTATTGAATATTGATTGCATTTTCTTCGTAAACGGCATAAAAAACATAAATAAAATGTAAGCGTACATGGATATATTGGACTGTGCTCATTATTCGATGAAGCGGTGGCTCGTGCCCAAGTGACGAAGAAGGATAAAAGTGCAAGACTTGTGTGGAGCTTTGAATTTGAGTGATCGGCAGTGTAAAACTGTATTTACCGACTATCTAAGGAGTTGACTCGCAAACCCTGTTGGTTCCTCATGTGCCATGCATGTTACGTTCTGGTGATTTGGACGTTGAAACTAAGGTAAGAATTTTCTGCAGAAGGTAAAGCCATCAAATTGGAACATATTCACTTGTTTGGAATGGATATACTAACCATTGTTTAGGTTACAAGTGTACAAGTACATACACCCATGCTGAGCTTTAAGTAATGCAGGCAAATAATATATTGTCAATAAATAACTAAAAATCTGTTTTAAGTTTTGGTGCATTGGCATTCTATGCCAGTGTCTCTAAAGCAATCTGGCAAGTTACAATGGCTCTAAATTAGCCAATTGTAATGAACAAATACATAGCTTTCCCATTTCAACAATCTGAGAGGAAACAAGATAAAAGAGAGTATGTATCAACTAATTAAATATGTACTATGTCCACATCTAACTAACCTATAGTTGAGAAGAATTACCACTTCCACCACTGGGGCTCATTCTGGGATGTAGTAATACATGCTGCACATCAAGCAGTTCTTGAATGTGGTGTTTCTTAGTTTCTTTTCCTTCACAGCTATGTAAATGATTTGTGAAGTATATGCATATCCTTACAAGAAACAACAATTTATATGATCATCACAGTGTAGTTTGAATGATTTTCAATATATATTATGCTACCGATAATAAACTAATATACAATATGTTTCAGGTTTTATAGTAAGTTCAAAATGCGTAGTTTGCTGGGATGTATCGATGGGACCCATGTGGCTATTGTGCATCCGATTGACAATGAAGAATGGTATTATAATAGAAAAGGATAATGTTCTTATAGTGAGTACTTTTCACTCTATATCAATAACCATCACATTTTTGGCCCATCAGTTATGTGACTCAAAATTGAACATTTTATGTATGGATGCATGATGATACCCTGAGTCTACTCATGATAGTGTTGTATGGGCTAACCATCTGATGTGTGCTTATCTTGAGAGGCTTCACACAGTTGCTTGCGAGGATTTGTATCTTTTGGGTAGGTGTTAACTAATCTCATATACTTAGGGCCTGTTTCAGAATTTTCAAGTAAGTTCCGGTTATACTACCCAGAACATATTTAATAAATAAAACACTATCTTTGCGTTTCACAGTCAGTATATTAATATAGCCTATCCATCGGTTAAAGCTTGAAATGCGCTGCATGTTTACTGTAATTTTTATCATTTAGTTATTTTATGTTCTGGGTAGTATAACCGGCACTTACTCAAACATTCTGAAACAGGCCCTTAGTATGATAATATTATCTGAGATTATAACAATCCTTTGAGACTCATAATGATGACACCCATCTCGGTACCTCCTGAGAATTATTATCAAGACAAGCACTTGACCACTAGAAATAATGTTGAGCATTGTATAGGTGTTTTAAAAACTCACTTTAGGTAAAATTTCTTTACTTAGCTAAACACCCTAAAGATTTATTGATATTGTTAATGTAAAAACTGATTCATTACAGGTGCTTATTGGTGGACAGAAAGTTGCATTACTCACAAGTAGCTGCTGCAAGAATAGCAAATGCATGCTGTGTGCTACATAATATAGCACACAGAGCTCACATCCCATACCATCCATTGACAGCAGAGGAAGGAGCTCGCGAGGGCAGGCTGAGGGTACCAGCAGCACCCTTAGTGAGCTGGAACTGCGGCACTATCGCCAACAGGCACTTATATAACACTTGTGGGCAGATAGGGCAAACAACCATGTATCTACCTACATTGTTCTAATTACTTAGAAAGTATGAAGAGAAAGTTAGTATTTATCAATAAAAAGATTTCAATGTCAAATATTTTCTTTTATTATTACAACCCACCGACCAACATCATTCTGAAACAATTAAGTGGCACAGTAACAAAAAACAAAGAAGGATTTTATACAGACATGTAAATTACTAACTATAGTAATTATAACATAAGTAGTTCTTTAATATATGTTTTATATACATATTATTATAGCAAAAATCCTAATAACAAACTACAATAAAATGATATAGGTGGTAAAGAAAAAAACAATAATTAAATATGGACTTTATACCGATATGTAAATTACTAACTCTTTATAATAAAATTCTTAAACTTTAACTACAAACTAGAATCTGAAATCATGTAAGTTTATCTCTATGTCTAATTTTAAAAATGTGATATATAAGTAAAGCACTGAACTTATATTACAGAATAACAACTAGTCCTCTAGTCTTTTACTTTTGTGATTAGGTATGTCAAATAATGTATTGTAATATTCCGGCTTATGTGGGCTAACTTTGTGGGTTTTGTGTTTGGCAGTACTGAAATAATGAATGGATGAAATAATGGACCATGAGTACCAATAATCTAAGATAGTTTTAAAAAAAGTGTCTGCCTTGCAGTATGATGCTGATTATATAATTACAATTAAGTACAGTGATCATCATCATCTACCTACCCATGTCCCACTTTATGTGCGGTCAGTACAAAATATTATAGTCTCCAGAAGCTGCAATGCAAGTATACATAACATAGGGTACTTATATCTTCTCCATTTTCTCTAACATATAAAAACAACAACAGAGCAAGCACATATTGTATGAAGTTTTCATTCAGTTTCATAGGTTTTCCACAGGACAATGATTAGGGCACATTATAGTTTTAGCCTAGCTAGCTACTAGTAGCTGTCACCCCTGAGTTAAAAAATCCGTCCCAAGTACCTAAAGATGTGTTCAGCTGTTCTTGAAAACCTGTTTTTATTCTAGGCTTTACATATTCTAGCTGACATCATGCACAATGATGTCAGCACTTTCATCTCAGTAGTTCATGTCAGTACTGAAACTATCTGATAGCTTAGTGTAATCACAACACACGAGCAAGTGAAATATTTACTTATCCCAGAATGGTTCTGAAATGTGTGGCAGGTACTTGAAAAGGTTCAACATCGGCACAAAAAAAATACTTCATCATCAACTAAGCACTTCTTTCAAGAAACACTTGAATCTTGCTAAAAGTAATTTTGGTTTTGTATTTGTTTACCTTTCATCTTCAAAATTCGAATGTCGCGCCGTACTGTCAGCTGTTAAAACTAGAGATGCACCTGCATAAAATGCGAAATCGACAGTCGATTTACCGTTATTTGACACAAAGTCTGTTATTAAAACGTCACATCTCTAACAACGTTAATGCGTTAGCGTTCCAATTACGGTCCAGCTTTGGTTGGTGTTTGAACTTTAGTGCAATACCAAATTCGTCTCAGCTGAATCGTAACTGTACCACACTTGCAATCGAACCGCAGCTGAACCTTAACCGTTTAGCGTTGTTTCAATTTAGCGCGATCGACCTGCAGGCCATACTGGAGACAGTGTTGGATTTCGTAGTATAATTATACTATTTGTACCATAATTACATAGTGAGTAGTATGTAGTATCGTCATGTTACTATACTACGCGGAAATACCATAATTTTGTGTTTAGTCGACCTTGATTTCCTGATTTTACCTCACACAAACGCTGATTGTGAAAGAGTGTTCAGTAAAGTTAATTTAGCAAAATCCAAATTAAATAATGACCTTGCAACTCACTCCACACCTGTTAGTCTCTTACGATGCAGTAAAAGAAAGTAAATCCAATAACTGCATAGAATTTATACCGTCTGACAACATGTTACGTCGCGTCAATGCAATGGATGAAGTTCCAATTGGCGCGTTAGCCGAGATCGACATCCACTGGCCTAAACTTGATTGATATGTCTATATATAGGAGTATGTAAATAGACTGCATAAAAGATTGTTACTATTACCCACAACAGACGAATGCATTTTATTTGGGTTAAACTCACATCGAGGGCGATAAATTAAATAAAATAACAGCTTTTTTACTTTTTATCTAGGTTTTGAACCCATTCTACATGCTTATGGTATTTACAAGTTTTAAATAGTAATAATCGCATTATATTGAACACCAATACCGTCAGAAATAATAAATATTACGTTTACTCATGACAAATGGTCTAGATTATGGTAATGGCATATTCAATAAGTATTGCAGAAATGTATTAGATATTGTAAAAGCTCTCCTCCGAATCTAGCGTTTCACGTGATCTAGTACAATATATAAAAGATTTATCAAAAAGAATATTAAGGGAAAAAAAAAGTATTTTCCCCAACGACGTCAATTTTCGCTTTAATTCAAAACATAAATTCCAAAATATTAAACGTTATACGATATGAAAAAAACTTGAAACGTCAAACGTAGTATAATTTAGGAGAAATAGTATAGTTTTATTTTCCATGTACAATATTTTTTTTGAGGGTCTGAATCCAACCCTGGCTGGAGACCACAATGTACAGAAGGCTTTTTTTTCTGTTGTCTTTGACTCCTGGATCTTGTTTGCGAAGATTACTAAACCAGTCTTGTTTGTATTTTATTTGGTCAGGGTCAGGCCAAATTTATTAATCTGAGGGTTTGGTCACAAAGATTACAGAAGTTTCCACTCCACACCAAGTCAGGTGTTTGTGACCACTGAGTAAATAATTTGTGGCGTAATCAAAAAAGGCATAAATCATTATGAATAAAATAATTGTAACAAGAAGATTTATTAACTCTATGACACGTAATATGAGCTCAGGAACACCATCACCTCCTACTCCACCAGCAGAGAATGGTAAAACTATATCTGCCAGGTTCAGACCGTCTAATTTTCAGAAAACTATATTAGTATGGACGAAAAAATACAAAAGTAAGGAGGAAATCCCTGCCTTCGTTTCGTACGTATTTTCGTAGCGTGTAGGTTTTATTATAAATCTTATTATGTATACAGTGTTAAACTTTGTGGTCGCGACGCACCACAGTTGCAATTTGCAGCTGACAAATTAAAAACTATGTTATTGTAATTTATTACCAAAAGTGCAAGCTGCAATTTGCTCCTGAGACATGGTTAGCAGCCAGCTTCTAAATGAGGTGGCCTGAACTACCAGCCAAATGTAACATGACCTTGTAACAACCTTGGTTCTGGGAAATTCACTATGTGCTAAGGCATTTAGTTGGTAATTAACCATTTAGATAGTGGTTAGCAACCAAGATGGAGAGGACAAATTCCTTAGCATTCCCTAGATTCACTGTGCATGTACCGGGCCCATTGCATTGCAGAGAAAGAGGCTTAACTCTCAGGTGCCTGGGACTTGCAATCCAGGGAGTAGGGTAAGGGGGGCCTCTTTACAATGTCATCAACACTCCCCTCCATAGCTGAAGCCTCCCCTGCCTACTTTAATTTGGTAAGATCCTTGCGAAAGCCGCCTTAGATACACATTCTAGGATGGAAGATATAATTGATCTTGACAGGCCAAGGTGTTTTAGGGATTTTGCTGGAACACCCCTAGTTCTGACTTCTACCGTGAATAAATAACTCTATAACCATACAATATAGACTGTAAATTTCCTTACTAGGTAAACAAATAAACTAACTTTATAAAAACTGGTGACACTCATCAAATTTGTGAGTATTCCACAACTCTAAGGAGGTCTGTAGACCAAAAGACAAGAGGAGGAATAAATTAGTTTTCTGACTTAATATGTCAATCACTTATATTATTCTCTTCCGTGTACTTTTTACATTGTAAACATTATTTATATTATATTCCTTCTTCCAAATCGCATGAATCTTTTCAACCACCATATCCCCAACATATTGGTAGCAGAGCATGGTTACGCTGGTAAAGTGCAATCATGAATATATAGAAAATTATCGTCACCAATATGACGTCATATCGGATTGATTCACTAACGAAAGAAAATTATGATACTTGGAGTGTCCAAGCCCAGGCCATACTAATAAAAAATGGTTTGTGGGATATTGCCAGCGGTAAAGAATTGCGACCAACAAAGGAAGAAGAAAAAGCAGTTTTTACGCAAAAGGATTTGCTAGCAAGATCAGATCTTTTGCTGCTGATTTCACCATCGGAGCTGAAACAGGTAAAAAACTGTGATACATCATATGAACTGTGGAATAAGCTAAAAAGCATATATCAAAGTACAGGACCGGCACGAAAGGCTACATTATTAAAGCAATTAATATTGAAAAAAGTAGAAAACAATGATGTTCGTGATCATCTTAATAATTTCATGGATATTGTTGATAAACTTGCTGATATGAATGTTGACCTCCACCCGGACTTACTGAGCATCATGATGCTATATAGCCTACCCGTGTCATATGAAAATTTTCGCATCGCCGTAGAATCAAGAGACAGTTTACCGAAGCCAGAAGAGCTCAAAATTAAAATTATTGAGGAAAGTGAAGCTCGGAAAAATAACAATGATTCCACAATAAGCAATGATGCATTTTTTGCCAAAAAGAAAAGCAAATATTGTAATAAATGTAAAAAGAAAGGACACACTACGGAAGCCTGCTGGAGTAAACAAAAGAAAAACTCTACTAGCAAGGTAAAACAAGAAAATAATTTTAATTTATGTCTAAACACAAATAATACAGATACACCAGAAGAAATATGGTGCCTTGATAGTGGTTGCTCATCGCATATTTGTGGGGAAAGAAAACTTTTCACCCATATAACTTCAGAAGAAGGAAATCTGAAGTTAGCATCTAAAAACCATACAATGGCTATTGAAGGCAGAGGAAAAGTGGTAACTTACGCTGAAAACGTCAAATGTAATATTTTAGACACGCTGTACGTACCTGATCTAACTGTCAACTTATTATCCGTTGGAAAAATAACCGACAAAGGAAATAAGGTATTATTTGAAAAGGACCAAGCAATTATTATGGGAAAGAATGATAAAGTATTACAAACAGCACATCGTAAGAATGGACTATACTATCTTAAATTCGACAAATCAGACGAAACACTAAATTACACACCAGGTACTGAAAATAAGATAATGCAATGGCATCGTAAGTTCGGACATTTGAATGAAAAAGACTTGAGAAACTTAGAAAAAGAAAATTTAATATATGGTCTTCAACTTGACAATCAAAAATTGGACGAATGTGAGACATGTATAAAAGGAAAATTTTCTCGACTTCCATTCCCGACAAATAGTAAAATAAATACTACAGAACCATTGCAAGTCATCCACAGTGACGTGTGTGGCCCATTCGAAAACGAATCATTAGCTGGTTCAAAATACTACGTGACTTTCATAGACGATTACACGAGATATGCCTATGTGTACTTCATGGAAAGAAAAAGTCAAGTATTTGAAAAGTTCCAAGAATATCTAAATGAAGTGGAAAATTTTACAAATAACAAGATAAAATTTCTTAAATCAGATAATGGAAAAGAATATGTCAACAAAGAGTTTGATACATATTTGAAAGAAAAAGGGATCCAAAGGAGATTGACTGCTCCATACACTCCGCAGCAAAATGGGATAAGCGAACGCAAAAACAGAAGTCTGATGGAAAAGGCCAGATGCTTAATGATAGAAGCAAATTCTCCTAAGAGCTTATGGGCTGAAGCCGTATATACTGCCAACTACTTACTAAACCGATGCCCAGCAAAAGCACTGAATGGACATATACCATATCAAAAATGGGTTGGCCGAACCCCATCTGCAAAACATTTTCATGTTTTTGGAAGCAAAGCTTTTACTATGATAAAAAATAGAAAAGGTAAATTATCACAAAAAGCTAAAGAAGGAGTATTCGTTGGATATGCAAGATATACAAAAGGTTTTCGAATTTACATACCAAAAGAAAATACTGTTATTATCAGTAGGGATGTAAAAGTCATAAATAGGATGTACTACGAAAATGAAGGCAGAAACTATGATGACTTTATCGAACCACCGCAATCAGAGCAGCATCAACTGAAACCTGAAAATAATAAATTTAAAAGAAACAAAAAATCAATTTTAACTAAACAAATTGAAATTGAAACAAATGAAAATCTTCAACCCACTGTAACATCTTCACAAGACATAGACATTGATAATTTGATAACTGATACCCATACATCTACTGAAGTTCCTGTAGAAGGCGAGGAAGACGTATTTGAAGACGCACCTGAAGCTCAAACTACAAATCAGATATTACAAAGAGAAAGAAAACAACCTTTATGGATGAAAGACTTTGTAACTGGGAGCGAAATAGATGAAGGTTTACTCATGTCAGATATATCCTTTATGTCAGATGAAAATGAAAGCAGTGAAGACTGGAGCGGTGCTATAAAATCCGAAATTAAAGCTCATTTAAAAAACGGCACCTGGAAAATAGTTAAAAAAGAAGATGGAATGAAAGTTGTAGACTATAAAATGGTACTCAAAAAGAAATTAAGCCCAGACAACAAAGAATCCAAAAAAGCTCGTCTTGTTGCTAAAGGTTTTACACAAAGACCAGGTATTGACTATAGTGAGACATTTGCTCCTGTCGCAAAACTTAGCTCAATCAGATCTATTATTGCGATATCAGTTGAAGAAAATTTACAACTTTGTCAAATGGACGTCACAACAGCATATCTGAATGGAGACTTAAAAGAAAACATATATATGAAACTTCCTGATTATGTTGAACAATATTTACGAGAAATATTGGTAGAAGAGAGCAACGCAGATGACCTTAGTATCTACAACATGGCCCGTAACATGCTTAGAGATATGAAAGCCATAGAAGGTGAAAAAGTTTGTCTACTCAAGAAAGCACTCTATGGACTTAAGCAGGCAGGGAGGCAATGGTATACTAAACTCGACACAGAATTAAAAGCCATAGGATTCAAAGCATCATTAGCAGATCCATGCATCTATACCCTCGTGAAAGGAGGAGTAAAGATAATAATTGGAATTTATGTCGACGATTTATTGATTGCCTACTCATGTCCAAAGAAATTAAAAGAAATCAAAGATTCTTTAAGAAAGAAGTTTGAATTAAAGGATCTAGGAAGACCTAAACGTCTAATTGGAATCGAAGTAACATACAAAAATGGTGAAATAAAACTAAGCCAAGGAAATTACATTGAACCTATATTGAAAAAATTTAACATGGAACAATGTAATCCTGCTACTACGCCAATAGAACCAGGCCTAATCTTAGAACCAAATAAGAAAGAAAAGAAAGATTTGCCTTACAAGAACCTTATCGGTACACTAATGTATCTTGCCGTAGCAACCAGATTGGACATAGCTTTTGCAGTGAGTTACCTGTCACAATATAATGATAGCTATGATGATACTCATTTCAAGAGTGCAAAAAGAGTCCTGCGATACTTAAAAGGTACAAAAGATGTCGGCTTGATATTTAAAAAGACTGGAAAAGAGTTACATGGCATGACAGACGCCGATTGGGGTGCAAATAAATTAGATAGAAAATCGTTTTCTGGATATTGCTTCAAGCTAGCCGGAGCACCGATCAGCTGGGCATCCAAGAAACAAAGAAGTGTCGCTTTGTCAACGGCCGAAGCCGAATATATAGCTATAACTGAAGCTGCAAAAGAAGCGATACACCTAAAAGGACTTTTTAATGACCTGGGTGCTAGTCAGAGCAAAATCATCATCTGGAATGATAATCAGGCAGCGCTCAAATTATGTCAAAATCCAATTGTCTCATCAAGATCTAAGCATATAGATCTCAAGATGCATTTCATAAGAGACTGTATTACAGATGGATTTATTGAGATGAAATATCTACCAACTGAAATAATGGAAGCAGACATATTAACAAAATCAGTGAATGGTCCACGACTTTCTCGACTGAAGAATTTGATTGGAATATTGGATTATGAGTCGTGAGGAGGAGTGTGAGTATTCCACAACTCTAAGGAGGTCTGTAGACCAAAAGACAAGAGGAGGAATAAATTAGTTTTCTGACTTAATATGTCAATCACTTATATTATTCTCTTCCGTGTACTTTTTACATTGTAAACATTATTTATATTATATTCCTTCTTCCAAATCGCATGAATCTTTTCAACCACCATATCCCCAACAAAATTCAATAGTAGACATTGGATATAAAAGTACCGGCGCACACTGGTCATTACTTAAAATAAGCATCTCATATTCTTGAAACCTGATTTGTTTTCGATCCCTAATTCCTTTTTCACAGTAATAACAATATTTTTTTCTAGATAGGTCTGTGGATGGATTCTATTCATGGAATATAAAATCATTGGATTATAAAGGAGTAAAAAACATAAAATTAGCTGATATTACATTAAAAATGCAACTTATTTAACTCAACCTTTCATCCAACTATATTGTCTCTATTTCATACCATTACCGCAGCCACAAAGTATCATGCTGTGTACACCAATCTTTTGTGTTTAATGAGATGACCTAAAGCAGAAATATATTTTCAGCGCTGATTTGATTGAACGAGCCCGAAGTGAAGCACGAATTAAAATCTCAAATATCCTGATGTTACTGACTGCATTAGCCAGTTTCGGAGCTATCTTAGCTGGAAAGGCAGCTGCCAAGAGAGGAGAATCAGTTCACCAAATGAACCTTGACTGGCATAAACAGTATCAAGATGAACAAAATGCAAAAGAGGAAACCGCTAAGTAAAGTCCACTTCATCTACCACTTTACTAATACATAAGAGAAATTATTTATCTTTAATGGTAATTTTAGTTGAACTATTTACTTTTTATATATGTAGAGGCCATATTTTGTAGCTTGTTACTGAAAATGAATATGTTAACTGCATAACTTTTATCTTTTATTTACCTAATTGTCATATTACAATACAACTAATTATTCATTAGCCCAGCGGGTGGTAAATAACAGACATAAGAATTGCCAACACCGCTATAATGTACTATTTATTTTTATATAGCTATTTACATTGTAAATTCCTTTACAAAACTCAAATTTTGTTTCAGTCTTCATAATATTTCTGGTTTGTAATATGCCCTGCATTTTTCTGTAAACAATTTTGTAGTCTTTTCCTTTATTACCTCTTCCACACTCAGCTCTGTTTGGAGAAGACGCAACTACAAAAATAAAATAAGTAGATATTAAACAACTGATTTAAAATATATTTACAAAGTCAAGTTTTAAAATATTCTTACTAGATAATCTAATAATGGAAACAAGAAGATTGAAACATACTGGATCTTTATAGAGCAATAACAATTATGTGGAAAACTATCAAAATATTAAGATTTACATACAATTAACCTATTGAAATCTGCAATAATGATAACAATAGAATTTCATTCATAAATTGGCCATAGTGGGTCAGCCGATGGCAATGAGTTAATAGGCTTTCTATATGAATCATTAGGTTGAAAGTAGGTATTACCTGACTACTCAATCAAACAGTTGATTAAGGACAATTATTACCATACAACCTATTCAGGAAAAACACTCATGAGGCCCTGATTGCCAATGAAATAGATTTTTCCCACACAATTTGCCAAATCAGACATCAACAAGAACATAATATGATCATGTTGTAGTAAAACTCTTTGTGCGAGTTCATCCGGGGAAGTACTGCTACCATACCTATTTCTACTGCCAAGCAGTAGCATAACTTTGTTCCAGTTCGAAGGATATGGGTGTCAGTGAAATTACAGGCACATGAGACTTAACATATTTATTGTCTCAGGGTGATGGGTGCAGTGTATTGTGCCACTTTTGACAAAGTACATCTGTTATAGGCAGATGTTACCACCTTAGATTTTAGGAAGGAACATTAGATTAGGTGGGTCCAAATGTTTGACTTCTCTAGAAAGGGATATAAAAGCACCTGAAAGATAGAAGAAACTGCCAAAAGGCTAGCACTTTCAATGGCCATTACATTTGTATACACAGCTATGTACATATATTTATTAGTATATACATTATACAACCTATGACTGGCTTCTGATAGAAAAATAACTTCCAACAACATTAAGAGTTTATTATTTTAGCAGTGTGTTTTTTAGTTAAATGATACCTTCCAATATTAATATGCCAATGAGACCACAAGTCAGTCATCGATTTTGGGACACATCCTACCAGTTTCCACTTGAAAGCATCTCCATTTGAAAAACCATAATTATTTCATCCTAAAATTTACAATTTATTTAATCTTGAACTAATGACATCTTCACAAGAGTACTACATTCTGGGGTTTGAATTACAAATTTGAGATCAAATACAAAAAATTGTTTACCTTTCTTTGTTCAGCCTTGAGATTTTTTAAAACTTCAATATCATCCGGTTTATCAGCTTTGGTTGCTTTCAATTGCTTAACTGATTCAGCAGTAGATACAATGCAATTTTTAATAACATTTTCTCTTTCAGAGTTTCCCTTTTGAATCTGAGAGAATAAATTTTGGCATGCCGAAGTCGCGTCCACTTTTCCACTAAAAGATTCAGTGGGTAATGATGTATTCAGAGCGTACACAATTTTATCATCTAGAACACGCATCTTTTTTAAGATGTCCTGCGAATTAAAAAAATATTTTTTACATGTTCATTAAAAGGTATTAAAAATTTAACTATGTATTTGATATAGAAAGGGCACCTGAAATTCTAAGTAGTCGGGACAAAACATCAGTGTTTTTATTATGTTTCAAGGATTGAATATAGCCAGTTAGACTCAAATTAGTCTCAAGTTAATTTTTCAAATAAATATTTTGCTTGGATTTAAGAGGTTAGTTTCCAAAGATAATAATATATGTAGCAGTAATCTTTGGTATAACCTGTGGTTATTTTGTTTTGGCAAGCAAGGGTTATTTTCAGTAAGCATCTGTGGAAATAAAATTGCCACAGATAAAACTTAAAGCTGGAGACTTCTTTAATCTTTGACTAACCCCAAGTTGAAACGTTTGTCAAAGCCTTGATTCTTGAAATACTGAGGCCTAATTTCACCATACCATGTTTGTTAACTCTAAATCAGGCATAGCTAATGCTTGATTTAGAGTTACCAAACACTGTTAAGAGTCTATAAAAATAACAGAGCTGTTAAATCAGTTTCCGTTGTATGAGTCAAAGTAAAAATCATTTATTCTATTGAGTCGTCTACGACGCTTTTATGAAGGTCACTTACAAATTTTAATATTGAAATTAATTTAACATTTTACTGCCACGTTCAGTAAAAATATAAATAATAAATTTATAGAGCCACTGCGAGAAGAACTATACCATACAATTCTTTTAAACGACTTTTACCAGTGTGTTACATATATACCGCCTATATAATAAAATTATTATAATATGTATTTGTCTAAATTACGTAGGTGACAGGCAATAGCTTGGCAGAGGCAGAATTGTCCAGGCATTTTTGTCGTTTAAGGGCCAAGTCTTTTATGCTAAATACAAAATCACGCTCGGTGCAATGCCACAGAATAGATATTAGTACTCATTTCCAAGCGCCTCCCTGCACGGAGACTCGCTCCCCTGCTGACATCTAACAAGAAATGAAATGAATGAAAGTTACTCTCCTTTTTTATTAATTTGTCACACTGATATTATTATTAGATATTGATGTCAACAGAGTGCCTATTTAGAAAATAATTTTGCATACAAATAAATTAAATACGTTTCATTTGATGCTTTTAAATTATATTTTTATATAAGTATTGTCTATATATAGATTTCTATCAAATACTTTTCTACCACTTTGTGATTGTGACGAAGTCATCCTCATTCATCACATCATTTCATAATTTGCTACTGTCCATATATATTTTTTTCATACTCCGATTCTCATTCAATTCAAATAAAAACAATCGCCACAACTCACACTTGCCTAATTTGACGCATTAAACCGGAGCTCTCATTGCGAGCAGTATATTGATTACTTAATTCTTGTTTTAATATAATATATTTAGGTATCTACTTTAAATCTAAAAGAAAGTGAAGCTTATTTTAGTAAATAATACGGAATAACTCACGTAAATAAGTCAGATAGCTCCGACTATAGTTTCAACCACATCCGGTGGTCTTTTTCAAGGAGAGCTCGGGACGCCCGCGTTGACGTCTCGCTGAGCACGCTGAGCAGTGCAGCAGCACTCTTTGCTGATGACATTACAATAGTCATAAAATGTGCCGATAGAAACAAGACTCAGCTAACAGTACATAAAGCCCTCTTAGATGTTATTCGTTGGATCGAAACAAATAATTTAAACGTTAATATCAATAAAACCAAAATAATTCAATTTCTTTCGTATAATTCTAATGCATTACCCCTTGACATTTATTATAACAATGAAATAGTAGATAATGTTGTCAATTTTTGGACAAAAACCTTAATTGGAAATCTCATATTGACTTCTTGTGTAAGAAAATTGAACGTTATGTATTTGCTCTAAAGAAAATTAGGCAAACTCTACCGTGCATCTACATAAAAGACATTTGTGTCTTCACTAAACAACACCCTGATTTTTTTAAGAAACGTGGTGAAGTTTTTACTCGACAAAAAAGGGCAAAGTTCACCAATCTATTGTATGAACCTCGTGCTAAGAAGGACTTATAAAAAAAATATTTACAATATGTGTCTAACCATTTATAACTGTATATCAAACGACATCAAAATATTGGATGGTAACAAATTTAAAAGCTCTTTAACTCACTGGCTTCTTGACAACTGTTTTTACAGTGTGAAAGAATTTTGTAAAACATCAATTTTAAGTACTTAATAAATACTACACAAAAATTTGCACGTCTGCTTGCAGACTAAATACATTGTATCCTTAACCATTATTATACGATCTTATGTGACATGTATTTTAGCAAATAAATGATTTGATTTGATTTGAACTATTTATTTTCGTAATATGGAGGCTCTCAGCCAGACCTGTAACCGGGCTCTTTAACAACGAAAGATATTGTATCTCATATTAAGAAACATGTTCGCAAATTTTAGATTGCTTGCCTGTTAAGAAATATGTTCGCAATTCTTAGAGTGCTTCCGAAAAGTTTATGGTGGTGTAGGCGTATAAACACAAATCTTTAGCGTGGCCAAAAGACGAGTATTGCTCTTTTTTTATGTTATTGTGACAGAACAAGCTCGAGGCCCACCTGGTGTTAAGTGGACTAAACTTTGTCTATACAGTCTCATGTGCCTGTAATTGTACTGGCTCTCAAGGACTGCTGCCGGAACATATCGTTAGGTGCTTGGCGACTGATTTTCTACTTGAGGGTGGTCGCTAGCCAGGCGGACATTTGCAAAATACCCTACCACCATGCGGTGAAACTCAAGCCCACGGCGGGAATCGAACTATGGACCTGCTGCGCGGCATTCCATAGCCAATGCCACTTAGCCATCACTGCTTCAAGTGTCCTAAAAAAACCGCGGACATGTTGGGAATATCGTTAGTTGCAGTCAGAAGGATAGTCCGCAAAAATAAGGGAAGCGGTGAGTTCACCAAGATTACTTTTCACGCTATAGGTACGGCAGATTGTTCAACATTTTTTCAAGACAGCAAAATTGACAAGTATAAGTTAGTAAAGGTAATTAATACTTTTGTATTTACTCACCAAAATAAGAAAACATATACCTCCTTAAGCACAAGTCACCCAATCAAATCCGAAACTTCCACCGTTGAACACCGGTTCCATTGGGGGGATTTGCCATAATCCCCACGCTTGGCAGGCGTCATGAGGATCGCAGTAGAATTTGTTAGTTCTCTAGAAGGTGCTGCTTCCCACATTCCGGTATTTTTGTGGCCCAACGTCCCATGGGAAGCTGGGTTACAATGTCACCCCCGTTTCTTCCCGTGGGTGTCTTAAATATATATATATATATATATATACTGTATATAGGTGTGGAATTATTACAATTTAATAAAAATGTGTGAAACTTAGCGCAGCAGGGAACGCCGTTACGGATTACGTAAAAACATTTTGAAGAAAAAATGTTGAATACCCCTGACCAGTCAGTTTGACAATGACATATATTGACATTTTGTTGTTTACCTCTTTGATCTCGAATTAAAAACCAGAGTATAGGATTCTGCGTTCGGAAGTGATAGCGAGTAAACTTGTGGGAGTGATTTTGCGTTTTTATTCAGTTTAGTGTGGATAATTCCACCATATTGATTATTATAAGTGTTGTGTTGTCCTATTTAGGTGTCGGTAAGATATAATTAGTAGTAGTTTTTGTGTTTAGTTGTCTAATTCGGTGTTTGAGGTTCACCTAACCTCAAACACCCATCATGGATTACGATCCACCCGACCCTCCGGATCCTCCGGACTCTAATTCTACTTCAACCGCAACTAAGAGGCGGATTGAGATAGAAGAACAACCCCCGGCCAAGAAGGTTATAACATCACCTGAGCTGGCAACGGCCTCTATTGAGACTGTGTACACGGACTCGTCACTAGTAGTTGGCGGACTCGCTTACACATCTCTGGACAAGGGCCCCTATGTGGTCCATGTTTCCCGAGTAGAACCCGATCCATCTGCAGGAACTACCATTAGACCTATCAAGTTTGGGCAATTTCTGAAAACACACAAGGTGTCCAATGTTTGTATTGAGGGAGTTAAAAGAGTAGGCAGGAATAAAATATCAGTAGAGTTCACTTCCGCTGAAGACGCCAACAAATTTATCAGCTTCCCTATATTAGCCATGTGTAAATACACTGCTACAATTCCCACATACAACATAACTCGCATGGGGCTCATACGTGGAGTTCCGACTGATATGTCCATGACAGATTTTGTTACCTCACTCGAACTCCCTGTAGGATGCGGTAAAGTTTTAAAAGCGCGTCGTCTCAACAGGAAGACTATAGTAGACGGAAATCCAACTTGGGTCCCCACCCAAACAGTGGTTGTTACTTTCCTTGGACAGGTTCTTCCATCTAGAGTTTACTCATACTACACATCTCTGCCGGTTGAGCTCTACCAGTACCCCACCATCCAATGCCACTCATGCTGCCGGTTTGGCCATACTAAAGCCCAGTGCAGGTCAAAACCCAGATGCTTCCGTTGCACCAAAGAACATACGGGTGATAGCTGCGATGTGTTAGAAAAAGACTCCACTTGTCTACATTGCTCAGGTCGGCACTTTGCTACCAACAAGAATTGCCCAGAACTAGAGAGACAAAAGTCCATAAAGGCTGTCATGGCTCAAAACAGTATATCTTATGAAGAAGCTGCTACTCAATGTCCTAAAGTATCGAGATCATATTCTGAGGTCTCCCAAAGCATACTTGCTCCCCCCTCCACTTCATCTCCTTCTTTGGCACAGCCAAGGTCGTCACAGCCCCAACACAGTAACTCATATGTCAGAACAGTATATGCCAGCCTTCGTACGAAAGCCCCTCTTGGGAAGTCGTACGATAAAGCATCCCACCGAGATATAGTTGCCACCCCTGCATCTGCAATGCCTAACGGTTGTGCTTTAGGCATTAACCAAAGTACAGAACCTGCTCCCCATAACGAGAATATGTTGGAGACATTGTTAAATTTAATCATAAACATAATCTTAATGAACCCTCAATCCATACCGTCCAACGTTGCCGATAAACTTAGACAAATAGTATCATTTACTGGCCATAATGGATCCAGTAACCGTTCTGCAATGGAACACCCAGAGCATGCGACCAAAGAAGCATGAGCTGGTTCATTTAATTTCAAAATTCCACCCGTCAGTCATTGCCATCTCGGAGACATGGTTGGTTCCTGGTTCCCAATTTAGGGTTCCGGGATACTCCTGTCTCCGGGATGACAGGGCTGACGGGTATGCTGGTAGTGCTTTACTCATAAAGCGCTCCCTCCCCTTTTCCCAAATTACCATCCCATCCCATTCCCCTGATATCAACATTGTTGGTATCAGATCCTTGGATATCTCTTTCATCTCTATTTACATACCCCATCCCAACTCTTCCTTAATACCTGATATACTCCTTCTCCTTTCTTCTATTCCTACCCCAATGATGGTCATGGGTGATTTTAATGCCCACCACATTATGTGGGGCTCCCATCATTCCAATTTATTTGGACTTTCCCTCCTGGAAATATTTAATGAGGTCAATCTTTGTGTGGCTAACGATGGGTCTCCCACTCATAGAGTCTATCCAACCCAAAATCCTAAAAGTGCAGTAGATCTAACTTTATGCTCACCTTCACTCTCATCACTGCTTACATGGAAAATTCTTCCACTTACCTATGGAAGCGACCATTTTCCCATTATCATCTCTATTCCTAATAGAGTAATACCATTTCGTAACCCTAGCCCATCATTAAAATATAAACTTTCTTCTGCTGATTGGCTGTCATACTCTGCTACTCTAGACAATAAATTAACTGCATCTTCTTTCTATCCTTTGGACATCGACCCTCTTATGTCATATGACTTATATATACAAAATATTACTGCAGCCGCTGACCTTCACATTCCTTTAAAGAAAGCTGCAAAAGACTTTGTAATATCAACTCCATGGTGGGATTCTGAATGCACATCTGCGGTGTCAGATAGGAATCAAGCTGAACTGAATTATAATTTGTGTATGACAAATGCAAACTTCATAAAATATCAGCAGGTAGCGGCTAAACTTAAGAAACTTTCTTTCAAAAAGAAAAAGTTTGGATGGATAGGTTTTTGTGAAAATTTGGCACCTAAAGCACCAGCATCTCTTGTTTGGAAACAGATAAAGCGATTTAGATGTTCTACAAACATAGAAAATATATCAGCGAATGATCCCACAAGTTGGCTGGAGGCCTTTTCACATAAACTTGCTCCTCCTTCTGTCCCTTCTCTGGATTCTCTTCCTTCACTCCCTAGCTATCTTCCTTCCTACGATTGCTTTGATCAGCCTTTTTCCTTCCATGAATTGACTCTGGCACTAGACGGACTGACTGACTCATCTCCAGGGATTGATGGAATCCCATATTCTTTTATAATTAAGTCTTCGGTCAAATGTAAGCAAACATACTTAGATTTAATAAACTACTTTTTTGAGCATGGCATAGTACCTGACAAATGGAAAACCCAACTTATAATTCCACTTTTAAAACCTGGAAAGGATCCTTCAGATCCAAGCAGTCGTAGACCTATTGCAATGTCTTCAGTTATGGCTAAAATTATGGAACATCTGATAAAACATAGGCTTGAATGGTTTGTTGAGAACAGGCTTATTCTAGCCAAGACACAATTTGGTTTTAGAAAGGGTTATAGTACCATGGATAGTCTAGGCCTGCTAACAACGGATATTAACATTGCATTTAAGGAGCAAAAATATCTCGTGGGGGTGTTCCTTGACATTGCTTCTGCATATGACAATGTGTTGCTTCCACTACTCAGGAATAAACTTATTCAGCTGAGTATTCCTGCGAGGCTTGTACAATTCATTTGCAACATGCTAATGGAACGTACAGTAGTCATTAAACATGACCAACATACCCTCCCTCCTAGAACAGTTTGGAGAGGCTTACCCCAAGGTTCAGTGTTAAGTCCATTACTTTACAGCCTTTACACCTATGATTTAGACAGATCTGTGGACTCATTCTGTGAAGTACTACAATATGCCGACGATCTGGCGCTGTATGTACAAGTGCAGTCCATAGAGGAGGCAACCCATAGACTGAATATGGCTCTCTCGTATCTCGGGGACTGGCTATTTGACCATGGTCTATCGCTATCTGCTTCAAAAAGCTCAGTGGTAGTGTTTACTAAAAAGAGAATTATCCCTCCGATCAAAATACTTATAGGTCAGGAATCTATTCCACAGCTAAACAGTACTACATTTTTGGGCATCAAGCTGGATTCGAGAATGTCTGGTGTCCCCCATTTTAATACTATTTCACAAAAGGCAGAAAAAAACGTAAATATTCTCAGATCTCTTTCAGGTGTTTGGTGGGGTTCCCACCCATATTCCCAAAAACTGCTTTACAATGCCATAATCCGAAGCCATTTTGATTATGGTTCATTTCTTTTAAATATGTGCAATAAAATAGGGCAAGAGAAGATATGCAAAATTCAATCCAAATGCCTGCGAATTATCCTTGGAGCCATGAAGTCCTCACCTATTAATGCCATGCAGGTTGAGTGCACAGAACCCCCTCTTCATATTCGCAGGCAATTCCTTTCAGACAGATTTATCTCCAAATTAATTCAAAACTCTAGCCACCCCTTACTTCCAAAATTGAGTCTTCTTTCTGACCTGTATGATTTGCGGAATACAAATAATATCCCTTGCCTTCTTCGCAGCTTCATTAAATTCACAACCCTTCCTGATCCTCTCATTCAATTGTCAATCAATCCACTGTACTCAACTCCCTATGAAGCACTTACCTTTGAACCTCAAGTCCTTTTACATTTCGGTATTAATAAAAATTCACCTAATGCATCATCCCAGTTCAGTGAATGCATTAGTTCCCAATTCATCGGATGGCACTTTTTATTTACTGATGCATCAAAGCTGTCATCAGATAGTGCTGTTGGTGCAGCGGTGTGGATCCCCTCGGATAAAATTTGTCTACCTTTTAAATGCCCTCCTACTCCTCGGTATTTACTGGTGAAGCCCTGGCTATACTGGAAGCCATCTCTTTTGTTAAGTCCCATAACCTTAACAATACCTTAATTTTTACTGACTCTAAAAGCTGTCTAGAAAGTATACTTTCCAATCCTTTCCGTTCTTCCTCTCGTTTCCCTGTAATTTTCCAAATTAAAAACATCCTATTTGAATGCCATAAACTTAATTTAAATGTTGTTCTGGCCTGGATTCCAGGACATTCGGGAATTCCTGGCAATGAAACAGCTGACTCATGCGCAAAAGCAGCTTCTCAAATTGGTTCACTTGAGCATTTTAAAATATATTCTCATGACCTTTGTCTCCTCCCTAAAATACACCTGCAAAATTCCTGGTCAAAATATTGGGAGGAATCAAAAAAACAAAAAGGCAAGCATTATGGAGACATACAACCCCAAATTCCTAGATGTCCCTGGTTTTTTAAATTCCGCAATGCAAATAAAACTGTCACCTCCACAATTTGTCGTCTTCGGTTGGGTCATTCATGTACTCCTGTTCATTTAGCCAAGTTACGGATCAGGGATCACTCAATGTGTGAGTGTGGCCTGGACGAGGGAAATGTGGACCACATATTTTTTAATTGCCCTAAACTGCTTTGTTCTCTGCATGATATCCTCCCACCTTATATCCCCCGTCCTACTTCCCTTAAATGTTTATTAGCCTTAACTTTTACTAAACAAATTATACCTATATTATGTAAATTTATTAAAAGAAATAAGATTAAATTGTAAATATATACCTATTATTAACACATTATACATATATAATTATGTCTATTGTAATTTTGATTGTTCTACTAACATTGTATTTGTCTTAGTTGTGATGTCTCTTTTGTTTTAGATAAAATAATCATCATGGTTGGAAAACATCTTGTGGATTCTCCCTTGTAAACACCAACCGTTCTCTTAACATTAAACACTCTCCACATGATTTATGACACTAGCAAATACGGACATTGGCAGAATTGTGACAATATGCCACAGAAGCCATTAATATAAGAATCAATCAATCAACCAGAGTATACGTAGTACTTATTACTTCCATGCTGTGATATAGTATACTTTTTACCATAACTGATCTATGGTTTACAGTTTGTAGTTAATTTCTCGTTGATCTCTTTCTATTTCCAGACGTCAAAATGAAGTACGTTTCTGCGGTATTTGTATTTAAATTCGTTTTCATCCGATAAACCTAAGTTAATTTTTAGTAAATTGTGTGTTTGTTACAATGTGTAGTGTTGTTTATTCATTCTGGATTGGTGATTTTCAGGATCGGTCTTTGCGCCTACAGTGGATACAAGATCTACCCTGGCCATGGCAAAACCATGGTAAAGGTGGACGGCAAGGTAAGAAATAAAAAGAAAACTCAAGTGCATTTCAATTAGACGTTTTTATAACCCGATTCCTTCCTCGTGTCTAGTAGTTGCATCGCTCTTCCTTGGTAAATACTGTGATTAAATAATAAATTCTCTATATACTCAAGGTTAGGAAGGACAATAATATGCCTGGACTAAATTAAATAATTCATTTTCTACATACTTTGAATGTATTATAACTCAGTATGGAAGATACCATAACATCAACTTTGATAAAATAGTAAGAGAACAACCTTGTGCATTGAGATTTAAATATTTATCTACTGCATATGTCGTTCTTCAGGGACTTAACGCATGTAAATCACAGAAAACGACTACGAACTTTTAAAAGGACAACATCTGTGGCAGTGCAAGTAATTTCTTACATGAGACACATACAGGGACACCAATTCTAGTTTTGTCCAATGCAATGTGCTGTGTAATTTCAATAAATACTATCTTTCTCTTTGCTTGAGTATCATGGATGAAATATGCCCTTTAGTTGCCCTGTACTATGAGCCCAATATTTATTATAAATTGCTAATCAAGTACTGGATGGTTGTTAGGCACTGATGCTATTTATTGAGCCTTTATTGCCAACACTATAAATACTCTAACATTTATAGATAATTTTTACAATATATATATATATTTATATATTACTCAAGCAGCTTGTATAAATTGTTTATTGGACATTGGGGTAGCTTCGTGACATGAAGGCTGCCTACAGCTCTTGCTAGTTTATTCTTGTTTGAGTTGTTGTGGACCTGCAATCTTTATGATTTCATCAGACTAAATTTTTTTTTGCATTTGTAGTATTTTCTCTTTGTTTGGAATTTATGTTAAATTTATCCATTCTGTTATATCATTAGGCCATATATAAATGGCCTTCTCTCTCATCATGTACCGTTTCTCCTTACCATACCATTACTCCATTTGAGTTTTTTAGTTTTGACTACATCTTCAACTTTCACATTGCGTCTTATATGTACCGCTCCTAGACTGTCCAAACTGATATATATATATATATGGTTGGGTGAGGGTGAGCACACTAAAGTATTTAAAAGAAACGGTTTATGAATCAAGATATAGTCAGCTATACTACACAAAAACGATTACTCCATGATAATGGGAAGTATTAGGAATCTTGAAATTACACCTTGAAACCAGAAAATTATATTTTGCCACGAAAATGTTATGTGAAATAATAATAGTATCTTAGTTAATTCTTGAAGACATTGGTGTTTTGTCTTCCAGACCATACATATTTCTATACTCATAAAATCTAAAACGCATAGATGGTGTAAATGGTAGAAGGCAGCTAAATGTTGTGTTGTTTAGAATATTTTTAGATGATATCAGCAGATTCTCAGAACGAGCTGCTGCAGCTTTTGGAATTTTTCCCTTCCTCGCTTCTTACAACTCCCATAGGAACATAATTATGGAGTGATGCAATAATACCAGCACCCCATTGGTATTCAGCACCCCATGAGTCATGATCAGAGTATACTCTTACAGAGTTCACTTGGATGCTAACTGTGAAGTTACATTGTTTCAACCAGGAATCTGAGTAGTCTCACTATCGACATTCTCAGTTGACAATATATTATATGAGTATCATCAGAGTCGGCATTCGAATGGACTCAGTCAGACCTTATTCTGACCGTGTCAATGCAGCTTTATTCTCATCTTTTGTATTGTCTTCTAGGTATGTGATATATCTATATATTGAAAATATATATATGTTTGCAGACCTTCACATTCCTGAACTCAAAATGTGAAGCCGCCCATCTCATGAGGAGGAATCCTCGTAAAGTGACATGGACTGTGCTCTATAGGTAATTATTAAGCACTTCTTATTTAACTATTGATAAGATTCAAATGTATGATTATGTATAAAATTGGTGCAGCCGTTTAATACCAGGTGAGTGACATACGCATATTAAGAAGAACTTTTTTAAAAAGATTGATAAATTGACAATGTTTTTCTCTCAAAAGTGACTTCATAAATATAAAGAATACTGCTCACATTACAATCCTTTTTTCCTAGGATCTCATAAGCAAAGGGCAATATCAAGCCTTATAACAGTCCCTGTTCTACAACTATCCCTATGAAATGCGTTTCTAGCTTGTAAGTGCAGCGTATTATAGACTTATTTTCCCTACCTACAGTTTCCCCTACAATGTAGAGGTTGATGATGAGTTTAGGAATATTTTTATATACAGGGCATCCCATGGCAATGCTACATGGAGGGAAAGTACCTAGAATATTGTAGACT
This sequence comes from Plagodis pulveraria, assembly GCA_963890685.1. Taxonomy (NCBI): domain Eukaryota; kingdom Metazoa; phylum Arthropoda; class Insecta; order Lepidoptera; family Geometridae; genus Plagodis; species Plagodis pulveraria. The sequence continues at coordinate 11,010,620 of OY982959.1, forward strand.
GAACATTTTACTGAAAGAGGAAATTGTGGAACATTTTTCTGAAAGATGAAATTGTGGAACATTTTACTGAAAGAAGAAATTATTTAAATTTAAAAATCAATTTAAACTGCATTCATAGATATTTAAATAATTACATGGTTGAACCGGGAATCAAACCCGTTACATGAGAAAAAAAAACAGTTTTGTTATACCGATCGAAAGATTTCATTATAAGGATTACTTTTTGCTAAATAACATAGTGTCATTTAGCAAAAAATAAAGTAAGTAAGTAGCGTAAGTAAGGATAAAACTACAGGAATATTTTTTTTCTTGTGTAACTAATTAGGTTCCTGGTTCAACCATGTAATTATTTAAATAACTATGAATGCAGTTTAAATAGTTTTTTAAATTTAAATAATGTCTTCTTTCAGTAAAATGTTCCATTTACGATATTCAAGGTACTTTCCCACCATGTGGCATCGCCGTGGAACGCCCTGTATATGTATGGGTGAAAAACGGTCCATGGAGAGCCACTTTATGCTAGTAAGCTTCTAGTTTGTGACACACAAAATCACTTCACATTTGATTGAACATCTCTGATTGGTTGATAAGTGGAAAATACTTAGAATACCAAGGATTTAATGTATTTCTACTGGACCTGTTGACTTGTTATTGTAACGAAACAAGCATGAGGCCCACCCGATGTGAAGCGGTAACCACTTCCTATAACAGATGCATTTCATCACAAGTGACGAACTGCATTGCGCCTGTCACCCTTAGACATACAGTCGTTGAGTCTTATGTGCCTGTAATATTACTGGCTCCTAAGGACAGCTGACGGAACACACCGTTAGGTGCTTGGCGACTGATTTGCTTGCAGGGGCAGAAGCTATTAATGGCTGGGATTTGCAACCCTGAGTGCAGGGTTAGGAATCCCTTAAAGCTGCATATCCACCAGAGATGTGCAAGACAGATGCTTTAAAATAATCATTACCATGAGACCGATTTAAAGAGACCAACATTGAAAGGCTTAAAGCTCCCTCACAAACAGAAAAAACTAAAAATACTATTAACATATAAATTTCATAAGTGGTGTTTATGGAATTGGATTGCTACCAAAAAGTATGTAAGATGAAACAAAGTATATTTTCATTGTATTAATTTTACAGGCGCAAATTCAAGAAGGGCCAGGAAGAAGAACAGGCGAAGAAACGCACCAGGAGGACACAAAAGTACCAGCGTGCTATTGTTGGTGCTTCCCTTAGTGATATCATGGCTAAGAGAAATATGAAGCCTGAAGTGCGTAAAGCTCAGAGAGAACAAGCCATCAAGTAAGTTGTAGTATTGGTATTAGACCTATATTTATGAATGGAGTCCTAGATTAATGCATATGATATTTTTTTCATGTTCACTATGAAAAGTATTGCCCGTTTTATCCATATAAATAAATATATTTTATCCATATAAAAGCCGGTTCCTAATAAGTTAATACTTTTTATCATCATCTTCACATTCTATCATTATCTATGGGGGTGAATCTAACTATTAAACTAATCAAGCCTAGTTTGGAAGTTAGGTATTGCTTTAGTTTAGATATGTAAATTTTTTACTTGATAATGTTATTAGTTAAGAAGCATATTTTTTAAGATATCTTATATATGTTATGTTTTAGTACTTATTGAATTAATTCCATATGCCAACATAATTTCAAATATGTTTACACAAGAAATCATTTGCAATGGCATTCAATAACTTACACCAGATGACACTGTTGATGTATTTTGTCAAGATAATCATGAAGTTCCCATAAATGTATATTGACCTTAAAAAAAGTATGTACATTCTCACTTATGACATGTTAGTTAAATGTGATTTTAATGTGTTAGTGATGTTTTTATCCTTGAATGTGATCGTTTGCACAACATATTATTTTCTTTATTTAATTTTTCAATAGTCTAGCCTTTGACCGCAATCTCACCTATTCGGCTTCAATAGCATTTTAGTAGTTAAAAAACAGAGCTGGCTATCAAGGACAGCTTCTGCCTTTAGGCTCAGAACATATTATACACACAAGTTATGAATGTGTGAGTGCGATGCCCAGCGCGGGTAGTGCGCGGGCCGCACGGTGTGTGGACGGGCGTCTTTAGAGGCGCCTGAAATTCTGGCACGTCGCTCGCTCATTTGACCAGGCTAGATAGTAAAGTGATAAAAAAAAATTAGTAACGTGAGGTAGACATTTTTTAGAGTGATGTACGGAAGTCTAAATATTTAAAAATAATTTCCATATAATTTTGAAGCGCTCGTAGCGAAGTTTTCTTAGCTGTTCTCAACCGATCAGCAAAGTTAAGCAACGTCGCCGCGGTCATGAGTTGGATAGGTGACCGCTAGTGACATTACTACAGAGCGTTTCAGTGCTTCGGAGGGCACGTTAAGCCGTCGGTCCCGGTTGTAGTCTTAGGATGGCAGTCGTTATAACATGGTGGTAGGGCATTTTGCGAATGCCCGCCTGGCTAGTTACCACCCTCAAGTAGAAAATCTGTCGCCAAGCACCTAACGGTGTGTTCCGGCAGCTGTCCTTGAGAGCCAGTACTTCTAGGTTAGCCTGAACAACATCTTCGACCATGTCATCACTTATCATCAGGTGAGATAGTGGTGAAAGGCTAAACTATCAGGCATAAAAAAAAAGTTTTAAAATAAGGGATCTCCTATGCATTTCGATCGCACACGTATGGGGTACTATCATGCCTCTGCTATAGGTGCTTGATGGTGGTATATAGATAGTCACTAACACCTACCCTATCTTGTTGGTGGATATAAGATCACTGTATTTCTAAAATGAAGAGTTTGTTTAATTTATTTCAGAGCTGCCAAGGAACAGAAGAAATCAACCAAGGCTGCCAAGAAGGCCTCGGCACCTGCACCAAAGGCCAAGGCTCAACCTAAATCTAAGGCTACTAAAGTCAGTCAAAAGTCAGCACCGCGTGTTGGAGGAAAGCGATAAAGACTAATAAAATGATTTAATAAGCCACTTCAGTATTTTTAATATAGATACTTGTTCCCAATGATCCGAAGAGGATCAGTAAACCCACGCCAATTGTAATACCAGCAGAAGCCTTGTCTAACAAGATCGAGAACAAGATTGGTTACCTTACCCTTTTTATTCTGTGGTGGAGATGAATGACATTTTGACATTTGAACTCTAAAATGAGCATTGTTTTTTTTTTATGTTATTGTAATGGAACAAGCGCGAGGCTCACTTGATGTTAAGCGGTATCCTCTGCCTATAACAGATGCATTTCATCACAAGTGACGAACTGCACTGCGCCCATCACCTTGAGACAGTTGTTAAGTCTCATTTTGCCTGTTATTTCACTGGCTCTCAAGGACTGCTGCCGGAACACACCGTTAGGTGCTTGGCGACAGATTTTCTACTTGAGGGTGGTCGCTAGCCAGGCGGGCATTCGCAAAATGCCCTTCCACCATGCGGTGAAGCTCAAGCTCTGGGCGGGATTCGAACCATGGACCTGCTGCGCGGCACTCCATAGCCAATGCCACCAGCCAGCATCACTGATTCAGTTTTGGAGGAATTGTGTGCAACAGCGATTCCCAAAGTGGGTTCCGTAGCATACTAATCAGGATTCCGCCAAAATTATTATTAGCTGTTAAATAATACCACGGTTACAAACATATTGAAATAGTAGTATTACTTATTTATTTTATTTACGTAGCTATAAAACAATAAATTCTTAATAAAACAGTGAATCAGTTCCATTCTTCACATTAAAATGTATGTAGTCTCAGTTTTATTACACATTTATTAAAATAAAATGTTCATATATAAATATCAGTTGATCATTTAATATGGGGTTCCATATAATAAAAGGTATTTGGCTGCAGTTCCGTTATCTTTAAAGTTTAGGAAGCCCTGGTGTACAAGATAGTTAAAGGATATTCAAAAAGTTAAAATGTTAATATGAAGTTCATCTCCATTACAGGCATACAACTTTCGCATTAGGCTACGTAGTGGATATTTCCGGCCTAAATAATATTAAGAGATGAAATAGCTGTTAATATTTTTTTATTAGTTTTTTTTTACTGGCTTTCTTCTCTTTATATGTCGAAGTGATTTTCTTGCTCGGGTAATGCACACCATTCCATCCGGTGAGATAGGTGAGGGGCCAAATGTTTGCCTATCAGGCATAAAAAAAAGTTCATGCATACATATTTTTATGTTTCTTACACAGTTCCTTTGCCATTATTCTGTTGATACTTTTTTGTTTGATATAGAGGTATAGTTCAGAGGCGGTCGGTCCCATATAAATGTTATTAACATCGGTGTATCTTACACTCAAATAACTGAAAATAGTATTTGCTAACATGCCTTTACCTCGATGACATCGTAACTGCATAACGTGTCAATAGTTAACAGTAGTTTTGCTATGACAGAGTAGTAGTAATCCTATCGTCTCTTAGTTTTTTACGGAACACGCCGAGGTCCACCCGATGTTAAGCTGTAACCTTTGCCTCTAACAGGTGCATTGTGTACTACGAGGCTAACTATACTGCGCCTATCACCCCGAGATGTGCAGTTAAATCATATGCCTGCGTATTTTACTCAAAAACTGCTGCCGGAAACTATTAGGTGCTTGGATTTCCCACTTGAGGGTGGTAGCTAGCCAGGCGAGTATTCATGTCCGTATGGATAGACGAGCCACCCCATATTTTAAAAGGAAACACACTCCTAATTGAATAGCAAAACTAAATATTTTTTAGTGCAAATGCTATCTCGGATTCTAGCGATACGAGTTTTATAAACTCGTGTACCAAAAAAACTTACAGGGCCTACGAGGACGCAACGGTTCAAATAAACAACTCTACGAATGTACGAAATCTATTACCATGTTATTTGGCACCGACCGAGTTATATAGGATATGTACGAGTAGTGTGGACACATCAAAAGTTAAGTTGCTCCTCAATCTGAATTGAGGAGCTACCTAAGTTTCTTACAGATGAAATTAAAAAAGATACACTTAGTGTGGCTCATCAAGTGGCGAAGCGTTCGTAGCGAAGTTTACTTAGCTGTTCTCAACCGATCAGCAAAGTTAAGCAACGTAGCGCGCGGTCATGAGTTGGATGGGTGACCGCTAGTGACATTACTACTGAGCGTTTCCGCGCTTCGGAGGGCACATTAAGCCGTCGGTCCCGGTTGTTGTCTTAGGATGGCAGTCGTTATAGCATGGTGGTAGGACATTTTGCGAATGCCCGCCTGGCTAGCTACCACCCTCAAGTAGAAAATCTGTCGCCAAGCCCCTAACGGTGTGTTCCGGAAGCTGTCCTTGAGGGCCACTACTCTAGGTTAGCCTGAACAACATCTTCGACCACATCATCGCTTACCATCAGGTGAGATAGTGGTCAAAGGTTAACCTATCAGGCATAAAAAAATAAATAAAAAAAAAACAATCTTCAAGAGGATGTATTTCTGATCATGTGATCGGTCCATTAAAATACGTTCGAATTTATAATAGTTTAGTAGAGAGAGTATTCAAATTTGTGTTATAGGAATAAAGTAGTAAAATATGAGTAGATTTGGTAAAAAAACGCATATAAATTGGCTCCTCCTTGGAGAGTAGTTAGTGACGGCAAAGGTGAGGTTAAATTGAAAAAATATATATCTAAAAAACCTTTCCGACATGAAACACTTTGGATCATGAAAATAGGAGCTCAGAATGACTTGAATCAGCGTGGTGTCAACAAATTACATTTACAAATTTTTAGAGCATAACATTTCTCACGTTTTTCCAAATCGTACCCACCTTCTCCGGTTGTACGCAACGGGTGCCTACTGTCTAGTCACCCGGTTGACTAAGGGCCGTACATTAATCACGTGATGTTTTTTAGCATTTTTTAACGACTACACTATCGCGTGCTGAGCTTTTATTGCTGTTAGGCTAGCCTTTGACTAATATCTCACATGATAGAAAGTGATAATGCAATCGAAGATGTTGTTCAGGCTCTTCTAGAATCGGCTGTTATCGCAAGACAACCACCGGGACCGACGACGGCTTGCCTTATCCTCTGAAGCACGGAACCTCCATATTATAATACTACCATACCATAATACCACTCCAAGTAATGACAGTTATATACGCATACGTTATCTCGATGCAGTTACGGACATCTCTTACCTAGTTGAGCGGTTAAGAGCTAAAATTCTATCACTATCGGACTGTCAAGGAGTGAAAGAGAGGCAGCGATGGTAAAATCACACGGTCAGTTTGAGTGAAAAACTAAATAATGCATAATATACTAAGCATTCTATCGTTATTATAATAAAAACACAAAACTTATAACTAAACTTGTCCCTCTTGTTGAGGATTTACTATTTTACTGGTATATATCTACTGGTACTGGTATATATGGTATATTATTTTATGGTTCTTGAGAGCCAGTGAAATTACAGGCACAATGAGACTTAACAACTGTCTCAATGTGACGGGCGCAGTGCAATTCGTGAGTTGTCATGAATTGCAACTGTTATAGGCAGAGGTTAGTCCACTTAACATCAGGTGGGCCTCGAGCCTGTTCCGTAACAATAACATAAAAAAAAAACAAGACGTACATACATAAATATCTAAGATAAACGTAATTTACAGTCAATTTTGCAATGTATATTATCTATCGAGATAATTTTACGGATGCGTGTTTCGGAATTAACTTGGCCTTGGGGAAGAATGATCAATATATAATTTTCTTGTTGTTACATTTTGCTAAAAATCTGTTCAAGTAAAGCTATTTAGCACTTGCCAGCGCCTTAAGAACAACTAGACAAGTTCCACTACGAGCGCTTCAAAATAAAATGGTGCGTTCTGGTTCTGTTCGGCGGCAAATAAGGGAAAGAACAAACTACGATGCGAGGGCGCTTTCCAAATCCACTTGATAGTGCTATCTTAGAAGAAGTACTTGATGCCTGTTATGGAGACTTTTCTATCGATGATGATGACCTAGAATTCTGTCTTCCAGAGTAATGTCTCGCGTCATTGGACTCCGAAAACCGAACCGAAGTTTTAGAGGTAACTTTTCATCCATATTGGATGAGCCAGTGTGCCTCCCAGGTAAAGCCAAAAAGGTGTTCCACAGGAGCTTTATTTCACCCGTGGAACACCTAGCTGTTCTACGAGGTGTTCCACGGGCAAGTACCGAAATAGGATAGTTAGTTGATTCTATTAACAGAGCACGATCAACGAAATATAATAAATACGTACATTTCAAAAAAAGCGAAGCGAAATTGATTTTTTTTTATTGCTCATCGTACCTAAGCCTTTGACCACAATGTCACCTGATGGTAAGTCATGATGTGGTCAAGGTGTTAACAGGCTTAACCTAGAATTACTGGCTCTCAAGGACAAAGTCAAGTCAAAATCATTTATTCAATTTAGGCGTCTACGACGCTCTTATGAAGGTCAATTACAAATTTTAGTATTGAAATATTCTACATTGTACTGCCAACTACAATTGCCGGAACACACCGTTAGGTGCTTGGCGACAGATTTTCTACTTGAGGGTGGTCGCTAGCCAGGCAAAATGCCCTTCTACCATGCAAAATGAAATAGGATAGTCAAGCTACAGAAACGACTACCTCCATTTTGTGGATAATTAGCCCCCAGTTAACGATAGTTGATGATGCCCGCCGATTTCGTTGACATGAGATTAATCTCATATCAACGAAGTGCAATGCGAACTAAAAAGTGGACTCTCTGAGAGCATTAAGCCGCCTTGCTAGGGTTGGAATGAAGGCTAAGCACAATCTTATCTTAGCCCCAGGGATCGCCGAATGCATGGTGTTGAGCACCTACCACGGTTCATGAATAATGCATTTCCTATTCCCAATGCCTCTTCCCTCCCCCATTAATATTATAGCTGTAAGAGCTTTTGACGTTCTTTTAATTTACACTCTATATCCTCACAAAGTTTACTACACAGGATGTAGACATCTTCAATCAAATCCCGCCGCGGGTTTGAGCTTCACTAGTAGCGACCTCAAGTGGAAAATCTGTCGCCAAGCACCTAACGGTGTGTTCCGGCAGCTGTCCTTGAGAGCCAATACTACGAACTATGTATACTCGTACACTATATCTACTACAATGAAAGCATTTATACAACCTTCAAGTCAGTGCAGAATCACAGGCAGTCCAAATGCCTCAGCCCACTACCAGTTGGCAGTGTGCCAGGCATGCTGATTGGAGAAAATAAAAGTATTTTTGTCATGAATAACATTTTTTTTTGTAAGCCGACCTGAATCTCTATATTCTTTTATTGACTCTTACTATGTAGAGAGAGTGAAGTAGAAAAGATGTTTAGTAAAAATATGTCTCAAATACTTAAATGGCGCACTGTCTTTATATTTAGTTTCCTGTTATTATTATTTGTTGAACAATCAGTCATGCTAATGATGCATATTTTGTGAAAATTTCAACCAACTACTTACCATTATAGTTTAAACAGATACCTACATCCATATTAAAGTTGGACAGATATGTGATAGTCATATAATAAATGTATATTAAATAATTTTATTATTATTAGCTCTGAAACAATAATTTACTTTAATTTATTATTATTATAGTTTTCTAGTACATATGGAAATATAAAAAAAATTTTTCTGTAAATCCATGTTTTACAATTTTCTACTTACTTTTCTTCTTTTTATACTTACCTTAAATGTCCAGATTCCAATAGCAATAATATGTATTATTATTATTGTTTTAAACAAAGCAGCTCAAAGCTGATGTGTATGTATGTGAAAAAAACAGTGCACATTAATTTTATAGTTCCAAATGTTTGTCTAGTCTATTTTAAAACGATTCACTGAAGGGGCACTAATAACGGTCTCTGGCAGTCTGTTCCATTCATTGACTACACGGTTTGGCAAAAAGTGTTTATTTGGTTTGCTATTGCACTTCAAAATTTATATATACCCTAACCTAACGGTGTGTTCCGGCAGCTGTCCTTGAGAGCCAGTACTTCTAGGTTAGCCTGTACAACATCTTCGATCACATCATCACTTACCATCAGGTGAGATAGTGGTCAAAGGCTAACCTATCAGGCATAAAAAAAAAATATATACTACATATTAATGATTTTCCTTGCATTATTATATGACGAGTAACCAAGTCCACTCAGCTGTAATAATAAAGGGTATAATCGAGTGGCACCATTAGAATCAAGGACATTGACACACTATCCACCAATTCTTTTAAATCATAATATAGTAAGTTACAAGGAGGTAAATGCAAGAAGAGAAAAAGATGTGACAATCCTCACAGATTTATTATACAAGTAGACAAGTCAGGTAACATTTTAATCATGTGTACAATTTAACCGGAATACAACCTGTACAAGTGAATCTACTATTACATCCACAGAGGATATTATGTACCAACAAATAAATTACATAATTTTTGATCACCTACTTATAAATATTGTGTATAGCTTATTAATTTACGTATTTTTAGCCAAAGTATCAGCCTTAGCAACAACTTCTTCAATGGGTCCAACCATGTAGAAGGCAATCTCTGGCAGATGGTCATACTCGCCCTGCAGGATCTTGGTGAATCCCTTGATGGTCTCTTCGAGTGGAACTAATTTGCCGGCGTGTCCGGTAAATACCTCAGCCACCTGGAAAGGCTGGGACAGGAATCTCTGAATTTTACGTGCGCGCGCCACAGTCAATTTGTCCTCCTCAGACAATTCATCCATTCCAAGGATAGCAATGATATCTTGGAGGGACTTGTAGTCCTGCAAGATCTTCTGCACGCCACGAGCTACATTGTAGTGTTCAACGCCGATGATGTTGGGGTCCATGATACGTGAAGTAGAATCGAGAGGGTCTACTGCGGGATAGATACCCAGCTCTGCAATGGCACGGGATAGCACAGTAGTAGCATCCAAGTGAGCGAAAGTTGTAGCTGGAGCAGGATCTGTTAAGTCATCCGCAGGTACATATATGGCCTGCACTGATGTGATAGATCCCTTCTTGGTGGTTGTGATGCGCTCCTGCATGGTACCCATGTCAGTGGCCAGAGTGGGCTGGTAGCCTACAGCAGAAGGGATACGTCCCAACAGGGCAGACACTTCAGAACCAGCCTGAGTGAAACGGAAGATGTTGTCGATGAAGAGCAGTACATCCTGTCCCTCTTGGTCACGGAAATACTCAGCAACAGTGAGGCCAGTAAGAGCGACACGGGCACGTGCACCTGGGGGCTCGTTCATTTGACCATATACAAGCGCTACCTTCGAAGTCTTGTCCGTAAGCGAGATAACTCCAGATTCAATCATCTCATGATACAGATCATTGCCTTCACGGGTGCGTTCACCTACACCAGCAAACACTGAGTAGCCACCGTGCGCTTTGGCAACATTATTGATAAGTTCCATGATGAGTACAGTTTTGCCGACGCCGGCTCCGCCAAAGAGACCAATCTTGCCTCCCTTAGCGTACGGCGCGAGCAGATCAACGACCTTAATGCCAGTTACAAGGATCTCCTGCGTCACTGACATTTCCACGAACTCGGGAGCATCAGCGTGGATGGCAGCCGTCTTGTCAGTTGGGATGGGGCCGCGCTCGTCGATGGGCTCGCCAATCACGTTGATAATGCGGCCGAGGGTCTCAGCGCCGACGGGGATCCTGATGGGTGAGCCAGAGTCGAATACAGGCTGACCGCGCACCAGACCTTCGGTACCGTCCATGGCGATTGTGCGCACGGTGTTCTCACCCAAATGCTGCGCCACCTCCAAAACCAGCCGCGGCTGGCGGTTCTGCACCTCCAGCGCATTGAGAATGGGCGGCAGATTGTCCTCGAACTGTACGTCTACTACGGCACCAATGACGGCGACCACCTTACCTTGCCCTTTCCCTGAAGCCTTGGCAGCATAATCACGTTTGTTCACAATGGCTCCAGTTACCGCAGGTGATTTCTCGGTGTTTACTACCGCCCTTGTGGCCAGACGGCCAGCTCTGCAGACGGTAGAGAACATTTTCGTTTTTTGAATATCGATCGAAGGGGAGCAAGGTAGATTTTCACAGAGGGGTTACGAAAAATCAAGTAGTTTTTACGTAACAATCCGGCAGATCTTCGCCCGACTCTGCCTACATGTAATTTCCGCTTGAGTGTTGCTAGTTACAAAATAAAATAGCGATATCAGGACCGAGCCGAAAAGCAATTCCCGACTGCCTTCCATTTCATTTAAAATTACACACTTCTATTATAATTTTCCAAAGTATTTGTAAGAAATGTAAGAGACATCTTACATTTCTTACAAATCATCTTACAATAATTTACTTCTACAATTTCCAACTTTCAGATTATTTATAATTTTATTAAAGATCATCCGGTAGCTCATATAAATATCTCTCATTTAGTTAGTTTATCATCTCAGTCAATTTATATCTCTTTAAAGCACTTGATGGAGGGCGCGGTGCTAGATAGTATCCGGTTATCAATCTAGCTAGCCTGCCGAATGTCTTGCTCGAGCACCTATAGGCGTGGGGCGTTACGTGATTTTTAAATAACATAGCGTAACTCTCTATTGCGTTTGATTAACGTTAAACAACGACATCTATTTTTACAACTATCTATTTTAGTAAATCACCTGTTTTGGTAACGCCTGTTCGTGATTTTAAAACAAATGACGAAAATTAGCGGTTTTTAATTCAAATTGACGTGACTTACAACATGAGCTATTGATGTATATTTTTTAATACAATTTAACTTCCCTTCATACTTTTTATTTTGTATTTTAACTTTTTTTAAACAATATACGTACATATTTACATTTTAATCGGCATTTTGTATATATTAAAGTTATTTACATTTTAACCCAGCATTTTTTTCCTTGTAGGTATGTTTGTTGTTTTGTTTTTATATTTTTAAGTTTATTTTTTAATTTGTATAATATACATGTATATATATTTTAAAATTATAATAATAATTGTTTATATTGCCTGACCTACGAGTATGAGCTTTCATGTGAAGACTCAATAATTATTCTGTGATATTTAAATAAAAAAATATATGATAGGTACCATTATCAACTGTATCACAATGGCCATAGATCAAAATATCAAAATATATTTGCTAGCAAACAACATAAACAATCCGTCATTCAATATCTAGTTATGCACTCGAGCACCGTCCTTATCAGCGCATAGCGTCTGGCCGCCCACACAGTCTGGTTCCCATGCAGACTAACTATGTCCATGTCTAGATGTCGACTCAACATTTAGGTAGCAGTAAGAAGGCACTAAGGTGTTTAGAATTAAGCCAGTCTGTACTGACCATTCTTTGAAGTAATACATCTTTAATATTAATTAAATTTTGTTTTTTTTAAAACGTCCTTTGGGTCCGTCGCAATTTAAGTGGCGCAGCCGGTAGGATATCCGTTTTCCTGCTGCCGGGTTGTCGCTATAAGACCTAAAAAACGGTTATTCGCGCCAAGTACTGTGCAGTGAATGTCGGGTATCCTCAAATCAAAAAAAAATACTCTCCCGCGACGTGAGTGTACTAAAAACAGTTCAATCGGTGAGCGTTTTGGTGCATCGAACCCTGAAACGAGGCGAAGCGATCCAGGACAGACTCGAGTTGGGTGGATATGGGATTGAGCACCTTGTGAGTAAACCTCTTCACACCTGTGTTCATTACACTCTATCTCTCCTACATATTTCCGACCCAAAATTGTCGGCCTAAGTAATTATGTCTATCTGATTTTGTTTGAGTAAGTATCGTACATTCGTAATTGCTTAGTTTATATAATTAAGTTAAGCTGATTATCGCAATCAATTAAATTAGTGTTGTGTAATTGATTAAATAAGTTTAAAAAATTAGTTATCACCGAAATCAATTCAAACTCAGTAAAAATGGAGAAAAAAGAAATAAAAGTAATTCCACGAGAGCTTTTATGTATCATTCCTATGTATGGTGATGAGAAACTTTTGAATTTATTCATCACCAAAGGTGATTACGTAGTAAGAGGCTTCGAAACCAAAGATAATGCAACACAGAATTTATACGTGTTCCATTCTCTGACAAGTAGACTTACGGGTGGAGCTGCCACCTTACTTAGCGAACATAATAATTTAACAACTTGGAATGATTTAAAAGAAATTTTGACTCAACATTTCGGTGATCCAAGGTCAGAAGAGTGCATTGCAATCGAGCTGGAGAGCTTGAAAATTAAACCAAGTGAATCTTACATGCAGTTTTGCCATACGATACAAAATTTTAGAAGTTCTTTGATGGCAAAAGTAAATAGAATCAGTGACGAAGGAATTAAAGCAGCAAAAATGATAATTTATAATAACACAGCTCTGAACGTATTCTTGTATAACCTCCCCGAAGACATGATTCGTATTGTACGATTGAAGGGTTGCGCTAGTCTTGAAAGTGCGTTAAGCATAGTTACCGAGGAAGTTAACTTCCTTCAGCAGTACAATGCAAGACATTCCAAATGGAAGCCAACACCAGTACCCCAACAGAACTCACAAACTAATCTACGACCTCTAAATTATTTTAGGCCCGCGTTTAACCAAGCCCCCAACCAAAATAATTTTAAATTTGGCATACCGCAAATTCAAAATTCATTCGGGTTTAAGCCAAATTTTGTCCAGCCAAACAGATTTGCACCTCCTCATGGGTACCAGTTTGGGATATCACCAAATGTGCAACAGCGAAACTTTGGTCAGGGTCAGATACCGCAGCCACGCCCGCCATTCCAGCATGGTGGTCTTAGGTTTGGCATACCACAGAATCAAGGTTTCAGATTTGGTGTCCCTCAACAACCACAACCAAATGCCAATCAATTTAAATTCGGTATGCAGCATCAACAAGCACCTAAATTTAAATACGAAAACGATGTTTCTATGCGCACAGCACCTGTGAGGCAAAATATGCTCACTAACGACCTGATTTATTCCGAGGAGCCGACTCCGTACGAGAATAATCCCAACAACTATGATGAGAATTTTTATGAGCCGGAACCTTGTAATTATCCAGATAACTATTATACTGATTGCAATATTCCAGAAAACCCGGAATATGTTGCAAACGACCAAAACGGTCCCGCGGAAAATTTTCAGACACAGGCCTCCGACAGTATGGGGAAATGATAAGCCTTAATTATTGTGATAGCATTTTAAAACTCCCTCATATAGAAATCCCAGAAATTAATTCAAAATTCCTTATCGACACAGGAAGTAGTAGATCATTTATTAGCCCAACCAAAGTTAATGAATTTTCCAATGACTATAAGCAACACGAACCTTTCACGGTTATTAGTACCCACGCACGAAGTATTCATGACGAGGTAATATGTATTCTACTATTGAAGACTTTTAAAAGAACTTGACCACAAGTTTTTTGTGTGTGACGTTGACAGTAGATACGATGGGCTTATAGGATCCGATCTGCTTAAGAAACTAGTTGCTAACGTGGATATGGGAAATCAGGTTTTACTTACACCTAATGCTATGATACCCATACTCTACAACCCCCCTTACGAGGTTTCGATAGAACCAAGATCTGAGACAAGGGTAAAGATTTACCCTTGTCTCAGACCAATTAACAAAACGGAGAGGCCATCTTGGATTATATGGAGTTTAGGGAAGGACTACGTATGCCAGCCGCGCTCGTTAAATGTAATAATTTCTTTGCTACAACAGTCATACAGAATATTTCAGACAACAAGGCGACAATTAATTTTACAAAATCGTTTGATGTGACAGTGTTTGATAATGTTAAGTTTGAGGTGAATGCTGTGAATGATAACTGTGAGGTTGATGCTATGTTGAAAGAGAATTTGTCAAAATTGAGGCTGGAACACACGAATGAAGAAGAGTATGAGAGTATTTCCAAATTATGTTATGAGTATCGCGATATATTTCACTGTGACAAAATTCCCCTTTCTTTCACCAATCAGTTGAAGCATAACATTCGTACGGTGAATGAAAATTCTATATACATTCTGCCATATCGACATCCACATTCACAAAATGAGGAAATACTGAACCAAGTGGACAAACTACTTAAAGACAATGTCATACAGGAGTCTCACTCACCATGGAGTGCACCAGTTTATCTGGTACCCAAAAAATCTGACGCATCAGGTGAAAGAAAGTTTAGAATGGTCATTGATTACCGGAGTTTGAACGAAATTACCACAGATGATAAGTATCCATTGCCAAATATTACAGACCTTTTCGATAAATTAGGTAAGTCCACATATTTTAGCACAATCGATCTCGCTAGTTCTGGCTACCACCAAATAGAAATCAACCCCGCGGACAGGGCTAAATCGGCATTTACCACGCAATCGGGACGTTTTGAATTTCTCCACATGCCCTTTGGGTTAAAAACGGCGCCAGCTACGTTCCAAAGGGCCATGGATAACATACTACGAGGTCTCCAAGGCCTGCACTGCCTGGTCTATCTGGATGATATAATTGTCTATTTGGCAAGTCTTCAGGACCATATACCAAAACTGCGCAAAATGTTCGATCGATTAAGAGCAGCCAATTTAAAAGTCACATTGGATAAATGCGAATTTCTCAGAAAGGAAGTTTTGTACTTAGGGCACACTATCACGAAAGATGGCCTTATACCTAACAATGACAAAGTTCAAGCCGTACGCGATTTTCCAATACCACGAACGTCCACAGAAATAAAAAGCTTTCTCGGACTGGTAGGGTACTATAGGAAGTTCATCAAAGCCTTCGCTAAAGTCCACCATTAACTTCCTGCCTGAAAAAGCGAAATAAAACAGAAATCATGAAAGATTACATAAACGCTTTTGAAAGGTAAAAGGAATTATTAACCAGTGCCCCGCTGTTACAGTTCCCAGATTTCGATAAGCCGTTTGTTTTGACCACAGATGCATCGAATTTCGCAATCGGTGCGGTACTTTCACAGGGTCCAATTGGGAGTGATGAACCAGTTGCTTATGCTAGCCGGACTCTAAATGAGGCCGAGACGCGTTATAGCACCATAGAGAAGGAAATGTTGGCAATTATTTGGGACGTAAAGCATTTCCGTCCCTATTTATATGGAAAGAAATTCACCATATACACGGACCACCGACCGTTAGCCTGGTTAAAAACGATGAATGAACCAAATAGTAAAATAACGAGATGGAAACTACGCTTGTCAGAATTTGATTATGACGTTGTTTTTAAGAACGGCAAAATAGTAACGCAGACGCGTTTTCCCGCATAAAAATAAATGCGATAAGCGGTGATAACGAATCAATGAAAGTGAATATTGATGAGAAAGAAAAACAAGTTCAACGAGAATTAGAGGAAGTCATTGAAGAAATAGCTGCCATAGGTAGGTGCCAACAACAAACCAACGAACCTAAACGGCTACAACTCGCGGAAGCAGACATAATTGATTCCGACGAAACTATGAGCATTGAAACTGGAGGTAGACAATCCCCTTATTCCATTCCGTCTGTGGGTAGCACTACAGATTCGGCTCCTGAAAAAAGTAATAGTAGTACTGATACCATTCATTCAGCCCGATTTAGATTCAGAATGTATGCCTATTTTACAAGAAGCTATAGACACTAAGCCGAACCAAATACTCATTTACACATGGAATAAAAACGATCTTACTGTTAAGAACTTATCTAGACCGAAACAAAACATTTTAGAAGTACACTTGCCAGAAAACAATATTGAACTATTAAAAAAAATTCTTCTGGAATACATAAGACCTAAGGTAAAACACTTCTTTTATTTTGAAAGTGAAGTTCATCGAAACCAGTTTTCAAAGATCATAGCATCACTTTTTAGAAAGGATTCCGTTAAATTCTATGAGTGTACTGAACGCATTGTTTACGTGGAGGAAGAAGATGAACAACGTGAGATTGTTGTTAAGTACCATACAGGTAAGAATTCTCATAGAGGAATAAAAGAAACCCTTACACGTATTATTCTTTTGGAGCAACATGGATCAGACTGTTGCAAGTATTATAAACGCGTGTGAAGTATGTAAGAGGATGAAGTATGCTCGTAAACCATTGAAGCCTGAATTACAGTTAACACAGACGCAAACGAAACCTTTTCAGGAAATATTCATGGACACATTTACGATAGAAGGAACACTATTCCTTACCCTTATTGACGCCTTCAGTAAATTAGGCCAGGCAATAGAAATCAACAATAGATCTACCCCAGAAGTTGTTAGAACACTAATTAAATACTTCTCTTTATACGGTATTCCAGCTAGGATAAGTTCTGATCCTGGGATGGAATTTAATAATATACTAATGAAGGAAATGCTTTCATTTTATAGGGTTGACCTGCATATTGGTACACCACATAATCCGAATTCAATGGGATTAATCGAAAGATTTCATTCCACGATCACAGAAATTTACAGAATAGCTAATTACGAACAGAAAATAT
Organism: Plagodis pulveraria; assembly: GCA_963890685.1. Classification (NCBI taxonomy): domain Eukaryota; kingdom Metazoa; phylum Arthropoda; class Insecta; order Lepidoptera; family Geometridae; genus Plagodis; species Plagodis pulveraria. The sequence continues at coordinate 11,028,055 of OY982959.1, forward strand.
CTGACGCTGCCTCTGTTATGACATACGCAGTGATGTCTTATAATCACACGATTCACACTACTACAGATTTGACCCCGTTTGAAGTTGTTTTTGGTCACACCGACTCAAATAGTTCATTTGCCGTAGATTTTAATAAACAGTTCACCCAACAGCTTGTTATAGAAATAGAAATACTCTTTATTTATGACAAAAAACTAACAAAATCATAACAAAATAAACCAATTTGAAAACAAATAAAAGACAAGAATAAGTTCTTGCAGTCCCCTGTCACAAAACGGCCCCAACTCAACATAGTGCTAGTCATAAATGACCAGCGTTGGTCTTCCGTTGAGACCGGTAGGTGACGTCACGCACAGTTACATAACAAAATATATTATGTACTCAGAAAATTAAAATTCAGATTAAACAAAACAAATAAGATCTCTAAAAATACATAAACATGGCACAAAGTTTATACCATTTAAACAGGACAGAAAATAAAAATAAATAAACAGAAAACTACATAATTACAAACCAGAAGTAATGTAACTTTTAAGCTATGTAAATATTGCAGGTCCCTAATTGGCGGCGGTATGTTGTTCCAACACTTTGAGGCGACGTAGCGGAAACTCCCTTTAAAAGCAGCTGAGCTATGCCGTTCTGTTGCTAGCTGTATTGCACATTGACGAGATCCATAAGGCCCTCGACGTGACCAAGACAAGTTCTCGTAGAGATATGTCGGCGCATGATATTTTATCACCCCGAAAAGAAGACATGCGAGATGAAATTTACGGCGGTGTTTCATTTTTAAAATAGAGTGCATGTTTAAATATGGGCTCACATGTGCCCTCAACGGCATATCAAAGTAGAAACGAGCGCACGCGTGCTGGACACGTTGTATGAGTTTTTGCGATTTAACATACAACCGCGGACCAATCACAGTATCCATATAGTTTAATGTCGAAAGTATTAGCGACTCCACTAGCTGAATTCGCAACTCTACTTTTATATATGGTCTCATTTTGTAAAGAACTTTGAGTTTATAAAAACAATTTTTAACAACGTTCGCAGTATGTTTTTCATAACGTAGCTCACTATCCATTAAGAGGCATTTTACATTTTAATTTTGTTAACTTATAATTTTGTTGACACATAGTGTACTAGAATATAATTAATGGTCATTGTAGAAAAAAAAATAAAGATCTTGCGCCAATTTCCACGAATTATATCAGCAGTTTAACACGATATATTGCGTTTAATAAAGTGTAATTCCAAACAGATATTATATGAAAAGAAAGTTTATTCTTTAATTAATCTGATCTTGTATAAATTGTGCTATTAACTCTGTTTTGTTAGACAAGAAAAAATATTTAACATAACTCGAAATGCTCATAAATTGAAATGTACAAGCGCGAGGCGATCAGTACCGCGCGAGCGCTCATCGAGGTAGGACCTGCGTTCGTTTTGCCTTGCTCTGACGTCTCGTACGCGGAACGCGTAGACGCAAGTTTATAGTGCGACCACAGAGTTTTGATCATGTCTTTATTTTTTTAAGTAACAAACTATACTTTATTTTTGTTGTCCATAATATAATTATTGTTCTCTTGTTAAGTAACTACATCTTTAGTTTCTGTTCATTCATTGTGTTAAAAAAAGGAAACGTCACAATTATGCAGCCTTATACAGCGTTATTGGAAAAATGCTAACAACCTCAGAGGGTAGACTTCTTCTTTTTGGTCTGCTAGTTTTTATATTATTCTAGTTTAAATTAGTAACTCACTATAACTTTTGTTTTAGAAGGATAAGATGACAGGCGAATAATTGATTTCCACTATTTTTGGATTCAGTTAATGTCTATAAGTGAACACAGCGATAACTTGAGCAGGAAATTAAACTACCTTCCTAATTTGTACAAAACGGCCTCCCGGCTTTTCCATCATTTGTACAAACCGGGATACCAGTTAGCGGTCGATAGTCGTATTTACAAATTTACCATAAAATCTGCGTAAGTGTTTTCTGCGTAAGTTTAAGTTTTGAAGCAGTGATGGCTCAGTGGCATTGGCTATAGACTGCCGCGCAGCAGGTCCATGGTTCGAATCCCGCCCAGAGCTTGAGCTTCACCGCATGGTGGAAGGGCATTTTGCGAATGCCCGCCTGGCTAGCGACCACCCTCTAGTAGAAAATTTGTCGCCAAGCACCTAACGGTGAGTTCTGGCAGCAGTTCTTGAGAGCCAGTGAAATAACAGGCAAAAATGAGACTTTACAGGTATGTCTCAAGGTGATGGGCGCAGTGCAGTTCGTCACTTGTGATGAAATGCATCTGTTATAGGCAGAGGATATCGCTTAACATCAGGTGGGCCTCGCGCTTGTTCCATCACAATGACATAAAAAATAAATAAATAAAAAGTCCGACTTTCATAATCCAAATGGTTTTCAAAAGGATGCATCCTTGCCCATACAAGAAAGAATCCATATTTTTCTGAAATAACAGAAGTATTTTGAATATTTTGATGAAATCTGAAACCATCACAAATTACATTTTGGCCCCAAAATATTACGTCATTTCATATTAATCTCGTAACTACGTCAACAGTTATAAACCTAGAAAAACGGAATTTTGCATATGTATAAGTAAATTTTCGCTCGATACATTTTGCAACGCAAACACTTACCGATGCAAATTTGCGTATTAAATAATCTATCTCGTAACTAATTTTAAACTTCTAAACCAAAAAATCTGAAATAATACAAGTGTATAAATTATATGTAAATAATAATATCAAAGAAGGAGCAAAGCCGTAGGTGATATAGTTTTTCAGAAAAAAATATTGCACTCCAATACAGTTTTCCCGCCAAAGTTCTTAAAACAATTCTCGACATCAGAACCATTTAGTCGGATATCCAATTTTACAACTATTCAGGAGAGCAAAAATAAATGTTTAATGTGAATTATTGTTTAATGTTTTTGAAGTTTCATTTTTAACTTGATTTCTGTAAGTAATCCAGAAAAAAACTAACTTTTATATACTGAAGTAGTTACATCAGACCCAATTTTCAAGGTCTGGCTACAACGGAAAGATTTTTTATTGACAAAATACCATATGTTTCCATGAATCTCACAGTTATATCTGTATACGATGTTGATATCAGGCCATTTGGTCCCTAACATTGAATTTTAGTTTTAAAAATATGCTGGCTAATATTACAATCAGACCGTTTGGTTCCAAAATATATGTGTGGTGTGTAAAAGTAATACTTTATATACATAAACAACAGATCATATGGTTCGGAAAAATAATGATTTATGTAGCTTGTTTGTGGCGTTATGTTTAGCTCTGACATTACATACTTAAGAAAATAAAACATACATTGGTCTTACCTTATTGTAATACCATATGACTCGTATAAATAACATTACACTTTTTCTGACGCTGCAGTTAAGGCCGTAATATGCTTTACATGAGACTTTATGGTACTGGTTTTGTTTGATTATTACAAAGTCTATTGTTAAATAAGTCCTAATAGTCTCTTACATCTTTATTTTGTACTGTATTGTTTAGGAAGGTAAGGCCTACAATAAGTTAGATATTTATAAAATGAAAGTACTTAGGTATATTCGTAATCAGTATTATTATGTTTAAACCTAATTTAATCAAATAGGTAATTAGTTTATATGCAAAAAAGACAAACAAAAGCACAACAAATTACAAAATGAACATTATTACCAACCTAGCATTGCTTATAATAATATTTTGTAATTACAAAAACTCAATTCAAGTATTAACAACAAAACAACAAGCCACAATAAGAATTAAGTAGATAAAACAAATAATTAAAAATCTTATTTAATAAATCAATACATAGCTTTGAAAAAACAATAAAAAAACTATTATAATTAAATCATTTCTTGGATCTGATCAGTATGCTCTGAGGCATATAGACATAAAGCAATTCATGGTGTGTTAGGTTTTTATAATACTAATGAAATTTTACAGGTATCCTATCAGTAGGAGTTTGCAGATCTCGGTACTTTGCTGATGAGATTGGTTTTTCTGTTGACGCATGTTTGGCAAATCAGTAAGTATGGGCAGATTACTCTTTCTTAAGTTGCTCTTGAGAATAACTTCTTCAAAGGCATCATCATTGAATTCTGTTTTATAAAATAGAGACCCAAGTTTCTCTCTGCGAAACTGCCACCAAACGCTTTCAGATATTTAGAAATCATTCCCTCTTATATTTTGTTTTCGTTGAACGTACGGTCGTGATTTTTTGTACAGGTGTGTACAGGATTTTACACACGTACGCACAGGAAGTAACTCATTTCCATTTCGTTTACATTATATGTGTTACGGCCGGCATGTTTTTATAAATTTTATAACTGTGATCGTGATGGTGATCGTGATGAAAATGCTAATAAAGCGTTAATAACTTTTAAACTATTTAAGCTATTTATCTGAAACTAACGTGAAACGAACCGCTACCAGCGGCCGCTAAGTACAAAACACAAAAACAACATACAAAATGGAAACGAACAAAGACAACACAATAAAATCGACGTTATGGCTATTGATTGAAGTAAGATGAAACTTTTTGTTGATACCGGATCACTTATATCACTAGACCGTAACAATAGTTTGTTTTTTACAACATAGACAATTGATGAAACAAGTTTATAAAATTATGGCATAGTGTGAGAGATTGCTGTTTTTCCTGATGGATGGATCCTGGTCCTCTTGAGACTCTTCAACGTCTCCAACAAATTCAAGTCATTCAAAAATCCAACAATCATTCAAAAACAACACGCGCGGGGGTGTCAAACAAGGCGCTGTCCCCAAAATCAAACAAATAATGTAGCACGACACTCAAAAGCAAACTTTTTCTATTCAACTCAAAATGTCTATAGACTAGTAGACTGCCTACGCTAGGGAGGCGTTCAGAACCTTGCCTGCGCAAAGTTGACGTTCCAAACAGTAATTATAATCGTAGTCGTAGTCGGGGTCGTGATCTTGATCATGATCGTGATCGTGATCATGATCTTGATCGTGATCGTGGTCGTGATCATGATCGTGATCGTGGTCGTGATCGTGGTCGTGATCATGATCTTGATCTTGATCGTGGTCGTGGTCGTGGTCGTGATCATGATCGTGATCGTGATCATGATCGTGGTCGTGGTCGTGATCATGATCTTGATCGTGGTCGTGGTCGTGGTCGTGGTCGTGGTCGTAGCCGTGGTCGTGGTCGTGATCATGATCGTGGTCGTGGTCGTGATTATGATCGTGGTCGTGATCATGATCTTGATCGTGGTCGTGGTCGTGATCGTGGTCGTGATTGTGGTCGTGGTCGTGGTCGTGGTCGTGGCCATGGTCGTGGCCGTGGTCGTTGTCGTGGTCGTGGTCGTGGTCGTGATCGTGATCGTGGTCGTGGTCGTGGTCGTGATTGTGGTCGTGGTCGTGGTCGTGGCCGTGGTCGTGGTCATGATCGTGGTCGTGGTCGTGATCGTGGTCGTGGTCGTGGTCGTGGTCGTGGTCGTGGTCGTGGTCGTGGTCGTGGTCGTGGTCGTGGTCGTGATCGTGGTCGTGATCGTGGTCGTGATCGTGATCGTGGTCGTGATCGTGATCGTGGTCGTGGTCGTGGTCGTGGTCGTGGTCGTGGTCGTGGTCGTGATTGTGGTCGTGGTCGTGATTGTGGTCGTGGTCGTGGCCATGGTCGTGGTCGTGGCCATGGTCGTGGCCGTGGTCGTGCACGTGGTCGTGGTCGTGGTCGTGATCGTGGTCGTGGTCGTGGTCGTGATCGTGGTCGTGATCGTGGTCGTGATCGTGGTCGTAATCGTGATCGTGGTCGTGGTCGTGATGGTGATGGTGATGGTGATGGTGATGGTGATGGTGATGGTGATGGTGATGGTGATGGTGATGGTGATGGTGATGGTGATGGTGATGGTGATGGTGATGGTGATGGTGATGGTGATGGTGATGGTGATGGTGATGGTGATGGTGATGGTGATGAATAAATGAATCATATTTCTATTTTGTACACTTCAAGGACAAACTAGAAATTTGATTTATAGTCTGTTGAAATATTGTAATAAATAAACGCAACTCTTTCTTAATTTCATTGGCATCGTCAGGATCACTACGTACCACGTGAAACCTTCTGGATCGTAATAGTGATAGATTTTACCTACTGTTTGATATTGTGCCAAATTACTTTAAGTGTTTCCCGCGATAGGGGTAAGTTTTGAATAGCACACAAAAAAAAAACAATAAATTGCGATTACTAAAATCATACATATTGTCATATCCTCATTAATTCATTCCAGTTTAACTGTTTATTTTATTCAAGTTCATTAGCAGAAACATAATTATTACATTTCATTTCCCTATAAAATTTCATCATCCATTTTTTTATCTACCTCTCATTCTAAGAATGATTTTGCATTTGTATATTAACATTAACATTATTTCTTTTTTCTTACTTTCTGCATTAAAACTAAAATGTAAACTCCGTTCTGATAGTTGTTTACCACCACGGCAAAACTACTACGTAAGTACCTACCTATTTCTTTGTGACACCGTGGTGGGCTACCGGAACGGGACCTATAAATCAGTGAATGTGAAATGTTTGATTTTACGCATTCCAGGAACACTGTCTGGATTAATCTCCTTTATACGGGGCTTATAAGGACGCCCACACACTGCAACCAACTTTGGACCACATTAGTTTTGGACCACGTCGTGGTCCAAAAGTGTATAACCGGCCTTCAGTGTGCAATGAGCTGGTTGTAACTACGAGCGCCGAGGCTGTCTACCCCTAACAAATTCCTGACTCCACACTGCGTACTTCAACACCTGAGGCCATCCACCATCATCACCTGGTCCAACGATATAGGGAAGTACGCCACTACGGAAGCAGAAATAAGTCTTAAGGTTGAACCACGACCTCATAAATTTATGTGCCCGCTTTTAAATTAGTTTCATAAATTTTAGCTTCTTTTAATTTGTTGTATTAAACTTAACTTCTCTTTTTTTTATCTCATTAATCATCTTTCATAACTTCATTCACTTCTTTTCATTTTATCATATTGTTTTTTTTTTGTAACCATATTATATTATATATTTTTTTTATACTGTATCAAAGTACCTTAGTTTCATTTCTCCTACTACCACGTTAGGTAGGTTAGAAACTAAGTGCACCTATAGCGGTACATTGGCGCCCTTTAACGTGGTTGATTCTATTTCTGCTTCTAGTAGTAAGTAGTTAGTTTTTGTACGGTGAGTGGTTTAGTTTGTAAAACGCTTCGTTTTTATTATTGGTTGCAGTAACTGAGGTGAAAGCAGTATTTTGTCTTTTGTTTTGCCATTTTTACTTATACTGGGTTGAAATAATTGTAATATTTTGTGGTTATAATTTTTACCTGTTTAATATATTACAAATACTGCAAAGCTACTTTCACACCAGTTGCAATTTTTTTAACATTTTAGTTTAGTTTTTTTTCTGATCCAACGATCTTTAGCGTAATTTTTCATCAACCAGAGCGTTCTGTTAAATGTTATTGTAACAGAACGGAGTATTTTCATCATTGATCAAATAATACCGTTTTGTGTGCTATTTACAACATACCTTTTTTACTTCATATCGTTAATATGTCATTTCCTATTAAATACCTATCTCTGCAAAAGTCTGAGTTAGAATATGAGGTTTCCGTTAGAGGTGAGACTCCCGCCAGCACTGTGGCAGATATTAGGAAACAGATTGGTAAGTTGAGTCAAAGTCAAATGTATCCGTCTGAGGACATTTTGTGCTCCCATTTGAATCCGTCGGAAGACTTGTCAGTTGTTTTTGAACTTTTGGAGAAAATCAAGTCAACCTGCGTCGTGGAGATTTTAGACAAAAATATTTTGGCTCGTACCGAAAATGTATTCCATCATCTATATCACAGGCTCAATCGTATCTGCGTGGACGAAAAGCTAGTCAGTAAACATTTGGAATGCAGTACGCTTTTCAAAGAGCTTTACGAAAGGCTGCTTATATTTAAAAAAAAATCTGTAGATCCCCTCTCCGTCGCTGGCTCTTCTAGCTCAGAATCACAGACCGTGAACACACCCATTAACGTGACAGTTACATGTGAAGGTAATGGTAGGACTATTTCCGAGTTGGGTAAATTAAGATATGACGGAAAGACTTGTGTACGATCTTTCATTCAACGAGTCAACGAATTTAGTGAAGCTCGTAATATTTCGGACGCTAAGCTTCTGTCATTTGGTACCGAAATTTTCGTTGATGATGCACTACATTGGTTCCGTAGTATTAAAGATATGGTATCATCCTGGGACGAACTTGTCATACTTCTGAGACAAGACTTCGACAAATCGGATTATGATTATCGATTATAAGCTGAGATTCGATCTAGAACTCAAGGCGAAACTGAAAACATAACAGTCTACTTGTCAGTTTTAGCAGGTATGTTTGCACGTTTATCGAAGCCGTTGACGGAGGAAGACAAACTTGAAATTGTTCTACATAATATTAGACCCTTTTATGCTAGCACTCTTGCTTCAGCTACGGAAATTAACAGTATAGAACAATTGCGTATTCTATGTAGAAATTTTGAGACTATTCAGTCTCGGTTAGCTCAGTTTCGCGAGCCTGTTTCCGCCTCTTCTGGAAATTTACTAGCCCCCGAGTTCGCTTACAAAGGCAAGACAAATTTATATAAACAAAATGCAAATTTTACAAATAATAGTTTTGCTACTAATAAACCTAACGTAAATAATAATAAAATAAATGAAAAATATTTACACGCTATAGACAAAGAACTTTCTAATACTAATAAGAAGCTACCTTACTGTCCTAGATGTCGCAATAATGGACATAGTTTGAGAGAGTGTCCTAATACTGAGATCATGTGTTTCAAGTGCGGTCTCAAAGGTGTCAAGAAGCCTGATTGTCCTAGTTGCAATCAAAAAAACTAGAGTTACAGGATTGTGGTACCATTTCTTCCACATTAGGTCGCTGCAATAAGGAAGAGTGGGATGAGTGGTTAGAGACTGTACGTAGGTTTTTCAACTGCTACAAAATTGCTACAATTCTGAACGATAAACCTCTGAATGATATGCGACCTTACATTAATATAAAAATAAAGGGCATTACTGCTTCAGGTCTTCTAGACTCAGGATCTGCGATCACCATCATTGGCAATAATGCACATGTTTTGTTTCTTAATCGTGGTTTTAAACTGTATGATGATGACAGAATAACTATTGTTGCTGCTGGTGGTCAGAGTTTTCAAAGTATAGGCTATATTACGTTACCAATACACTTTGAAAGTCAGTTTCACATAATAAAGACATACGTTATCCCTGAAATTCAATCGTCGCTTATTCTAGGCATTGATTTCTGGCAGACGTTTCATTTATGTCCTAAATATTTAGGTTCATTCCAATTAGCTACGGTGCCGCTAATGGATTTAAATGTAGACAAACCGGATACTTTTGTTAATTCATATGATAACCTAGAGACTTCTCAAAAGGCTATCGCTGATAATATCATATGTCAATTCAAAGATATATCTTTCGACCGAAAAGGTTTAGGTCGTACACATTTGATCACCCATCGGATTGATACTGGCGATTCTCCCCCCATTAGACAGCGGTATTATAGGCTCTCCCCAGAAAAACAAAAAATTATAATCGAGCAGGTGGATGAGATGTTAGCCTTAGATGTGGTGGAATATTGTGAAAGTGCATGGCAAAGCCCTGTTTTGCTTGTCAAGAAGAAAAATGGTGAACCTCGTTTTTGTCTTGACAGCAGAAAGCTCAACTCGGTGACTAAACGTGACGCGTATAATTTGCCGTATATTTCAGAAATCTTAGACAATCTTCGCGATGCTCGCTTCTTAACTAGTTTAAATTTATCTAAAAGTTTCTGGCAGATTCCTATAGAGGAGGGGGACCGCGACAAGTTCGCTTTTTACGTGCCCGGACGCGGGACTCTTAGATTCAAGACAACCCCTTTTGGATTGACAAATGCCCCTGCCACACAGCAGCGTTTAGTCAATACACTGTTAGGTGACGTAGATCACCGCATATTTGCGTATCTTGATGACGTCATCATAGTTAGTAGCAATTTTGATGAGCATGTATCCCTTCTCCTTCGCGTTTTAGACAAATTACGCAAGGCAAACTTGACCTTCAACCTTGAAAAGTGTGAGTTTTTTCGAAGTCAGCTTAAATACCTAGGTTACGTGGTTGATGCGAACGGGTTGCGGACCGATCCCGACAAGGTAGAAGCTATCCTGAATTACGCTACTCCTACCAATCGTAAGGAACTGAAACGGTTTTTAGGGACAGCTACGTGGTATCGTCGATTCGTGCCTAATTTTAGCACAATCGCAGGACCGCTGAACAAGTTGACTTCTGGTAAGAAAAATACTCCACCTTTCCAGTGGACTGATGAGGCTGATGCTGCTTTTAAGACCTTGAAAGAACGATTGGTATCTGCTCCAGTTCTTTCGTGTCCTAATTACGATTTGCCATTCCAAGTACATACAGACGCAAGGAACTATGGGGTAGGTGCCATGCTTACACAATGCATCGAAGGTAAAGAACACCCAATCGCCTACATGAGTCGATCGTTGACTGCGGCTGAGAAGAACTACAGCATCACCGAACGCGAGACTCTTGCTGTTTTAGTTGCCTTAGAACATTGGCGTTGTTATGTTGAGAACGGTAAAACATTCGTTGTCTATACCGATCACAGTGCACTTAAATGGTTCCTTTCTTTAAACAACCCTACGGGCAGACTTGCACGTTGGGGAGTTCGTTTGTCGTCGTTTGATTTTGAAATTAAGCACCGTTTTTTTTTTTTTTTTTTTTTTTTTATGCTTGATAGGTCAACCTTTGACCACTATCTCACCTGATGGTAAGTGATGATGTGGTCGAAGATGTTGTTCAGGCTAACCTAGAAGTACTGGCTCTCAAGGACAGCTGCCGGAACACACCGTTAGGTGCTTGGCGACAGATTTTCTACTTGTACCGTAGAGGGGTTGACAATGTAATTCCAGACGCATTATCGAGAGCTGTCCCAGTTGCTGCTATCGTTACTGCCAAGTCATTTGCGACTTCTAGCGATGACTGGTATAAGGACCTTTACAATAATTGTGTGACCAAATCTTTGCATTATCCTAATTATCAAATAAAAAATGATACTCTGTTCCGACTCAGTAAAAATAAGTGTCATCTTACAAATGAATTTTCCTGGAAAGAGGTAGTTCCTTCAGAACTGAGAATAGCTATCATCGCTGAGAACCATAGTGAGCCAACTGCTGGTCATTTAGGTATTTTCAAGACCTACAGACGTATTGCGCTTAGATACCGTTAGGCCGGGTTTGTATAAGGATGTAGCGAATTTTGTAGCCGCATGTCCCATTTGTCTTCAGTACAAAATTCAAAACCATGCTACTCTTGGTGACATGGGCCGCCCAAAACAGTGCTCACGGCCATATCAAATGATATCTATCGATTTAATGGGTCCTTTACCTGTTACTCGCAAACAGAATTGCCACATTTTAGTTGTAACTTGCGTATTATCTAAATTTTGTCATATTTTTCCAATTAAAAAAAGCCACTTCAGACGTTATAGTTCGAATTTTAGAGGAACAAATTTTTCTCATTCATGGTATACCTCAGACAATATTTCTTATAACGGTTCTCAGTTCATTATTAGTCAGACAAATAACCTATTTAAAAAGTACAATGTACCAAATATATTTTTCACACCTAAATATACCCCCCAGGTTAATACTGTGGAGCGATATAACAGGACAATTATAACCTGCATTTCTACCTTTGTGGACAATGATCATCGATTATGGGATACGTTCATTCCTAGTGTGCAATTCGCAATCAACAACTCAGTTAACGAAGCCACAGGATTTACGCCATCCTTTCTTGTCTTTGGATGAGAGCTTGTACCTTGTGGCTCTCATTACACGGACATTGACTTAGGTGATAAGGTTTTATTTTTACCTCGAGACGTGTACGCTGAAAACCTTGGTTGTATGAGTTCTATCTTCGACCAGGTTCAGAAGTCTCTTTATCACACTCATACTAAGAACACCGCTAACTACAATCTACGCAGAAAGACTTATGAATTTAATATAGGAGATACAGTTTACAAACGCGCGTATGTCCTGAGTGATAAAGATAAGTTCTTTAGCAAAAAGTTAGCTCCGAAATATATCAAGTGCAAAGTTGTCGAGAAACGCTCGCCAATTGTTTACGTATTAGAGGATATGTCGGGTAAGAACTTAGGCACTTGGCATATTAAAGACCTAAAGATTGTAGGTCAAAATCTTAGTTAAGTATTCATTGCTGCCCGTGTCCATTTTTTTTCTTTCAAACATTTGTTACAAAAAGTTATAAGTCGATTCTTATGGCTTATGACTTGCAGTATGCTAAGACAAGTTTTACAATTTTCATATTGTTTGATTTTTTTTGGTTTGTTTGTTTTGATGTATGCAGGTAAAGTATGAAAGAGTGTGCGTCAGGTAATTGTTACAAATTGATACGTGTTAAGACTTTGCGGATTTTAATTTTAAATTAAAATCCTTATGAGGGAGCGGCGGGTAATGTAACAAAGCGTTACATGAATATTTTTAATCTCAAATTTTTTGTAAATTATATAAATATATATTGACCAACTATATACAACTTAATAATAAAATTTATAAAAAAATCTTCTAATATACAACCTATCAAATATATTTAAATCTTAATAACGTAAACGTTCCTTATCGTGTAAACGCGCCTTACGAGCGCGGAGCGGGGAGACGCATGCGACGGTTATTCGAAGCGGCGCTCGGCAGTCGTTACTAGGCAGAACCGACGGCTAGTCCACGCCACCTTGCGTCAACCCGTGCGCTCTAGCCGGTTGCGAGGCGTAATTATTAGCTTTGAAACCTTCTGGATCGTAATAGTGATAGATTTTACCTACTGTTTGATATTGTGCCAAATTAGTTTAAGTGTTTCCCGCGATAGGGGTAAGTTTTGAATAGCACACAAAAAAAACAAAAAATTGCGATTACTCATACATAAATCATACATATTGTCATATCCTCATTAATTCATTCCAGTTTAACTGTTTATTTTATTCAAGTTCATTAGCAGAAACATAATTATTACATTTCATTTCCCTATAAAATTTCATCATCCATTTTTTTATCTACCTCTCATTCTAAGAATGATTTTGCATTTGTATATTAACATTAACATTATTTCTTTTTTCTTACTTTCTGCATTAAAACTAAAATGTAAACTCCGTTCTGATAGTTGTTTACCACCACGGCAAAACTACTACGTAAGTACCTACCTATTTCTTTGTGACACCGTGGTGGGCTACCGGAACGGGACCTATAAATCAGTGAATGTGAAATGTTTGATTTTACGCATTCCAGGAACACTGTCTGGATTAATCTCCTTTATACGGGGCTTATAAGGACGCCCACACACTGCAACCAACTTTGGACCACATTAGTTTTGGACCACGTCGTGGTCCAAAAGTGTATAACCGGCCTTCAGTGTGCAATGAGCTGGTTGTAACTACGAGCGCCGAGGCTGTCTACCCCTAACAAATTCCTGACTCCACACTGCGTACTTCAACACCTGAGGCCATCCACCATCATCACCTGGTCCAACGATATAGGGAAGTACGCCACTACGGAAGCAGAAATAAGTCTTAAGGTTGAACCACGACCTCATAAATTTATGTGCCCGCTTTTAAATTATTACTGTTTCATAAATTTTAGCTTCTTTTAATTTTTTGTATTAAACTTAACTTCTCTTTTTTTTATCTCATTAATCATCTTTCATAACTTCATTCACTTCTTTTCATTTTATCATATTGTTTTTTTTTTGGAATCATATTATATTATATATTTTTTTTATACTGTATCAAAGTACCTTAGTTTCATTTCTCCTACTACCACGTTAGGTAGGTTAGAAACTAAGTGTACCTATAGCGGTACAATATAACTGTGAGATTCATGGAAAAATATGGTATTTTGTCAATAAAAACTCTTTCCGTTGTAGCCAAACCTTAAAAATTGGGTCTGATGTAACTACTTCAGTATATAAAAGTTAGTTTTTTTCTGGATTACTTACAGAAATCAAGTTAAAAATAATCGTAAACGAATATGAAATCAACGAGCATATACAATTATAGCGATTTACTCCAGAAACTTCAAAAACATTAAACAATCATTCACATTAAACATTTATTTTTGCTCTCCTGAATAGTTGTAAAATTGGATATCCGACTAAATGGTTCTGATGTCGAGAATTGGGTTGTTTTAATCTTGTTACTTTAAAATATTTGGCGTAAAAATCTGTAATAATTCATGGCTAAAGAACAATAGTAAATTATCATACTATAAGAAGAATCGAAGTTCTAGGTGAGTCTAGTTACGAAAAAATAAAAATAGCAATTAAATTACTATTTCCCACCATTTTTGTCGTGTGTTCAAACCCCATTTCCAGTATTTTTTTCTATAAAAAGGTGTATTATCATTTATTTTCCATAGAGGAAATAGTGAGCATAAGAGTATATAGTGAGGATTGCATTGGTACCAAGAAGTATATATGTTGATTATAGATTGCATCAAAGATATTCGATTTAAAAACAAAAAACCTCAAAATGTGTAAATATATATTTACATTTCGCTGTTTGGTCTACTCAAACTAAATGGATGAAAATGTTATTTTTTTAAAGGTATAGGTGATATATTGTGGTATATGAATATGAGGGTGACATGTTTAAGTAGGTAATGGAAAACCAAAAACGCCATGGGACGTTTGTGGTTGGTACTGAGTTGTTTTCCGGATGCACAGAAAAATAAACCTCAATCCTATGCATGGTCATAATGGCAGACAGTGTTAACGACTGGATATAGATACTGTGTAGAGTGTGAACGAGGAAAATAGCAATTTTTGGAAAATTTCAAAGAAAGAGCTTTTAGTCCGCAGCTTTTAATCAATGCCGTTACGTCAAATATTTATATAATTTTAAGCCGTATAGTTATTTAATTATTTAAGTTTATTGTTTCAATAAATGATTCAAACATATCTATTTTTTATTCATCAAGGATGAAATGTAAACATACGATTCACGATATAGGTTGACTATTTAATGTACATGCCTACTTCTTTTCTATAACATTAGCAAGTAGTCGACAAGAAATTGATTATTTACTCATGCCAATCACACAATTTTTAAATTTGCAACTTACATTTCTTTATTAATGAGTGCTAGTATCAAACTATGTTACTCACAGTCACGCTATTCCGTCGTCATTTCTTTCGCTTGTGTATGCGATGCGCTGGCATTGACCTAAACTTCAGAAGCGTGATTTTGTGAAATGGCTCTTAACAGAATTTTCCCAAAAACGTAATTTTCAATTAAAACATAGTTATTTCTATTGAAAACTGTGCAATAGTATGTTTGAGTTACTGGTATAAGCTACGATATAAGTGTGAAAGTTGTGTATATGCGCGTCTGTGAAATTATGTAATGTGTTTGTGAGCGTAGATATGTAAATGTGATGTGTGATTTTGGTTTAAGTTTACCTAGACATAATTAGTATTTATTAAACACAAAGTTAGAGCAAATTGTAGAAACAGGCTAAAATAATAAGTACCAAAAGGTAAACAATATACCTATCTGTTTATAGCTAGTCCTTAACGTAGTTAGTATAAAAAGTTGATAACCAGTGGCAACTTTTTTATGTAAGAATCCAATGAATAAACAAGCTCAGTTACGGGTGTACTCTCGCAAACTCCTCGGCGTGTACGTTCTGCTCGAGGTGCAACACGCAACGATTTGCATGGACCACGAGCCACTCATCTACGCTTTCACGCAACGACGCTACAAGCTTCCTTCTTTATAGCTTAACCTGC
Source organism: Plagodis pulveraria (assembly GCA_963890685.1). Classification (NCBI taxonomy): domain Eukaryota; kingdom Metazoa; phylum Arthropoda; class Insecta; order Lepidoptera; family Geometridae; genus Plagodis; species Plagodis pulveraria. The sequence goes on from OY982959.1 coordinate 11,043,981, forward strand.
TGTCCTTTATCACCCAATTTAAAACTGATGATGTATTGCAGTTGTCAAGGATTGAAGCAATCACCTATATAGTAGTATTCCTGGGTCAAACATTGCCATCATTTGCGACACGTCAAACGGAAAGCCACGATCATTTCTGACAAGTTCCTTTTGAGCATTTTCGATAAAATCCACAACCTCAGTCACCCCGTCGCGCGGCGCACGGGTTTCCACGCATTTGTTGATTAACCGTTACGTGTTGCCTTCCATTGACAACGATTATCGGAAGTGGGCTTGCGAATGCTTACCATGTCAACGCAGCAATGTGTCAAGACACACTGTAACGCCCTTAGGAAATTGACTTCCACGACTAACCGTTTTCGTCACATACACGTGGACATCAATGGCCCAATGTTTTCAAGCAGAGGAAGGCAGCCCTTATCATGGAGGCACTCGGTGTGCCGCTCTGCTTATGGTGCTTCTCGGTTTGAGAGCATCCTTAAAATACAACTGCAAACATCAGCTGCCGAACTCGAACCCGTTGAGCTTCCACAACTCTCTGGAGAATTTTTAAGCCTTTCGATGAACAACGACGCGCCGGATGTCGTTCATAACTTCACGTCACAGCTGCGAAACCATATAACCGATCTTAAGCCTGTCGGAGGCTCACACTATACACAACGTCGTCTGTTTAAAGGACATATGTACTTGGCTAACAATGAACAGACACTATATGTACAAATATGATATAGGTTTAATAGCATATACCTGTTAAAATGGGTTATCGGGCACATGATTTCGAATGTCATGTGTCCGATGGCTGATGCCCCGAAGTCATTAGCTCGAGTGCCCGAATTGCTGAAAATCCATATCATTTTCGACTAGCCATTAGTTCGAAGGCAAAAATATTTTGGACTTTGAAAATAATGTAAATTTAACTATTGATAAACTTGGAAAATGGATGCAATTGAATAATTTACTGTTGAACGTTGAAAAAACTAAATACATGCAATTCTTTAGTCATCAAAAACCAGTGACTTCTCTCAATTTAATTTACAATGGGAAGAATGTTAAACAGGTTAAAACAATATCATTCCTGGGAATATCAGTTCATCAGCATATGAATTGGAAAGAACATTGTGAAAAATTAACAGTTAAATTAAATAGATATATTTATGCTTTGCGGAGAATAGTAAATATGTCATCATTAGAAGCCGGGAAAACAGCGTATCATGGCTATGTGCAGTCCAATCTTCGCTATGGTATTATTTTATGGGGAAACTCAAGCGAGGTAGAGTCAGTATTTATTGTTCAAAAAAAGTGCATAAGAGCTCTGTGCAATATTAACGACCAAACTGTGTCATGTCGTCCACTATTTAAAGAACTGAAAATACTACCACATTGTTCGTTATATATATATGAAATTTGTTTATTTGTGAAAAAACACATGTGCTTCTTTAATGAAATGCCAGAGACTCACAGTGAAAGACTAAGAGAACGATTCAGGCATAAACTTATTACCCCTAAGTTTAGACTATTAAGCAACATGGGCATGGGAAGCATTTTCAGCATGTCTGTGAGAGTGTATAACAACCTTCCTACAGAGATAACCCAGCTACCTTTACCAAAATTAAAAAAACAGTTGTTTTCATGGCTTTTGGGGAAAAGTTTTTATGATATAAAAGAGTTTTTTATGAATATATGTAATGAAATATAATATTAATGATACTTTGACATCTCATAATATACAATTTTTATTTTAATGTACTTATTTTTAGTTTATATAATTGGCTTATTATTTTGTGACATTTATAATAAGTGAAATTAACAAGAGTATTTCCGTAATAATTATAACATTGAATTGTAGTAATGCATGTGGATTTTGATATTTAACTCTATAAATAATTAAGCTGAACACTCGTAAGACTAAATTGTACTCGGAAACTCATATATGTATTACATCTAATGTACCTGCAATTATGACAGCAATAAATGGTTTAAATGGTTTCGATCGTCCGTTCAACCGAAAAGCCATTTCAACGATACTCTTATCTTTCGAATATTTATTAGCTCAACGTGCCAGTAACTTGAAAGCTTCTATATGAAATATTCAAAAAAATTACGTTTACTCCTGCCAAATGGTATATATTATGGTAATGGTATATTCAATAATTATTGCAGAAATATAATAGAGTAAAATCTCTTCTCCGAATGTAGCGTTTCACGCGATCTAGTACAATATATAAAAGATATATCAAAAAAAATATGGAAAAAGTAATTTTTATTTTCTGCCAAAGACGTCAATTTTCGCCTTAATTCAAAATGCTATACATAAATGCCGAAGAAGGAAACGTTATACGATATGAAAAAAAAACTTGAAACGTCAAACGTAGTATAATTTTGGACAAGGTGGATCCATAGACGTCAAATTTGTAGAAAATAACTCAAATGGAATATAGCCTAACGGTAAGTCCTATTTGGAGTTAAATTCGCCAAAAACGATCAAACTCCCAAAAAGTTGTTCCACTGGGGTCTTGGCATTATTTTCGCCTTAAACGCTATGAAACTACTGGAACAGTTTGAATTACCTACATCTAATGTCAAAAGTGACAGAGGTGTCAAATTTTATTGGCATTCTTAAGCGTTGTTATCCTAAATGGGCCAGGGGTGCGTTCCAGTAAGGCCGGACTAAATATTGGTCGAGCTAGATTTGATCCAAGGTACCTGGAACGACCTTTTGGCGCTATTGTCACAATATGAAATTGACAGCGATGTTCTTAAGTGATCAAATATTTTCTGTATGTTTTAGAATGAGCCCCATTACGTAATTAAGCAAAGACAGCATAGAAATCACTAATCCTTGGCTTAGCTTGTACACAATTTATTATTTATTGTACAATCTGTCACATTTGACAGCTAGCCAAGATTTGGCCGATTCAAAAGGTAGAAAAATTTTGGCCAAGTAGAGCAAAATTAGCTCTGACAGGTCGCCCGGAACGGGTATAATCAAATCTTGCCAGGATCAAATTAAGCTCGATTGGAGTGCTGGAACGGCGTATATCCGCGCTTAGACCAAAATTTGTCTTGGCCGAAGGCGTGCGGGAACGCACCCCTGGGGAAAACAGTTACAAGATCACAACCATAGACTTAGAATGTGATCAAAATTATCGAAAATAACGAAATTACCGTTAAATGGAATATGCCCTAAGAGATTGTTTTGAGTGCGTTCGTTTTGGCTCGATTGCGTTTGTAGCAGTTTCGAAAGTGGCATTTGTGTATTAGCGTTCGGATAAAAGCTTTTGCTATTTTTGACCACCAATTACTGCATGCTATCCGAACGGCTTAAAACATACTTTGACAACCGAACCGACAATGTTTTAACCATTTTGCACAGTACGAAATATGGAATCAATCCCTAAAATTAACAAAAAAGTAGGTACTTATATTATTATTATTTCTTTGTTAATGGCTTCTGCTAGTTATATAAATAAAAAACTTGTGAAACTCTTCAATCGCGCCAAATACAACTGTCAAACCAGCAGTTGTCAAAAAACGATCACAACGATCCCACGGTAAGACATGGGTCAAAAATATCACTTTTATCTGTCATTTGTAGCGTTTTCAAAGCTATCCGAACGGTGAACGAAAACGATATTTTTGCTCACGAAGTCCCAAAACGAACGGCCCGTGTGATCATTTTTAGCGTTTGTGAGTGTTATTTTTGGCACCGATAGGCTATCCGAACGCCCTATTTGTAGGTAATATTTGTATTTCTCTAGGGTGCGTTTCATTTGAGTGAGATTCGCTAAAAACGCTAAAAACGATCACACTCCCAAAAAGTTTTCCATATGGGTCTTGGCGTTATTTTCGCCTCAAACGCTACATCTAATGTCAAAAGTGACAGAAGTTGCAAGTTTTAGTGGCATTCTTAGCGTTCTTATCCAAAAATGGAACGGGGATGACAGTTACAAACGATCACGTGATCACAACCACAGACGCAGAATGTGATCAAAATTATCGAAATTTACGTTCTTAGCGACTAATGGAACAGGCCCTATTTGGCGGGAGCCAATAATACACGACCACAATAATGTACGACCAATATTGTACGGACGATAATGCACGGCCTGATATTACGTGTACATGGATTCGAAATATTTGGTCGGCTTTTATTGGTCGCGTATTATTGCCCGTACAAAATCGGTCCGGACTGATAATGCACGGCCAATATTGTACAGCCAATAATACGTGTACAGGCTTCCAATTATTGGGTGTGCTTTATCAGGCCGTGTCAATAATGTACGACCGAATAATGTACGGCCAATAATACGAGACCAACCATAGACAAACTAAATCTCTTTCATGCCTCGTTTAACTAGGAGAGTGTAAAGAATGAACACATTATAACTTCATATGTTCACATTGGAATCGTATGATTTGTACATTTACCACCACGATATTATGATTATGTTTCCACAAACAAACTAATTTATGACTGTAAGAGCTAAGGCGTTCTACGTGATATACATATCTTTTTATGAAAATTATAAACTTAATGCTTTAAGTTATAGATAATTTTAATACGTTTTTGTACATGTATTTTTTATTAGTCTAAATGTTAGTAAGTTTGGAAATATTTATTTATTATAAAATATGGGATTTGGTTCACTGTGTGCACCCAATGGCACCAAACCAGGGGCTTCTACAGCTTAAACTATAAAAAAATTTTATTTGAAATTTTAAAACTGACTGAAATAGTTAACATAAAAGAAAATAAATTGAGCAAAAAGCAAACAAATTCAACACCCGACACTCAAACTGTAAGCGTTCAATTTAAGTGTGTAGGTCTTGGACTTGTTGAAAGTTAGAAAAGTAGTGTACGCTCCCCAGCCAATCCAGGGAGCGGTTTTCTGAGGGTTTGCTACAGGAATGCAATTCTAACAGCCCAGTAGCCGAGTGCGAAGGATAGAAAATTGCATAAGCCAACTCACCATGCTCAGCTCAGCTCCAGTCCATGTTATGGCTTAGCGCTGTGCAATCCCTGGATATAATCACCGTTAGATATGTGAGCACTTCACTGGGCGAGAGATTGTTTTCGTCGGGTATGATGCAGGTGTTATTAATCTGGGGTTTGAGAGTAGGTATACACACGCGATGGAGTTACGTGCACTTCGGGTGAAAGGTCCGGTTGAGACTGGCAGGGGAACCAGTGAGGCGATATGACACATAACTACCCTCTATTGAGCAATCGTATCAAAAATAATCTAAAACGTAACTACCTTCGAAATATGTCGATACCAGGTTTTAAGTATTAATTGCGAGGCTTCAACAAGTAGTTTTAAAAAAATTAGAATTTATTAAGTCCTTCTCACTATAATAAAATATTAATATAACAACATCTAAGCTTAACAACGTAAATTGAGAAAAGAATTATCAATAGGAAACGTATAAGTATTTTGACGACGTCCATTATCAGAAATCTGAATTCTTGGAACAGGCAAGACATATTTTATATCACTAATATTAATGTAATGTATAGAGATTATATTCATTCTGTCAAGTGGGTAGGCCAGCTAAAAGGTAGTGTCAGTCGCAATATACGTGAACAAGTCGAAGCATCGTTGAAGTATTATTCCCTCGTAATTCCCTTTTTTCCTGATATCTCCCAGTGGCGACGAAACAAACGGACCTCTGAACGCGTGTGTTTAAATATTATTATTGTTGGAAAGTGCTATCTTATTAAAGAATGTCGATTGGAAGGATCCCGGAATTTGATCTTCACAAAGAAGATTGGAGGCTATACGTTGACCGCCACGAACAGTATTTCATTGTGAATAAAATACCAGTGGATTTAAATGTGCCTACTCTAATTACTGTTATGGGCGCGGAGTGTTATGAACTTTTAGTTAATTTATGTACACCGGACAAACCTAACACAAAAAAGTTCACGGAGTTAACTTCTATTTTAGAAAGACATTTACAACCCAAGCCGAGTGCACTAGCGGAGAGGTATAAATTTCGACATCGCAAACAAAAATGTGGAGAAACAATAGGAGAATATGCAGCGACCTTAAAGAGAATGTCCAAAACTTGCGAGTTTGGTCAGTGGTTAGAAGAAAGCTTACGGGATCAGCTGGTATGTGGTATACTTAGCGAAACTATACGTCAGCGCTTTTTCGCGGAAGGCATGTTGGACTACGGAAAAGCCTACAGTTTGGCTTTGAGTATAGAGGCGGCAGAGAAGGACGCGGCAATCGTTGAAGGTCACGGGCATAGAGGCCTATCAGCTGGCACGAGTACTGTTGAGTGCCAGGCGATAAAAGCGGCGGGGCGTGGCTTCGGTGGCAGTGGAGGTACCGGTCATTCAAGCACGCAGTTCAGGCAGCAGCGGGGTGCTGCGGCGAGCGCCGGCGCCCGCGGCCGCTCGTGGCAGCCGTCCGCGTGCCCGGCGCCGGCGGCATCAGCGGAGTGGACTCGGCAGGCGAGGTGTAGTGCTTGTGGCGGGCCGCATGACACGGATCCGTACAGATTTGCAGCTTACGTGTGCAGAGTATGCAACCGGAAGGGCCATTTACGTCGCGTGTGCCCTAACTGGATGGGGCACCACCATTTGGAAGCCATAGTCGATACTGGTAGCTGTGTTGAATCTAAACGGGTACTAGAGGAATCAGACAGTGACGAGGTAACTATGGAAATATTTGACATTAATCAGTTATCGATTGAGGAGTGTAAACCGTTGATTATACCGTTAATAATACAGGGAAAAGAGGTAATGGAATGTGATACGGGAAGTGCAGTTTCGTGTATGAGTCACGAGCTTTACAAAAAACTGTTTTTAATGAACAAAATTTTGTATCCAGATACTGTGAGGTGTTTGCGGAGGGCTTGGGACGGTTCACGGGCGGTCAAGTTAGCATTCACCTGCGGCCGGAAGCGCGGCTGGTGTTCATGCGCGCGCGCCCCCTGGCGTATGCAATGCGCGAGCCCGTGGAGCGGGAGCTCGACCGGCTGGTGAGGGACGGCATCCTGACACCCGTGGACCGCTCCGATTGGGCCACCCCTATTGTACCGGTACCCAAGAAAGATGGTTTGGAACATTCAGATCTGCGCTGATTATAAAATAACATTAAATAAAGTCCTTGAAGTCGACCGTTATCCTTTACCACGCATAGAAGACCTATTATCACGTTTGCATGGAGGCGAAAGATTTAGTAAAATTGATTTATCTCAAGCGTACGCTCAATTTGAGTTAGAGGAATCAAAAAAATTCACCATTATTAATACCCATAAAGGTCTTTATGTACAAAACCGTCTTGTGTACGGCTTATCGTCTAGCCCAGGCATTTTTCAAAAGCATTTAGAGCAATTATTAGCGGATTTACCCGGTGTAGGAGTGTTTTTGGATGACGTCATCATCACAGGTCACGACAGCAGTTAGCCACATCGAAAATTTGCGCAAAGTTTTTGAGCGACTTCAATCTAAGGGATTGCGAGTAAAGAGAGAAGTGTGTGTTCTTCGCCGAGTCTGTCAATTATTTAGGACATATTATAAGTAAACAGGGTGTTCACACTTGTCCGGAAAAAGTACAAGCTATTGTTAACACTCCCGTACCGTCTACCTTAACCGAGTTAAGAGCATTCATAGGTTTAGTGATGTACTACGGTAAATTCGTACAAGGTGTGAGTACAATACTGGCTCCATTATATCATCTATTGAAGTCAGGGGTAAAGTTTGAATGGAGCTCAGAATGTCAGAGATCATTCGAGGAAGTTAAGAATAAGTTGAGTTCTGGTGAAGTATTGGCGCATTATTCACTAGATTTACCCGTGGTGTTGACGGCTGACGCGAGTGGCATCGGCGTTGGCGCTGTGATATCTCATATCACGCCGGAGGGCGAGCGGCCGGTCGCATATGCCTCACGCACATTAACGCAGGCGGAGCGGGCTTATGCACAAATAGACAGAGAGGCGTTAGCGATCGTTTATGGGGTAAAAAAATTCCAACAATACTTGTATGGAAGAAAGTTCCTTTTGCGGACGGATCACAAGCCCTTAACGTACATCTTAGGGGATAGAGTAGGGATACTCGTCACCAACACCACAGCTGACAGTGAGGGGCCACGGCGGGAGAGGAGTGCCGGTATCACGGTGCGCCGCTCTCCCTACCGTTCGTGGCCACGGCGGGGCCGCCACCGTTGGATGGCGGACGCGGAGGGGCCGCAGGGGAGGAGGAGTGTTGGTATAGCGAGGTGCCGCTCTCCATCTATCCTCTGCGGCCGAAGTAGTAGGCGACGGGGCTACTCATCTGACCCGTCGCAGGGGACCTTGGGTGGTCCCCGGGTGGTAGCGACGTGCCATGTGTTCTGGTGCGTCGTGAGGGGTAGCACCCCAGGAGGGGTCCGGCAACGGACAACCGTGGCGGGTTCGTGGTTGAGTGCTAAAGCGACCCTGCGATCCCGCCGAGAAGCGGTAGAGATGGAACACCGTGTGTTATTTAGTCGGTAGGGGCACTTGCTGCTGTGGGAGTAGTTGGTGTCGAGCCCGACATATCCCGGCCACCATCCCCGGGGTGGACGGGAATGCGTAAAGGCATTTTTCACACGTAAAAAAAAAAAAAAAAAAAAAAAAAAAAAGGATACCCGTCATTACAGCTTCTCGTTTACAGTGCTGGGCAGTTTTGTTGTCAGGGTATAATTATGATATTGAATATGTTTCTACGCATAAAAAAAGGGCCGATGCGTTATCACGTTTACCGCAACCGGTTCAAGGGCGTTCGCAAAGGACAAATGAAGTAAGTTACATTAATTTTGTTGAAAATTTTCTGCCTATTACGAATGAGCACGTCAGCGCTATGACTTCGAAAGATGTAGAACTAAGCCGGATTTATTCATATCTTCAATCAGGGTGGCCAGCTTCTCGCCCGGAAGAGCTACCTGAGCCATATTATTGCAAGCGTAACGAATTGTATGTGGACCGTGGTTGCGTTATGTGGGGTTATAGGTTAGTTATACCTTCGACTTTAAGAAATAAGATATTGAGGCAATTACATGAAAGTCACATGGGGATTATAAATACTAAATCTATAGCTAGAAGTTACGTGTCGTGGCCAAATGTTGACGCGGACATAGAGGCCATGTGCAGGCAGTGCAAGACGTGCGCGGCGGAGGCTCAGGCACCCCCGCACGCGCCACCTCAGCCCTGGCAGTACCACATGCAGCCATGGACCAGGGTTCATGTGGATTTTCTGGGTCCGTTTAAGGGCAAAACGTTCCTAGTATTAGTAGATGCGAGCACCAAATGGTTGGAACTATTCGAGATGCCGAGAACGAACGCAGTCTCTGTTATTAAAGTATTAAGGACTACGTTTGCGCGTTTCAGCTTACCTAATGAATAAGTATCTGATCAGGGACCTCCATTCACCAGTTCCGAGTTCAAAGAATTTTTAAATAATAATGGTATTCGGCAACAATCTCACCTGTATATCACCCCTCATTTAACGGCTCAGCGGAAAATTCCGTAAAAATGTGTAAACAAGCCATTAAAAAAGCTATTAGGGATTCGGTAGATATAGATGCTGCTTTGCAAACCTTTTAGCTCTTCGTTATCGCAACAGTGTTCATAGCACTACCGGCGAGAGTCCAGCGATGCTCTTACAAAAACGAACGTTACGGTCCCGACTAGATTTATTACGGAGTGAAAATGCGCTTACTGAGAAAGTACAGAAAACTCATAGGAGGCAGAATATGCAGGCGGGGTACAACGCTCGCTTGTGCCGGGGGAACTCGTATGGGCGCGGGAGTACGGTGGCGGAGACAGGTGGGTAAAGGGAACGGTAGTAGATGGTGAAGGCTCCAGGAGGTATGTGGTTAGTAGAGATGATGGTCGACAGGTTGTTAGGTATGTGGATCAAATCAAGCTCAGATCCGGGTTGTTTAGTGTTCCATGCCCGGAGGAAAGTTCAGTAGAAAGATCAGTCGGGGGTGAGATGGATGTCGTTTCACACTCAGCTGATGAAATAAATACGTCGTCGTCGACCTCCGGTAGTAACGAGTTAATAAAGCGGGATACCCAGGTGGACAGCTCAATTCAGTCGAGTGCTCCTAGGAGTGCTAAATAGGTAATTGTATACAATTGTGTGCCTACCCACTATCCAATTTACAAAACATAATTAAGAACATTGTTAATATAATATCATAACATAACAGTTATATTCCTATATTGCATTTTAAGTGATTTTAGAAGGGAGGTGTAATGTATAGAGATTATATTCATTCTGTCAAGTGGAGGCCAGCTAAAAGGTAGTGTCAGTCGCAATATACGTGAACAAGTCGAAGCGTCGTTGAAGTATTATTCCCTCGATATTCCCTGTTTTCCTGATATCTCCCAGTTAACACCCGCTGTGTCGGGTTCCTTTGGCTCTACAAATTATTGGTGAAATTTACTATTTAATTTCAGGTATAATACAAAAAAATCACTTCATCATCCAATACTTCTAAAATTTGGCTTTATAGTAGACTTTGTTATTTTTGATCTTTCATCAAACTCAATGACAGTTTCAAAAGGGGAAGACGAGTGACGCTCGAGCATAGCAATAATAAACCTAGGTTAGCTCGGCTCGTCGGGCCGGCTCTGCACACGAGTGCTTGGTTCCGGAACTTCCTTCAAAGACAGAGACAGGAACCGAATGAATCGCCGAACACTAAAATCGTCAGACGTAGTTCATGATAGAGGTAGCGTTATCAAACAAAATTTTAGGAACTATAAAACTTGGTTTCAGTTGTTATCCTTTTAATGGAATGTTTACAGAATCTTTAAATCTATGTATTTACAATACGACAGTATGTTGTTAAAGTTCCTATCACCACCCTTATAACTTCACCCACGCTGCCCCCACCCTGGCACCTCGCTACTTAAATCCAAGATTCATCACGTATTATTTATGCATGATTATATTTTAATTGCATTTTATGCCCTCATATGAGTATCCTACTTCCTATCCTACTCCTACTTATATTATAAACGCGAAAGTTTGTAAGTAAGGATGTGTGGATGTATGTAAGTATGGATGTTTGTTACTCTTTCACGCAAAAAGTACTAAATCGATTTTAATGAAATTTTACAATAATATAGCTTACACATCATAATAGCACATAAGCTATAACGTATTTCTTATATATACTTAGTTTCTTGCCCGTTCTTGTCGCAGTGGCTCTATACAGTCAGGCGTATTCGCTTGTTGCGAACGCACGTCGGTTGCATTATTACGACCCGTGCATTTTGACGCGTCTCAATTGACCGTTGGCATTTTGATTTGAAAGTGTTACAGCTGTTATTTGAATAATGTCGTTCATACAGCTTTCACCCGATATTCAGCTCGTTACAGTGAATCGTTTAGATAGTGTAGAGTATGAGTTACGTACCCTTCGAGAAATATCTATGAAACAAACCGAACTGATTCGAGAACAAGCAGTCCAAATTCAGGAATTAAAAGCCAATGTTGTAGACCTACGGAAGGTTTTGGGCGCTGCTGACAAGACGGCTGTAATTACTGCTTCGAGTGAGGTCCAGCCCGTATCCAAGCCGATGCAGAACAACGTTGGGACTCCAAAAGTTACCTACGAGCGAGCGACTAATCCTCATAAAACTGTGGAGTCTTTGTCGCCGGTGTCTGCGATGAATGATTCCTGTCTATCAGTTGTAAAACCAGCCGCTCGGCAACAGCACCGTAGCAATCGAAACAAAATCATTATCTACTCGCCAAATACCTCGTGTGCCGATATTATCGCACCTAAGCCTACTGTAGAATTAACCAAAGACAGTACAGTAGTTGACAGCCAGATATGTGGTGTATCGCAGCGGCCGTAGGCAACAGCGAACTCACCTATTCAACCCACCGCCACCGTTCCTGATAATGAATGGTTGCAGGTACGCCGTAAAAAGGTACGCCCGTCGGAACGGAAATTCTATTAATTTATTAAAAATGTATTATGAAATATATTTTTTTAGGTATTTAATCGTATTATTGATCTCAATATTAAAAATAAACAGTTTTTTTTATTTATTTTTTTATGTTATTGTGACGGAACATGCCCGAGCCCCACCTGATGTTAAGTGGACTAATCTCTGCCTCTAACAGACGCATTTCATCAACGACGAATTGCACTGCGCCCGTCGCACTGAGACGTACAGTTGTTAGGTCTCATGTGCCTGTAATTTTACTGGCTCTCAAGGACTGCTGCCGGAACACACTTTTAGGTGCTTGGCGACAGATTTTTCTACTTGAGGGTGGTCGCTAGCCAGGCGGGCATTCGCAAAATGCCCTTCCACCATGTGGTGAAGCTCAAGCTCTGGGCGGGACGTGCGTCAATGTCAAAAAGAGTTTTTTATGGGGACAGTGAAGTTGTTAAGGCATACCGCCGGATAAAAAAAACAGACATCAGTCGAATAAGTTCCTTATATATATTAATTTCTCAGTTCAAACCCATAGAATTTTGTTTTTTTTCTCACGTATGAAGACTAATTGCGCAATCAGAATATAATAATATTTTTATCCTTTGCCAGCTTCTTGAACCAATGATGCAATCAATAGCTAGGATTATAGTTAAAGAATTCTAACTCAATGCCTGGCATGTTTTAGTAATATTTTATCATGATTTATCTATCGCACAGACTTTTAGCACATGAACAAAGAACCTAGGATGCTAATGCATGACGTAGGGTGCTTACCATTTGAAGTGAAATTCGCCAAAAACGCTAAAAACGATCACACTCCCAAAAAGTTGTTCCAGATGGGTCTTGGCATTATTTTCGCCATAAACGCTATAAAGCTACTGGAACAGTTTGAATTACCCATAGGCTTAGGATGTACAAGACCAACAGTGAAGGATGGACGGTGTTTCAAAAAATTAAATGTAAATAAGTGAGTGACATAGTGTTGTCAAGACGCGGGCAAGTAATACTATCGACAGTTAGAGATTTGTCAAGATAAAGAGCATTTATTTCAGCTAAAATATAGGCTCATTAACTAATTAGATGTTAGGACCTTAGACTTTATACAACACTTTAAAATTTATGTTCAATATTCTACATATATCCTTATCTAACAGGGTAATTCTATACATATTTGCTCTAGTAAGACATCATACATCTTACCTCCGCGATCAGAGATGGTCATTGAGTGTCCGGTTTCCAACTCATCGGTGATACGAGTATCCGGTCGACAGGAAGCTTCAATTATTGCCGAAAAAAATTGTGAAGGCGTACATCTAGCTAACTTCATTGTAAGCATAAAAACTTATATGAGAGTTAACGTTTCTGTCTTAAATACCACTGAAAACGAAGTCGAAATCGACAACTTTCAAGTTCAGCTAACTCCGTTTGAGCCACAATCTTATTACTTATCGTGACATTATTAACATAAATGTCATGGTGATAAGGTAACATGAACCTTTTCTGTTTGATCGTTTTGCCTGTGGTGTTCTGTCACTATTAGTTGTGATGTTATTTGATGCGCTTTGATCATCATGTTGTCGTAAAGGTTCATTGAGTTGTTTAGTATATTTGCTGGTTGGTAGAATAGATAACTTTACGACGGATCTTTTGAAGGTTCCGTTTTTTGGTTTTTAGTGTTACCACCCTAACATACCCATCTTTTAATATTGTTACGTTTGCAATGCTAAATTTATGCTAGCTTTGCCTGCTATGCGGATTACATTACAAAATCACAAATATACGATAGGAAAAATTTAAGTCATGTGCGGGATTCGAACCCGCGTCCATCCATCCCTTGAGCCGGGGTATGCTCTAACCAATTGAGCTAACATGACATGACGTCATAACTAAAGTTTTTTCTACCGTTCTTTAACCATTATATTGGGATGGAGCGACATCTATAGTACCACTTGCGTTGTACTACAAACATCACGTTTGCACTTGTCCTAAGAACAAAGATTCTACAAGCTGCATTGACATATATTCTAATAATGTGTAGAAGAGATTGTTTTCAAAAAAGTCTTAAGGTTTAGTTTGAACAAACTATATTTTAACGTGGTCAAGCTTTTTGGTAATTTATTATACATCAGTATTTTCTAATAACGACCTTGTTTCTGTACTTCAGCTAATCTGATTTTTGCTACAACCCGAATTTCATTATTTTTTATAATTCGCTTTTCGTTATTATGCAGATTAAGATGATGAGCGATGATAAATAAAATATATGTGTTTGTCAAAAGTTTAATTAGTTATTAAATCACAATAAATCTGTCTCGATTTTCTTTAAAAAAATAGGAGGTGCATTACCCGAAACCGTAGTTTCTTCATTTTCTATAACTCCAGGATCTACAATATTTTCATTTTCTGAATCATCGTATGTTATTGCAAGCCTGGTCAGAATAATTTTATAGTAAGAGAGGTCTTTGTTATCCTACCATTCATCTCCTTGTACATTTTAAAATTTGTTTTTTATGTTCAAGCCCGGATGAAGGTATTGACGTACTGTTATCTGTTCTCTGCAATAGTGGCTGTACAGCTTCTCTTCTGAGGCGAAAGCAAACTGTTTTGTATTTGGGGCATTTACCCTAGGATTTTTAATCCCCTTAGTCGAAATCGTTTGATTTTCGTGACGGTAATGTGCTTAAGGATATAATTACCGTGTTCAGTCTTAGAAATTTTACATACAGTCTTTTATGAAAATAAAAGAGGTCCTGAGTAGCATATATTTCAGAGATTATGAGTTATGTTTGCATATTTTAGGTAAACCAGCAGCCGAATATCTGATATTTCACCAAATCAGTTATTATCATCAATATTTAGAAGCTTCTCAGTTGCTTCTAAATATTGATGATAATAACTGATTTGGTAAAAAACCTAATATTACTTTGCTCGAACTGGGCATCGAACCGAAAACCACATACAAAGCAGCCGCGCTGGAGATCTCTAGTCCAATGAGACAGTCACTTTAAAATCCAAATAAATTTCATAAAGCAATGTGGTGGCATCCCTGTGACTAGTTTAGAGTATGGTAGGTACTAACAAAGTTTAACTTACAATTTACACCTTTTCTCTGCTTTCTTTAGCTTTGTCTTTATGTTATTTAGTTTCCTGGCTTTATCAGGTTAAAATTTTTTCACATTTTTGTCCATTTACACTAATATAAACGAACTAGCTTTTGCCCGCGGCTTCGCTCGCGTTTAGAAGTATTATTATTCATTTGGTATAGTTATTGCGGCTTTACTTTTGTTTAGCCTAGTCATCTATAGTAGAGTCATCTGTATTAACCTGGGACCACAAATTAGATTTGTTAATGCACGACTTTACTTCGTCAGCTCAGTAGTGCCAAAAGGAACCATCCTTTTGGCACCACTGGTAGAGTCTGCCGAAAGTCTCCGGCCAGCAATACTGGTACGCCACCCATTAATTTTGTATTACCCCTTGTATCCCTTAGTGATCTGTTTAAGGCTTCAATACCACCTTTATGAGCCGTCGTTATTTCGTCCCACACGATTATTTTTGTACTCTTTAAAACTTCAGCAATATTACTTTGTTTGGAGATGTTGCAAATGGGAGTCTCGGCAGTGATTAAATTGAGTGGTGACTTAAAAGTAGCATGAGCAGTTCGACCACCTTCGAGTAATGTAGCAGCTATGCCGGACGACGCCACAGCCAGGGCAATGCCGTGAGTACTTCTTACTTTCGCCAAAATTAAATTAATAAGGAAGGTTTTACCAGTTCCACCTGGAGCGTCTAAGAAGAATATTCGATCGTCATTTGCATCTACACTTGTGATAATTTTATTGTATACTTCCTGTTGCTCGTCATTCAAGGATGCTTCATTTTTTCTAACTGCGTCTTCTAAGGCCACTGTATCGTAACTGGTCTCCTTTACGTACTCTATATTTTCAAAATGTATTGATGTTATTGGCTGAGGTAATCCATACTCTTTAAGAGGACGGCCGCCTAATGATAATACGGCATCCTCTAATGCCAACAGGGATTTGTTAAATATCAGGTCCGATGAGTGCTCTGCATCCAAGTAACCTTGTCTTTCCAGTTATTTTTCAAAGTCTTCAGAAAGGTATTCTTTGTATTTTTCCCAAAGACATAAGGGGTCGGAAACCTGGCAGAACAATAAAAAGCCTTCGAATCATATGCGGTGTTTGGCAAAGTGCTGCTTCCCCAAGAGCTGAATCCAAATGCCGATCATCTTCGAGTAGACCTAGAGCCTTGCACGCGGATTAGTAAGTGGGATGTAAGTGACCATCTACAGTTTTCACCGCTTCAAATGAAATTGGGCCACTGACCACATCATCACTTACCATCAGGTGAGATAGTGGTCAAAGGCTAACCGATCAGGAAAAAAAAGAGATAAAAAAATATTTTTTTCTATGTTTTATCACTATTCATTTCGTGGGTCATAAATGAAAACTTGCTCCAGTCATTAACCACATATCTGACAATTTCTGAACGCACCTTCATCGCTCTATCTTTTGTTCCGCACATTAAATAAGATAGAGCACGAAATAAACATGCACCGTCACCAACAATAGGGGACGACAGTACATTCTTCAACTTCTCCATTAACGTTCAGATTTTCTTTAGCCATTTTAAGAAAGTCAAACCGATAAAACCTATACTTAAACCAAACGAAAACAAAACAAATGCAACTATACCTAATTAATTATAATACTTCTTAACGCGAGCGAAGCCGCGGGCAAAAGCTAGTCATTAAATATAATCCGCTAGATATATCTATGCACTATGCACAAAAATGGTTAGTTCAAAGTTCTCTCCAAAATAACTCATTGTAGATGGTGCTAGCATACAGAAATTCGTATATATTAAACTGAAAAGTTACTAATCTTATATAGCCTAAATCTCAAAATCCTTTATTAGGGGACGCCTACGTCATAGTAGCTTTATGCATGCAAAGTCTCAGCCCGATCGGTTTAAAATTGACAAAGTTTCATACAAACTTTCATCCCCTATTTTATACCCTTGGGGGCAGAATTAATCAAAATCCTTTCTTAGCGGATGCCTACGTCTCTGTACCTACCTGCATGCCAAATTTCAGCCCGATCCGTCCAGTGGTTTGGGCTGTGCGTTGATAGATCACTATGTCAGTCAGTCAGTCACCTTTGAGTTATATATATTTAGATTATAATGAATTTCAATAACAGAGCCACACCAAGTCAGTCATTAATTAAAATACTAATGGCCGCCATGATGGCCAATCGGACTGATTTGATTGGACGGTTTGGTCTTCTTTGGACTTAATGCATTTTGAAAGAAAATGAAGTTTTGTTACGTGATTTTAACAGCAAATTAGTGGACATATTTGAAATTGTATACTTTTAGAATGTTTAGATTTAAGTTTTATTTAATGTGATGTAAAAAAGTAGATTTTTGAGTATGAAGGACATATTGGTGTTTGATATTTGTCAACTCAATTTGCATCATGAATTAAGACGACGTCATCAATTTCAATATTGTTTTGTAGTTTTTGCCATTTGGATCGTGCTGTTCCATTGCTGTGATCAGCGTTCCTTGGTTGGTTAGAAGATATTGAATTTTTAAAAAGTGGTAAATTGGAAACATCTTATCACTGTCACTGCCCCTTTGGAGTTGGTAAAAGTGAAACCTTTTATCAAATCTTTGATTTTAGAAAATATACAGAAATAATAGGGTGCTAGGTCGGGTGACGAGTTGTACTTTTGCGGAAGCTAAAAATGACTTAGTTTTGTTGGCCGTATGTGAAGAAGCGTTGCAATTTAGCTTAGCTGATTGATTAAGAACGGCTAAGCAAACTTCACTACGAGCGCTTCAAAAAGGTTTCCAAAATATTGTTGTTTACTCGTTTATGAAAGTTATTCCCGAATTTTTCATATCCTTCTCGTATAGCTTCTCCACCATTTTACAACACACCATGGTAACTATTTTTGCAGAATTAAACAACGCAAAAGAACATTGATAAATTAGGTTGAAAATTACACATGACGAAATGAAAGCGCAGCACGGTACACCTTTTAAACCCCGCCCGCCATTGTATAGTTTGTGCTCTGTTTTTTTTGAGCTTGAATTACATTTCTAAACATATTTATTCGTAGTTCACGGCTTTGGTGCAGGCCGCCGCGATGAGATGGTTTATAAAGTAGCAATAAAAAAGATCTACAGCCTTACTTATAAACGCTACTTAAATTTTAAGCATTACTTAGCCGCTGATTAGCAAAATTCCTTACTCATAAACGCTACATAACTTTATCCAGTTCCTAAGTACTGCTTAAATCAGCTGTCAATTTAAACACTGTCCAACCCATGTTTAAATATTTAAGTAGCAAGATGGCGCCGATATTTCGGATCAGCTGATTTAGTTACCATTGAGGTTATTGTCAAGGAGGCATACAAAACTATAAACACGACATACTCTGTAAATAAATCGTAAAAATATAGCAAGTAGAAACATACATTGGATGATGAATTAAATATTATGCGTAACCTAATTACTTTTCTTGATCTTATTGAAGAGTATACCGCAGGTACAGTTCCTGAATTAAGAATATAAGGATTGTGCTACACTCGTATATTCCTATTGGATGTATTAAAAGGCAACTTGGAAAACGATGCGCTCAATGAGTGGTGTAGGTATTTCAGTATTATATCACTATTCACGTTGATATATATGAGTAGGGTGTTGCTGAACACTGGGTGGAAAACAGTTTCTACAGAAAGGTAGCGGGTATACTATACCTGCTACTAATAACGTTGGTTGTCGATTATAAAATCAAAGCCAAAACTTTTTACATTTTTGTTCTCGTGTTAATGCGTTGTTAACGAGTATTTTAAATATGTTGTTGCTTTGTATTTTGTATTGATATAGCTGAGATATATAAACTGACCCTACATAAGGGGATATATCTCCCTAGCCTAACAATTGTAAGTATATATAATCCTTGTTAGGGTAGGACGATTCAATATTACTCTATACCTACTATAGTAGGTCTAGAATACCGGTAAGAAGACGTAAATAATACTAGTGATTCAATTTAAAAGCAGAATTGAGCACTTATTTGCTTATTTCAGCATAGATGTCGATTCAGTTCAGCAAAAAAAATATATTTTAGGAGTAGAAATATTCCTAATTGTATTATGCATCTCATTTAATAGGGCGCGAGTTTACTACCAAATGGTAATAAACTGGTCCAAATTAGACGCCGGACTGTTACTGAAAATCACTATCTCATTAAAACCCCAACATCTGATCCGATCCGGTGATCGAACTCATTGTAATTTTCTTATAGCCGCGCCACGCGGTTTCACCCGCGTAGGCAATGATGATGAAAAGTAAGGAGAACCTAAACTAACTATTCTGTTATTTCATCCAAACCCTCAAGCCGTTAAAAAGTGAATACATGTAGAAGACAAAAACACATACACATAAACTTTACATATATACATATAATCACGCCTGTATTCCCCGAAGGGGTAGGCAATGTTGTGTAAACACCCATGTTTCGGCCAAATGGGTTTTGGTCCCATTTAATAAGGGGCGAGCCTATTGCCATGTTTTCTCGAGCACACTAGACGAAACACAAGAACATATTACGGCCTTTATATTCCGTAAATTCATTTGATAAGCGATACCTTAAATTACACTTACTGTGATTTAACCGTTGCAGCAATTTAACCACACATGTGTGGTTGTATTGAAAGGTGCATAAAGTCAAAATGACCACACATGTGTGGTTTCATGCTCACCAATTGAATTTATATGTTTTGTTCAATTATACAACTAAATTGTGTGTTATGGTCTATGGACAAATTGTAGCGTGTGAAACGCGCTTTATTTTGACGGTTCAATGAGAACAAAATCTATTGTAGTCAGAGAGAACGAACTGAATGAATATGAAAACAAATTTATGCTTTCATTCGGTTTGCGCGCGAAAAACGAAATCTGAAAAAAAGTGTTATGGTGACAGTTTTACATAAATGTGCGTAAAATAATGTTTTGCGTAGTTCTATGGATATTCATACAGTTAATAAATGCGTAAAAGAAATAACATAGTGCTAAATAAGTAACAGTTTTCGGTAAAAACAATAATTATTTACGTGACTAGCATTGTTGATTCGTGTTTCAACAGTGGCTGACATAGTGCCATTGATTGTTATAATTACGAGTATGTACCTAATTTATCCTTGTATGCGTTATTAATCTAACATTTGTCGTAAAGTTTGAGTTTTCATACTAAAATGCAAATTCGAAACGAGCCCATTTGCTATTGAGTTAGACGCCATATGCCAGTATAATTTTTGAAGAGCGCTGTGACATTGTCGATAATACTTTATCGATATTTACATTGATCGGTTAGTTTTATTGGCAATGTCATAACTATCTTTGGTTCTATGCTCTACCAACCACAAAGTTCGATTATTTTTGTAAAAACATATACTTTTGTATATATATATATATATATATAAAATTTGTATATATAAATAATTAGTGTAGGTATTTTTACACCGAAAGCAGATCGGAAGACACGATTAATCGCTCTATAAATTTCTAAACGGGATGTTATTGCAAAGCTTGTGATAGTACTTACAATCGTAAAAAAAAAATCTCTTAGTGTTATGCTATTTTCATAATAATTGACTTCTGTTTCAGAAGTTCCAATCTTCAACGTTTATCTTTCACTGTATCCACGTGACAATATGATATGGAGTCCACCCCGTATAATTTTAAGAGACGATGACTAAAACGTTGCGTTGAACCTATTGATACACAGGTACCATATTTACAGGTAAATTTTTACTTTATCAAACTGCGAAATTGCCACAGAAAAATGAGCTGTAACGCAAGTTTGCGGTTATTTTTATACGATTTTGACACATTTTTTTTTGTCAAATGAAAAATGCTTCGTTAGGTTGAAGGTTTTTCTGGGTGATAATTATGCAAAATAAATTTTAATACCTATATACAGGGTTGTTGGTAAAATGCTAACAACGTCTTAGGGTTGACTTCTGCTAGTCCTAACAAACATTTTTTTTTTTTATTTTTTATATGTATATGACGGAATAAGCACGAGGGCCACCTGATGTTAAAAGTCTCATGTGCCTGTAATGTCATATTTTTTTTATTACTTTGCTTGATGTAAATATTCAAAACTCTATTCAAAGGTAGCCCGGCGCGGTCCAGTATTGCCGCGGCTGGCGTTTTTAGCTCGGAGTAGGCATCATTGTCTTTTACTACGTACTACGACACAGAACTTAAAAGTGTCGGACAGTAAAAAAATAGAGTTATGAGTCATTGTCATGTTAGCTCATTCGCATACCCTAGCTATAGGGTAGATGACGCGGGTTCGAATCCCGCGCATGACTATAATTTTTCCTCACATTCATTTGTTTTTTTTTTATTGCTGATAGGTATATAGCCTTTGACCACTATCTCACCTGATAGTAAGTGATGATGTGGTCGAAGATGTTGTTCTGGCTAACCCAGAAGTACTGGCTCTCAAGGAAAGCTGTCGGAACACACCGTTAGGTGCTTGGTGACAGATTTTCTACTTGAGGGTGGTAGCTAGCCAGGCAGGCATTCGCAAAATGCCCTACCACCATGCATTTGTAATCTTATAATGTTATAGCGTACTTGAGATGTATAATACGAACTGTAAAACAATAGCTATCAAGGGTGTTAGATTTTCTATTTTTTCTTGTCATTTGTTGTGACAGTTAAGCCATAGAATTGAAAGTATGCCAATGCTTGGTCCAAAATGTGCTCAGAGCGTTTAATGACATGGAGTGCTCACGGTGCGCATCCGTGGGGCCGTGAGTACTGTCAGCGCTGAGTGGTGACGTCATCGATAATATCACACTTATCAGTCATGCAAATTTGGTTTGGGTTTGGTGCCCTTCGTACAAATCGGACCAGCTCTGAGCGTGCTATTGGTACGATTTGCACAAATTGAAACGCACTCCAAAATTGCTCTGCTAAAATTATTAATATAGAAATGAGTTTATCTGGTAATTCATTCCACTATTTGCCTGTTAGTAGTTTTTTGTACAAGGCTAGCCTTTAGTAGGATGATGAACAAGGGACACTTTATCGTGATATACCAGAATGGATTTCTGTATCCCGTTTCAGTAAAACATCACTTTGTTTTTTTTACTCAGTAGGATCAAGCTATATGCCTACTTGCTAGCTACTATGTGTACATATAGACATATATGATTTTTATATTACAGATAACTTAGCGACCAAGAACATGAGAAGAAAGAAGATCATGAAAAAAATAAAAGTTTAAAGTTACCATTAAAGTTGTTAAATTACTAAGCAATAGTATTTTTGTGAGATAAGTGTTTGTTACTCGATTAAATTGTTTGCACGGGAAATGTTTTTGAATGCTTGAAAGGAAACAGTGCATCAAATGTACATAAACATTATAAATATAACCATACAAAATGCGCGCATTATTCTCGAGAGGTTTTCAGACTCTCATTGATTATTTTGTGTTTCGGCTAAGCTTAGTGAAACCCATCATTGATAAGCACCATAATCTCAGCGTGAAGGTACCTATTTACGTATGCGTTCTCGTGCTAATCTGCTTCCTCTAGAGCGCCTCACGGGATGGCATTTTCTTGCGAATTGAAGTCACCGACGCGATTAGTGAAAAAGTTGCCCACAGAACGAACCTGGGATGACGAAAATGTATATGGTGTACACACTGTGGTTTAAGACAACGTTGGTGTACGAAATACGAATGTCCGGACTGTTATGTTCCCTATATTTGTATTGGAGGTTGTTTCAAAGAGTACCATACCATGCAATCATAGCTTTCTTCTCCTAAAATACAACTGCAATTTCGAGTGTTGGTTGATATGCAAACGGACTATAAATGGAAAATACGCGAGAGCCGTTAACCTTGTCTCATTGTGTTGCCAGATGTATGTTTGATTGTATTAATTCCCTCTATATCTCTTAAGAATCTACCGTTGCAGGGCTGCGAAGCAGATTTCAGGAAACACACTTTTGTTATTGATCATGCTTGTACTTTTTTGGATTTGTCATGAAAGTACTAGGTTTTTTATTTATTGAATTAGATATCGTATGACGATTCAGAAAATTGTGATAGAACAGACAAAACCATTTAGTCAATATCAGATGGCAAATGGACACTTATCTTATATACTGTATCTCTTAATGCTGACTTGTATTAATATGCAAGTAGACAGGATTTCTGTTATATTTTATAATGCCAGCTAGAATAAAATTTACGCTAGTGCACAGAACTCAATGTATAGGTTTCAACATCACTCTACGCAGCATATAAAACCCCATTTATTATTTACATGTGTTTTACAAAACCATGTGATACAACCCTGACAATGTGATGGAGCTGAAGTAATAATGTCGAAAATACAGTTTGGGCTAATTTACGGTATCTCTGTGTTTTACCTAGATATACCTGAAATATATTTACATTTCAGATGACAATGTTTGTACGTCGTTGTTAACAACGTACAGTGTTGGGATTACATGACTTTTGCGTACGGTGCGGTAAATGATAAAATAAGTATTTTTCTGTAACCCCCACTGCTTGTCTAAAAATAAAACTTGTGCATGTATTATTGCATACATAGTTATAAGAAAAGATAAAAAGTGTTTGCACGTCTGAACGTCATGCGAATGTTCCTAGTAGCAGAAAATCAATTTCACAGAAGGTACAGATTACAATGTAAAGTCATATAAACAAAAAAAGGGTACACGGTCTATTTTACAAATGAAATTTGGAACATAAAATTACAATACTCAGACATTTACTAAAAATTCAACTTGACCCTTTACGAATTCTGAAGTTTTACGCCTATATCAAATAAACTGACAAAATTGTATTGCTTCCAATGTAACACGTATTTTAACTTGCATGAAAAGCAAGCCTTTGATTACCATCACAGCTTTTTGGATCAATATGAGGTCGAATACGTTGTTCAGGCTAAGCCTATAATGGAAAATTGATCTTAAGGTCCACTGCCGGAACATTGTAATAGAATAGATTTTAGGTCTGGAGTTAGGTGCTTGGCGACAGATTTTCTACTACAGGATTGTAGTTAACTTTTCATAAAATGCCCTGCCACAATGCAGTGAAACTTAAAGCAACTCGCAGGGATATGAACCATGGTACTCCATGCGGTAGTGGATAACCATTACCGCTTAGCAATCATTGCTCCATAAGTCGAATTGACATGTAACTTAATTAATTAATTAACTGTCAATCACATAATTTGCCACAAAAATAACTTTTATTGGCAATAAACGCTTACATAGTAGATACATCGGATTATTTTATCGACAATGTAACCGATAACAGTAACATCACTATTAGTAATATAATTTTCATACAAATATTTGCAAGATTCTAAAAAAAAAATTTATTCCGTTTTTTACACTAAGGTAATTTAGTAAGAGATCTAGAAAGCAATAAATATAAGTTTCATAAGATTCCACTTGTTTTATTTGGTCAAAGGATGCCATTTTACTTCATAGTAGTACTTCCAATGTATGGTAAATACTAGTAGTCGGGATTATTGAATTTCTATAATATTTGATGAAATTTATGAGATCTAGTGAAAGTTTCAATGAAAGAAATAAATGTATTCATGAATAATACAGGCTTTTATTTCAAAATTCTTCAGGAGCATGTTTTTATCAAGTTATAAATTTACACGATCAGGTGAGCTTGAACATAATATACGTGTGCGCTAACAAAGACTTCAATCCTATTTTATTAGAAAATGTTGAGTAAAACCAAGAAACTAAAGATGCAGTTTAGCAAAACGTATAGTCTCATTTATATAGATACAGGTACATTTATAAAATAACCATACATAAGTCGATTAGTTACACATTTTCTATGGTGAGTGCATAATTTTTCATAGTGTCTTGGTTTTGGAGAGATATTTTCCTGTCATAGATAAAAAAGCTAAATCTTAGTATATATCATCGTGATAAAGTAATTATCAATTTATATTTTCCTCTTTATTTTATTTGAATTGGTTTTGTGGATCAAAACATATGGCGTAGAATGTAAAACTAGATAATTTTATTTCTTGGTCCGCCATGACCTCTGGTGGCAAAGTGTCACATTGCATAATGACATAGCGCGAGCGAGGGGGTGGAATCGCTATAAAATGATTAAAAATAAACAAGGATTGGAATCTTGGCTTCATAGAAAAAAACGTAGACATTGTTGGCGATGGAAAAAGATAACTTCCAGCGGGATTTGACGGTATTCTGGAGTTACACCCGTAAATTCTGGGGTAACCCCATAATGCATTTCCAATAATGCTATGGAATAGATTGTTATTCCATAGCATAATTAGAAATTTATTAGGGCACTTTTGAATTTACCAAATTACAAAATTAAAACTCACTACAAATGTCTCCAGTACACCTAACCATATGTACAAAAATACGTACCTACAAAGAATAGATATTTTTTAACTTTTTAATTTTAATATTTTTAGCACTAGATACATGCTTTTTGGCAATTTGGGTCTTCCATAATACCTTTTAGTTCAATGTTGTCAGTTTAAAATACTTTTGACCTCATTATCCATTGTTTAGCTAAATAGTTGCTAAGTAGCGTTTATAAGTAAGAAATATTTAAGCATTACATAAACACTGTTTAGTTATATGCATTACTTAGCAACTACATAGCGGATTTTTATAAGTAAGGGGGCTATTCTTTATAATTTATAATGTACAAACCATATAAGTTTAAGGACTAAAATAAAAAAAGTGGCGAGTGAGAGCAATGTCTATTGTCTATGGCAGTGTTGCCAGACATGCGATAATTATCCTAGATCCACGATATATTTGACTGTCATGCGATAAAAAATAATCATAACGTATCGCACGATATTTCATCAAATATCTACGATATTTTTATCATTTCTACGATAATTTTGTAATGAATTCTAATCCGTGTAATCGAATGCATTTTTTGTATTACTTTTCTTTTATCTATGACAGTCGAAACGAATGCAAAATGAGTGACGATTTTCTCTTAAATAAATTCCGTAAAAAACAAAAATACGGAACCGTTATAAAACAACTACCTAAAAATATATACTATTAATTTTATAGTATAAGTTGATCAGGCTGTAAGAAGATGGGGCAATAGAAGCGCAAAGACCTGATTTATTGATTTTACACCCAACCGAGAAACGATTGAACATACTAAAAACGCAGGAATGTACGGTCCTGATAAAACCAGAACCCGTCAAAGCCTACATGCCCAACACTCTATGAATTATGCTTATACACTCCCAAATTCTAAAACACTAAAATGGCCTAATATGATAGGTATATAGTCTTCTAGGTAAGCCTGAACAACATCTTCGACCACATCATCACTTACCATCAGGTGAGATAGTGGTCAAAGGCTAACCTATCAGGTATAAAAAAAAATAAAAAAAAATCGTAAAAATTTTGCTGTTATCTGTTAGTGTTTCACACCCTACATTTTAGTTGTGTAATCTAGTATAATCAATTATCTTTTTAGTGTCGGTTGAAAGGGTTTTGAACTTGCGATAAAAACACGATAATTTTGCAGTCATTCTCCGATAATTTTTAACTCACGGATCTGGCAACACTGGTCTATGGAGACAACAATACGAAAGAAGTGTTTACAGGTTTTTTGAAAAGTGCAGCCGTAAAGAGCGTTGAAATCACAAAGTACTATGTATATTGTTTAATTAATTTATTATCTCTCTATTGTAATAAAGGAAGGTCGGAGCTTCTTAGTTATTATTGTTAACTGTTTTAAAATGCTATAACCTACAAAGTTGCGATGTAAACATAAGTTTGCACTCTAATTAGTGGTGGGTCGTTAACGATTTTTGGGTCAACGCAACGAAGCCGTTAATTTCATCCTGTCAACCTGTTAAAAAAGCCGTTAACGTTATTAACAGGTTTTCATTAATGTAACAGATTTATACCAACGTAGCAGTTAATAGACGAAACTTTGTTGAAATTGAAAAAGGAGCTGACGTTACGCCGCGGGTTGAATTTTTACGTGTCGCTGCTGACATTTTGCTAATTATTTAAGTATCTATTTTACGTTAAAACAATTATTTATTAATTTATTTAGGTAAACTGTACCTCTACACTTAACAATACTAAAACCTATAACAACGTCTAACTAGAAACTATTAACGAAATCTATAACTTAAACTTTCACTTAACAAATAAAAAAGCGTTGACCTTCAACCTGTCACTCAAACAAACTAATTTTATTGTATTGTTTACAAGCAAAAACCTGATCGTTTCGGCAAGACAGAGCGGCGCGAGCCATGGAGCAAGCGAACTTAGAAACATAGATCTCTCTCACTCTCGCACAATAGCGGCGTCTCGCTCGCTCGCATAGGCGCCCTCGCGTCCACTCGGCATATTCCGTTTCTAGTCGTTCTTTCAACGCAGAAGAAACAGATAATTTTAGCTGGTTTTGCGTTAGCAGCTTCAGATAACGTTAGCGGCTTTTGAATACCTATTCGTTGAGTTAATAATATGCGCTTTACCAAAATCGTTGAATGAAACAGTTGATACATTTAACGGGTTTTGCGGTAAACAAAAAGCAGTTAATTCGTTAACATTAGATTAACAGTTAAAAAAAGCCGTTCGTTGAATTAACGCCCACTCCTAACTCTAATCAATTGGCTGCTGTACCCAGCAGTACAAGGATAATATGCTGGTGAAGTGCAACACCAGTTGGATCTCGGCACGTACGCACTAATCTGTGCGATGGGCCACCCAAAGTGTGGACAATACTACTAAATAATATCCAATACTAGTCTTTTTCTAATCCTATAATTTCATTTAGTAGTTTCTGAGAAATTTGTAACCATCAATTACCAAGTAACTCTTGATGGAGCCTACTTTTCACTATAGTTTTTTCTTACAGACATAGCAGGACTCTAATGCCCAAGGCAATGCCTATGCGTCTTTTTAATACATTAACAACAATATACAGGGATTGTGACTGATCGCTCAAGAAGGAACAAACTATATTTCATCGCAGATCGCAGTTTAAGATGGCAGTTCTTTAGAAGGTGCTGCTGCCCACCTTCCAGTATTTTTCCCTTAGTTGCGTCTTATGACACCCACGGGAAGATATGGGGAGGGTCAATTCTAACCTGACACCTCAATACTACTTGATCCAAAACGAAAATTATAAAATTCTATAATAATAATAAAATTATTTTTACTCACATGCATAACTAGTGATAGATAACTTTAATAAGTTTCTTACTGATTTAAAGTTACTGCATATTCGATGAATTATTATTTGTAATATTGATGAAAACTAACTGTTGGTGTACTTACTAGTAGGTAGCATTAAATATAATAGAGATGTTTTCAAAGTATTAAAATATGTTACATAAATATTTAATATTATTTCCTGTACTATTCATTTTCATCAGCACCATCATATTGTAAATGTTGCAGTAAGTAGTAGTAAAATTAAAACAAAATATTATAGGAAATCACATGACAATTTTAATTTTTCAGGATACTTCCGCGGTACCCTGCTACTCAACATAACATTATCACAGAAATACCAGGAGATGACAGTTTGAAATAAAATAAAAGTTTAAAAAAATTGGTTTTTATTTTAGTATTTTATATGTTTTAATTTTGTAGAGAGTTCTTTTGGCATGTTAAACATCTTATTTAATATAGATGTGTTGGTCATTAGAGAATACTGGGAAATAGGCTTACATAAGTCACACAACTGAAAATTATAATTAATTAAGTTATAAAGTTCATACTTATACTTTTCTTCAATTCAATTAACAAGATTAATTAAATCATTCTTCATCAACAGCTATTATGTCTACCATTGAACAAAGGCCTATCCAATTTTCCACTTTCATCGCCTCTTTCGACTTGCCCATGAAAATATGGGGAGGAACAAAGAGCTATTATTATATAGGGTCATAAAAATCATGTACTGCAAACTGTAATGGTGTACCCATCCCTGAACACACATTAGAATAAGGTATGACTTATTACAGTAAGCATCTAGGTACCAGTGTCCGTTTCTTGCTAGCATTTTCTGATCTCATTCAAAAACCCTGCTTCAGGACAAGCACGGCTTCATTACCAAAAGGTGTAAATAATATTTTCTAACCTATCTCCATAAAAATTGATTTATATTAATATCTTTAGCCTTCTTCGCCACAAAGTATACGTAAAATCTTTGTGTGCCCCCCTCTATTGCTGACATCCTTAATAATGTGCCCAAAATGAGTATTTTATGTAATTGTTTCATCCATTAACATATTGTACAGATAGACTATATCTTATACAAGGGTTATTGTCATAAAGTCGAAAATGCTACTGATCATCGACAAACCCACTTGTATAAGGTAGAATGTAGTAACACTATCAAATTTGATCACCTCAATGAACCATGCTCAACTGTAGAATTGTTAAAAAATCATAATATAAACCTAATGTGTATTCAGTTATTATTTTATTATATATCAGTTTTTATTTTATCAACTTGATAATATATGAAACTCCAGTCTAGTATTAAATTCTTGCTCCAGTCCACAGGTTGTTATGAAAATTTGTTCTCATACCTAACACTTTCTCATATCAACCCCTTCCATAAATTAAATATGTACCTAGTTTATTCAAGTAAATTGATGTGGGATGGGCACTCATAATATTTTAGAAAGGTTCTTAACCCTATAATATTATAAGGATTGACACACCGCATACTTTATTCTTACATGAATGTTTTTGCTGTCATGCATATATTTCCCACAATAAGGTAGTTGGAATTGCGGTATGCATGTAGCATTGTCAGTTCCCACAATGTGTAGGTACAGCAAATGCGTAATATTATAAAAAAATAAGCTTTAGAACAAAGTAAACGTCCCAAAAACTTAATTTTGATAAAAAGCTTATGTTTCGTAACAGTAATAATATATTGATTGATAAAATGATGATATGAGAATTTTTGTATCTGTGTAGGCGAATATAGGATTTTTATATAAAAAGTGTTATATTTATTTCACACATTGTGTAATTACATTTGAAACAGTGGCCCCCACTTGCCTATTTTTTCCACTTATGTAATCCATGGTTGCTGAATGTGGCATTCATTTTGTAATAGACTTTAAAAAGAGTGCTTGATAAAAAAGTACAATGATTTCTACTTTCACTTTTATTCCTTAATATTACAATTACAATGAAGAAAAACCAGTTATTAAATAAAAAAGTATGTAACATGTTGATTGGTGGTCTGCCTGCAACGTCAGTGGACTAAAATGCACATTTCCAAATGCTGGCTACAAACAGATTGACACGCAGTGAATGAGTATGTTAAAATTTGCACAACTTTCCTGTGTTTGAGTCCCCAGTTTGCCACATATTGATGATTGATTTATGATCTGAATGGATGTGCCAACACTGATAGTATTGTAGAAGTTAGCTCTTATTAAAAGATCTTTAGAACAGTTCAAAATTTATTTTGATTTAAACATGATGTACTTGTATACTACCAAGTTCCTTTCATGCTGGTATTACCATATATTGTGTCCTTTACAGTATTCTGTTCCACCATCCTTTTACACCAGGCTACCTCGAGCGTTATAAATTCATATTCAATATCAGCATCCCTTTTCTTAGTTAGTAGAAGCTTAGTAGCTTAGATATACTGGATCCTACTAGCTTTGTTACTAGTAAATTGCAGGTTCCGACATGAAATCATGGGCATAAAGCAGCCTGTTGTGACTGGAATCTCAAACACACAAATTGCACTTGAAACACCTTGACGTGGCGCGTGGCTAGAATGCAATCGGCAAAAAGATTAAACATGAGTTGGGAATGCATACGAGCAAAACAATTTGTTTGTGCGGTTCTTAACCCTGGAATCATAAGTCACACACGCACGCACATGCGAGGCGTTAGAGTATTTAGTAGTGTAAGCTTAAAATACCAAAGATTACTTGTAATACTCGGGTTTTATTTATCAATCGTTCACATTTTTATTTTGTAGGAATTTTCCAAATCACATAAAACCAACCAATGAAAATTGATCACAGAACACAGAAAAAATAAATATTGAACGTTGAATGGAAATATTGTCTGCGATCAAGGGTGCGTACCATTTGGAGTTAAATTCGCCAAAAAGGTTAAAACGATCACACTCCCAAAAAGTGGTTCCACTTGGGTCTTGGCATTATTTTCGCCATAAACGCTATGAAGCTACTGGAACAGTTTGAATTCCCTACATCTTATGTCAAAAGTGATAAAAGTGGCAAATTTTAGTGGCATTCTTAGCGTTCTTATCCTAAATGGAACAGGGGAGAACAGTTACAAATGATCACAGTGATCACCACCATAGATGCAGCATGTGGTCAACATTATCGAAAATAACGAAATTGGCGTCAAATGGAATACGCCCCAAAGGATACTGGAACGTGCAAACGAGGCTCTTTTTTTGACATATCTTTATAGTCTATGATGTACACGTATTATTGGCTGTACATTATCGCCCTGTGCAAAAAGTGTCCGGCCCGTATTTCACGGCCAATAATGCACACCCAATAATTCATGTACATCAAATTGCTTCTATTTTTTGGTCTCGTATTATTGGCCGTGTAATATCAGCCCGTGTAGATAATGCACAACCAAATATTGTACGACCCGTATTGTACACCCCAATAATACGAAGCCAGTCCACGTAATATTGGACGCGTATTATTGGCTGTGCATTATTTGGTCGCGTATTATTGGTCGTACAATATAGGGACTCTATTTGGCCACTACTACCTTAAAGTAACTTTGTATATACTGAAACTACTACTCACTCACTCACGCACGTGGTAGGTTTTGGCGTGATGTGAAGTTCAAAGTTTTACTATTATAAATTTATTTGATAAATTTGTGTATTGTGAGATTTGTGAGGCATACTTACAGCTAGAAGAATTATAAAATATAATGGAGTACATTTCTCCTGATGATGCTCTTACTGCGAACAGCACCCGAATGTAAGTTTTTAGGTTGTTTTGTTTACACCATCTGTCATATTCACTGCAAAAAAAATAAAATGAATTAATACATTTTCTTGAGATTTGTGACGACATTCTTACAGCTATAAGAATCATGAAATATAATGGAGTACATTTCTCACGATGATACTTTAAATGCAAACAGAATCCGAATGAAAACGGAAAAGAAATGTTATCTTCTTTACACCATATCTCATATTCACTGCCAAATAAAAAAATATTGGTAAATAAATAAATAATATGGTAAAACTGCCTTGTAATTGGCCATATATGCCTTGGATAATCAATGATGTTAATATATGCACATTCTTCTGTTCTCATTTAATATAGAAATGTTATTGTTCCCTGCATCTACACTGATAGTTAAAGATATATTTGAATGTGTAATTGTTATAAAATTTTGCAACATAAATTATACCATGGTTTATACATATTCAACACATCTATTTTCTAACTATTTACGCCTTTGCCTTATTGTTTGTTAATTAAAATGGTGAATGGAAAGGGCAGTATCAAGAAAATGCTATATTTTTTAAATCTATACTGCTTTTGTGCTTCGAAGCTGAGTGTGCCTTTTCAGTGGAGCATATTATGTTCCTCCGGCATCTACAAATATTTTGACACCCTATTGCAATCATACAGTGAATGCATGGAAGAACCTATTATCTCATCTGTCTACGTTATTTTCAGATTATGCTGCCAATGTGCAGTACCTATTGAAGCTAATCCATCAAATATGTGTGTAGCTTGTTTGAGGGCTCATGTTGACATCACTGAAGGCATCCCCAAACAAGCAACATTATTTTTTTGCCGTGGATGTGAAAGGTCTGATGAACTCATTTATTACTTTCCATTATAAAACAACACTCAGGGGTGAACATTAGTCTAGGTAAAGGTTTTGAAGTGCCCGTAGCGAAGTTTACTTAGCTGTGAGTTAAGCAACATCCGCCGTGGTCAGGAGTTGGATGGGTGACCGCTAATTGTAATTATTACTGAGCGCTTCCGTGCTTCGGAGGGCACGTTAAGCTGTCGGTCCCGGTTGTTGTCTTACTATGGCAGTCGTTACAGCATGGTGGTAGGGCATTTTGCGAATGCCCGTCTGGCTAGCTCCCACCCTCATGTAAAAAATCTGTCGCCACCTAACGGTGTGTTCCGGCAGTAGTCCTTGAGAGCCAGTAATTCTAGGCTAGCCTGAATAATATCTTCGACCACATCATCACTTACCATCAGGTGAGATTGTGTTCAAAGGTTAGCCTACAAGCTATAAAAAAAAAGGGAATCTTACTAAATGTCACAACACTGCATTCACCCCTCAACTTCCACAGTTGTTCTGTATATGAAAATATCTGTATCTGGGTTCATATTTATGATTAAATGTATTTTTCTTAATTTAAACAACTTCAACATCCTAAAACAGTGCATCCCATGCACAATGAATTGGTCTCTACAAGATCATTTGTCACAAAAGTACTAGTAACTAACCAAGAGGTGGGTTTACACACTTGGATTTCAAATATATCACCCACAAGGTAAGGTAGGATAGGTTTTAACAAAATTGAGTTTATCAATTCAAATACTGTATTATGCTTTCTTCAAGGTATCTTCATCCCCCAGCAGAATGGATTACTTGTGCTCTAGAATCAAGAGAACTCCTTGCACTATGCTTAAAACGATTGAAAGGTTTGAACAGAACTAAACTGATTGATGCTGGATTTGCCTGGACTGAGCCACATTCTAAAAGAATAAAGGTTATTTAATTTAATTTCACTTATTGTTGTGTTACTTTTAAAGATAATAAACTTTGCATATAAGCAGTAACTGATCATCAGTGGCCAAATAAAAATAAATTTTCAAACACCAAGGTAGTATTTAATTTAATTGGCTTAATTAAAGTGCATGAGCATTATGAGTTTATGATAGGACAAATATTCACAAAAAGAGATAGTAAAATTATTTAGATTTTTTTATTATCAAATTCTGGACAACTTGTTCATTTTGAAAATGGACAACTCTAATTTTACTAACTACTACCTTGTCTACATTTTTTTTAATGCAATGTCCTGGTTTGCAGATGGTTTAATTTACTGTACTCTATCAGCCAGATAGCCCACTGCTGAACACAGCCACCCTGATTTAGGGGGTATTTGCCATAATCCCCACGCTTGGCAGGCGTCTTGTGGATCACAGTGTAAGATCCCAATTCTTTAGAAGGGGCTGCTGCCGACCTTCCGGTATTTTTCCCTTACAACCCCCATGGGTACATATAGAGAGGTGCAATTCTAACAAAGATGGTTTAATGATTTATAAAAACTATAAAAAAAAATCTAAATGTTTTTTTTATAGGTGAAACTTACCGTTCAAGGTGAAGTGATGGGAGGGGCAGTGCTTCAGCAGACTTTTATTGTTGAGTTCAACATCCAGCATCAGATGTGCGATGCTTGCCATCGCTCAGAAGCTCAGGACTACTGGCGTGCTCTGGTCCAAGTCAGGCAAAGAGCTAATAACAGGAAGACATTTTACTACTTGGAACAACTGATTTTGAAGCACAAAGCTCATGAGAACACTTTAGGCATCAAGCCTAAACATGGTAAGAGAGATGGTTTCTTCAAAGTAATATTTTCAGTGTTTTATATTGAGACAACATGCATCAAAAATGCTGTGAGCATAGACATTTTATATTGAAACAAACATTTTTGAAGTATGTATATTGATAATTCTGTCATCATTAATTACATAATATTAAATCAATTAATAGTAAATCAAATTGGTTTTCAAATTAAACATACATTTTATGTTTATGTTGTTTTGTATTCTCAAAGCCTTACATTTTTTTTTATGCTTCATAGATTAGCCTTTGACGACTATATCACCTGATGGTAAGTGATGATGTGGTCGAAGATGTTGTTCAGGCTAACCTAGAACTACTGGCTCTCAAAGACAGCTGCCGGAACACACCGTTAGGTGCTTGGCGACAGATTTTCTACTTGAGGGTAGTAGCTAGCCAGGCGGGCATTCGCAAAATGCCCTACTACCATGCACTCAATAGATGCGTGTATATGTGTCATGTGATAGTGATGTCAAAAATATGTATATGGACCCATTAGTCAAAAAAATGGTTATATGTCCCGCTCCTTATGTCACAATATTGTACAACCACTTTTATATACCGCTGTTTAAGTTGTAGGATGTTTTTCCAGTCATCTATGAACAAGAGGATTTTTTATTTAAGACATTCTTACTAAAGTAAAAAAGATTCTGTGCAAGGTCTATAACTGTACATATGTACTTATATAAACATATAATCCCAATCATTAGGAATTGTTTTTATATGGTAATTAAAAAAATAATTACCATATTGTTGTTATCTTGCATAAGTTGAATTTATATTTCTTTTTTACAGATGGCTTAGACTTTTTCTATGCAACAGAGAGTCATGCACGGAAGATGGTTGATTTTGTCCAATCAGTGCTGCCTGTAAAATGCTCACATTCCAAGAAGCTTATATCACACGATATACATAGCAACATCTACAACTACAAGTTTACATTCAGCATTGAAATAGTGCCTTTATCTAAGGATAGTATAGTCTGTCTACCCAAGAAACTGACCAACCAACTTGGCGGCATTTCACCTATTTGCTTAGTGAATAGAGTGACTAGCACCATTCACCTTATTGATGCAAGCACTGGGCAAGGTATGTTAAGTTTAATGGATTTCATTTGACTACAGTGTTACCAGATGCAATGTGATGCATTCTTAGATAAAGCATGGTAATTTATATGATTATAAAATGTATGTTATGAACACAGACATATTATATCAAAATAGATAATGTCTACTCCATATGTATGAAACTAAGCGTGCCACTTTTTTCTACCTGTTCTTACATCACAATAGCGCTTTTGTGATGGGGGTATCTCCATCCACATGAACTCTATTCAAAGATACCACCCCCACCTTCGATTCACTACCACCATTCTCGAAACATAATAAAATTTTCTATTTTAAAAGAACTCAAAGAGATGACACTCTTTAAATATTGGATGTCCTGCTATAAGCAATACGAAAATAATAAGTTTCAACATTGCCAATGTCTACTTTTGTCAAATATAAGATAATTTTAGGTTAAAAGTAAAGTCAAAATTATTTATTCAATTTAGGCGTCTACAACGCTCTTATGAAGGAAAATTACAAATTTTAGTATGGAAATATTCTACATTGTACTGCCACGTTCTGCAAAAAAAATTGTATAGAGCCACTGCGAGAAGAATGGGCAAGAAACTTGTGGCCATTCTTTTAAACGTCTTGTAACACTACTTTTCGATATAACAATTCTTTTAACAATCTGTTACATACTTACTATATAATACAATATTACCTACAGTACCTATTTGTTTAAATTACGTGATAGTTTGGCAGAGGCGGAATTGTCCAGGCATTTTTGTCGTTTAAGTAATCACAAACTATGTAGTAAGATTTCTTAATCAATAAGTTTTTCCCATGCTACTTGAATTTTCCTTCTGTGAGTGTTGTAATATGTTTGGGAAGCTTTTTATAAAACCATACACAATTACCTAAAAAGGACCTTTTATTTGTCTTTGCTAATCAAACCTGGCACCGCTATTTTATCTTTATTCCTAGTGTTGTAATTGCGATTGTCACTGTAACAGTTTAAGAGTATTGTGCCAGAATCTAGCAATATTAATTCACCAACATCATCATTGTTTGTAATTTTCAGTACTAATAGTCAGTATTGCTTTTACAGACAGTTGTTGAAACATATATGTTCATCATTAAGATGCCTTCATCAAAGTGAACAAAACATTTATATTTTGTTTGGATCCAAATTCAATTATATTTTGTTTGGAACCAATTTTTCACTCACTTTCTGTCACTTCGTTGCGGGTCACTAGGAAACCTTAATTTTTTTTCACACGTTTTCGTAATTTCATTGTTAAAACTACCACCAACAACAACAAACATAATTTAATTGATTTTAAAATAAATAACACTCCATTTATTAACAAAATTACATAACAATGAAATGAAATCTTTACATTACCTTAGCTTTAGAGCTCAATATGGCACAAATAAGTATATTTTATAAATTTCAATTGGCAGCATTGCTCTCCCTGTGGAATGAAAAGGACATGCATTCGCGTCGACTAATATAGGTATGGGGTTATGATGCCGCAAGACTGTCATATCACTGATTCTTTGAGACTTGAGTCGTCATCTTCATCTGCCTTGCAAAGCCATAATTATAATAAAAATCGCTATTGCTTAAATAAATTTATTAAATATCGCTATAGCTACTAGCTATCTGTTAGGTTGGCCTTTTTATGACTATCTCACCTGATGATGTGGTCTGGGTCTAGGGCTTGTACTGATAAATGCATCTAAAACTTAAGATCGATCTTGACAGATGTTCCATAAATTAAACATCTAATAAGATGCATTTATTAATACGAGCTTAGAAAGGTAAACTGGTTAAAATTTGAATGGGAACTGGTCCTTGAAGACAGTTCTGACACACTGTTGTGCTTGGCGGCAGATTATCTACCTGACGCAAATATTAAAGTTAAGATATAGAAATGTGCAAAATATACAAAAAAGGTTAAATGTTACATGCATAATATGTAGATGGACAACAAAAGCTCAATAGCTTCAATATAAGACGCAATCAAGATACGTGTCTTTTATGGAACTACACAGTATAAAGAGCTCCATGGAGCTGCCATTAGCAAACTTTGCTGTATTGACAGTCTGACTATCGGCAACTATCTGAAATGTACCTGTTATTGTCAATTAAAATAACAAAATTAAAACCGATTTCAAACATAAAATACACATTATTTGGGATAACTCAAAACTCGTCAGATCTCACTCAAATTTAAATGGAACCACAATGAAAGCTCCAGCTTTCGAGTGTTAAAAAAAATTAATCTCAATTGGTATACCCTGTAAAGAGCTATGACGTAACACACACAAAAAATACAGTAGTACCTCTTCCTTTTTTGAGTTTGGTTAAAAACCCATAAATCAATATTATTTACAGTTTTTATCTAGTATAGAAATAGAAATGGGTATGAATAATTTTGTTTTATTTTTTCAGTGTGTGATGTATCTTCGACAGTCTACTGGCGACATCCATTCACGCCCATATGCAATCCAAAACAGCTTGTAGAGTACATCGTCATGGACATTGACATTTTGAAAGAACATGTAAGTTTGCTCATCTTACTTAGCAAATGTACGTTAATGAAAGTAGTTTCTTATTTTAGGTCTACCCTCTAACCATATTTGGTAACTCCATCACTTACTACCAAGTGTGATAAATAGTGGTTGAAGCTAGCCAGCGGTCGCCATCTTCCCTCAAAAATGGTTGAGGAAGGCGATGGATGGCACATGCGTCAACTTGTGAACGGGTGCTGCTAGAGGACACCGGACTGCTCTGAATGCTAGTGCTAATGACTTTACCGGAAAAAAAACTTTTCTTTTAACACGGTTCCCCCTTACAATGTTGCATGTTTTCTATTACTTGTTTTAAATAAAAAAATATCATAATTAAGAATAGTCACTGGAGTATGTGGAGTGTACAATAAAAAAAAAACTAGCTAGCATTCTCAAAATGCTCTACCACCATGCTGCAACAACTGCCATCCCAAGACAATAACCGGGACCAACGGGTTAACTTGCCCTCCAATTCACGGAAGCGCTCAGTAATAATGTCACTAGCGGTCATCCATCCAAGTCATGACCGCGTTGGACGTTGCTTAACTTTGCTGATCGGTTATGAACGGCTCAGCTAATTTCGCTACGAGCGCTTCAACCTGGAGTATAGTACCAAGTACTTAGAGTGTTATTGTGTGCAGGACGTGTGAAGAGGGAGGTTCAATAAACCACGCGTCTTAGGCGGGTGAAGCCGCAGTGGCCAGACTGCAAGGCATATATAGCGCCGCGTTGGTTGTATCTGTACCCATCAGCCAGAGCTGCTGTCAAGTATTAATAAATTACTGAATCGTGTTGTCGGAGCTTTTAGTATTTCTGCCGTAGTTTTTGTATTGTTAGTTTTTTTTTTTTTTTTTTTTATGTTATTTTGACGGAACTAGCCCGAGCCACGCCCACCTGATGTTAAGTGGACTAACCTCTGCCTATAACAGACGCATTTCGTCAACGACGAATTGCACTGTGCCCGTCACACTGAGACGTCCAGTTCTTAGGTCTCATTAGCCTGTAATTTATCTGGCTCTCAAGGACTGCTGCCGGAACACACCGTTAGGTGCTTGGCGACAGATTTTCTACTTGAGGGTGGTCGCTAGCCAGGCGGGAATTCGCAAAATGCCCTTCCACCATGCGGTGAAGCTCAAGCTCTGGGTGGGATTCGAACCATGGACCTGCTGCGTGGCAGTCCATAGCCAATGCCACTGAGCCATCACTGCTTCAAAAACCCAAAGGTTTTCGGTAATCCGTGACGCAATACTTAGGTACCTTTTTCATTTATTTTCCGATAAAATGTAACTATCCAAATAAAAATCCACTAAAAAAGAGTGTTTATAGTTAAATATACTTCATTTAGGGCGTTCGGATAGCCTATCGGTGCCAAAAATAACACTCACAAACGCTAAAAATGATCACACGGGCCGTTCGTTTTGGGACTTCGTGAGCAAAAATATCGTTTTCGCTCACCGTTCGGATAGCTTTGAAAACGCTACAAATGACAGAGAAAAGTGATATTTTTGACCCATGTCTTACCGTGGGATCGTTGTGATCGTTTTTTGACAACTGCTGGTTTGACAGTTGTATTTGGCGGATTGAAGAGTTTCACAAGTTTTTTATATAAGTAACTATCAGAAGCCATTAACAAAGAAATAATAATAATATAGGTACCTACTTTTTTGTTAATTTTAGAGATTGATTCCATGTTTCGTACTGTGCAAAATTGTTAAAACATTGTCGGTTGTCAAAGTACGTTTTAAGCCGTTCGGATAGCATGCAGTAATTGGTGGTCAAAAATAGCAAAAGCTTCTATCCGAACGCTAATACACAAATGCCACTTTCGAAACTGCTACAAACGCAATCGAGCCAAAACGAACGCACTAATTGTAGCCTTCTCGCGATACTGCGCCACTCTGGACTCTGTAAAAAATACTGAGCATAAAGAGTACTAATAAATGCTCGTATATAGCTACTAAAATAGTATGTCTTAATATTATAGAAGAATTGGTGGCGAAAGAAATACAATTATTATTGCAACAGCTTGCAGTTTAATTTAATTCACATTTTGGTAGATAATTTTTATAACGTAAGACATAGAGCAATCTCAACAGTCACAAAGTCAATACGTCACAGTATATATTAAATCGTTGGTATTAACTATGGAGTATTTATACATAATACTCTAAGGAGTTTATCCTAACACCCCCTCTCAATATTACATTGCTTTAGCAATTTAAGATTGCAAATGAGAAATCATATAAATACTCCGAAAATACTTAAAAACAAAACAATGTAACTAACTCAAAACTTAACTGTTCAACATAACATAAATTCTAACTTAAAACATTTCACATACTTATATAACACATATTTGTTACACAATAATTCTTAACTTATTCAAATTGTACATATTCTTGACACTGTTGAGCGGTTTTGTAAATTCATCTGCCAAATTTTCATTTGATGGCACATATGATACAGAGAATTGCCTACTGTTAACACAAATCTTTAATAAAATGATATCTTATATCAATATGTTTTGTGCGTTTACTATTTTCGTTATTTTCAATCATTTTAATAGAACTTTGGTTATCAAGTAAAAGATAAGCATTAGTGTTTCTGCAATTAAGGTTGAACTGGCCGGTCGCTTCTCCATACAAACGCCGTAGTGTGATCACTCTCGTATTTGAGACTTTAGGTCCAGAATTAAGCATAATACCGATTGATCTCGTCATTATCTAGGCTTGTATGATGCCGAAATTTTAAAAAGATAATTAAGTTGAAAGTTATGAGCCTTGAAAATGTTATATGAAAATGTTTCGAAGGTCATAACTCTCAAGTTAATTATCTTATTAAAATTTCGGCATCATACAAGCCTAGGTAATGACGAGATCAATCGGTATTATGCTTTGTTTTGGACCTAAATCCGCAAATAAGCCAGTGATCACCCTACGGCGTTTGTATGGAGAAGGGCCCGGCCAGTTCACTCTTAAAATCAGATAATACGCCTTTTAAATATAACAACTCTGTTGTTGCCATAGCTGCAGCAATATACTCTGCCTCTGCTGATGATAATGAAACCGTTGTTTGCTTCTTTGAAAACCAAGATACAAGATTATTGTTGTGCATCACAGCACATCCACTTACACTTTTTCTTGTTTCTTTGTCGGATCCCCAATCAGCATCAGTATATACTAGTAGCTGCTGCTCATCTGCTTGTGGTGACTTAACATAAGTAAGACATTTATCGCATGACTGTTTTAAATATCTAAGTACTCTCTTACCTGCAATCCATAGTGACTTAGTTGGTCTATCCAGATATTTGCTTAAATACGATGTAGCAAAAGTAATATCAGGTCTCGAAGTAGTTGAGATATATGTCAGACATCCAACTAATTCCCGGTATGGAACATCATGAATCACTTCTTCTTCCGTTACACATATACCTTGCTCCATTGGTGTCTGTGAGCCTTTACACTCATCCATCCCAAACTTTTCTAATACTTTATCTATTAACATCTTCTGACTTATTTTCAACTTGCCTTTTTCTCTAATTATATTCATACCTAAATATTCTCTTATTTCACCTAAATCTCTCACATTAAATTCTTCTTTCAACTTTTGAATAATTGATCTACTATCTCCCATTACCAATACATCGTCAACCCATACTACTAGCCATGTTTTCCCTTTTGTATATAGGCAATAATCATGTTTTGACTGTACAAAACCATTACTTACTATGCATCTATCAAACTTTTCATTCCAGCATCTCGGTGCTTCACGAAGACCATATAAAGCTTTATTTAATTTCAGAACTTTACCTTCATTCACTTTTACACCCTTGGTGGTTTAATATATACTTCTTGGGTTAAATCTCCATTTAAGAATGCCGTTGGTACGTCCAACTGTCTAATTGGTAAATCTTCTTGAACTGCTTGGCTAAACATAACTCTAATAGTTGACATTCTTGCTACTGGTGAATAAACATTATAGTTATTATTGGTTTGGAAACCTTTCGCAACTAGTCTAGCCTTCTTTCTTCCATCTTGTTTAGTATTAAATACCCATTTGGTGTCTATTGCCTTTTTCTCTGGAGGCAATTCAACTTCATCCCAAGTTTTTAAATTTACTAGAGATCTAATTTCACTTTCAATAGCTTTCTTCCATTCATCTCCTTTACTGATAGCTTCTTCATATGTTTGCGGGTCAGAACTATTTAACAAACAATATGCTATGTTTGCATCATAAAAATCATCATTTTCATCTCTATTTCCTAAATGGTAATCTTTTAAATATGCTGGTACTGACTTATTTCTATGAGGTCTTGTCTGGACTGTTGATTCTTGTCTTTCAACTTCCAAATTCTCTTGCATACTAACTTCCTCTACATTCCTTTGTTCAGTTTCTCTTATTCTCTCCTCACTTTCTTCCTGTTCTTCCTCCTGTTCATCATATCTATAAAAAGTATCTGTTTCATTTTTCTTTACCTTTTCTATGAATTTAATGTCATTTTCGTGAAATCTTACGTCTCGTGATATCATAATTTCATTTGTTTCTGGATTCCACAAACGATATCCTACTGCTGCATATCCTACCATACGAGTTTCTACTGCTCTTTTTTCAAATTTGTCTCCTCTTGGCATTATAACAGCCCATGCTTTGCTTCCAAATGTTATTAGTCTTGAAAGATCACACTTACCTCTCATTATTTCTTCTGGTGTTTTGTAGTTGATCGCTGAAGATGGACATCTATTTAGTTGATAAGTGGCACATGTTATGGCTTCTCCCCATAGAGCTTTTGGAAGACCTGTTTCTGTAAGAAGTGTCCTTGCTCTCTCATAAAGTGTACGGTTCATACGCTCTGAAACTCTATTTTCTTGTGGGCTATATGGTTGCGTGTACTGAATTACAATACCCTCATCTCTACAAAAATCTTCAAACACCTTATTTTTAAGTTCACGCCCATTATCACACCTTATTTTCTTAACCCTTGTATTCTTCTCTCTCTCTAACTTTTTAATATAGTGAATCATATTACCTGTTGCTTCGCGCTTATTCTTTAAAAGATAAGTTACACAAAAATGGCTATAATCATCTATTATCACTTGGTAGTATAGTTCACCATTCAAACCTGGTGTACGAACTGGACCTGCAATATCAGTATGTAACAACTCACCGACATGCGTTGATCGAGGCTTTTTACTTGACACAAACGGAAGTCGAGTTGACTTACCCAACATACATGGTCCACAAGGCTCGTTGCTGACAGGTAACTTCAGTACTACAAATGCATTTTCCGATGTGGTCGCAGAAGTTGATCTCTTTTCCTTAATTTTCAGCTCTTCGTCTAATAAACGCGCCTTCACAAAATCCAGTTTGATATCTGATTTTCCAGAAATATCCGTATTACACTCTATAGCGGTAATTACAGCATCATATTTTTGATCTAGACCTGTCAATAAACATGCAACTTTGT
Source organism: Plagodis pulveraria (assembly GCA_963890685.1). Taxonomy (NCBI): domain Eukaryota; kingdom Metazoa; phylum Arthropoda; class Insecta; order Lepidoptera; family Geometridae; genus Plagodis; species Plagodis pulveraria. The sequence goes on from OY982959.1 coordinate 11,087,728, forward strand.
CTGTTTCGGTAAGCATCTCTCCAATACCATCAAGTTCCTGTATGTATGTATCCTGTACGTCGAAATTGTGAAAATAATCTTCTAATTTTTCAGATATACCTATTTTTAGGTTTAACAGTTTTCTACGTAATTGAATTCTACTAATGATGCTTTTTCTTTGAAATGTATTTTGCAGCACTTCTATGATATCTTTGACTGATTCACAATTTTTAATTATATTTAGGTACTTATCTGGTATACACTGAATAACGGTATTTTTCGCTTTTGCATTTGCTTTCTTGAATTCTTCTGTCTTTTCTACCTTTTCTAATACATGCAGTAATTGTTTTTCATCCAGAATGCATTTAACTCTATATATCCAATTATTAAAATTTTCCGCTTGTAGTTGTGGAAAATTATTATTTGCCGTCGCCATGATTACCGTGTTCTAGGTATGTGATTATTGAGTTTATCACATCCACAAACATCCGATTCTTCCCAGAAAATTAATCGCCCATAACCTCTTAATATTATAGAAGAATTGGTGGCGAAAGAAATACAATTATTATTGCAAATGCTTGCAGTTTAATTTAATTCACATTTTGGTAGATAATTTTTATAACGTAAGACATAGAGCAATCACAACAGTCACAAAGTCAATACGTCACAGTATATATTAAATCGTTGGTATTAACTATGGAGTATTTATACATAATACTCTAAGGAGTTTATCCTAACAGTATGTCTCAATAAGTATTCCTATGCGTGCGTATAGGGACATCATACGTATTTCGCCGTCCTTTTCGTGTTAATAGAGCTTAATTTAAGAGTTATTATAATGGCGTCTTTCTCCCACAGGGGCTTTGACGCGCTCACAATTTAAATTGTTCATGGGAAGTATTCTAGATATTATCCTAAAACTGAAAAAGTTAAAAGAGTGGAATGTATAATTGTCCAACTTGATTCGATAATTAGTACTTTAAGATTAAACAACGAATGATAAAAACCGGCTAACTGCCAGGTGGACTCCAGCTAAGCTAATCCCAAACTATTTGAAAAATTAGTAATTGAAGCAGTGATGGCTCAGTGGCGTTGGCTATGGACTGCCGCGCAGCACGTCCATGGTTCGAATCCCGCCGCGGGCTTGAGATTCACCGCATGGTGGTAGGGCGATGCCCGCCTGGCTAGCAACCCTCCGGTAGAAAATCTGTCGCCAAGCACATAACGGTGTGTTCCGGCAGCTGTCCTTGAGAGCCAGTAATTCTAGGCTAAGCCTGTTAACACCTTGGACCACATCATCACTTACCAATAGGTGAGATTGTGGTCAAAAGCTTGCCTATCAGCAATAAAAAAAAAACTTTCTATGTAGTTATGGGTGTCATTTTCATGGTTTGTTTTGGTAATTTATGTTTTTGCACGAACCCACCTGTATAAGACCGGCTGGCACTTGGCCATAATCATGAAGATAAATAATTTAATTATTTAGCAATATGACTATATTACAACCATAATGTTTTTTTTTGATGAATTTCTCTGATCTTTTTATAGGAAAAGAAATCATTTCCTGGCCAAGGTATGGTGTCCAACAAGCATGTGCTTGCAGATGTGTGGGTGGTGAAGTCCAGTGAGCTCGGCATGGACATCAGCCCCGTGCATACTAAAACACATTTGGGACATATACTGAAGCCTGGAGACACTGTTTTAGGGTAACTAATTATATTATTTTTTTATAAATAATTATAATATCTCCTTTTTTTTTCCTTTGACCTCACGCACAGATCTATAGGTCTTATATATTTTAGACTTATCATTAATAAAAGTATGTGAACTAACGAGTCGATAAATAATCATGTTTTTGAAAATGTGGAAAAGGGTAGACGTGAATGGGCTATGGCTAGATAGGGGTAGCATACGGAAAGTGTTCTACCACCATGCGTGAAAGTCAAACCCGCGCGGGCCGCGGCTGGAATCGAACCATGGCCCTCCAGACATGGTAGCAGACATTCATTTTACCACAGAAACATCTCTGCTGCACTCCACGAAATCATTACAATAATTATATCCAAATTATTTGTTGACAAGAGTCGAAAAAACTTTTGGGCCAGTTGAACTTATTCCAATTTAACCCCAAGAAAGCACAAGTTTGCGCGTTTACTGCTAAACTATCCCCCTTTGTTGTATTCCTCCGTTTTGAGGACACATCCCTGGCTGTCTCAACCAGTATCCCAATACTTGGCGTTAACATATCAAGAGTCGTTCAGTTTCGCTTATTTGAAGGAAAATCTAAATTAGCCTCCGAGATGCTTGGTGTGCTCGGAAAGTCGAAACGGTACTTTAGATCAGCCTATCGCTTCCAACTCTATAAGGCTCAAGTTTGACCTAGCATGGAGTACTGCTCTCACCTCTGTGGGGGGGGGGGGGCTCCCCAGTACCAGTTCCATTTGACCGCATTCAAAGAGAGCTTCCTTTAGGCACTGCATTAGGGTTAGATCTTTGCATCTGCATCTTTTACCACGGGGAGTGTTACGACGAACTGTTCAGTTTAATACCTGCAGCTGAATATTGCCATCACACGTCACGCCAGAGCAGTACCATCCACAAACGTGCGATTCTCAGGACACTATCTGCTGCGCGCTGGCACTATGTGAAACCAGTTACCATCCGAAGTATTTCCGAACCCAATAAGACTTCAAGAAAAGAGCATATTCCTCTCCTCAAAGGCCGACAACGCATTCTTGCTACCTCTGTTTAGTAGTAGTATTTATAGTTAGTGGGTGAAGGTGATCTGTTGCTGGTGACGTGAACCGCCTGCTCGTCTGTCTTCATATGCCATTTGCTGTATTGACTAGCTGTGCAGGAATTATGAAAATAAGGATAAAGATTTGCCATTGACATATCCTCCTGTTGGATGTCGTTAAAGGTGACCAGGGGAATAAGTGCGTCTTATGAGCATTATTCCCATCTCTTACGATGCGAGTGTGGTGTTGCTGTACATCGGGCTTACAAAGGGGCCCTGACGCACCTTAAGACCCTGAATATCCGTAAGATAGTGGGTATACTAACATATGAAACTTTTTGTGCTTTCACTCTATTTAGACGAACAAGTGACCAGCCATTTTAATTTCAAAATGGAAAGTCACTCAGTGTTTTGATTATTAAAAAAATTGCTAGGCAGCAAATATCTAGTAATAGGCATTCATTCATGAAATAGTAGCTAATAGCAATTATCGGCCACCATCTCAACGTTATACACAACTAGCGACTGGCCATTCTGACGGACAACTAATAAAGTATATTATAAAATTGTTACAATATTTGTTTAAATTACGTAGGTGACAGGCGATAGCTTGGAAGAGTCTGAATAGTCGAGTAGAGTAGATTATTACAAACTGTCAATTTTTTGTCTTAGGTTTTCGCGACTATTACACATAGTAATTAAACAAGTTTAAACGGTTTAAAGTTGTTTAATTACTATGTCAATTTTTTTTTCATGTGCAACTTGGATTTTGAATTTTTACCCTTATTTTACCAATGAAGGTTGGAAGATGATATGACTTTTATTTTATTTTCTGTTACACAGATATAACCTAAGCGAGTCAAATGTGAATGATGACAATTTTGACAAGTTGGACCGTAACGCGATCCCGGACGTGTATCTTGTGAAGAAATACTACGGGGAGAGGTCGGTAAGGCGCCGCGCCAGGGCTTGGAAACTGAGGCATATGGCTGAGGAGCTGCATGAAGGCCTCAGCTCTACTAATGAGTAAGATCACTACTACTTTTTTTAAACAATTATAGCTTCTCTACAATACAAATATATATTAGCTTAATCGAATAAACTACATTTTGTCTCATATTAAAAACAGAGTTAACTATTATCATTGGCCCCAGCCAAAATTACTTGGACGATTACTTCAGAATAGACAATAGTTATTTGGTTGCAAAATTGTTATTTGGCGCAAGTACTTGTATTGACACCCGAGGAAGCGCAGGATTTTAGGATTGTACCGCGAGCAAAGCGAGCGAATCAAAATATGAAATCGTGAGCGAACTGAAGGTTTCAAAGGTGCGAGACGCTAAATAACTTTGCTGCCAAGCGCAACACACAATTTCTCACCTCACTCCAAAGAGGAACAATATATATTATGCTCAAGCTGGCGGTGGGGATCGAACCAGGGACCTGCGGCACGGCAGTCCATAGCTATTACCACTCGGCCATAATTGCACAAACAAACAAATGTAGCTCTAACCCCCTAACTCTCCATTCTAGGGATTACAACGAGTTCCTTGACGACCTCGAGGAAGATCCAGCATTCAGGCAGAACATCAACATATTCAAGGATTCCAGTAAAATCCCAATCACCACGGATGAGATCGACCCATCACTTCCTACCATCACTCTGGCCGAGATGTTGGATGATTTGAATATAGAAGACGTTGAGATGAGTGACGTTTAAGAAGGCTTCCGACGGTGCGTGATGTAGACTTTTACTACATATTAATAAATAGTTGCTCATCAGGTTCGTAGAGGCACGGGCCCTGGGAAACCTATTACAAAGTCCCCAATTATCTGTTCAGTGTGCAGGAAACTGAGTAATTTTGATATTTTTATGATAACGCGGATTACATTACAAAATTATAACGACGGAAAAATTATAGTACAACGTAAGTTAAACTATAGGTGTCGCTCTATCCCCATACGATGGTTAAGACGCTGTCAAATGCTGTAATTTGGTCACTATCGGACTGCGTAGGAGGAGAAGTAGGTAAAATCCGAAAATAAGCTTAATAACACAAAACTAGTAACTAGTAATTTCAATTAAAAAAAACTAGTAAAGTAAATCGGAAATATAGCTTTACTTGTCCCTCTTGATAAATTTGCTATTTTTTTAAGGTATAGGTTCATACGCATTCATACGTAAATAAATAAGATATATAAGTTACAAGCGTAATTTAGAGTAAACTTTGTAATTCTATTCTAGAGAGAAAATTTTATGGAACCGTGTTTCGGACTTTTCTTGGCCTTAGATAATATGATCAAGAATAACATATAATTTTCTTAGTACTACTAAGTAAAAACATTTTGCTAAAAATCTGTTCAAGTAAAGCTACCTGGCACTTGTCAGCGTTTTAAGAACGAGAGGACAAATTAGAGTTTTGGGTTATCTCATGTTGGCTTATCGGTCAGGGGATACCTATAGGGGTGTAAGGCGCGGGTTCGTATCCCGCACATCACTATATTTTTTTCTCACGTTGTAATTTTGTAATAAACATAGTAATTCCCACTACTTCTCTCTCTGATTTGGAAGCGTTTCGAAGGGGCGTATATGAAAGCGAGTCCGAATCCGATTAAAAAATTGTTTCATATCCGTGAGAATTGGAATATCTGTCCTATATGATTCAAATTGTGATTTTTTATTAGCAACGCCCTCTTCAACTGTTCAGTTAATTGGTGACAAATATCTATTTTGTTTATTAAATCATAATAAAATTATTGTTGTATGATGAGTTGTTAATTATTATTGGACCTTTTTTTTTTTTTTTTTTTTAACGTGTGAAAAATGCATTTACGCATTCCCGTCCACCCCGGGGAAGGTGGCCGGGATATGTCGGACTCGACACCAACTACTCCCACAGCAGCAAGTGCCCCTACCGACTAAATAACACACGGTGTTCCATCTCTACCGCTTCTCGGCGGGATCGCAGGGTCGCTTTAGCACTCAACCACGAACCCGCCACGGTTGTCCGTTGCCGGACCCCTCCTGGGTATCTACCCCTCACGACGCACCAGAACACATGGCACGTCGTTATCACCCGGAGACCAAGCCCGCTAATGGGCGTCAGACGACCCCGCTTCCGACGCCCTAGGTCCCCCTGCGACGGGTCAGATGAGTAGCCCCGTCGCCTGCTACTTCGGCCGCAGAGGATAGGGAGAGCGGCGCCTCGCTATACCAACACTCCTCCTCCCCTGCGGCCCCTCCGCGTCCGCCATCAAACGGTGGCGGCCCCGCCGTGGCCACGGAAGGTAGGGAGAGCGGCGCACCGTGATACCGGCACTCCTCTCCCGCCGTGGCCCCTCACCGTCAGCTGTGGTGTCGCCCATACAACACCACAGCCCGCCTCAGATGCGGTGCTGCCCATACAGCACCGCAGCCTACCCGTTGCCGCTCCAGTCTGGACTTAGAAGCAAAGCCCAGTGGAGCGGCCCCTCTGGGGCCGGCGGACTGCCCAAGCCAGCACGGCCCCTGGTTCCTCTTCGCTTCACCGTGGGTGACGAAGCCACGGCTACTAAGCCCCACCGCCACGACAAGGCGGGAACCCTTCGGGGGGAATTATTATTGGACCTGCTTCAAGGGCGCATAATATTAAGTAAGGTTTTCGGGATAGTAAAGCTGTATTATTTCTGCTGTAGCCTATCACCTTAAATACACTATGACTTGACTTGACCCGCCTGGCTAGCTTCCACCCTCAAGTAGAAAATCTGTCACCAAATACCTAACGGTGTATTCCGGCAGCATTCCTTGAGTGCCAGTGAAATTACAGGCACATGAGACTTAACAACTACGTCTCAAGGTGACGGGCGCAGTGCAATTCGTCACTTGTGATGTAGCATCTGTTCTAGGCAGAGGTTAGTCCGCTTAACATCAGGTGGGCCTCGAGCTTGTTCCATTACAATATATATTTTTTTATTTTATTAAGAATAATATCTTTCCTATGAAAGAGGTCTAAATTCAAATATATATTTAAAAAAGTTCAAAATACAGAGGGTAAATTTTGAATGAGAGGTAAAGGATACTCAAGCTTCTATGATACAAAAAAAATAAATGAATGGGTTGTTATTGCCGTTTTAGTGTAGGTCCTATTTCGGCATATTTTTTTTTATTGCTTGACAGTTTAGCCTTTGACCACTATCTCACCTGATGGTAAGTGATGATGTGGTCGAAGATGTTGTTCTGGCTAACCTAGAATTGCTGTCTTTTAAGGACTGCTGCCGGAAGACACCGTTAGGTGCTTGGCGATAGATTTTCTACTTCAGGGTCGTAGCTAGCCAGGCGGGCATTCGCAAAATGACCTACCACCATGCTATAAAGACTGCCATCCTAAGACGACAACGGGACCGACTGCTTAACGTGCCATCCGAAGCACGGAAGCGCTCAGTAGTAATGTCACTAGCGGCCACCCATCCAAGTCATAACCGCGGCGGACGTTGCTTAACTTTGCTGATCGGTTAAGAACAGCTAAGCAAACTTCGTTACGAGCGGCTTCAAACAATATTATGTATATAGATACTCTCGATCTCATATATATGTGGAATAATCGATGACAGTTAATGATTACACATGTATCAAAACTGTATTTCTCTAAAATATTATTTATCAATTAATATAAAATTATTTTCTGAAAAAAAAATTGCTTGACACGGCCACTACCAAAGTGTTTAATTAGCAATTATTACAAAAATCTTAACGTTGACAAAATACTAGAAGAAATGAGAAATGCAATAATTCATTCATCACCCAATTCAATAATATAATTCCTCTCGTAATACTTTTTATATCTCTATAGATAAAACTGTAAGATTGAGAAATAAAACGATAAACAGAGATACCTAATCCTTATCTATTGAAACATGCGCGCTATTCAGAAGAATATTCAGAAGAATTCTATTTCTGAAGTCAATGCTCAATGTATACGTCATTGATAGCAATATAATGTAATGATGTCGTTTTCTTGTGAGACCCAATGCTTCATCTTATTAGCTGAATGTGTCATCAGCGCGATTTAGGGCGTCCGCACATATGCGCGGGAGCCACGTGCGGACAAACTCTATGTTCTAAGGGCACCAAGTAGGGAAACGAATGGTGCCCTAACGTCTGCTGTGGTTAGGCGGGTAAGGTCCACTTTCGCTGGTCACTAGCTTACAGTGAGCTGTTCCCCGTGCGGGTTCCGCTCCGCAGTGAGTACGACCTAAGTACCTTTTCAATAATATCGACTAACTATACGAGTACAGTACAGTAAAAAAAAAAATGGAACCGACTTCAACTCTCAAATGTGTGTAATAACTTGTTGAAGTCGTTACCATGATGGTTCAAAAGTACCTATTATCACATGGTACTGACTTCGACAAGTTATTTCACACATTTGAGTGTAGAAGTCGGTTCCATATTTGGTTTAAAGAAAATCACCTTTTTAGTGACCCTTGCTACTTATAGAATCGATTGTCATTCACTGTCAATTACTATATCATCAAGATAGGAAAACATTTTTCAGTTTGATTTTCAGATTTTTGTTTTTCAGATTGTAACTCAAAAACGGCTTGACCGATTTTAATGTAATTTTAGAACCACACGGCAAGCATCAGCTTTCAAATAAAAAAATAATCATCAAAATCGGTTCACCCAGTCATAACTTCTGAGGTAACAAATATAAAAAAAGTGTATAGAGACCAATTGAGTACCTCCTCTTTTTTGTGAAGTCGCTCAAAAATGCGGACTCAAGTGTTATATTTTGAACCGAGCGGATCGAGGTACGTAGCATGTGAGGTAGTATATCATCAGCTTATTGTCTAAATTGCATTCAAACATGAAAAAAACTGTAGTTATGTCAAGTAATAAATATATTTTATTTCTTTCTTCTTCTTTCTTATCACTAATACAAAAATTTGAGAAATTCTTTACAGATGTTAATCTTCTGGAATCAAGGTATCCCTTGCCTGGATTCCAGGTCACTGAGGTATAGAGGGTAATAAAACTGTAGATAATAATACCTAAACAAGCCGTTGATATATGCCTGGACGCCTGGACACATATTCAAAAGGATTTTAAGGAGACCTACGTAATGTTGTCTTAGGTTTTCGCGATTATTACACATAGTAATTAAACAACTTTAAACGGTTTAATCAGTGACCCCGTGACCACGATCACTGCAAAGTGTTTGAAACGTAGGGAGACCTAAGTAGACGTAAGGACGCGGGTTCGAATCCCGCACATGACTTAATTTTTTCCTCTCGTATATTTGTAATGAGACCTAAGTACTTTAGCGGAAAAAAGAAATTCAAGAAAAATGGTCTGACATTTGGAATAGGACAAAAATGATTAAAGGTATTTTAGTAGACATTGTGGTAACATTCACCCCGATATATCAGATAAGCCATGGTTTTTTAAATTAAAAAAAGCTAATAAAATGGCTGCTTCTACAGTAATTAAATCGCGTCTGGGACATGTTTGCTCTCCAAAATTACAGCAGAGACCATTCCCATTGCGAATGTGGTCTGGGTGATGAATGAATGAATGAATGAAATATTTATTTGCTAAAGTTTTAGGTACAATATTGCAGAGTTGTTATAGCATTAAAATACAGTTCCAACAAAACTTTACCTAAACGGTGTGCAAATGTTTTGTTACAAAATACAAAACAAAATAATAAAATAATAAATTAAAAAGATCGAAGTCATTCCCTAATTATGATTAATATTAGGTCCTTACATATGAAATTGGCGTTTTTCGTACTGGCCACTTTAATCACGAATTTCTCCTCTTTGGTAAGGAATTCCAAATTCAAATTTGTACAGCTATAGACTCATGTATTTGTGCTTCGATGATCGTCATTCATTTGTTTTTTTTCTTCTGTTTTTTTCTGTTTGCGTCACTCATTTTACAAAATGGAAAACCTTAAATATCGCATTATTTACGAGTACGAGTTCCGCCGTGGCACTAGTGCTGCGGAAACAACTCGAAGGGTGAATGATGTGTATGGCGGTCGTGTTGCAAAAGAAAACACAGTTCGTTTTTGGTTCCAACGTTTTCGTTCTGCAAATTTCGACCTGCAGAACAAGCCCCGTGGACGGCCTGAGACTCAAGTTGATAATGAAGAGTTGAAGGCTATTGTGGAAGCGGATCCATCGCAAACCACGTCCGAGTTAGCTGCAGGCTGCGATGTTAGTGATAAAACTGTTTTAATTCACTTGAAGCAAATTGGGAAGATTAAAAAGCTTGAAAGGTGGGTACCTCACGAATTGACTGAAACAAACCGGCAAACGCGCGTCGACTGCTGCGTTACATTACTAAACCGGCACAATAATGAAGGTATTTTAAACCGAATCATTACCTGTGATGAAAAATGGGTTCTTTACGATAATCGGAAGTGCTCAGCGCAATGGTTAGATCCTGGCCAGCCAGCCAAATCCTGCCCCAAGCGAAAATTAACCCCAAAAAAGTTACTTGTAAGCGTTTGGTGGACTAGTGCCGGTATTGTTCATTACAGTTTTTTCAAATCTGGCCAGACTATTACGGCTGATGTCTATTGTCAGGAATTGCAAACCATGATGGAAAAGCTAGCGGCTAAACAACCTAGGCTGGTCAATCGCTCCACGCCACTGCTGCTTCACGACAACGCTAGACCACACACTGCGCTACAGACGGCTACTAAATTAGAAGAGCTTCAATTGGAAAGTCTAAGACATCCTCCGTACTCCCCGGACCTTGCTCCAACAGATTACCATTTTTTTCGAAATTTGGATAACTTCTTGCAAGGGAAAAAATTCAACTCCGATGGGGCAGTCCAAATCGCCTTCAAAGATTTTATTGATTCCCGTCCGACTGGTTTTTTTAGTAAAGGGATCAATGAACTACCTATGAGATGGCAAAAGTGCATAGAAAATAATGGTTCATACTTTGATTAATTAAATATATTATATTAAAAAATATTCGACTTTTTGTTCCTCCCATACAAAACGCCAATTTCATATGTAAGGACCTAATATATATACTTAAGATGTCATGTTAAATTTATGTCAAGTAATTAATAGTCCCATTTGATACTTATTTTAGTTGTTTATCTTCTAAGAAGTCCTTGATCGAGTAGTAACATTTTTGTAATAATAAGTCAAATAACATTTTTTTAAAAAGATTTATAGTAGCTCCCTTTATGTTGTCAGGTAAAGCATTATACACTCGAATTGCCATACAATTAGCATTTCGTTTGGTCAGCTGTAATCGTTGAATTGGCGTGAATAACTTATGAGGATATCTACTCGGACAAGCTCTTTTTATTACATTGCTTTGCTTTTCAAATAAATATGGTTTTTTTTTTTTACAAAAACACTTATTTCGTAAATGTACAATGAAGGCACAGGAAGAATATTAAGTTCTTTAAACAGTGGTTCACAGCTATCCCTATAATCGGCCCCACATAGACATCGTATGCATTTCTTTTGCGCAATGAACACCCTGTCAACCTCAACGGAGAAACCCCACAGTATAATACCATGTCTTAAACTTGACGACACATAGCCATGATATGCGGTTAAGGCTGCTTCCTTGGTTGTTATTTGTCGGAGAAAGAAGTGTGATGGAACCTTAGATCATATTTTCTCGTACAATCGTCACGTCTATGTGCGCGGGTTGCGCGTCCCGTACTCAAGTCAGCTCAGCGACAGCTCAGAATCGGTGGCGGGGTGAGGACGACTGGTTTTGGTGGGGGGAGCGGAGTGTCCATTCTCTACGTAGTATTATTATATGTTCTATGACGAGAGCAAAAATTAAAGTTATGAGTCATAATGTCATTTCAACCCAGTCTGTCAGAGCATACCCCGGCTATATGGGTGGATGGACGTGGACACCGACTATATTTTTGCTTGATTCACTTAACTATAATTATTATACCGGGCATTATTCATTATAAACCGTACACTGGCCACCGTACACTGCCACTCTGACACTGGCAGAAAAACTCCAAGCAGCGTTTAAAAGCCATCTAAAGAAGGAGAAGTCAGGATCACCAAACAACACGTCTGCACCACACGAGTAAGTATCTATATTTGTTCAGTGACGAGAGGCAGCAAATGCTGAAATTCCATCACTATCGGACTGGGTAAGAGTGAAAGAGAGGCAGCGATTATGAAATTGTGATCAGTTTTGGTGAAAAGCCAAAGAAAGCTTAACTTGTAACTTAAATCGCAACTATGAATAAGCATACATTAATTAAAAACCCGACTACAATTTTTTTTTATTATTGTTAAGCGTTTTATCGTTTCTTTGAAATTAAAACTGCAAGTTTTATATATATTTTTGGGATCGTCTTTTAAAGCCCTACATTTTGATATCCCACCCGATGGGTAAAGTAATTTTTTTTTCTTACAATATGGTGTCTAAAAACCACTAGTTTTTATTATTACTCTTTGTATGTACCTAGTGTCACTCGCTCTATCAAGACAAATCTAATGATATCTCATACATTCATTTCGGTTAAGCTGCTTAGAAGTTATGGTGAAATAAAGAAAATCACAAACATACATACATACATGAACCCTGAAAACATAACACTAATTTTTTGGGCAGTCGTGTAATTAACTTCCTTGATTGAATTGTCCTTGATAAGTTTTTGTCATTTTATTGTTATATTTTAGACACATAAATAACATGAATAATTAAGGTATTTTCGTCATAAGCGTACTTAAGCAATTTTATTTTACCAAAATATATTTATTAAAACTTGTGTTGTGGAATTTCCTTGGACGTAGCATATGACCAAGATTGACATAATATGTATAATTTTCTTACTGCAAAATATATTTAGTCTGTAACTAAATATATTTTAATAACAACCTATTCAAGTAAAGCAATTAAGCACTTGTCAGTGCCTTAATACTGAAATGCTGTGGGGAGCTGCTGCTGAGATAGAGACAATCTTTATCCTACGAAAGCGTGCAATTCGAGCCATATATGAAATGGATCCTCGGCCATAACTTAGGGATCTATTTAAAGAAATTGATATTTTAACTTTACCAAGTCTGTATATATTTGAAAATATTATGTATTTTCGTAAAAAAAATTGTAAATTTAAATTCAACAGTGACATCACGATTACAACACTAGGAATAAAGATAAAATAGCGGTGCCAGTTAGCGGTGTTTTATAATAAAGTTCCCAAACATATTACAACGCTCACAGAAGGGAAATTCAAGATGCACGTGAAAAACATATGGATTAAGAAATCCTACTACACAGTTTGTGATTACAAATGCCTGGACAATTCTGCCTCTGCCTACGCTCTGCCTCTACGTAATTTAAACAAATATTGTAATAACTCTATTATATAGTAAGTTTTTTTTTATGTTATTGTGACGGAACAAGCCCGAGGCCCACCGGATGTTAAGTGGACTAACCTCTGCCTATAACAGACGCATTTCGTCAACGACGAATTACACTGTGCCCGTCACACTGAGACGTCCAGTTGTTAGGTCTCATTAGCCTGTAATTTTTCTGGCTCTCAAGGACTCCTGCCGGAACACACTGTTAGGTGCTTGGCGACAGATTTTCTACTTGAGGGTGGTCGCTAGCCAGGCGGGCATTCACAAAATGTCCTTCCAACATGCGGTGAAGCTCAAGCTCTGGGCGGGATTCGAACCATGGACCTGCTGCACGGCGGTCCATAGCCAATGCCACTGAGCCATCACTGCTTCAATGTTACACATTGTTAAAAGAATAGTTATCTTTTTTAAAGACGTTTAAAAGAATTGCCCCGAAGTTCTTGCCCGTTCTTCTTGCAGTGGCTCTATACAATTTTTTTGCTGAATCCACATTCACAGAAGATTCTACATACAGTACATGTAGAATATTTCAATACTAAAATTTGTAATTGACCTTTATAAGAGCGTCGTTAACGCCTAAATTGAATAAAAGATTTTGACTTGACTTTGAAAAAATATTTTAAGACTCCCAATGTCATCAACCAATGACGAGCAGTTCCTTATTTTGCGTTAGTAAGTATATTACATAGCTTGTTTTCGTGAACAAACTATAGGACTTAATAGGCTTTGTATCCACGAGCGATGTGCGAGGAAGGTGAGCAGTGCAAGAGGAAAAAATCCGGCCAAGTGCGAGTCGGACTCGCGCACTGAGGGTTGTACATGGGTACATGTAAATATTAGTGGGTGGATTTCTCAAATGTTGTTTGCAAGGAAATTCCGTGTCCTATGACTTCTAACTTGTTTATTAGTGACGCATTGCTTCAATACATGTGTTTATATGAATAAATTTAAATTTTGTACAATAAACTAATAAAAAATACATTTATAATAACTCCAAAGCCTAAATCAGATTAAAAATGTATATAATAAAAAATAAAAACAAGCACAATCTCACGTGTCCACGCCCCCTATGCAGATTCAAAATGAAAATTTGTGATGTTGTTCTTCTCTATTCTAATGATACGATGGTTATTTCAGAAGATCATATGTCCAATATATTAAATTAAACTTAATGAATGATGATTTAGAGTTAAAAATTAAAATAAAACACAATATTTGCCGTCTCTAAAATCCGTTCGCGCGGAAATTCCGCAATACGTCACAACGTGTTTAATCAAGTTCGAATGAAAAAACTACTAAAAACAGTATTTATTTTAACAAATGGCAATATTCTAAGCCCATAGACAGCCGCCATATTTTATATTTGACAGCAGTTTAGCCGGAAAACTGACCAAAACGGCATAAAGTAACTTTGTATATACTGAAATAGAGACCAAACTTGACATCCCTAGGTGTTATTAGATTTTTTTGATGACGTCACGGTTAGTAATGTCCGTATATAACAGATGGCACTAAAATAAAAAAAATAAAAAACAGTGCTGCCATCTATTTTTCATAAATGCTCATCCCAGTTACGTATGATTGATATTTGTACCTTAATTTATTTAAATATAGATATATCTATAAGTTTTTTATAGATATACTATATATTTAATGTCTAATATTAACCTGTTATCCTATACATTGCTTTCAAGGAACGTGTGAAGATCATTAACTCTTTTAAATATGGACCAAATCACCACTGCTTCCTGCCACGGGTTGAAACATATAGTATCAAAAGTAAAAGCAGTATTAAGATCCAGCCAAAAACCTACAATGAGCTTGATAACTAAATATAAAAGTCTATAAGTTTATGTATGTTTTATTATCCTAATTATCTACTTGCAACTATACTTAACAAAAAAATATCTTTCCACCTCATTGTAAAAATATCGTATATGACACCAAAACAACGTCCCTATATGATCACAGCTACCATAAAAATAATGCACTATTCACAGCTAACTTTAAACTAAATAAATTTAAATTCCTGGCACAGAAAGTAAACAAATCGGCAAGATGCAAAATCAAATAGGAATTGGCTATAGGAATTAGGGATGCTCGCCATCGATTCAAATCGATAATATAATTACATCAATAATGCACGAGACTAAAATTTCGTGAATTAATTATTTCGATTTAAATTGAATTATTCTTATTTCTTAATAGAAGCTTAAAGTAAAACAAGCCGGGCAACCAAAAATTTGCTGATAAGCCTTTTCCTTTTTTGAATCCAAGGTAGAATAACATTTAAATTTAGTTTGTGGGGACATTGGTGGGCTCTTCTGGGCTTATCACCTCGAAGTTGTACCTCTCAATACATAAATTAAACATACTACACCAGTTACAGTTAGTAAACTCGATTTCCCATCGGTGAGTATTTTGATTTCTATCCGTTGTAAGTTTTACCTTTAATATTAATCATATGAGTCTATCATGTATCGTGATATTTTTTCTTTACTTTTATTATATTCGTATTTCTACGAGTATATTAGTCGCACCTCTATTGTCTCTTTATTTGAAATCACGTCAGATTTGTGTTTTTTGCCATAAAGTAAATTTTGTATATTTTTGTACAGCGGATTTTAATAAATATCTTCGTTTAGTAGCAGTACGATGTATATGTACCACCCCACACGCTAGGATATGAGAATTATTTGTTGGGTCTCTTCTTCTGTATCAACGGATAAAAAGTTTAATTCTGTAAACTCCGCCAATCCCACACATCCAATTCAATTCCTCGTTGCTAAGTAATTACTCGTTTTTAGTACTAAACACATCACAATCAGTAGTAGCACTGGCAGGACTTTCTCCACTTGAAAGTGAGCAATTAATTGAAAGCTCAATGCCAGCAAAAAATTACATCAATGAGGATCGTACTCAAAGTAAGTATTAGGTCCTTACATATGAAATTGGCGTTTTGTATGGGAGGAACAAAAAGTCGAATATTTTTTAATATAATATATTTAATTAATCAAAGTATGAACCATTATTTTCTATGCACTTTTGCCATCTCATAGGTAGTTCATTGATCCCTTTACTAAAAAAACCAGTCGGACGGGAATCAATAAAATCTTTGAAGGCGATTTGGACTGCCCCATCGGAGTTGAATTTTTTCCCTTGCAAGAAGTTATCCAAATTTCGAAAAAAATGGTAATCTGTTAGAGCAAGGTCCGGGGAGTACGGAGGATGTCTTAGACTTTCCCATTGAAGCTCTTCTAATTTAGTAGCCGTCTGTAGCGCAGTGTGTGGTCTAGCGTTGTCGTGAAGCAGCAGTGGCGTGGAGCGATTGACCAGCCTAGGTTGTTTAGCCGCTAGCTTTTCCATCATGGTTTGCAATTCCTGACAATAGACATCAGCCGTAATAGTCTGGCCAGATTTGAAAAAACTGTAATGAACAATACCGGCACTAGTCCACCAAACGCTTACAAGTAACTTTTTTGGGGTTAATTTTCGCTTGGGGCAGGATTTGGCTGGCTGGCCAGGATCTAACCATTGCGCTGAGCGCTTCCGATTTTCGTAAAGAACCCATTTTTCATCACAGGTAATGATTCGGTTTAAAATACCTTCATTATTGTGCCGGTTTAGTAATGTAACGCAGCAGTCGACGCGCGTTTGCCGGTTTGTTTCAGTCAATTCGTGAGGTACCCACCTTTCAAGCTTTTTAATCTTCCCAATTTGCTTCAAGTGAATTAAAACAGTTTTATCACTAACATCGCAGCCTGCAGCTAACTCGGACGTGGTTTGCGATGGATCCGCTTCCACAATAGCCTTCAACTCTTCATTATCAACTTGAGTCTCAGGCCGTCCACGGGGCTTGTTCTGCAGGTCGAAATTTCCAGAACAAAAACGTTGGAACCAAAAACGAACTGTGTTTTCTTTTGCAACACGACCGCCATACATATCATTCACCCTTCGAGTTGTTTCCGCAGCACTAGTGCCACGGCGGAACTCGTACTCGTAAATAATGCGATATTTAAGGTTTTCCATTTTGTAAAATGAGTGACGCAAACAGAAAAAAACAGAAGAAAAAAAACAAATGAATGACGATCATCGAAGCACAAATACATGAGTCTATAGCTGTACAAATTTGAATTTGGAATTCCTTACCAAAGAGGAGAAATTCGTGATTAAAGTGGCCAGTACGAAAAACGCCAATTTCATATGTAAGGACCTAATATATGTATTTGGTTCTATCAATACGATCACATTTACTTGCAGCTCGCTCGCAGAATAAATAACGTAATACCATATGTTTACTTGTCATTTTATTTTACCGGAAAAAGGCACAGCACAATACCAGCCGGGAAGTAGTCATGAACCATCTATTCACTCCATTTCATTTCAAAAAGAGAACCCAAGAGTTTTGGTAGCATTGACATACGTGTCTGGTTACATAGCTCGTAAAGCTAAAAATATTTTTTTTTAAGATTGCACTAAATGTGAAAATTTTTCTTTGGGAAATTCTGATTATATACGGAGGAGAGTATACACAAGGATGGCTATGCACACCCAGCGATAAAATAACAAATGTTGTATCAAATATACAGGATATCGTTTATCATATAAAAAATGATTGATATCAAAATCATGTGAAAATGTACATAAAAACCCTTTGTTTAATATTAATTCATTTTAATGATATCGGGTGCAATGAACATAATAGGAAATTACAAATATTTCTTTTAGACTTCTGTAAACGATTTCTCTCGCATAATTATTGCAAAGACGTAAATAAAATATTAAATGGCAAGCGACCATTAGAAGTAAATGATGATAATGTTAAAACGAGAGCAATGAAAATATTTAAAAGATCACATAAAAAGAAAAATTGAAAGAGCGCATGTTCCCTCATAGAACTTAAACGATTCTGCTACTGATTTGTTCGAATTTAGCATTCGATCACTAAATAAGTGATTCCAACCCTAATTATGACATGGGAAATGTCTGACACCTGTTCTTTTTTTTTTATTAAGGTATTGGCCTATGTCTTATTTAAGTTAATGCAATTGCCATATGTATTAACTAATTTCTCCATATTGTATAACAACGCCATCTGTTATTTAACGAAATCCCTAAATTTGAGTGCTATGCTACAAAATATAAAATACGTTAGAGCAATGACTTTGTGTGTATGTCAGATATCTGTTTTATTTGTTTGCATTACATGCTGTCATTATTTCACATAATTATTTATGAGATTGTATGGTCTGCAAAACGGTCGCTCCGTCACGTGGCACAAGTTGTGATTCAATTACGAACGACTGTTTTAGAAGGTAATATTCCTGTTTAAAGTTGTTTTTGCGAGCTATATGTTAGATGTTTTATTTAGTAATTATGTAATATGAGTAGAATATTCAAATTTGCATTAATTTAGGAGTAATTTTCATTTGATGCCGGACCTGTAGACATACGTCACTTCCAATACGTAACGTATTGTATAAGGGATCGCAAAACGTGATGTAATGGAATTCATAGGCAGTGTGTACATTTACAGGCTAATATTTCGCATTCATTCAACTTGATACAGTCCAACTGTTTTCTTTAATTGACAACAAATTTGCATACCGTCTGTCGTTTTTGTTCTCGTATATGCTGAATATTTTAATATTAAAAGAATGATTTATAGTAGAAATGTTTAATTCTGTTCAACTGCTAAACCAATCCTGATGCAATTTGGTACAATAGCAGGAACGATTTTTTTAAAAAGAGTGATTAGTTTGATATGGTACTACAAAATATGGTAAAATGCATGGTTTGCAAGAATTGGCTGTTATTTTCGTATAGTGGAAGTACCTTTTTTGACTACATTTGTCCCATTTGTTTTTGTTTAGAAGATTAAGTGATTCCCACTGATGACTATTTTTTTTTTTGTTGCCTTGGTGTGAAATCTTATTCATAGTTTTTAAGTTTCAATAGTCAAGTAGAATTTATATATGACTGAACTATCCCGTGTCACTATATTTAATTGTTGGTACTACCTCAAGATACCATAGTAGGTATGATACTCGTAATGTTTAGAGATTTAAGAGAAGTGTTTCATTTTAATGTTGTAAACTAAGCTTAATAGTTCCTATACGTCACATCTTATTCCATTAACGTGACGTGTCCTACTTTGGCTGTGCTATTTAAACTGATTAATTCTATATAATTCTAGGTAAATATGCGACTCTAGGTAAAATAAAAAAGGATTTTTAGGCACCTGTTTGATTTTTTATATAAATTATATCATTATGGGTCGTACAAACCGCATCAAAGACGTTGGTGTAAAGTACTAAGTACCAAAAAGTGACGTAATGTTGTTTAGTGGTCCAAATCACATTTATTTAAGTAGTTTAGATTAATGTGATACCTCTATCATGAGACTGATTAAAATAAACGTTCAAATAATAAATGCTGTTATCAATACCACAGGCTAGATTTATTTTATAGTAAAGTTTATTTGGTGACGTAATGGAACTCCTCATGGACTGAGTACACATTTAGCTTCAATTAACGTGAAAACTATTAAATATTCACAGTAAAAAGTAGCATCTTCCTCAAATCACATTATTAATAAATCAAATAAAACATACATATGCTTAAAATACATACTTTTAAAATAGTGGAATTCCATTACATAACGAACAACTTTCTAGAAATCCACCCTAGTATACTATATTTAAAAGTTATGGTATTTTTATTGGTAAAAGAAATCCGTAACATTTTAAAATTATTAAAAATATTTTTACTACATGTATGATGATGTAACCACCTAAAAATTTATGCTTTTCGCAATTTTTTCTTTATCTGTGCTATACGTTGCTTCGTTACAAATTTCGAGATTCTGAGTTCACGGCAAGTACCCTGTATTTGATTCCCTTGCTAGTTTCGAATTTCGCGGCATAAATGGCTGTCTTTTTGCGTGGGCTTTTTTTCTATATTTTTTCTAGCTCCAAGGGGATATAGATTTGAGTATTTGATATGAATTTCGGCTTGGTACCTCCACGCGTTCCTGAGAAAAAGAGTCTTGACAAACAGACTGACAATAAATTGATGGTATAAGGGTTCCGTTTTTGTCTTTTGAGGTAAGGTAAGGATCGGTGCGCTCAGCGAGGCTAAGAAAATGAAATGATTCTGTTGGTGATTTTTTCCTGTTACACCGCTCAGCTCATCTGATCCCGTACATCTCTGGTGGTTACGTAGCCTTTTGGAACATAATGATCGGTGTATACGTACGAATTCTTATTACAGTATGAAGATATTACGAATGCACAACTCTAGTATTCGTTTTAGTTATTAACATTTTTTATCCTTGTACCTTACTTAGTAAACCTACGTGTACTTACCAGTTTTTAAACGGCCGTTATATTGCTACTTTGATTTAATAAGCCTGCAAAAAATAGATATACTTAGTATAGTTTCTATCGATTTAAGATAATATTTAAATTATTTCATTCAGGGCTAATTAATAATTATTTAATTTACTGATATTATACACAGATTGTTGGTGATTGATCATGGATTAATTAACATTCGATGATTTGATAACCGATAGCATGCAAAATTGCGAACAGCGTGAATCAAAAGTGACTAGCACTTCCACAGTACGTGACTTGTTCGTAAATGGACGATTGAAAAGGCGTGTGTTGAGGCTTGATACTGTATATTTATTACATTTTGATTTGGTGTATAGTTATTTATGTTTTTATATCAAATATAAAGCCCGTGCAATCGTTTTGATTGTATTGATCGTGTACATACACATTGCTTTAGTGTGCGTGCTCCTGCAGTCACGCACACTATCCAAGCGTTTATAAGCTAGGGTTCACTCGCATTGGGATTTACGTGAATCAAAGCGATCGAATCAAGCGAATAAGATAACACACCTTGTGTGATAGTGATAAATATTGCATAGTATTCCACTCAGCCCGCATCGTTTTAGTTACAACATATTTATACTGATAGTGGTCAAATATTTGAACGATTTGCGGGGTACCAATTGAAAATTCCGCTATATATAAGTGAAACTTGTGCTGGCGTTCATTGATACAGAAATCAGTGGCAAGATGAGGTGGTTTGTGTTGTTGGTGATGATAAGCTCGAGCTTTGCGAGCCAACTTATTTCAACAGGTAGACAAATTTGTTAATTTGATAATAATTAGATTATTTTACATCTACTGTAATTTTTACTATGATATATACTAATGTATGTTGCTAATTTTATTGCAAATATTCATCATGTATACATATTTTTTTATTACGAAATATCGAGTGGCTACCTATTTGTAGCAATTTAGTTATTTTTTATTGTGAATAAACGAGTAAATGCATCTACTGTTGTTCCTTGAAACATTCAATGAAAAGAATAAATTATTATCATTTAGGAATACTAAGTTCAGGATGTGAGTTTTTCATCATTATAATAAAATTTTAGAACGTATTGAAGATTTGTTCAAAAAATTCGTAAGGAATGAGATGACGCAGGCTGACGACGCATTATTTAAAGAAGTTATAGAAATCCTTCATAAACCTGAGCGTGTGTCCAGGGCAAGGGATTTCTATAGTGAAGCCAGAATGGTAAGTCATAACTCTCATCATATTCTTACCCTTTTCCACTCTTGTGGAGTCGGTACAACATGTCTTCTTCACCCAAGAATGCAAGCCGCAATATTTAGAAGCAGTGATGGCACAGGCGGCAGCAGGTCCATGGTTCGAATCCCGCCGCGGGCTTGACCTTCACCGCATGGTGGAAGGTGGCTAGCTTTTACCCTCAAGTAGAAAATCTGTCGGCAAACACCTAACGGTGTGTTCCGGCAGCAGTCCTTGAGAGCCAGTGAAATTACAGGCACATATTAGACTTAACAGCTGTCTCAAGATGACGGGCGCAGTGCAATTCGTAACTTCTGATGTATTCATAATAACACAAAAAAAAGTCCACCTGGCTAGCTACACCCTCAAGTAGTAGAAGTCTTGTTTGTGAAGCAATAGTTCGACGTTCCTATAATAGTTCTTCGAGCAACGATAAAATGTGGATTATTTATTGTGGACAAAATTTTTCAACATACTTAGGCCAAAGAAGAAACGCTCATCCTCCTCATATGAGGACTACCTTTATTTGCCTAATGATAGCGAAAATAAAATCATTATACGTTTTCTCGTACTTACCTCGAGACTTCTCAGGCAGTAAGTTCTTTATGACTCCTTGAGCTGCATTTCTTATTTCTGGTGGCGACATATGTGATGACATTTTGGAAAATTATTTAGAATAATTAAAAGCGTACAAAAAACAAAATTTGACCAAACATAACAAATTGCCGCGCTTTTTTTTCTCGTAGTGCAAAAAAAGGTTGCCAACCTCCTTTCATTGAAAATCGAGTACAAATAATAATCACACCTCTTTTTTCTAATTAGTTGATTTTGACCTTTTTGAGTTTTTTTTTATGTAAGCAGCTAAAAACAAAAGAACGCTACCAGGGCAGGTATGGATTTTCATACAACATTCCTTCACTTCTACGGAGTGAAGGAATGAAAATCCATATAACTTTCCACGCCGTACATTCATAAGGGAGAAAAATTATGAGAATGAGAAGAGAAATGACTAACTTTATAACATGTTTTTGAACGAGTAATGAGATATTTTATGAGTGATGTGGTATAAAAACTTATTGTTTTAATTTTTGAGTGGTATAAAAACTTATTGTTTTAAGTTTTGAGTCTCGTGCTAAAAGACAATGCCTACTCCGCGGTAACACTGGACCGCGCCGCGCTCCCTTTGAATAGAGTTTTGAATATTTACATCCAGTAAAGTAATAAATAATATGAAATAATAAGTTACAGCCACAAGAGACTTTAACATCAGGTGGTCCTCATGCTCATTCCGTCAAATACACATATTATACTAACACTTTTTTTTTTATTTTTCATCTCAAAATGTTTTTAGGACTAGCCTAAGTCTACCTTAAGAGGTTATTAGCATTTTTCCAATAATCCTGTATATGATATTAATGGATGTTGTGTGCCGAAAATGCAGCAACACATTGACGAGGCGGCGTCATGAAGAAATAATAAAATAGATATAAAAATGGTTTTGTCAGATTAGAATCTAAGCTGCACCGAATTTTCCCCTTTAGACAATCGACTGCATAATATGCCGGAGCGCGTTTGCCGCGGCCTTTGAATCTGTGAGTGAAGGCCAGACAGATGCTCAACTGATCCCGGTCCTGACCACGCTCTGCACAGTCATCGGCATTGAGGGCTTTGATGTCTGCAAGGGAGCTATCGAACTGAATTTGGTAAGTAAACTTTATAAGAGACTGTAAGACTCATCATCTTCTTAGCATTATCCTATTCATCTGGGGTTGGTACAATGTCTTCTGTTGAAATACATCGCCCAACAACGACGCACCGATCGCTTATTCCGCACTTTGGCGTTCATAAAGTCAGTTTGATCGATAGGGCGATCACACTGAACCGATCACTAACATTATCGGGCGTATGCTTTGATGATCAATCGATGTTAGCTCGGACGACTTTGTAAGAAGTAATTGAACGCACCCAAGAGCAATATAAGAACATAATATTTTGTTTTCGATAACAAGGCATAGGTAAAATGACATCATATACCTTCCTGTGGAAGTTAGAAGAGGCGACGAAGAGAAAAATACCCGAAAAGGTGAGGAGCATCAGCGCCTTGTCTGCCAAGCGTGGGAATTATTGGACAGTATGGCTGTTTTATCACTGATAAAACAAATATGTTTAATTGACATAAAGAGCACGAAATTTAAAAAAAATATACAAAATCGTTGGTGTGTGTGTAAAAGCGTCGTTTTGGAATCCTGAGGTCTCGCGTTTGATCCTCAGTTCGGTCACATTTTTAGGTTTTTCCAACATATAAATTTTGAGTCTGTAGTCTGGTACTGCGTCCGTTGGATTGCAATACGCTCGCTCTTAAATATATATGGCACTAAACATTTCGGTGAAACTGGTAGGTATTACACAATAGTACATGTTTTTTGTACCGGACGGTAATTAAAGCCGCATCCTCCGATTTCGCGCAGGTTTTTGGCAGGATAACCGCCCGGAACAAAAAAAATGTGCTGCGATAATTTATTAATGATATCATTAGATTGTCATGTCGTACATTTAGAAATTAGAAGAAATTAGAATTTAGAAATGTTTAGTAAAAAAAATGAGTGCTCCAATAATTTGTTAATGTGATTTTTGCTCAGCACGCAATCTTTCTTGTAGTCTTATTTAGAAATATAGAAGAGTAGCGGCATCATTGCGAGATACTGAAAAAGCACTTCTCAAGATTCGTCAGATGAAGTCTAGTTGTCCGGTTGATGACCGCGCACCGTCTACGACGGTTAAAAAATACAAATGGAGTTCAAATGTTCGACTCGAAAGAGTAAGGTTCCGCTGGTCGAATGAAATAGGCATCCGGCGCGAAATCGGAAGACGCGGGTTCAATTCCCGTTCGGAACCAAAAAACTTGTAGTTCAATAATTTGTAAATGTGATTTTCGTTCAGAACGTGATAGTGCTGTAATACTATTTAGAAAAATTATTATGTTAAATTTTTTTAGAAAAACTTTATGACTGCGCCAGTAATAGACAAAATTCTTTCAGCCTATCATTCATCACATCATCGCCACCACTCCGGAAGCGTCTCCCGGAGCACTTTGCGGGCTTCTGTTGCAGAATTCTCACAACGCAAACGTGTGCCCCTTTACCGATAACCGATTTGAATGGACTGTGGAACTGCCTCCATTGCCTGCAGTCGCCCCTGTAAGTCTGAACCCTTATATTAGAAATAATCCAATGCTCAAATGATCAGGTACATGCATAGCTAAAATTAGGTCATAAGACACAGGTTATTTCAATATCATCTATAACATCCTGAAGCGAGCCTATTGTATATTATATGAGGGCCAGTAATTAACAACATCTTCGACCACACATCATCACTTAACATCAGGCTATATAACGGTCAAAAGCTAGCCTATCAGCTATAAAAAAAAAACCCTTGGATTTCTAACGTCTATCCGTTCTTTTACTGTTTTGTTTTTATGTGATGATTTGAGGAGTAGGACAAGTCGCCCTATTGATCGTAAGCGTCACTTCTGTCCATTACTAATAATATTTAATACTATTTATATTTAATAACCTTCCAACTTCTATTAAAAACATTATTCAAAATTATTTATTTTCTATATTTCCTTATCGCAGCACGTATTTATTAGAAGTATACCTACGCAACTTGATATGTTAAGAAAATGTAGGTATACTGTTTGATGGCAACTGTATTAAGAAAATAGGCTGTTTGCTTAAATTTCATTTAGGTACAGCTCCATGGAAAGTAATCACTTTCTCTGAAACTCCGTGGTTTGAATAGGTAATGATTTCCAGAGCCCGCATGGCATGATAGAGACATCTCAGTAACCACTTCTGTTCTAAACATACTTATACAAATACAAATATCTTTATTGCACAGCGAATACACATTTAAATAATCTTATAAGTAGTACTCTTAGAATATGGTTGTGCAATGGTTGTGGTCTTATCGCATATAAAGATTTCTTCCAGTCAACCTATGTATGGATAGTATCACATTTCAAGTAACATGGTGGTGAAGACAAATAAAAATATTTTTAGATATTAACTTACTAATAAAAAAATTACTTAAAAACAAGTTTTATACATACGTACTCCATTATAATTTATAGATATCCTACACGTTATTTAAGTAATATATTATACTTACCCAGTTCTTGGTTAAAATTTTTCCTTTCGTTGAAATTTTGTAATCTTATACGCTTAGCAAAAACGTCAACTTTTATTTTTAAGCAGATAAGTTAGCCCTTAACCACTATCTCACCTGATGGTAAGTGATGATGTGGTAGAAGATGTTGTTCAGGCTAACCTAGAATTAGTGGCTCTCAAGGACAGCTGCCTGAACACACCGTTAGGTGCTTGGCGTCAGATTTAAATGTTAGAATACATATTTTGTAGATACCAATCGCAGACAACAAGCCACTGACAGTCGCGGTAATGACAGACTTCCACATTGATCCATTATACGAAGCCTTCGGTGTAGCCGATTGCGATGAGCCAACCTGCTGTCGTAAAGGCCAGCGACCAGCAACCACTTATCGCCGCCAACTCGTCGTGGAAGACCCGATAATTGCTCAAAGTATCGTAAACACCAGCGGGATTATAAGCCTGGATTTAGAAAAGGCCCATACATTGCGGCAAATGAGAAGAATGGCTAGAACTAGTTTGGATGTAGAGGGAAGGAATTCTGCGCCCGCTGGGTATTGGGGTGATTTTAGAAACTGTGACACACCTCCGTGGGCCTTCGATGATGCTATCGATAGGATAGCAGAGACGCACAAGGTGAGGGTTCATACTATTGAATATATTAGTACCTGACTCATATTACCAATATGGTTAAAAATAGGTAATATATAGATTTTCCTACCGTTGAGGGCATGCAAAAAGGAGTCTTAGTATTATCTGTTTTGCACTCTTGCCTCATTTAGACTAAAATATTTGACAAAAAGAGACAAATTCTGTCGATTTCATATAGTTATATTTCATAGTATTTTGATTTGTACCGTAAGTGTTCTTGAATAGCGCTTTTATTATCTCTACGTGTAATTTGTATTATTTTAGGGCATCGTGACGGAACACACACGAGGCCCACCTTATAAGCGGTAACCTCTGCCTATAATAGATGCATTCTCCACAAGTGCCGAACTGCAATGCGCTAATCACCTTGAGACATACAGTTGTTAAATCTTATGTGTCTGTAATTTAATAACTACTTACTGGCTCTCAGAGACGGAGCTGCCGGAACACATTGTAAAGTGCTTGCCGAGAGCTTTTCTACTTGAGGGTGGTAGCTAACCAGGCGAGCATTCGCAAAATGCGCTACCACCATGCAGTATGAAGCTTAAGCCGGCCATGATGTCCATAGTAGTAAGAAATCTCATATTATACATGCAAAAGTTTGTGTATGTTTATAACTACTTCACGGCCGAATCGATTTTAAATTAACTAAAAATATAGATAGTTGTGGTCCTAGATTAACACACGATGCTTTTCATAATCTTCACTATCGTTGTCTACTTGGTTACTATTTGGGACGCAACTGGTTGATTAAAAATTTAGAAAATAATTAAAAGGTATCTGTACTGTATCAGCCGAATCGTCCACTGCTGAACACAGCCTCTCCTAATAACGGGGTATTTGCCATAATCCCCATGCCAGTCGCCTGCCAACGGCTTGGCGATCGCAGTGTCAGATGGCAGTTCTTTAGAAGGCGCTGCTGTCCACCTTCCAGTATTTTTCCCTTAGTCGCCTCTTACGACAGCCACGTAATGATATGCGGAGGTGCAATTGTAATCCGGCACCCCACGGTGAAATAAAAGGTATCACTTATACATAATATAAATATATTTTCTAGGATGTCGATGTTGTGTACTACATCGGTGACACAATTGACCATTTCGTATGGGAAACCACCTATGATTTAATCAACGAAGTGAACCGTTACGCCATTGACAAAATGAGGAAGAGTTTTGGCGAAAATGTTCTGATCATCCCTGTCATTGGAAACCACGAATCTCAGCCTACAAATCAGTAAGTTTTATAAACTATTGTACAATATATTACAACGTGCGAAATTCTGCCGCAAAATTTGTAAATATCTCTCATGAAGCTCAATTACTAAATTTTTTTTTTATTCTTGATAGGTTGGCCTTTGACCACTATCTCACATGATGGTAAGTGATAACGTGGTCGAAGATGTTGTCCAGGCTAACCTAGAAGTACTGGCTCTCAAGGACAGCTGCCGGAACACACCGTTAGGTGCTTGGCGACAGATTTTCTACTTGAGGGTGGTAGCTAGCCAGGCGGACATTCGGAAAATGCCCTACCACCATGCAAGTAAATGTAACATTTTATTGAAAAAGTGTAAACAAATAGTGTGTCACCCTTTTTTTGTTAGTGATTATCTAACTTAGAGTCTGTGCGTGAAGAACAGGCTAGAAACTCGTGATTACATTCTGAATTTTGTTCCAATTTTTTTTTTAAACTAGTAATTTAAAAGTAAGCTTGTAACTGATTCCTGTGTTATTATAAAAATACATCTTATTACAAAATCACAAATATACGATAGGAAAAATTTAAGTCATGTGCGGGATTCGAACCCGCGTCCATCCACCCCTTGAGTCGGGGTATGCTCTAACCAATTGAGCTAACATGACATGACGTCATAACTCGAATATTTCCTATCGTTCTTTAACCATCGTATTGGGATGGAGCGACATTTATAGTACCACTTGCGTTGTTCTACAAACAAGACCAATTTTGCAATTGGTTTTATACTTGTAAATGATGACGCAACCGTATAATTTTAATATTTTTAGGTTTGCAATAACGCCTGCTATGCGGATTACATCGTGTTAGCTCAATTGGTTAGAGCATACCCCGGCTCAAGGGGTGGATGGATGCGGGTTCGAATCCCGCACATGACTTAAATTTTTCCTATCGTATATTTGTGATTTTGTAATGTAATCCGCATAGCAGGCATTATTGCAAAACTAACAGTATAAAAAAAAATACATCTTATATTCAAGATGATCTAAATATCTTTATCTTTAATGATAAGATCGTAACATCTCTTACGTATTCAAAAGAAGGTGAAGTGGTTAAATGGCCTATATACCTAAATGATAACAGTTACGCCAAATCGAATATGAATTTCATGCTTCATAGGATGACTCGCAAATGTCTCTGCTTGCCGGTGTATTATATTACTCTATGGGCTAAGGTAATGGGGTATTTGAGGATTGCCTGCAACGAGTATATCATGATTATAAAAATATATAATCATATCCTGAAACATCTACAAGATATTGAAAAAGATTCAACTTTTTTTGACAGTCTTAAAGGATATCTAATTAAAAATGCTACTACTCGTTACAAGACTTCTTTACAGATAAGATTCAGTAGCTAAAAATATTTAATTTCGGTCAATTTTGAACTAATTTTAATTAAGATTATAGTTATTAAGGTTTAGTCCTACCCAGAGTCCAATAAATTCCAGTGTGCCCGCCAGGGTTTCATGTTGTTAGTACATATTAAATTATTTAAGATCTATTGTACACATGAAGATGGAGAAATAAATGATTATGATTATAAAGTAAAAATCCTTCTTGTATACTTCGGTAGTAAACTGTTGAAAATCGTCTTGACCACAGAAATGATATTATAGGCATAAGTTCTCTAACCTTATCAGTTACGCGTCGGCTCGCCTCATTCTGACGTCGGGTAAGGTGGGGTACATTGAAACAAAAAAGTGAAATATATTTAGACATAATTGTTTAATCTAGTATTTTCTGCGATAATTTACAATATCAAAATCAAGTCACTTACTTAGGAATTAAAGTTACTACCACTCCAAAGATCATTTTTTTTACACTGTGCCCCAGGTTTGGGGTACAGTTAAACCTGAAAGGACACAGTGCAAGTAATTTTAGATCACCTTATTAAAAATTAAATAACTTAAAAAATAATAATGGAAATAATTATCTGGAGATATGGTATCGTATTGGAAAAGCTCGGAATACTTTCTACTAAATGATACCGCTGCTTTGCAATAGGCGTACCTAAGTTCCCTACTTGCCCGCTGCTACGCGCTCACCATTTTTCTGTACGAATTCAAAGCGTGGACATTCATTTTCAGTATCATATTTGGTATCAGCTGACTAAAGCATGTTTCACTGTGACCCATGCCGATTAAATCAGCGTATTACTCGGAGCAACGTTAAAAAGAGGTAAATAGTAGAGGTACTGAGCGTGTTTCACTGCGCCCCACGTGTTACTGTGCCTTTGTTTCACTGTTCCCCACGTGTTACTGTGCCTCTCCTTACCCTACTCACGAATATGTCCGAGTTGAAGGGATGTTGATACTGCGTTGTTGTATGGAATTCAATACAATTAATACTAAACAGCTTACATTAATATGGTGTTGAGTCGCAGTACGGGAGCATCAGTCAGAGTGCGCCAATCATGATTATTTATTGAGGATCTCTAAAAAAGCTGCTGCCATTCCCATACAATATAAGATCGAATAGTTACGTAGTTTAGGTGCTAGGTTCTTCTACAAATAGGCAGACTTTAGGCTCAGTGTAAACTACTTAAATTTCAATATACAATAGAACGAGAATGAATAACACTAAGTACGTAATATGTTTTGTGTGTCAATAAACAAAATAGCTATATAAAGTACTTATATATATATACAATTCCCTATACAGATTTGCACCAATCTCAGTGACCGGTGCTAAAATCAACACGACTTGGCTGTACGAAGCCCTCGCCGACAAGTGGAGCGCCTACTTGCCCGAAGACGCGCTCAAGTCGTTCAGGGAACGTGGAGAATACTCAGTATTAGTCCGCCCTGGATTGAGAGTCATCGTGCTTAATAATAATGTCGCATACAAATATAACTGGTAAGTGAAATAAATAAGGAAACCGGACCGAATTAACCTTGCTATATGACCGAGGTGTAAGTAACCTGGATCAATTCTGTTTATAACGTTGAATAAAGATGTGGACGCGGTCTTGAGATCCTCTGCATAGTGAACGGGCATACTCATCTGGCTAGACCCTAAAGTAGAAAATCTGTCGCCAAACAGTGTGGTGTGCCATTTTCATTGTAAGGTAACAATTCTCTAATCACATTATTATTTGCTAAGGTGAGATAAAGTAACTATCTCACCTTGGCAAATAACTGTTGCTTGCAACAGCTTTTTAAAGCTAGGCTTACGCAACAGCTTTTAAAGCTAGGTTTACGCAACAGCTTTTAAAGCTAGGTTTACGCAACAGCTTTTTAAAGCTAGGTTTACGCAACAGCTTTTAAAGCTAGGTTTACGCAACAGCTATTTAAAGCCAGGGTTATGCAACAGTTATTAATACGTACTTTGAAATTTTTTCACTTGTCAAGGATGCAAGCTAGGTGAAAGTCGCTTAAAAACATAATTTGCTAAAAAAACAATATGGTGTTTCAGGTGGCTAGTATATGATCCGCAAGATCCAAAGAGGCATTTGGACTGGTTGGTAGCAGAGTTAACAAAAGCGGAGTTGGCGGGTGAAAACGTCCACATTTTGGCACATATACCGCCAGGCGTAGCAGATCTCATCTTCACCTGGACAAGAGAATACAATCGGATTGTTAGCAGGTAAGACGATCCTATAAGAGCTTTTTTTTATTTATGGCTGATAGGTTAGCCTTTGACCACTATCTCACCTGAAGGTAAGTGATGATGTGGTCGAAGATGTTGTTCAGGCTAACCTAGAAGTACTGGCTCTCAAGGACAGCCGCCGGAACACACCTTTAGGTGCTTAGCGACAGATTTTCTACGTGAGGGTGGTAGCTAGTCAGGCGGGCATTCGCAAAATGCCCTACCACCATGCTATAACGACTGCCATCCTAAGACTACAACAGGGACCGACGGCTTAACGTGCCCTCCGAAGCACGGAAACGCTCAGTAGTAATGTCACTAGCGGTCACCCATCCAACTCATGATCGCGGGCGACGTTGCTTAACTTTGCTGATCGGTTGAGAACAGCTAAGTAAACTTCGCTACCGGCGCTTCAGAGCTTTGTGTTATTTTGAGATACTGTGGAGTAACTGCCTGATAAGAAAGCAGTGGAATAAATGAAGACGTATCACCTATTCAGTTTATTTAAGAAAAGTATGAGTATGCTGAGATGGTAGGCTAGGGATGGCGGAACTTAAGTGTCTTCGTAGCTCTTTCCAAACCAACGTAGTTTCGTCAAATTTTAAATACCACGAGTTCGATTTTTTAATATTTTGCATCTATCCGTACCTATTTGCTTAGCAAAACGACTAAATAGGCAAATCGACCAATAAGGAAAAGGTAAGAATCGTAATATGTCTATATAGCTCATAGACGTTAAGTACATTGACCTATATATACTAGACGCGACATCTCAAACAAGGATATTCGAACAGTCAAGTATGCCGGCCGGCATACTCTCCCCCACACGCACCTGGTGCGAAAATTGTGTACTATCAATTGTGTTTTTTGAATACACAATTTTTGAACGTAAAGCGCGTGTAATCTCTACGAATGCCCAGCTGCGTGTGTGAGAGAGTATGCCGGCCGGCATTCTTGCACTGGTCGACTATCCTTGTTTGAGATGTCGCGTCTAGTATTATAGGTCAATGGTTAAGCAGTAGAATGTCAGAAACGTAGGTTTCCATTAAATATCGCAAGAAAAGTTAATCTTAATCTATACACTCGTATCACGAGACTTTCCTTAGTGACTGATAGAAAACGTTTTGTGACTAAGCATCAGCTGTAGTACCATTTTATTATGCACTGAGAAAAATGTAAAGTCAAAAGCGCCCTAATGACGGCCAATTTATATGGTATGAAGGCAAAAAACCGACCAAACGTAAATACGTTTAAAAACGCCTTCCAACTAGAAGGCGTTAAACGAGGTCAGTGAAGGCGATGTTTCTTTTCGTCTTCATTTAAGGTGTATTTTGTGTTCTTTCTTAAAGATTGACTTCTCGATGAGGCTGATTAAGTCGTACGTTATAGTGATAATCACCGTATATAAACCGCCGTAAAAGTAAGGTATATTTTATGGTCAATACTGCAATTATTATCGTATAACAAGTTGAATTCTGAAAATACTTTACGGAAGGCGTTTTTTGACGGTTGTGTTTATTATAAAACGTGGTACATTTTTATTGATTGTTGAAAATCATCTTAAGAGTTGTGAATTCATCTTACGTAGTTACGGTCAAATTTGATTTAAGCTCCTAGTAAGGTCAAATTTGATTTAAGCTCCAAAGTCGTTTTTCTCAGTGTGGTTATGGTCATTGGCGTGATTTGCAACATTGTTATTTCTTTAAATCATATTAGCAAATAAAAAATATTTTGTTATAAAATGTTATCATCATTTTAATCGTTTTATGAGGTGTGAAATACGTAGATGCTGACGTATTTCATTAACAGATGTTTTTTAAGCAATGGCTCACTAATTAATTAGAAAGATATCACACATTATTGTTTTATTTATCTTATCATTTATCAATACAACGTACCTGTTATTATTAGACACTTTGGTGCTAAATAAAAGCAAGTGCAGTCCAGACAAATAAATTATTATAAATATAACTTACATATAAATAATAAAAAATCGGCCAAGTGCGAGTGGGGCTCGCGCACGAAGGGTTCCGTAACTAAATATTCTGTGAAAAGTTAAAGCGTCTACCTGTCACCACTTACACATACAATCACTTAGTATCGTGCAAGAAACGGTAAAAAATCAAGTTTGTTATATAGGCCCCCCTTAAATATTTATTTTATTTTATTTTTAGTATTTGTTGTTATAGCGGCTATAGAAATACATCATCTGTAAAAATTTCAACTATCTGGCTATCACCGTTCTTGAGAAACAGCCTGGTGACAGACGGACAGCGAAGTCTCAGTAATAGGGTTTTTACCCTTTGGGTACGGAACTCTAAAAATATGTATATATATACATATATGACAATGGAAACCTAAAAGCGCTAACTTGAAATACATTACTAATACAAATTGTGACATAATGGCCAAAATCAAGGTTTATTCCCAACTTTCCCATCAGTGCAAATGCCCACCTTTCTTAATCACCCACTCTTTTTACTATAGTCAGTTTTTTTTAACAAACGAGTACCGAAAATTGCGTTGCTATTTGCCCACGTAATCAACATAAAGTTCAACCCAAACGCTGTAGTTACATGTTGGTACATTCAGTTGAGTCTTCGACTACCTGCGCGTCGAAAAATATTGCGTGTAAAGAAACAATACTAAAGTTACAACTTTTGTTTTAGGTTAAGCAAACCGAAGATCGTTTTGAAAAATTTGTTGTAGCTAAGTCAAAAAATCGTTTCGTCACACGTTTGCCGCCGTATCAGTGTGAGCTCAACCCAATTGAACTCGTTTGTTCTCAAGTGAAGGGCTACGTGGCAGGAAATAACAAGTTATAAAATTGATGAAGGTCGAAATCTTTTGTTACAAGGCTAAAGTGGATAGATAAAAATGCTCGTCATGTGTCAATCATGTGAAAATCAAGATAGAAACAAAAATGTACGGAGTCGACAATCATGTACAAAATATTTTAGAGCAATTTATCATTGATGTATCTGCAGAAAGTTCACCAGAAGGAATGACGAAATTTTTTATGATTACAAGAATATTAATAGAATTATTTGATGTATAATGTTCTAGTGCATAATATATATAATATACTATTACAAAATTGTTTTATATCTTACAACGCGAACAGAAAATTTTGTTACGAATAAACTAAGTAAGCAAATTTATATCATAAAATAATAGTTTAATTTTCTCTACAGTAAATTTTAGAAGTATTCAATATGAACGGGCCTTAACAATTTCAAAACAAGAACAAAGGTTACCACCTGACCAATTACGGCAATGACCCATCTCACTCTGTCAATATCGGAAATGTGCGAGAAAAAACTCAGTACTCGTTTGTTAAAAAAAACAGACTATAGCAAGGACATCGGTCATTTAATTTCTCACCAACCTCTAAACTTGCTAGCAAAAAGTGTCAGGTTAAAAAATAATAATCCAAACCATTCATCATTCGAATGATTAGATCATTCAACTAGAAATTCGATGTTCCTTTAATCATGAAAATATTACAAATGTTATAACAAACTACATAAAATAAACATCTTAATGTATGTATTATCCTTCAAGGAGTGCATGTCTTACTGTACCCACTCATGAAACATTTGTAAATGTGATCATTGCTAGATGTTTAGCATTATATAATTTGTTGTTTTATATAAACATGCTAGATTATCTTAATATGTAGATAATCTAGCATTTCAACAACAACATCTAGCAATAATCACATTTACTAATGTTTCATCTTGAGTGGGTACAGTAAGTCTATTTGGTACTGGGGTCTACTGGGAAGAGTCGAAAAAATATTTACGAGTAAATATAATAAATTATTTATGGCAAAAAATAAGCAACGTCGCCGATGAGCTGGGCCATAATTATCCGGTCGCAGATTCATGCATGTTTTGCCCCATGCAAGGGCGTTAAGAGCCATTTCACAAAATCACGCTACTGAAGTTTAGGTAAATGCCAGCGCATCGCTTACACAAGCGATGGAAGTGACGACGGAATAGCGTGACTGTGAGTAACATATTTTGATACTAGCACTCATTTATAAAGAAATGTAAGTTGCGAATTTAAAAATTGTGTGATTGGCATGAGTAAATAATCAATTTCTTGTCGATTACTTGCTAATGTTATAGAAAAGAAGTAGGCATGTACATTAAATAGTCAACCTACATCGTGAATCGTATATTTACATTTCATCCTTGATGAATAAAAATAGATATGTTTGAATCATTTATGGTAACAATAAACTTAAATAATAAAATAATTATACGGCTTAAAATTATATAAATATTTGACGTAACGGCATTGATTAAAAGCTGCGGACTAAAAGCTCTTTCTTTTAAATTTTCCAAAAATTGCTATTTTCCTCGTTCACACTCTACACAGTATCTATATCCAGTCGTTAACACTGTCTGCCATAATGACCATGCTGAGCTGAGATAGGACTGAGGTTTATTTTTCTGTGCATCCGGAAAACAACTTAGTACCAACCACAAACGTCCCATGACGTTTTTGGTTTTCCATTACTTAAACATGTCACCCTCATATTCCCATACCACAATATATCACCTATACCTTTAAAAAAATATCATTTTCTTCCATTTAGTTTGAGTAGCCCAAACAGCGAAATGTAAATATATATTTACACATTTTGAGGTTTTTTTGTTTTTAAATCGAATATCTTTGATGCAATCTATAATCAACATATATACTTCTTGGTACCAATGCAATCCTCACTATATACTCTTATGCTCACTATTTCCTCTATGGAAAATAAATGATAATACACCTTTTTATAGAAAAAAATACTGGAAATGGGGTTTGAACACACGACAAAAATGGTGGGAAATAGTAATTTAATTGCTATTTTTATTTTTTCGTAACTAGACTCACCTAGAACTTCGATTCTTCTTTTAATATGATAATTTAATATTGTTCTTTAGCCATGAATTGTTACAGATTTTTACGCCAAATATTTTAAAGTAACAAGATTAAAACAACCCAATTGTTTTAAGAACTTTAGCGGGAAAACTGTATTGGCGAGCAATATTTTTTTCTGAAAAACTATACCACCTACGGCTTTGGTCCTTCTTTGATATTATTATTTACATATAATTTATACACTTGTATTATTTCAGATTTTTTGGTTTAGAAGTTTAAAATTAGTTACGAGATTATTTAATACGCAAATTTGCATCGGTAAGTGTTTGCGTTGCAAAATGTATCGAGCAAAAAATGATTCATACATATGCAAAATTGCGTTTTTCTAGGTTTATAACTGTTGACGTAGTTACGAGATTAATATGAAATGACGTAATATTTTGGAGCCAAAATGTAATTTGTGCTGGTTTCAGATTTCATCAAAATATTCAAAATACTTCCGTTATCTCAGATAAGTATGGATTCTTTCTTGTATGGGCAAGGATGCATCCTTTTGAAAACCATTTGGATTATGAAAGTCGGACTTTTTTTTATTTATTTTTTTATGTCATTGTGATGGAACAAGCGCGAGGCCCACCTGATGTTAAGCGGTATCCTCTGCCTATAACAGATGCATTTCATCACAAGTGACGAACTGCACTGCGCCCATCACCTTGAGACATACATGTTAAGTCTCATTTTTGTCTGTCATTTCACTGGCTCTCAAGGACTGCTGCCGGGACTCACCGTTAGGTGCTTGGCGACAGATTTTCTACTAGAGGGTGGTCGCTAGCCAGGCGGGCATTCGCAAAATTCCCTTCCACCATGCGGTGAAGCTCAAACTCTGGGCGGGATTCGAACCATGGACCTGCTGCGCGGCAGTCCATAGCCAATGCCACTGAGCCGTCACTGCTTCAAAACTTAAACTTACGCAGAAAACACTTACTTAGATTTTATGGTAAATTTGTAAATTCGACTATCGACCGCTAACTGGTATCCCGGTTTGCACAAATGATGGAAAAGCCGGGAGGCCGTTTTGTACAAATTAGGAAGGTAGTTTAATTTCCTGCTGAAGTTATGCTGCTAAATATGCTAAGCTGTGTTCACTTATAGACATTAACTGAATCCAAAAATATTGGAAATCAATTATTCGCCTGTCATCTTATCCTTCTAAAACAAAAGTTATAGTGAGTTACTAATTTAAACTAGAATAATACAAAAACTAGCAGACCAAAAAGAAGAAGTCTACCCTCTGAGGTTGTTAGCATTTTTCCAATAACGCTGTATAAGACTGCATAATTGTGACGTTTCCTTTTTTTAACACAATGGATGAACAGAAACTAAAGATGTAGTTACTTAACAAGACAACAATAATTATATTATGGACAACAAAAATAAAGTATAGTTTGTTATTAAAAAAAAATAAAGACATGATCAAAATTCTGTGGTCGCACTATAAACTTGCGTCTAAGCGTTCCGCGTACGAGACGTCAGAGCAAGGCAAAACGAACGCAGGTCCTACCTCGATGAGCGCTCGCGCGGTACTGATCGCCTCGCGCTTGTACATTTCAATTTATAAGCATTTCGAGTTATGTTAAATATTTTTTCTTGTCTAACAAAACAGAGTTAATAGCACAATTTATTAAAGATCAGATTAATTAAAGAATGAACTTTCTTTTCATATAATATTTGTTTGGAATTACACTTTATTAAACGCAATATATCGTGGTAAACTGCTGATATAATTCGTGGAAATTAGCGCAAGATCTTTATTTTTTTTTCTACAATGACGATTAATTATCGATATTCTAGTACACTATGTGTCAACAAGATTATATGCCTGATGCACAGTTTTTTTTTTAGTTAATTTGATGAATCTTTATACAAGAGATAGAACTCTGAAGTTGGCTATGTATACTTTAATTCGTAAAACAAGGTGCGGGAGATTGGTCACTACAAAATAATTAATGTTATGTTTGTAAATCTGGTACATTAACTGAAAAGAGAACAGATTATTCTATTTTTATCAATTATTAAACAACTTGTAGATATTTCCTATGATAGTAAATTAAGCGCTTAAAATCTTCGTATACCGCATTAAAATGTAAAATGCCTCTTAAACGACTGAAGTAAGGTGGCCAACGGGGAGAAAAATGATCCTTATATGTAGCTACTAAGACACAGGAGTAGGGTGTTTTCTGGCAAATATTTAACATACAAAACTTGCCTATTATAATCTGCCTCAAAGACCCAGAGCAAAACCGTCAATAAGTTAGACGAATTTTTTGTAGATATTACGCATTGTAAAAACGCTCCTCAATTGAGTTTGAGTTTCATAATGTTCCTAATTTAGCTGTAGGCTTACCGATGTCAAAATTAAATACAATCAATGAAAAAAAAAATACAGAGCGCTTGGTCGATACGACGCGTGATCAAAATGCTTGCACCTGTTTGGATCAAAGAATAAGCATAGCAATTCAACGGGGCAATGCTGGACACGCTGCCAACTGGTAGTGGGCTAGAGCATTTGGACTGTCTATGAGTATGCAATGACTTGTAGGGATCTAAATGCTTTTATTGTAGTAGCTGTATTGTTGTATATAGTTCGTAGTATTTTGTTAATAAAGGCATACCGCCGGTAAAAAAATAATAATGAAATATTTCTTTAATTGGTGTTGTTTTTTTTACAGATTCTCATCTATCATCAAAGCCGAGTTCAACGGGCACACACATTCCGATGAATTTAAGTTATTCTACAGCCCGGACGGCAGGCCTACAAACGTAGCGTGGGGCGCCGGTAGTGTCACCAGCTATACCTTCTACAATCTTAATTATAAGATTGCTACTTTCGATGGCGCCACTTATGTAAGTTTGTACTGAAAATCTAGTTATTGTACTGCCCGGTAGGCTGGCCTTTGAACGCGGCGTTGAATATCGCGTGCCGGAAGTTTAAGTCAGTTTTGAAGCTACACCTTCTACGATCAATTTTAAAATAGCTAGGTTAGATTCTAATGAATTTTAAATGATTCTATAACTCGACTTATTAACAAAGCTTAGCGTGCCACTGCCGCCGGCAGTAAAACCTATAACAATCTTAAATTATAAGATCTCCACTTTCAATTAAGGTACCTATGTAAGTTTGTACTGAAAATCAAGTTATTGTACAGCCCTCCTTTTAAACGCAGCGTGGCACGTCGCGTGGCAGAGGTTTAGTCAGCTATTCTGCATTGAGCAAGGAAAATACAAGTTCTCTAATGGCTCTGCATTGCGTTCTTCTAGTAAGATATCAGTTAAAATCATATATCATAAAATTTTGCTGTCCACCAATTCAATCACAGCACAGTAATTTAAACAATGCTGCATAAACGACCTGTAGAAGTCCCGACAGTTTAGCGCCGTTCTTTGTTTGTCTTAATCCCCGACAATAACACATGTTTTGAGAAAATATCAATCATAATCGTATTACGGTTCATAAGATAAAAAATTCTAAGATCTGACTGACCAACTGACTTTTTTCTTACTGGATTGGTCATTGGCCACGCCCCGCCGGCCGGTAGCTTACTTTGCTTAGTGCCAATTCAAACCTTTCGGTCCGGGCCGATTCCAAAACAAAATGTTCTGCTCAGCGCGGCGGGGGCGTGGCGTGCTATCCATCGCACCATATATTCCTGTTCCGGTTGCCCAGGCGTCAGTGTATTCTCAACTCCGTGACTTTGTGAATAGCGATCATTTTGGCGTAGGGATAAAAATATATTATTAAAATCCTGAACGCGCAATTATTTTATTAAAAATTGAGTGGTTATAAAAGCATATCTTTTTCCATAAAAACATAGTAATAGTGCTTTACAAATGAATCCTCGTCCATATCGCACGACCTTTTATGGCAGCTAGCGCACGATTAGGTGAGGCGGTAGGTGCAAGGCAGAATCAGGTTTCCAATTCTTACCCATTAAGAATATGAATCGGACCGGAAAATATAAGCCCTCACTTACCTGTCTTAATAACCGACCCAGACGGGCGTGTATGAGCCGAGCAGAACATTTTGTATTGGACTCTGGCCTTCAGGTAACCTGATCCATATTAAAAATCGGGCCGGACCCCAGATTGAGTATCACCCGTATGAGCCCACACTTCATCATATGAAGAGCAATAAATACAACTAGATTTAAATCTGGAACTTAAGAACAGAAAGTTCACTATACCAAGTCTGCCAATTAAAAATTATTTGCATATATTTGTTAGCATATTTATGATACTTTCACATAAAATCTGTAATTATTTTCAAATTGTACAGGATAGTGTGTCGAACTGTATAAATTCCATCATTTTAAGTATTTGTCTTTATACGAAAAAAACATACTTACGCCTTTCTCTCGAGACACCCACCTCGGTTTCCTACCTGATGATAATCTCGCCATCTGTGTGAATGGCAAAAGCGTTCTGCACGGCACAGCATTCTAATACGAAATTATTAGTATTGAAGTCGCATTTTTTTAACATTCAAAGATTCCACTGACATTATCAGCAAAAAGGGCTGGCTCAGATTAAGAGCGATTTTCCGGATGAATTATTC
The DNA here is from genome assembly GCA_963890685.1 of Plagodis pulveraria. Lineage (NCBI taxonomy): Eukaryota > Metazoa > Arthropoda > Insecta > Lepidoptera > Geometridae > Plagodis > Plagodis pulveraria. The sequence goes on from OY982959.1 coordinate 11,128,561, forward strand.
TGAGATATTACTGTATCAGCCGGATTATCCTCTCTCTGCTAAACACAGTTCCTCAAAAGAGGGTGCTACCCACTTTCCGGTAGTAGGGAAAAAATAGGGGTGAGATTCTAGCCCAACATCCCACGGTAAGAGACTACGACATATTAGTTCTTATATACTCGTATCATATAGAGGTGTTTCTTACTGACCAATAAGTATGCTCAACTGTTTGTGTTGAATATATGTATAAATATTCAATAATCTCTCCTGTATGCACAGTACTTGTTAATTTCGCCGGTATTATATTATGCTGAATACAGTAATGTAAAATTGCTGCTTGACTACTGAATTAATAGACAAGGCGGGTTTTACCTATTCACACAACCGTCTCATTTGCAAGGAATCCTGCAACATAGTGTTTAAGACGACGACATATCTAAACAACATAACGAAGATACAATTTTAACCTTCATTTCAGGAGCCACAAAACCTCATAAACTATGTATACAATCTAACAGAAGCTAACCTCACCCCCAACAGACGACCCCACTGGTTCCAGCTATACAACATGAAGAACACATTCAGGATAGCAGATCTCTCACCAGCTTCTTTGGACAATTTAGTCAATAGGATGGTCACAACTGATAGGGACCTGCTTGATGTCTACTCAGCATTCTTTTCAAAGGTCAGCGACCCAAGAATGTCGTGGTGTAATGATGAGTGTAAAATTGATAACTTGTGCAAAATTGTTGTATCTGTTCTTTGGGAAAGGCACAGATGCGAGGAATTAAGAAGAATTTTCTATAATAGAAAATAGTTATAGAGAAATTCTATATATTTATAATTTTATATATAGAGAAATTCTATAAAAAAAATCGCCAAGTATATCATAGGAAGTGCATATCAGTATTTGTTAGAAGTATTTGAGGAGTACAGGAAAAACAAATCTGAAAGTACCATACTGAATTCATATAAGTACATCTACATGTCAAATTAAATTTTGTTCTTGCAATAATTCTTTAAGAAACCCCTCTTTTGTCTGTGATAATATGTTGACAGATGTTTTCTACTTTTTGTAATCTTGTTATGAACATCAGATAAAACCAAAATAAAACTGTTGAATTAAAACAATCTCATTTTATTAAACCTATGCAATAAATTACAAATCTTAACAAGAACATGATTTCATATTTATTTGTCTAGTATACCTATCCATGTCATCTCAGGATTCCACTTCAGATCTTCACCTGGGATTTTGTCAAGGAGTGATAGCTGAAAAAAAACAACTGATTTGTCAGTACTCATATAACAAAACTGGTACTATCATAAAATAAATAGTCATTTGATTGCTTTTTGAGAAGTTCGTCCCATAAAACCAGCCACCTGGAGATAGTCCCTTATGCATTGAACATCATTATATAACAAAACATGGTAGCTACCCTACTCGGTAGTACACCTGTCGCCAAGCACTGTATTTTGGCATCTGTTAATGAGCATTGACCTATATATACAGGATAACAATCATTGTATATACATACATACCTGATGTCTAATCAATTTGATTATTTTCTCAACGTTTTCTGGCTTAGTATCTTCAGACATCATGTAAAATCGCCTCCAGATAGCAGCAGCTAACACTTTGTCATCGCTCAGTCCTTCATCATAAGCCACTAATGCTGCTTGGAATTGTTCCGATAATTCTGACACTTGCTTACGAGCTATAGCTGGATTTGCACCCTAAAAAGCTCATAATCAGAAATGTAGTAAGATATATTCAATAACCAGAAAAATTTAAGATTATAATGAAAAATTACACCAATAACTATGGGCTTTTTTTATTTATTTTAGTGCAAAAGGAAATAATAAAAGGAAAGTCTAGTTTACTATTTATTACTACTAGATGAAGAAAACTAACTATTTCTTAAAAAATATAGCATGGCTTCAATCCTATCTGTGTCAGGTTTCTTAACATACTGTTCAATAGAATCTAGATAATATTGACAAAAAGCATCCAGCACTTCATCATCATCAGCCGGAAGACGTCCACTGTTGAACAAAGGCCTCCCCCATAGAACGCCACAAAGAACGGCTATTAGCCGCTTGTAACCATAGGCTACCCGCGACTTTCACGATGTCGTCAGTCCACCTAGTGGCGGGCCTACCAACTCTACGTCTTCCGGTGTAGTGTGGTAACCACTCGAAAAGAGCTGCCGGGGACTGGGGGCCGAGTTATTGTTGTGCTACTCATAGGGGGGGTTTGCCATAATCCCCACGCTTGGCAGGCGTCTACATCTATATAATAGGAATATTACTTATAGTATCTCATTATTTTGAAATGAAATATTTATGATAAAATTTAGTGGTTCTACTTGTTTGCTGTGGTAGCCACATCTATGTATAAACATAATATGTATGAACTAAAACAAAAACTGAGCTATTATTGCTTTAAATACTTTTAAAATAATAACCACAATCCTATTGCGGTAGGTCACAAACAGTATGTATTAAACTCACCTCTAAAACTTTGATTTTGTTTGCAGCATCTGCCCACATTGCTTCAATTATACAATTCCGTACAAAGTGCCCATCGCCTTTAACATATTTACTTTTGTCACTGCCCGTTACGGTGATATCTTCTGCCATATAACGGACCATCAGCATCCATACATGAAGTTCTGTTATATTAAACCATGATGCAAATGTGTCAGGAAGTTCTAGCTCTTCAAACCATTCAGCATACTTGACTTTCATTGGTATACTTTCATAAAGAAAGTAGCCAGTAAGCTTTAAGCGCTGAAATAATAAGAATTAGGATATTAATGTTAATCAGATATTAAACAAGTACCCTTCCAATCACGAACCTCCATATTTTTTGAGTGTAGTAGCAAGTATGACTGCGTACCTAAGCAATATTATTTTATTGTTTTTACTGTATGTACTATTAACATTTGCCCACATACTAAGAGTGTGTACATAGCCCTATACAAATTCCTATATTTACTGTGGAGCGGTGCAAAAGTGCATGTAAGTGATTAAGTATGGAATATTTTCAAATTTGTTTAAAAACAAGTAATGCTGTATTAGAAATAATTTTAACAAGTTCAATGTGGATCCACAATCGTCCTGAAATTGTGCTTACTGTGGATGGCAAAAATCATGTTTTCACACAATTCACACTCATGTGGATCATTTTTCTTTATTATTATTAGAACTACAACAATGTTAAATATAGTTTTTTTATTTTTTTTATTGCTGATAGGAATGCCTTTGACCACAATCTCACCTGATGGTAAATGATGATGTGGTCGAAGGTGTTTACAGGCTTAACCTAGAATTAGAACTTAGGGTTGAAAATGTTCAAAATTAGGCAGGGCTTTTCACTACCTCATGGTAAAAACCACCCAGAATATAAAAAGATACCCTCCAATGCGGGCAGGCATGTTATAGTGGAGGAATGCCTCTATGCAGATGTTTGGCGCCAAACTACAATTCAGTTTTTTTTTCGCTCGAGGTCCACAGTTGTTAAACAGACTACCCTCTGCCTATAACAGATGCATTTCATCACAAGTCACGAATTGCACTGCGCCCGTCACCTTGAGACATGTTTGTTAAGTCTCATGTGCCTGTAATTTCACTGGCTCTCAAGGACTGCTGCCGGAGCACACCGTTAGGTGATTGGCAACAGATTTTCTACTTGAGGGTGGTTGCTAGCCTGGCGGGCATTCGCAAAATGCCCTTCCACTATGCGGTGAAGTTCAAGCCCGCGGCGGGATTCGAACTATGGACCTGCTGCGCGGCAGACCATATCCAATGCCACTGAGCCATCACTGCTTCCAAATATTGTACTCTGTTGATGACCATCGGTAAAACAGGGTTGATTTTAGATGTTGACATTGATAGTGAAGATGAAGTTTTAATCATTATTATCATTGAAAACAATTTCCTCTTGCTCCTTCTACCAGCAAGTTAGAACAATTACAAAAAAATATGAATTAAAAATAAAAAAATTGCGGTTATAACAGACTTGTTCACTTACATGCACTTTTGCACCACTCCATAGTAAATATAGTAATTTGTATGTGTGAGTTAAATACGACATTGTACTGACATCACATGAGTGGGATAAGGGCAGAAAGATGAGGGACGTTATTTAAATTAATATATAATAAACCAATTTTATATCACAACTCCAGCTGCTTTAGAACATAAGCTTGTAGAATCCATACTTATATCTTAAATATTCAATATAAAAAATTATACACCTATAAATTAAAAGTGTTGTTGTTAAAAATGTTATTTTCTTAATATAAAGTAAAATGTATATTAATTATAGCATTTTTTTTTAATGCCTGATAGTTTTGCCTTTGACCACTATCTCACCTGATGGTAAGTGATGATGTGGTCGAAGATGTTGTTCAGGCTAAGTACTGGCTCTCAAGGACAGCTGCCGGAACACACCATTAGGTGCTTGGCGACAGATTTTCTACTTCAGGGTGGTAGCTAGCCAGGCGAGCATTCGTAAAATGTCCTACCACCATGCTATAACGACTGCCATCCTAAGACGACAACCGGGACCGAAGGGTTTACGTGCCCTTCGAAGCACGGAAACGCTCAGTAGTAATGTCACTAGCGGTCACCCATCCAACTCATGACCGCGCGCGACATTGCTTAAATTTGCTGATCGGTTGAGAACAGCTAAGTAAACTTCACTACAAGCGCTTCAAAATAAAGATGTGATTCATTGATTTTTGATAAATTAATCATACTTTAACTGTTAAAGCTAGAGTTGTACAAACTTTAACTAACTGGATTATTATAATATGGCAACCATCATATCTGTCCATTTACAGTTGCAGTGTCACTTTTCTCATTATTCCTGATACAGCAGCTGTTGTTCTTGAGCACATTGATTATATATATTAGTTATTATGTCTCGTTTGCACGGTATTTTCATTTGGCAGCCACACCTTAACATACTCCTGCTCCTGTACTTGCATACTCCTGCTTCGAAGCAGAATATCTAACACTGGGGTGCATCTGTATTAGCTAAATAAATTGACAAATATATCAAGTTTATATCATGTGGTTTTTTTTACCATTATTTGTATTCATATATCTAGAGTATAGCTTTAGGTTGCTAGCACAATTGAAATGGTAATTGGTACAGCTGTGCCTATTTTGTACCTAAATTGAGTGTTCCACTTATTTTTTGTTCATTGCAGTAGCATTTGCACCAGTCATGTTGTCCAGCATACAACTTCTGCAGATCTGCAGCCCTGATTTTGTGCCAGTATTTGATCAAATTGCAGTATTCCATAATTAGACCAACCATAAGCTAGGTTTTTCTTATTGCCTTCTACTGGAGCCAGACCCAGGATAACAATGAATGTGGCAGATGTTGTTGTTTTGTAAACCACTAGCAGTGAAACACATTTACACCTTGTCATTTTGTATGCAGCATTACAGTTTACAAATGCAAGGATCTTCTGCTTTCTTAATACATGTACCACTTGTATCACCTTGTTGTGATACATTCTATAAATTTTAGTCAATATTGTAAACTTTTATTTCATTTGTTATCAACATGGTTAATTGAGGTCAAAATCAGTAACTTCCACAAGGTGCAGTAGCAGTCAAAAACATGTTCATCAGACTTTAAAGCTGTATGTAGCAGCCCTTTTCGACCTGACACCGCTATTTTTTTTTAAGGTACTTTTTAAGATGCAGGCCAAAGCAATATAAACAACTACACAACTGTCCAAAACACTACCAACAAATAAAATCAGTGCAAATCCAAAGTGGTGATGTGATTGAAGTGGTTGTTCCGGCACTGAGAGTAGAAGACTCCATTGAAGACTTAGTTTTCACCCAAGACAAAATCCAACAAGTTATTAGAGAACTGAAAATAGATTCTTCACCAGGACCAGATGAAATACCTGTGGCAATATTAAAGAAATGTAAACTCAACAAATGCTTAGCAATATTAATGCAGACATCATATGAGACAGGAGTACTGCCTGATCTTTGGAAAACAGCAATTGTTACCCCTATATTTAAAAAAGGCAGCAAATTAGAACCATCAAACTATAGACCTATTAGCCTGACCAGCATGGTATGCAAGGCTATGGAAAAAATCATAGTTAAGCACATCAGGAACTTCTTCACTAATCACAGAGTTATTACTGAACATCAACATGGATTTTGCCCACATCGCTCCACTGTATCCAACCTGCTGTCATGCTTAGCATCATGGACAAATAAATTTAATAAAAGAGAACCTATTGATGTAATTTACCTGGACTATGAGAAAGCCTTTGATAAGGTTCCTATGAAGAGACTACTACATAAGTTAGAATTTGTGGGAATACGTGGGAAACTACTTACATGGATTGGGGCATTCCTAAGGCAAAGAACCTTACAAGTGAGAGTAGGCAATACAATGTCTGACCAACGAGAGATACACAGTGGTATACCACAGGGCTCAGTGCTGGGCCCAGTGCTGTACGTTATATACACCTTTGATTTTCCCCATTGCCTACAATGTGATGTTAGTATCTTTGCTGATGATACCAAAATATTTGGAAACCCTCAGATTGACTTTGACCGCATACAAGGTGATTTGAACAGAATAGCCAACTGGTCTAAGGAATGGCTACTTAAACTCAACCCTTCAAAATGCACAGTATTGCACATAGGCAGTTGCAACCCCCGTCTGACATACAAGCTAGGCGATACTAATCTGATGGAAGTCAAAGTGCAAACAGACCTAGGAGTTAAGATTTCAGAGGACTTGAAGTGGGAAGCGCATTTGACATCAATCACTAAGAAAGCTAAAAGTCTTATATACCTCATTAGAAAAGCCTTTGGCGCTTTGACGCCTGAGATGATGTTACAGATCCACAAAACCTTTGTAAGACCAATCTTAGAGTATGCATTTCAAGTCTGGAGCCCCTATTTTGTTAAAGACATTGAACTCCTCGAGAAGGTACAACACAGCTTTACAAAAATACCACGAGCCTTAAAACAACAGTCATATGAAGAACGCTTAAAAGTATTGAAACTCACAAGTTTAAAAGATCGCAGGAATCGTGGAGATCTAATTGAGACATATAAGATCTTACATAGACATTATGACCTTCAAGATTTCGAAAAAATGTTTATACGCAATGATAATGTACATCTAAGAGGCCACCACCTTAAGTTATGTGCCAGCTCTTCAAATAACAATGCTCACAAACATTTTTTCAGCAACCGAGTAGTCAATGCATGGAATAAACTACCGGAAGACGTAGTTTCAGCCCAAACTGTAAATCAGTTCAAGAATCAACTCGACAAATATCTTAATGTTAAAAAAACTAGTAGAGAGTAGCAGGATACAGGCAACTATCAGTTGTTACAACTGTCTGCCTGATAATAAATAATAATAATAATAATAATCTAGAACTGCTGCAGGAACACACCATTGGTGCGTAGCGACAGATTTTTTACTTGAGGGTGGTTGCTAGCCAGACAGACATTCGTAAAATGCCCTACCACCATGCTGTAACAACTGGGACCAATAGCTTAACATGCCCTCCAAAGTATGAACTGCACATTAGTAATGTCACTGCGGTCACCCATCCAAGTCATGACCTCAGCAGACATTGGTTAGCTAACCTAACAGTATGTAAGTTCACACATATGCAGTATGTAATTTCACACATTCATAACAAGAAAATGTCTTGTACCAATCTTAAAATGTTTCATATACATATACAAAAGTCACATGTAAGAAAAAATAAACTTTATTCTGACATTTGACTTATTCTATGAATTTACCTGTTATGAATCTACTTTGTTTACTTTAGTGCAGTCGAGCATTATGTAACTTATTACTACTAGGAATTCAACGTTACCACTACTGGCATATTGAAATAACATAATTTGGCTACTTACAGTCCTTGACTGGTCCATCCATCCTACCGCTTTCATAAACTTTTTGATATAGCCCTGCTCTACGGCAACTGTTCCTTGATACCTAACATGCTTGTTTGCCAAAACATTGATGGAAGGCCCTATAATATTAGTACTTCTTGTATGTAGGTATTTTTGACATAAAATCTGCAATTTTACAAATATAATGGTGAATAAAATAAATTAAAAAAAAACAATAATAATAATCATAATGCGCTTATAATAATCTTTTAGATTGTGAATTACAAAATTAACTCACACGCGCAAAGAGCCGATTTCGAAACATTTTGCTTTAAAACTAAATTGAATGGGCATTGAAAAACTATTCCATATTCTTTTAGAAAATTAGGAAACTGAGGACAAAAATAAGGTAGGGGCCGCAGTAATTTTAGCACAGACTAAATATACCTGTTCGTTCTTCAGTGTAATGTTACCAGTAATAAGATTTTCAAAAAACTCAGTATTGGCCCAACAACTGGCTTGTAACCGTGAATGGGATGCTTTGCCAAGCGACTTATTATCTATCAGTCTTACTTATAAACGCTACTTAAATTTTAAGCATTACTTAGCCGCTGATTAGCAAAATGTCTTACTCATAAAGTCTACATAACTTTATCGAGTACCTAAGTACAATGCGATTAAAATAGGAATATGACGGGCTCTCGGCTCACTTCACTCATACTCACTCTAATAAGTACGATCAGCAGAACAAACATAAAAATAGAGCAGTGCCATATATTTAAACGTAATTTTAAATGAGTGACCGGAAATTATTAATTTTAACAAATTCATATTTTTAAGGTTGACTGCGCAGACGCCATCTTGGTTTTATGTAAACGCGGGTGCCAGGGTCATATTTCTCCGACAGTGTACTACTACGCGACACGTTTCCGAGTGTTTATTGATCTTCTCGCTAAATTTATTTTTTTGACTGTTTAATTTGTTCTTGTTGACTGTTTAATATGTTTTTGGTGATTGTTATATTTTTTTTTGTTACCCGTTACGATGATAACGATGAGTATGCGGCATCGAAAGACTAAGCGATTTAAATTAAGATACCTAAGCACAAAATATTGCTCACAAATAAAATCAGTTCAAATTATGTCTGTGTTTGCTTTACCTACAGTCACCTACAACTTCGTTTACCTACCTATGACTATTTGTTTTTTTACACTACTGCCCACATAAACGTGTTATGTTTGCAGGTTTCATGTAGGTATGTTTGTGAGTTTCTTTATTTCACCAAAACTTCTAAGCGGCTTAACCGATTTTAATGTACGAGATTACGTTAGATTTATCTTGATAGCTCAAGTGACACTATGTACCTGAAAAAATAAAAAACAAAGTGGTGGATTTTAGACGCCATATATTGAGAAAAACATTTTTTTTTTACTTCCAAAGCCATCGTGTTGTGTATCAAAATGATTGGCTTTAAAAAACGATTCTATAAATATATTAACTGGTAGTTTTAATTTCAATGGATCGATAAAAAACTTAACGAAAATAAATTATTTGCAGTCGGGTTTTTTATTTTCTTCATTTATTTATACATGTTTTATCATTTCTTTTTTTGCACACTGTACGTCACAACATGGCGCTAGGCGCCATGTTGAATAATAAAAGAACTTTATCCGATCCTATTCTTATTTTAAACGCATTGTACTGCTTAAATGAGCTGTCAATATAAAACCCGTCCGACCCTTGTTTAAAATTTTAAGTAACAAGATGGCGCCCATATTTCTGATCAGCTGATTTAGTTACTATTGAGGTTATTGTCAAGGAGGCATACAAAACTAAAAACACGACATAATGTGTTATTAAATCGTAAAAATCATATCAAGTAGAAACATGCATTGGATGATGAAATAAATATTTTGCGTAACCTACCTTCTTTTCGTGAACTTATTGAAGAGTATACCGCAGGTACAGTTCCTGAATTAAGAATATAAGGACTGTACCATACTCGTATCTTCCTATTGGATGTATTAGAAGGCAACTTGGGAAATGATGCGCTCAATGAGTGGTGTAGGTTTTTCAGTACCATACCACTATTCACGTTGATGTGAGTAGGGTGTTGCTGAACTTTGGGTGCAAAACAGTTCTCCATATAATCTTAATGTCACGATTATGGCCGGAAATGTAGCTGGTATACTATACCTGCTACTAATAAAGTTGGTTGTCGATTATAAAATCTAAGCCAACACTTTTTAAATTTTTGTTCTTATGTTGTTCTATGTGTTGTTAGCGAATATTTTAAATATGTTGTTGCTTTGTATTTTGTATTGATATAGCTGAGATATATACTGACCCTACTTTAGGGGGATATATGTCCCTAGCGTAATAATTGTAAGTAATATATAATCCTTGTTAGGGTAGGGAGATTCAATATTTCTCTATACTATAGTATAGAATACCCGTAAGAAGACGTAAATAATACAACTAGAGATCACATTTAAAAGCAGAATTGAGTACTAATTTGCGAATTTCAGCATCGATGTGGATTCAGTTCAGCAAAAAACATTTTATTTTAGAGTCGAAATATTCTTAAGGATCTCATTTAATAGGGTGCGAGTTTATTACGAAATGGAAATAAACTAGTCTAAATTAGACACCGGACTGTTACTGAAAATCACTTTCTCAGAAAAACCCAATATCTGATCCGATCCGGTGATCGAACTCAGTGTAATTTTCTTATTAACTAGCCGCGCCACGCGGTTTCACCCGCGTAGACAATGATGATAAAAAGTATGGAGAACCTAAAATAACCATTCTATTGTTTCATCCAAACTCTCAAGCCGTTAAAACGTGGATACATGTAGGAGACAAAAACACATACACAAACTTTACATACATATAATCACGCCTGTATTCCACGAAGGGGTAGGCAGAGGTGTGTAAACACTTATGTTCCAGTCAATTGGGTTTTGTAATACGGGGCGAGCCTATTGCCATTCACCGGCACAGTTTCAGGGTCATACAAAATGTTTTCTCTAGCACACTAGACGAAACACAAGAACATATTACGGCCTTTATAATATTACTGTGATGAATGGTGCTTACCATTTGAAGTGAGATTCGCTAAAAACGCTAAAAACGATCACACTCCCAAAAAGTTGGTCGACATAGGTATTGGCGTTATTTTCGCCATAAACGCTACATCTAATGTCAAAAGAGACAGAAGTGGCAAATTTTAGTGGCATTCTTAGCGTTCTTATCCTATATGGAACAGAGGATGACAGTTACAAACGATCACAGTGATTACAACCATAGACGCAATGTGATCAAAATTATCGAAAATAAGGTTCTTAGCGACAAATGGAACGCTTCCCTTAAATAATCGTTATAAAATTAATAAAAAAAAATGAAGATTGGAATCTTGGCTTCATAAAAAAAAACGTAGACATAATTGGGCATAGGTATTGTTCGGGATGGAAAAAAATAACTTCCAGCGGGATTTGACAGTATTCTGGGGCTGCACCCATAAATTCTGGGGTAACCCCAAAATGCATTTCCAATTATGCTATGGAAAAGGTTGCCGGCAAATCTAATTCATAGAATATTAGGGCAGTTTTAATTTACCATATTGCAAAATAAACACTCGCTACAAATGTCTCCTGTACACCTAACCTTAAGTAAAAAAATCAGTATACCTACAGAGAATAGGATTTTTTTTTACTTTTTAATTTTAAGATTTGTAACACTAGATACATGCTTTTTGGCAATTTGGGTCTTTCATAAAACCTTTTAGTTCAATGTTGTCAGTTTAACATACGTTCGACCTTATTATCCATTGCTTAGCTAAATAGTTGCTAAGTACCGTTTATAAATAAGAAATATTCAAGCATTACTTAAACACTGTTTAGTTATCCATTACTTAGCAACTACTTAGCGGATTTTTTATAAGTAAGGGGGCTAAAGTTTAGACAATAAATGTACAAACCGTACGAAACTAATGTGATAACAATAAAGTTTGAAAAATGTACTTGGGCTTAGGGCCTGTTCCATTAGTCGCTAAGAACGTAAATTTCGCTAATTTTGATCACATTCTGCGTCTGTGGTTGTGATCACGTGATCGTTTGTAACTGTCATCCCCGTTCCATTTTTGGATAAGAACGCTAAGAATGCCACTAAAACTTGCAACTTCTGCCACTTTTGACATTAGATGTAGCGTTTAAGGCGAAAATAACGCCAAGACCCATGTGGAAAACTTTTTGGGAGTGTGATCGTTTTTAGCGTTTTTAGCGAATCTCACTCAAATGAAACGCACCCTTAGCCAGCCATAGGGTGCGTTCCATTTGAGTGAGATTCGCTAAAAACGCTAAAAACGATCACACTCCCAAAAAGTTTTCCACATGGGTCTTGGCGTTATTTTCGCCTTAACGCTACATCTAATGTCAAAAGTGACAGAAGTGGCAAGTTTTAGTGGCATTCTTAGCATTCTTATCCAAAAATGGAACGGGGATGTCAGTTACAAACGATCACGTGATCACAACCAGAGACGCAGATGTGATCAAAATTATCGAAAATAACGTTCTTAGCGACTAATGGAACATACCCATAGAGAACTGTTCGCAAGTGAACGAATGTTAATGCATTGCATGCGAATGAATGTATATTGGAGTGCATGTACGATGAACGATAAATCAATAGGGATATATTGTCTATAGACTTTAAGGTTATTACATAATTGCGGGCGGCCACCTTATTTCACTCGGCCGAAAGACAAAGTTTATCAAAAATGTATGGCGCTATAAGTAGGGTTGGTAGCGGGTTCCTCGCCGCTAAAACAGTGGCTGAAAAAACCCTGACAGAATGCGGAAAAATCACAGCTATATCTGTCAATAAAAGGGATTATGCTGCTAAAGCTGCTGCAGGCCAGGGAAAGGGTAAGGTGGTCGCCGTCATTGGTGCCGTAGTGGACGTACAGTTCGAGGACAATCTTCCGCCAATTCTCAATGCGCTGGAGGTGCAGAACCGTCAGCCGCGGCTGGTTTTGGAGGTGGCGCAGCATTTGGGTGAGAACACCGTGCGCACAATCGCCATGGACGGTACCGAAGGTCTGGTGCGCGGTCAGCCTGTACTCGACTCGGGCTCACCCATCCGGATCCCCGTCGGCGCTGAGACCCTCGGCCGCATTATCAACGTGATTGGCGAGCCCATCGACGAGCGCGGCCCCATCCCAACTGACAAGACGGCTGCCATCCACGCTGATGCTCCAGAGTTCGTGGAAATGTCTGTGACGCAGGAGATCCTTGTAACTGGCATTAAGGTCGTTGATCTGCTCGCGCCGTACGCTAAGGGAGGCAAGATTGGTCTCTTTGGTGGAGCTGGCGTCGGCAAAACTGTACTCATCATGGAACTTATCAATAATGTTGCCAAAGCGCACGGTGGCTACTCAGTGTTTGCTGGTGTAGGTGAACGCACCCGCGAAGGCAATGATTTGTATCATGAGATGATTGAGTCTGGAGTTATCTCGCTTACAGACAAGACTTCGAAGGTAGCGCTTGTATATGGTCAAATGAATGAGCCCCCAGGTGCGCGTGCCCGAGTCGCTCTTACCGGCCTCACTGTTGCTGAGTATTTCCGTGACCAAGAGGGACAGGATGTACTGCTCTTCATTGACAACATCTTCCGTTTCACTCAGGCTGGTTCTGAAGTGTCTGCCCTGTTGGGACGTATCCCTTCTGCTGTAGGCTACCAGCCCACTCTGGCCACTGACATGGGTACCATGCAGGAGCGCATCACAACCACCAAGAAGGGATCTATCACTTCTGTGCAGGCCATATATGTACCTGCGGATGACTTAACAGATCCTGCTCCAGCTACAACTTTCGCTCACTTGGACGCTACCACCGTGCTATCCCGTGCCATTGCAGAGCTAGGTATCTATCCCGCAGTAGACCCTCTCGATTCTACTTCACGTATCATGGACCCCAACATCATCGGCGTTGAACACTACAATGTCGCTCGTGGCGTTCAGAAGATCTTGCAGGACTACAAGTCCCTCCAAGATATCATTGCTATCCTTGGAATGGACGAATTGTCCGAGGAGGACAAATTGACGGTGGCGCGCGCGCGTAAAATTCAGAGATTCCTGTCCCAGCCTTTCCAGGTGGCTGAGGTATTTACCGGACACGCCGGCAAATTAGTTCCACTTGAAGAGACTATCAAGGGATTCACCAAGATCCTGCAGGGCGAGTATGACCATCTGCCAGAGATTGCCTTCTACATGGTTGGACCTATTGAGGAAGTTGTAGCAAAAGCCGATACTCTTGCGAAAAATGCTTAAGCAAACATTTGATGTGCATGAATGAGAAAGTAACTATTTGTAATTAAACTTAGTTGAAAAACATCTGTGTTTTATTATTATGCATATTATGCGTGCGACGTGCCCCTTTATATGTTTTTGTGCTAATTTGTTTCAATATTGTTCTGCATAGGTATTTTAAAGTTCGTACTTACCTACAAATCATTGATAGGTACCTACCTAATTGCCTGCATAAACACCTATTTACCTATGAAAAAATCCTGACAATATACACAATAAACTTATTAGAATCTAACTACAACATACCTATTTTGCAAAATAAAATGTTATATAATTGAAAAGTTATGCAACTTCACTCATTCAGGGCGTTATAGTTTAGGTTAAGCAAATTTCAGAGAAGCTTAACGTTCGTATACGGGAGCTAGTATTATCTAGATGATTATTTCCACTGCCGATGTTTTTGTACTAACTTCGTTGATTATTTGTGTCTGGTTTAACCCATTGGCATCGGCGATAATGATAACAATAGAATCTCCATAACTAGGACGTCATGGTCCTGACGATGCCAACTTATTCAGTGTGATGCTCAGTGATAAAACCTTTAAAACATACAAGTAAAAATACTTTACCTGGGCAGTATGTAGTATTATTATATGTTCTATGACCACTTTCTAAAACACTAAGCTATGTTACTAAAGTCAATGCCTACCTATATAATAAAAATAAAGAAAATGTTTGTACTTATTTCTCTGTAGGACAACGGAGGCTCTACATTAAATATATTTTGTAACTTTTTTTTTACTGTTTGACCACAATCTTACTTGATAGTATGTGACGATGTGGCCGAAGATGGTAAGAGGGATCTACTGAATTTCTTTCTGCTATCCTTAATACGTGCCTAGTATATTTATTCTATGCTACTTACTTGTTATGACACTATATACACATGCAAACTAAAAATTAATGAACAAATGTTATCGACGGAGCGACGAGCGCAGTGCAATCTTAATAGAAAACAGACCATGATACTTCTCCTGTCGAGGACAAGAGTGACGCTTACTATCATGTGGGCGACTTATCACTTTATAACATAAAAAGGCCTATATGCCTACATCCGCGTAACGTTCGTCACTGGGGCGGGACCACCATCACCGATTCGGCTCAAAATTTCCGTGAATAAGTATGATGGTTTCTTTTTTATTCACTATTATTATTAAACATTTACACTCAATCAAATTTTAGAAAATTGTTTTATATTTCTTTCAAATGCCACATTTCATTTTTTTCGAAAAACCCTGTATTAGAAAAAACTAGTCATAACAAATGTGAGGACATGAGCGTACCCCCTGGATTTTACACTCTTATTACCTAAGTACTGATGATCACCTTTGTAATAGTCAAATTATTGTAAAAACTTGTAAATGTTACTTCTTTAATTCCGCCGAAGAAGACTGAGGAATTATTAAAACCAGCGAATGAAATAGCTGTAGCTTACATTTAGAGGGGCTTCTTCCACGCACTGTGAGGACCCAACAATATGTAGGGCAACTCATCCAGCTGGTTAATTAAGCGAGTATTTCTGCCGCTTACTGTACTAGCCCTATTTAGGGTTCATCACATTCTGTTCATTGTGATCTTCATTGAGTTAGGTTTAGGAAAGATGTGTAAATAATTCTTTTTAGGACTCCATATCGAAAGGTATCCGGAATCGTACAATGACACTCTGCTTAATCTGTCTGTCCACCCGTATATCTCGGGTCTCTAATTTGTAAACTGCAGAATAACAAACCTGAAATTTAGATAGTTTGCGAGAACAAAAGTAATTTTTCAGGGAAGTTTAAATACATGAGAAGGTAAGGGGATTATTTTTTCCCCAGTGAGTTAAGACTATTTATACGCAATCTATCTCAAAATCTAAACATATAATAATGTATCATTTTGTTTTTTTTGACGACAAATACTGAAAACGTCGATTTAACTTTGTCTTTACGATAGATCACCTGTTAGCCATTTGGCTAGTATTTGTAGTTAGGACCTGTCTCAGTCAATTCACAATTTAGAGAGTATAACAATTTTAACACCATTTTAGCTGTAAGACTTTTCCAAGTCATCTATTATTAACGTGGGTATCTTTTAGGTTTATATAAACAAACGGATATGTTCTTTATATATTTAATAATTAATGTAGTGAGCCTAGTTAGCAGTCATCTACATACATAATCATGATGTAGGTATAAAGATTGTGGGTCTACCTAATCTTTTCAACAACAAAACATATTCTGGAAGCAACTTAAAATACAATGTACAAATACATGTTTTGATAATCTTTATGGTCATACCTAAAAATGTACTTTTATCCCGCCATGCTCATGTTCACAATTTCAAATTTAATCACAAGCCATTTCCGAAGATTCCTCTATTAAACTTTCAGTGTTCTTAGTATTTATACGGGATATTTCTTCATTTTTCTGTATCTTTTCTTTATTATTTATATGTAGAGAATCATTTGCATTTGATTTATTTTTTTCATTTGATTGTAACGATTCAATATCAATTTGTTCTTCACTTTTAACATCCCCATTTTTTTCCGAATTCGGTAGTTGAACACTTTTAGGTGGATTATTACATTGAGCACCTTCATTACTGACTGGTAGATCATCCCCAGTATTTTTGTCCTTTTTTTTAAGTAATGACACTTTTTCACTGTTTGTCTTTGTAGTGTCAGCTAATGTTCGAGAAATACAATCAACTTTTGGTACTTTTACTACAACAACTTGGTCTGAAGCTTTATCTTCATTTGAGGAACTTTTATTTGTTTCTTTAAGTTTTATAGTCTGAAACTTCAATGGGGAATTTATTGGATTTGACCCATCTATGTTTCGATTAATAGGTTTTATGACAAGAATTTTTGTTTTCATTCCAGCTTTACTGAATTCGGAAATATTTTTATTTATTAAAGGATTTTTTATTACATCTAGGCTCTGCCGACGAAATTTCAGTGGTACGACAGAGGGAATGCTGATATTCTTATGTTTAATCTTTTCAGGTGTAGGTTTGTTTGAATCATTCAAGTCTTGAGTTTTTGTTGAGGTAGAAGTGATACTTTTCTTATCACTATTGGAAGCCGTACTAGTTGCATCGCTCGGTTCGGATTCTTTTTCAACATTTACAGAACTGTTTTTAGATGAATGGCTCGCTTTATTACCTGTGTCTTCTATACTTCTATTGGAAGCAGTTTTTTCAGTCGTAGCCTTCTCTGCATCTATTACATTGTCTTCTTTAACAGTTTCTTTATTTGGACTAGGAACATCTTTCTTTTCTTCAATGATATCTTTTTTTGGTGACAATTTATCTGCACGGGCAAGCACTCTTGGAATCATAGGTCTCACAAAGATTGTTGACTGTTTTTCTCTCGGGAGGTACAGAGTGGCCGGGGTTCTCATGTGTGCTGTAGCAGTCTCCACTGATTTCCTTGATAATGAAAACAGTGCCCCACAATATTCTTTATTTAACATTTCATAATTACTCACACTGTCTGATTGATTCTTTTTTACTTTGGGTTGACTAGTTTTTGTTGTGGTGGTCACTGTCTGCGAATCGCGATAACCTTGCGCTTCCATTTTAAGTAAATTGGATAAATCATATTCAAAGTCTTCATTTTTAGGTTTTGTCTTTCTGCGAACTGGTCTACGTGAAGCTACGGACGAAACTTCGATTTGTTTTTTTGTAACCTTTTCATATGATTCATCCATATCTGATGAATTTTCGTCAAAGTTCTTGACGTTCTTCGACGAATCAGGATTGTCGTCCCAATCACCATCTTGTACTCTAACGCCTGTGAATAACAAAATAGTAATGTGAAAAATAATAAATAAGGATAAAATGTGTTTTTATCTTTTTTACATAGTTATTTAGGTGTTTGCGGTAGGAAATATATACATCCGTAAATTTTAAGATAGCTTGTTAATTTAACAAACAATTAAATAATAATTCAGACTACCTACTCCTGCCTGTATAAGGTCAACAATTTAGGCTGGTTTGCACTAATATTTTTAATAACACAAGTTTCAACTCATAACTATTATTTTGCAATCTATTGAAAAAATATTGTGTATTATGAAGATTAATTTAATAATAACGAGACGAAAAAAAAAAGAAACAGTAATGACGTACCTTTAAAAGATTTCCTCCTTTTTCCTATTACTTTACTGGGCAGTTTTTGGGTAACTTTTCTCTTTCTCGACCCTTCAACTCGCGTACTACTTGATGAGCTTTCATCTGATAGTCTACTGGAATCACTGGAGCACCTGCTCGGTCGCCTCGATTCAGGGCTGATATCTTCAGATTCAGGAGGATCCTCGGCAAGTGTGGCCAATTCCAGGGCTTCTGGCCCATCAATAGCCTTCACAGTGCTGATATAAAAGTCTTTGTCGCCTTTTAGTTTATGTACTACTTTAACGTGTTCCGGCAGCTTATCAAAGTGGTAATGCTTGAAGTTGCACAGTTTACAAGCGTAGCGCATCCAATTGTAATGTTTCGCAACGTGGTCGTACAATTCTTGTATATGAGAGCAACGGGTATCGCATTTTTTACATCTGATATTTTCTAACTCTATATCGGGAATAATTCGCTGTCGGAGGGCCATAAGGTTGCTTTTTTCGGAGTGTTGCGCGAAGGGTAGCCGAGTAGTTTTGTAGAATTGTGTTTCGCTTGCCTGTGGTTGCGAGGCGACATCTTCTGCTTTCTCCGGGGATGGTGAAGCGGATTTAGAAGACGGTTCATCATCGTTTTTCCTTAACACCGAAATAGGAGTTACCTCTTCAGTGGCTTTGCTCTGTTCGGGTAGCTTCTCCGGCACTGATTCTTCTTTATTTTCAACTTTGGGCTTCTCTTCCTCTTTGATTTCTTTTGACTCCTTAATGTCTTTCTTAACGTTGTTTTCTGAGAAAGGAAAAGGGTAGTTTATAGTGTTATAATTGTTTAACTGTAATATTGTTGAGTTTCTGAACTAGCGAAATTTGGTCGTATAAGTAACAGTATGTTTTGACTTAACCTTTATCATATGTGTAATAATAAATATTAATAGAGGCTGGACTACTCCGATGTAGCGCATAATGTCTACAGGCACTTAGCCACTGAATGAAAGCAAAGGTCCGCAAAAATATATTGCATGGTGGAAGGGCATTTTGCGAATGCCCGCCTGTTAACAGGAAAATTGCCGCTTAACAGGAAAATTAGGCGGAATTGTCACTAGATATATTTTTGTATTTTTAAGTGTTTTATTAACAGTGGTTTGCAATAACGCCTGCTATGCGGATTACATTACAATATCATGTCATGTTCATGTCATGTTAGCTCAATTGGTTAGAGCATACCCCGGCTCAAGGGGTGGATGGACGCGGGTTCGAATCCCGCACATGACTTAAATTTTTCCTATCGTATATTTGTGATTTTGTAATAAGATGTATTTTTATAATAACACAGGAATAAGTTACAAGCTTATTTTAAATTACTAGTTTAAAAAGAAATTGGAACAGAATTCAGAATGTAATCACGAGTTTCTAGCCTGTTCTTCACGCACAGACCCTAAGTTAGATAATCACTAACAAAAAAGGGTGACAAACTATTTGTTTACACTTTTTCAATAAAATGTTACATTTACTTGCATGGTGGTAGGGCATTTTCCTGACTCCATGACTTAAATTTTTCCTTTTTTATATTAATTTGATGTTTTCATAAAATATTTGTTATTATACTAGGTTAGAGATTCGAAGGTATACTGACCAGTGTTATCTTGCAGGGTGGTGGGCAGCGCTAGAGTGTGGGTGTGGGGCCCCTTGTTGTAGTCCTTCCGTATCTGTATCTCTATGCGCTTGGCGTCGGGGCGGCGCGCGAGGGCCCTGCAGCGCGGCTGGCACGTGTGCGTGTGCGCGGCGAGCGCGGCGCGACGCTCGAACGTGCGCCCGCACCCGCCGCAGCGCGGGACCTCCCCGTCGCACTCCATGTTGTCCATCCATGCCTAAACCACGACAAACCTTTACTTACTACCATACTACTACACAACGACAAACCTTTACTTATTCACAACAACTTTGAAATTTTGAAGCAGTGATGGCTCAGTAGCATTGGCTGTGGACTGCCGCCACGCTTATACAACGAACCAACGGCAAACCTTTACTTACTACTAACAACTTTGAAATTTTGAAGCAGTGATTTCTCAGTAGCATTGGCTATGGACTGCCCCCAGTCCTATACAACGAACCAATGACAAACCTTTACTTACTACTAACAACTTTGAAATTTTGGAGCAGTGATGGCTCAGTAGCATTGGCTATGGACTGCCGCCAGTCCTATACAACGAACCAATGACAAACCTTTACTTACTACTAACAACTTTGAAATTTTGAAGCAGTGAGGGCTCAGTAGCATTGGCTATGGACTGCCGCCAGTCCTATTGTAGGCGAGTACGGCGAACGTCGCTATCACAATAACAAAACGATGTATATATAAATATAAGTAGATATAACTTAGCTTGTAAGTCCTTTTAGTAAAAAAAATAATAAAGTATAGGTTAGGGCTTGTTTTTAAGGAATAATCAGTTAGGTAGGGTATTTTTAGATATGTAGGTATAGTTATAGAATCAGTAAGCTAATAAATATGTATAATTTAAGTAGAATGAATAACAAAGAGAGATTTGTCGCAACATACTACCTAACGCCATGTAAAGTTCTCGGTCCGACGGACAGGTAAAGTAGGATTGGAGGTATATAAGGGTTATATACCTCCATCCGAGGTATGTAAATGGGTAGCAGGGAGCTTCAGCTACAATATACAGGTAAAACTACCGGCCTACGGCCAGAACTACGGAATATATAGGCCAAAAACCACGTATTTAATAATGAAAATGTTTCATGTCAAAGGTCAGCTATGTAAACCGCGCGGCCAATCAGAGAGCCGTTTTAAACGGGGTCGCGGGTCAATTATGGCCAATTAGAGGTATAGTGCGACCGTAGGTGGCCTTGAACCCGCGACAGGGACGAGACCTACGGTGTTCTAATTGGTTTATATAAACTCTTTTGCGATGTAGTGGACGGCCTATGTGCTTAGTAAATAAGCGTTATATAATAGGGCATAAGTTCAGTCTCGATATGTGGCAACAGAACAGTAATATTGTGAACTCAAAGAACAAAGGAATACGGAATAAAGGAACTCATCAGTGATCAAAGAACCCCCCTGGTTTCTCTTCTGCCTACCCGAACCCTGCGGCCGTCTGTAAAGTAGACGCCGAGAAGAACACGACAACATATATACAGTCCACTGCGTCCGTGGGTCCGTGCGCACATCGCCACATCTGTGTGCGCCCCCACGGGCATTGAAGCTATCGAAGGCGATCGTCTACAACGTGGTCCTTCGAGCCGGATCTGAAGAGGATCAGGGATGAGTGAACACTCGGCAGTTACGACGCGCGGCCAGCTCCGACAGCTGGCTGCAGAACAGGAGAAGCGTCGGGCCGCCGAGGACAAGGCGGATTCCGGACTTCCTTCCGACCGCGCAATGGATGGTGCATCAATGGCACCGACGGCGACGTCGTCCCTCACACCGGTCATACCGGCGGCGGGTGGTCGTGTGATCGACCACAGAATTAGTGAGCTGCCGCCGGCACCAACGTCGGGACGGAGGAATCGCCACGGCTCCCACTCCAGCGGCGCGTCTTCAGTAGGAAGCCGTAGAAGCACGGACTTCCGCAGGAAGCGCGCGGAATATGAAGCTGAACGGGAGATAGTGCGCATCCGCGAGAAACTACTGCGGAAGAAGCTAGAAGTGGATCTCGCTGAGATCGAAGCCACGGTGACCGACGAAGAAGAAGAAGACACACTACGACGTGTCGAGGACTGGGTGGAGACCACACCGCGTGACGCAGTGCACGATGAACGCGTGCATGCGGTCCGCGGGGAACCCGAAGCGAGGCCCCCACCCAGGAAGTCGGTCACCATAATGGCAGGTGAGTCACCCTTCTCACCTAACCCGGGTACAACGCAGAACGAGCCACCGAGACATGCTCACGTGTCACGTATAAGGCAAGCGCGCGGAGAAGTAAACAATGTGGCGTCAACACCACATGCGCAGCATGCCGCCCACGTGACACAAGCGTCACCCCCGCATATTGAAGAGCGAACCCAGCTGAGGCGGACGCCCAGCAACGACAGAAGGGACCGAGGCATCGACCAACTGGCGGAAGCAATCACAAAGTTAGCCAAACCCCGACCGGTGCCTAGGCAAGCATATGAGTTGCCCTTCTTCAACGGAAACTCGTCAGACTGGATTACGTACAAACATATGTACTATGAGACGACGCACCTGTACGAGTTTCAACCGCACGAGAACCTAGCCCGCATCAGAGCATCATTACAGGGCGAAGCGAAGGCCGCAGTGGAAGACTTACTACGATCGTCCACTAACCCGAAGCAGATAATAGACGCCTTGGATATGATGTTCGGCCACCCCGTTTTAATTTTGGAGTGTGCTATGAAGAAAGTTAAGGCGTTGCCTAAAGTGTCGGCCAGTGGTAGAGAACTACCGAAATTCGCGGCTACAGTGAGAAATTGCGTGTCGTTGTTACACAATATTCGAGCAGATGGGTATCTGAACAACCCACAGCTCATAAACGAGCTTCTAGGCAAGCTCACGCAAAGTCAACGAGAGAAATATGGAGACTTCGCAATGGGAATGGACCAAGGCAGAGGCGTGGATCTACGAATATCGCCAAACCTAGAAATTCTATCTGAATTTCTAGATCATCTGTCGCACGCCGCATCCTATTACGCTCAAATGGATTTCGGCGCGCCTGCCGGAACGCCGATCGCAACCGCTCGTAACCAAGTGCGGACAGTAACCGCGCAGGCGCACAGGTTTGTGCCACGGGCTCAATTTCAGCAAGTTCACGTGCAAAGTGACCTACCGACATCTACACAGTGCAAAAACAATGAACAAGTAGTTAAGTGCTTTGTGTGCGACGCGGAACACTCCATTCTTAAGTGCCCGCGGTTTTTAGACATGAATACGAACGATAGGTGGTCGGTCGCGAAAAATAATAAGCTGTGTTTTAAGTGTTTGGTGAAGCGTCACTCGCGGGACTTATGTAAAGCGAAGCGATGTGAAACATGCAATTACTCACATCATAAGTTGTTACACGCAGACAAACCGGCCACCGAAAGTGTCACGAACGTAGGAGAAGTGCGCGCTAAAGCCTTGCTTAAAATACTGCCTGTGTCGATATCGTACGTGAACGGGGTGCAAACAAACTTACAGTGCTACGCGTTATTAGACGATGGGGCTACCGTGTCATTGATAGACAACGAACTAGTGAAAAACGCCTCGGGACCGGTAGTACCCCTTGTGATTAGAAGTGCGCGCGGACTCGAAGTGTCGGACAATACCTCGCGTGTGCTTAACATCACCTTAAATGGACCTAATGGCCATAGCCATAAGGTTCAATGTCGCTCGCTGGTCCGAATGGACTTGCCGGCGCAATCGGTGGCGGCGGCCACCATCGACGACTGCGCTCATCTACGTGGCTTGGGCTGTGAGGAAATGAGGGACGCCAAGCCGTTGCTACTGCTGGGTCAAGACAACTGGGAGCTACTCGTCAGCCAGGACGTCCGACAAGGAAAATCCGGTAAGCCAGTTGCCTCTTTGACTAGTCTAGGTTGGGTGTTACACGGGCCGGTAGGCGGCGCGCGGGGTCAACAATCTGTTAACTGCATGGCGGCCTCCCTCCCCGATCTCCACGAGGTGGTAAGGGCTCAGTTTGAGTTGGAAGCAATAGGTATTGCGGAAAACACCCGCAAACACCGCGACATTGAGCGTGCGGTCGATATACTCGATCGCACAAGTAGGCGCACGGCGGACGGCTCGCGGTGGGAAGCGGGGTTACTATGGAAACGGGACGAGATAGACCTACCGGACAACCGCAGATACGCACAGCAGCGTCTCGACAATTTGGAGAAGAAAATGGAACGCAATGCCGAGTTCGCGGCCACGTATACGGCGCAAGTGAAAAGGTTAGTAGACGAAGGGTACGCGCGGGAAGTAACGGGCGGGTTGGACGTCAGTCCGGTATGGTATTTACCGCACTTCGGTGTTGTAAATCCCAATAAGCCGGGGAAATTACGACTGGTGTTTGACGCCGCCGCCACTTTCCGCGGGATCAGCTTAAACGACAATCTGCTTGTCGGCCCTGACTTACTTAACTCACTTTTAGGTATCCTACTTAAGTTCAGGCTGGGTCCGGTGGCATTCTCAGGGGACATAAAGGATATGTTCCTACGCATTAACATCAGAGAACAGGACCGCGGCGCTCAGCTGTTTCTGTGGCGCGGAGAGAAAAAGGGTTCGGAACCAAAAACATACGCGATGAATGCGATGATTTTTGGCGCCGTCTCCTCGCCCACAACAGCGAGCTATATACTCAAGAAAAATGCAGGTGAGTATGTAGATAAGTATCCGCAGGCGGTCGAGGCGATACGGTCCAAACATTACATGGACGACTACTTAGATAGCACATGGACCGTAGAGCAGGCGAGTCAGCTGATCGGCGAGGTCACGCGGGTTCACGCCGCCGCCGGCGGGTTCGAGATCCGCGGCTGGGTAACTAACTCGCCTATCTTACGCAAACAATTGCAAGTAAGTATGCCAGAACGCGTGTCACTCGAAAAAGGTGATAACGCGATGGAGCGCACTTTAGGTATGATCTGGTCACCGGAGGCGGACCAGTTAACTTTTGACCTGTCGTTCAAAAGGCTTCCCGGTGACATAGTATCAGGAACGAAAATACCTACTAAGCGTGAGTTTTTAAGGTTCATTATGTCGATTTTTGACCCATTAGGGTTTGTGTATCCGTGCATTATACAATCGCGAATTATAATGCAACAAATTTGGAAGTCGGGGATAGGATGGGATGAGCCGCTACGCGCTAACGAGGCAAAAAGCTGGTTTGGGTGGCTAGCTAGTCTCGTAGCGCTACGGGAAATTAAGGTACCAAGGTTCTACGGCGTAGACATCTATGCCGCCGACGTAGAATTACATGTGTTCGGCGACAGTAGTGAATTGGCTTATGCGTCGGTAGGATATTTAGTAGGTACGAATCTTAGCGGTGTAAGGGAGGCCGCCATCGTTATGGGGAAGGCGCGCGTAGC
This sequence comes from Plagodis pulveraria, assembly GCA_963890685.1. Taxonomy (NCBI): domain Eukaryota; kingdom Metazoa; phylum Arthropoda; class Insecta; order Lepidoptera; family Geometridae; genus Plagodis; species Plagodis pulveraria. Next base: position 11,153,956 of record OY982959.1, read on the forward strand.
GCCTCAAAAGGTAATTTCAATCCCGAGGTTGGAATTACAGGCGGCGGTCCTTACGTGCAGGGTAGCTCGCACGATCAAAAGTGAGTTAGGTCTGCACGGTGTGAAAACATACCTATGGACCGACAGTAAAACTGTTTTGAAATGGATAAACTCGGAAGCGCACGAGTTTCAACGGTTCGTTTCGCATAGGCTGTCTGAAATAGACAAACATAGTCAAAGAGAGGACTGGCACTGGGTACCTACGTCGGAAAACCCGGCTGACAAAGCTACTCGGTGGGATTGGCCCAGTAATTGCAAAGAATGGTTTTCTGGCCCCTCTTTTCTCACATGTTCACAGCGATCGTGGCCAGCGAGCGACGGGACCGAGGTCGCAGAGGCGGACCTCGAGCGAGCACACCGTGTCCACGTGACGGCGGCGCCTGAGCCCGCCCTCATACAGTACGAGCGACATTCTACGTGGACGCGGGCGGTGCGCGTAGTAGCGCGCACACTCGCATTCGTCGGGCGGTGTCGGCGACGTCGAGCGTTGGCCGCACTGACAGCCGACGACTTATACGAAGCGGAGCAATACTTGTTTCGCACCGCACAACGGGAGAGCTTCGCGGCGGAGGCAACGGCTTTACAAGATGGGCTACCGTTACCTAAGGGAAGCAAGATACGCAACCTTGACCCCATGCACTATGAAGATGGCTTGTTGCGAGTGCGTGGGAGATTGAAGGCGTCGGAGGAACTAAATTTTGGCGAGCGGCATCCGATCATATTGGACGGCCGGCACCCGCTGACAAGACTGCTAATATACGATTACCACAGAGCGGCGTTACACGCGAACCATGAAACTGTCGTCAACAACATGCGAGAGAAGTTTTGGATAACGCACTTGAGACCAACGGTAAAAGCAGTGACAGCGCGGTGTCAACTATGTCGCGTACGGCGAGCCAAGCCGACCACACCAAAGATGGGAGACCTACCGACCGCACGCATACACAACACAAGACGTGGCTTCGTCGAGGTGGGCGTGGATTACTTCGGACCGATGGAAGTAACAATTGGACGGCGGCGCGAGAAGAGATGGGGCGCACTCTTCACTTGCCTAGTGACGCGCGCTGTCCACCTGGAGATCGCCAGCTCGCTGAGCGCTGACTCAGCCATCTTAGCCCTGCGCAGACTCATAGCGCGCCGCGGGCAACCTGCACATATATACTCCGACAGAGGGACCAATTTTGTCGGAGCGAACACAGAATTACGAGCTGCACTTCGCAACCTAGACCAGGAGTCACTGAAGGACGAAGCCACACGAAGAGGCATCAGATGGACCTTCAACTCGCCCGCCTCACCTCACATGGGCGGCAGTTGGGAAAGATTAGTAAGGTCAGTCAAGAACGCGCTGAGGGCAACCCTGAACGAGCGAGCTCCGCGCGAGGAGGTCCTACACACCCTCCTCGCAGAGGCGGAACTCATTGTCAACAGTCGGCCTCTGACGTACGTGACGAGTGACAGCGAGCAGCCGGTAGTACTCACCCCTAACCACCTACTGTTGGGGACCGCATCGGGCAGTACTACCTTTACCCGCCGCAATGATGACGACATGAACGCCAGACAACAATGGCGTAAGGTCAACGCCCTCGCCGATCTCTTCTGGAGGCGGTGGCGCCGTGAATACCTCCCCACGCTTCAACAACGACAGAAGTGGATCGACGGGGCCCCCAACGTGAAGGAAGGCGACATCGTGGTCATCGTAGAAGAAAACAAGCCACGCAACCAGTGGACGAAGGGCGTCATCGCGGCGGTACATAAGGGCAAAGATGCCATAGTCAGGATAGTAGATGTTAGGACGGAACGCGGTACTGTACGCCGACCCGTAGTGAAGATCGCCGTACTACCTACCGAACAGTGATGTAATCGGTGGAAGCCTCTTACAGGAGGCGGAGATTGTAGGCGAGTACGGCGAACGTCGCTATCACAATAACAAAACGATGTATATATAAATATAAGTAGATATAACTTAGCTTGTAAGTCCTTTTAGTAAAAAAAATAATAAAGTATAGGTTAGGGCTTGTTTTTAAGGAATAATCAGTTAGGTAGGGTATTTTTAGATATGTAGGTATAGTTATAGAATCAGTAAGCTAATAAATATGTATAATTTAAGTAGAATGAATAACAAAGAGAGATTTGTCGCAACATACTACCTAACGCCATGTAAAGTTCTCGGTCCGACGGACAGGTAAAGTAGGATTGGAGGTATATAAGGGTTATATACCTCCATCCGAGGTATGTAAATGGGTAGCAGGGAGCTTCAGCTACAATATACAGGTAAAACTACCGGCCTACGGCCAGAACTACGGAATATATAGGCCAAAAACCACGTATTTAATAATGAAAATGTTTCATGTCAAAGGTCAGCTATGTAAACCGCGCGGCCAATCAGAGAGCCGTTTTAAACGGGGTCGCGGGTCAATTATGGCCAATTAGAGGTATAGTGCGACCGTAGGTGGCCTTGAACCCGCGACAGGGACGAGACCTACGGTGTTCTAATTGGTTTATATAAACTCTTTTGCGATGTAGTGGACGGCCTATGTGCTTAGTAAATAAGCGTTATATAATAGGGCATAAGTTCAGTCTCGATATGTGGCAACAGAACAGTAATATTGTGAACTCAAAGAACAAAGGAATACGGAATAAAGGAACTCATCAGTGATCAAAGAACCCCCCTGGTTTCTCTTCTGCCTACCCGAACCCTGCGGCCGTCTGTAAAGTAGACGCCGAGAAGAACACGACAACATATATACAGTCCACTGCGTCCGTGGGTCCGTGCGCACATCGCCACATCTGTGTGCGCCCCCACGGGCATTGAAGCTATCGAAGGCGATCGTCTACACCTATACAACGACAAAACTTAACTTACTACTAACAACTTTGAAATTTTGAAGCAGTGATGGCTCAGTAGCATTGGCTATGGACTGCCGCCAGTCCTATACAACGAACCAATGACAAACCTTTACTTACTACTAACAACTTTGAAATTTTGATGCAGTGATGGCTCAGTAGCATTGGCTATGGACTGCCGCCACGCCTATACAAAGAAGCAATGACAAACCTTTACTTACTTCTAACAACTTTGAAATTTTGAAGCAGTGATGACTCAGTAGCATTGGCTATGGACTGCCGCCACGCCTATACAACGAACAAACGACAAACCTTTACTTACTACTGACAACTTTGAAATTTTGAAGCAGTGATGGCTCAGTAGCATTGGCTATGGACTGCCGCCAGTCCTATACAACGAACCAATGACAAACCTTTACTTACTACTAACAACTTTGAAATTTTGAAGCAGTGATGGCTCAGTAGCATTGGCTATGGACTGCCGCCACGCCTATACAACGAACAAACGACAAACCTTTACTTACTACTAACAACTTTGAAATTTTGAAGCAGTGATGGCTCAGTAGCATTGGCTATGGACTGCCGCCAGTCCTATACAACGAACCAACGGCAAACCTTTACTTACTACTAACAACTTTGAAATTTTGAAGCAGTGATGGCTCAGTAGCATTGGCTATGGACTGCCGCCAGTCCTATTGTAGGCGAGTACGGCGAACGTCGCTATCACAATAACAAAACGATGTATATATAAATATAAGTAGATATAACTTAGCTTGTAAGTCCTTTTAGTAAAAAAAATAATAAAGTATAGGTTAGGGCTTGTTTTTAAGGAATAATCAGTTAGGTAGGGTATTTTTAGATATGTAGGTATAGTTATAGAATCAGTAAGCTAATAAATATGTATAATTTAAGTAGAATGAATAACAAAGAGAGATTTGTCGCAACATACTACCTAACGCCATGTAAAGTTCTCGGTCCGACGGACAGGTAAAGTAGGATTGGAGGTATATAAGGGTTATATACCTCCATCCGAGGTATGTAAATGGGTAGCAGGGAGCTTCAGCTACAATATACAGGTAAAACTACCGGCCTACGGCCAGAACTACGGAATATATAGGCCAAAAACCACGTATTTAATAATGAAAATGTTTCATGTCAAAGGTCAGCTATGTAAACCGCGCGGCCAATCAGAGAGCCGTTTTAAACGGGGTCGCGGGTCAATTATGGCCAATTAGAGGTATAGTGCGACCGTAGGTGGCCTTGAACCCGCGACAGGGACGAGACCTACGGTGTTCTAATTGGTTTATATAAACTCTTTTGCGATGTAGTGGACGGCCTATGTGCTTAGTAAATAAGCGTTATATAATAGGGCATAAGTTCAGTCTCGATATGTGGCAACAGAACAGTAATATTGTGAACTCAAAGAACAAAGGAATACGGAATAAAGGAACTCATCAGTGATCAAAGAACCCCCCTGGTTTCTCTTCTGCCTACCCGAACCCTGCGGCCGTCTGTAAAGTAGACGCCGAGAAGAACACGACAACATATATACAGTCCACTGCGTCCGTGGGTCCGTGCGCACATCGCCACATCTGTGTGCGCCCCCACGGGCATTGAAGCTATCGAAGGCGATCGTCTACAACGTGGTCCTTCGAGCCGGATCTGAAGAGGATCAGGGATGAGTGAACACTCGGCAGTTACGACGCGCGGCCAGCTCCGACAGCTGGCTGCAGAACAGGAGAAGCGTCGGGCCGCCGAGGACAAGGCGGATTCCGGACTTCCTTCCGACCGCGCAATGGATGGTGCATCAATGGCACCGACGGCGACGTCGTCCCTCACACCGGTCATACCGGCGGCGGGTGGTCGTGTGATCGACCACAGAATTAGTGAGCTGCCGCCGGCACCAACGTCGGGACGGAGGAATCGCCACGGCTCCCACTCCAGCGGCGCGTCTTCAGTAGGAAGCCGTAGAAGCACGGACTTCCGCAGGAAGCGCGCGGAATATGAAGCTGAACGGGAGATAGTGCGCATCCGCGAGAAACTACTGCGGAAGAAGCTAGAAGTGGATCTCGCTGAGATCGAAGCCACGGTGACCGACGAAGAAGAAGAAGACACACTACGACGTGTCGAGGACTGGGTGGAGACCACACCGCGTGACGCAGTGCACGATGAACGCGTGCATGCGGTCCGCGGGGAACCCGAAGCGAGGCCCCCACCCAGGAAGTCGGTCACCATAATGGCAGGTGAGTCACCCTTCTCACCTAACCCGGGTACAACGCAGAACGAGCCACCGAGACATGCTCACGTGTCACGTATAAGGCAAGCGCGCGGAGAAGTAAACAATGTGGCGTCAACACCACATGCGCAGCATGCCGCCCACGTGACACAAGCGTCACCCCCGCATATTGAAGAGCGAACCCAGCTGAGGCGGACGCCCAGCAACGACAGAAGGGACCGAGGCATCGACCAACTGGCGGAAGCAATCACAAAGTTAGCCAAACCCCGACCGGTGCCTAGGCAAGCATATGAGTTGCCCTTCTTCAACGGAAACTCGTCAGACTGGATTACGTACAAACATATGTACTATGAGACGACGCACCTGTACGAGTTTCAACCGCACGAGAACCTAGCCCGCATCAGAGCATCATTACAGGGCGAAGCGAAGGCCGCAGTGGAAGACTTACTACGATCGTCCACTAACCCGAAGCAGATAATAGACGCCTTGGATATGATGTTCGGCCACCCCGTTTTAATTTTGGAGTGTGCTATGAAGAAAGTTAAGGCGTTGCCTAAAGTGTCGGCCAGTGGTAGAGAACTACCGAAATTCGCGGCTACAGTGAGAAATTGCGTGTCGTTGTTACACAATATTCGAGCAGATGGGTATCTGAACAACCCACAGCTCATAAACGAGCTTCTAGGCAAGCTCACGCAAAGTCAACGAGAGAAATATGGAGACTTCGCAATGGGAATGGACCAAGGCAGAGGCGTGGATCTACGAATATCGCCAAACCTAGAAATTCTATCTGAATTTCTAGATCATCTGTCGCACGCCGCATCCTATTACGCTCAAATGGATTTCGGCGCGCCTGCCGGAACGCCGATCGCAACCGCTCGTAACCAAGTGCGGACAGTAACCGCGCAGGCGCACAGGTTTGTGCCACGGGCTCAATTTCAGCAAGTTCACGTGCAAAGTGACCTACCGACATCTACACAGTGCAAAAACAATGAACAAGTAGTTAAGTGCTTTGTGTGCGACGCGGAACACTCCATTCTTAAGTGCCCGCGGTTTTTAGACATGAATACGAACGATAGGTGGTCGGTCGCGAAAAATAATAAGCTGTGTTTTAAGTGTTTGGTGAAGCGTCACTCGCGGGACTTATGTAAAGCGAAGCGATGTGAAACATGCAATTACTCACATCATAAGTTGTTACACGCAGACAAACCGGCCACCGAAAGTGTCACGAACGTAGGAGAAGTGCGCGCTAAAGCCTTGCTTAAAATACTGCCTGTGTCGATATCGTACGTGAACGGGGTGCAAACAAACTTACAGTGCTACGCGTTATTAGACGATGGGGCTACCGTGTCATTGATAGACAACGAACTAGTGAAAAACGCCTCGGGACCGGTAGTACCCCTTGTGATTAGAAGTGCGCGCGGACTCGAAGTGTCGGACAATACCTCGCGTGTGCTTAACATCACCTTAAATGGACCTAATGGCCATAGCCATAAGGTTCAATGTCGCTCGCTGGTCCGAATGGACTTGCCGGCGCAATCGGTGGCGGCGGCCACCATCGACGACTGCGCTCATCTACGTGGCTTGGGCTGTGAGGAAATGAGGGACGCCAAGCCGTTGCTACTGCTGGGTCAAGACAACTGGGAGCTACTCGTCAGCCAGGACGTCCGACAAGGAAAATCCGGTAAGCCAGTTGCCTCTTTGACTAGTCTAGGTTGGGTGTTACACGGGCCGGTAGGCGGCGCGCGGGGTCAACAATCTGTTAACTGCATGGCGGCCTCCCTCCCCGATCTCCACGAGGTGGTAAGGGCTCAGTTTGAGTTGGAAGCAATAGGTATTGCGGAAAACACCCGCAAACACCGCGACATTGAGCGTGCGGTCGATATACTCGATCGCACAAGTAGGCGCACGGCGGACGGCTCGCGGTGGGAAGCGGGGTTACTATGGAAACGGGACGAGATAGACCTACCGGACAACCGCAGATACGCACAGCAGCGACTCGACAATTTGGAGAAGAAAATGGAACGCAATGCCGAGTTCGCGGCCACGTATACGGCGCAAGTGAAAAGGTTAGTAGACGAAGGGTACGCGCGGGAAGTAACGGGCGGGTTGGACGTCAGTCCGGTATGGTATTTACCGCACTTCGGTGTTGTAAATCCCAATAAGCCGGGGAAATTACGACTGGTGTTTGACGCCGCCGCCACTTTCCGCGGGATCAGCTTAAACGACAATCTGCTTGTCGGCCCTGACTTACTTAACTCACTTTTAGGTATCCTACTTAAGTTCAGGCTGGGTCCGGTGGCATTCTCAGGGGACATAAAGGATATGTTCCTACGCATTAACATCAGAGAACAGGACCGCGGCGCTCAGCTGTTTCTGTGGCGCGGAGAGAAAAAGGGTTCGGAACCAAAAACATACGCGATGAATGCGATGATTTTTGGCGCCGTCTCCTCGCCCACAACAGCGAGCTATATACTCAAGAAAAATGCAGGTGAGTATGTAGATAAGTATCCGCAGGCGGTCGAGGCGATACGGTCCAAACATTACATGGACGACTACTTAGATAGCACATGGACCGTAGAGCAGGCGAGTCAGCTGATCGGCGAGGTCACGCGGGTTCACGCCGCCGCCGGCGGGTTCGAGATCCGCGGCTGGGTAACTAACTCGCCTATCTTACGCAAACAATTGCAAGTAAGTATGCCAGAACGCGTGTCACTCGAAAAAGGTGATAACGCGATGGAGCGCACTTTAGGTATGATCTGGTCACCGGAGGCGGACCAGTTAACTTTTGACCTGTCGTTCAAAAGGCTTCCCGGTGACATAGTATCAGGAACGAAAATACCTACTAAGCGTGAGTTTTTAAGGTTCATTATGTCGATTTTTGACCCATTAGGGTTTGTGTATCCGTGCATTATACAATCGCGAATTATAATGCAACAAATTTGGAAGTCGGGGATAGGATGGGATGAGCCGCTACGCGCTAACGAGGCAAAAAGCTGGTTTGGGTGGCTAGCTAGTCTCGTAGCGCTACGGGAAATTAAGGTACCAAGGTTCTACGGCGTAGACATCTATGCCGCCGACGTAGAATTACATGTGTTCGGCGACAGTAGTGAATTGGCTTATGCGTCGGTAGGATATTTAGTAGGTACGAATCTTAGCGGTGTAAGGGAGGCCGCCATCGTTATGGGGAAGGCGCGCGTAGCGCCTCAAAAGGTAATTTCAATCCCGAGGTTGGAATTACAGGCGGCGGTCCTTACGTGCAGGGTAGCTCGCACGATCAAAAGTGAGTTAGGTCTGCACGGTGTGAAAACATACCTATGGACCGACAGTAAAACTGTTTTGAAATGGATAAACTCGGAAGCGCACGAGTTTCAACGGTTCGTTTCGCATAGGCTGTCTGAAATAGACAAACATAGTCAAAGAGAGGACTGGCACTGGGTACCTACGTCGGAAAACCCGGCTGACAAAGCTACTCGGTGGGATTGGCCCAGTAATTGCAAAGAATGGTTTTCTGGCCCCTCTTTTCTCACATGTTCACAGCGATCGTGGCCAGCGAGCGACGGGACCGAGGTCGCAGAGGCGGACCTCGAGCGAGCACACCGTGTCCACGTGACGGCGGCGCCTGAGCCCGCCCTCATACAGTACGAGCGACATTCTACGTGGACGCGGGCGGTGCGCGTAGTAGCGCGCACACTCGCATTCGTCGGGCGGTGTCGGCGACGTCGAGCGTTGGCCGCACTGACAGCCGACGACTTATACGAAGCGGAGCAATACTTGTTTCGCACCGCACAACGGGAGAGCTTCGCGGCGGAGGCAACGGCTTTACAAGATGGGCTACCGTTACCTAAGGGAAGCAAGATACGCAACCTTGACCCCATGCACTATGAAGATGGCTTGTTGCGAGTGCGTGGGAGATTGAAGGCGTCGGAGGAACTAAATTTTGGCGAGCGGCATCCGATCATATTGGACGGCCGGCACCCGCTGACAAGACTGCTAATATACGATTACCACAGAGCGGCGTTACACGCGAACCATGAAACTGTCGTCAACAACATGCGAGAGAAGTTTTGGATAACGCACTTGAGACCAACGGTAAAAGCAGTGACAGCGCGGTGTCAACTATGTCGCGTACGGCGAGCCAAGCCGACCACACCAAAGATGGGAGACCTACCGACCGCACGCATACACAACACAAGACGTGGCTTCGTCGAGGTGGGCGTGGATTACTTCGGACCGATGGAAGTAACAATTGGACGGCGGCGCGAGAAGAGATGGGGCGCACTCTTCACTTGCCTAGTGACGCGCGCTGTCCACCTGGAGATCGCCAGCTCGCTGAGCGCTGACTCAGCCATCTTAGCCCTGCGCAGACTCATAGCGCGCCGCGGGCAACCTGCACATATATACTCCGACAGAGGGACCAATTTTGTCGGAGCGAACACAGAATTACGAGCTGCACTTCGCAACCTAGACCAGGAGTCACTGAAGGACGAAGCCACACGAAGAGGCATCAGATGGACCTTCAACTCGCCCGCCTCACCTCACATGGGCGGCAGTTGGGAAAGATTAGTAAGGTCAGTCAAGAACGCGCTGAGGGCAACCCTGAACGAGCGAGCTCCGCGCGAGGAGGTCCTACACACCCTCCTCGCAGAGGCGGAACTCATTGTCAACAGTCGGCCTCTGACGTACGTGACGAGTGACAGCGAGCAGCCGGTAGTACTCACCCCTAACCACCTACTGTTGGGGACCGCATCGGGCAGTACTACCTTTACCCGCCGCAATGATGACGACATGAACGCCAGACAACAATGGCGTAAGGTCAACGCCCTCGCCGATCTCTTCTGGAGGCGGTGGCGCCGTGAATACCTCCCCACGCTTCAACAACGACAGAAGTGGATCGACGGGGCCCCCAACGTGAAGGAAGGCGACATCGTGGTCATCGTAGAAGAAAACAAGCCACGCAACCAGTGGACGAAGGGCGTCATCGCGGCGGTACATAAGGGCAAAGATGCCATAGTCAGGATAGTAGATGTTAGGACGGAACGCGGTACTGTACGCCGACCCGTAGTGAAGATCGCCGTACTACCTACCGAACAGTGATGTAATCGGTGGAAGCCTCTTACAGGAGGCGGAGATTGTAGGCGAGTACGGCGAACGTCGCTATCACAATAACAAAACGATGTATATATAAATATAAGTAGATATAACTTAGCTTGTAAGTCCTTTTAGTAAAAAAAATAATAAAGTATAGGTTAGGGCTTGTTTTTAAGGAATAATCAGTTAGGTAGGGTATTTTTAGATATGTAGGTATAGTTATAGAATCAGTAAGCTAATAAATATGTATAATTTAAGTAGAATGAATAACAAAGAGAGATTTGTCGCAACATACTACCTAACGCCATGTAAAGTTCTCGGTCCGACGGACAGGTAAAGTAGGATTGGAGGTATATAAGGGTTATATACCTCCATCCGAGGTATGTAAATGGGTAGCAGGGAGCTTCAGCTACAATATACAGGTAAAACTACCGGCCTACGGCCAGAACTACGGAATATATAGGCCAAAAACCACGTATTTAATAATGAAAATGTTTCATGTCAAAGGTCAGCTATGTAAACCGCGCGGCCAATCAGAGAGCCGTTTTAAACGGGGTCGCGGGTCAATTATGGCCAATTAGAGGTATAGTGCGACCGTAGGTGGCCTTGAACCCGCGACAGGGACGAGACCTACGGTGTTCTAATTGGTTTATATAAACTCTTTTGCGATGTAGTGGACGGCCTATGTGCTTAGTAAATAAGCGTTATATAATAGGGCATAAGTTCAGTCTCGATATGTGGCAACAGAACAGTAATATTGTGAACTCAAAGAACAAAGGAATACGGAATAAAGGAACTCATCAGTGATCAAAGAACCCCCCTGGTTTCTCTTCTGCCTACCCGAACCCTGCGGCCGTCTGTAAAGTAGACGCCGAGAAGAACACGACAACATATATACAGTCCACTGCGTCCGTGGGTCCGTGCGCACATCGCCACATCTGTGTGCGCCCCCACGGGCATTGAAGCTATCGAAGGCGATCGTCTACACCTATACAACGACAAAACTTAACTTACTACTAACAACTTTGAAATTTTGAAGCAGTGATGGCTCAGTAGCATTGGCTATGGACTGCCGCCAGTCCTATACAACGAACCAATGACAAACCTTTACTTACTACTAACAACTTTGAAATTTTGATGCAGTGATGGCTCAGTAGCATTGGCTATGGACTGCCGCCACGCCTATACAAAGAAGCAATGACAAACCTTTACTTACTTCTAACAACTTTGAAATTTTGAAGCAGTGATGACTCAGTAGCATTGGCTATGGACTGCCGCCACGCCTATACAACGAACAAACGACAAACCTTTACTTACTACTGACAACTTTGAAATTTTGAAGCAGTGATGGCTCAGTAGCATTGGCTATGGACTGCCGCCAGTCCTATACAACGAACCAATGACAAACCTTTACTTACTACTAACAACTTTGAAATTTTGAAGCAGTGATGGCTCAGTAGCATTGGCTATGGACTGCCGCCACGCCTATACAACGAACAAACGACAAACCTTTACTTACTACTAACAACTTTGAAATTTTGAAGCAGTGATGGCTCAGTAGCATTGGCTATGGACTGCCGCCAGTCCTATACAACGAACCAACGGCAAACCTTTACTTACTACTAACAACTTTGAAATTTTGAAGCAGTGATGGCTCAGTAGCATTGGCTATGGACTGCCGCCACGCCTATACAACGAACCAACGACAAACCTTTACTTACTACTAACAACTTTGAAATTTTGAAGCAGTGATGGCTCATTAGCATTGGCTATGGACTGCCGCCACGCTTATACAACGAACCAACGACAAACCTTTACTTACTACTAATAACTTTGAAATTTTGAAGCAGTGATGGCTCATTAGCATTGGCTATGGACTGCCGCCAGTCCTATACAACGAACCAACGGCAAACCTTTACTTACTACTAACAACTTTGAAATTTTGAAGCAGTGATGGCTCAGTAGCATTGGCTATGGACTGCCGCCAGTCCTATACAACGAACCAACGGCAAACCTTTACTTACTACTAACAACTTTGAAATTTTGAAGCAGTGATGGCTCAGTAGCATTGGCTATGGACTGCCGCCAGTCCTATACAACGAACCAACGGCAAACCTTTACTTACTACTAACAACTTTGAAATTTTGAAGCAGTGATGGCTCAGTAGCATTGGCTATGGACTGCCGCCACGCCTATACAACGAACCAACGACAAACCTTTACTTACTACTAACAACTTTGAAATTTTGAAGCAGTGATGGCTCAGTAGCATTGGCTATGGACTGCCGCCACGCCTATACAACGAACCAACGACAAACCTTTACTTACTACTAACAACTTTGAAATTTTGAAGCAGTGATGGCTCAGTAGCATTGGCTATGGACTGCCGCCACGCCTATACAACGAACCAACGACAAACCTTTACTTATTACTAACAACTTTGTTTGTTTGTTTTTGTTTAGGAAAATATTTCCGTTTAAATTGTAAGTTAGCAGTCTGTTCAACTGACTGTTAATATTAATTTAATGCACCCCCGTCTTATTACTCCTCTATTTCCTCTCCATTCAAAGGTTGCCTGGAAGAGATCGCTGTTAGTGATAAGGCCGCCCATTGTAACACTTGACTGTAATCCTTCGTATTTTGTATTATTGTAATGTAGTGGTGTGTACAATAAAGAGTTATCTATCTATCTACTTTGAAGTTTTGAAGCAGTGATGGCTCAGTGGCATTGGCTATGGACTGCTGCCACGCCTATACAACGACAAACCTTTACTAACTACCATACTACCACTTTACCTTTTGAAGCGCTCGTAGCGAAGTTTACTTAGCTGTTCTCAACCGATCAGCAAAGTTAAGCAACGTCGCGCGCGGTCATGTGTTGGGTGACCGCTAGTGACTGATTACTACTGACCATTTCCGTGCTTCGAAGGGCACGTTAAACCGTCGGGTTGTTGTCTTAGGATAGTAGTCGTTATAACATGGTGGTAAGGCATTATGCGAATGCCCGCCTGGCTAGCTACCACCCTCAAGTAGAAAATCTGTCGCCAAACACCTAACGGTGTGTTCCGGCAACTGTCCTTGAGAGCCAGTACTTCTAGGTTAGCCTGAACAACATCTTCGACCACATCATCACTTACCATCAGGTGAGATAGTGGTCAAAGGCTAATCTATCAGGCATAAAAAAACCCAGGTTTTGAAGCAATGATGGCTCAGTAGCATTGGCTATGGACTGCCGCGCAGCAGGTTTGAACTTCACCGCATGGTGGTACGGCATTTTCCGAATGCCTAACAACTGTACGTCTCAGTGTGACGGGCACAGTGCAATTCGTCGTTGACGAAATGCGTCTGTTATAGGCAGAGGTTAGTCCACTTAACATCAGGTGGGCCTCGGGCTTGTTCCGTCACAATAACATAAAAAAATACCTTTACTTATTGCTACCAATACTTTACCAGTGTTTCTCGCCTGGCTAGCTACCACCTTCAAGTATAAAATCTTTCGCCAAGCACCCAACAGTGTGAGTGTGACGGGCGCAGTGCAGTTCGTCACGAAAAGTATCTATTATAGGCAGAGGTTTTTTTTATGTTATTGTGACGGAACAAGCTCGAGGCCCACCTGATGTTAAGCGGACTAACCTCTGCCTATAACAGATGCATTTCATCACAAGTGACGAATTGCACTGCGCCCGTCACTTTGAGACATAGTTGTAAAATCGCATGTGCCTGTAATTTCACTGGGTCTCAAGGACTGCTGCCGGAACACACAGTTAAGTGCTTGGAGACAGATTTTTTACTTGACTTGGGTGGTATCTAGCCAGGCGGGCAATCGCAAAATGCCCTTCCACCATGCAAACCGCTTAACCGGTTACCGCTTAACATCAGGTATCTTGCTAGTTTCTTCATAATCAAATCTAAAAAAAGTGTATGATAATGGCACACTATAGATTATCATCTACTAGCTCGCGGCTTCATCCTCTAGAAATGGGTCACGATCCCTTGAAAACTATTCAGTTAATCGGTTTGTTAATTAAGACCAAATCAGTTGTAAACGAAACTTATTAACGTTTTATTTTTTATTGCTGTGTTGACCACAATCTCACCTGGGCCCAATTTTCTTAGCTATTGACCAAACGCCACACTACTGCGATGCTTCTGCGATCGAACTGCTGTTAATCTCAAATTCGGTAGTCTGCTAATGCATTAGTCAAAACATCAATACAGTAGTTTTCTAGCAAACAATACATAAATATATTTAAATCATTTAGCTATTTTTCTATCTGAAATACTCCAAAATATTTATGCCACTGCAGCAACGCAATCGCAACAAATACTTAAAGCATACCAAATATGACAAAAACGATTGATAGCAAGCCACTGACTTGCGATCGAACCTAAATAGCGGGCAGACTACGGATACTGTCAAAAACTACAATTTTCATGCAATTAAGTTTCGTTAGTGCCGTTCAATAGCTAAGAGAATCGGGCCCCTAATGGTAAGTGATGACATGGTCGATGGTGTTAACAGGCTTAACCTAGAATTACTGGCTCTCAAAGATAGCTGCCGTAACACAGTGTTAGGTGCTTGGCGACAGTTTTTCTACTTGAGGGTGGTCGCTAGCCAGGCGGGCAACCACAAAATGCCGTACCATCATGCGGTGAAGCTCAAGCCCGCGGCGGGATTCAAACCATGGGCCTGCTGCGCGGCAGTCCATAGCCAATGCCACTGAGCCATCACTGCTTCATAAACTACCACTACTTACCACTAACACCACTTTACCAGTGTATCTATCATATTTTTTTTATGTTATTGTGGCGGAACAAGCTCGAGGCTCACCTGATGTTAAGCGGACTAACCTCTGCCAATAACAGATGCATTTCATCACAAGGGATGAACTGCACTCCACCTGTCACACAGAGACATGCAGTTGTCGAGTCTCATGTGCCTGTACTTTGACTGGCTATCAAGGACTGCTGCGGGACACACTGTTGGGTGCTTGGCGACAGATTTTATACTTGAGGGTGATAGATAGCCAGGCAACATCCTCCCACCATGCGGTGAAGCTCAGGCAGGCGGGGGGGTTCGAACCATGGATCTGCGGCACCGCAGTGCATAGCTATAACCGCTTGGCTAGCATTGCTTCATAATTCTAAAAGCAAGGCTACAAATAATTAAGGTTAATAAAAAAAAGTCGTCAAACCAACCTGATTTTCCTGATCCAATCTTTCTTCCTCAGTGATTTTCGGTGCCGCTGCAGTTTTCATGTTGTTCTTTCGCTTCTCGTAGAAAGCTGGCGGATTGTTCATTTTGAACGCCTTCGCCTGTATAGATTCTCTCAGTCTTCGAATTTGAGCTGCAGTTTTACTGTAATTTATATGTTATAGTGTGTGATTATACTAGGTAGGTACAAACTTCAAAAGAAAAACAAGGAACAATAAGAACTGGCCAAGAGCGTGGCGAGCCTCTCTCTTTTAGGGTTCCGCATTGCAACAGTCAGTATTTTGGTAGTTAAAAATAATATGGTACTTAATGAACCAAAATAAATTTTAATATTTTTATTGTTGCAATAACGTATGCTCCGCGAATTACATTACAAAATTACAAATTAAAGAGAGGAAAAATTATAGTCTTGTGCGGGATTCGAACCAGCGTCATCCACCCCTACAGCCAGATTTATTATAATATATATTTATAAAAATATTAAAAATATATCGTAAAAAGTTTAAAGCTAATTGCAAAATTGTCTTGTTTGTAGTACAACGTAAGTTGAACTATAGGTGTCGCTCCATCCTCATACGATGGTTAATGAACAAGAGGAAAAATTGGACTTATGAGTCATTGTCATGTTAGCTCAGTCGGTCAGAGCATACCCCGGCTATAGGGGTGGATGGCGCGGGTTAGAATCCCGCACATAACAATAATTTTTTTTTTCCTCTTGTAAAATTGTTATTCTGTAACAGTTTTTATATTTTTAAATTTCCTATCTTTCATATCTCTTATTCTTATACTAGTAAGAATCGATTATAAACCATTTCCTATTATCGCGTTAATGCGGGCTATATAGCCAAAATAAACGTTAGAGAAATAAATTTTTCATCGTAAAATAGCAAAATAGAATGTGATTAAATTCAATTAAATTGCGATTAATAATGAAATTGATTGTTATACATATGTATTATTTTTATAATTTTGATTATATATGTACTTTTTTCAGTATAATGAATTGAAAATACTGATTTGACAACTCTTATTACCTTAACATAAGTTTGTAATGTACCAGCTTACACTGAGCTCGTCCGCACTCGGGTCCAGCCAACGCAGCGGAGAGTAAGTCTCGTGTTTGTATATCATATGGAACCGTCGAGGTTTCTGTGTGGAGAATTCCATGACACCTACATACTGATGTACTTTGTAGATATGACTGCCGGTACACGCTTATACAGGTGGAGAATATCTCCAGGCAGTCAGGACAGGTTTACCTATACCACGCGCTTATACCTCATGTGGAACCAAAGAGTTTTCTGGGTAGAGAATTCCATTTCCTTAGTAAATAACTTCAAACATACCGATGAACTTTGAAGAGATGCCGAAAGACGCTCCAGCAGGTGGAGAATATCTCCAGACAATCGGGACAGGGGTACACCACGCGCGTGACTTCGTGTTTGTACCTCATGTGGAACCGGAGAGTCTTCTGGGTAGAGAATTGCATGTCACCTGGAATTTAGAAAAAAATAACGTAAATACCTTCCATTCAATAAGCAAAATTGATAGAAGTAAAACCTAAATGTTGGGTAATATATGTTGAGTAAACGATTACATGACTAAAATATGACCCTCTTTAATCGCCTATGTTACAACATTTACAAGATCGCTTCATATAACATCATCATCATCAGCCGGAAGACGTCCACTGTTGAACAAAGGCCTCCCCCATTGAACGCCACAAAGAACGGCTATTAGCCGCTTGTAACCATTGGCTACCCGCAACTTTAACGATGTCGTCAGTCCACCTAGTGGGGGGCCTACCAGCTCTACGTCTTCCGGTGTATTGTGGTAACCACTCGAGAACCTTTCTTCCCCATCGGTTATCAGTTCGTCGAGCAATGTGGCCCGCCCATTGCCACTTCAACTTTGCAAATACAAAGAAACTCGAGCATAGCTCTCTCCTCAACGAGCTTCATATAACATTATCTTAAAAATAAAAAACATGCTAGGTGGTAAGAACTTGTGGGTAACACCGCAGTATCGTATATTCTGAAGCAGTAGTGTGCAAACCCTACTGAGGTTTATGCAATTGGCACTGTAGAAAATGCAATTAGTGTTCATATGAGACCTAAGTATCGAGCTTGGGAATATCCTCTTCCACATGGTTTTCCAAATCATGGTAATTTTACTTAGTGCCAAAATCCCTTTATGGCGTTGCGCGTTGGTTGCAGATTAAAGGGGATTTGCTCCTAAAAGTCCCATAACCACTTTAATTGGAAAATTAAATTGGATTACGGGACTAGGCTAAGAGCGGGCATGACATTTAGCAAGGTATGAGATTTTTTTGTCTCATGAAACATAATTTCGGACGTCCAGCCTTCGCCAGTACGGTTCCGGTCATCTATTGCAGTTGCCTCTAAACGAAAGGAGTAGAAGTTCTTTCGCATCCGGATTACAATATGACTGACATGAAGCAGTGATGGCCGAGCGGTAATAGCTATGGACTGCCGTGCCGCAGGTCCCTGGTTCCATCCCCACCGCCGGCTTGAGCTTCACCGCTTGGTGGAAGGGCATTTTGCGGATGCTCGACTGGCTATCAACCACCCTCGAGTAGTAAATCTGTCGCCGAGTACCTAACAGTGTTTTCCGGCTGCAGTCCTTGAGAGCCATGAAAATTCAGGAACATGAGACTTAACAACTGTATGTCTCAGTGTGACGGGCGCAGTGCAATTCGTCACATGACAAAATGCATCTGTTATAGGCAGAGGTTAATCCGCTTAACATCAAGTGGGCCTCGTGCTTGTTCGGTCACAATAACATAAAAAATGAGACACGACCAGGCAGAAAGAGTCTGATAGATCATCCATTAGGGTCTCTTTTGCAAAGTTGTTAGTAAATAATTAGAATCTAACTTACATTTCTTGCACTTCAGATCAACAATGTCTCCATTCTCCTCATCATCACTAATTTGTATAACTCCCCCAGCCGGAGCTTCAGTGCTCTCGTCGGGAGAAGACTTTTGTATTTTGAAGTTTCCATCGTTTTGCAACACAGCTATATTGCGAGATAGAATGTTTTCTAATTCGCCCACCTGTAAAAATATATAATACAAAATTTATATTATGTAGGAAACGTAAAGAGACTGCATTTTTGTTGAACCCGGCGGCTGTACAATCTTTCAATTATACTTTTTAATTTTATTGTCCTTTAGATTAGAAGATCGTTGTAGACTCTTATTATTATATTATATTTTTGGTACGTACGACGTTCTTATGGGATACTTTTGTAGCGTTCTCAAGGCAGAGATGCAGTGACTTTGAAGCAGTGATGGCAATGCATTAGTTATGTACTACCGCACTGGGGGATCACGTTTTGAATCCCGCTGTGATAAGCTTGAACTTCACCGCATGGTTCGTAATTTTGCTAATTTTGGTGGTATCTAGCTAGTTATACATTTGTAAAATACCTACGTGGACGCATTTGAACCATAACCACATAACCACCTTCTCCGCAACGGTCCATAGTCTGCCTCACTGTGCCATCATTGCCTAAAACAAACTAAAGCGGTATGTTCCCACAGCTTTCTTTGAGAGCAAGTCCCTATTCTAGCTTCTTTAGCATGACCACATCGTCACTTACCAGCTGGTGAAGTGGTGGTCAAATACTAACATAATTAGCTGTTGAAAAAATGTAACTGAAGATCGTATGGTGGTCTAAGAACTAAGGTCTATGGACTTACACTTGTCGATCGTCGTATACTTTACGTTATATATTAACTAAAACAGTGCCACTTTGGTACTGTAAATCTTTTAGGTTAGCTAAACTACAAGATTAATTACGCAATTAACTACTAAGCAGCTGAGTGAATAATGAATCACTAAAGCGACCAATTTAAAACAAATAATATTATCTTTATTTCATTGTACAATTTTGCTACTTGAAGTGTTCTAATTTTCTGTTAACCTCGTTTCCACCAGGGCGACTACGGTCCATGCTTGCCTACCTTTTATATAAAAAAATGTGTTAAGCGCTTACAATTCGTGGTCATACCAGATAAAGTTTTGAATATTGCTGTTTATTTTTCTGTAAACATGTTTGATACTTATCAGGTCCCTGGTTCGACCCCCACCGCCGGCTTGAGCTTCACCGCATGGTGGAAGAGCATTTTGCAATTGCTCGCATAGCTAGCTGCCACCCTCAAGTAGAAAATCTGTCGCCAAACACCTAACGGTGTATTCCGGCAGCTGTCCTTGAGAGCCAGTAATTCTAGGTTAGCCTGAACAACATCTTCGACCACATCATCACTTACCGTCAGGTGAGAAAGTGGTGGAAGGCTAACCTATCAGATATAAAAACATATATACTGAAGTCTTTTCTTAAACAAGAATATAGGTATCTACATCTGAACACATAGGTAATTGAAATTGTATTTTTGCACATAAAATATCAAGGGCTCTTGTTAAGAGAACAAATATATATGAATAAATATGATAACTGTTTTAATTAAATATAATAAAAACATTCATCCTTCAATTTTAACAGTGCCAAGCGAAATTATGTTTTGATTGAGTAGTGTCTGACCGAAGATTCGGTTTCGGCTAATGTTCGACAACTTCTGCGAGTTGTTTCATGTTTTCGGCTAGTTTCGGTTTTGATCGAAACTAATCTTCGTAAGCTGTCGGTTCACGAGACGGGTCGTTTTCGGAACTGATGCACTATTCGCATATAATATCGCTTGACCATCAATTCATCAGCCAGCATTTGAAAGCCAATTTTGGTTTAGAGGTAGATTAAAATTAATATATATATATATATATTTTTAACTGGCGGTATGCCTTTATTAAACAAATACTACAAACTATAAACAAAAGTACAGCTACTACAATACTACAGCTACTACAGTAAAAGCATTTGGACTCATAGGGAGTCCAAATGCTCTAATCCACTATCAGTTGGCAGCGTGCCCAGCATGCTGGCAGCATTGCCCCGTTGAATTGCAATGCTTATTCTTTGAGCCAAATAGGTGCCAGCATTTTGATCACGCGTCGCATCGACCAAGCGCTCTGATAGATTTTGGAAAATACGATGAGCTCCCGGTCCCCACGGACCCAACGTCTCTACACCAAACGGCTCAAATATGTAACCCATACCCAGGTTAGCATATTTGCGCCGCTTGAGTTGCTCTGCCGAAGTAGCCGCGGCGCCAGCCCTCACGTGGGTTTCAGAAAGGTGTGACGGCGCTAAAGTGTCTACGCATGTAGCGTCCCACACTAAGGGCCGTCCTAACTTCCATGGAACCAGAGTCATGCCGTCAGGTCTTTTACCATCGTCACGCATCAGACCGTTCGGTTCGAGAACAGCTGGAACATTGGCGCTGGTAAAAGCCCGGCGAATGATATCGTTAAGGCTGGCGTGGCGGGAAATTCGACCAGCACTTCGAGAGCAGGAGAGGCCATGGTGACCGAGTTGGTCAACTGCAGTACCACACTGGCAAAATATATAAATATATAATAATATATAAATATAAATATATATATATTGTATATGGACATCTGATTTGAAAATGATTATAGTTTTGTTAGATATTTTTTTTATGTTATTGTGACGGAATAAGCTCGAGGCCCACCTGATGTTAAGCGGACTAACCCTGCCTATAGCAAATTCATTTCGTCACAAGTCACGAATTACCCTGCGCATGTCACCTTGAGACATAGTTCTTAAGTCTCATGTGCCTGTAATTACACTGGCTCACAAGAACTGCTGCCGGAACACACTGTTAGGTGCTTGGCGACAGGTTGTCTACTTGAGGGTGGTCGCTAGCCAGGCGGGCATTCGCAAAATGCCCTTCCACCATGCGGTGAAGTCAAGCCCGCGGCGGGATTCGAACCATGGACCTGCTGCGCGGCAGTCCATAGCCAATGCCACTGAGCCATCATTGCTTCAAAAACTGACTGATTCTACAGTACAAGGACGAGTTCTATAGCTTGAAAATTTATTATATGAACACGAAGAATGCGACGACGACATAACAATATAATAAACATATTATAGAATTCAAAATACTCCCACTATTTTTTTTCAAATTTGTTAAGTGTAAGGTGGCTAATCATAATCTCAAGACGATAGGAATGATTCTAGCCCATGTTTTAACTTGTTGGTAATGGACATATATTAAAAGACTACCTCTTGCGACACGTTGACATATTTGTCGAGATTTCGCGTTTATTTTTGAAGCGCTCTTAGCGAAATTTACTTAGCTGTTCTCAAACGATCAGCAAAGTTAAGCAACGTCGCGCGCTGTCATGAGTTGGATGGGTGACCGCTAGTGACATTACTACTGAGCGTTTCCGTGCTTCGGAGGGCACGTTAAGCCGTCGGTCCCGGTTGTTGTCTTAGGATGGCAGTCGTTATAGCATGGTGGTAGGCCATTTTGCGAATGCCCGCCTGGCTAGCTACCACCTTTAAGTAGAAAATCTGTCGCCAAGCACCTAACGGTGTGTTCCGGCAGCTATCCTTGAGAGCCAGTACTTCTAGGTTAGCCTGAACAACATCTTCGACAACATCATCACTTACCATCAGGTGAGATTGTGGTCAAAGGCTAACATATAAGCAATAAAAAAAGGTCTGTGAACGCGGTAGGAGAATCGTTAAATAGGTTAAAAAAATGACCTCCATAAGAGCATTGTATCTAAGACGCGATAACTGTATACAGATTATTTCGACATATACTTTGTATTTGGCGAAAATAGATACAAATTTAAAAATTATGTTTCTAAACCCAGCCTTAGGTTAGTCTTTGACCACTATCTGTCAAAGGCTAACCTATCAGGCATAAAAAAAAAATATATAATAATAGGCCCCAGATGCATAGTGTTCCAAATCTTCACTAAACAATTATAAAAACAGATAAATTTCTTTAAAATTATTTTTCTCAGTATTATATGTCCAACTTATAATTGTAAGAATAGTATCTATAGAATAATTTAAATAATATGAGTAAAAACTATAGTTGGCCAGGTAAGACTAGGCTAGGTCTCACTAAAGAAGCAAAAAAAACTGTTTCAAATTTGAATTTCCCGCCAAAACGGAAAATTCGGTTTTGATTTAGCCGAAACACTTGTTTTGGCCCAACACTACTGTAGCTATAAGTAGTTAACATATGTCAGAAAAAAATTTAAAGATTGACCTAGAGCAGTACACAAGAGATTGATGATAACAAGCTGATGAAGGTAAATATAATAAGCAGATGTAAACATGTGGACATACTTGATTCTTCATATTTTCACTTTCTTTATTATCTCCCGCATCTACATTCTGAAACACTGCGACTGCAGTGCTTGGTATCTTTTGTAGTGCAATTTGAGTATCGGCACTATTATAATCACATGTGCTTTTATTATTTGCAATCTTTTCAATAATTGTAGTCAAGTCTTTGGTCAACGGTACCCGTTCATCAACTTCATCTGTGTCCATGCAATCCGAACTGTTAGTCTTTTTCAAAGACTCTTGGTAGCCTTCTTCTGTACGTTTGATTCTTGACAGTTCATTTAGCTGGAAAAATAAATATGATTGTAAGTAGTTTTAATATATATGTGGAATTCTTTTAAGTTTCTATTGCATATGTTGTGGAATACTTACAGTAGACGAAGATTTGATAAAATGACCATGTACTGTGGAATTAAATTTGTCTTTGCAGTAAACCCTTTTATGGGATATAAAATTTGCTAAACTCCTGAAAAGGTTACGGCAGACTTTACATTCATACAGCAAGTCACACTCATCTGACAGCAAATTTTTCAGCTAAAAGAACATAAAAATAAGTTATTATGTGGATGTGGATGATTTAAAATAGGTAGTTTCAGTAACATAGGAACCTGAACTTTGAAAGGTTATAATGCTTAAGTAAACTTACCTCCCTAGGTACTTACTTAAAATGTTAACATAAGAAACTTACTTCTTCAGTAGCCATGTCAAATATCTTCCTTGCCTGTGCAAAGCCTGTAATACTGGTTTGTATTGGCTTTCTGAGTAAAGAAAAGTCAGTATCTTCAGTTTCATCATTGTTTGGAGCATTAATAATCTTACTGTTCCCTTTGCCTCTATCATCTTTCCCTCTGGCCTTGGCATTTACTTTATTGCCAGCCATGCTGGAACTAGAAATGAAAAACAATAATGTGACCACAAATCAAATTCACAGCAAGTAGTGCATCTGTACATGTCTCAGCTCTGTACTAAATACCTACATTGACACAGTTTTGTACAGAGTAATACTGATCAAACAAAATGACAATGTATAGATACTAGGTACCTACCTGCTAAGCTAAAATTCGATTCAATGTTATATAAATAGGAACGTATGAAAGGGTAAATGATATAACATGAATGTTTCGATTGATAACTGTATATTTACACACAAACTAATAAATACACATCACAAAATGAACCACAACTCGCGTCAAGCATGGTAAAACCACGATCTACCACCATCGAAGAGCTGGAGTCTCTCCCTTAAATAAACTCAGTAGGATAAGTTGTATTATGATATATATACGTGTATTAGGTATTTTGATTATGGTGGATAACGATAGTAACAAACAATATCTTCAACTTACATGGAAATCTTCACAACCGCTAACTTGAAAATCCTAGTTTTCCGACAAATGCACCCATCACGCCTCCATTTTCAACAAATGAATACCACCCGTAGTACGTAACGTAATTTTGCTCAAGCGAGAATATTTCACTACCGTAGAAGGTAAAGTGAATAGGTAATATTTTTATTTTTTATTGCATAGAATTATTAAGATAATCAGACGTAACTTTTTTTTTGTAAATTTATATTGTTTTCTGAAGAAAATAATCTTTATTTTTATTTCCCAGACGACGCGTCGTCTGGGAAATTTATCTTAATAATATCCCGTCGCGACGGGATATTATTAAGATAAATTCCGTTCCGTTTTGTTCTACCTACCACAATATTACTTGCTCAGTGCCTACCACTACTCTTCGCTATATTTACAACTTTTTACTTTTGGTTTTACATTAGATTCGTATGATTTATACATTTGCCATTAGTCAAGTGGGACTGTCAGGCTCAGGCTTGAATATATGCGTAAATATGTACGCGCATAAAAAAGTGTTTTATTGTTTCACACTAATGTAATAAATTATAGCATTAAATATATTTTTTAAATTAAATGCTCCATCCGTTTTAAAATTAGTATAATTACTAAGTACTTGTAATATTTTGCACGGTTAACACCTTTGTTTACATTTTTGATCTCGAATTAAAAACCAGAGTATAGTTGCTCAGTGGGATAAACGCTGATCCAAGGTCTATATAAAGAAAACTATATTCAAATAAGCGGTTACTAACTGTACCTATCAAGATTTTATTGAGAGTTTATTTATGTTGTCAGTGAAGGATAAGAAACCTTCCGATCGAATAAAAAGCTTACATATTTTTCTAGTATTTCAAAAGTTTGATAACATTCACCTCCGTAATGACTATAGGGATTTTGATAAAATTAGGAAGCTGGTATTCTTATACGACTTCACTATATTTAATGATATAAATTACATAATTACAAAACAAACTGTTTCTGTCACATACCTCTGCATAATTTCGTTTGGAACTAGGTATTTTTATTCATGTTGTGTTATCCTAATACATAAATGATAACTAAATCAAATATACCTTGATATACTGACATGTGTTACACGAGTGAGTGAGAAATCACCATGCACTCACCATGGATCTGCAGGCAGATATATGTTTGTCCATGGAAATCACTCGTTTCCGAACGCAGTCTTATAAATATAATCCATAGAGAAGACGAAAAATATAATATCTGGGAACTCTATAATCTTTGTATAATATAATCTATGAATTCTATGACTGCAACCAGTGTTGGATTTCGTAGTATAATTATACTTTTTGTACCATTATTTTATGGTGTGTAGTGTGTAGTTAGGAATGTAACTATACTACGCAGAAAATACCATAATTGTATATTGAGGTCGACCGACTTGTATTATTGTTGAGCCGTATTTATTTTTGAATGGATATTAAAAAGTAATACCCTATTATATCGGGAAGGGCGAAACGAAGCGCTTAGTGTTATATGTAAAAAAGATTCTTATCAAAAATTCACAAATTTGATTGCCTGGTTTTACCTTACGCAAATGTTCATTGTGAAATAGTGTTCAGAAAAGTTAACTTGGCAAAAACCTAACTAAGAAATAAACTTGCAACTTTAGCGAGTTGCATTCACTCGCTTTTGATGTTTGCGGGTACTGTAAGAAAAAGTAAATCTAATAACTGCATAGAATTTATGCCGTTGACAACTTTTAATGCCGTGTCAGTTCTAAGGACCAAGTTCTGATTGACGAATTAGCCGAGATCAAAGTCTACATGCCTGAACTTGATTAATATGCTTGGATTTCATGCATATTTTTATCGCAAATTAATAAAACAAAATATTATTTACGCTTAATTAATGCATTTTTATTTAAATTCAAAACAAAAACACCTAAAATCTAAAGGTATAGGTATAAGATAAAAAAAACATGTAAACTCAAACGTGGTATAATTTTGGACGAATCTACTACATGGATAATTTTATTATCCATGTAGTATATTCCAACCCTGACTGCAACCTACATAACATCATATTTAGGGCGTTCGGATAGCCTATCGGTGCCAAAAATAACACTCACAAACGCTAAAAATGATCACACGGGGCGTTCGTTTTGGGACTTCGTGAGCAAAAATATCGTTTTCGCTCACCGTTCGGATAGCTTTGAAAACGCTACAAATGACAGAGAAAAGTGATATTTTTGACCCATGTCTTATCGTGGGATCGTTGTGATCGTTTTTTGACAACTGCTGGTTTGACAGTTGTATTTGGCGCGATTGAAGAGTTTCATAAGTTTTTTATATAGGTAACTATCAGAACCTTCTTTTTTGTTAATTTTAGAGATTGATTGTATGTTTCGTACTGTGCAAAATTGTTAAAACATTGTCGGTTGTCAAAGTACGTTTTAAGCCGTTCGGATAGCATGCAGTAATTGATGGTCAAAAATAGCAAAAGCTTCTATCCGAACGCTAATACACAAATGCACGTTTTGGCTCGATTGCGTTTGTAGCAGTTTCGAAAGTGGCATTTGTGTATTAGCGTTCGGATAGAAGCTTTTGCTATTTTTGACCACCAATTACTGCATGCTATCCGAACGGCTTAAAACATACTTTGACAACCGACAATGTTTTAACCATTTTGCACAGTACGAAACATGGAATCAATCCCTAAAATTAACAAAAAAGTAGGTACCTATATTATTATTATTTCTTTGTTAATCGCTTCTGCTAGTTACTTATATAAAAAACTTGTGAAACTCTTCAATCGCGCCAAATACAACTGTCAAACCAGCAGTTGTCAAAAAACGATCACAACGATCCCACAGTAAGACATGGGTCAAAAATATCACTTTTCTCTGTCATTTGTAGCGTTTTCAAAGCTATCCGAACGGTGAGCGAAAACGATATTTTTGCTCACGAAGTCCCAAAACGAACGGCCCGAGTGATCATTTTTAGCGTTTGTGAGTGTTATTTTTGGCACCGATAGGCTATCCGAACGCCCTATATTATGATTAATCTGTCAAAAACTACAATATATGAAAAAGCGCGGGAAACGTTCAAACTTGGCGGGCGCGTTTAAATTTTTAAAATAATTTAATTTAGAAAATTTGTGTTAGTGGTCAGGAGAGTCCAAATTGTAAATAATTTTAGTTTAATTTGTATATAGTATATATTTTTGTATATATATAACTTGGTAAGTCACTTTCATTGATTTTTCGCGCCATGGAGGAGCCCCCTGACCCAGGGGGCTCAGTTCCACCTGCTGCATGTTATATGACAGTCGTGTCAAATGAATCGGGCATGGACACAGATGGGTCTTTCATGGATGGGTCCATGTCTTCTCGTTCCTTGAAGCGAAGCCGTCCGAGCAAGATGTGTAAGCATTGTAATAAAAGAAAACGCAAACGCAACTCTGCTTTAGAACTTAAGGAAACGGATTGCGCATGTGCTTCAGTTGATCCAATAGCAGAAAAAGCACCGACTTCGTTTGAAACTAAAAACAATGATACATCCCAATTGAACAAAGACCTGACCATGAGACAGACAACAGACATACATCAGACCCGCCCTCAACCCCAACCTTTTAGTCGCCCATTGTATGAGTCCCATGATGTAGCGCCATATATTATTCACGTTCAGAGAGAGCAGCAGAATCCTGACGATGGTACCATACTGCACCCTATTGCCTTTGGAAAGTTCCTCCAGAGGCAAAATTTTAAAAATATAGTTAATGGCAGTCTTAAACGCATAGGCCGAAATAGGATATCCCTTGCATTTGCGTACTTTAATGATGCTAATGCTTTCATTAACCATGATAGCCTTAGCAAAAATAATTTGAAGGCATTTATACCAACATTTAATGTCACCCGCGTGGGGCTTGTTCGTGGAGTTCCAGCTGATTGGTCTCCCGAAGAAGTAACGGATAATATCAATGTACCTATTGGTTGTGGAAAGATATTAAAAGTTAGACGTTTAAACTACAAATCTACCATAGATGGGAAACCACAATGGAAACCTTCTCAGACTGTTGTGATAACTTTTGATGGACAGGTTCTACCCAAAAGAATTTTTGTATGCTTCAATGCACTTCCAGTAGAGCTTTATGTATACCCGACAATACAATGTTACAGCTGTTGCCGCTTTGGTCACACAAAAGTCCAGTGTAGATCCAAACCACGATGTTATAAGTGTGGCCAAGCTCATACAGCTGATAGCTGTAATATTGAGGAGCATAATAGTACTTGCTGTCTTTGCTCTGGATCACATTATGCCACAAACAAATGTTGCCCAGAACACGAAAGACAAAAACGTATTAAACAATACATGGCCGAAAGTTGCGTATCCTATTCTGAAGCTTCTAAACTCCACCCACCTGTATCCAGATCATATGCAGACATAACATCAACAGCTCATCCCACTCCCAATAAAAATGCAATGCCTCCACCACTCTCATCAACTAAGTCTTATAGAAAAACTGTGACCCTAAAACCTCGTTCACCACATCAGTTGACTAAAGGCTATGACCATGCAGCACATCAAGCTCTGATAAAAGAGTATGAAATGCCACCTCCGTGTAACGGATGTGGATATAAATCTAATTCCTCTGACAATGAGGAACATTCTCTGACAAATATTATTGTTTCTTTGATAAACATTCTGTCTCAGTCAAATATTATCAAACCGAACAACGCTGCCCCTATTATTGATATGTTAAATAAAATTATCCATGCCCATCATGGATTTACACCAACAAATGATGACTAACTGTAATCACACAACGGCGGTTCCACTGCACTACCCACATGTGGTGGTGCAGTGGAACTGCCGAAGTGTGAACAATAAAAAATCTGAAATTATGTACCTTACTAATAAATATGACCCCTCAATTATTGCTTTAGCAGAAACATGGCTGCGGCCAGATTCTGTTTTTAAAATCAAAGGTTTCACCTGTCTTCGTGAAGATAGAATAGATGGATATGATGGAGTAGCATTATTAATAAAAAATAATTTACCATATAAAATAATTTCCCTCCCTGAACATGAGGGCTTGTATATTGTAGCAGCAGTTGTTACTAATATAATTTTTGCATCTATATATATCCCACACCCAACTTCTGTTACATTCCAAACTCTAGATAATATATTAAACTCTCTACCTAAACCATATATATTATTAGGAGACTTTAATTCCCATCATAGGTTATGGGGTAGTTCTATATCCAATACCAATGGAGAAACATTAATAGATATATTAGACAGGCACAATCTCTGTGTTTTAAACACAGGGGTACCTACACGTAGAACCCGCCCTAATGAAAATGTTAGTTCTGTTGATCTCTCTATTGTTACAGAGTCTTTAGCATCAAAACTATCTTGGTTCACACATAAATCTACTTGTGGCAGCGATCACTATCCAATTATTACATCTTTCCCAAATAAACAAGTTCAAAATACATTCCCCACACCTAGAATGAAGTATAGGTTAATAAAGGATAACTGGAATAAGTATAGTGAATACATAGATAAAAATATACATACTCTTCCTGATTTAACATGTAAGTCAGAACTTTGTTCTGCAGCTTTTACTGCATTATTAATAGAAGCAGCTAATGTTTATTTCCCTATCAAAAATGCTTCAGACGGAAAATTACCTTCTCCACCATGGTGGGATAGCGACTGCACAGATGCTGTTAAAAAAAGGAAAGAAGCTGAGATGGAGTACAATATAAACATGACAGACGAAAATTTCCAAAATTTATTACTAATTATGGCTGATACTAAAAAACTTATAAAAGAAAAGAGATTCTCAGGCTGGCGAAGTATATGCACTACAATTTCTCCAAATACCCCATGCTCGGTTAT
This sequence comes from Plagodis pulveraria, assembly GCA_963890685.1. NCBI lineage: Eukaryota > Metazoa > Arthropoda > Insecta > Lepidoptera > Geometridae > Plagodis > Plagodis pulveraria. Next base: position 11,183,862 of record OY982959.1, read on the forward strand.
GTGGTCTCTTATCAGACGTTTTAGATTAGATATTTCCGATTCCAGTTATAGAACAATCCCATCATGTATGACTGATGAGTTTTTGGATTATTTAGCTCCACCATTCGTTCCTGAACTTGAGTTGGTTTGCCCTCTTCAAATTTCACACAATCATGATGAAACTTTCTTAAATTCGTCTTTTACTCTAAACGAACTCAAAGGTGTCCTCTCTGGCATTCAGGACTCTGCCCCAGGAGAAGATGGTATCCCATATTCTTTCTTTACGAATCTTGGAGAGAATAGTCTAAAATATTATTTGGAGGTTATAAACAAAGTAATTTTGACAGGTGACGTTCCATCACAATGGAAGTCCCAACTGGTGTTGCCTGTTTTGAAACCTAATAAAGATTCATCTGAAGTTTCCTCCTATCGTCCCATAGCTTTGTCGCCTGTTATAACCAAAATTGCGGAACATCTGGTAAAAAACAGATTGGAGTGGTTTATGGAAAGTAAAGGTTTGTTTTCAGAATCACAATATGGATTTCGTAAAGGAAAAAGTACCCTAGATAGTGCAGCAATCCTCTTAACCGACATCCGATTGGCCTTTTCTCAGAATTCGTCAGTTACAGCTGTATTTCTAGATATCAAATCTGCCTACGATAACGTCTGCTTACCAATCTTAAAAAGCAAACTACAACGTCTCCAAGTTCCGTTAAACTTAATTAACTTTATTATAAATTTGATGTCTGGCCGTTCAATAACATTAGAATCATCTAACAGAATTATTTGGAGAGGAGTCCCGCAGGGATCAGTCCTTAGCCCAATTCTATATAATATATACACTAGCGATTTAGATATATATATAAGCAATACCTCAATTTTACAATATGCTGATGATTTACTATTATACAACGTGAATAGTAGTGTCAATAGTGCCTGTCTTTTACTTTCAGCCTCTCTATCTAATCTTAAAGTCTGGCTAGATAATAATGGATTAGATCTGTCTGTGTCCAAAAGCTGTGCTCTTCTGTTCACAAGACAACGTATGCCACCACCCATAACCTTACAATATAATGGAAGTCTTATTCCTGTTAAAACAGAAACTAAATTTTTAGGTTTAATTTTAGATGCTAAACTAAGTGGACTGCCCCACTGTGAGTATATTGCGGCAAAATGTGAACGGTCACTTAACATTCTAAGGTGCTTATCAGGCGTTTGGTGGGGTGCCCATCCGTTTTCTCTGAAGCTGGTCTATAGTGCTCTCATAAGAAGTGTCCTAGATTATGGGACATTCTTGTTGGAGCCATGTAGCTCAGCTGGGATGAAAAAATTGGATGGTATCCAGGCGAAAGCTCTTAGAATCATAACAGGTGCCATGAAAAGTTCTCCGATAAACGCTTTACAAGTAGAATGTGTTGAACCACCCTTTCCATTACGACAACAATTTGTCGCAGATAGATTTTTCTGTCGCATTATTCAGTTCGCCAAACACCCACTGATTTCAAAACTCATAAACCTTTCGGAAATGATGAATACATCTAAATACTGGTCTCATAAACGCCTTCCATGTTTGATAAATAGCTTATTAAATTTCAATAAGATAGAAGCTTTAACTCACCGCACCCATAAACTTCCCATATTTGAAACTAGTTATGAATCTCTTTTAGTCAAACCAGAAATACATCTTAACTTAAATATTGCCAAAGGAGACCTATTCGCCAATGAGAGTTTAAATAACATCATTGATGAATTATGGCCAGATTGGAATCAAATTTATTGCGATGCCTCAAAACACTCAAATAGTGACTGTGTTGGTGTTGGCCTATTTCATCGACAGTTCAACATAGTAGAAAAGATAAAATTCCCTCCTCAGACATCAATTTTCACTGCAGAATGTTATGGAATCTATAAGGCTCTTGAATACATCCTCATTATGAAACTCTCCAATAGCGTAATTTTTTCAGATTCCATGAGTGCGTACAAGCCTTTATGAAATATCCCTTCAAAAGAAATGCATATTTTCCGGTTATAATCGAAGCCCGAGAAATGCTTATTCAGTGCGTTGATAGAGGGTTTTCTGTTTCGTTTGCCTGGATTCCCAGTCACTGTGGAATAAAGGGAAACGAGAAAGCTGATCAACTTGCAAACCAAGCAACAAAGTGTGGAGACATTTTCCCATACAAGAATTATCCTCAGGATCTAGCTGCTCTCTCCAAATTAGACCTACAACGTGCTTGGAGTGAAACATGGACAAATAGTGCCAGATTAAAAGGCAAATATTTCTATAAAATACAACCAATGATCCCGGTTAAATCTTGGTTTACCAAAGTCAAACTAAGTAAACGTGCTACTTCTGTGTTGATTCGAATGCGTTTGGGCCACATGTGCACTCCGGCACATCTTGCTCGGATACGTATTATGGACTCGGAATTGTGCGAGTGTGGAGAAGATGTGGGTGACATCGATCATATTATTCTAAAGTGTCCCCGTTATGATCATGCTCCGCTTTTCAAAGACCTTGAAGATCTTCAAGTCCCTTTCCCTACTAATATATTTTCCTTACTTTATAGCAATTGTCTCCCCATCTATCAAGTGTTAGCTTCATTCATTGAAGCTAACGACATCAAATTATGATATAATATGCTACATATATATTTATATATATATATATATATTTATTTACTTATACTAACACAACACTATGTATCTATTGTCCTCTTATCCTTCCTAACTCCTCTGACCCTATTTTTTCCTCGTATTCCGATATGTAAATTATTGTATAAACTTATCGTTTCCTCGTTTTTGTAATATATTAACCATAATAATAATAATATAAATATAAAATCAAGAAGTCTGAAGCTGAGAAGTCTTTCCAGCCTAGACAGCTGAAACCAATAGAACAGAAGTCGTCTCAAAGAAGAACTTGATCATTAAAACATGACACTGGCAAATGCACAAGACGTGCGAGACCATATCCCTATGAAAGGGAAAAGAAAAATAAAAAAAAAAACTACAATATGTATAATCTGTGACTGCAAGCGACCGGCTCGGCCGGTGTGAAAATATTATTTATAATATTTTTGTTTCAAGTAGAGGAAAATTGTATCTTAACAACGTAATGCCTTGTGTATCTCATCAAGCTGACAGACAGTGAGCAATTTTTTACCGTAGGCCTGGCCTAGGAGCAGTGCAAGCCCAGTACTCGTGAATAGTGGATGGAATGGATGGATGACCGGAGAGTTCTGTAATCTTTGGTGGATAGTGCCGAATGCAGTGAGATAAATTAATCGATTTTGTGTTTTTCACCATAATTCCTGTAAGGTAAGTAAATATATAATATAAATATAATTACAATATTTACGTGCTTCCCACGATTTTTGTTTTATTCGGCGGTATCCATACATGAACAAAATACTACAGCTACTGCAATTGAAGCATTTAGACAACCTACAAGTCATTGCAAACTCACGGGCAGTCCAAATGCTCCAGCCCACTACTAGTTGGCAGCATGCTCAGCGTGCTGTAGCATTGCCCCGCTGAATTGCAATACTTCTTCATGGAGCTTAATTTGTGTCAGGGTTTTGATCCGGCGCATCGCCCAAGCGCTCTAACAAGTTTTGGAAAATATGATGAGCTCTTGGTCCTCAAGGACATCTCTACACCAAATGGCTCAAATATGTAACCATTACTGAGGATAGCATACTTGAGCCGTTTGAGTTGCACCGCTGAAGTAGCCTTGGTGCCAGGCCTCACATTACTTCCCATGATTGATATCGTTGTATTTAAGTCCATGGACCTGAACACTCATTACATCATGAACCTGTGATGCTTTATTTGTTTATGTTTGTACTACTACGTTGATAGGTACAAATATGTAGGTCTCTCGTTAATTTGTAATTTTATTAGTGTGCATTTTAAAAGACAAGATGTAAAGATTAGCAAGCACACTGTACCAAGTTCTAGTTTTGACGTCACAACATGGCGCTAGGCCGATCCTATTCTTATTTTAATCGCATTGTAACCATTTTTAGTTAATTCATTTTTTAGGTCTTAATATTTGTTTGTTTTCATTGTGTGGTCTTTAGGTATGTTTGTTTCCCACGGCACAGTAAGTTCTATAAGTACTATGCGTTTTAGATTTTTTGATTATAGAAATATGTCTGGTGTGGAAGACGAAACATCAACAACCTCAGGAATTTTGTAATGTTTTTCATATGAGTCCATCAAAAATGTCCAATCAGGAGCTATGCCTAAGATGGAGTAAGGCTTGGATTTAGGTTTTGTAGAAGACCCTTCCTTTACTAAAGCAACATGTCGTTTGTTCGTGGTCAATCTTTTTTGGTCTAGCTACCGAAAGGCTCGCCCCTTCTCGTACTATTTCTAGGACTCTATTGTGGCGACGGGAATAATGACCCCTATCAAGGAGCACCTTGCATCTTACCAATAAGTGCCTTGCACCTATGGCCTCCCGACAAATACCGCAAGACTTTTCGGTGGCTTTCCCCCATCTTACTAAATTACTTTGGTCTGGGAGGGTCATCTGTTTTAGATAAAATTTACCAAATTTTAAAGAATTTGGTAAAGACGGTCTAAAGACGTAAGGGTAAGGTCTAAAGACCAATCGTATATCAAGGTACCTGAATAGGAACCTGAACTTTCTTTTTCGACCCTAAACCCGCTTTGCTGGACTGTGCACCTATCATAAATTGTTTGTGGAATTGAAGTCTCGAATCAAGTTCGAAGGCACTTTTGTCTTTTGGGGGAGATGAGACTACATTGTCTTAAGATTATAATAAGACGTGCATTTTGGTAACTCTGAGGTGTTTATAGAGCTCCGATGGCTTCTTTAATTTCATCCCAAAATTAGTTTCATCCCTAAATAATGTAAAGTCAAGCCTTGCATCCGAAAACGTCAAAGAAACTTTCTTCGTTTCTGTCAATGCCTCTTCAGGCATTATCTTTTTCACAGCTACTGTGGGTGAGAGGTTTTTTAAATAATGTGCAGTGTTGACTATTTTAGCCCGCTTATACCAGCTTCTTCTAGCATAGTCCTTTCCTTTCCCCAGGATGGTCCTGTTAACTCTGTCAGCTACTCCATTTTGCTCTGGTGTGTACTCCACTGTCAGCCAAAGGAGGATCCCTCTAGCTTTAGCACAAGTCATGCATTCTTGTTTACAAACTATGTTGTCAGTCCTTACAGTTTTTAATTTTGGCTCTGTATGACTTTTAGCCATTACAGACATCTTCTTGATTTTTCTAGAAATATACAAAGGTTTCCCTGGTGAGATCATCAATAAATGTGAGGTGTTATTGATAACCTCCATAAGAAGCTTCACTCATGGGCCACACACATCAGAGTGAACTAACCCCAAAATCTTATTGGACATGCTGGCACTGTTTTCTTAAATAACTTTTTTGTCTGTTTCCACGTTACATGTGCTTCACACACTAGCTTAACAATACTGATGGAAAAACTTTACCTCTTGCGCCATCTTATCTTTAAGCAATGTTAGGTTACATAGTCCAAGATGTCCCTAATGTCTGTGCCACAATATTAACTCTTCAGAAGCTGTTGACGCTAAATTCACTTCCTCTGAACAATATTGGATTTTATAGACACCTTTCTGAACATTCCCTTAATATAGATTACAATTTACATACAATTTACCAATAACCTAGCATCCTTCCGCGTTCATATTCAAAAGTCCAGTTTTTTTCATACACAACTACTAGGTTTTTATTATGATAATGCTCATACTCAAGAAGCTTGCTTCTAATTTTGGAACATAGAAAACAGCTCTTATGGAAAAATCCATCTCCTTATTTACTACATCACAATTGCATGGTTTGATGCTCCTGAATCAAGAATCCACACTAGAAATCCTTGTTTCCCTGCAGTTGCTATCGCCAGTGAAATCAAACCATCCTTCTTTGAGTTAAGACTTTCAATGGTGTGTGGGCAATCTTTTACTTTGTGTGGTCCTTCATATATGAAGCACTTATTGGTGTCTTATGATTATTATATTTTCTTTGATCATTTTTCTTTTGATGCTTCACTGTTAAAGCAGAACTATGAATCGCTCATGTTTGCATATGATTTATCTCAATCTATTTGTAAATGATTTGTTATTACATAGTTGGTGCTCAGTGAATTATTAGCATATTCAAGTGCTAATCGCAACGGTGCTAACTTACTGCATATTATTAGAAACAGATCCCGTTTCTGACAATAACTACAATTTAAGTAACTGTACATATTCACATACTTCTTTATTGAAGAGAGCTGCACTGACTTTAGGTTCATTAATTTCGAAAGAATCTGCACCTGAAGTTCAGGTCCTTATCTGCAAAAGCAGCCTTCAAGTGCTTTCCGTACACTTTTGCAGATTTCAAATTGTGAATGCGGACCAAAGTGTGAGTCTCCATTGTTAAGTAAATTTTCGCTCTAGCCTTCATGGATCAAAATCCATTATACAACCTTTTATGTCACTTCCAGACGACAACAATTCACTGGTGACTCTGTTTTGTCATTTAATTGATTCAAATGCCAGTTTCCCAATTCTTTACCCACACAAGGTTTAAATGGCATGTTTAAACCTTTTGCCCAAGCCATGGAAAACATGAAACAATGTTTTTGACCATAGACAAAAGTTTGTATGGATACCAACTTTTGTTTTGTTTTTGTGTAGTGTTTTGTGACAAACACATGCAATGGAGAGGCCTTTACATTTCAGACTCTATTACTTTACCGGTAAAAGAATTTACCATACCTGTATCAAATGTCTTTACTGTACTTATTTAATACTTACTTATCTCTGAAGTATGTACCTACTTAAAAAAATATCATACATTTTCAGAAAGCTACTATGTCATCTGCGGAAGCTAAGACCCCAGACTCTCAGCAAAGAAGATGGCAGAACTTACGGAAACTCTTGGAAAGATCTGGCCCATTTTGTCATCCAGACTTTGAAGCATCAGCTGAAATACTTGATTTCATTATGGATTCCTGCAAAGTACTAATAGTTGGAGCGGGAGGTTTGGGATGTGAATTACTGAAAGATTTAGCTCTAATGGGGTTTAAAAAACTGCATGTTGTAGATATGGATACCATAGAATTATCAAATTTGAATAGACAGTTTCTATTCAGACGGAATGATATTGGTCTATCAAAAGCTAAGTGTGCTGTTGATTTCGTTAACAAAAGGTAGGCAATTTTTTGACATTATTCATTAGCCTTATCACATCTGTCATATGAAAAGGTAGGCACGTAATTTTAAATCTTGTTTTAAATTTGTAGAGTACCAGGCTGTGAAGCAGTGGCTCATCACTGCCCCATCCAGGATCTAGATGACTGCTTCTATCGCCAATTCCACATAGTTGTATGTGGCCTCGACTCCATCATTGCAAGGAGATGGTTGAATGGCATGCTGGTGTCACTGTTACAGTATAATGATGATCGTGAGTAAAACTACTACATAAAAAAAAAAAACCTTTTAATTTTTTTTTATGCCTGATAGGTTAGCCATTGACCACTATCTCACCTGATGGTAAGTGATGATGTGGTCGAAAATGTTGTTCAGGCTAATCTAGAAGTTACATGAAACCGACTTTAACACTCAAAAGTGTGAAATAACTTGTTAGAGGCGGCACAATGATAGTACAAAAGTACCTATTATAAAATAAATAATAAAATAAAATATTGTGCGCACGGTACCGACTTTTTTTACACTTGAGTGTTTAACACGTTACCATTATAGTACCGAGTATTTTAGTGACCTTTGCTACTTACGGGATTGATTGTCATTTACTGTCAACGACTATGTCATCAAGATATGAAAACACTTTTCAGTTATTGAAGTGTAACTCAAAAACGGCTTTAATGATTTTGATGACATTTAAATGGGACCACACGGGAAGCATCAGCTTTCAAAAAAAAAAGAATCATTAAAATCGGTTGTCCCAGAATCTTACCAGTTAGAAGTTTTATAGCGATCCCATCAATACCTACGCTATTTGTGTTCTTTAAGGGATTAATTATTTTCATCGGCTCAAAAAATAGTTTAAGGGTCAGTAAAAGCTTTGTTGCAAACTTTATTTTTTCTACCTATCAGTCAGATTACCTGAGTTTCTGAAGCTATTGGCTATATTACATATGTATTTATACTTAATAATTTTTATTTTTTTTTTTTACCGGCGGTATGCCTTTATTAACCAAATACTACAAACTATATACAACACTACAGCTACTACAATAAAAGCATTTGAACTCATAGGCAGTCCAGCATTTTGATCACGCGTCGCATCGACCAAGCGCTCTGATATTATTTTTTTTTTTTTTTTTTTTTTTTTTTATACTTATTTGTAGCTGTTTTTATTGCATAGTTTAGTTTTTCTTTTGAAAAGCTTTGAATAATTAATAAGTCTGTTCTTGTTGTAAATATTTTGATTTCGTCTATGTACATATCTTTTTACTACATTACTTGATTCCTCATGATATCCATTTCGGATTGTTGATGGAACTTATAGTTAACTTATACTATATATATATTTTTATACTCAAAAAATCTAAAACGCATAGTACTTATAGAACTTACTGTGCCGTGGGAAACAAACATACCTAAAGACCACATAATATTTGTTTTTACAAACAAATATTAAGACCTAACAAATGAATTAACCAAAAACGGTTATGGGGTTAGTTTATATGCTGTAGAAGTTGGAGCAAGGGGTATACCAGCGGGGGACCCCCCACAGTGCTTACGTCCTCGTCGTGTCCCCTGGAAACGACCCAGTTCTGACCACCGTAACGGAGTGGCAGACTGGGCTCGGCTAAAGTGCACTGTGCGTCGTAGATATTACTGCGGTTCATCTGCGACACTGGCGGAGGCTAACATGCCTAAGAAACCATCGCGGGACGCCTCCGGGCGTTTCTTAAAAGGCCCTTCTCAGGGCCAACCAAAAGGCCCTTCTCAGGGCCACGCCGACGATCTCGCGTCGGCGTCGGAGGCTAGTCGCGCACCATCCGTGGCTAGCGTATCTAGAGCGGACGACTTCTCGGACTCCGACAACGATTCGGTTACGTTTGGCTCCGATGCTTCGTTGGCGAAAGTGGAAGGTCGCAAGCAGGCGCAGAAGCGGGCCTTCTTGAGGGCTGGGTCTTGCTCCTCGGACTCCACGACGAGCAAGCCCAAAAAGACCAAGGCTAAGAAGCCCGTTATCGCGGACACCCATAATGTGGGTCTCGTTGACGCTCAACGCCAGTTGAACCTGGCTCGGCGGGCACAGCTCCAACAGGACCTTGAAGAGAAGGTCGCTGCTAAGGAGCAGCAGGCGCGCACCGCGCGGGCCAGGTCCGGGTACGGTGCGTCCACCGTGCTCTACTCGGACCACTCCTTGGTCGAGCTGGAGCGCATGGCGCAGGAAGATGAGGAGGAGATAGTTGAGGTCGCCTTAAAGTCCTCCAACTTAAAGGGGACATTTCAAAAGTCCCTGAAGTGCCGGGCCGCAAGTATGCGTGGCATAATTCGGGAGCTCGTGCAACGTACCGCAACCGAAGAAACGCGGCAACTGCAGGCGAAAGTCGACCGTCTGCAGTCGGAGGTCAGTCAGCTGCATAAAAAGCTGGCTGAAGCCACGGCACGACCAATTCAGGCCGACCCGATACCAGTGGCTGAGGGTCCCACCTCCTCCAGCCTTGAGGATATAATCCGCAGGGTTGTCATGGAGGAAAGGGCCTTCACGAGAGCCTGCTTCGCTGGCATTGAAGACAGTCTCTTGCCGGAGAAACGCACTCGACCGCCACTCACGGCAGACAAGAGGCCGAACAAGCCGGGGCCGTCCTCCCAAACGGAGGACACACTTCTACCCTCCTCCACCCCGTCCAACCAACCTTGGACGGAGGTGGTTAGGAGGGGGAAGGGCAAGGCCAAGTCGAAGGCGGCCGCCTCCCCTGCCACCCCCGCAACCACCCTTCCCTGCCCGTCCCAGGCGACTGGCAAGGGAAAGGGGAAGGGGAAAGGGAAGAAGTCGGCCCCGGAGCCCGCCGCCGCTGTTTCAGCAGCCAGAAGGGCCCCCGCTGGAGGAAAGAAGCCTAAGCTTAAGTCGCTGGTTCCTCCCAAGACCGCTGCCGTTGTGGTGACGCTCACTGTGGAGGCTGCGGATCGGGGCGAGACTTACGAGTCCGTCCTGAAGCGGGCCCGTGCCAGCGCCGACCCCACCCAACTGGGGATCGGAGCTGTAACATGCCGTCGGACCCAAGCCGGAGCACGAATCTTCGAGTTCCCGGGGGCTCAGGGTGGGGCTAACGCGGACCTCTTTGCGAACAAGCTGAAAGAGGCCATCGCGGACGCGGCCAAAGTGGTCAGGCCTGTAAAGTCTGCAACCTTGGAGGTGACCAATCTGGACGATTCGGTCACCAAAGAGGAGGTGGTGGCGGCGGTCGCAGCAATAGGGGGCTGCGATGTCGCAGCGGTGCAAGGCAGGGGTATCCGACCTGGCCGGGGTGGTATGGGCACCATCCGCCTCGAGTGCCCAGTCACAGCGGCTAAAACCGTCCTCGCCAAAGGACGGCTTTCAGTGGGCTTCAGCTCCTGTGGAGTCCGAGCACTTGAAGATCAGCCTCTGCGCTGCTTCAAGTGCTTCGGAATCGGGCACACCCGGGCCCTGTGCCCGTCAGAGGTTGATAGAGCCGGCAGTTGCTACCGCTGCGGCAAAGAGGGGCACAAATCCACCTCCTGCACGGCCACCACACCACGCTGTGCGGTGTGTGCTGCCAGTGGCCGACCGGCGGACCACGTAATGAAGGGGAGGAACTGTAATCCTCCCCCCAAAAAGGGCAAAGCGCAGGCGCCGACCCGGCCTGCCGTAGCTGCCGCCGTCCCTGAAACGGGAACTCCGGCGGCTGTAGAGGGGGGTGCGATGTCCGAATGATGGATAGGGCCGAGCATCGCATCCTCCAGGCGAACACCAACCACTGCAAAGCAGCCCAGGACCTGCTGATGCAGTCCATGGCTGAGTGGTTGGTGGACGTGGCGGTGGTTGCCGAGCCATACTCGATCCCCAGGCGTTGGCTGGGTGATCGGGATGGCTTGGTGGCAATGGTGTCGCGGTCTTCCACAGACTCCCCTCCCCTCTCGCTCTTAGAGAGGGGACCGGGATATGTGGCCGCCGCGTGGGGGGATATAGCTTTCGTGGGCGTTTATTTCTCCCCAAACCGCCCTCTCTCGGATTTCGAGAATTTTCTCGAAATCCTCACCGCTGTCGTCGGTAGGGCGGCGCCGCGCCAGGTCACCGTTTTGGGGGACCTAAATGCCAAGTCGGTGGTCTGGGGTAACCCGGCCACCTCTTGCAATGTCCGAGGAGTCGCCGTTGAGTACTGGGCGGCCTCGACTGGTGTGTCCCTCCTCAACAGAGGGACGGTCCAGACGTGTGTGCGGCAACGGGGAGGGTCAGTGGTCGACGTCTCGTTCGCCACCCCCGTGCTAGCCGCCCGCGTCCTGAATTGGCGGGTAGAGATGGTGGAGACCTTGTCGGACCACCGATATGTGCGGTTCGAAATCTCCACCCAGAGCCCCCGGAGGACGATCCCATCGGGCCGTTCTCCCTTTCCACGGTGGGCTCTCACCCGCCTGGACCGAGAGGCGGCAATGGAGGCGGCGTTCATCCAGGACTGGCTCGCGCCTCCTGTCGAAGTCCTGGATGTGGACTCCGCAGCGGTTCAGCTCCGGGAGTCCCTGACCGAGGTGTGCAACGCTAGCATGCCTCGGTCTCACCGTCCATCTCCCCGCCGCGCCGTCTATTGGTGGACGGAAGAACTGGCGGGGCTCCGGGCCGCCTGTGTGGCAGCAAGGAGGGCCTACACAAGGAGTAGACGGCGCTGCGAACGAGACGAGGCCAACGAGGACCTTCTCTACGCCTCCTACGTTGAGGCAAAGAGGGTCCTTAAGTCAGCAATGGCCGCCGCCGATGACGCAGCGAGGGCAGAGATGTTGGAGGGCCTTGACAGGGACCCGTATGGCAGACCTTATAAGGCGGCCCAGAACAAACTGCGTCCCTTTGGTCCCCCACTTACGGAGACACTCGAGCCAACATTGCTGGATGGGGTCGTTCGGTCCTTGTTTCCGTCCAGGTCCAACCACGCCCCACCAGTAATGGATCCCCCGCGGGAGTGGCTCCAACGGAGGAGAGGAGGAGGAAGCTCCTCAAGTTACGGTGGCTGAATTTGAAGGGGAGGCTCTCCGCCTCCGTACCAAAAGGACGGCCCCTGGGCCAGACGGCGTGCCTGCACGCGTGTTGGCCATGGCTGCCTTCCAAATGGAGGTGAGGTTTCGGGACCTATTCAGCGCGTGTTTCACGTCTGGGAGGTTCCCGAAACCATGGAAGGAGGGGCAGTTGTGCCTCCTCCGAAAGGAGGGACGCCCGGCGGACTCCCCTTCGGCATACCGGCCCATCGTTCTTCTCGATGAGGTCGGCAAATTGTTCGAGGGGATCGTCGCCCGCCGGCTCAATGACCACCTGCGGAGAGTCGGGCCGGACCTGTCGGACGCCCAATTCGGGTTTCGAAGAGGGCGTTCGACTGTAGATGCGTTGGCCCGGCTCAAAGGCCAGGTGCAGGAGGCTGTGGAGGCAGGGGACGGGGTTTTGGCTGTGTCATTTGACATAGCCAACGCCTTTAACTCTGTCCCCCACTCGACAATATTGGAGGCGCTCCGCTACCACGGAGTGCCTCGGTACCTGCAGAGTCTCCTGGCTGATTACCTGGGGAGACCGAGCTGTCCTCCTGGTGGACCGCACTGGCAGACTTCGCAGGTACGGCGCGGGATCCGGTGTTCCACAGGGGTCTGTCCTGGGACCGCTCTTGTGGAACATCGGATTTGATTGGCTCCTGCGGGGAACTCTCCTCCGTGGCACGAGTGTCATTTGCTATGCTGATGACACTCTTCTCACCGCCCGGGGGAGGAATATGCGAGAGGCGACAAGTTTGGCCTCTGCCGGTGGATCCCTAGTCGCGGGAAGGATCCGCCGACTAGGGTTGAAGGTGGCGCTGCATAAGACCGAGGCCGTGTTCTTCCACGGGCCTCGGCAGCGCATTCTCCCTGACGCCCATATTGTCGTAGAGGGCGTCAGGATCAAGGTGAAGGCCCAGATGAAATATCTGGGCCTAGTTATCGACAGTCGGTGGCGCTTCGGCCCGCACTTCAGCGGGCTGTCAACGCGCCTGCTGAAGGTTGCGGGCGCCCTCTCGTGGCTCCTCCCAAATATAGGGGGGCCCAGGGCACGATGCCGGCGTTTGTACGCCGGCATCTTGAAAAGCATGGCCCTATACGGGGCCCCGATCTGGGCTGACTCCCTCCAAAGAAGGGAGAACGCTACTTCACTCCGCAGGCCCCAAAGGGCCATTGCACTGCGGGTGGCGAGGGCTTACCGATCGGTAAGCTTTGCGGCGGCGTGTGCTCTGGCGGGCACCCCTCCTTGGGAACTCGAGGCAGGAGTGCTCGCCAGAGTCTACGAGTGGACAGCGGGGCGCAAAGCCCTCGGGGAATACCCCACCTTGGAAGAGCGGGCGGCCGTCCGGCATGAGGCGAGAGACGCAGTTATCCATCATTGGACGGAGGACCTCGCCGCCGCCACTTTTGGCCGCCGTACGCTGGATGCGCTAGGGCCAGTCCTGCAAGATTGGTTAGGGCGGCCTCATGGCTTCCTCTCGTTCCGTCTGGTGCAGGTGTTGACCGGGCATGGGTGCTTCGGCTCATACCTGCACCGGATTGGAAGGGAGGAAGCAGCAGCGTGCCACCATTGTCCCGCGGCGGAAGACACGGCGCAGCACACCCTAGAGGTGTGTTCGTCGTGGACCGAGCTGCGCCGCAGCTTGGTGCATGTTATCGGGCCAGACCTCTCGCTTCCCAGCGTGGTCAATGCCATGTTGGGGGGTGAGGAGGCCTGGACAGCGGTCGCCTCCTTTTGCGAAGAAGTTATTTCTCAAAAGGAGGCGGCAGAGCGTGCAAGGGAGGAAGACCCCCTTGCTGCGCCACTGCGTAGACGTAGAAGGGGTGGGAGAAGGCGATTGAATAATCGCCTTCCTCCTCCCGGTGGTGAGTAGCGAGAGATAGGCGCGGGGGCGTCTTCTCTCGCATTGCACATACTCACCACCTCCGTCGGGCGGGAATGGCCAAGCATTCCTGGTCATTCCCGGGCCTCTCCCGTTGGGAGGGGTATGTAGGCCCCGCTGTATAAGCGGGCGGTCGTCGGCGAGGGACTGGATGTAAAGGCTCTGCCAGTCTCCCAGTCCTTCTCCACATAGACGATGATGGAATGCCGCTGGGTCGTTTAGTGGGTATACCGGTCGTCTACCGGGGAGTCCCACATACCCCCTCCATCCCCCGATGGGGGGGAATGCGTAATGCATTTTTCCCAGCGTCAAAAAAAAAAAAAAAAAAAAAAAAAAAAAAGGGGTATACCAGCGAAATCCCTATATAACCTACTTAAAGACCTTGGCCTACCAAGAACAACCGTAACTTCCATCCTAGAACGTGTATCTAAGGCGGCATTAGTAGGATCTTATCAAATTTGGTTAGGTAGGGGAGGAGGCTCGAGTGGTGAAGGAGAGCATTGATATATCATAAAGGGGCCCCTTAATCCTACTCCTGGGTTGCAAGTCCCAGGCCCCTCTGGCCTCTTCCTCTGCAACGCTATGGACCCGGCACCCGCACAGTGAATCCATGGAATGCTAAGAAATTCGTCTCTCTTTGTATGCATGGAAGGCATAATCATAACATGTTAAAGAATTTTGTACAGGCGTAATTAGCATTGTCAAGCTTATAACAATCAAAACTGAGAAGGATACAGCGTGAGCACACGCGCACGCATATAATCGCATACCGCGTTTGGTGGACGGCACTGTGAACCTAAACTACATAATTTTCTGGTTTTATTATGCTGTTTTGGCTTTGCACATTGACCTACCCCCCCCACACTATGTGAACTTCCTGCCAAACAGCTTATAATATCAAGAAAAAGTTTATGAGTGTTTGTTTATAAGCAAAATTGCCAATAACTTTGTCTATAATAGTTTTGATAGAAAAAAGCATTACATATATTTTGAAATTTCATGTTTCAGGGAGCTTAGATCAAAGCAGTGTCATTCCAATGATAGACGGCGGCACAGAAGGCTTCAAAGGAAATGCCAGAGTCATTCTACCTGGCATGAGTGCTTGTATTGAATGCAC
Organism: Plagodis pulveraria; assembly: GCA_963890685.1. NCBI lineage: Eukaryota > Metazoa > Arthropoda > Insecta > Lepidoptera > Geometridae > Plagodis > Plagodis pulveraria. The sequence goes on from OY982959.1 coordinate 11,199,065, forward strand.
ACTAGATCTGTACCCTCCTCAGAAAACGTTTCCACTTTGCACCATCGCTAATACTCCTAGGTAATGGACATTCTTGAGTATGATTTGATATGGATTATATATTTTTTTTTTTTTTATGTTATTGTGACGGAACAAGCCGAGGCCCACCTGATGCTAAGTGGACTAACCTCTGCCTATAACAGATGCATTTCGTCAACGACGAACGAATTGCACTGCGTCCGTCACAGTGAGACGTACAGTTGTTAGGTCTCATGTGCCTGTAATTTCACTGGCTCTCAAGGACTGCTGCCGGAACACACCGTTAGGTGCTTGGCGACAGATTTTCTACTTGAGGGTGGTCGCTAGCCAGGCGGGCATTCGCAAAATGTCCTTCCACCATGCGGAGAAGCTCAAGCTCTGGGCGGGATTCGAACCATGGACCTGCTGCGCGGCAGTCCATAGTCAATGCCACTCAGCCATCACTGCTTCGAATCTAAGTTTACATAATATTCTGTCGAATACATACAATCAAGGTTACCAAACATAGCACAAAGTTTAAAAAAATTCACAAGTTATACTGGGCAGAGATATATAAATAAGATGATATGATGATATAAATGTGCGCTATGTAATATTATTAGGTAATAGCTATTTACGCTACTGAGGATAGCGTCCGCCTGCGACTGTCTCGTGAAAGAGTATAAACATTCATTAGTGCTCATAGGAATCCAATGTAGTTGTGGCACTACGCAGGACATGCGTCACTTTCTGTCCTGCCCACAGTGTCCCAATGCTTGCACTTTGGGTGACCTGTACGAGGCCTCTACCCTTGGGGTGGCTACAGCCCAGTACTGGCAGTCATCTGTCTAATAATAATGAGTCGTCGACACGAAGAAGAAGAAGTGCTTGTAAAATCTTATAATGATTTTCTGGTCTGTCAGGTATGCCTGGTCAGCCAGCCTCAGTTAGAATCGTTCTAGGTGTGAGGTATATAAACATAGACCTATATCTAAATATATTAGATTGAATGAAAACTGATGATGAACAATTCAGTAATAATACATTTTTTATTTTTTTATACCTTGTAGGTGAGCCTTTGACCGCTATCTCACCAGGGCCTCAATTCTCTTAGCTTTTGATCAAACGCCACACTACTGCGATGCTTCTGCGATCGAACTGCTGTTAATGTCAAATTCGGCAGTTACTAATTCTAGCTCCTAATCGCAGTTGTATAGCAATCGCGTCGCTATCGTATGGCTGTGCTATGGCTTGCAAATTTTGTTACTGAAATAATAATGAAAACTTACATCAATCACGCATCATTCGAAACATCAATACAGTGGTTTTCTAGCAAACAATACATTAAATAAATATTTTTAAATCATAATGCTAATTTTCTATCTAAAATCCTCCAAAATATTTCATGCCACTGTAGCAACGCAATCGCAACAAAATAGCTTACAGCATACCAAATATGTCAAAAACTATTGATAGCAAGCGACTGACTTGCGATCGAACCTAAATTGCGGGCAGACTACGGATACTGTCAAAAACTACAATTTTCCTGCAATTAAATTGCGTTAACGCCGTTCAATAGCTAAGAGAATCGGGCCTCTGATGGTAAGTGATGATGTGGTCGAAGATGTTGTTCAGGCTAACCTAGAATTACTGGCTCTCAAGGATAGCTGCCGGAACACACCGTTAGGTGCTTGGCGACAGATTTTCTACTTCAGGGTGATAGCTAGCCAGGCGGGCATTGCATTCGCAAAATACCCTACTACCATGCTATAACGACTGCCATCCTAAGACGACAACTGGGACCGACGGCTTAACGTGCCCTTCGAAGCATGGAAGCACTCAGTACTAGCGGTCACAAATTTAATTCATGTGCTGGATTCGAACCCGCGTCCATCCACCACTTTAGCAGGGGTATGCTCTAACCAATTATTGAACTAACATGACATGACGTTATAATTAAAATTTTTCCTATCGTTCTTTAACCATCGTATTGGGATACAATAGTATTGGGATGGAGGGTCATCTATAGTATAACTTACGTAGTACTACAAACAAGACCAATTTTGCAATTGGTTTTATACAATCATATAAATGATTACGCAACCTTATAATTTTAATATTGTTATGTTTTCAATAACGCTTGCTATACGGATTACATTACAAAATTACAAATATAAGATAGGAAAAATTTAAGTCATGTGCGGGATTCGAACCCGCATCCATCCACCCCTTTAACCAATTGAGCTAGATCTGTCGCCAAGCACCTAACGGTGTGCTTGGCGATAGATCTTCTACTAGAGGGTGGTAGCTAGCCAGGCGGGTATTCGCTAAATGCCCTACCGCCATGCATACATGCCGCGTGAGTTCAACTCAAAGGCCGTCACAAACTATTGTACCTCACATTTGAGCCACGTTCCGCCGAACTCGACTCCGACAAATAATTGAAGTCAGGACTAATAATGTGACACACAAGGTAAGTTGACTTGTGGAATCTATTTAGGTATAGGTCTGTTGATATTAGTAGTTTCCCAAAGTGTTTCGGCCGGGTCTCTGGCACACAAGACAATTTTTAATATATGTATTTTTTATTGCTGATAGGTAAGCCTTTGACTTCAATCTCACCTGATGGTAAGTGATGATGTGGTGGACGGTGTAAGACCGTAAGGTGCTTGGCGACAGATGTTCAACTTGAGTGTGGTCGTTAGCCAGACGGGTATTCGCAAAATGCCCTTCCACCAAGCGGTGAAGCTCAAGCCCGGGGTGGGATTCGAACCATGGAACTGCTCCGCGGCAGTCCATAGCCAAAGCTACTGAGCCATGATTGCTTTAAAATTCGATTAATTGTAATATTTTTCAGATTACCAGAACACTGCGTAGAATATGTTAAAGTCATTCAATGGGCCAAAGAGAATCCTTACGGTAGCTCAACCTCGCTGGACGGCGATGATCCCCAACATGTTGCATGGGTGTACGAGAAAGCGCAAGAAAGAGCCATGAAGTACGGTATAGCGAATGTGACATACAGACTGACTCAAGGCGTCTTGAAGAATATCATTCCAGCTGTAGCAAGTACTAATGCTGCAATAGCTGCTGCTTGTGCCACTGAGGTACTTAACTATATATATTTTCAAAATATACATATACATACATAAAAATCACGCCTCTTTTCCGTTGGGGTAGGCAGAGACCACAAATTTCTTACTACGATCCTTACATATTCCTTTCGCTTCATCTACACTCATCAATCCTTTCGTACATGAAGATCGGTTCAGGGTACTCCTGACCTGGCCTTTTTTAAGATGGTCTTCAATCTTATTTCGGAACGTTTGCCTAGGTCTTCCCCTTCCAACACTTCCGTTCACTTGTCCCATGTATACCTGTTTAGTCATTCTCATTTCATTCATTATCTTCACATGTCCAAAGAATCTTAACATACCTTTCTCGATTTTTGTCACGACATCCTCACTCACATCACAACATTCCCTTATCACTCTATTCCTTATCCTGTCACTCCGTTTGAATCCAATTATGCTTCTCAATGCTCTCTAAATATATTGTGTACTAATACAATCGTCAAATAAATCCATGCGCATCATACATAATGATAACAGTAGAATTCCATTCATAAATGGACGATATCTGTTCCGCGTTATACGTAGTTTAAATGAAGTTTGCTTTAATTTACAGTCTTTATTGTTTAGATGAAATACAATACAAAATATACATTAATAAAAAAACCGACTGCAATTTATTATTTAGGTTAACCGTTTTATTGTAATAAATAATCAAATTAAAATTGCAAGTTATATAATTATAATTAGAAACATAAACCAAAAATATTAAAAAATATAATTGAAACATAATACAAATTACAATTCTTCATAATTTTAACAGAATATCGTTAACGCGAGTATTCAACGTCCGTCTATCCCTGGAGCCACGATCGAAATGAGCGAGTCGATGAGATTGCCGCGTCAGCTGCCCCTCCGCGCTGGGTTGCCACCACTCTGAAGTAGCTGCGACGCGAAGTTAGCTAGACACGCACTCTTCTTAAGTTTTCTATCCTAAGAATATATATATTTATGGAATCGTCTTTTGAAGCTCTTCATTTTGATTAACTATTTGCTGGGTGTGTACGTAACAAAATAACGTTTACTTCAAAATATCGCGTCTAAAATCCGTCGTGTTTTTTTTATGTATCCAGTGTCACTTGCGCTATCAAAACGAATCTAACGACATCTCATACGCTAAAATTAGTTTAGCCATTTAGAAGTTATGCTGGAATCAAGAAACTCACAAGCATACATACATGAACCCTGAAAACAACTCTCAATTTTTGGGCAGTGTGTAATGAGTATTTTTTTTTCAGGTGTTTAAACTAGCATCGTCCTGCTGTGTAAACATGAACAATTACATGGTGATGAATATGTCAGAGGGTGTCTATACATATACCTTTAGTGCAGAAAAGCGAACCGATTGTGTCGCTTGCAGCAACAACACGCGAACTATGGAGATTGAGTCTGACGCTACACTGCAGGCAATTTACGACAAACTCTGTGAGGATCAGGGTTACCTGATGAAAAGTCCTGGTAAGTGGCATGGAGTTCTGGTAATACTATCTTGGAAGTACAGATTCTTTATTGACCAAGCCAAGGAGAGCTCTTTCGACCATATATGGGCAGCAAGCAGTTGTTGATGTCTGCCAGAGCAATATGTGCATATTCACTCCTACATGATGCACGATGGGAGGGCCCTTCCCGGTCCGTCTATCGACAAAGCGAGCATGATTGAAAAGCTTGTTGTTTCATTTTTTCTCATCTTCAGCGCTTGGTAGCGCAACATTGAACGAAAAATAGTGTGCGTAAATTTCATAAGACTTGATCCAGGAATTACGTGTTTTTCAACTAACCTTATAAGTTTGTAAAACAAATGTTTATCATTTAGAATCTCCATTATATTTGCAAGGTTTCAATCAAAATGTGTTCTCTAATTTTATTGTTTATGTGTACATTCTGAACGCCCAAAGTTCAGGTAAAATTATGCTAAAAAGCAGATTTTTGGAGGCTTATATTGAATTTGTTTCTCTAAATTTTACTGTTTTGTTTGCATAAAAACCTAGATATAGTGCACAAGACAACTATTAGCTAAACATTTTCAAAGAAAGATCTGTCATAACGCCATAATCACGTACAAGCGTTTGTATGAAAAGTAAGACGGGTTGGCTGCTCTTAAGGGTGAACTGGCCGGTCGCTTCTCCATACAAACGTCGTAGGGTGATCACTCCCTTATTTGAGGATTTAGGTCCAAAGCAAAGCATAATACCGATTGATCTCGTCATTATCTAGGTTTGTATGATGCCAAAATTTTTATAAAATAATTAACTCTAGAGTTATGAGCTTCGAAACATTTTCATGTAACATTTTCGAGGGTCATAACTTACAACTTAATTATCTTTTTAAAATTTCGGCATCATACAAGGCTAGATAATGACGAGATCAATCGGTATTATGCTTAATTCTGGACCTAAAATCTGAAATAAGGGAGTGATCACCCTACGGCGTTTGTATGGAAAAGCGACCGGCCAGTTCAACCTTAAGCCTTGCTGTTGACTGCTCGGAGCAGTCACAACTGCTCAGTCAATAAACTGAAGATTGTAGTTGGCTCCCACGGCCCATGGGGTGCAGGGCTAGAATGTTACACCCCATCTCTACCCGTGGGTGACGTAAGAGGCGATTAAGGGTAACACACCAGAATGTGGGCAGCAGCACTTTCTGAGGAATTGATATCTCACACTGTGATCCTCAAGCCGCCTGCCAAGCGTGGGGATTATGGCAAACCCTTGGAGACTGTGTCCGGCTAATACATGCAGTTGCAGTCAGTTTATTAATTCTTGAAGCTGCCTGTGTATGATCCCTCTTTTGGACATCTTAGTTTATATATTTATATAATCCAATTCCAGAGTCCTATAACTAACTTCCTTTTTGGTTTAAATTTTTTATTTTTTTATTTACCAACATTTTGCCTTACACGAAATAGCGTATTATATAATCATATAAAGAAATATTTTTCTAGTTTTATCATGCTATTAGCTCAATAAATAATCTGATAAGATAGTTATGAAATTAGTTCTATTTCTCAATTCCACAGGTATCACCACAGTAATAAACGGCCGTAATAAAACTCTCTACATGTCATCAATCAAAAGCATCGAAGAGCGAACAAGAGATAACTTGAAGAAGAAAGTCACCGAACTCGGACTTTACAATGGTGCCGACATTTTAGTTGCTGATGTTACTACGCCCAACACAATCACTATAAAACTAAAATTCACTGAAAACTTTCAAGATGTAGATATGTCGCGTTACATAGAGTAAGATCGGTTATATGATAGATGTAATACTATATTTATTGCATTCAGTGATCTTTTTAAATAATAATAAATTATGTAACAACCATTTGGTACATATGCAATGATCTTTTATTTCTTGTACCCCTACCTACTATCTGGTCGTATAATGCATTCACACAGAGCTAAGTCAAAAAAAAATTACATGAGTTGTGAGGCAGACCTAGCCACACGCCTAATAACACCGCTGCGACGGCCTTTCTTAAATATTCTATTAATCGTGGCAAATTTTTAAAACAGCAGCATTACGGCAATTTCGATCTTATTCTTACTGTTAGCATAGCTGACTGAAATTTAAAGTGTAGCATAGAGAAATATGAATAAAATTAACCTATGCGGGTAATCATAACCCAACGCAACATGCGATCTTCCATTTTATACATATCATCCACAATACTAGCTTTTTCATTACACTATTATATTATATAGGATAGTATAATAGGTTAAAGCTGTTAGCTGTGTCTCCACCAAACAAAAGACAACTACAAACATGGCCATCAAACCTCTAGAGATGATCAGTTTATGATCAGGAGTTTTAAATCACGTTCACGGGGATAAGAGAAGATAAGACCTACATTTCTTAGAGCCTAATAGGAGTCAACTAGACGGTTGGACTGGGTATGGCAAGCAAGAAAGGAGCAAATCTGCAAAATTGTACACGGTGATTGCAATATTATTTCCTGATTTAACCTAATTTTGAGTAACTAGTGTTGTTAATTTGAGTAAATGTTACTTTATTTGCAATAAAAGTAAGACAGAGTAAGATATATGAACGATATCGTGGGTAAAATCAATAACAGCAATGACGTATTTTCTTTCCAATTTTAAACCACTTTATTTGTTTCGTATCACAAAAAATATAACAGATAAGGTACAGTATCCCGCTAAACCACCTTTCTCCTTTTATGTTCCAGAGAGATTTACTATAAAAATATCAAATGTTAATTTATTCCATGAGTTTAGATAATGAGGATATTGGTCGCAATTCTGTAGGCAACAAACTAAAATTTAGTAAAATTAGATTTAGAAATGTAAAATGAACATTCCTTATTCTGTTGTCGCCATAGTTTAATTAATTCGCTCTAAAATTATAAAAGTTACTAAACTAGGGCCTGTTTCAGAATGTTCGAGTAAGTTCCGGTTATACTACCCAGAACATAAAATAACTGAATGATAAAAATGACAGATAACATGCAAGCGCGTTTCAAGCATAGGCTAAATCGATGACTGTGAAACGGGAGAGCCGCTGTTTGCGTCAAACTCGACTTTGGATGACCAGTTACTCCAACCAGAACTCACCACCGACAATACCACGGTGTGATACCTCGATGCCGGATATAAATTTCCGGCAAAGTGCTGTACGTAAAGCACTATTCTCCTTGGATATTCATAAGTTGAGTGGGCCTGATGGCATCTCTCCGATAGTGCTGCGGACCTGTGCTCCAGAATTGACCCCGGTTCTAACGCGTCCTTTCCGGCTCTGCTACACATCAGGCGTTGCCCCAAAAACATGGAAGACGGCCTTGGCGCACCCGATCCCTAAAATAGGTGACCGCTCAGATCAGTCCAACTACCGTCCTATAGCCATAACGTCTTTGTTCTCCAAGATAATGGAATCCATTATCAACAACCAGCTCTTGCAGTATCTAGAGGGGCACCAGCTGATTAGCGATCGCCAGTACGGTTTTTGTCGCGGTCGCTCAGCTGGTGATCATTTAGTATAGGTACCTTACGCATCGATGGGCGGAGGTGGTGGATTCCAAGGGTGAGGCGTTGGCGGCTAGTTTGGACATAGCGAAGGCCTTTGATCGGGTGTGGCATAAAGCGCTTCTTTTGAAGCTTCCTTCCTATGGGCTTTCCGAGAAATTGTGCAACGTGATCTCCAGTTTTTTGGCAGATCGGAGCATCAAGGTCGACGGTGCATGCTCCGACTTGAAGGCAATTAACGCTGGCGTTCCGCAAGGCTGTGTGCTATCTCCGACTCTATTTCTCTTGCACATCAATAACATGCTGCAGCTCAGCGATATTCATTGTTATGCGGATGACAGTACCGGAGATGCCTCTTACACCGGCTGTGCTAAAATTTCTCGGGAAAACGTTGTGGAGAGTCGGAACAAACTTGTGTCTGAAGTCAAGACCATGCGTTCACCGCTAAATGATCCCCCTTTGTCGTATCCCTCCGTTTTGAAGACACTCCCTCCTCAACTAGCATCGGTGTACTTGGCGACGACATATCGAGCGTCGTTCAATTTCGCTGTCACTTGGAAGATAAGGCTAAATTAGCCTCTAAAAAGCATGGTGTGCTTGGAAAGGCGAGGCGGTACTTCACGCCGGCCCATCGCCTGCAACTTTTTAAGGGCGGGAGCTCCCCAATACCAGCTTCTTCCATTTGACCGCATACAACGTAGAGCGACTCGAATCGTTGACGATCAAGTTCTCTCCGACCGGCTCGACCCTTTGGCACTACGTAGAGATGTTGGATCACTCTGCATCTTCTACTGCATTTATCACGGGGAGTGCTCCGAGGAACTGCTCGATTTACTACCTGCAGCTCAATTTCGCCATCGGACGTCCCGACAAAGCATGATGTTTCATCAATTTCATGTCGACGTCTTTGCAATTTTCACGGCATTTTCTACCTCACACTGCCACAATATGGAACCAGCTGCCAGGTGCAGTACCTATTTCCGAACGGATACGACTTAGGGGCCTTCAAGAAGAGAGCATATTCCCTCCTTAAAGGCCGGCAACGCTTCCTCGATACCTCTGGTGTTGCGGATGTTCGTGGGCGACGGTGATCACTTACCACCAGGTGAGCCGAGTGCTCGTTTGCCCTCCTATCCCATAAAAAAGAAACGCAATGATAGTGTTTTTTTTATTAAATATGTTCTGGGTAGTATAACCGGAACTTACTCGAACATACTGAAACAGGCCCTTAGTAAAATTTGCATATTTGCTATTCTGTGGTAGGGGAGACCTAGGTGGGTTGACACAAAGGTGAGTTGAAACAATGTCAATATCTCAGAAACTATAACCGTTAGAAAATTGGCAACACCACACATTGAGACGCCACAAAATACGAATGAACTCGCCAGTACGCGCCGACAGCGTCCGACGAGCGGTTGCGTGCCTATAAAATATGTGCCCAAAAACCGTACCAAAGTAAATTTTCATTTGTTTTTTTGATGTTGATTAATACTAGGCAATTTTAAATATTTAGAGATATGTGAGTGATATTAACATTTATTAACTATTGGACTCTTACAAAGTGCAGCGAGTCGTAAAAATGTTAACCGAGGTAAGTTGACACAGCTTGTGTCAACTCACCTTGTTTGTTTCAACTCTCCTCGGTAGCACATTTATATAGAACTAAATTAAATTCCTAACATTTTTTATTCAGAATGCCTAACAAATATACCCCAAAAAGCAATAGAAAAGAAGCTAGTATAGAAATATATGAGTTAGCACTATGTGGGGTAAATCTAAGAAGAAATATAACATCTGGATTTTTTATTTCTAGGATTTGGCCTTTCAACACCGATATCTTCCAGGAACAAGATATTTAAGCATCTCAAGTTACACACCATAAATGTGCAACGAATAGAATCAACACAGGCAGTTGCAAATGACAATCTCAGAAATACTACCACAAACTTCTTCTGATGCTACGACTGCTTTTGTTGACATTTCAGTCGAGAATAATCCCAATGCTTCAAGCTGTCCACGAAAAGACCCCGTAGATTTGACTTCTCATGCATTTACATAAGAAGTGACTTCGTTAGCAGATACAGACAATACATTTTCGCCAGAACGGCGTAGACGTTTACCTAAAGCTTTTCCAAGAAGTAAAATAAAATCAGCTGAATTGACCGATACACCTGATAAAGAAACTTTTGAGGCAATAGAAGCTGGCAGAAAATTAAAACAACTAAAGAGCATATTTTTGATACAACAGTAAAACCCAAAAAAAAAAACAAATGATAATAATTTATTTACTATAGTTGTCACCCCTGCATCTCTACCCGTGCGTGTCATAAGAGGTGACTAAGGGTAAAACACCAGAAAGTGGGCAGAAATAAACTTAAAATTAACATTTTAATATGCGTTTCAATTCACCTCAGACGCTGTTTCAACTTACCTCGGTACTAGGAGAGTTGAAACACTGAGAGTTGGCGTGGTTTTAACGAAATATCTCCCAGACTAGTTTCACTCGTGGTAATTTTGTGCTAGGATCAATTAGTTATTAGAACTAGTTAACTAAAAACACAAGTTTCACATGTGTAGGTGTATGTTGAGCTGAGATATGCTTGATAACGTAAAAATTGTGTCAACCCACCTAGGTCTCCCCTACCATAATTATATTAGGTGGAATCATAGATAATGAAACCTAAAACTAATCAACATGTAAATTGGTGTTGACTAATGCTGGACAGCATTAGTCAACACCAATTTATATGTTGTTCTCTAATTAATTTACTTTGGAACTCTTGGACTAGAACTAGTAGTTAGTACTAATAGTCCTAGTAGGTATTATAAGAACTAATAGTATTAATAGTATTATTACTATGACTAGTAGTAAGAACTACTAGTCCAAGTAGATATTTTCATTATAATCCAAGAAAGCATATTTGTACCATATTCTTCGTTTTCTCGCCCCAAAATCCCTATCAAGATTTAGTACTTAATGCAGCCATAATGTTACTTGCTCAGTGGCCATATCATGGACCTACTATACAAACGGTAGGTCCATGCAGACCATACAATCTCATAAATAATTATGTGAAATAATGACAGCATGTAATGCAAACGAATAAAACAGATATCTGACATACACACAAAGTATGTACAAAGTTACTTTATGGGTCCATGGGCCATATACACCATACCTATCACTAAATAATGACTTTGACACATTTATTTTATTTCTACTTAATTACAACTCGACTTTGAAGCAAACGAATAAAATAATATTTCATATTTGGAAAATGTACAAACCAAACGAATCTGATATGAAAAAAAATGTTATTCAGAATCTATCTTCAGTAGTACTGTAAGCAAATTAGTAATCTTTGAGGCAAATGCTTGCTAGTCTATGCTACGTGCCAATCATGATTCAATAAAGTACGAAGTTAAACAAAATTAAGCCAATGTTTTGCGAATTTCCTTCAAACCCGAAGTTCGAAAACTGTAATCTTCGGTTCAAAACTTCGACGAATTAGAGTACGCGCCTGGAGCCTATGTAATACATGTAGGTCTGTAATGGCATTTACACGATAAGATAATGGGCCTACTCCATTTGACGCTAATTTCGTTATTTTCGATAATTTTGACCACATTCTGCGTTTATGGTTGTGATCACTGTGATTGTTTGTTCTATTCTCCCCTGTTCTATTTAGGATAAGAACGCTAAGAATGCCACTAAAATTTGCCACTTCTGTCACTTTTGAGATTAGATGTAGGTAACTCAAACGGTTCCAGTAGCTTCATAGCGTTTATGGCGAAAATATTGCCAATACCCAAGTGGAACAACTTTTTTGGGAATGTGATCGTTTTTAGCGTTATTGGCGAATTTAACTTCAAATGGTGAACCAATTCAACCCAATGACGATTGACGAATGGCATTTACAAAGTACAAACTAAACGAATGTAATCAAATGTTCACCTTAAAAAAACAACATTGTACATTGACGTGACGTGGTGGAGTGACGAAAACAGAGGATCCTGGATAACCAAACATACAATTTTCTTTAATTTTAAGCTAATTTATTACAAAAGCAAACATGTTGGATACATTATTCGACGATGTGAAGCGTATGAACAAACGACAGGTACTGTTTGATACATTAAAATGAGATGACGTGAGCATTTTGTATACCGGTTGTATTCTGATGATATCGTGATTATTTTCAGTTTATCTACCAAGTTTTAAGCTTTGGTATGATAGTCTCTTCAGCCCTGATGATATGGAAAGGTCTTATGGTTGTTACTGGAAGTGAAAGTCCTATTGTTGTGGTGTTATCTGGTAGTATGGAGCCCGCGTTTCACAGGGGCGATCTGCTGTTTTTAACGAACTACCCGGAAGAGCCCGTCCGTGTCGGTGAAATCGTTGTCTTTAAAGTTGAAGGCAGGGATATTCCAATTGTCCACAGAGTTCTGAAGCTCCATGAAAAGTAAGATATTTTTTTCTGACCATTAAATATGTTACAATAAATATACCTATTCAGGACAGTTGACCTTTGGAAGGATAGAGGGATGAATCTCTCCCCGCTTGATCATTAAAGATGTAACTTATAACATTAAGCGTACACATTTTAGTTTATAGCATATATCACTGGTTTGTAGATGGTTGTGTATTTTACTATATAAAATGCAAGCAATGTTTTATGAGAGAAGGATGGATATGTTTGGTCATCTGTTCCACATATTTCAAGCTAAAGACCATGAAGAGACATGGTGTGTACACCGGCTAGCTCAAGGTGATGTATGATGCATAAACAGGTGTTCTTAACATGAACTAGGAACCTTCTAGAACTGAACCCTGTCTCATAGCATTGCAGTAGTTTGTAAATAATTGTCTTCTGTATTTGGAATGAAAGACAGCATAGCACAGTGTAATTACATGGTGAACTGACAGACAAGAACAACATAGGTTTCATTTTCACTGACCAATGTCAAGTTGAGGGTTTAAATTAATTTAATAAGTCAACTTTTCCAGTTTACAAACACTTATTGATAACCTTTTTAAATTTCATTATGATAAACTTACATGATATACACTAAATTTGTTAACCCACTATCAACACTTTCATGCTGGAACAGGCATATATTCTGTACAATTACTAAAACAAAGGTGCCATTGGACAGTTATTTTTGGACTGTGCTAAAGAGTATCTATATTCAAATTATTTATTGGAATGAAATGGTATTTTATTGTTTTTAAAATTCCAATATTATGGCAGTAATGACATGATCAGAAATAAACTTATAGCCCTTGCAACAGTGCTGAAATATTTAGCTCCTGAATCCACCAGCTTATTTAATTTGCAACCATCAGATTAGTTGGTGAATAATAGACCTGATCATAACAAATAAGATATATTTTCAGGGGAAAAATGGGGAACATTAAAATTTTATTTTTATTCATATTTTAAACAATCTTACTAATTTTCAGCTTGGTGAGAATTGATATACCTCTACTCTTATTTTTTGATCTAATTTGACCGTACTATACAGTTTCCCCTTGTTTTATAAAATATAGATAGGTCAGAAACTGGAGGCATGCTTTTTTTGCTCAAATTTTAATAGTTCTTTTTTAATTCAAAGTACATAAGTTGTGTAATAAATAAAATAACTATCATAGTGAGACCCAGATTCAAATTATAAATTGTATCATTAAAATTATTAAGTACCTTTTGAAAATGGACATCATAATAAAAACACCAGTGTTTAACAAGGAATATAATTGCTTAAGCAAGTCATTTTAATTAAAATCTTAAGGTAATATTATCACAGGTTCAAATCCCGCTAGTAGTCTATTATTTTTCATCTAACAGAATTTTATTAATTTTCATGTTTTTAATTTCCAGAAACAATGGTACGGTTAAGTTCCTAACAAAAGGAGACAACAATAGTGTGGATGATAGAGGTCTCTATGCCCAGGGACAGCTATGGCTGACCAAAAAGGATGTTGTTGGGCGCGCAAGAGGCTTTCTTCCTTACGTGGGCATGGTCACAATTTATATGAATGAATATCCTAAGTTTAAGGTAATTTTATGTTTATTTTATTCGTATAGTAGTTCCTACTTGGTACTTGGTAGGCAGGGCTGTTTTCCGAACCCACACAGTCTGCATGCAGCGCATTGTGCGTGATGTCGAGTGGCGTGCCTTCCTCCAGCCGCTCGATGTCGTCGAGGAAGACCTGCAGCTTGCTGACGCTGGTTCAGGCATCCTAGAAGGTCCTCGATAGTAGTCCCTAGTAGTTACTTTATACTGTGCAGTTGCATCAGGCGGCTATATAACATGCTGTAACTGATACACATTCTAAAAATAAACAATGTTTCTCCATCTGATATAATTATCAATAAGAGTAAGCATGTTACACAGCAAACTGCAGGTGGCTCTGATCTGTTGACCTTATAGAACCAGCATACTAAATTGCTGCCTGTGCCAAGGCTTCATCATATAGTTGCGCGGCATTTCCGCGGTACATAAGATACACTTACGGTCTCTATGGTTCCAGTCCAAAGGCGGCTAATTTCTGCACCTTATGTGAATGGATCCTATCCCTTTTGACATAATGTTATAAGGCTCTGTGTAAGCCCTACTTGTGAGTTGAACGCGGCACATACTTATTTTCCGAATTGTAATACAAAGGCATACTAGACAACAGGGTCAAAAAATATGTATCTCAAAATTGAATTCCTTAACCATATATATACTTTTTCAAGTACTTACAATCTTTCGAGTAATCCCATTTTATCTTGCACACCACTTGACTATGCTAATAGTATTATCATTTTAACTTGTGTTGAATGCACCAGTTGTTTTGTTCTCAATTTCAGCTATACTATACCTACCTACCTAATTGTTTTTGTCTTTTGTTTCAGTTTGGTGTACTGGCATGCCTGGCGATCTATGTTTTAGTGCACAGGGAGTGACACTGCTAAATCGATCTGAACAGTTGAAAACACATGTGAATGAGATTTTGTGGTTCTGTGTTTAATTTAACTATTAAAAAGTTCTCTCTAGTGTAAAATTGTTATAACTTATTTTGTGACTCAAATTATATTTTTTTTATCATCCATCTGTTTAATAAACAATTTACTATTGAAAATGTCATACCCTAGTAAAGTACTGAGAATCACCAGAGTTATATCAATATAGTTCTCTATTAAATTAACACGGCTGCATCATAGGTACCTACAGATTAGTCAATCGGTAAGCCCACCGTCAAATTAGTTCTACCCAGATGGCGCTAAAGCTAGTGCTCGTGGCGCTTTTCAAACAAAAGTAGTTACTTTATATTTTAAATTAACTAAGTGTTCAAACTAGGTGTAACTTTACATGTATGTCATTGAGCCTAATCTCTATGCTTGTAGTTTGCCAGATTTCCGTAAAATTAAGTATTTTCTAAATGAATTCGAAAAATCGTTTTGTATGGGTTGTTATCTTGACATTTAGGGATAAAAAAACGAAATACTGGCAAACCAGAAGCATAGATATTAGGCTCAGCAATATGCATACAAAATGTTACCGAGCTTGTACACTTGGTATTTAAAATATGACGAAACTACATTGGTATGGAAACCGCTCCGTGCACTCTACTCTTAAGTACGTATAATCTAACGCTCGTCTAGCACCGGGCATTTAGTTCAGCACTCATTCTGTTAAACAGGCCAGGCAGGTTCATGACCAGCTCTTCGCAGTGTATGTAAATGCACTGCTTTGGATATTTCCAGATCTTGGGTTCATATTCCTTGACTAATTATTGAGTTTTTTAACAAAGGAATTGGACCAAAATTTCATCAGACACACTGCGTGATGAATGAACTACAGAATAAAGATACTTGACGCACCACTTAAAGGCCGGACTGTAATTTGGACGAACGGCGGTTTGATGAACTGCGATTCGGACAAACTTCGCATAAGGTGAACTACGATTTGAGCGAACGGCAATTACAACGAACTTTGTTTGTGAATTGGACTTATCGCTTACCTAATGAACGAACGGTGACATGGACGAATTGCGTATTAGGAAAACTTCTAACAAAAGTTTTGACCTTATTTCATTTATGCATACAATAATACGTAATTTACTTGAAAAAACCTATTTAACGCCATGGAAAGGGGATAATTTAATAATATAAGGAATAAATTGTAATTTTTCAACTAGATCAGTTTCCGTTCCTTGAAGGAAAACCTTCGTTTTTTTACTCATCTTTTAGTAGAGAAATCCAAAAGTCGATAAATTGAATTTCTTCTCGATAACAAGCACAGCGTCAGCTGGGATAAGTTTTCAGTAATCAACCCCGTTGAAATCATATTAGACATATTATTTTTAAAAAGTAACAAACTTAATTCACTTACAAATTCAGAAGATCTAATATAAGTATTACATCTTTCTAGAGAGATAGGTGTTCAAAATCAATATAATGAAATAAGAACAAATATAAACGTGGATATTACTTATAGATAATATTTCTTTACAATGATTGCTAGGAAAAGTCAAATAAAATCAATTCATATATATCGCAATTACACGGTCACAATATTGTTTGCAAATACAAAACAATTAATGTGTTTATTCATTATAAAAATACTTAATAATCTCAACAAGAACAGCTGTAACCGATGCTTTATTTGCTGCCTACGAGAATAATCACCTATGTAAAAACATGTAGATTTTAACTAATTTTGTACTATATTTAAAAAATGCTTCGATGAATGACTAATCAATTTATAACCAAAAAGTTTGCTTGACCGTGCTCTCGAAGAGTCGAGACCTCCTGAGAATGCTTCGTCTAGAAGCGAGACGCATTGAAAATTCTTATGGTTTGGCTGCGTGGCGTTTGTGACGTCATGTCGGCTTAGCAGGAGAATTAGGCTGACTTGATACTAGATATATTTTTATATATTTTAAGTACTTATATAATTTTTTGAAGCAGTGATGGCTCAGTGGTATTGGCTATGGACTGCCGCGCAGCAGGTCCATGGTTCGAATCCCGCCCAGAGCTTGAGCTTCACCGCATGGTGGAAGGGCATTTTGCGAATGCCCGCCTGGCTAGCGACACCCTCAAGTAGAAAATCTGTCGCCAAGCACCTAACGGTGTGTTCCGGCAGCAGTCTTAAAAATCTTTAAACATAAAGAGTAACTGAAGACTTGTGGGGTATGTCAGTAAAAGTGGTAGAGTCTATAATTTACATTATTGCACCATATTTAGAAACAATATTCAATCTCTGTATCGATAGTGGAAACTTCCCCGATTTAATGAAACAAAGTAAAATCACTCCAATTTTAAAGTCGGGGTCTACATCTGACCCTTGCAATTATAGACCTATTTCCATCTTACCTGTTCTGAGTAAAGTATTCGAAAAAATTATGCTCAAACAACTACTATCCCATTTTAACAAGCATAATTTATTAAATGAGAATCAGTTTGGTTTCACCAAGAGCAAATTCACAACAGATGCAGGTGTTCAATTGATGTCGCATATACTGGAAGCCTGGGAGAGTTCACATGATGCTATTGGCGTATTTTGTGATCTTTCCAAGGCATTCGACTGTGTAGAGCACTGCACTCTGATTCGTAAACTTTCCCACTATGGTATTCGTGGAAAAGCTCTGAATCTTATAGAGTCATATCTGTCAGACAGGCTACAGAGGGTTGGAATAAGTGGCAATACTTCTTCCGGATCATTGGTAAAAATGGGAGTACCACAGGGATAAATTTTGGGACCTTTTCTGTTTCTAACATATATTAATGATCTGCCTTGCATGGTCAAAGATTTCTGCGATATTGTTTTATTCGCAGATGATACCTCTCTGATTTTTAAAGTAGATAGGAAAGACAGTGAACTGACGCATGTAAATAATGTATTATCTAAGATTTGTAAATGGTTCGCCGCTAATAATCTTCTCCTAAATTAAAAAAAGACGAAATGTTTAAAGTTTTCTTTACCGAATGTTCCTTATGTTGAACCAAACATAAAGCTTGGCCCAGATAAACTCCCTATTGACAAAGCGACAGTCTTCCTGGGAATCAAAATGGATTCCACTTTACAATGGGATCCACATATACATGATATCTCCGGAAGACTTAGTTCTGCTGCATATGCAGTTCTTAGGATAAGACAGTTAACAGACGTAGCTACTGCTCGCCTAGTTTATTTCGCGTACTTCCACAGTATTATGTCGTATGGCGTATTGCTGTGGGGAACTGCAGCTGAGATAGAGACAATCTTTATCATACAAAAGCGTGCAATTCGAGCCATATATAAAATGGGTCCTAGGGAATCTGTGAGGGATCTTTTTAAAGAAATTGATATTTTAACTTTACCAAGTCTGTATATATTTGAAAATATTATGTATGTTCGTAAAAATTTGATTAAATTTAAATTAAACAGTGACAATTACGATTACAATACTAGGAATAAAGATAAAATAGCGGTGCCAGGTTTTAGATTAGCAAAGACAAATAAAAGGTCCTTCTTAGGTAATTGTGTGCGGTTTTATAATAAAGTTCCTAAACATATTACAACGCTCACAGAAGTGAAATTCAAGTGGCATGTGAAAAACATATTGTTTAAAAAATCCTACTACACAGTTTCTGATTACATAAACGACAAAAATGCCTGGACAATTCCGCCTCCGCCAAGCTATTGCCTGTCACCTACATAATTTAAACAAATATTGTAATAACTCTATTATATAGAATGTATGTAACACATTGTTAAAAGATGTTTAAAAGAATGGCCCCGAGTTTCTTGCCCGTTCTTCTCGCAGTGGCTCTATACAATTTATTTGCTGAACGTGGCAGTACAATGTAGAATATTTCAATACTAAAATTTGTAATTGACCTTCATAAGAGCGTCGTAGACGCCTAAATTGAATAAATGATTTTGACTTTGACTTTGACTTTGAGTCCTTGAGAGCCCACTGGCTCTATAACAGGCAAAATGAGACTTAACAGGTATGTCTCAAGGTGATGGGCGCAGTGCAGTTCGTCACTTGTGATGAAATGCATCTGTTATAGGCAGAGGATACCGCTTAACATCAGGTAGGCCTCGCGCTTGTTCCTACACAATAATATTAAAAAAAATGTATTAATTTAATGTTTTCTTAAAATATTTGTTATAATAAAATATGGATTTTCGCAAAGTAACACCTGAATCAATTCATTATCAATTATATATATTAAATATAAAATAATTACATGAAACTAAGAAACAAAACATAACATATGTACTTTCACACAGTCTGGATACTAAAAGTCGATATAAACGAAATGTTTTCTCAGAATGCCCGTGTACCGAAAATAATCTATAAAGCCGAATAGCTATATAGACAAAACATCTGAGTTCCAAAAAGTCTTGATTGTAGAAATAATGTGTTGTCATGGCAAAATGTTATAGAAACACAGTCTGGATTGCAGAAAGACTATGTAGGCAACACGGCTCTCCGTCTTTGTCATAAAATACTACTATGCTATTTCGGACATATCTTTATAGATAGAATAACTGTGCCGTCTTCATTCTGTAAACAAGTTCCTTTCGGGTGAAAACTGGTTCAATTAGTAACCACGTGTTCCCCGATTGTTCTAATTTTTTCCTTTTTTGTAGCTGCTCTAGCCCCCCTTCATTCAATAAGTAAATTCAATCTCTGCATCGTTCCATTTATATTTAGGTTTAGTTAATACATTTACTTTCTTTGTAATAACAAATTTGTTGTGATGATTATTGAGAAGTGGTATGTTGAGCTATTGTTTGCAGTAGCAAGTAGCTGCCCACCTTGTGTTTTTCTCGTCGTACTCGTTTTCTATCCGTACCAACGTTTCCAAACTGGTGGAAATTAAATTAATTATTTTATGCATTTCCCTAGTAGCACTTTTTAAAAATTAATAGGTTAGCCTTTGACCACCATCTCACCTGATTGTAAGTGACGATGTGGTCGATGATGTCAGTCAGGCTAACCTAGAATTACTGGCTCTCAAGGACAGCTGCCTGAACACACCGTTACGCACCTGGCGACAGATTTTCTACTGGAGGGAATGGTAGCTAGCCAGGCGGGCATTCGCTAAATGCCCTACCATGAACATGCTGGTAGGGCATTTCACAAAGGCTAGTTGTAACGACTGCCATCCTAAAACAACTACCGGGACCGACGGCTTTAAGTGATCTCCGCAGCACGGAAGCTCTTAGTAGTAATGTTGCTAGCGGTCACCCGTCCAAGTTATGACCGCGGCGGACGTTGTTTTTACCTCGAAGCAATGATGGCCGCGCGCTAATAGCTTTGGACTGCCGTGCCGTGCCGTGGTCCATGGTTACGATCCCCATCGCCTGCTTGAGCTTGGTCGCCGCATGGTGGAAGGTAATTTTGCGATTGCTCACTGGCACCTGGCTAGCTATAACCCTCAAGTACAAAATCTGTCGCCAAGCGCCTAACAGTGTGTTCCGGCAGCAGTCCTTGAGAGTCTGTAAAATTAAAGCCACATGAGACTTAACAACTATGTCTCAGGGTGACGGGCGCAGTGCAATTCGTGACTTGTGACAAAATGCAAAGCTGTTATAGGCAGATAGTCCGCTTAACATCAGGTGGGCTTCGGGCTTATTTCGTCTCACTAACATAAAAAAAACTTAGCTGATCGGTTAAGAACGGCTAAGCAAACTTCGTTACGAACGCTTCATGAGATTTTTCCGATCATGAAATATCTGGCCGGTGTTATGGGAAATCTTCTATTCTCACGAGATTGGTGAAATCTTGGCTGGCTGGGTAGAGCTGGCAAATCGAAAATCTGTAGCCAAATGCACTTAGCGGTGTGAGCGGCCCGCGATAGCAAGTTACCTTTCCAGATTTAACATTCCTTACTATCTTTGATTACTTACATCATTACTTAGCATCGGACGATATAGCTAATTTTAGCAAATAATACGAGATAGCTCACGTAAGTAAGTCAGATATCTCTGACTATAGTTTTAACCATATTGGCGTTGACGTCTCGCTTAGCACCAGTGCTAAGACGTCGACGCGGGCGTCCCAAGCGCTCCTTGAAAAAGACCACCGAATGTGGTTGAAACTATAGTCGGAGCTATCTGACTTATTTATGTGAGTTATCCCGTATTATATGTATACTAAAATGAGTGAAAACCACGTTAGTTTTATAATAAGATATAGCTAATGGTCAAAAGATATTTATAATACAATATATGAAAACCTAATGGTATGCCTTGTAAGTGTTGAGAAAACTGTGACTGAAAAAGAATTTGAAAAACTAAATCTTCTTGAAGACCACAGTTTCCCACAAATATTGACGATGGATAATCAAAGAGATATTCAACAAGAGATCAATTCAAGTACCTAAGTACTTCGATACTCTAGGTATTCCTTCTATACTTACTTATCTTTCCTATCTATCCATTCTCAAAAAGGCTCGTGAAAAAATATCTCAAGAATGTTGAGATTGATAGTTGTTTGATCCGGGATCGACACTCGATGATACGGACCACTGGACTGATTTAAAACCTCCCGACGAAAACTGTCCCGTCATCCTTGTGATGAGAACGTGGAAACCTTACTGTTAGCTGTAGCCCACAGTACCTACTAGCTGGAGACTTCTGTAACCTTTGTCTACTAGGTCCATAAGTAGTTATAGTAATTTCTATTTTAAGTAGGTACCTGCCTAATTCACATGTCGTGTATAGGTACTCTATATTTTTGTAATATAATTAAACTAATTATACTTTTCGAGCAAGTTCCCAGAGAGATTTAGTTTTTCGTATTTCGTAATTCAATATCCAACACGTAAAATTAATTATGTAACGTACCTACCTACTTACCTTTGTGAAAATTGAGATGAAGCTGTAAGCGTGACCTACACTCACATTAGTATGCCTCTCGTAACCAACGACGAGTAAATTGCTCCCAACTTCGAGTATAGGACTAGTTTCGCGATCTGTATTGCTAACAAGTAAACAGGAAAATGTGTACCAAAATCAAACCTCACCTTCGACGCGACGGCTCCGACTCCGAGCTTCTCTGCATGTACCTAACTGTATAGGTATTTACAGAATACAAAAGGTTATTTTGAGCGATTTCTTCCTCCAGTTACCGCACGTTAGGTTTAGCTACCGTGGAATCGTAGCGGTTGGTACTTTGTACGAGTACTATCCTAAGGAAAAGTGTTCGCTTCAGAGAGATTTCTTGGAGCTTACCGACGACGGCGCGGGGCCGCTACTACTTACCTACTACAAAGCAACGCCCACTTAGTTTGTGAAATTCCGAGGTGAAGATTACCATGTCAGAAATATGATGCAGGATTTTCTTGTTTTGTAGTTTTGATTGTTGTCAACGGTTACAATATACCTTGGTAAAGTAATATGTTGCTGACTGGTAGGGGTTAGTGCCTGGGATGATGTTTTCATCTGTTGTTATTTCTTAGAAATATCAAAATAAGACAGTAAACCATAGATTTGCTTTTTTCTATGAGACTTAAGTACCTCTATAAGTCTACTTTTCGCAAAGGTGAAGGCGTTTCGGACGATTGTTTTGTTTTTTAAAGTACCTACTTGTAGTAAGAGAAACAAACAGCACTCTACATGTGTTTATTGCGTCTAGTCAGGATAACTCATTTGACTTGCCTACTATCAAATGTCAGTTGCTGTTTTACTATAAATGACAAAATTATACCTAAAATTTCAGCTTTGAGCAAAAATTACGTAGTATAAGTTTCAGTTAAAGGTACTTACATTCCTTTGGGGTGCTGTGCTAGATTGTACCCAGCCCATGCCTATCTTCGCTTCCTTCCTTCTTCGCCTCTTATAACTTACACAGGTAAGTTATAAGAGGCGAAGAAGGGCTAAATACTAGAAAGTGAGCGCCTTCTGAAGAACTGCCATCGTACAGTTCCATTTCCAAGACGCCTGTCAAGCGTGGGGATGACGTTAAACAAATAAGGGAGGTGTTTGTTCAATGATGGACGTTATGGTTCTTGATATGAACCTAATACCTTGTACCTTACCTTCCCGTTCTGTTTTATGTTAAAAGTTAGGTTAGTTACCTAACATTTATCTAACGTTTTACTTACGGGAAGTGTATGTGACTGTACTGTGTCTATGTTATTAACTTCGCCCGCGTAAACGTTAATTATGGTGATAACCCAGTGGCGATTGCTATGGGCGCTACGCGGGGTAGCTATCGCAAGAGATCCAGGCTAGCAGTTCACCATATGGTGGTATACTATTTTGCGACCGTTCGCCTGTACCATTCAACTTCAACCACATCATATGGACAATTTCTAGGTAAGACAATAGTACGTAACTGATATTACAAATATACGAGAGAAGCGGAGCGGGTTCGAATCCCGCATATATATGACTATAATTTTTTCCCTAGTTAATTTTGTATTATTATACGCAGAGCAGTATGTTGGTATGTTTAGGGTAGGATTCCATGATAGTCACTTCGGGTAAATCTGTGTACCATCCTTGACTACATCATTACTTAACGACTATAGGTGTGGTGGTGAGTAAAGGCTTATAAATCAGCTGATATACAGCTGTAGAAAGAAGAAAGAAGAAAAACATTTGAATTAGAATCTACTCGCAGTACTTTGGTAGGTACCTAACGTACTGCATTAGTTCCACTTACAAAACAACACGTTTAAATTTCATCTAGGTATTGGGTAGGTTAGCCTGGCTTAGATACGCGGTTCATAAAACTTGAATTAACTTTATCGTAAAGTGCATTCTCAGCTGCGTGTCAAAATATTCGCTGAACGACGCCGTTTCCGCCTGAATGACGCACATATCAAAAAAACATATATTAAACAAAAAAATACAACTTTAACTCTGTTTACGAATTTGCATGTAGCTTAAGTAGACGATTATAGCACCCGAATCTATGATGCACATGGATTTATACACAGACCAGTTGTGAGAATGCAGTTCTACAAAACAAACCGCACATTTCAACAGGTAAATATATCTGACACTCAGGTACGCCGCGCCCCGTCCGGGTCTGGAGAAACTTCCTTCCGAAGTGCACTCCGCTGCGTAACCGAATAGTCAACGATGTCACGGTATTTGCTAACCTTTTTCCTCCAGGACAACACGGTATAGTACTAGTCTCTTGAAATTGTCACTAACAAAAAGTACGTTGCTAACTCGGATGAAAGAAATAATAGAAATTCTGGTTGCCGGCTTGAGAACATAAAGTTTTACAATAAGTAATAATGTTAGTAGCAACAGAAGAACTATCGTGATAGAACATATAATAATCTATCGTCCAGCATGACAGAGGCCATATAATATAACCATACACAAAATATGGTCAAAATTATCGAAAATAATGATAGTGGCTCAATCCACTTGACACCACTATCGTTATTTTCGGGGTCAGAGTCGAATGATGTCAAGCTAGAGTAACGACGAATTACACGATAATTTATTTTTATAACTAAGTCAACAAACATACCTATAAGTAATACTACGAGTTAAAGAAAATTACTTGGGAATAAAACATGATTACCATAATATAGTTTCTAATATTACACTAAGAACAGTGTGGCAGCAACGCAGCCTTTATCGAATATTGAATTTCGACTACTGTAGTTTCGATTTGATTTTCTAACTCTGCTATGATTTTTATTTAGGTCATCGTAAGCATTGAGCTTAGTTGCGGTACTACACATACAAGGTACGAAAGGAAACTAAAATAAAAATTGTTTTAGTTTGACGAGTGTAACGAGTGATGTACAATACTTTATGGTGTTTACAATCACTTACAAAACACTAGTTAAAATAATAGATAATGTCTTAGTAAAAACATCAGCTGTTTTGTAGACGCCCACGCTACCACCATAACAATTCTTCACCGCACAGTAGCATCATTAATTTGCCCATAAAAGTTTTCTGATTATATTTAGTGTTTACTATCGATACAGTCACTCCTGTCATAAATGGCCAGATAATTAGCAGCATTCTTGTAAAGTGTTGTGTCAAAAAAGTGCCGATAATTGTAAAACACAACTCCGCATTTTAATTCAATCACCGATGATTTTAAAATGATGTTACCTTTAAAGCAGTTCATAGTTGACACTTACGCTAATGCTGTTTTTAATTTTTCTAAACATTTGTATATGTTTTAGCGATTTTTTTTTATATATAGAATTAATCGACTCACATCACCACTCGAGATTGTTGAGGTGGAACACGAAGTAGATATTTTGGTTTCGGGAAGAAAAACTGTCCCTAGACCAAATACGGTGCCTACGGTAGTTAATCAATAGTTATAACTTTCTGCCCATAATTTGGCTAGATTTGCAGTGGTGAGTTATCATCTGCAAATAGTTTGTCCCAGTTCGTGACGGATTTTCGTAAACTACCAAATAATATTCCTTATTAACCGTACTCGTATATATACATCTAAAACGAATTCTTACCACTTAATCACAAGGTTAGTAAATAAAAAAAATATGGATACGAATTATCGTAGGTTGAACAGGTTGTAGTAGACCTTTTGGACTGAGTATTGTTTTGGACAATCTCCTCAATAAACCCCGTATTTTTCTAGTAAAATTTTTTTGTTCGAGTATTTGTCTTCCATAGTCTGTTGGCGGAAACCCCTATTTCTTATAAAACTTATTCACCTTATCTATTCAAAGATTTTGATCTATACGGCACGGATCAACAGATCCTTATAAAAAGCGCGACGCCTGTTTTACTCATTTAATCTAATTTGCATTATGCAAATTAGATTAAATGAGTACAGTCCCACTAACTTATCTGTTCAGGCGGCAAAAAAAAAGAACTACAACATTCCTTCAAATTGTGACAGTTTGTAGTTGATTTCCTTGACCAGTAGCGCCCTCGAAAACTGCACAGTTAAGTTGGTGGTACTATAAAACAGGCATCGCGATTTTTATAAGTATTAACCCATTGCCATCGGCAATACTGATAACAATAGATTTCATTCATAACTAGGACGCCGGGGTCTAATTTGATAACAACGGGGTAAGCAATGAAGCAAATAATTTAAATAATTACAAACTTTACTTTATTATATAAGTAGGTAATCTAAATATGAACATTAAATTTCAAAAACAGCTATGTTTATGGAGGCCTCGGCAGCTATAATCAAAGCATATTGGCTAAGCTTTTACTTTGTTCCATTTCAGCAATGTTTTACGTTGCGGTTACATTGCAACATTATCCAACCACCAGGCAGGTATCATCCAACGAGGGAATCAACCAAACTTTTTTATGTGTTTATGCGCAGCACTAAAAAGTTATTTTAATCCAGTTATTTAAAGTTTTTACGTTCGTAACTATCAGTTGATTATACCTCTGAGCTTATGCAGTCGTTTCGTGTAGTGGGGTAGTCTTAGGTATATAAAATTTGGAAGGTTTCTGCCGGCCGTCAAAATTAACATAGTTCATGTTAATTATTGTGTTTACTTGTGTGTTTTAGCGCAAGGTACGTGAATAATATTATTACTTAAATCACAACTGATGGAATGGAACTTCGAGCGGGATTCTAATCCACAGACGATCTGTCTACCAATTTGAGCTAGACCAATGTGTGTTTATGTAAGGGTGAACGCTTAAGGGTTTTTTATTTTTTTTTATTTTATTGTGTCGGAACAAGCCCGAGGCCCACCTGATGTTAAGTGGCCTAACCTCTGCCTATAACAAACCCATTTCGTCAGCGACGAATTGCAATGTGCCCGTCACACTGAGACGTCCAGTTGTTGGGTCTCATTAGCCTGTAATTTTTCTAACTCTCAAGGACTGCTGCCGGAATACACTGTTAGGTGCTTGGCGACAGATTTTCTACTTGAGGGTGGTCGCTAGCCAGGCGGGCATTCACAAAATGCCCTTCCACCATGCGGTGAAGCTCAAGTCCGTGGTGGGATTCGAACCATGGACCTGCTGGACGGCAGTCTATAGCCAATGCCACTGAGCCATCACTGCTTCAAAAAAGGCCTATATTATTAGTAAATACAGGTACTGCTCTGTTATTATTTTATAGTGCAACTAAAATGAAGAAATATGTAGGTATCTATTCAATAAGTAAAATACTGAGCGTAGCGAGGTCTTCAAAATACACCGCATGAGAAACAAAATATTTTGTCTACGAGTAATACACACTATTTTTCGTCATAGCCTATGAGAAAAAGAAAATAACTACTCAAAAATCGAGTGTATAGACAATATTATTAATCAATAATAGTTATTATTTATCATATTATTCATTTACATATATTACCTAACTAACCTAATATATCAGAAGTCTATCTATCTGCTCTAATTGGTCCGCGTTCGAGACGTGGACTAATCAGAGCGGAGTAACTTAAACTCCATGGGAACCATAGTTGAGTTTTGCTCCCGATGTACGCTTACACCAATTTAACTTTTTCGAGTAGGTGTGATGAAAAGTTGTTTATTGGTGTGAGTGACGATTTTAAGCATTTCCGGGTCGCTTAAACTCTCGTTTTGGTGATTTGCACTGGCCGGCCAGATCAACCGATTTAACCGTTCCAGACTTTTTTATGGTTTTTTTTTAAGTTTCGAGGGTCTATGTCAACAAGCCTCAGACTCTAGAAGCCCAAGAATGCGAGAACCTGTTGCCCAAAGTTCTGGCAGGAGTGATGGAAAATGCCATAAAACGAGCCCGTATGGTCATCAACTCGGGCGGCGGCCACTTGACCGATATCATTTTCTCTACTTGATGGAATAAATTGTAATGAATTAAATAAACAAATGTTAAAAGCAAACCAAAGTTTTTCATTAAAAATAAAAATTATAGCAAAAGAACATTGGGTGATTACTTTTGTCCCACCTTGTATTATACCTATATTTTGTGTGGTGGCATATCGAAGTTAAGGATTTCCCTATATTTATCTATAATTTGATAAGCGACTTTATACCTACAATTCACTTCAAAAGCCCAATAAATTCAAAACAACGTTCACCGAGAGTTCACATCATTAATTTATTATTCATGTACAAATAGTCATGGTTTCACGAAAACATACTTACGGACTAAAAATTACTGTGCTTGGGCCACGCTTTATGGCTATTAGACATTATAAACCGATTTAAAAAATCATAAACTGTTACTGGTAGCTAATATTTTTGGTATACCTAAACTAGTGAACGCCCTCGTCTTTGCAAACATACGGCTTGCAATAACTAAGACGAGATCCCACCCTTTATAGAGAACCGCATACTCCGGAGAACTCAAGTATTTTGGATGTTTATTACAGCCTGATAGGTTAACCTTTGACCACTATCTCACCTGATGGTGAGTGTTGAAGTGGTCGAAGATGTTGTTCAGGCTAACCTAGAATTACTGGCTCCCAAGGACAACTGCCGCATCAAACCGTTAGGTGCTTGGCGACAGATTTTCTAGTTCAGTACACTAGCGGTCACCCATCCGACTCATGACCGCGTAACTTAGCTGACTAGAGGGTAGTTGTTAGTCAGGGCATTCGCAAAATGCTCGACCACAAGTTTCAAGTCCTCAGACATAACCTAGCGTGTGCCAACTTATAACAACAAACAGGACCTACGACGACGAAGCACGAAAGCGGCACTAGCGTCCACCTATCCAAGAATAGGGACCGCTTAGAACATTGCATTGTCTAGTTGAATGGTTCAGTGACTTAATACCAAAATTTTGTTTTCTTATTCAAACTCTGATTTCACGATAATGTGCAATTTTTGAAGCGCTCGTAGCGAAGTTTACTTAACTGTTCTCAAACGATCAGCAAAGTTAAGCAACGTCGCCCGCGGTCATGAGTTGGATGGGTGACCGCTAGTGACATTACTACTGAGCGTTTCCGTGCTTCGGAGGGCACGTTAAGCCGTTGGTCCCGGTTGTTGTCTTAGGATGGCAGTCGTTATAGCATGGTGATAGCGCATTTTGCGAATGCCCGCCTGGCTAGCTACCACCCTCAAGTAAGAAAATCTGTCGCCAAGCACCTAATGGTGTGTTCTGGCAGCTGTCCTTGAGAGCCAGTACTTCTAGGTTAGCCTAAACAACATCTTCGACCACATCATCACTTACCATCAGGTGAGATAGTGGTCAAAGGCAAAAAAAAACCTAACACTCATAAAAAAAAAAAAAATGTCAGCGCATCAGTACGACCGTACAGACTGTCAACAATTTTTTTTTCATGTTTATAACCCACTTTAGGGAGGGACTCGTGAATAGTTAGTTTCCTTAAACCTGTCGTCTGTTTCAAATATAGTCAAATAAGTAAATGAGTAATGGAAAGAAAATACCAAGGAAATTGGATTGGAAATGATAGCGTTTCGACTGTGGATGACCTTTATACGGTTTAATATAGTTTATAGGAACTTCGATGGAAATCTATCCATAATAAGTAATAATATTTTACGATTTTAAACGTATATTTGTATGGCGCCTATTTTTATCAAACTCAAAACAATATCAAAAAATAAGCCTTTACTTTAACTTTCTGAAAATTTAGTTTTTTCTATGAGAAACCTTATTATTTTTTTAAATAAGATCTTGTTTTATATTCAACATTTAGACAGAATATTAAAAAGTCTTTGGCACTTTATTCTGATATATTTGGTTCCTCATAATCCTCATTCGGAATATACGAAATGGTAAAGGAAGATTCGTTAAAAAAGTCATTTCAGGTTCAATTGTTCTTTATCCTCCATCTGTTCTTATGAAGTTTTAGTGGTCTTCGACTTATTATTGTCTATCAGGCGCAGTGTGTTGTAAAGTTAGTAAATGGTTTCACAGTATTCAATTATAACGGTTAAACAATAGAACAAAAAAAATAATTTGAACTACGCTATGACTGTACTGAATGAACTCAGATTGTAAGCGCATGTTCTGCGGGTCCCAAGTATGGATGGTCGCGTCTTTTGTCGTCCCACTCATGGTATTTTTTTACTTTAGTTGAAATTTTGTTAAATTATCATTAAGATTATAAAATACGTTCTTAACTTATTTTTATTTTTGCAATAACGCATGCTCTGCTGATTACATTACAATATTACAAATTTGCGAGAAATTATGGTCATGTGCGGGATTCGAACCCGCGTCATCCAACCTATAACCGGAGTATGCGCCGAGCGACTGAGCTAACATGATATAATATGACTCATAACTCTGATTTTTCATCTCTTTCTTTAACCTTCGTGTGGGGATGGAGCGACACCTATAGTTCAACTTTCGTTGTACTACAAACAAGAAAATGTCGCAGTTAGCTTTAAACTTGTTAATGATGATACAACTATTTAATTTTAATATATTTATTTTTGCAATAACGCATGCTTTGCGGATGACATTATATTTACGAGCGGAAAAGTTATAGTCATCTGCGGGATTCTAACCCGCGTCATTCACCTATATAGGCCGGGTATGCTCTGACCGACTGAGTTATCATAACATAAGACTCATAAATTGTAATTTTGTAATACATACTTACTGTTTATATAGGTTCATAATAGTTTTATCTCAAATTTATACTTAACGCAGTATAATTATAAACTTATATAACGAAAAATATTCTCGAAAAATTAACTTTGACATGAAAATGATGTTTAATAAAAATAAAATAAACCGTCCATGTGCGAGTGGGACTCGCGCACGAAGAGTTCCGTACCATTATCTATAAGCTAATCTTGCAAGTTACAGACACTTTTCGTAGTGTCCGATTTAGCTGGGTAGGTACGGCGAAAACCTCTTTTATTGTATGGGAGCCCCTTAATTATTTATTTTATTTTAATTTATATTATTTAAAGAGAACATAAAACTAAATATTCTGTGAATTAAAGCGTCTACCTGTCACCGTTATTAGTATCGAGCAATAAACGGTAAAAAAAATCAAGTTTGTTGTATGGGAGCCCCCTTTAAATATTTATTTTATTTTATTTTTAGTATTTGCTGTTATAGCTGCAATAGAAATACATCGTCTGCGAAAATTTCAACTGTCTGGCTATCACCGTTCTTGAGATACAGCCTGGTGACAGACGGACGGACGGACGGACAGCGAAGTCTCAGTAATAGGATCCCGTTTTTACCCTTTGGGTACGGAACTCTAATTAATGTGATCTAACAGTGATGATTCATGTAGTAATTTAACTGCTTTTCAAATAGAATTAAAATTGAAAGTAATATTAATATAATAAACGATTTGTTTTAATGATTCATATACATCCTAACAATGAACACACTTTGGAAAAAGTGTGAGTAATATGACTCAAAATAGTACACATAATGAATATAACATAAAATACATATTTTCATATTATAAAAAAACTTACCGTACGGACTTGAGTGACAGATTACAGCTACAATTTATACCATTACTCCTACATTGATTTAAAATCAAATATAAAAACAAAGATAATGTCACACCCATTCCCGAAGTGGTAGGCAGTTTTCCACTTGTTTCGGTCTTATCAATATCTCTTGCATCTTTCACTCATAGTGTTAAAGCTTGCAATCCTTTCCCTTATCCTCATTCCACCTCGGCCAAACACAACCTGAAGAAAGAAGATTTGAATTGCGCGCCAATCAATATCAAGCTACGACGTGCGGTGGCGCCACGGCGGAGAAGAAAGAAAACTTCACACCATATACGTCTGTGAGCTCGCTCTCGTGCTAAGTGAAATAAAAGTGGTAAAATCTTCCATCTTTACTTTAATGGGGCCATATATCAACTCTTATAACACTAAAATTAACAAATAATAACAAATACTATCAAATCAAAAATAATAACAAATACCTACCTATATATCAGTGTCAGCAAAGTGTTCACCAGCGAAAGGGGATTGAGAGGATTGGATCTCAGGTCGAGGTAAGTTTATTACCTACCTATCTACCATTCTCATGCCTTATTTCAAATGGAAGAAATCTGGTATCATACACATAGGATATTGATCATAAATGTCCGGTGTTAAGGGTCTGTGACCAGAATACATTCGCCAAGGTCTTTTACTTCCAACTATTCCATTCACACTTTGTCAATCTACTTCCGTCCACCCTTTTTACATATCCAAACCATCCCAGCATATCTTTCTCGACGAATAACGTCGCCAAATAACCCCATTCCAATTTACTTTCTTATCACGCAGTTCCAGACAATGTGTGCCTCTTAAAGTCACACGATCCATACCACTGAAAGTTCTCATTTCAAGTTATTTTTTTTTACTTTGTTCTTTTTCTCTCACACTAAACCGTCACCGCTATAAATTAATAAGCACAGCACACATCACTAACACACTTCTGAGCACTGCCAGCCTTATTTAACTCAAGAATTTTGTGCAGGCCATGATTGTGCCCCATTTGATTTCCAGCACCTTTGATTAACATTAGGATTTACTAGTACTGTATCAGTCGGATAATCCACTGCTGAACACAACCTCCCCCAATACGGGGAGGGGGGGGGGGTGTTATAATCCCCACGCTTGCCAGGCGGTTTGGGGATCGCAGTGTGAGATATCAGTTCCTCAGAAAGTGCTGCTGCCCACCAAAGCTGATGCTTGCCGTGCAGTCCCATTAAAATTTCATCAAAATCGGTGAAGTCGTTTTTGAGTTACAATCCAATTACTGAAAAGTATTTACCTATTTTGATATAGTCATTGACAGTGGATGACAATCGATCCCATAAGGCGCAAGGGTCACTAAAAAGGGTGAAAAATTACCTTTAAATGGAAACGACTTAAATAATAACAAATATTTTAAAAATATTTGTTATTATTAAATATGGATTTCCGCAAAGTAACGCCTGAATCTATTTATTATCTGGAAACGACTTTAACACTCAAATGTGTGAAATAACTTGTGCGCATGGTAATTGTGATAACTTATACTTTGAACCATCATGGTGCCGATTTCAACAAGTTTTTTCACACATTTGAGTGTTGAAGTCGTTTCCATTTTTTGGTAAAAAATAATTTATTAACACAACACTTTCCTTTACTACTAATATTTCAATAACCCAATTTTAAAATTACATCTAGCGGAGAAAGGAAAGCAGCTACACATTTTTACATAATATAGCAAACACACCTATAATATCGTATCAATCATGAACATGTAAAGGCTGATAAAGGAAAACTTTTTTTTATTGCTTATAGGTAAGCCTTTGACCCCTATCTCACCTGATGGTAAGTGTGATTTGGTCGAATTTGTTGTTCAGGCTAACCTACAATTACTGACTCTCAAGGACAGTTGCCGGAACACACCGTTAGAAGGTGCTTGGCGACAGATTTACAAAATTACTTCATAACACTATTGATGATTATCACTACAAAATCATACACATATTTATTTATTGCATTTCGTAATCGCAGAGAAAATCTGATTTACTACAATTAAGATGCGTTCTGAAAACAAGGTCTGTGCTACATAATTTTCTGAATAAAATTAAAAAATTGGTAATTTTATCCATAATAATTATAAGTAATTAAAAGATTAGAGTTGATAATCGAAGCGTTGACGACGCTATGAAGAGACTAAATTTTATTTGATAACCATCATGAGCCATCTTTAATCATTTTAAAATATTATTGAGCTGTACCTTGAATTGGTGCACTATAGGCTGCTTCGGTTTTGTAGAAGACAAATGCTGGAAACAACCTAGAGTCTCCCTTCCCTTACTCAGGATTCTAGTCATAAATCTAAGCTCTTTCCATTGCTACGCTCAGCATTCCGTAAGCTGCTAGTGACGTTAATCTTAAATTTATCCCTTTAGGGTATGATTTTTTTTGTTTGTCTTTACCGATCACACACGCAAAACTTACAAGCTAGAATAATTATTTTTCAAATATAAAGTTTAAAAGGATTATTTTCCAAACTGTCTCTTTTTCTAGTGAGACTTGGAACCGACTGAAGGAAACAACAAGAAACGTGTAGATTGATGTTACAACTCGTGTTCCCATTTATTGAATCATCTCGTAGGCCCTACAATGCATGCAGGTATAGTATTGAATACGAAAACGGTCGGGGAGCCATTTCGGCGGCCAGGAAAGTGTCAATGCCAGTAGAAACCGCCATTAATCCGGCGCTTTGAATAATTTATCCGGCGACTTTGCCTGATTCACGATTAGCTCTATGAGGCTCTCTTCTTTATTCTTGGGATTAGTGGCTATTTTTCGGCATTGCTTTATTATGTATGCCTTGTGTTTGTTGTTTTAAAGGAATGAAGGAAGTAGATTGCAAACATCTGGTTGGTTTTAAATTGAAATCCAAAACAAGAACTAGTCCTTTAGTCAATGCATATTTGAATGTATACTTATAGCGACTCATAATTTTATTTTGTAGGTAATCCAATTTTGATAAGTTGGTCTTTTTATTGCATGGGCGCAGGCCAAATACACTTTAGACCAACATTGAGGTAGCTCAATAGGTATATATATTGGGTGAGCTGTGCTTAAATGTTTTTGTACGAAGTAAGATACCTAGGGGCGTATTTCTAGATATTTTGCCCTGGGCCGATGATCGGCCGCCCCTTATGAATGTGAAAATGCTAGACAAAAATACTTTTGTTTCGTTTCATAGAATATGGACATTTATTTGCTATAATTCTACTATACCTCTTTGAGTGTCTCCTTGCAATGGAAGCCATGAGCCGTTGTCGATCCCAGTTACTCTCTTGAGATGGCAGTCGTTATAGCATGGGGTAAGGGTAAGGATATTTTGCAAATATCCGCCTGGCTTGTAACTGCCCCGATACTCATAGGTGCTAGGCGACAGGTTTCTACTGAAACCATTACCAAGCACCTAACTGTTCCGGCTGCTGTCTTAAAGACCTTAAAGTTCCCATTCTAGATAATGCCTGTATACCTTAGACCAATCATCATATGTGGATGAGATTGTGTTGAAGATCATTTAAATACTATCAGCAATAATAAAAAAGTAACAATACAAAAAGACTACAATTCTCAATCCGCTTTTTTGACAAGTGTCTTGTTCTTTTCAGCAAAGGCAAATTGCCAACGCTTTACAGAATTATTCTTATCTGTCAATAACCATTGCCTATAAGTAATATACCTAAAAATGATACTTTGCAAGGTCTGTACCATTATTTTTTGTTGACAATAGTTGAAATTAAAATTGGCATATTTGAGCTTGAAAACTATCACGAGTTTTATCCTTAATTAAATTGCTAATAGGACGACAGACAAAGGATTTTAATACAAATATAAACTGGTCTGAATATACGCGGTAAACATTACTGTACAGCCGAATTGTCCACTGATGAACACAGCCTCCCTCATTTCGGGGTGGTTTGCCATAACCCCCACATATATAGCAGTTTAAGATGCCAGTTCCTCAGAAGGCGCTGCTGCCTACCTTACCGTATTTTACATTCTCGCCTCTTATGACATCCACATGTAGCAATGGGAGGGGGGGGGGGGGGGGTGACATTCTAGACCGGCACCCCACGGGGCTGCTTTGTTTTTACGGGGGTAAACATTACGTGACTACAATAGTTATTTGATCAATTCGAGTATGTTTTGTACAATATTTGCGATTATAAATCCGTAGTATCTAATTTCTGATTTCCCTATATTATTTTACAGAAAACATTTCCTGAAAACATTTAAAATCCTGAGTGCAACGAGGGATTTACAATTACTCGAGCTTAAAAATAGTTGTTGGCTGCCGAGGTAGACACTCTACTTTTTATCACCCTTTATGAGAAATTAAGTAAGTGCAAGTTTGAATAAGAATAGTACGTTTATTTATTTAGATATTATTAGGAAAAATACGACATAGCATAGAAATAGTTAGAGGCTAATGTTTTTTGCATGGTGGTAGGGCATTTTGCGAATGCCCGCCTGGCTAGCGACCACACCTAGAAAATCTGTCGCCAAGCACCTAACGGTGTGTTCCGGCAGCTGTCCTTGAGAGCCAGTACTTCTAGGTTAGCCTTAACAACATGTTCGACCACATCATCACTAACCATCGAGTGAGATAGTGGTCAAAGGCTAACCTATCAGGCAAAAAAAATAAAAAAAATTGGTCCATTATCTTAGCGTCTTAGCAATTATACCACTACCATCCGTTACAGTTGTCGATTTATTTACAGCTTTAGAATTAGAAATAGTCTCACAAAACATCATCTCAGGATGTTGTCTTTGAGAAACTATATTAACTTATAGGTTGTAAAAAATAATATATAAAAATATTAAACTAAAAAAAACAGCCTGTAACTTGTTCATGCAATGTTTTTGATTGGTCTCTTTGGTGATTGGAACTTTTACCTAAAAATATCCACATTCTAAATTCAAATCACTTCTTGTCCCTCAGGGAATAAGCTATTTTAGTCTCTGTTTACGAGGAATAAACTAGCTCTTTTCGAATAGATGATATAAATACTTTTGCTATTTACGAAATGATCGATTTTTAAACTTTAATTGTAAATTAATTCAGATTTATTGCTCTAGAAAAAGAGAATTTTTATTAAATGTGTTCAAAGGTCAAAATTCGATATGCAAAATGTTGTAAATGTTACATTGTGTACAATGTACAAAACAATACTTGGTAAATTTATAATTTGCAGACGATAATAAGACTTGCAAAACTAACACATAATGCTTGTATTTTATCAAAAGGAACAAATAAACAGAATAAAATCGCAGGTACTATGATTTGGAATGTGTCAAATTAATTACTGATTAAAATATTTTGTTAAAAAATGAAACGACTTCAACACTCAAATGTGAGAAATAACTTGTTGAAGTCGGTATGATGGTTCAAAAGTACCTATAATCATAATATTGTGCGCATGGTACCAACTTCGACAAGTTATTTCACACATTTGAGTGTTAAAGTCGGTTTAATTTTTAAGTGTATTTTTTTTACCCTTGTTACTTATAAATCGATTATCATTCACTGTCAACGACTACAATATCAATAGATCGGAAAATGCTTTTCAGTTATTGGAGTGTAACTCAAAAACGGCTAGACCGATTTTGATGAAATTTAAATGGCACCACACGGCAATCATCAGCTTTCATCAAAATCGTTTCACCCAGACAAAAGTGTTGAGGCAACAAACATAAAAAAACAGACGAATTGAGCACCTCCTCCTTGTTTGAAGTCTGTAAAAAAGACTCAAGCCTTGATAGGTTTGCTGGTCTGTAAATTCTTACCAATAAAAAATGGAAAATAGCTTCTGGCCGTGACTTAGCGCACGCAAAATAATGTTATGTAAAATTATTTATTTATCTGTAAGCCATATATCACCTGGTCACAACGCGCTTGTTCTCTTGGTGCTGAGCAGAACCGCTATCTATCTGGTCCTTCCTAACGCTAAGGTTCTATCCAGTATCACTGCTTGTCTCTTTACTTCTCTTCGCATCTCCTTTCCTCTGATCTCTCATTTCCAATGCTTCTCTTCCCTACGGAGTCTTTTCTACTACTACCGGGAGACCCAGGTGGTGTCTGAGGGGTCATCCTTTCTACACTACACTTCGAACCCTGGAGGTGTCTAGTCGTTTTATTGTGGGGTTTGAATACTACTGCTGAACAAAAAACTACCAAGCTAGAAGCTCTCAACCACCTCCATCGAAGAAAGAGCGTGGGATTAGATCTGTACCCCATACTAGCAAAAAGCAAGAAGGCTAGTTCATACGTGTATAAGGAAAGTGACTTGAGAGATCTTACAAAATTCAAAATTTACGAGAGAAAAAATTATGGTCATATGCGCGACTCGAACCCACCCCAAGTAGCACAAGTGAGTGACAAATAGCTCGTATATCATATCTATTTGCATACTCGGGTGAAATATACCACCATCATCAAGTTCTATATAGGTGGAGAGAACCCATATGCAAACATTACAGAACCACGGGGCGAAAAATTGCAGCTTATTTTTAGTTCCAAATGGAATCCATAGCAATTCTCTAGATCACCGTGAGTGTCAATTAGAACTATGGGTTTAAGTTGTGCGCAGTGAACGATTGATTGAACGATAGATGCGTTTGGTCATTCAACACGTTCGGTCATTGAGTAGTAAATTAGACGCTAAAGTTTTTTCAGAGGCAACAGTCCACTACAGTGTATACCTATTCCATCTTTGAATTGAGTTGTGCGCAGCTATAGTGCATTACATCTATTTGGTGAGTATTAAAACCTATAATTCACATAATGCATGCATTGAAATAGCACAAAATCCTTGCGAATGTTTTATTACTGTGAAACTATATAATGGTTTCTGTGTAAATTTCGATGCGCCATGGATTAGATCAAGACTTATTATTATAAATACTGCTAAATTAGGAAACGAAATAATACTATCAAAAAGTAAAATTGTTGAAAACCTGGCATAATAGTTTAAGGCTAAGTATGATGTTATAGTACATCAGTTACAACTATCAAAACTCTGTGATTACGCGTCAGTGTGATAAAAATCATGTTCAAAACAAAACATTTTCAAGTGTCTATTTTAAAAACATGGCGATGTAATGAAATCTTATAGTTCTTAATATCACTTATTTGTTCTCGAATTGCAACCGCAAGGTCTAAAAATCACTTATTTGTATATTGCTAGTGACAAATCAGTGGATCTTATTACCAATAGTAATTATTTTATCTTTTGTAGATCTCCCAGCGCTCGTGGATTAGGGGTCCTCAGAATTGTGCAAAAATCCATAATCCATAAAGGTTAGTACATATTTTTGAAAAAGTCACAAAGCTGTAACCGGTTAATGTGAAAAATGTATCCTTTTTTGTATTGTGATATTATCTCTAATATTATAAGCGCGAAAGGTTGTCTGTGTGTTCGTAACTCTTTCACGCTGAAATGGCTGAACAGCTTTGGATAAATTTGGTATGAAGATAGATAGATTAACTCTATATTATACACACGAGAAAGACTCAAGGTAGATCATACGCTGGATTCTTCTTAATATATTATCTTCTTTTTACTATCATCATTATCACTGATTTTAGTCACAGCGATGGTAAACCGCGGAGTGCAGCAAATTATTTCATGTAATTTTATATTTATATTTCAGGAAACGATAGTTT
This sequence comes from Plagodis pulveraria, assembly GCA_963890685.1. Lineage (NCBI taxonomy): Eukaryota > Metazoa > Arthropoda > Insecta > Lepidoptera > Geometridae > Plagodis > Plagodis pulveraria. The sequence goes on from OY982959.1 coordinate 11,238,211, forward strand.
CTGATAAATAGTTCCCTAAATTGCTAGAAACTAACGAAATGAAAGTAAAAGTCCCTGCTCGAACGAAGGCGATCGTAAGATTGATGTGTTATTTTACCTAGTTTCATTATATTTCAGAATGCCGTTTTTAATTGTCGAAACTATAGAAAATGGGTCAAAAAAACTGTCAATTTGCCCAGACGGATGGATAACCAACGGTTCCTTAAAATGGCCAGTTAAAAAAGCTACAAAAAAAATGTAAAATGGAAGATTTAATGCCAAAAGACAATTGGTTACAAATGCCATGTATAATCAAGAGAAACCTAAATACTTATGAGGCTGCAGAAGAAGAGCTAAATAAAATGGTAGAATTGCCTGAAACTGACCAAGAAGGCTACGTTGATCTAAATCTATCAGCTGTGATGACCGGAAATTTCAATCATATTGCAAAACAACTAGTAAGTACACTATTACTAATTTTTAAAACACAGTATTTTTTGTTACGAAAAGAAATACCTACATAGTTGTCTTTTTTCAGTCATCCAACCCATCGACGACGGCACCAACTGCTGAGCTTTCAATTGGATCACATGAAGTAATAAACGTAGGTTCAACGCAAAATTACGTCATGATTCCCAATTTTTCTGACGACCACGTTACAAACCAGAATATAGATCATGTAGAAACTGGACAAGTTCACGTTGTTGATTATGACACGCTTGTAATGAACCAAAAAATATTATCTGAAAACCAAATTAAAATAATAGATAACCAATTAAAAATCATGAAAACACTAGCAACTATTTCCGTAAAAATTGACAATATTGCTTCCAACCTCTACAAAGAGCCGCACTTGCCAGTCACAAAATTAAGCAACGAAACAAAAAAGAGTTTGAGTAATGCTACAGTTACACCCATCAAGAATCTTGATGATCTCCAAAATATGGAAAATCAATTACGTGATGCTGAAAAAAGAAAATTTTACAAGGATTTGTATTCAGTATTTTGCACTCCTGGCAAAAAAGGAGAGGTTTGTGCTTTTCAGCTAGTTGACGTTCTATTTACTCGAGAATTTTTAGTACAGTGTTCTTGGTCGGGCTCTGCCAGAGGTGCAGGTACGAAAATATCTATCAAAATATTTCAGGAAGTTCTTGGATTTTTTTTCGAACTTGTCCACGACTGTGATCCAAGTTACACTGTTGACAAAAACAATAATTTCTTCAAGTCCATCGTTAAAAACGCTTTAAAAAGAACCCAGACTAAACTTGAGAGAACTTCAGCACCAAGACAAGTTCCCAAAAGAAACAAGAAATGTAAACTATCAGAAGGCTCAGATAACACAAGGCATGAAAGAAGTCTAACTACAGAAGTCTTAAATGTAAAGGCTCACAATAAAGATGAATCAGTAGTGCAAAACGAATTAGGTTCAAACAAAAGCAGAGACGAAGATCTGGAAGATAAAAAAGGAAACGAGGAGAAACACGAAAGTTTGGTAAGCAAAAGTGAAAATAAAGAAAATTAATGTCAAATAAGGAAAATTCGAAAAATCGGCGTAGGTGGTGAAATAATTGAAAATTAATACTTATTATAATTTTTTTCTCCTAGCTGTATAACGTATAATTTTAAGAGCATATTATACGTTACAAATAAACATGGTAGCACTGATTATTCTTGTCATGAATCTGAACGATTTTCTTTAAAACCTTATTTGAAAATAAGTACCAGATTACATAACGTAATACATATTAAAAAAGGACACTTGATCAATCCATTGTCTGAGAAGTACACAAGACAAGTACAAACTATTAACATTACCTTTGTACAAAAACACAATTATCCATGTGATTGCAATTTTGCCGTTATTATGTCAGCCTAGATTATACTTAGATGTAAGAAAAAAATAAAACTCATGTTGATTACGAATGTTTTGTTTTATTTGCAATCTTAAAATAAGTTTTTATAGTAAAATTATCAAACTGTGTGAAGCAAAGGCAATAAATACATTTCATCTTTGTGTTCAATTGGTACTAATTTATATTTGATATCCTCTGGAAAACGTACACATTCGGTAACAATATTTGTGGCTAATTGATATTTAAACATATTGAGGTAAGAAGACAAAATAGGACGCTCAAAAACATTTTCTTTATTGGTAATCATATTACAATTCAGGAAGATTTTGTTTTCCTGCACTTTAATAGATCTTATCTCCATTATCTCTTGTTTTGTTGTTACAAAAAATCGGTCTGTTTTATCAGATATAATGAAATCTTTGCAATGTAATACTAGTTTATGACTTTTGCAATTTTCTTTAACATATGGATAATCCCTGGATCTCACCGCAGTATTATAATTCAGGTCCAAGTTATCACATTCTCCCAGTCTTTTAGCTATTTGAGACAATGGTTTGTTTCCAGTTCGCAGCATATTTTTAATTAGGTATAGCTTGTTCTCGAAGGGATAGGCATTAAAAGATTGCAAAACACCGAAATGCTGCACTTCATCAACAATGTGCGTTAGGTTATGAACGTTACTTGTCATGTAGTCTAGACCATAGAATAATTTAAAATTTTTCACAAAATAATTTAACAGTTCTTTAGACAAGGGTAAGAAATTGAAATATTCTTCATTCGAACAAATCGTTATAGCACAGAAAAATGACAGAAAATGGTTCATTGCATTACTGTTTAATACCTCTGGTAATATAATAACACTAAGGTATAACAGAAACGTTCTAAATTCAGAAGCTTTCCAATGACCTAAATTACTGAGATTCCTGACAGATCTGTGAATTTCAGAAGGTACTTTACAATTATCCAGAAAAGTATTTACTTTAGATATATCACTTGCTCGCCATTTTGTCTCTTTTTTTCCAAAATTTCCGTCTCGCCAGCCAATAAGAAGGCGTTTCATAATGCCTAAGTCAATCAAATGCATGGAATCCGCAACAGGAAAGGTTGTGATCATGTCAATTGGAAGATTCAGTAAAGGCGAATCCACTTTGTGGTGATTACCGTAGAGTTTTTTTCGAAAGTCTTCATTATTCCGGGCAGGACAATGTAATTCGGGAAATATAACTGTATGAGACACATGTGAATAATCACCAATAGTAGTACATTTGTGACACCCATGTTTACCATTAAAGTTGCAAACTCCTTTGATCATTGCTCTTGCAGGTGAATCGCAAATGAAGCATCTTATGGTAACAGTAACTTTAACGTTTCCAATTTGTACTCCATTTTGAAATAATGTGTCCATTTCCTGAATAAAAGGTTGTAGATATGCATTTAAATCTTTAGGTTTACCATGACCCGCATATATTCCAATAATAAATGGTTTGATATTAGGTAATTCAAAAATCTTACACAATATGGGCCAGAACTGCTGTTTAGAACTGTTACATACTGGCAAGCCATCTATGTTGAAACAAAGAGAAACGTTGTTTTTATGATTAAGTTGTTCTAAATGCTTTTTTAGAATGTTTCTAAGAGGTAAGGCAACACCATTGTGCCAATATTCACCAGGATCAACAAATATTGTTTCAATCTTCCTTGGAGTCTTCATGAGTGTTCTTGGGTCTACCGGCAACAAATTTGGTATCATAGTGTTTATAAGTGGCGCTAATGTCTTCAAGGCCGATAGGCTTATGTTATTTTCTACAGTCCATGCCCTGATTTCGTCCCGAAATTGAAAAATTTGTTGGTATTCATACTTTTTTTCATTTGAGAAGATGTCATCATTTTCATTACCGTCACTTTCAGCAGAAGTTTCAGTTGAATCGTTATTATCATCATTAGAGGATTGGCTAGAATTTAGAATTCCAGGATCAAGACTGAAAAAAATATCAATATTTATACACGCGTATTCTATATATAAATAAGAAAATATATAATGTATATGAATATCAAACTAGGCGTAAAGAGATTACACATATTGTCCAGTAACTAAGAATTTCACTGAGCTAAGTGATAATAAAATTGGCATAATATTTCCGAAAAACTAATATCGACAATAGGCTCAAAATAAAATTTATTCTTGCGTAAAATCGTAAATTAAATATAAGCTGTCATTGTCTGTTACCAAATGGAAACACATAAATTTAATTTTGGATTACATTTTTCCCAGACCTATGACCGTTTGACGTTATGTTATGTTACGGCACAGCCTGTATATATGGCGACACAAAATTCTTTGTTTTAATGTTGAAATAGTTCGAATCTGTTTACCGTTTAAATCGCCCAAAAAAAAAAAATTATGCGGAGCCCTTGATTCCAGAACAAATTTACTCTTGACACAATTATACTATTTTTTCTTGTACCTAGATATATCAATAATATATAATATACAACAGAACTGTATATACATGATTCGTATAATTATAGATTAAAAATGATTTCATTTACCTTTTCACATAACCAGCAGCTTCTTTTGTAAAATCATTAACAACTTCATAGTTTAAATCGGTATCTTTTGTATCCGTGTCCATTATATTTCTCAAAGCTCGTACAACCTGCCGACGATAACTACCACGTCGTTTAACTTTTTTCCATGCTACGGAATTCATTTTTAAGGTGGTACGTAGGTGTCTAGGAACTTTGTATAAACAGAACTAATAGGTCTAAAACATTAATTCTATCAACAAAATGAACGCAGGAAAAATCAGCTTAGACTTACAAAGCTAATATATTTAGTAACAATAATTATATATATATACCTAATTTTGAAAATGTTAGATCTTTAGTGGTTTCAAATAAGTGAAAATTGCTGCTTTTGGTATTCCAGAAACCCCTACAGTAACATAAGTTACGCGTTGAAGTGACATATTAGAGTACACTAGGCCTTAAAGCTGCCAATATAGCAGGTTCCGAAAAAGCTGCAAAATGATTCCTATAGCCACTACAAGTTATATACTATTCTATTATATTACTAATTTAGAATTAAAAGTGCCAAATAAGGGTACGATAGCGCTTAGATGTAAGAGTTGCATATAAGTGATTTAGAGACCTTTTATAGAACTATTGCTTATGTATCAGTGGAAATTAAAATCTATATGTTACTTTAGGTAACAAAGTAGGTTTTGTGCCACCGTAGGCAACAAAGTAGGAATGAAATACTTTCATAAGCAACTAAGAGTGAAGGGAAGTACTCATATACAAATATGAGCTGTATTTGAAGCTATAAGTTTTATCAAACACTGTTATACGATTTATTTGGAACTTAAAACTATAAGATAAGTTATAAAATTCACTAATGTGCTACTTGGGACGTCCATCCACCCCTTTAGCCGGGGTATGCTCTAACCAATTGAGCTAAAATGACACAATGACTTATAACTCTAATTTTTGCTCTCATTTGAGAGATCTTGCATCGACCAGCTAGCCTATGGCACGTTGTTCTTACAATAATAAAAATACATATTGTGTAACAGTAGGTGTTCTTTTCTTCAGAAACCACGCTGACCCTCCTGAAGTTACTGATAATACCATACACGTAGGTCATCTATTTCTATGACACTAGAATAAATCTACTCAAAACTTTTTCATCACATCACGCTCCTTTGGAAATTATATAGTAAATCGGGTGAAATCTGCTCCTATGACGATATTCTATAAAACTCTCAGGTACCTAAAGCATGCATAAACCAAATCTTTTTGTTGTACGGAAGTAACCAAGTGTGATAGCACACATCATCCTTCGCACACTTACATACAAACAAAAATACCAAAAAATGGAACCGACTTCAACACTCAAATGTGAAATAAGTTGTTGTAGTCGGTACCATAATGGTTCAAAAGTAGTAGGTACTTGCGAACCATCATGGTACCGATGATTACAATATGTAGCGACTTCGACAAGACATTTGAGTGTTGAAGTCCATTCCATTTTTTGATATTATTTTTTATAGGAAATTACTTTTCATTTATTGGTGTAACTCGAAAACAGCTGGACCAATTTTAATGAAATTTAAACAAGACCACATGGAAAGCATCAGCTTTCAAATAAAAAAAAAACAACAAAATCGGTTCATCTAGTCAAAAGTTATGAAGTAACAAATATAAAAAAATACAGACGAATTGAGTACCTCCAGCTTTTTTTGAAGTCGGTAAAAATTGGATTCACTTAATTAGAGCCCTGTTATTACTTATGTATGACGGTACAATAATCAAGCTAAGTCACGTGTACGTTCTTCATTTAAATGCTTTCCATTGTTGTAAAATAAACAGAAGCCAATAAAATTTAAACAATGTAAATAACGCCGGGCCCATTCATATAACTTTTTCTACTAAAACAAAGTTTTATGAATCTAATTCTATGGTTTTTCTTCTGTTAAAAATCGGTGGAGTATTATGATTTATACATAATTGAAGGTGTATTTTGTTTTGAAGATACCTACTGTAAATTGCTATCTGGATAAGTAGTGTATGAAAGGTGCCTCATTTGTCCACGACAGTGTTAATGACATCCAGTTTTAACTTTAAAGACACTCGGTGGCGCCATAATAATTGCCACTATTAGACAAGATATTAAGGTCAGTAACATAAAAGAAAAAAATACTCTTTTCTCACAAAACTAAATATGGTTTTAACAGAAAACAGAAAATGACTGCTATTCTGTAGAAAAATAACGTATTCGTAGGTTGCATTGGTCATCATTTATTCGTAGTCCCCTGGCGCCTGCCGTTTTCATAAACAAGTGCAGTTTGGCAAAAAGTTTTTGCTTATTTACTATGTAGTGCCCTGCATCCGAATTCCCAATCTGACATAATATACTTGTGTAGTATGTTGGCAAACAGAACCGTATTAAATATACCATACTGTTTGGATTTTGGTTATCGAAAGATTTTTATTCGGTGCGTAGTACGCTAGTTTTATACTCGTCTAAGCTTCGCCAGCCAATCTTTATTTCCTATGTGTGTAACATATTGTAAGAACTTATGTTTATTAGTTTAGTTAAAGAACTATAGGAAAGATTTGAGTTATGACGTCATGTCATGTTAGCTCAATTGGTTAGAGCATACCCCGGCTAAAGGGGTGGATGGACGCGGGTTCGAATTCCGCACATGACTTAATTTTTTCCTATCGTATATTTGTAATTTTGTAATGTAATCCGCATAGCAGGCGTTATTGCAAACATAACAATATTAAAACTTATGATGTAACAAAACATACTAGCGGCACGTGCCGGGTTCGCATGAGTATTTAAAAAATACGCAAATAAAATGTTTGCAAACTATTTTATAGCAATATAATATAGCTCTAACTATTTCATCAGGGATAATGAAGGATTCTGGTGCTGAAAAAAAATGTTCGATGTACAGTAGTTTTTAAGTTTATTTGTTACACACACAAATACAAATCATTCCTCTTTATAATATAAGTATAGATGTAGATTATAATTAAATATTAATAAACAAGTTATGACATCTGAAGGGCAGAAAGAGAGGGAGCACTCGTCGCGTCAGTAGTATGAGGATTTTAATAGCACTCGATGATATTCTTATAAAACTACACCATCGAGCTGGTATGATGATATGGACATGAAGACTCCTCAACCTCAATAACTTTGTCGAGTTTAGGGTTGTTTAATTATGTCTTTTAGTAACATAGTGTGTTTTAACGAACAATTTTTACGTAGATATTTTTAACACATGCTTATATATTTTAACCGCCGTTTAATATTATTTTATGTCAAAAATCTGCTTAAAGTTCGACGGTAATCTAACGCAACGATTGTATTTATATATTAAACACTTAGCGCCGCCAAAGACGCATGGCTACTTTGATAGTTGTATAGTAAAGGTAATATTATTATATTGAATTCCCATTAAGCCCATCAGAGCGGGACATGCCAGTTTGAACAGTGAGAAAACAATGGGTAGTGCAGTCACGTTTGATAAGATAGAATAATTGTCATACTCGATTTTACGGCCCATATATAAAAGTGGCAATGCGAAACTATTTATTACCGATTTTTGTCACTGAAAATATTATCCACTTTATCTTGAATCTAAACAACTTTTGGAGCAATAGAGCTAACACATGATAAATACAAAACATGGTGTCCCTTCAAATTCAAAATAAAATATATATTTCCAAGCGTAAAAGTTGTATAGATTCTTGACAAATTCACCAGATTCTCATACGGTATCAGTCTGATACTGTAACAGCCGAATTGTCCACTAATGATTGACCACAGCCTTTTTGTTTTGGTTTGCCATAATCCCCATGCTTCGCAGGCGCCATCCACGGGAAGAGATCGGTGATAGCCCGGCACTTCACGCCTATATCTAATTCTAATTTTGCGTAAATCTGTCTAACAATTAGTAGATTTGCTACACTATCGCAAGATTCCTCTTGGCCTTGTGTAGCAAAGTGTAGATCTGCTACGATATTATAAAATTACGCGTAGCCCTGTGTAGCGATTCGTAAATGCTACCGTTATGGTAGAGGTGGTGAAAAAGTGACATCAAGTGAAAAGCCAAAGTTTCGGATATGACATTATGTTTTGGCTGTAAAACTATAACACACATAAATTTGTGTAGCAATGCTACGATTGTAATATTACATAGATGGTGCAGTGTACCAATGAGCAGATCATTTATGATTATATACGTAGCCCTCAGAGCATTATACGTTATCATAGTAATATTTGCAGCTATGTGTAGTACTGCTAATATATTAAGATATAATGCGTAGCAATACGTAGAGATGCTACGATACTACAGCAATATGGGTAGCCATGCGTAGAGCTGCTACAAAAGCAAAAATATAAATTTAGAAGTTTGCGAGCAGCGGTATCAACATATATAAAGAATAATTAACTATGAACTGTGGAATTAATTCCTTTTAGATTTTATTTTACCATTTTATGATAGTTTTTTTTACATATAAAGAAATAATAAGTGGCTGTGTTTGTCTGTATGTTTTCTTGTAAATACTTTTTGGTTGGTTAGAGTACATCTCCAAGTTATTTCCACTAATATTTCATCCACTTTGAACGTTATATAAGTTACACTCAATCTACTGGAAAAGTATTTTTCAATATATTAGGTCCTTACATATGAAATTGGCGTTTTGTATGGGAGGAACAAAAAGTCGAATATTTTTTAATATAATATATTTAATTAATCAAAGTATGAACCATTATTTTCTATGCACTTTTGCCATCTCATAGGTAGTTCATTGATCCCTTTACTAAAAAAACCAGTCGGACGGGAATCAATAAAATCTTTGAAGGCGATTTGGACTGCCCCATCGTAGTTGAATTTTTTCCCTTGCAAGAAGTTATCCAAATTTCGAAAAAAATGGTAATCTCTTGGAGCAAGGTCCGGGGAGTACGGAGGATGTCTTAGACTTTCCAATTGAAGCTCTTCTAATTTAGTAGCCGTCTGTAGCGCAGTGTGTGGTCTAGCGTTGTCGTGAAGCAGCAGTGGCGTGGAGCGATTGACCAGCCTAGGTTGTTTAGCCGCTAGCTTTTCCATCATGGTTTGCAATTCCTGACAATAGACTTCAGCCGTAATAGTCTGGCCAGATTTGAAAAAACTGTAATGAACAATACCGGCACTAGTCCACCAAACGCTTACAAGTAACTTTTTTGGGGTTAATTTTCGCTTGGGGCAGGATTTGGCTGGCTGGCCAGGATCTAACCATTGCGCTGAGCGCTTCCGATTATCGTAAAGAACCCATTTTTCATCACAGGTAATGATTCGGTTTAAAATACCTTCATTATTGTGCCGGTTTAGTAATGTAACGCAGCAGTCGACGCGCGTTTGCCGGTTTGTTTCAGTCAATTCGTGAGGTACCCACCTTTCAAGCTTTTTAATCTTCCCAATTTGCTTCAAGTGAATTAAAACAGTTTTATCACTAACATCGCAGCCTGCAGCTAACTCGGACGTGGTTTGCGATGGATCCGCTTCCACAATAGCCTTCAACTCATCAACTTGAGTCTCAGGCCGTCCACGGGGCTTGTTCTGCAGGTCGAAATTTCCAGAACGAAAACGTTGGAACCAAAAACGAACTGTGTTTTCTTTTGCAACACGACCGCCATACACATCATTCACCCTTCGAGTTGTTTCCGCAGCACTAGTGCCACGGCGGAACTCGTACTCGTAAATAATGCGATATTTAAGGTTTTCCATTTTGTAAAATGAGTGACGCAAACAGAAAAAAACAGAAGAAAAAAAACAAATGAATGACGATCATCGAAGCACAAATACATGAGTCTATAGCTGTACAAATTTGAATTTGGAATTCCTTACCAAAGAGGAGAAATTCGTGATTAAAGTGGCCAGTACGAAAAACGCCAATTTCATATGTAAGGACCTAATATCTTCCTGTTGTTCCTTGATGTTTATAAATGGCAATTATTACTAATGGTGGCCAATATTTTGTGCAAACGGCACAAACGATTCTGCAAGCAGTATGAATGAATCATAATGAAAAAATATATAAATAAAACGCAACTTCCAACACTGAAAGATATGAAAAAAAACTTGTAAAAAAACTGAGACCAGGGTGTTTGTATCAGCATGATATCAACTTTCACGCGTTATTTTTATATACTATTCAATATTGGAAGCTACTGCTATTTTAACTTTCTTAATATTATTGTTTTTCACGTAACAAAGTTAGGCTAGAAATAACAAAGTTTCGCTACATATAGTATTATAATATAGATATATATGGATATATATAATATGGACAAAAAAACATTCACAATCGATTTTATTCTGTCCTCAATCAAATGAAGCACCAGTAATTTCAACATAACAATAAGATGAAATGCTGGATTTTGTATACACACAAACACAAATCAGGTGTTTGTTAGATGTTTATTATTTTAAAGGCTGAATGTGACTTACACTTCAAAATTAAAAATAATTATCTGTGTTTGGTGTCCTTTATTTTGGATTTTGTATCGCTGCTCATCACGGGCTGGTCTGGCTAGCTGTCACCCACAAGTAGAAAATCTATCGCAGAGAAATTGGTAGTGGATTCTGACAGTTGTCCTTAAGACCAAGTAATTGTAAGAGTATATATTATGGTAGGTATATATTGTGTAGAAATTTTATATTCCTAACTACTCTCGAAAGAATAAACGCAGAGTGAAGCCATTTTGAAGAAAAAAGCGTCTTTTCTCACATTTTTGTTAAAAGCTTTTATTTAGTTTCGCCTGTCCCAATGTTTGTCATCAAATCTTGCAAGTTAAATTTGATCCACTTCCTGGCTACGGATTGAGCTGAAATTTTGCATACATGTATAAGTCGCGTGATAATTCAACATTATGTTGACATGGTGCTGATCTGATGATTAAGCTGGAAAGTGGCCAAAAGAACTTCGCAATGAAACGACACAACCTCATTGAGTTTGGGCTCATTGGTTTCGTCTTGACGATTATTTTTTTAAGTTTATTTTACTAACAAGAACAAAATAAAAGCGTTTTTTTTTTTTAAATCATAGAGGAAATATCATGCATTATAAATATCAGTTTATTGTTGCAATACTGGCCCAACAATATCACTAATATATAAAATGTACCTTAAAATTGTAGTAGGTAAATGTGTTTGGTTATTTCTAGCTTCTAATGATTTAGCTTCAAATCAGGCACAAACGTAGACTTCAAAACTGCGTTTTATGTAACCAGTGGTAATATGTGAGATGTACAAATAAAATGTAACCTATCTATAATCGTATATGAAGGAATAAATTTCGAACACAATCTCTTGGAGGGCCGCCAACGATCTTGGTTTACAAATCATAGGCTCCGTATGATTTTATACCATACAAAAGCGAATATGACCGCAAGCCTCCGAGACTGGAAGTTATGTGACATGACTTACCGTAGCACTGTGACTTCCACCTATTACGACATAGCATACTCTATCCCCGTACTATACAATTGTAAAACATTCAAAATGGGAATGTTTGTGTAGGTAGGTTCTTAGAAGCAGTGATGGCTCAGTGGCAGAGGCTATGGACTGCCGCGCAGCAGGACCATGGTTCGAATCCCGCCACGGGCTTGAGCTTCACCGCATGGTGGAAGGGCATTTTCCGAATGCCGGCCTGGCTAGCGACCACCCTCAAGTAGAAAATCTGTCTCCAAGCACCTAACGGTGTGTTCCGGCAACAGTCCTTGAGAGCCAGTGAAATTACAGGCACATGAGACTTAATAATTATGTCTCAAGGTGCTGGGCGCAGTGCAGTTCTTGACTTGAGACGAAATGCATCTGTTATAGGCAGAGGTTAGTCCGCTTAACATCAGGTGGGCCTCGAGCTTGTTCCGTCACAATAACATAAAAAAGAAAAGAAAAAAGGTATTCACCTATTTGTTATCAGTTTTAAATGATCGATTTATCATTTGTGTACCTAGGTGTGAGTAGGTTTCCAAGGAGCAATATATATATCGACGGTTGAAAGGCAATAATTACCAAGCGACATTTTGGGCGATATTGAGTTATATATATCATTGAAATCAGAAAAAAAATCTGCGTCGATTGGTCTTACTCTCATGCCGCTAGGACGAAGTTTGTTGTCGCTTAGTAACTTAAAATAAAACACATTTTCACAATTTTCGGCGTCTAAGCGACAAAAATTATACCAATTTATGAAAAACTTTCACATAGTATCTATTTGATTTTTACCTTTTACAGTTAGTAATTTTTGCCTAGACTCCAAATAATGTGTTTGAACATAAAGTATTTTTTGCCTTGCGGTAACTAGGATATGAATATAGCTTAAGACATTTTACCTCATTAAAAATATATTTTTCTCGTAGTTTAAGACTTTTTGACACAACTTAACCATATATTTATTGTCACTTAGTACTTTTTACCTAAATGCGATGAATTTTAAAACGTCAAGTAGTAATATTTACCTGCCCTGTACAGGATATATTTTGTCGTTTGGCAATATTTTACCTGCCGATTTTTTAAATGATTTTGTTACATAGATGCTAATAAGTGGTTTTACATTTGTATTAAACTGAGCTTATTCCTAATGCAAGTATTTTGTTTTGTCGGTTACCCAAACTGTAACGCAGCTTTTAAGTGGAATTTGGTAACAAAATAAAGATTAAGACTTCACCGAATTGTCGCATAGGCAACCTGTTTGCTCGCACACATCGATCAAAGTGCTTCATCGCGTAGCTTGAAGTGTACTTGGTAAGTGCAATATACAGATTTGATAAATATTATAATATAATGCACATTTTATATCGAATTTAATTCATAGTTTTAGGTACATAATAGTCGTAATAACCGAGTAGATAAGATAATTATGCAAGCTATGTCAAACTCCGGTGTGGATAGCAGGGATTCGAACTGTTTTGTACTTGCTTAGTTAAATATTTTAATCATTTATGCTCTCAATAATAACGAACGGAAAATTCTAATATTTAAATTTAATTATTAGGGACCAGCATATCAAGGCTGTTACAAAAATAAAGATGAAAATCTGCAACGAGTGGACCAATTTCTAAAAATACCTTGGTTTGAATAAATCGGTATGTTGTATAGATTTTCACTCTGTAGTTATACAAAAAAAGGCTATGTGTAATAGGTATATTACGTTTTAATTATTTTTCAGCATTATATAATTTAAAAGGAAGGCCCTTCAACGGCCACCGTTGCAAGTATTTGTGAGATTCTTTCTGCTGCCAATGTCACTGAAACTACTGGTCGAATGATTAATGATCAATCTGGCCCAATAAAATATGATCATTAGCACCAAAACTATAGCGAAACATTAATGGAGGAAATTGTTGGAAGTCCGTCGGGTCCTACTCTGAAAATTGTACCTGCAGATCTATCTGGACAACAGAATACAGTCTATGTCCAGCAGGTGATTATTCTGTAATCCAAATTGGTATACCAGAAAATAAACCAGATAAAGAACAATTAACATGTAGGTTGATTTGACTGTACCGGAAACGTTCACTGCAAGCAACGCCTAAGAAGAAACAGTTAAAAACAATGAAGATGGATTGAATTACAGAAATAAATATTGCAAACTACATAGAAGTAAGTGCCAATCCCATACATTCTACCATTGGGAGATGGTCTGAATCTGACGGATTACGGCAAAACTGATAAAATGTACATTTATAACATATCAGGTCATGATGATTACTCAACCCCAATTGCTCATGAAGAACCTTCAATTAAGGATGAATGGTTCGAACTTTCTTCTTATGAAGAAGTCGAAATAAGTTCAAAAATAGCAACCACAAAGAAAAACGAACTAAAAACAGAAAAATATAAGTTCGCTTGATAATAATGAAAAAAATGTTAGAAAAAAGTAACATTCTAAATATTTGCCTCAAGGAATTTTATTTAAGACCATGGTACCTCTTATGTCGTGTTACTATTCAAATATGCTGAAAACAAAGGCAAAATATAACCTTGTTACACTTTGTAAGGACAAAGTTATACGTACTCAATTACACAATGGATTCACCGAGATACCGTATTCTACGTTTACGCCAATGATTTGCCAGAATCAGATATTAAAGACGTAGAGCCCGGTGATGATTAAATATTTGAAATTTTCAATGTTTATTATTATGGGTAATTTTGATAATACTATTCTATGTAACTTCCTGGTAAACTAATGACTAAATTATGTAGATTATATAAACCTTCTTTTGTTATTTTAATGTCGATGAATGGATCTCAATCCATAATTTTCATTTCGTAACCTATATCTACCTCACTATATTATATTTCGTTTGGAATCTAGCTTCGATTTTAATAAATATTTGATTGTGATAGTAAAATACAAGTGTTAATTATTCTTATGTGACATTGCATAACATTTTTGTTTGATTTAAATGTTACTGCTAAATCCTAATTTTCCTAATAAGTAGTAACTAAAGCTTTAAATAAGTGAAAGTTGATCATAATTATGTTGTATGTTGCTAGTTCACGAAAATATTTTCATTCGTAAAACCTGTAAACGTTTTGTATTTTCAGAATATTCTTTGAGAATTGTATCCCAAATTTGAGATACAATTATCAAAAAATGTTGTATGCGATTAAATTATTTTTCTTGAAAATAATTTCTGTAAGAAACTGATATCAGAATAGATAGTTCTATTTCTAATTTATGAGTAATAATAGTGTAAGACTCCTGAAAAAGGCTAATTTAAAACTTAAAATGATTGATTTAAATTTGATTTAAATATGTAATGAATAGGTAGTTATCAGAAAACCATACCAATTTAAAAAAAAGTATCAGCAGTTTAAGACTACAATTTTCTTTTTAAATAAAATTTCTAATAAATATTTTGTATTAAAATAAATTACCTTACTTATTTACAATGACTGTTCATGTTCTTTATGAGATCAGGTGTCTACTTTACGAGATATTTGACTGCAATATTCGGACGTTAGAGGCTTACATAGAAGTGTTTGACAAAGGGTTAGTCACAGGCCTCTAAACCTTCACCAATCTGCACTAGGGCAGCCTGGCGAAGTATGCTCTAATTTGTCCCGCGTAAGATGGAGGCCTATAATAAGCAGTGAGTGATTGTAGATTACTAAAAGGGCTGTTTGGATGTTGATGATAATGACGATATCCGTCAAAAACCTTTGTCAAAAACTCTTTAATTTTGTGTACTAAAATCTATAATGTTGTGTACTAAAATCTATAATGTTGTGTACTTAAATCTAAATGTATATTACTTGTTCAATAAAATCCTACACATACCTTATTTAATTGGTAATATGGTTGAAATTGCCTGGCAGCAAAAGTTACTTGGTTTTTAGTTCGATCATTTTACCTAGGTACCAAACATCTATTACTTCTGGATGCATCATTTTGCTTAAAACACAATTGTAAAATACGGGAGTATAGTAAATTTAACATGTTTTATAATAAACTTTTGTTGTCGGAAAGTAGTTTTTACCTGTTTGTGATATTGATTAAAATTTAACTAACCGACACTAATTCTTGACATATTGAGAATATTCATAATTTTTAAATGTCAGTTTACAAAGATTTTATTAAAAAATCGTTAGAATCGAATTGCTATGACTAATAGGCGATTTTTGACGAATTTTTTTCCAAAAAATAAAACTTTAAAATGCTCTAGTGTAAAGTTGCCATCATGTCGCTTGGTAATTATTGCCTTTCAAGCGTCGATATATACAGGGTGCCCGGTAATGAATGGATAACCTTAAATTAGGTATTTGTATATCTAATGGCCATTCAGAAAAAAAACAGAACAAAAAAAAAATATATATATATTTAAATAATAAAACAAATACCATTTTGAAACCGGCTTTAGGCACACTTTATTTTAAAATGATTGGTAACATGTGTATTCATACTTTTTTTTTACGCTATGGATGCTTAAACTTTGGCAAAATGAATATGTTTGTTTATTAAAAAGACCATAACTTTGGTACTACTTGTTTTTTTTTTGTTCTGTTTTTTTTTTCTGAATGGCCATTAGATATACAAATACCTAATTTAAGGTTATCCATTCATTACCGGGCATCCTGTATATATATATATATATAGTCACACCATGAAAATCAGTTCTTGAGCTGTCTGTGTATAAAAACAACAATAGATGTCTAACGTAAGGCTGGATATCCCAGTATTCTATTCTTTACCATGAAAAAATATTCTTGAAAGGTTGGCTCAATAAAATAAATGTAGATCGATGCAGATTACAAAGAACTTTTTTCTCTCTTCATCTATGAATATTAAGCTGATATGAATTCAAAGCTCCCTTTGAAATATAGAAATAACTGTAGCGTGGTCGGTCAAGTAAAAATTCTGAGTAAGACAGTACTCGCATATTTCCCCAGCGACCTTTTACAAAGTCAACAAGGTGTAACTTGGGAAATAAATAAAGGGCAAGCTGCGATTAATATTAAACATTTACAATTATACTTTTTTGTTGGGAATAAGTGATTTTTGTCTCGATTTGTTTTTATTTATATATTTAGGTGGAATATTTAGTCCGAATGATGACGCAAGGAATAGTTTGAGAGCTATTTACTATAATTATTAAAATACTTGATCCACGATGAAGCAATAGCAATGTTGGTCAGCGGTAATAGCTATGGACTGCCGTGCCGCAGGTCCCTGGTTCGATCCCCACCGCCGGCTTGAGCTTCACCGCATAGTGGAAGGGCATTTTGCGTTTGCCCGCCTGGCTAGCTACCACCCTCAAGTAGAAAATCTGTCTCCAAGCACCTAACGGTGTGTTCCGGCAGCAGTCCTGAGAACCAGTGAAATTACAGGCACATGAGACTTAACAACTGTGTCTCAAGATGACGGGCGCAGTGCAATTTGTCACTTGTGATGAAATGCGTCTGTTCTAGACAGAGGTTAGTTCGCTTAACATCAGGTGGGCATCGAGCTTGTTCCGTCACAATTACATAAAAAAATGCGCTGAGATTATGGCAATATAGATAGAATTTCATTCGTAAATTTGAAGCGCTCGTAGCGAAGTTTACTTAGCTGTTTTCAACCGATCAGCAAAGTTAGGCAACGTCGCGCGCGGTCATGAGTTGGATGGGTGTCCGCTAGTGACAATACTATTGAGCGCTTCCGTGCTTCGGAGGGCACGTTAAGCCGTCGGTCCCGGTTGTTGTCTTAGGATGGCAGTCTTTATAGCATGGTGGTAGGGCATTTTGCGAATGCCCGCCTGGCTAGCTACCACCCTCAAGTAGAATATCTGTCGCCAAGCACCTAACGGTGTGTTCCGGCAGCTGTCCTTGAGAGCTAGTACTCCTAGGTTAGCATGAACAACATCTTCGACCACATCATCACTTACCATCAGATGAGATAGTGGTCAACGGCTAACATATCAGGCATAAAAAACAAAAAAAAAAATTGACGATGTCGTCAACGCGGATTCTAAGGGGTTCCAACTATTGTAGTAGCTTGCCACGTGGACAAAGCTTATAAAATCATCATTCATATTAATAAATATTTATGACGAAGTGTGAACGTAAAGTTGTTGTGTTTGTGCTCGCAGCTACAATGGAACAATAATGTGTCGGAGAGTGCTATGGGACACATCCTTTTTATCTCAATTTATTAAGTGATTCCTGAGGGGCTGCGATATAAGATAAGTATACCTTTCCTTTAATTATACCACGTGCGTTATCTCATTTGCACCTGTGTGTTGATGATTCCATTTAAAGTAGTTTCACTAACATCATTCACCATTAGAACAAAAAATACCTTCCATTGAAATCAGCAGCAGATAAGGTAATTACTTAGAATTGTTTTAAATGTCACTAAAAACCGTGGTTTGTCCAATTATGGCGGTAATTTACACCCACAGTTGGGCGCTGGGCGGCCATTACTGGGGTAACATTTCACTGGCTCATTAACTATGTCCCACACGTTAAACTAATCGGGCTGGTTATGCGTTTTGTTTCTAATAGAGATGGAGTGATTTAGGCTACGCCGGTATGTATACCTAATAGAACTAGGGCTGGCATTCTATTTTGCACTGCATTAGTGAAATATATCACAGTATTGGAATGAAATTGTGAGTGCCGCCTTTGAATAAAATATTTAATAAGGAGTATGATTATGTGAATATGTTTTTATGAAATGTGTTGGTTTTAACAATATATATTGAAATTATTTTTGAGTAATAAACAGATAGTTTTTTGATGTGGTCAGAAATCTAAACTTATTACTAGCAAATAAATTTTTGTACTCTACGCTCAGAAGAGAACAAATCTCCGATTTTAAGAACTTATTTAGAAATTAAGACGAGATATTCTATGAGTATCTATTAAAACAGATCACAATATTTGAAGATTTATTGGGTATCGAGATAGAAAAAGATCCGACGTAATAATTGATTTAAATTAAAGCGAAGTAAATATCTTTGTTTTGTATTTAATGAATATTTGCAGACTGATTCAAGTAATATCATGTAATACGCTACACGCTACATGTATAGACACTTCGGCACCGTCAAATCTTTCTGAAACCTACGGGCTAGCGCCGCGGCTACTTCGACGGGGCAACTCAAGCGGCGCAAGTATGCTAACCTCGGTATGGGTTACAATTGTGAGCCATTTGGTGTAGAGACGTTGGCTTGGGTCCGTGGGAACAGGAGCTCATCTTATTTTCCAAAACTTATCAGAGCGCTTGGTCAATGCGACGGGTGATCAAAATGCTGGCACCTATTTGGCTCAACGAATAAACAATTCAACGTGGCAATGCTGCCAGCATGCTGGATACGCTGCCAGCTGGGAGTGGGCTGGAACATTTAGACTGCCTGTGAGTCTGCAATGACTTATAAGTTGTCTAAATGCTTTTAATTTAGTAGCTGTAGTGTTTGAATAGTTCGTAGTATTTTGTAAATAAAGACATACTGGTGGTTAAAAAAAGGTAATATCTAATATTCTGTAACATATAAAATTTACGAAAAATCCGAATAAAGAGTTCCGATTAATGTTGAAGCTGAGAACGCAGACGCGTCACGTCAGCTCATATTAATCCGGTCATACACTGAGAAAAATCTAAAGTCAAAAGCGCCCTAATGACGGCCAATTTATATGGTATAAGGCAAAAAACCGACCAAACGTAAATACGTACAAAAACGCCTTCCAACTAGAAGGCGTTAAACGAGGTCAGTGAAGGTGAATGTTTCTTTTCGTCTTCATTTAAGGTGTATTTTGTCGTCTTTCTTAAATATTGACTTTTCGATGAGGCTGATTAAGTCGTACGTTATAGTGATAATCACCGTATATAAACCGCCGTAAAAGTAAGGTATATTTTATGGTCAATACTGCAATTATTATCGTATAACAAGTTCAATTCTGAAAATACTTTACGGAAGGCGTTTTTGACGGTTTTGTTTATTATAAAATATGGTACATTTTTATTGATTGGTGAAAATCATCTTAAGACTTTTGAATTCACCTTGCGTAGTTACAATTCAACGGTAAAAGGTTAAATTTGCTTTAAGCTCCAAAGTCGTTTTTCTCAGTGTATAATTTCATAACCGGATAAAAATCGTTTATTTTCACTAGTGCATTACTAGATTCTGCCTTGAGAACCAAACGCGTGGCAACACTGCCGTCGCGTCGTGCGTTTTCATGGTTAGAGAAACGACCCAAGTCGGTTCGTTTAGGTAATGATGCTTCGCTCCTTTTAATGTTTAAGCATTATTTTTCGTATTTGTTTGTGAGTTTAGGTGAATTGTTTAGGTAGAGGGGTGTTTGTAGATGAGAATTTGCTTCAAAAGTCGGTAGAACTTTGTGTAGTGAATAGAGTAACCTATAGTTCATTCACCTATACTTCACATATAAAAATCTTGAACATATGACTCATAGCAAAATTACAGCGAGAGGAAAAAATAAGTCAAGTGCGGGATTCGCACCCATACGATACCAAACGATGGCTAAGAATGAATGGATAAATTACAGTCACACGTCACATGTCATGTGGGCTTAGCGGTTAGAGCAGTACTCGGCTATAGGTGGATAGGGTCGGGTACGAATCCCGTACATGACAATTTTTTTCTCTCTTTGTAAGTTTGCTATGAGACAAACACTGAGCATATGCATTGCAAAAATAAAAATATTAAAATTATGATTCATAGCTTTTTGAAGTAAGACTCACAGCTTCTTGATTGAATCACATAATAAAATCTTATCTGGCTGGTATGCTTATAACCTTCTATCTGGACTACAAAGGGAAAATAAATAGAAAAAAGTCTGCACATATTTTTGGCGATTAGTATAATCTACTGCCGACGAGTTATAATTATAACTCAAATTTTAAATGACACGATAAGGAATACACTTAAATATTGTCTACCTGTATACACTTCTAATCCTTTGCATAAAAAAATATCACCGCGGCGTGAAAACTTTATGTGCGGAAAATAACATTAGGGTACGCTTATCCCAATTTGACAGTTAGTTACTGAATAAGCGTGATTGACAAATCGTAGATGGATTAAACAGATGATAATAATATGCTCCAATAGTTTATTATTATAAATACGAGTAAATGCATTGTTTAGATGAGTTCATTAAAAATTTCTAATGATTTTGATCATGAATCTTGATTATACCATTAATTATCCATCACGCATGGACTTATTTAGCTGCGAGCAAATATTTTAACTAGCTCACAAATTGCTTCTTTTAGATGTAATAACAGAATTATTAAAAATTTGCCTTTAATACAAATGAAATAGATTAAATTTGCTACGTAAATGTTAAGTACATTTTAGTAAATGTGAATATAGATTAATTTCTAGATTGTTCCAATTTCTAATTAGCGTGTTTTGTTGTACTTACAAAGATTTTTATCAACCCTAGACAAGGGGATAATTCTTAGAACCATGCCGATGAGATAATTAACTGCTGTAAGTAATAAAAGCAGCTTTAAACTGAGCACAACTCTTAGCCGTTCTTAATTCGCTACATTAGCTCCTAAAAATCTTTTCAGTAAGTTTATATTTGTATATTGTTGACACAAGAAAACGTACGTCCAGTCAAATCTGCAAGTGCATGGCGGTAGGGCATCTTGCGAATGCCCGCCTGGCTAGCTACTACCCTCAATCAGAAAATCTGTCGCCAAGCACCTAGCGGTGTGTTCCGGCAGCTGTCCTCGAGAGACAGTAATTCTAGGTTAGCCTGAACATCTTCGACCACATCATCACTTACCATCAGGTGAGATAGTGGTCAAAGGCTAACCTAGCAGGCATTTTTTGTAATATTAAATTATTTTTCTAATCAAGCTTTTAAAAAAACACTTTACAAGTCCTTTTAGCTGTTCAAAATGAGATCTAAAATATCAGTAAGAAATTATGAAATTTATAGATCAAAATGAGATATAAATTTCTTAATTACTTACTGGCCGCAACACACTCTTTGGTGCTTGGCAACATATTTTCTACTTGAGGTGGTGCCTAACCAGGCAAGCATGCGTCTTTCCACCATGCGGTGGGGATCGAACCATGGACCTGCGGTACGGCAGTCCATAGCTGTTACCGCAAGGCTATCATTACTTCACTGTTTGAAATAGACTCACGAGGAACACAACTTTTTTTATGAGTTTAATGAAAAAGCTTCTATTCAATAAAAGCTTATTTTTATAGTTTTGTTTTGTATGTATAAAAGCTTATTTCCATAGTTTATTTTTGCTCGCACAATATTATTTTGATTGGAACATATGTAACAGAATTTTCAGTTCGATCAATAACTTAGTTTCAAATCAATTATGAATTTAGAACCAAAATGACATAATTGCAAAGTAATTTGATGATAGATACGAATAAAAGTTACGAAAATTTCAAAATTGCTTATTCATAACGTGGGTCTACTCACGCTGGAAATGTAATTATTAAAGAAAAATAATATCACTATCAAGTTTCCCCTGAGGAACAGACAGATGGGGACATGGAGAATTGCACAAAGACTAACATATTGCCGTTTTTCTCTCTCTTCTATGTTTTTTTTGTATTTACGTATTCCCGAAAATAGAATTTGCACCTGGAAGTAGAGTGTTAAAGAAGCAATGATAGCTTAAAGTTAATTACTTTAATACTGCTGCGCTGGGAGAGCATGGTTGAATTCTGCTGCATACCTGAATTTCACCGCACTATCACTCAGTAGGCCCTAAACATCATATATATGTTTAGGGCCTACTAAGAATGTATTTATCATTCTCATGCAAGTAAAAAAGTCTAACTATGTGCGTTTTGGCAGCGGTCCAGACACAATTTCCACTAAGTTTTGTCTTTTTAACATCTTGGTCTGCATCATTACATCAACATAACTGATAAAGGCCTGCAAATCATTGATAAAAAATGCGACTACCTACGCAAGGTTTACTAGAGATATAAACGAGTTAGTTACACCACAGGTTATGGTTTTACTGGCATTTTTTAATAATCTGTTTACCTAAGTAGATAAATCTGATACGACATTAATGATCGTCATCAGTCAGAAGAATCTTATATAAAACATAAAACCTTTTGAAAATCAAAATAGTCTGCTATTAGATATGGGCATCCATCATGTCCCCGTGACTTTCATAGTATTGTCAGTTCAAGTAGTCGAGGGCTAAAGATTTATCTTGTTATAACTAGTACCTACATTATTATTCCCTTATCGTCACACACATATGAACCCTCTGTTCTCAGACACATACGCACACATATATAAATAAAAGCACTCAACAAATAAATAGCCATCGTAACACAACACGGACAACGGGTTCGTGGCGTGCCATGCATCTAAATCAGAGTTCCATAACTGTGTTTAAAAACTTTTTATTTGTATTTTCGCTAGTTTAATCTCGGTCAAACGTGTGGCAGCGAATAAAATGCTTTGTGCGGTAAAAGTTCTGAGACGAGCGCCATTGTCTTCATACCAACTTTTGTGGAGTTCAGGGCGATGAGCATTCACAAAATTGCTGGCATCCCTGTTGTGTTTATACTTATTACCTTTGATTCGCTTTATCCTTTGAATGGATCGAGATAAACATTTTATTGAGATACTATGCAAAGTGAAACAAACGAGATACAATGTGAAATGTCATATTGAACAGTCTTATTGCTTATAAGATGCCCTACCAAGCCCGAGGCGGGATTGAAACCGTGGACTATCCTGCAGAGCAGTCAAAATTCATTGCTACTGGGCTATACTGCTCCATGGATAAAATATGTCACGCATGCAGGTGATAGTGCGGCTGTGTACTTGTCGCTTAAAACCACACTTCAAGGCAATATGTGATAATATGCTGATATATACATTACTTGATTTATTATATATACGAAATATGCTTAATTGTACATACAATCAGACCCAGATCATATTTAATAAATAAAACACTATCTTTGCGTATCACAGTCATAGATTTAGCCTATCCATCGGTTAAAGCTTGAAACGCGCTGCATGTTAACTGTCATTTTTATTATTCAGTTATTTTATGTTCTGGTTAGTATAACCGGAACTTACTCGATCGTTATCGTTATATATGATGCGCATGGATTAAAAAGATTAAATAATAATGTAAACAAATCAGAGTTTAATGTTCAATATTAAATGTAAGTAATCCTAGCAAAGAAATTAAGAGTGGAAAATGTTAACTTAACTAATGCATCAGTTATCAGTTTCTCTTACCTCAACTTTAATTAATTTTAATTGCCAATTAATGTCTACAAATCTATGCTCGGGTAGCACATTTCTTGAAATAAAATTCAAATATATTGTTCAAAAAAACGTAATTATAACGGAATATGAATATTTTAAAAGAAAATGTCACCAATCTTATTAGGCGTTTAAGGCGGGAGGGCGGCGGCGGCGTGTGAGCGGCGGCAGATCAAAGGGATGCTCACTAGAAGGCGCCTCTCGTAGTCGAGTGGCCGTCTCCGACCCAAGCGCTTTCACTCTACTTTGCACAATCTTCGACTTGAACCGCGTGGCTTCTCAAGGTAATACTCAATTCATTCCCGAAAATGGGCATTGAAGTGACATCTGTCTTTACAAGATATTCACCAACTGTAATGACTCAAATATTTGATGTGATTATTATAAATCGTTAGGAGAAATAGGTACCTACTTACTTACTACAAATTTTCTGAGCATGTACTTAAAAATTATCATCCAGCATTTATATTCTCGAAGGGGTAAGCAGATGTGTCTAAACATCCACATTTCGCTACATATGTTTGCATTTTGATCTGAATTGTATAATGTATTTAATTGTAATTGTAACAAAAATATATGAGGATATATTAATTAAAGTATTCAATGTTTACATGTCAATATGATAACAAACATAATTAATATTAATGTCAAACTTAAGACTAGCCTAATCAAACAACCCACCCCTGATCGCTCCCGGTGAAAAGGTGCCCATAACACTTGCAGCGTTTCCGAGCGGAATGGCAATGGCCATCCTCTGCACCAGGAACGAGCTGGAGCGGGAGTTACCAGTTTCATTATTACTTACGTATAATGATATTAAATCCCAAGGTCGACACAAAACTGCGAGATCTCCGGACACCGTGAGCGAATACTTTGTGCATAGGGAGCAAAAAGTTTTTACACGATAATGCAAATTAATTTCTTAATAATGTATGTGACAAATTACATTATTAAGTCAGCGTGACCACTATTACCTGCTGGTAAGTGTTCGAAACGTCGGGATCAAATAATGTTTTCATTTGTCATACTTGGCAAGTAAGCCTGATGTTACTTGAACAGAGTGATGAAAACTGTCCTTTTCGAACTGGAAAATGATTTTCTTGTGTCAAAAATTTAAAAACTATGCATACCACCTTCTTTGTACCTATATAGCCACTCTGTTAAATTGTAATCAATAGTGATATATGCTTGCCTTGTCAACAACTCTTGTCAATGTTGAACACTATTTTCAGCGAGTGAATCGTCGAGAAGTACAATAAAAAAGTAAAAAAAAAAACTATGGAAGCTGACATTGAAAAGTATGAAATAACTTGTGGAAGTCGGGCCATGATAATGTGAGGAAAGTATTTTGATTCTGCATGGTACCGACTTCAACAGGATATTTAATACTTCTCGGAGCTTGATGTCGGTTTCGTTTTTATTCAAAATACGTTTTTATATGGGTTGTTGTTGGGAATAGTAACCGTGTGAAGACTTAAAAATGAAGAAGGCTTAAGTGTACCTACTTAAAATAAATACAAAGTGCGGATTAATCGATGAAAGATCTAGTATATAAGTCTCTAGTATATAATAAAATTATAAATTACAAACTGTACATAATCTTAAAAAATTGCAAACATATATTAATACTGACTTGCCACGTTGGTGCCGAGAAAGTAGAACAATTTTAAGTTATGCTTTAATTCAGTTTATGAATTTCCTCGTTAAGATTCAATTTTGCTCTCTTTGGTGTTGAGATGATAGTCTGTGCTGAGATAGAGATAAGAAAATTTAATTTAAAAAATGCGTTGCTACTCAATTTGGTTAAAATATTTTTATGGATATTAAATAGGGCCTACGTGCGTGACGCTTAGAGGGGTCGCCCGACAGGGGCTTTGATTAAATAGTCAAATATAAAACTCTTGTTCTTAGAATTTTAATTAAACCTGACCGAGAGCGTGTTAGACACACACACCGAGGGTTCCGTCTATATTAAGTTTTATATTTCTAGTACTTAGATATTATTTTTCAAGTTTCAAATACACTAGGAATAGATCTTTATGTTCTGATAAGAAAAGATCCGTCCAGCTATCTATCAAAGTGCTACTATTTTGGCATAGTCATATACTGCCATCTATAGATTGAAATTTCAATTCAGCGGCGCACTGTAATTCCTGTATATTATGACAGATGACACAAAACACAAATAGTCAATATAAGAATAGTAGTGTTTTAATTTGTCTTCCTGTTGGGTGCCGGGCTAGAATTGCAACATCTCGTATCATCCTATGGGAGTCACATGAGACGACGAAGGTAGAAAATACCAGCAGGTAAGCGGCAGCGCCTTCTGGAGAATTGACATCTTACACTGCTATCCCCAAGAATCCTGTCCAGCTTAGGGATTATGGCAATCCTCCCCAACAGGGTTATTAGGGGTTATTTTTAAGATTGTATCCTTACCCCCTAAGCTTCGCAGGCTTCTGGCTGATTTCAAATATTTTCTTTTGAAAGCCTTTTGGTGGTTAAAACAAATTCAAATGGTTTAAAACCGGAAAAGAGCCATCAGACGGACTGTTTAATCTTTTTTGGTCGTTTGCAACTTTTAATAAACAGTGTGTCTGATTCTGCTTTCTAGGAGCTGATAAAATGGGATTGACTCCATCGTAGACGGTTTATTGAGATATCATTTGATCTTAGAAACTCCACACATATATCTACCCATATGTTTTGTCCTGTTTGATATGTTTATCTATTTCTTCGTAGTTGTTTGTTTGATATATTTATTTTAGGTACAATAAAAGAGATGAAAACCCCCCGAGAAGAAGCGGATATCACAACAAACCATTAGTGAATAAAAATGGTTTTGATCATAGCGTAAGAGCTTAGTTATAACATATATAATCAAAGATATACAGAGAGTATAGTGACAGTAAATGGACACACCGAGAGAGGAACGGCAAAAAAAAATGACGATGTACTATTATAAAATGATTAAAGGTAGCACCAAAAAGAGCTTAATTATGACTTTTGGAGATTGTACACGCAATACATTATAGTAATATTTACTGCACATAATTGATGCGCATCTGAAATTATGTCTGCATGCTTGTATAAATCTGTTCGCTTAGAATTCAAATCGTAAGTTAAACTTTCACACATCCCTGGAGAGCCACTAGTAGTAGCTTCAGCCAGCGGCATATTTATAATTTAATTCCCAAATGCCTATAAATAATGAAAACTTAATATATACACGTCAAATGATCGCTTATCTTATTATGTTTGATATCTAATACGTCTTGAACTTTACTAATATTTGCACAATCTCTTTAATTGTTTGTGTCATCATTACAATTAAATTATACATATCAAACTTATATCTACCGTTTGTTAACATTTCAGGTCATTATTTGTATGCCTGATAGGTTATCCTTTGACCTCTATCACACTTGATGGTAAGTGATGATGTGATCAAAGATGTTGTTCAGGCTAACCTAGAATTACTAGCTTTCAAGGACAGCTGCCGGAACACACCGTTATGTGCTTGGCGACAGATTTTCTACTTCAGGGTCTAATGACAAACCATCAATGAAATTCAGTAATAAGTTTGTAATAAATACTCGTAATAAACAGAATGTGCATATTTTCTTGATCTTGTAGCCCGATTCAGCTGAAAGACTGCTAACAATACCCGCCGTATATTTTAAATACTCAAGCCTGGGCTTAAAAAGTTTTGTAGTGTTTCTTCTGATGAATAAAACACACAAGTAAAGTTACAAACTAACATCAATTTTTTTATTAAAATTAACAACTTTTTGTATGCCGTGTGCATACTCGTACACGATTTATTTTAATTTGTCTACATACTTTTTGATTGTAGAAAAACCCGCGCTCAGTAGAAAATCGTATTCTGTAATATACGATCAACTTACATTTTGCAAAACTTTTTCAACGTTATGCAAAACTCATTCTTTTATTTATCTCACAATTATGTAGTAACTCATAATATTCTAAGATAAGTAAATTACTAATTTGACCGAATATTACTACTTCAGTACTAAAAGTTAAATAGAGAATGAAAAGGTTTTTCCTTGTTCTCTCTGAAACGCGCACTTTACCAAGGTAGGGTAATATTATTCATTGCATCTCGTTTACTTTAAAAATAAGTTTTCCAGGAGAAAAAGTAGGTAAGCAGAAGCTAATTGGTTCAAAGAATCAATCTAATTGAAACATATAGCACAGTAATATTTGAAGAAAACTACTTCAAATAGTATATGAGTACCTACAGGAATGGCCCATACTAAATGTATCCGGTATTAATTACCTAAACTACTCTCTGAGATGTGTACCTTATAAAAATGAACGCAGAAGCTGCGGTATAACATTGTGCTTGAAATCATATATATATACACTAATATAATAAAGAGGAAAGATTTGTATTTACGTATGTAACGAATAAACAAAAAAACTACTGGACCGATTTGAAAAATTCTGTTACCATTAGAATCCTACATTATTTCTGATGAGAGGATATACAAATTTGTTTTTTTTTATTGTAATTTTTGTCAAATATCCGTGCGAAGCTCAGGCGCTGTTAATAATAAATTCAAATAGCAATTTCTATTTCTAAAGTGTATATGCAAACACCATTATAATGTTGCTACTTTTTCTTCAACAAGATTCACCATATTCGCCACGTAATACTTAGTAATTTTATAGTATTCTAAAATAAAAGCACTAACCGATAGAAGGATCAAGGATCACAGCCACGAGATGTATCAATAATGAACAGAGTGGTTTCGTGTGTCCGCCCGCACCGCATCGGCTAGTCCTAAAAGCAACATAACTTTTTAACGTGCGCTCGATATTGCTTCGAGAATTTTAAGCGAATTCTTGGTTGATCCAGCAATTTTTCCGTTATATCCGGCGGACGCTGGCCGTTGCCAGTGGCGGCGCATTATTAATTACCATCTGCCCAAACGTTTAATATTTCACCTGAGTGCAGGTTGGCCCTCCGCCTCTAAGCCTTAATCCCCACTTAATTCCGCATATTTCGTCGTTTTCAACGTTTATCCGTTACTGAAACATGTTTTTTAAAATTTAACGCATTTTTATCGGCTAAGATGCTGGGTTTGTGTTCAGTTTGGTAAGGAAGGATAAGTGAAACGATATTGATAAAAAAATAATAGTGAGTGCAACATTTTGAAGGAGAGGGCTAACGTGAAGGTAAAGCAAAGTTGAGAGTACCGTGAACTAAGAGAAAGAGACACAGTATCTTCGAAAGTGTAAATTTCCTTCCCTGTCTGGATTCAGAAAAAATATATATTATGTGTTTAAATGATGTAAGTGAAGCTGTTTTAAAATTATTTTTTGGTACTCCTCCTCGACTATACTGAATTTTCACATATAACTTTCGCTAAAACGTTTGTTTTTTATGCCTGATAGGCTAGCCTTTAACCACTATCTAACCTGATGGTAAGTGATGATGTGGTCGAAGATGTTGTTCAGGCTAACCTAGAATTAACGTGACCAATTATCTTCTTAACCAATACGAATGAAAGCTTTAAAATCGGATAACCACATCCATATGGTATATTTTCTCTAATTCTCTAATAAAAGAAAAGATCTTAGCCGCCACGCACAGTGCGCATTGATATTGAACTTTTTTATTTTCCGATCCGAAGTTTTTAGTTGATTTGAATCGTATCTTAAAGTAGAAAATCTAAGACATCTAACAATGTCTTCCAATGCTTTCCTTGAGACCTAGTTTCTAGATTAGACCTGTGACCCTTTTTTTTTTTATGTTATTGTGACGGATCAAGCCCGAGGCCCACCTGATGGTAGACTAACCTCTGCCTATAACAGATGCATTTTGTAATGACGAATTGCACTGTGCCCGTCATCTTGAGACATAGTTGTTAAGTCTCATATGGCTCTCAAGGACTGCTGCCGGAACACACCGTTAGGTGCTTGGCGACAGATTTTGACATTTGACAACATCGTCATTTACCAACTAGTGTTTTGTTTGAAAAGTTAACTTTTTACAATAAATAAAAAAAAATACCCGCAAACGAGATTCGATAACTAATGATAAGGGCAGTGAACCCATAAATCATAGACATGGCAGCGAGCGGTCTATATTTGTTAAGGACAAAGGCACCTTATCTTCTTACTAACAGATGTGCCACAAATCCGCTCAACCATTTAAGATCAAAAAAACTAGCTAAGTGCGAGTCGGAGCTTGCTTTTTTAACGTTCCGCATTGCCCATACAAAACAATTGTTTGTCAATTATCTATGGATAATGCTGTTGCAAAGCGGATTTGTTCACACCTTCAAAACTAAAATTATAAATTGGCGTATTTGTTGGTGAAGAATAGGGTAGTTAAGCCTCCTACCTCTTTTAGGTTTTTGTAAAGTTTGGTATATAGTACATGATTTTTTTTATTTCCTAAATGGTACCAACTCGTTTACTTTTCAAAATAGACCTCTAACAGAAAAGGTCTCTAATTGAAAATTTCGCTTTACTTTATTTACTGCTTTAGATTAAAAATAAGTGTATGTACTACGCTTGTGGGGTGCCGGCAAGACTGGCACCCCCCCATTTCTACCCGTGGGTGTCTACTCTCGACTAAGGGCACACCAGAAGGTGGACAGCAGCGCTTTCTGAGGAACTAATATCTCACACTGCGATCCCCAAGACGCTTGCCAAGCGTGGGAATTATGGCAAACTCCCCCATAATGGGGGAGGCTGTGTTCAACAGTGGACAATCCGGCTTATACAGTACTGAACGTAATAAACTGTACACAATACTAAGGCAAAAAAGATTTTTCTTTATTTCAGCTATTTTCTCACGTATTGGAACCCCTTAAAATAATGGAATTTAAATTCTACACCAAGCTTCATCTTTAGATCATTGTTTTATACTAGAAAAAAAATATATAAGCTAGAGACACGGATAGCTATACAGTTACAGACAGAGGTAGTACATTTTTTTAACCAAAATACAAAACCGACATCAACACTCAAATATGTGAAATAACTTGTTGAAGTCAGTACCAAGATGGTTCAAAAGTACCTATTGTCAAATATTGTGCGCATGGTACCGACTTGCACAAGTTATTTCACACATTTGAGTGCTGAAGTCGGTAATTTTTTTTTTGTAAAAAAAAAATTCGTCCGTTTTAGTGACTTTTGCTACCTATGGGAGTGAACGCCATTCACTGTCAATGACTATCATCAAGATAGGAAAACATTTTTCAGTTATAGGAGTGTAACTCAAAACGGCTTGACCGATTTTGATGAAATTTAATAGGCACCACAAGGCAAGCATCAGCTTTCTAATAAAAAATCGGTTCACCAAGTCAAACGTTCTGAGGTAACCAAGATAAAAAAGACGACGAAATTAGTACCTCCTCCTTTTTGTAAAGTCGGTCAAAAAGACTCGGTTTGGCCCTTTGAATCATCATCATCAGCCGGAAGCCGTCTCCTGTTGAACAAAGGCCTCAACCACAACGGCTAATAGCCGCTTTTAACCATTGGATGCCCACGACTTTGACGATGTCGTCAGTCTACCTAGTGGAGGGCCTACGAGAACCTTTGAATACAATCCCTAAAAAAGAATAAGTTAGTAAGCATTTCAGTATGAGCACACTACGCCCTTAACTTGAGTTAAACAATCGTAGTACCCGTCTTCACTTCACGTGCCCAAGTAATCAGCTCATTTGCTAGGCATTTAAGCGAATCTACATGTTTTACTATATATTCTTGTGTCATACTTTAGGTCGTTGGAGAAAAACATTGCTTTTTTTTAATGCCTGATAGGTTAGTCTTTGACCACTATCTCACCTGATGGTAAGTGATGATGTGGGCGAAGATGTTGTTCAGGCTAACCTAGAAGTACTGGCACTCAAGGACAGCTGCTGGAATACACCGTTAGATGCTTGACGACAGATTTTCGACTTGAGGGTGGTTGCTAGCCAGGCGGGCATTCGCAAAATGCCCTACCACCATGCTATAACGACTGCTATCCTAAGATAACAACCGGGACCGACAGCTTAACGTGCCCTCCGAAGCACGGAAACGCTCAGTAGTAATGTCACTAGCGGTCACCCATCCAACTCATGGCCGCGCGCGACGTTGCTTAACCTTGCTGATCGGTTATAGGAACAGCTAAGTAAACTTCGCTACAAGCGCTTCAAAATGTAACGAACCACAAACGTGCAATAAGAAATAAGGAAATGATGCAATTAATAAGAATTTCGCGTGTGTTTTCACTCATTATTTATTTTAAAAGATACGATTACACATAGCGCCGTATGGTGCCGAGCTATAATAGCACCTGTCATATCTTCCAGTGGCAGTCGTAATAGGTGACGAAATGAATAATACCAGAAGGTAGGTGGCGCCTACTGAAGAACTGACGTCACATTGCGTCCCCAAGCCACATGCCAAGCGTGGGGATTATGGAAACCAGTATGGGGGAGGTTGTGTTGTGTGTGTGAGGAAGCAGTAGACGATCCGGCTGATACAGTATCATTCACTCGAACCCGCCAGTTTACGGAGCGCGTATTGTCCAGGAGATCTTCAACACTCCAGAGCTCAAGCAGCAGTGGTGAGTGACTTTCACTCTATTTTTGTTTACAACTGACAAAGTTTACTACTTTGACCAGTACCTTATGGCTTCAATTATAGTACTTCTACTATCTACTAGTTTCAAAAATAACAAGTCCTTTACATTAAAAAGTCATTTGTTTGTGTAGAAAATGCAAATCGTCTAGATCTATAATCAAGTCTAATTCACGTTTTAGTGACGTTCTGAAATGCAGGCATAAGTATTTAGGTATTAAGTCTGAATATTTGCTGATGTAGGTATAATTTATATCAAGCGTTTGCCTTGCGACGTCCCGGATTTGTTTAAATTATGCTACCTTGAGAACTCATCATCTTCTTATCCATGTCCTACGTATGAGGGGTCGGTAAATAAAGGACGTCACAATTATATATTACGTATACTCGTATGATTTCATTAAACAATTTTTTTAATGTCTGATAGTAATCTTCACGCGTGTCCTTTGAAGTTACAGTGTCACCATTGTGTGTGAATGCACTGCGCTTGACAATCCGAGCCATTCGTTATAAAGTCTCGATTGCCCGGTAATTTCACATGCTACAGTGCTCTTGAAACCTTAACACAGCACACACAAGTGGTACCCACCAAGACGTCCTCTGGCTTACCGCCTGGTTGTCACCTAATTGGTGGACCCAGGGACCGCGTGAGGGGTTCGAGATTAAGGGTGGAAACCTTATAACGGACGAGGGTGACTCAGTCCCCAAGAACTTAGAAACACATATGACACACATATGTTGAAAGAAAAAATACATAAATTAAAAATATGTAAAATTTGTAATAACATAGTATTTAATACGACAAATGTGTTAAAAATCCTGATTTACTTTAGTTACCTGAACATATTTATTTCAGAAAATTGTATTTAATCTAATTAATTGTTACTATCCTGAATAAATAAAAACTCAAGTTCCTAGCTTATTGGAAAGTTTTTTTAATGATTTGCAAAGTTTGTACCAAACAGACATAATACAAGAAAAATGATAAATAAAATGGAAAAAATACTATTCGCGGTTATATCGCGTCACGCCGTCCACTTAGGTTACACGGTAATTGGACCTTATACCTTCAATAATCTACTTTGTTGTACGAACAGTTTAGTTTCTTCGAATCAATTCGATGATTCAATAAAGGCAGTTAAAGTGCATAAAAGAACAAATTAATAGGCAAAAGAATAGTTTACATAGTATCGATCTAACTGGAACGCTCTCGTATGCAATATCCGCTTTTAAACGAGTTTTTCGTTCAAAAGACTATTCGATCTAGTTCAGGTAAAGGTATTTGACGAAACACAGCAATAGCTCTAGTGTTCTTTTCAATAACATTGCTCTAATTCTATTTATCTGTTTATTATGATTCAGTAAAACAGAGTATTCTATTACGACAACTATATTTCTGTGAATAATAGGAAAATCATAAAAAGAAAACAATGATATTATATCTCGTTCTTAGGAATATTATTTTTGGATAGCCGGACGTAGCTAATCAAAGTATTTTTGGAACAAGATATTGGAAGAAGACAGGCTCTAACCTACTACCGGTTGATGAAATCGATGACAGATCAACAAGTAATAAATAGATAATTTATTTTTATAATTATACAGATACTCTTGCCACATAAACTCAATACTCTATAGCGAAATAGGTATAATTTATATCAGGCCTTCGGCAATCTAGAGCTGAGCGTTCTGTTTAATTTCTATTGTCATATAACAGAATTTATAAAACATCTATGTCGTAGAACATTTTGAAGTATTATAGTTTTTTACCGGTGATATGCCTATTTTTATCAAGACTACAAACTATATACACTACGACTACTACAACGAAAGCATTTAAGCAGCCTAAAGGCTATTGCTGGCCCACAGGCAGTGCAATTGTCCACCTCCAGTTGGCAGCGTGTGCAGCATGCAGGCAGCATTGCTTCGTTGGATTGCAATGCTTATTAACGTTGGACACGCGTCCCATCGACCAACTCTGAAAAGTTTTGGGAAACTCAAAAGGCTCCCGGCCCCTACAGATCCAATGTCTCTACACCAAACGGCTCAAACATGTAACCAATATAGTATGCTAATCACGGGATTTTTTAAGTTTAAATTGGTGTCGATCTAATCACTGCTGAATAAAATAGGACAAGATCCTTTCAACTTTCTAACAGAACGGGTACCTAAGCTTTCCTATTAATATATTTACTACTCTCTAACTCTTGGATCTGTTACTAATAAATTATTATTGACAGTTGTCACCAGTTCGGAGTTTGAAGACAATCAAAACTATTCACCAGCTTTACCTACTTGCAGTTAGTTTGGACCGCCAGGGATTAATATTTAATGTACGCTGATGGTGTTTCGGTAATATTTGGCGTCAGTATTGGATGTGTTTGATTTTGATATTTTCTTTTACTTACTTTTTTGTTCATTTATCAAGTATTCAGGGAGAGATGGTTTAATATTTACGTTAGTATTATGCGCACGGCAGAGAAACAACGAAGAGACGTTCACTTCCTTTTATTCTCGAAATAAAAATGTAATTCGTGATGAATCTTACTGGTTGATGATGATATGGGTAAGTGATGATATGGACAAATCGCTCGCCTGATGGTAAGCGTGACACCTGTCTATAGCAGTGACATCTTTCTCGTTCTGCTTGACACTGCACTGCATTCGTCACTGCGAGAGTTCTCATGTCTCGTACGCCCAATAATTTCACTTGCTACACTTTCACGGATGACGTGATTATGACATTTGAGAAATTACTTACGAGCTCAAATGGTTTTTAGAGCTGTTTCTCATTTCAGAGCCTTAATAAGCTCTACATATATAGTGCGTTGGTTCTTCGCGATTCTCTACATGATTCCGCACTTCGATTTTAAATATCATACAAACGTATAACACATACTTGTTTAATTATTATTATTTTTAAATTCAATTTAATGTTTTCAATTGTTTAGTATCAATAATTTACATTAATTTATATATTTTTATGGGTGCAAAATCTGGAAAAGAACCATTTCATTTCATTTTCATTTCAATACTAAAAGTATACATCCAAATATATCTACAATATCATGTATATTGAAAAATGTGAAAATTAGCAATCAGTCAGACTCCTAAAACTTAAAAGTTGTCTGCGTGACACTGCATTGCGTTCACCATCTTGAATTAAAGGACTTTTATAGATAGTTCAGTAACTGGGTAAGCCAAAACATTTTACTCCTTAAATAAAATTAGAAATCTAACGTTTGTTCTCTCACCTGTAAATATACATGTCGCAAAGCAGTTTAGCCTGCGGATAATCATGCTATTTACTTCTCCATAAAGTCAGCTTGGCCATGAAGAAAATTTATTCAAAACGAGGGCCTCCACCTACCTACGATAAATAAGCCGACAGTTCTGCGTAAAGCCTAATCTAAACATCTACTTTCTGAGATAAAAAAGCAAGGTAATAAAACAAAAGAAGTAACAACACCAGACAAAGCAAAATAGGTAAACGTTAATTGCTAATGAACTTTACAAGTAGGTACTTAAGTATTGGAAGGGGACTGTTTACTGCCTCATTGGTGTTTCTCTTGACGTGTGATCGTAAATTTTTTACGCCACGATTGAATGGTCCGCCCTTAACTAAAACAGGGTATAAACTTTCATGATTCCATTTTATGGTACCATTCGTGTTCATTTTATAAATGATGCGCTCTTATATTGGTTTTTTTATTCTTTGTATTACCTCGCAGTGTTATCAATTTTCATTCTTATTTCGGTCTTCGATGCGTTGACTTTGAACACGATCATTGTTTATATTTTTGGGTCACGTGTGATTGACGTCCTCAACGTCAGTAAAATCCGTACCGTGCCTCTTTCTTTTGAAAAGTCTTTTCTTTGTAAATGGATTGGCCATCAGACGAGACATTTTACCAGATGTCGGCCGGAAAAAGGTTGATATCACGTCTTCGGTTTATTACAAGTCCATTAGGTTGCTTGCCGTGACCCCTTGTGCCGATATACGTGTTCGATTGACTAGATGCTGACCGGATTCGGGGTGGTGCAACATAGAGTCAGTCTCCTATCGGCGATCATAAAACTTTGCAAAATATTAAATTCAAGCATTTGACTGAATCTTCCGAATATTCTATCTGGTAATGCACAGAACATTTTTCTGTCTATAAGATGTCTAATTTTGTTACAACATTGCTCTAGAAAACTGAATAACTTCCTGCTTTTCTAAATCTTATAAAACCTCTAGAAGTTTTCTTGTAAAACGCGTACGTTGAAAAGTAAATGTAGGCTTTTTTATTTCTTGTTGTGGAAACCCGCCGTAGTTGGAGCATGAAAGCTGTTTTAAATATTGCGTCCCGATTTACCCCACTAAAGCCCGTTTGCACATACATTACCCAGCATGTGGATTACTTTAGGGAAATAATATTTTCTCTATTGGGATATACTTTACGGTTTAACCTGATTACAAAGTCAACCCAGGGTCGTATGTTACATGTTCTCCAATTTTGTTAATGTTTAGAGTGCCATTTTCTTATTACTTAGAGTATTATTTCCATATCTTTTCTAATTCTTATTCTAAATTTATATCGTTCATTGACATAAATACTTCTAAGTCAAGGAACGTCATTATCGAAGCTTGATTGAAAGAAAGAATGTAGAAATTGTTATATTACCATAAATAATACAACTGTACTGTGTCAGCCGGACCGTCCACTGCTGAACACAGCCTCCCCTATTAAGGGGGTATTTGCCATAATCCCCACGCTTGGCAGGCAGCCTGGGGATCGCAGTGCAAGATAGCAGCCCCTCAGAAGGCGCTGCTGCCCACCTTCCAGTATAATTCCCTTAGTCGCCTCTTACAACACCAACGGGATGATATGGGGAGGTGCAATTCTAACCCGGCACCCCACGGGGAAAATAATAATACAAACTTAACCTTAATATTACCAAACAAAGTGTAACAAAACTCTTAAAAACACAAAAAGACTGTGTGTGTTAGAAAAATACCTAAGTATTTTCCTAAATACCAAACAGAAGGTTAACAGAGTCCTGCACTAGGCCAACCTGTATCGCAGGACACGCGTTGGTTGCGCTTACATAGTGTTAAAACATTTATGTTGCGGCGTGATTGGTTATGAGAAGTATAATTGAATTATTGAATGATCAAGAGAGAATTGGAAAAGCGAGTGTGTAATCGTGGTTGGGGTATGAAAAAGTGTATGGTGTGAGTGAGTGTAATAGATTTGTAAGTATGCAGTGAACAGTGTGTATAAGGTATGGTATATAACAGTGAGTATAAGGTAAGGTACACAACATCAAAGTGTGTCTTGTATGGTGTGGGTGTGAGAGTGTACAATTACCCAAAAGATATATAAATATAGGTGATCGATGCTAAGTGTAAATTTTCAGCCAATTCTCTGTGTCATCATATGTGAGAGTGCAATAAGTATTTAGTTATTACAGATTTACATTCATTTACTCGTTTGTCTCGTATGTCGCATATTTTATAAATTTTGTTGTTGTTGTAAGGGAATTTGAATTCTGGGATATGTTGTGCAAAGTTAGTTTTGTGTGGCACATGGGGGTCGTCTCTGTGGTGAACTGGAGCTTTTTAGTTTAGCATGGAGCAGTAGGGCATTTTGCGATTGCCCGTTTGGGTAACTATCAACCTCAAGTAGAAAATCTGTCGCCAAATACCTGAGCTTTTATTCCAGTAGCTGTCCTTTCCAGCCAGTTCGCATTCTAGGTTGTCTATCAGTAATATAAAAAGTTCTATTAAGTACGGCATAACAATCGATTTTCGTTTTAATTAACTAGGTGTCTTTGTCAGCCTGACCGTCTTGCACAATTCCACGCCCTACTTACTTTTATGGGGCTGATTTGTAGATTAGAGATTTACTATCGAAATAAATTCTTTGACACAAGGCTTTTGTTGAAGGAAAACTTAATTATTAACTTTATCTCTAAAAGTTAAAATACGAATTCCCGTACTAAACGTCTTTCTCGAATAGTGTTGAAAATTCACAATCTTACGTAAATCTGACAAACCGAAACCGTGTTATAGGCAAGAATGCGAAATTTCACCGAGCTTAAATACTTGATATTAAATATGATGAAATAAAGTTTGTATGGAAAGCACAAGGTACAATAGAACAAATCACGTAATAAAAATTTAAGAAAAACAAATAAATGCTCATTACGAGGACGCCACAGCATCAATCGTAATTCTGTCATCAATAATAGTTAACTAACTACTTATTAGACAATCTCTTGTATATGCAAAATGGTTTCAAAATAGGTGTAAAACGAGGTTTATTCGGCAATTTCTCCCATTGAGAAAATTCAACCTAGAACCTAGTACTATCCGCACAAACTTAATTTTAACATAATTAATATCAAGTATTTAAATGGGGTCAAATTCCGCATTCAGGTCTCAATTGATATTAAGGTTTCGGTTTGTCAGATTTTCTTTTATTACAAAATTATTCGGCAAAATTGTTTGGTATGGGAATTCTTATATTAACTTGTTGAGATAAAATAAATAATTAATTAAGTAGTTTTCCTTCAAGCGGAGCCTTGTGTTAAATAATATATTACAATGAAAATATTTTTTCTAAATCAGCCCCTTAAAAGTAAGTAGTAAGTTTAAAGTATGGCGTGGAATTGTGCAAGACGTTCACACTGATTAAGATACCTCGTAAATAGAAATAAAGAAGTTTGGTTTAAACATGCCACACTCAATCGAACTTTTTTTTATTGCCGATACACAACCTAGAATGGAAACTGGCTCGCAAGGACAGCTACTGGGACTCAAGCTTTATATGAGAAATAATTAGTTTTATGAGAAATACTAGATACCCACTCCTTCTTGGTAATAGTTAAGACGAAGGTCCTTGAAAAATGTCGGACTGAGGGCGAGGGAGGCATGCGAGTGAGCGAAACAGAACTACGCAATATTTAGAAGGCGTTTTAAATACATTCATATACTTAAAAAAATGCCATTGTACATTCTAAGAACGGGAAAATTCAAGTCGATGAGCGGCAGCCTTACTATTATATTATATCATACTTATTTTATATTGTGTGTGTGTTTTACGCTATCGTGATGGAACAAGTATGAGGCGCACCTGGTATTACGTGGTAACCACTGCCTATAACAGATGCAGTTCGTCATAAGTGGCGAACTGAACTGCACCCATCACCCTGGGACATACCTATATGTTGTTAAGTCTCATGTGCCTGTAATTTCACCGGCACCAATTCTCTTCAAACCGTAACAAAGTAACGTTACTGCTTGGCTGTAAAAATCATTCATAATCACCATTCATCATTTCAGCCGCAAGAAGTCCACTGCTGGATATAGGCGTCCCCCATAGATGTCCAAATAGAACGGTTGGAAGCGGCCTGCATGCAGCGTCTTCCTGCGACCTTAATAACGTCGTCCGACCACCTTGTAGGTGGTCTTTCGACGCTGCGCTGGCCGAAAGGTTCTCGACAATTGTTTGTGGCCTCCATTCGAGAACCTTTCGGCCCCATCGACCATCAGTTCTGCGTGCTATGTGCCCTGCCCATTGCCACTTCAACTTGCTAATCCGCCGGGCTATGTCGGTAACTTTCGTTCGTCTACGGATCTCCTCATTCCTGATTCGATCTCGTAGAGAAATACCGAGCATAGCCCTCTACATAGCTCGTTGTGCTACTTTGAGCTTACTAATAAGGCCCACAGTTAGAGGCCACGTTTCGGTTCCATATGTCATCACTGGTAACACACACTGGTTTAATACCTTTGTCTTTAGGCACTGAGGTATTTTGGACGAAAAGACTCCGTGAAGTTTCCCGGACGCTGCCCAGCTGAGTTGGACTCGATTGAGTTGGAACGATTGACCTCTTTCACAAAGTTGGACTTGCCTAGCTGGACTGTTTGTACTAAGTAAAAATAGGTATAGATAAATTGATACTATGGTTTTTGTCTACAGTGATTGTGATATCCTGAGGTAGCGCGATATAACAAAATTCCACGCAAGCTTACCTACGGACAGAATCTAGTTCAATTTAAAACCGTTCAATTGACGCCTACAAAAGGCACGTACGGCGTTGCGCGGCGACGCGAAAACAAATTAATTGCTATCGGTAACGTTCCAAAGTTGTAATAACGTCGTTCTCCTGCGTTGCGAGCCAATTGATCAAGTGAGAAAAATTAATTGAAATGCTTGACAAACCTATAGACGAGAGAGCCGACAATTCTTTCATTGGAATTTCTAAACTCAATCAATCGAGCGTCGTAATGAACAATGTAGCAGGAAAAGTAATTAAAAGAAAATTAATCATTTTCCGTCACAGCCCGTTTGGGGCTATTGTGTTATTAAGACGTAAAGACTTTCAAAGCGAGTCTTTAAAAAAAACAATATTGTATCCTTGAGAGTTTGACGGGTCTAAACTTTTCAAAATTGTTCAGGATTCAATATTGTTTTTCTTTTTACTGTAACGCTAGCCTTTGACTACTACTTCACCTGTTGATAAATGATGGTCGTCAAACATGATACCAGGCTTGATAAAGAATGGAACTAGATCACAAGGATATTAGCCGTCACACATTTTCTACCCAAGGGATGGGGGTAGCTACAGCTAGCCATGTAGCCAAGCTCGAGACTGCGCGGTGGGATTTAAATCTACAGCGGCGTGATTGGCAGGGGCACTCAGTATCACAGCTTACAATATCCGTTCTTTAGATTATTTCTGAATAATGAATAGAATAGTCATAGAACAGAAATATTTATTGGCCTTATATTGGATATTGTTACACTGGGCAAGTCTTGTTTACAATAAGTTTGAAATTCATCATCATCACGTCAACCGGAACGTTCACTGTTGAACAAGATCTCACTGATTGGGGGGATTTGCCATAATCCCCACGCTTGGCAGTCTTCTTGGGGATCGCAGTAGAAGTTGACAGTTCTTCATGTTGAGATATGGTATTTATAGTTAAATAAGGCAGTAAATGCACACTTTCCTAATGGAAACATTGGTTGGGAAACGGAAGCCATCCATTTTGTTTTTCTAGACCAATAGTGCAACTTCTATCTCTAATGTCGTCGTTCGTTTGTTCGCTCGCTTGCTGTTACGTTTTACTACTCTGCTAAATAAAACGACTGTGCTAATTCGACTGTTTTATTGTGAATACCCAATATACCTTATCAGGTTATGGGCTCAAGTATCGCGAGTAAATAATAAAACAGTAAGGAGTGATTTTAAAGTGAAGAAAGAAACTAACGCCGAAGTCTACACGTGCGTGTTGTTAGCGCGGTACGACACGAGCAAGGCGACCAGACACGATAATGGTTATCGGCGCCTTGAATCTTGCCAAGCGGTTTGCTGGTGATGGGTATCGGCAATGGAAGTTTCAAATAAGATGTGCACTGATGGCAAAAGGTCTTTGTGAACATATTATCAATGGAGAACATGATGACACGAAGTCTGAAAAATGGCGGCAGAACGATGCCAAGGCTATGTATATCATTAGCTCGGGAATGGAGTTATCACAGATAACATTGGTAGAAACATGCAGAACTGCTAAAGAAATGATCGATACATTAGATTCGATTTACGAGCAACGTAGTGAAAATAGTAAAATGCTATTATTTGAAAAGTTTCACACAGTGAAGTTCGAAGGAAACAATATGGCGGAGCACATATCCAAAATTGTGAACATTGCTCAGCAATTGCGTGATGCTGGTGAAACAATTTCAGAATTAGCAGTTGTGACTCGAATATTGGGTTCACTGCCCGACAGATTTCGCATGGTTCGACAAGCGTGGTTATCGCTTGATACTAGCAAACAAACTATATCTAACCTAACTGCCCGACTGATAGATGAAGAAAACAATGTTCAATCTCAAGAGATTGCTTTAGCTGCAGAGAAGCAGAAGCCCAAAGTATCACATAAGAAAATATTTCGGTGTTTCAAATGCAACAAAAAGGGGCATTATGCGCGTGACTGTCGCACTAAGGTGAACGCCCGCGTGGAAAGTTCGAAAGATTGCGCTTTTACGGCTCAGCTACAAAATGCTTATCTTGATGATGCTATATGGATATTAGATAGTGGTGCATCAGCCCACATGACCCACCGAAGAGATTTTCTACTCAATTTCCAATCACAATTTAACTGTGTACGTCTCGGAGACAAAAGTGAGTTAACAGTGCAAGGGGCTGGTACTGTAAAAATAAGAAAATTTGTTGATGGACAGTGGCATAATTCAACCATCAATAATGTACTCTACGTACCTGAACTGAAGAGAAACCTTTTCTCAGAAGGTGTAATTACGTCAAAAGGTATGAGTG
This sequence comes from Plagodis pulveraria, assembly GCA_963890685.1. NCBI lineage: Eukaryota > Metazoa > Arthropoda > Insecta > Lepidoptera > Geometridae > Plagodis > Plagodis pulveraria. The sequence goes on from OY982959.1 coordinate 11,281,277, forward strand.
TTACTAAGACTAATAACTCAGCAGTTATTATGGACAGCCAAGGAAATGTAATGGCTAGAGCTACAAAGCAGCCTAACAACTTATATAATCTTGAATTCAAAACAGTGTGTATGTCAAGATCTGAAAATCAGCATGCAAATGTAGCAAATGTTACAAGCCTACAAAAATGGCACGAGAGACTTGGTCATATGAACATCAAAACATTGCGCGAAATGGTGTCAAATGGTCATTTACCCCCAGTCAATGACCTCGGTGACTTTTTCTGTGAAGCGTGTATGCTTGGGAAGCAGCATAGAAAGCCTTTTAAGAAAAGTGCAGACTCAGTAAAGGACAAGGTATACAGCGACTTGTGTGGTCCAATGCCTACCATGTCAGTTGGAGGTGCAAGATATTTTATAACCTTCATTGATGCTATGACTGGTTTTATTACTGTCTACTTTCTAAAGCAAAAGAGTGAAGCGCTTGATTGTTTCAAAAGATATGTGAAACTTCTAAATAACAAGTTTAACAAGAAAGTTAGAATGTTGCACAGTGATAACGGCAGGGAGTACTGCAATGAAGAATTTAGAAAATTTGCAATAGATAATGGTATTGAGTTGGAATACACAGCACCATATACACCACAACAAAATGGTAGAAGTGAAAGGGCTAATCGAAGTATCTTAGAGAGTGCTCGCTCTATGCTATATGCAAAACAGCTGCCACTGAATTTATGGGCGGAGGCAGTTCAAACTGCAGTATATTACATGAACAGAAGATCCAATAATGAGAAGACACCTTATGAGCTATGGACTAATAAGAAACCTACCCTGATGCATGCAAGAACTTTCGGTTGCATTGCTTACATGCATGTTAGTAGTGTATTATTGGGCGTCCTACTCCACCTTCCGTTTCTGAGGCTCACTCCGTTCGCCTCATCCACTCTCGGTGGAGTAGACCGTCCAATAATACTTCGAGATCGTGTAACATATGAGCTTACCTTGATTAAGATATCATCGAGTGTTTGGTCTGGGCGCTGTTCCACTGCACTACTTCACTACATCAACAAAGATTTACAATTCAACCCTATTCCACTTTTCCAGTTTTTAAACCTAACCGGATTTATATTATTTTATATATGTCGATGTAATAAATGAATCTACTCATTATTAATCAAACCATTTCAACCGGTGGCCATGAAATTTGTAAAACAATCACAATCGTTAGATTTAAACAGAATCTGCGTTGAGGCTGGAAAGTCTGATTTACGTCATGGAGAATTATTGCCTAATTCGGTTCGGTGCATTATTTGTGGACCATCAAATTGTGGAAAAACTAATTTACTGATTGGTCTTCTAATACATGAGAATGGTTTAAGATTTCAAAATGTGTATGTTTATTCAAAAACCCTGCATCAACCGAAGTATATTTTTTTAGAACGAGTTTTGCAACGTGTACCAAGCCTTTCATTTCAGAAATATTGTGAAAATGAAGAGGTATTAAGTGTTCAAGACGCAAAACCGTATTCTGTTATCATATTTGATGATGTTGCATGTGAAAATCAAAATAACATGCGTGATTATTTTGCGATGGGGAGACATAAGAACATTGATTGTATTTATGTGAATCAAACATACACTAAAATCCCGAAACAGTTAGTAAGAGACAACGCAAATGTAATCGTACTTTTTAAACAAGATGAAATAAATATGAGGCACGTATATGATGAACATGTTAATACAGACATGACATGGATTGAATTTCGTGAAATGTGTTCTAAAATATGGAGGGAACCCTTTAATTATGTTGTAATTAATAAAGACTGTCCCAAGAATAAAGGTTGTTACAGAAATAAATTTGACACTTTCGTAGTCTTTGATTAGGAACATGAGTTATATATAAGACCGTTACCTGTGCGGTAATATTATTCGTCAGACAACCCCTAATCAATTGTGACCTATTTTAAAAATATGGATAAATCATTGAAAAGGCAAATTGTTGATGCAGCAGAAGCTGTGAAGAAAAAAGTACGAAAAATGAGAGATGATGAGATTAACAATAAACAAGCACTGGAATCGGTTTTCAAGCCTGTAACAGAACCTCTCAATTTAATTGCTAGCGCCAGTCAGCAAACTCCTCTCGTGCATGCTATGGAAGATGAAGAGACCGAAGTTCCATTTATTGATAAAACTTTGCACAAGGAACCTGACTATCAAAGCAGCAAGGAAGATGAAAACGAATACGAATCTGATAGCGACAGTGACATTTCATATAAATCAGTAGGTGATACGTCATCCTGGTCAGTATCTTCAGATGCGTTAACAGACATACCGTTTGGTGTTAGTGTAGAACGTGGGAACCTAATGTTAGGTTCTGCTCGCATAACTATCAATGATCAATACATCATCGTGGCAGGACGTAAATACCGTAATACGCCTGGTTTGAAGCAGTTGCTGTTAAAGAAAGACGTGGACCTGAACTTGGTTACAGATAGTGATATGCAACATTATAAATCGATGCTAATCGAAACAAATGCACATCGACGAGGCTTTGATCCAAGTAAGCCAATAAAAAGTTATAAGGGACAAAAATATTTGCAAGTAATTAAACCTCTTTTCAAACTGCGAAATACAGTTCAGGGTATCCAATCGAAAGGAAAAGGACTACCGCTGACAAAAAAATGGAAGAAAAACGTAGATTTTGTGTATTGGGATGATCCGAACGAATTAGTGGAAAGGCTAAAATTATTAATTGCATCTCGAGATGCTGGTACACAGGTTTAGACAACGAAATAATATCTATTATTGAAGAATTACGTGAAAGTAAAGTAATAAATAAGTAAAGTATTTTTTTTATGTTTCATTTTATCATTGACCATTCATTACAATACACCCTAATCATGAATGTCGATAAGTTCGGTCATTTTATTCATAAAAGAATGCGTTTATCAGAAATATTTGACTTTAACGAAAACGCATTACTAAAATCAGAAAATGGAAATTTCAATCTGAAAAATTCTAGATTGGGAGGAATTAAACCTCCCGTAGAATTAGACGATGCTGTTAATAAGGATTATGTGGATCGATTGAATACTAAAACGATAAGAGAATTTGATAAACTGATTGGTTCATTACGATCTCGAATCATATTAGACGTACACAAGATAGCTCAGGATACTTTAAAAGCAAAGATACCTGAGGTTTTAATTCAATTGGAAGATAAGTTTTACACTAAAGCAGATGTAAATAAATTAATAAAAAAGACTCCGTAATGTCAAAACAGCAAATTGTAAATGAAATACACAAAGCAGCACGAAGAAATTTTCTTCGACGTTGTGTTATTCTTAAGGGAATTGACGACTTGTGGCAAGCAGATCTTATGGACATGCAAAACTTGAGAACGTATAATAAAGGACATAATTACGTTTTAGTAGTGATTGACTGTTTTTCAAAATACGCCTGGACAGAGCCATTAAAATCGAAAAATAAATTTGAGGTTAGTAGGGCATTTGAACGTATACTGCTTAGCACTCATCGGCATCCTGTTAATTTACAAACTGATATGGGGACAGAGTTTTATAATAGCACGTTTCAAACGCTCATGAAGACGTACAACATTAATCATTACTCATCGTTTTCCACAAAAAAAGCTTCGATCGTAGAACGACTGATTAAAACGGTTAAAAATAAATTATATAAATCTTTTAGTTTGAATGGAAACTATAAATGGTTAGGTTCAACATTAGAAGATATACTGAAGACATATAACAACACAATCCATCGAACTATTAGATGTAAACCGGTTGATGTGAATAAATCTAATGAATCAGTAATAAAAGAAAATATTAAAAAAACATACAAACATATATCCATCAAACGACTGCCTAAGTTCAAAGTTGGTGACTGTGTTCGTATCAGTAAATACAAACACAATTTCGAAAAAGGTTACACCCCCAATTGGTCAACTGAACTATTTACTATTAAGAAGATAAATAAAACCATACCAGTAACATACCACATAGAAGATCAACGAAAGAAAGATATAGTAGGAGCATTTTATGAGCAAGAACTTCAAAAATCTAATCATCCTAATGTTTATTTGATAGAAAAAGTTTTAAAAAGAAAAGGACGTAAACTGTTCGTCAAATGGTTAGGTCTAAACGATGAAGAAAACAGTTGGATTGATAAAGCTGCAATAATGAGTTAAGATATATAACTAATGCTGATGTAACATTCCTATCATTACACTTCGAGTAATGCAGGGTGGTGGACTAGTAAATAACATAATCAATAATCTACCGTTTGAAGTTCATTTGCCTGGATACAATTATTGCGGACCAGGAACTAAACTTCAAAAACGTTTATTACGAGGTGATCGAGGTGTAAATAAGCTAGATGAAGCTTGCATGCACCACGACATTGCTTACGCAAATCATACAGATCTATCCCATCGTCACAAAGCTGACTTACAATTACTCAACATGGCCAAACAAAGACTTAAATCAAAAGATGCGGGAAAAGGTGAAAAGTTAAGCTCATGGCTAGTGAGCAAGGTTATGAAAGCAAAACTGAAGTCTGGTTCCGGAGTTAAAACATTCAGAAGCTTGGTTTCAAAAATAAGAGCAAAAATAAAAAAATTGAAGCCTAAGAATAGTAAAACTTTGATTAAAGTTGCTTATTTAGCAGCTAAAAAAATGTTTCCAGAAATTAATCGAATTCGAGTACCGCGAGTAATACCTTTGCCAAAAACTGGAGGGGTCCTGCCTTTAATCCCTATTTTCGCTGGTTTATCAGCTTTAGGCGCTTTAGCTGGTGGTGCTGCTGGTATTGCAAAAACTGTAAACGATTACAAAGCAGCTCAGCAAAATTTGCGAGAAACAGAACGACACAATAAGGCTATGGAAGGTTCGGTGCTGGGCAAGGGTTTATACATTAAACCGTACAAAAATGGTAAAGGATTGTTTATAAAATCATCAAAAAACTAGAAAGTTTGCTACCTGATCGTCCTCTGACTAATGTAGATATTCAAAAGTATGCAAGAGACATCCCATATTTCCGAGGGATCTACATGAAGGATCAGTTACCAAGAAAACCGAAGAGAATTGAATGCGCTATCGTAAACTTAGACGATTCTAAGAACGAAGGAACTCATTGGGTAGCTTATGTTAAATTATACAAGTATTGTGAATATTTTGATAGCTATGGAGATTTAAAACCTCCAGCAGAATTAATGCGATATTTTAAGAATTGTAATGTTTATTATAACTACACAAGATATCAAAGATTCAATACAGTAAATTGTGGTCACTTATGTTTAGAGTACCTGCTAACTTTTTGGAATAAAAAATTATAAAATGTATGTTTTTCTTTGAATTCAAGCATTATCACAATGTCACTCACATTGTCAATAACTGGAAATTCGTCAACGTTATCTACATACTATCCAAATACATTGCAACTAGATGGTGCTTATGAGTGTGCCTTATTGCAATTTTCAACATTTAATTCAATTCCAAATGTTGACAAAAGTAATAATAAGTTTTATTATGGCTCTAACGAAGTTATTGAAATACCGGAAGGCACTTATGAATTGCAAGATATCAGTGATTATTTAAAAACTGAAATAAATGATGCAACTATAAAACTACTGTGCAATAACAATACGTTAAAAACTACTATTTTCTGTACAAAAGACATTGATTTTAACAAAGAAGGCTCTTTCAGAAGACTGTTAGGATTTAATAAGCAGATTTTAAAAGGTAATAAATGGCATGTATCACAGTTCCCAGTCAACATTTTACCTACGACCGTGATCAGGGTTGAATGTGATATTGTTAGTGGGTCGTTTATAAACAACGAACCAAGTCACATCATTCACGAATTTGCACTCAACGTGCCACCTGGATACAGGATCATAGAAATACCGAAGAACGCAATATACTTTCAGATAAATCAAAACAATATAAGCTGTATTCATATTAAGCTATTAGATATAAGGAATCGCTTAATAAATTTACGTGGTGAAGAAGTGCAGCTGTATTTGCATCTCAGACGAAAAAATGATTGACTACAATAAATATGTACCTCAACAAGTAAAAAATATCAGTTCTACTCGAGCTATCCGCCATACAAGACCCCGCTCTAAGAAGAAAATAAAATTAACCAAAGACAATAAAGCATTCCTGAAAGCAATCGGATTACTAGAATGAATATCTTAGACGTTTTATCCACTCCGACTTACGACACCACGATAGAAGGCATAGAATTTCATTCTTACAAACCCTACGTAACAAGTTTTAATAGAAATGATGAAATACGTATACCTATCAACCAACAGGACCTGTACACATTACCGTCAGCTAGCACTTTATATTTGGAAGGAACCGTTATAGTCAGCAAAAAGGATCCGAAAGACAAAGCTACTAGTGTCCAATTCACCAACAATGCTCTACTTTACCTATTTCAAGATATTAGGTATGAGCTAAATGGAGTAGAGATAGATAAAATAAAAAATGCTGGTATAACTACAACCATGAAATCGTTAATATCAATGAATGAGAGTGAATCAAAGATGTCTAACGCCTGGGGTTGGAATATCGACGGTGTAAAAAATATTAACGAAGGAAGTTTTTCTGCTTCTATCCCACTTCGCAATATCCTCGGTTTTGCGGAAGATTTTAAAAAAGTCGTTATAAATAGTAGACACGAACTGGTACTGTTACGAAGTAACACTAATTTAAACGCTGTAAAACTTAACCCTGGGGAAGTAGTGGATGACATTCACATCAACAAAATCATATGGCGTGTACCACATGTTAAAGTATCAGACAAGGAAAAAATTTCTTTGCTTAAACTGTTAGAAAAAGATCGACCGCTTCAGATGATTTACCGAAATTGGGATCTGTACGAATATCCAGCTTTACCTAAAACTACAAAGCATACATGGTCTATCAAAACTGCATCTCAAATCGAAAAACCAAGATACGTCATTATAGGCTTACAGACAAATAGGAAAAATAGTGCAAGTTCTGACATGTCTCAATTCGATCACTGCAATGTTCGTGACGTAAAAGTGTACCTTAATTCAACTTATTTTCCATATGAAAGTCTTAACGCGAATTTTGCTAATAACAGGATTGCTTTATTATATGAGCAATATATCAGATTTCAACAGTCGTATTACGGACGTTGTCCACAACCGTTGTTAAGTGAGAAACAGTTTAAAGATTTAGCACCGCTGTTTGTGGTTGATTGCTCTAGACAAGCAGAGAATCTAAAGACGGGTCCTGTTGTAGATGTAAGAGTAGAAATTGAGAGTGATTCGGAACTACCAGATCAGACAGCCGCTTATTGTCTCATTCTGAACGACTGCATTGTTGAATACAAACCATTAAGTAGCATCGTAAAGAAGATATCATGAACGTAGATACCATCATAGTTGACCTCCAAGGATTTAAAGATATTCAAAATAATTTTATCGTGAAGGAAGTGGCCATTGTAAGTCAGGAGCTTACACAAACATTCTTAGTAAAACCACCATATTCGTTTCATTATTTGTCTGATGAAGAAAAGAAGCAAGTAAGATGGTTAGAAAGAAATCGAGGAATTTACTGGAGTGAGGGTTACATAGATTATAGAGAATTTCTACGTGTTATAGTATTATATCTCGAGAATAAAAAAGTAATGACAAAGGGTTTGGAAAAAATACAGTGGATTAAAGAATTGTGTACAAAGTGTGAAGTGATTGATATTGGTGAAAAGGGATGTCCTAATCTTCCAACATTAAAAAAAAAAATTTTAAAAAATAAAACTGACTTTAACTGTGTGCATCATAAAATTAACTGTGCATTAAATAATGCTATATGTATTAAAAAATGGTGTTTTGATAATCACACGTATATGTTTGATTTGTTTAGAAAAAATAAAACATAATTGATTTATAACTAATAGCAGTTTTATTTATTATATCATCATACCTATACACTAAACATACAGTGTTCATATTTCATTATCATAAAACTTAATAACAAGAAATTAAATACTTATATACTTTAACTACTTACTGCATAAATTTAAACATTTTGATTACATCTAAATTCAATTATTTACAGTAAATGAAATTAAAATAGTAACATTTCTTAACACCTTTAATATTTACACATAACTAGAGTCTTCACATAGTTTTTTCGATATTTTATTCACTAATCTTTCTGCCTCATCCATAATGTTGTCCACTGATTCACTCACTACGTATTGCGCACTGATCAGTATATTATTATCATCTTCACTGAGGTCTACCACTTGTATTTGAAGGAGTCTTAAGCCTTTTTTCTTTTGATTATTGATTACGTAAGACAGATAACTATTAAGTTGCTTCCGTTTTTGAGGCTCTCGCCTCGTCCTTGATTTTTTATTGACCGGTTCGTCTTGTGGTTCAGGAATATGCCAGCTTGGATTTGGGCTCGGAAATCTTTGACCATACTGAGAGAAAATATCAGGTGAATCATTCATTATTGTTGATAATCTGAAACAATAATAGAAATTATTTATTTGTACATATAAAAGGTAATCCTATAATCATAAGATTCGTGAAATATGTATAGGTACTTACGATTTATTAAATCGATGTGATCACCACAACAAGCACCAGCTTAATGATTAATAAACTAATATTATTGTACGGCGAATGCATAGTGTAACATAAAACTTATGACACAATTTGATGTTTCCTTCCAACAAGTTTGAACTTGTTTCTCGAGCACAATGAGTATTGGAAACACCTGACTAATATTATATTTCAAAACTTTATATGTTTTGTATGGCAGTTACTTACTGAGAAAAATTATATCATGTTTTGACAGGTTTGTAAATTATACAACAGGTTTCAACTTGTCTTTGTAAGTGATATATTTCAAAAACTTTATAACCTTTTTTTATACCAGTTAATTACTGATTAACAATATCATCGTATGTCAACAGGTTAAAGCTTGTAAATCCTTCGACAAGTTTGAACTTCTTTCTATATATTTTGTATAGGTACCAGTTAAACACTGAGAGACAATAATATCAACAGGTTTGAACATGAATGCCAGTTAATTACTGAAAACAATAACATTATGTTTTAACAGGGTACCTTTTTATTGAATGTACGACTGGCTTCTATTTGGTATAGTACATTCATAGACGTGGTAGGTAGGTATTACTTAAATGGATAAAAATAAAAGAGTCTATATATTCACACAAATGTATTTATTTTCACATAAAACTTACAATTTATTTTACTACACAGCTATTTTTAATATCTTTAAATAATATTTACGTTACATTAGCACATAGTATTCTATAACTATTTATTACTCTGTATACAGTAGAAACATTTAATTTATAACTAATAATTTAGAAATATATAGATACATTACTTTAATATAGATGCATTACCCCAAGCTAAAGTAGATACTTTATCAGGTAATAGCAAACGTTTATCGTCATTGCTAGAAAGTGCTATTTTATTAACACTCTGTGTAAATATTTCATGTTTGATTGACCTAAAGAGTAAATTTTTCTTGCGGATGACATTACAATTATACAAAACATTTTTATAATCTATCATATGTAAATTTTTCGTTACACTTTTTTTTGTTCCCTTTGCTTTCTTTATTGTTTTGTCTAAAGTTTTTATACAGTATAGCTTTGAACGCAGTCCTACAAATTCTTTAATTATTTTACCTCCCATTTCGTCCTTAAAGAGCCCAGGTACTTTTTTATTAATAATTGGCAGGCCAAACTTGTTATCAGAATTGTAATTGCTAGTATCAAAATATTTAAGGAAATATTTTTTAATATCTTTGTAAAAGTCATTCGTATTTACATTATAAACAAGACTATCAGTGTCAGTATAGCATAATTCAACATTATTGCCATAAAATGGTTTTATAGTAGAATAGTGAAAATCGTACATATGACTCTTTGATAATTCTAACACAGCGAAACCTATGTATATCGGTTTATTAAGAATAACACGCGAAGGTTTCATTTGTATTGCTACCAAATCATCTGAAAATACTGAAGCACTATGAAAATATGGGCTGGCGATTAGTTTTTCAGCACATGTTGATTTCTTGGTCTTATTTTTTAAATCATGCCATTTGTTTACTAACTTTAAATCAATTTTATGCTCATTGTTTTCTAGAGTTTTACCAAAAATACTGTTGTTTAGTAATTTAAAAAAATCTTGTTCAAACTGTGACTCGGCTTTTTGACGTAAATAAGTGTTAAGATCAATATATTTTTTAAAAAAATTACTTTGCTTAAAAACGATAGCGCGATGGATCTTTTTCAATATTAAACCGTGACGTATGCATGTTTTTAAATGAGTATAATGAATAACATAGTGGTATTTATCATACAAGTTTGGTATTAGTTTTTTATTCTTACCACCAGGGGGCAAGCACTTTTCTGGACAAAATGGAAAGTCATTGTGTTCAGTGTGTAAATTCTCAGGGTATGTTAAATCAACTTCGAGAATATATCCATATTCCGCGTTATCACTAATATCAGTCAAGTTCAAATGTAAATTATCTATTTCATTGCTCGACATAAATCTAAAATCTGAATACGGCAAATATTGACACATGCTATGTCCATATAAATTGTTACAGTCTAAATAAACGATGAATGAATTTTGACGAGTCTGATCGTAAGTATCTAAATATTTGTGATTGGCTTTTACGTGTCGTTTGAAACACATACAAATACCTCCGCGAATACCTTTTTGTATCATTCTAAAAATTTCTACATCGCTAATAAGGTCTAATTTAACGCTTGTTTTCAAAAGCATTGCATCGAACGATAGACTTGGTGCTGTCAGGTAAAATGCCGGATCAAGATTATAATACCGTTTGCAAGTTTTTCTAAAACTTTCAAACACGTCTGCGAGCAATAACACATCGGTTTTAAGATATAAATCTGTGTACATACCCATATTTTTTATATCAAACTCTAACCAAATGGAATGCGCGTGTGCATAGTCGTCATCAGTGATAAGCTCATTTGTCAAGGAGTTATAAAAATTAGTTTTGCTGGGCAAACACGTATCTTCATAACGGTTCAATTGTGACATATAATCATACGGATATACTCCTTTTCGAGTAAGGAGCTCAAATTGTCTTGTATCAGGAAAATACGATTTGAGTAATTTAAACTCTTGTTTTTTCATTGTATTAACTAATTTTTCTAAACTAGTCCCTAAAAACTTGAAAGAATCTACAAAGCGAACCTTTATACTTTCTTCTTTCGAAATAGGAATGAACTTTGTGAGCGAAATATAGTTTTCTTTTGTTTTAGGTATTACTTTTAAAGACCCAGGAGCTTTGCCTAATTCTTTAATGAAAAGGTGACAGTCATAACCTGATAAATTATGAAAAAACACTGGTAAAAATGTAGGCAATTTATATTGCAAGTTACAATAACTATGAGCCGTGCCGCGATATTTACCGGTCAAATGACAGTGGTCTCGGACCTTATCACCAAACAATAAATTCTCACAAATATGACAAGTAACCGAGTTATCAAAGTCATGAGCATTAGTATCGGTGTAAATCATAGGAACTTGTTTTTTAAAAATATTGTTAATTTTTTTTGCATCTTTATAAATAGAATTTACAAATTTTGATATGCAATCCAAACCACGGTAAGAGACGTACCTATTGTATTGTTTGTCTAGCGCACACGTAATATGATAAGCAAAAGCGATAGGCACATGTCGTTGACGTGTTACCGTATGCGATTTACTCGGATCAAGGTCACAGGACTGAAATCGTTCTAGCATTGTTTCAAAGTCTGCGTATATAACAAATGGTACAGTTTGCTTTCTGCTAAAATTTTTAAATTGTATAAATGAGCCCTTCGGGGGTAGTTCCGTAGCGACACCTCCACAACTATGTGAATCAAGGGCATCGTATGTATTAAAAAATATTAAACACACATCACAAAAATGCAATTTACCGTGATGTTTTGTGATTTGATTTTTAACAAGTCGCGGTAAATCTTTAATTAGACAGTAATGTGACAAATCATTGCTTTCTAGATAAAGTAAATGAATAACATTTTTCTTTAAATTATTTGATTTATAAAGCGGTCCTACTACAGTATATTTTTTTAACCCATAGATATAAACACAAATTTCAGGATTATTTACTTCAAACTTAGCAATATCTGAGAAAGTTAATGGAAATTGTATGCCTTCTATATTTAACACATCCCGAAAATCAGGGTAAGACGATACTCTTTCAGGATGACTTTTGGCTGGGTATAACGCTGCAACGACTGACCATAAAAAGCAATAATCATCCTTATTTCGAATATTTACACAAGCTTTTTTAGATTTTATAGTAGCCGGTAACTCTATAAAGCCTGAACCATGCAAAGGTTGATATTTGTTAATATTTACTTCTAAGTGAGAGCTACTTAAGAATGTCCAACCACTATCGCGATCCTGAAATTCTTCAATCTTTTTTGTTAAAATGTTTTTAACTTGAGATATTAAGGGTTCGTATTCATAGTTTTGATGAAGTGTATAATTTTTTGTAAAGAAGGATTTCATCTCTTGAGAGTCATTTTTAAACATTAAAAACAAAGCAAAATATTCAAAGTTAATTTTCACGCATATATGTTGTTTAAGAGACAAGGTTATTAATGACCTAATCTTTTCATGAATGTTATTTAAAAATGAAATCAAAGAACAGTTTTCATATTGATTTACAATTCTATAGGAGGCAATGCGGTTTCGAAATGCAGAATTTATTAATTCAACACCATCACAGAAATAAGAAATACTTTTATTCTTGTGATTAGTACTACGTAAGTGACCTACCCAGTGCTTGCGCTCAACAGATGTATTACAGATAGTACAGAAAGGCATTTTAGATGGACGAAAATGGGATTAGAATAACTTATTAAGTATCTCAATAAAAGTACAGTGATACACAATAAAAAAGAATGATCTAATTAAAATCAATATTATCGCTAAAGTACGTAGGCTCTGTGTTATTAAATAAAAAAAAAGGATGATCTAATTGATCTAATAATATCGCAAAAAGAACAAATTACCTAATCTATTTAAAATTAATATTATCGCTAAAGTACGTAGGCTCTGTGTTATTAAATAAATCATGTGCTCGTTGCATGAATTTTTGGAGCGCATTCCACTGCACAGAGCCTCGGTCTAATTGAACTTTTAACGCTACTAACGCCTTTCTCCACCGATCTTCGCGAGGGATGGAGATCACGTCGCTCTTAGCGTAAACTTTGATGTCTACGTAAAATTCTCCCGACAAAACCGCTTGTCTTCTCACCTTCCCGTTATCGACGCGGGCCACGAGAGACGAGCCGAGATCACTGCGTGTAGTAGGGGGTCGCTCCACATCCACTTCTAGGCCGAAGAGATCAGTGGGCTTATTTCCATTGTCAGAGTTTTTTCTGTAAATAAAAATAATAAATTACTACCTATTGCGAAAGAGCCTTAGGTTGAGATCTATAGATGTTTAATAATAGATTGAAATGGACTAAGTTAATTGACAGTTATTACCTAGGTATATTTTATTTAAAGTTTTAATGTTTATTTGTTACACTATTTAATTAAGGTACTAGGTAATGTGTCCATGGATCAGGGTGAACAGTACTATTGTTCAATATTAAAACCAAAAATTACAAATTAATTACGTTCTAAATTTAGATCGGGTTGAAGCGCGGTCACGTGCTAGCTCTACGTACAATTTACTACATCAACAATTTAGCCCACTCGCCTGTGTGTCCCTACATCAACCCCTTCCTTTTTTCAAATAAGTTTTTTACAACAAACTTTATATAGTAACGTCTTAATTAAGTCTTATAAACTACCATAAAAAATCGTTGTCACCCTACAACCTTGCTGGTTGAAGTTTATATCTACTACGCTATAAGTACTAACTAACACAGTTAAATTGTAGTTTCTATTAATATCTTGTACTTCGTACCTGGTAAAAGTACCATACACTACGAAACAGTAACTCAATTAAGACAATTCTTGAAAATGTGTATTTTCACTAATCTATGTTACTCATAACCATCTTATAATATATATATATATATATATATATATACTCGTTTTAGCATAAAATTATAATCGCTTTAGTTTATTGACTTAAACATTTTTCCAATATGAAATTTATTAGTATACTACATCACTGGACACAAATAATATTAATTTACGTATAAAGTAGGTAATACAAAGCAAAACATTTTCAAAGTTAACACAAGTAATAGAATATACTCGATGAAATAAACTTACGTATAACTGAGATATTTGGTTCCCACTTTAACATATTGCATATGAATTCAAATTACAGCGTAAATACAACCTGTTGTGGATTTCGCGTGACATTGGCTACTTCATGGTTTATCGTTCATTTGTCCTCAGAGACGTTTTAAGCAATTACTATCTCCTTACTGAATGTTTTACCCATGATTAACCTTAGTGGTTTAACGTTGAAATAACTATATTACCTACTAAAAGTTTTGTACAAAAAGAGAATCTTTAATATTTGTTATGTGTTTTAAATCGGAGTAGAAGACTTATATGTATAATTGTAACGGACTATATCTAATACTGGAAATGTAAGTAATGTAAGTAAATTAAATGTAAGTAAATTACCTTAATTTTGACTCGTGAGGCTTGGAAACGGTGACACTGTTGGATGTACTCGTAGCTTGTGAATCGGTCACTTTGCGTTTCGTCGCCCTTTTCTTCAGCTGCTTTGCTTGCGGCGGTGCTTCAACCACTACGGAACGGCTGTTGTGAGAATATTCGCTTTCGGAGGTAGACCTGCAAATAAGACACAAAGATTAATAATTTATAAAACACCAACTTTGTCTGCGACCTAATCCTGGTATCACGAGAAAAGATAACCTATATGTTTCATTAAAATCTGTACAAATATATTTTTAAACATCCAAACATTGCACTTATAATGTTAATAAAGATTGATACAATCACTAAGTATTGTTAATAACTTAGTTAATGATTAGGATTGTTATTCATTAAACCACAAACATGATTATTTAGATAGATAGCACTTACTTACATTTTCGTTGTAGCTTTCAACAGTTTTTAAGCGCGTAGCAGCAAGTATATCCAGCCGGTGGCAGCGGGCAGAAACCAGGATCCGTAGTTGTCACGTTAAGACAAAGGAGTAAAGTAATTTATCAAACCAAATTGATCGAGTTTTTATATAGAGAAATCGTCCATTCAGCAAAACTATGTTACTTTGAAAATATACTTAAAGTTCTTTGTTTTAAAGAATCGTGAGTAATTATTGTCGGTTACGACCATTTAAATTAAATCTTTCCCATCGATTCCGTCAAATTGACTTTTTTGAGTAATGAAATATAACACTTTCGTATATTCAAAGCCGCCAATAATCGCCGCAACTTCTTTGAAATAGATACCCGTGTACTTGTTCATAAAACATAATTACCTAAGCGTAATATATGAACTAGTGTTTGTCCACGACTTCGTACGCGTTAAAGTTACAATTAAATTGTATCATTTTTACTATAGTTATTTTTGTCTTTAGTACCTATTTGATGAGGACAGGAATCATACAAATAAATAAAGGACCTATCCAACCGTTCTCCAGTTGTAAATTGTGTTTATTTATTTATTTATTTTATTTATTTATAATCATAACATCAAAAACTTACAGTCTACGACCAAAACGTTTTTGAGCCAAACATAAAATAATAGTAGGTATACATAGTTAAACGAAGAAAAGAAAAACAAGAGATCTCTTAACTATAATAACGAAAATCGGGTAAATACCGAACACAATAAAAAAAATTGTGTTAATAATACAATTTTGTTTTATCTACATGTACCTATAATACTTTATTTATATAGATTAAATCATATTTCGGACATTGAAAGATTTCATTTAAAGGCTACGTAGTAATGTTTTAATATAGACCGCAAAATGCTCGAATCATCATAAATGTATTCCCACAACCTTGACACACACATGCACACACATGTGAGTAGTTACTTTAATACGACCCGTGCAATACTTAGAAATGTACATTATGCAGCTCAGCAGTTTTATTACTTTGTAGCTTTTAATAACGTAATTCCAATGTCACTTCACGAAGAAACGTGAAAGAGTCAAGTTTATACATTCTAGTGATGATATTTCAGCTAAACCTAAAAGTGTAATAATTTCGGTCGGTGATAGGTAGTAAAGTAGTGCAGTGAAACAGTTATTTATACTAATTTCGGTCGATGATAGGTAGTGAAGTAGTGCAGTGGAACAGCGGCCAGACCAAACACTCGATGATATCTTAATCAAGGTAAGCTCATATGTTGCACGATCTCGAAGTATTATTGGACGGTCTACTCCACCGAGAGTGGATGAGGCGAACGGAGTGAGCCTCAGAAACGGAAGGTGGAGTAGGACGCCCAATAATACACTACTCATGTTCCAAAAGAAAAGCGTAACAAATTGGATTCGAAAAGCAAGAGGTTACTAATGGTCGGATATGAAGGATATTCAGATAATTACAGATTGTATGATCTGAAAACCAGAAAAGTGACTGTATCACGAGATGTAACTTTCAATGAAGACAATACAGTACCTGAATCAGATAGTAATCAATCAACAAAAGAAATTCTAGAGTTTCAACTACCTTGTGATAATGATGAGAAGTCTGAAAGTTCAGATTATGACTATAATGCTTTCGAAGATTTTTATCAACAAATTATTGGTCAGGTCACCTCAGATGTAGAAAAGTCAGCTGTACAAGAACCTGAGGAATTAACAAATACCCCATTGAAAGGAAAAATAGAATGTCAACATAGATACCCACTCAGGAAAAGAAAGGTACCAGAGGAAGCAAACCTTACATTCTTTGAACCTGATACATATGAAGAAGCTATGAGCTGTAATGAAAAAGACAGCTGGTTGAAAGCTATTAATGAAGAATTGGAATCCCATAGAGTCAGTAATACGTGGGAGCTTGTACAAAAGCCAGCTGATAAGAGATGTGTGGGAAGTAAATGGGTTTTTCGTCTAAAACAGAATGCAAATAATACTATAAGATACAAAGCGAGACTGTGTGCTAAAGGGTTCACCCAAGTGAAAGCCATTGACTATCGTGAGACATTCTCTCCTACAGTTAGGTTTGATACTGTGAGAATAATGATTTCTTTAGCTGCTAAAGAGAAACTAAAGATGACTCAGTTTGATGTGAAGTGTGCATTCTTATATGGTACATTAGATGAGGAGGTGTACATGGATCCACCACCAGGTTTAGACACAAATGGACTGATATGTAAGTTAAATAAATCAATTTATGGCCTTAAGCAGTCTCCAAGATGTTGGAATGGTAAATTTGATCTTTTTCTAAATAAATATGGTTTTGTAAACTCAGAATATGATAGATGTCTATATGTTTTACAAACCGAAGATTCAATATTGTACTTACTTTTATATGTTGATGATGGCCTGTTGTTATGCAAAAGTCAACAAATGATTGATAATTTTGTAAAGAATTTGCAACAAAATTTTGATGTCACTCTTATGAGTCCAAGACAGTTTGTTGGTTTAGAGATAGAAATAAAGGATGATGAATCCATTTTTGTACATCAAAGTAGGTATATAGATAAGATACTGAATAAATTTAATATGGCTCAATCAAACCCCAGTTCTATTCCATGTGATCCAAATGTAAAGCTAGATAATTGTGTTGGTATTAGTAAAATGGACCTTCCCTATAGAGAAGCTATAGGTTCACTTATGTTTGCAGCCATTGGTAGTAGACCTGATATTTACTATGCTGTCTGTACCTTGAGTAAATATCTCAATAATTATAA
This sequence comes from Plagodis pulveraria, assembly GCA_963890685.1. Classification (NCBI taxonomy): domain Eukaryota; kingdom Metazoa; phylum Arthropoda; class Insecta; order Lepidoptera; family Geometridae; genus Plagodis; species Plagodis pulveraria. The sequence goes on from OY982959.1 coordinate 11,299,154, forward strand.
TAATGTTCATTGGGGTGCAGTTAAGAAGTTGTTTAAGTACTTAAATGCTACTAAAGATTTAGGTATATTGTATAAACCTAGTGATAGCAACTACATAATGTACAGTGACTCTGATTTTGCAAATTGTAGTTTAACTAGAAAATCTGTAACAGGATATGTTTTTTTGATGAATGGTGGTGCTGTCACTTGGAATTGTAAAGTACAAAAATGTGTGGCTTTGTCCACAACTGAAGCAGAATATCTGGCAGCCTGTGCGGCAACGAAGGAGCTCTGTTGGATTAAACAAATTCTTATGACAACTGGTCATAAAGAACCTGATTTAAAATTGCTAATTGACAATAGAAGTGCTATTAAGCTCATTCGATGTCCAAACACTTTTCATAGAAGAACTAAACATGTAGATGTTCAATATCATTTTGTAAGAGAAAAGTTTATGAATGGAATGTTTATTATAAAACATTGTGAAACTACAGAACAAGTAGCAGACATGTTCACTAAGGCATTACCTAAATCACAGTTTCAATACTTGCGCAGCAAGTTAGGCATGGTAATGTAATATCATATTATTAGGTATAACATAGGTAGCTTAGGCACCCCCCGAAGGGTTCCCGCCTTGTCGTGGCGGTGGGGCTTAGTAGCCGTGGCTTCGTCACCCACGGTGAAGCGAAGAGGAACCAGGGGCCGTGCTGGCTTGGGCAGTCGGCCGGCCCCAGAGGGGCCGCTCCACTGGGCTTTGCCTCTAAGTCCAGACTGGAGCGGCAACGGGTAGGCTGTGGTGTTGTATGGGCGACACCACAGCTGACGGTGAGGGGCCACGGCGGGAGAGGAGTGCCGGTATTACGGTGCGCCGCTCTCCCTACCTTCCGTGGCCACGGCGGGGCCGCCACCGTTGGATGGCGGACGCGGAGGGGCCGCAGGGGAGGAGGAGTGTTGGTATAGCGAGGCGCCGCTCTCCCTATCCTCTGCGGCCGAAGTAGCAGGCGACGGGGCTACTCATCTGACCCGTCGCAGGGGGACCATGGGCGTCGGAAGCGGGGTCGTCTGACGCCCATTTGCGGGCTTGGTCCCCGGGTGGTAGCGACGTGCCATGTGTTCTGGTGCGTCGTGAGGGGTAGCACCCCAGGAGGGGTCCGGCAACGGACAACCGTGGCGGGTTCGTGGTTGAGTGCTAAAGCGACCCTGCGATCCCGCCGAGAAGCGGTAGAGATGGAACACCGTGTGTTATTTAGTCGGTAGGGGCACTTGCTGCTGTGGGAGTAGTTGGTGTCGAGCCCGACATATCCCGGCCACCTTCCCCGGGGTGGACGGGAATGCGTAAATGCATTTTTCACACGTTAAAAAAAAAAAAAAAAAAAAAAAAAGGTAGCTTAGGCAAGTGAGCATTTCGTGGGAGTGTTGAGATATGGTATTTATAGTTAAATAAGGCAGTAAATGCACACTTTCCTAATGGCAACATTGGTTGGGAAACGGAAGCCATCCATTTTGTTTTTCTAGACCAATAGTGCAACTTCTATCTCTAATGTCGTCGTTCGTTTGTTCGCTCGCTTGCTGTTACGTTTTACTACTCTGCTAAATAAAACGACTGTGCTAATTCGACTGTTTTATTGTGAATACCCAATATACCTTATCACTTCAGAAGGCGCTGCTTCCCACCTTCCGGGATATTTCCATTAGTTAGCGAAGAAATGGGCGGGGTTTAACATTCTAACTCGTGTTTACGATCTCTAGTGTTTGAAATTAAATTTCTAACATTATATTATAATAGAATCAGGAGTTCTTTGCAGAATTCTATATTAAATAATAAGATATCATTATCAAAATGATTTTATGATTATTATCACAAACAGGATATTTACCGTGTTTTTGATTACTTGAGCTCTCTATATTTCGGCACTGTTGCAAAAAAAGGGGAAGACTAGTTCGTCTGCTTTTAGTGCCGACTGCCGACCATCCACTGGCATAGACTTCAGGTTACTCGTGATCATGGCGCTTGCAATAGTGCCGAAATATAGAGAGCTCAAAAGTAATCAAAAAACACGGTAAATATCCTGTTTTAATAATAATTATACTGTGACAGTGTAACCCTGTGACAGTTTAAAAATTATTTTCTTTAGCAAAACATCAAAATATATGTCAAAATATAAAAGATCTAAATTTCCTGCTAAGCTGATGACTAAAGCAGAAACGCCACTTGGCCCAGCAAGAACAGTTTTCGACGCGTGTTATATTATGTGTATTTTTCCCCATCTTCAGAAGGTAAACGACCGAACAACTTCTTGAAATGTTTAATTGATGTTTTTCTAAAATCTAAAACTTTCTTTTTCTAGTATGTTTTTTAAATATTAACTTTTTTAATATCTGTAATATATTTTCTGTTTTTTATTTTTCTGTAGAATTAAATCGAAAACAAAGAATTTCATCGATATATTTAAGTCTGCGACGCTTTAACTTAGAAATTAAATGTGAGTTCCCAGAATTTGCAAGTTGGGCCAGCCTTATCGTTCGACAAACCGATAACCTATGCGACGAGAGATTCCCCAGTGACTACCACGTCACACTGAAATTTACCGCAAGACGTTATGTAGGTAGGTTACTAGTTTGACCGAGACGGCTTTGTGAATGTTGTGGCGCGATAGCGTGCCGATTGGTGCAAATTTAGAAGCGCTCGTAGCGAAGTTTGCTTAGCCATTCTTAATCGATCAGCTAAGTTAAGCAACGTTCGCCGCGGTCAGGAGTTGGATGGGTGACCGCTAGTGACATTACTACTGAGCGCTTGCGTGCTTCGGAGGGCACGTTAAGCCGTCGGTCCTGGTTATTGTCTTACGATGGCAGTTGTTACAGCATGGTAGTAGGGCATTTTGCGAATGCCCGCCTGGCTAGTTACCACCCTCAAGTTGAAAATCTGTCGCCAAGCACCTAACGGTGTGTTCCCACAGCTGTCCTTGAGAGGCAGTAATTCTAGGCTGGCCTTAACAATCTCTTCGACCACATCATCACTTACCACCAGGAGAGATAGTGGTCAAAAGCTAGCCTAAAAAAAATGTATTTATATATATTTATTTTAAGGGTTTGTGACCGTACCCTCACATAGCCCCCATGATGTTATGCGGTAACCTCTGTCTATAGCAGTTGCATTTCATCACTTGTCGTCTTATATGTGACGAAATGCACTGTGCCCATCACCCAGAGACATACACTTGTTAAGTCTCATTTGCTTGTAATTTACTGGCTCTCAAAACTGCTGTCGGAAAACACTGTTAGGCGCTTGGTGACAGATTTAGCGTAAGCCTAATCGCCGTTCATTGTGGCAGCCCATGGCGAAGACCTATGTTTACCATGGGACGTCTCAGTCTTCATGATAACTATGCGATCATTTTTAATAATTTAATCCAAACTAATATATAAATTTACCTTCTACTTATTTTTAAGTATTTATAAGTAAATAAGGTGAAAAATACCAAAAGGTGGGCAGAGGCATAGAGAAATGTCCTTTTAATTTATCTATGGTGGAGTTAAGATCAAGTATTAAAGTAAGACTAGTAAGGGTAAGGATAAGGATTATAAATACATTTTTTTAAAATTATTCTTACTTTTTAAATAAATAATATTTACATACATATTATATTACTTTAAATTAAGCCTTAAGCCGCAGAAGGTAAGCTAGTAATGAATGAAGAAACAAAAATAACAATCATGTAATTCCTATGCGGTCTACTTACAATTTACACTCATGAACACTGAACGAAATCAAATTTAGCGAGCATGTGGATGGATAATAGAAAACCAATTTAGTTAGTCTAACAAACTACGATATCGAAGCCGGGAGACTCACACCCAGTTATGTACATACATAAACGATTGCTTACTTACGCAAATCACGCCATGAATATGCAACACCTAGTTTGGGAGCTCAGTAAGCACACGCTTAGACTATTAGGATGAGGTATAAGAATCTTTCAAAGTTCTTCACTGAAAGAAGAAGTGATGACAATTGTATAGTGTGAGCGTAGGGTGCCAGTTATACGGTCTCTGGATTGATTCGTGCCACCACCCCATGGTGGAAGTACATTTCGCGAATCATCATCTGACTGGATACCATTACAGAACAATCACAAAAGTACGTTTAAAAACACTTTTCTTAATGCAACCTCCTTCAACTACGTTAAGCCATCGGTTCCGGTCGTTGTCTTAGGATGGCAGTCGTTCGTCATATCACAAAAGGAGGCCGCGGAGTGGGTCAGGGAGGAGAATGTGCTCGCTGACCCGATCCGAAAAAAGAGACCAGGGCTAAGAAGGCGCCACAGTACATGCCTTCTTTCGTCACCCTAGACGAATTGCCCTATAGTGGGGCTGGGGACCCATCAAAAGCGGGCCATGACAGAGTGCCTCGTATAGGCCAAGATGAATAGCGTCGTTGTGGCTGCCGTAGAATGCTCAAGTAAACCCGCGCCGTCCCGCACAGACGCCGAGGGATCATGGCTGGGTTTCGCTTTCCAATAAAAAACCGGATAGCAGTCAAACATGTATCTTCTACGCGCGGAACGGCGTGTTCCGCACGGACGCGTCTTCGGGCACGGGTGGCCCCTTTACGCGGCAATCCTGCGCCGGCTGTTTTGTACAGTCGGGTCGTGGGGGTGTAAGTCAGTGGGTGCTGACATCAGCTTCCTGTTTGAGGTATGTGGTCAAGTCCGGGATCTTCGGCCTCCCTAGTCAACATCAGCCCACCGGGGGAATCCCTCTTCCGGGAAGCCCCTGGCCGGCTCTGTAGCCGGGGCGTCGCGGCAGCGTCGGATAGCAGTCGTTATAATGGTGCTAAGGCATTTTGCGAATGTCCGCCTACCTAGCTACCACCCTCAAGTAGAAAAACTGTCGCCAAGCACCCAACGGTGTGTTCCGGCAGCTGTAGTTGAGAGCCAGTAATTCTAGGTAAGCCACATCATCATCGATTTTGACATTATTTGTGGTAATTGGAAAACTGTTATCTATTTTTAGGACCTATTGTGAAAATCTTATTGACCAATGAGACAAAAGTAATCACGCTAACAGCTCGGTTGACATTGTAGAAATTCATAATTGATTATTGAAGTTTGACATTTTATAATTTTATTAATATTTATTTGGACATTTTATAATTTTATTTTACTATTGTTAATTTTATTTTCCATTGAGTTCTTAATTCATCCAATGACTTCTGTTTTAATTGTACTTATTAGTTTTTTGATGTAATTAATGTGAGATGAATGTTAATGTTTGTAAAATCGTTTTTATCTCATGTCAATCAATAAAATAATTTAATTTAATCACTTACAATCAGGTGAGATAGCGGTCAAAGGCTAACTTATCAGGCATAAAAAAAACTTATCTTTTTTAACCGGCGCTTTGCTTTTATTAACAAAATACTGCGAACTATACACACCACTGCAGGTACTACAATGAAAGCATTCAGACAACGTACAAGTCGTTGCAGACTCATAGGCAGTCTAAGAAACTTATTTCATTTTGATTTCAATATTATTAGTTAGTCAAACCGCCATAATAACACATAACTATGAAAACTATGTGAAAAATTCAATAGGGTATCCCTATCTACTTCGCTTGAAAAATTAGTCTTTTATAGGTAAAACGGACTGACAGAGTGAGGAGTGTATCGTCAGTACCTGGGGTGCCCCTTTCCCGAACGAAACACTAAAATATCACCAATCATAATTTTATCTGATACATAAAAAGACGTTCCATAATCAATACAATTAGTAAACTAGCGCCGTTTACATAATATACCGTGACCCAGTATGTATAAATAGAGAGTGAGAAAAGCAATTATTGTTTGAGAATAACAAGACCTACTTAATGAAAACAGAATAAATCCTAATAAGTACACGAATTGTTCACCATAATTTGTATATAATCAATGTTTTATTTTGACGATAAATTTACTTACATTATTACATACTTAATATTAATATGAACTTTATTTTGCCCCGTAGCCTAACCTATTATTATTAAATTTCTTGTTCTGATTCTGATATCTGAGCTTCTCCTCTTTTTAGAGCCCGTGTTTTTAATAAATGTCCAGGATATCCCCAGGCGTTTTTTGTGAAGGGAACCCGATTAATTGAATGATAAGCAATAAATTTATATTAAAACAAAACTTAGTTCAAAATTCACTAGTAAACCTCATCAAAGAAAAATCGGTGGGGGCTAAATACCCGACCACTCGACTGTCCCCATGCCATGTAAAAGGCTAAAGTGTTTTTCAATGTGTCCGGGAAAAATCTTGATTTATGCCAGGGTTATTGAAGTTTTTGTACGGCGTAGGAAGTTAAGGTGATGACAGCCCAGGGGACCGGAGTGGAGAGAGAGGGGAATACCGCAGCATTGACTAAGAAGTAGTCAAAAATGTATTGACGTGGTATGATCATGGTATGAGATTTGTAAAATATTATATCAAAAAGTTCTAGCATGTTTGTGGAACGGCAAAAAGGCCGATTAAGACTCTAGATAGTGTAGATTGACTTCTTGAAGAATGATACATGTGCATGAAAGGGTTGCTTACTAGTATAACAGCTATAGATACTGTGGAAGAAGCATTATATTTTGTGGCAACTCCACTTAGCAAGCATACCCCCATGCACAGGAAGAAAAAAGTTAATATGTTGCGATGCCTAGTTTCATAGTTTTCAACTAACAGTATAGTATACCAATAAGGATGATTCTTATCAAAACATAATTATATAACAATGTATAATTTGAAATTTTAGTTCTAAGCACACTGGCATGAGCCGGACACTATAAGTGCACTTTCATATTAGAACGGAAGGCTTCTTGGGCGGGAGAGGGTGGGTGGCAAAGGGGGGAATTCCACGGAAAATCCAATTAGTTGGATAAACATCCGATTAAACTATTCACTTGAGATAAGCCCTATTTACCTATTGAACGTAGCGATAAATTAAGTCCTGGGATAAATCATTTGCTTCGTTTATAACAAAGTCTACAGACTTTGTGTCAGAAAACAATGCATGTCTGGCAATATGCGTCCTATGGATTAAATGCGTACAGGACGAAAAAAAAACTCGAATTCCAATATGGACTAATTGCTTCTTGGGCGAATTGCTAACACATTACAAACTCTATATTTATATAAATAAAAGATAAAGTTCAGGATTGAAAAAAAAAAATTTTTAATTGCCAAAAATATGAGCGTGTGAAATTCTTAATAAAATCATCTCCTACCGACACTTAGATTTTAACCCCGTATGCAAAAGAGGTGTCATAAGTATTAAGCTTTTAGCGGGGTGTTTATGCGCTATCCAGACTCGTGGTGTCCTCAATGCTCCCAAACTACTAAGACGATTTAGGTGTTATTATTTACTTCAAAGTTTTTAGCCATATTTGGACCAAATTTGAAGTCGTTTCAAAGATATGTTTGATATACTGAATACATCACCATAAACATACCAATATTGAACCACGAACTTTTAGTATGCAGATATGGTAGTCGATAGCTGTAAAACTCAAATGAACTGGTTTTTGAAAACCTTTTTCGATTTGGGTAATACAAATCTGGTCAAGTTTCTGCTGAAAATGTCCAAACTCTTTTCGCTAAACAGACTCAATCTTTATCTTTTACAACTTTTAGATATGTTGCCGTGCTGGTAGCTAAAAATCTTAAACTCTTTGAGTCATTTTGACTGCCAAAAGCTGGGCATCCTCGAGGGCGATACTTTACATCAGAACAAGTACTGTACGTGTACCAATCTTAACTTCCATCAGGTATGGATTATATGGATACTGTTCTCACCTGTTGGAAGGTTCAGATAAGTCTCAACTTGTGACACTAGAGTCCGTAGTGAGACGAGCCAAAGGCTTTATCAACAATGACTCTCTAGTTGAAACAAGACTACATAGTCTTGAACACCGGCACGTAGTTGCAAGTATAAGGACTTTTTATCAGATACATTTCAGGGAAACAAACATAATGGACCCACATTGTAATTCCACCATCTATTCCCATTTTTAGACGACAACATAGTCGCCAATGTGACATTGCATGTACGAAGCCTTTTCATTCTATTTTGAAAAAAGAGCGAGATGTCGTTGTTTATGTACCGGTAAAGTCAGGTTTACCGATACATATACCCCCAGTTTCTGGAATGTTTTGTGAAAGTCTTGATCAGTTAAGAAACTGAATACTGAAAGTTCTTTGAATACCTATAGGGTCAAAAAATGCCATTGACCAATCAGAGTACAGTGTTTAGTATGTCAACTAGTCATAGCTTTGACAAACTTTTCAGAAACTTGGGGATAATTTTTAAAACATTGTCTGAAGGATAGGCAGTAGCCCAACAGGTCAAACACGTATCTCATGTGTAACCAGTTATTATTATAAAATAAGCCTAATAACATCATTGACCATAACATTACTAACAAACAGATAAGGTAGTATTAGCAGATATAGCATATCAATAATTTAAAAAAAAATACGTTGTACTCGGTACCATGCGCACATTATTGTAATTATAGGTACTTTTGATCCATCACGGTACCGACTTCTACAAGTTATTTCACACATTTCAGTGTTGAAGTTGGTTCAATTTTTTGGATAAAAAGTATTTCACCTTTTTTAGTGTTTTAGTTCACTTTCAATGACTATATAATCATGACAGGATAATACTTTTTAGTTATAGGAGTGTAACTCAAAAACGGTTTGACTGATTCATACGAAATTTAAATGGGCTGGCAAAAATAAAAAAAAGAATCTTCGAAATCGCTCCACCCAGTCAAAAGTTCTGAGTTAACAAACATAAACGAATTGAAATGAAATGAAATGAAATGAATGAAATGAAATGAAGTTTCATTTCATTTGTTTTGACTTCTTTTGTTTAATTCGTCCTTTTTTTATGTCGGTAAAAAACGAAGTAAGAAGTGTCTTCACTTTTGCCCTAACCAATTACTCAAACCCACCACAAAATGTGGCTAAGCTTGATTCCCACATTACCATTCCAAACGAATCATGCAACTAAAGATAAAATAGAATGATTAATAGCCAATGCCAAAATCGAACCAGCATCTCAAGCTATCAGATACCCGAGCTCATTCTTATGTTATTCTTGTTCTCGTAATACCCGCATGGAGTAGACCCTCGTCAGGTTTTACCGGGATGTAATTCAATCTAGGCTACCCCATCAATCTGTGAGTTCTCACGCATATATTTCTGTTGATTTGACAAATGAGAAGGGTCCCGATGAGATAGGAAATCATCCGATAAAATATAACCATTGGTTTGTAAGTCAGTGATGCTTTTTCCAGAGAGTAATATTGCCCTTGTCTATAAGGGTCTGCTTCTGTAAATCAAAATCATTCTCAATTGACATTGACAAAGCATATTTTAAAGTCAAATCCTAAGAAATTGAAGTTTATATGAATTTTATGCTAAAGGATTGAAGGTGAATTGTTTAATGTAGATTGTAATAGATGAAGACTATTGAATATTCTTGTGGGGTGCCGGGTTAGAATTGTACCCACTCTATTTTCCATATCTTCCGTGGGGATTGAATAAATACCCAGAAGGTGGGCATCAGTGAGTTCTGAAGAGCTAACATCTTGCACTGCGATCCTCAAGACTTATGCTAATTGTGGGGATTATGACAAACCCCTCCTTATGGGAGAGGCTTTTGTGCAACGGTAGACGGATGATGATGGCTGCATAATTAAAGTAAAAAAAGATTGTTTGTGAGTGACGAGGAGTTCAGTATCATAAATAAATACACTATCGAATCGGAAAAATACTCTATCAGATGGACAAACATACACACGAGCGATTCGTTAGGGTTTCCGCTTTTCAGTAGATGTATGGAACCACACAAACATCACGGGCAATCGGAACAAGGAAATCGAAATGCAAGCAGTTACTTACTTATCTCTGTATTACTCAGAATCCAGAGACTTCTACTGAGATACTGCTGTGACACGGCTTTCCTCTCAATAAGAGAGAATTATGAGCATAATCTACCACGCGGGCCCCATGCGGTTTGGCGGAGACCAAGCCCCTATAGTCAGAATTATTGTATGTCCCGAAGGCAAACCTGACAACTGTCACCCACCAGACCAGACTCGTAGGCTTAGTGTGCTTTACGAAGCACCGCCTCCGTTCTCAGTTGTAAATGCAATTATCGGTCATCCATACAAGTATTGACCGCAGAGGACGTTGTTGACCAGTTAAAGGGCCGATTTCCTGATTTTGGTCACTTTGAAGGAGAACTCTTCTTGAGGGAATCATTTCGGATTCAAAGAAATTATATACTATTTACGGACATTTTTTCAATAAATACATGCAGGGGTTTTTTCATAACTGCTTGATTAATGGGTTTAATTAGTTTATTGAACCCCTCCTTGACTGTAATGAACTTGAAAAATTATGAACAGAAATTTTAGTAAATAATACGGGATAACTCACGTAAATAAGTCAGATAGCTCCGACTTTAGTTAGTAGTATAGTGACGTCAACGCGGGCGTCCCGAGCTCTCCTTGAAAAAGACCACCGGATGTGGTTGAAACTATAGTCGGAGCTGTCTGACTTATTTACGTGAGTTATCCCGTATTATTTATTAAAATGAGTGAAAACCACGTTAGTTTTTATAACAGATATTTTGGCATTGAGGCTTGTTAATGGCTTTTCTTAATTATAAAACATTTTATGTAATGATAGCTGTAAGCAAAATAAATAAAATAAAAAACACATCCATGCTGCCAGTTTAATCATAAGTGCTTTTGCAAAAATTAATAGGTAAAAAAATTATTTCTGTGCAGCTATTTTTTTTATTAATTTACTCTCACGGAATTTCACAACAATTGCTAAATTATATCCTTAACAAAACCGTTATGATTTTTTTTAATCAGACGACCGTATCCCATGCGTAAAGTTTTATTATATCTAACTCTTGCGCGTTTTGGACAAAAAAGGTAGTAACAGCCACGCGAGCGCTCGTTGAGATGAACCTAGTTTAATTCATATTTTGTTTTATTTACAAACTCCTAATTTATTCCCATCGACCCCTTACGACTAGAAAAAATCCAAATTATCCATAACAGATGCCAATCACACAAAAATTATGATTACAATAAAAAGTCAGCAAATGCTTACAATCGACTCCACTGTTCTTAATGCATGGGAAAGAAATATGTCTAACTCTACAAAACTAACCTATATAATCATGTACGAGTACATTAATAATCTAGCTGTAGGTGATTATTTTACGCTGCAACGCATTCCTAGAGTTATTATACACGCACATCCGCGCAGTAAGCTCGTGAACATCTCTCCTAATTAATTTGTCACACTAATGAATATGCATTTCCTAGATCGACGGCAAATTCAACGTTTACTCGTGCTGCATGTCTAACGACGGATTTGTTGGTAATTTGTATAAAAGAGTATGCTCGTGTATGCAGAGCGTTTTAGTTGGCGACATGACATGTTTCAAATTTGTATATTATAATAATAAAACATATATCTAACACATACTTAGCGTCCTCTTTTCCTATCCCGTAAAAACAGGTTCTCTTGGAATCGCAGGTTCTCTTGGAATATGTCGTTCTAATTGGCAGCTGCAACGATCGCTGATTGTGCGATGAGAGCTTTTCGCGCAGTCAAAATATAATCCGTCAAACATTGTAATATATTTTGAGTGCATCTCAAAAAACAGATTTTTGTTTTTAGGTATAACATATAAATTGTATCGCATAATTGCACGAGCGACTGCTAATCAGGACGTTGCCGTACCATGAAAAACCTCTCCCCCTCTGCTTAAGGCAATGGCAACAGTTTCTATGAAGCTCTTAATATTTAAATACATTCAACTTGATAACTGTATTCATTATTTGGAGCATTACCTAGAATTACCATCAGTATCATTTGTACATGCAATTATATCTGCTGTGATAAAGCTTTGTAATTTGTTTAGTCCAATCACATTTGCACTCGTATTATATTTGTGGAAGTAAGTGTGTATGGGTATTTGTTATAGGTACTTCTTATCCCGATTGGTTGACTGCAATATATCCAACGAGGTCGCCCTCGTGCCGCGATAATTTATAGATAGCAGCCGTGGGCGGATGCTGTCTATACATTATGAAATTTATGAATGCACAAGTTTGTCTCTCTGTGTGTCCTACCACTTACCTCCGAAGCAGATGAAATGATTTTATGAAATTTGGTTCTTACATATATTTCGCAGATCCTGAATTAACTCAAGGGATCTTTTTTAATAGATAATTCCCAAGGAAGAACAATACAACCTAATTTCATAGAGGTTTCACCTATATCATGATGCACGTGAAAAATATATTTTTATTATAAATATAACAGACTACTCTACTGTTTGTGATTTTACCGGCAGTATGCCTTTATTCACAAAATACTTCAAACTGTATACAACACTACATACTACTAAAGGCCATTGTAGGCCCACAGCGAGGGTGAAAATTAGGAATTGCCCCGTTTAAAAAGTTTAAGTTTTTAATTTCTATTTAACTCTTATATGCATGGACTTTTTATTTTCGATTGAAAGTGAATTATGGGATAGAAAGGTGGTAAAATAAAACGAAAATAACATAAACTTGACTAAAATAAAAATAAAACATGTTCGTTTATGTGTGTATTTTTAAGTTGAGGTTTGTTTTTGGACTTCATCTTACCAAAAACCGTATTCATAAAAACAGTACATTACCATTAAATTTAAAATTTTTGACTACTAGCATGCAAATTATCGCATGCTTACAAGCATTGGCTTGATATCATATAGAAATTTCTTCTTCTTCTTTTACGAAAGGAGATTTTTAACAACGCGATTATTTATATGTGTGCCTGCAGCGATTTTATTGTCAACTCGGACACGTTCGCGCAGATCGCACACACTACGATGACTGTAAAACCAATAGTATTGGTGAGGTTGCGTGTATAGCGTCTATACACTTGTTTGCATGTAGGGGTAAAGACATTAGAGGGGCGTGCATATTTAGCCTAAAAGATCTCTAGCCACATCATTACGCGAGTTAAGTGTTTCCTTTCGATCAGATGAAATCTCTAGCCACACCATTACGCGAGTTAAGTGTTCCTTTCGATCAGATGAAATCTCTAGCCACACCATTACGCGAGTTAAGTGTTCCTTTCGATCAGATGAAGTCTACTGGGCTGCTTGATGGTCGCAGCGTCTCCTATGATGATGAAAAATTAGAGGACAAACATTTTATGCCCTGTTGAGCCAGTCTTGTAATCGGTTTTACAGATCCTCTCCATCCAAAGATTGCCTGGAAGTGATTGCTTTCAGTAATAAGGCAACCCACTGCAACACTATTAGTGTAAACTGTATTATCTCTTTCAATTGTTATGACGTGGTGTGATAATACAGTATTATCCATCTATCTTGTTAATCCTATGGTTACCTGCAGTGCAAGTACCGTAGTATGGCTCGTTATATTGTCGAATCGCTATGATCTATAAATTTAACGAATCGTATCGTACATAGCAGGTACGGAACTGTTGTCGATAACTCTTATCGACGGCTTACGATCGTGAAATTGTGGACATACTGTCGATTATTATGAAATAACAACTTCGAAACTAGACTGTTTTTGCACATATTATTACATCTTTCATTACTGGGGAAATTCGTTTTTCAGGAAATAAAATAAAACATAATTACAGTATAATGTTGTCTTAGGTTTTCGCGATTATTACACATAGTAATTAAACGACTGTGAACCGTTTACAGTTGTTTAATTACTATAATAACAGTATTTTTTTGAGGAATACAATAAATTATAGAAAAAAATCTTAGTACCGGATTGAGGTAAAACCAATGAGTAAATAATGATTATGACAGCTGACTGATGTTATCATCCAGAGATATGACTACATGGTAGAAAAAAATGGTTTTTGAAATAATCATTATTTTATTTGTTCTGCATATACGTAAGAAAATAAATCATCTCAAATTTTTTCTGCCGCTGTAGAAGGAATAAACAAACACGAAAAAGTGTGAGTAAAAACTTATTTATGTAAAAAAATGTGACCATAAAATTAATTGGAAAAAATATTGTGCTCTAAAATAAATTTGTAAATGTGATTTTTATATTTTATAACTTGCTTAACTTATAAAAACATATAATATTGATAATTGCTGAATGGTATATTGCCAAAATAACACACCAGGCGTCACAGCCCTTGCTTCGTTACCATATATGTAATTCAAACAAATCATATTGTAATAAATAATATATTTTTATAACACATTTTTGATAGTTTGTGAGACATCTAAAAATAATTGTCTCGAAATATTGCATTTGACCTTCAAGAGCCTCGTAGAACAATAAACTTTTTTTGAGAGCCAGTACTTCTAGATTAGCCTGAACAACATCTTCGACCACATCATCACTTACCATCAGGTGAGATAGTGGTCAAAGGCTACCCTGTCAGACATAAAAAAAAATTGAATAAAAAGTGTTTTTGACTTTGACGTCTTTGTCTATGCGCTTCCGCTTCCGTTCTTCGGAAGGCAGGTTAAGCTGTCGTCGGTTAGGGTTGTTGTCTTAGGCTGGCAGTCGTTACAGCAGGTGGTAGAGCAATTTGCGTAGGCCTGCTTGGGTAGCTACTCAAGTAGATAATCTTTCGCCTAGCATCTAACAGTGTGTTCTGGCAGCTGTCCTTGGGAGCCAGTAGATCTAGGTTAGCCTGAACAATATCTTTGGAACAATCACTTAAGACCAGGTGTAATAGTGGTCAAAGGCTAGCAGCAATAAATAAATATAAACTAGTATTAGATTAACGTTTGACATTTAAATATATAAACTATAACCATTCTAGTTGAGTTCAATGGACGTGCTTTGAAATAATCGAACCATTGAATGTTCCTCGACTTTGTAACACGTAGGTTTGCAAAAGCAGAACAAACATGCGTAAAAACTTCAAACAGTTGCACAGCAGGTACATCCCTCGGAAATTACGGAACTCGCCCTCATTACTGCGGCCGCCCATCCGTAGATGATACAGGGGTAAGGGTAGGATAAGGGGCTGGGGACTAAGCATAGCCTGCCAGCCCTCTATTCTATAAACACATATGCTATGCAACGTAATGCTTTAAATGTGCAACATTTGCATAGCTACATTCTCTAAGTTCCTTTATCTTATTCAAGTTATAAAAAGCTCAGGTCAGAAGGGCTGTAAGTTGAATTTTAGATACAAGCAATAATGTCATTTATTTATTGTAGACCGACTGCCGGAACAATAGATAATTTTGTATTAGCGTTTAACTTAACTAACCGTAAGAGTTTGTTATGTTGTAATTTTTATTTATAGTCACTGAATATATCACATAATCATAGATATATTTGTATTTAAGATTCTAATAATATTTTAATTACATTCTCTCGATTAGAATTAAAGAAAGAACGACCATCTTTATTAAAATGTGTAAATTGAAATTCACTTTATGAAGTACCGGTTTTATAGGTGAAAAAACCTCTTTCAATTAATTTTACCCTATTTCTAAGTTAATTGCTTTTGCCTTTCTCAGCGGAAGTTTCATGGGTCAAAACATAATTTCTTCAAGGAAACTTAGAATAGTCAGCTCTGATAGCTTTCATAGGAAAGGATTATAAAGTGAAGTACAACAAAGATAAAAATGTTGAATTTAGCTCTCATTGTGGTGCATTTATTGCAAAACAAATATAACTTTGTGTCCCGTTTTACGTTAAACATTTTTTGTTTGCTGTGTTTCAAAATGAGTTCCCTTGTCGGTAGATGCTAAAAATATTACATGGAATCACATTTTATCTGTGTTAAATGGAAAGTTGTGTGTGCCGGCGGCGAGTGTAGCGCGGTAGACGGCGCGGTGGCGTTTCGTGCAGTCGTTAGGAGAGTTTTATTTACACGAGTTACGAAAATACGCGAGGGTGCGCGAGCGTGCCGCGGGCCCTGCCTAATATGTTATTATGTGAAATAAAACGCGCCACAACGAGACCGACCTGCCGCTTAGAACCCGCCACGACGAACATTACCCGTTTAAGGTACACTTCCAATCAGAGCGACGATTATTTACCCAACATATCTGTAAACACAAGTTGTGGTGAGTTCGTCGTATGATCAAATCGGCAAGATATATTGTTTTTGCCTTAGTTACCAATGATTCTCTTGTAAATTGGTTTTGGTTAGGTATCAACGCGTTGATTTTTATTTAGCTACCATGGAGGTAGTTATATTTATTTATTCTGATATTTCGTTGCAAAGTAGGTCAGCTAAAGGAACATCATGTGGGCGGTCTATATTTGTCTCTTTGATATCGTTTTATTTTCCTTACATATTGATGTATAGTATACATCAATACTAGGAAACAATTATCTACAATAGTACTAGTATACATTGTTACACCATTAGTATACATTGTATACTAATGGTGATAGTAACCGTTCAGTGTTTGTGAACGTGAAGAGTAAAGAAAAATACATAATGAGAGAATAATTATACAGCTAATACAGCAGAGTATTTTCGAACGAAAAAACAGATAGGTACATCTAATTTTTTTTTAATATTGTTAGGTTTGCAATAACGCCTGCTATGCGGATTACATTACAAAAATCACAAATATACGATAGGAAAAATTTAAGTCTAGTGCGGGATTCGAACCCGCTTCCATCCACCCCTTTAGCCGGGGTATGCTCTAACCAATTGAGCTAACATGACATGACGTCATAACTCGAATCTTTCCTAACGTTCCTTAACCATCGTATTGGGATGGAGCAACATCTATAGTACCACTTGCGTTGTACTACAAACATCTAGTATCCCGCACATGACTTAAATTTTTCCTATCGTATATTTGTGATTTTGTAATACATCTAATTTTGTTTACAACAATGGTTGCCATGATAACAAGTCATTCCGGCCCAAAAGAAGGAAGCATTTACTATGAGTTTTTCCCAACCTCAGGTGGGAAGCAGCCTCTTCCACTCGCTACTCAGATCAAATAAACACTACTTTCCGATCATGAGAAATGAAAATGTTAATTTCCGTGTTAACGCACATTTTTTCTTAGATGTGATGTATTCAACTCTGTACTAAAACACGCTTGTAAATACCGTGCGGAACGACTAGTTTATGAATTTCAAACTCACAAATCATACGAGTTCAATTGTAACCTTAGAAAAAGAAGTAATGCGACAAGTCGCAAGGTATGCCTCCCCTTGGTTCACTACTTGCGACCTGCGTCTTCACTTATCGACGGCCGCATGCGGTCGCTCTTAATTAAAATATATGGTCGCCACTTAAGAATTCTTTCGAGCGGAGTCGATATACTTTTGGTAAATGGAAATTTATACGTACAATTAGTAGCAATTTATTACTTATTCTGCGTCATATTATCGAACAGTGCTACCTACTTGATAGCTGAAATTAAAGTTACTACATTATGAAAGGGATATAAGACGCAGGGCAGTCGTGGAATTATCACATTGTTAGGGTTTTTTGAAAACCTACAAACCCAACTTAACAGATAACAGCTATGCCCGCCTGTGAAAAAATTAAAGAATATAAGTAAACACCTTTTCATTTCTCATACTCGGAAAGTTGTGTTTGTCTAATCCGAGTAGCGGGTGGAAGACGTTGCTTTCCTCCTAAGGGCGGGAAAACTCATAGTAAATTCTTCCTTCCTAGGGCTGGAATATCTGTTGAGCATGGTAATTATTGCTACTGTAAGCAAAATTAGATGTCTACGTTTTTTCGTTGTAAAATACTCTGCTGTAATAAAACAGATGATAATACCTACGAGTACGTTTGTGTTTATGTAAAAACTAGACGAACTAGTTTATAACAGAATTAGTGTGACTTTCTCAAGTTAGTGTATGTTATATGAACATCTTGTAGTGTGTATTGTTAGTGTATGTTAAAGTCACTAATTCTGTTTATGAGTAGCGTGAATAAAAAATGGCCCTCGAGGGTGAAGCATTTTGTTCTTTATTTAAAATTTTAAAAAGACTATATACTATGGCGGGGTAGTAACTAAATCTAGGGTACTGTACAGTATCTTGCGGATCGTTCACTGCTGAACACAGCTGCCCCCATAAAGGGGGGCCTTGCCACAATCCCAACGTTTTGCAGGCGTCTTAGTGATCGCAGTTTAAGATATTAGTTTCTCAGAAGGTGCTGCTGCCCGCCTTCTGGTGTGTTACCCTTAGTCACATCTCACGTCACCCCCGTGAGAGATGGGATACAATTCTAGCCCGGCACCCCACGGCTCTTTATTTTTTACTTTCCTCATATTTTAAATGAAAAGTAGAGTGTTTAACACGGATGTAAGTCATATATCCTATACATAGATTACTACTTGGACTATAGCCCCATTCATTTTAAATATTGCCACACAAAGTCACATCTTTCTGAAACCAACGTGAGGGCTGGCGCCGCGGCTACTTCGGCGGAGCTACTCAAGCGTCAAAATTAACTCAAGGGTCAAAATTATGTATAGCCATCAACCTCGGTATGGGTTACATATTTGAGCTGTATGGTGTTGTTAGAGACATTGGGTCCATGGGGACCGGGAGCTCATCGTATTTTCCAAAACTTATCACAGCGTTTGGTCGATGCGACGCGTAATCAAAATGCTGCCACCTATTGGGCTCAACGAATAAGCATTGCAATTCAACGAGGCAATGCTGCCAACATGCTGGGCACGCTGCCAACTAGTAGTGGGCTAGAGCATTTGGACTGCCTGTGAGTCTGCAATGACTTATGTGTATCTAAATGCTTTTATTTTAGTAGCTGTAGTATATTATATAGTTTGTAGTATTTTGTTAATAAAGGTCGTACTCGGGTTATTTTTATTAATGAATATTTTAGAAAAAATACTATATTTTACTTTCCCTATATTTCAAATGAAAAGTAGAGTGATTAACACGGATGAAAGTCATAAATTGCTACTCGGACTATAGCCGCTTCTATATATTATTATTTAGTTCTAAATACCTCGTGTGCAAATTGTTTTCTTTCGACCCTTGTGTATAACAATCTACTATTGAATATTCACTTTTTTTTATTTGGAAAAATAAATTTACTTAGTAATTATAATATCTGTTTCTATTTTGTGAGTCTTCTTTGAGGTCAATGACGATAATGTAAAAAATGGAGTTCAGGGAAATGGTACTAGTACGGTCGCACCACAACGTTGGTGATGACAATGCAAATTTGACGATTTTCTGTCCTGAGAAATATATATACTTGAGGGTCTACTCCCAAAAACGAAGTTTAAAGTTTCGTTTACGGATCGCGCACATTTTCTTACACCGAAAGTTGTTCATTTCCGTAAAAAAATATCATTTTGTCTGTCTTTGACATAAACAAGTTTGAGTCTAGTCCCAAATGTGTTGGACACAATATGTTGAATGTAAAACCTCATTTTTAACATTTAATATAGCTTTTCTACGAATCCGAAACAAAAACCATCCGTTAATCGTATAAGTACCGCACAAGTCCCTATCGAGTTATTTGGTAGAAGGGTACAAAGATATTCGTCATTAGGTACTCAAAACAAAGTATGGGTTGTAGGCTTCCTGGACATAGATACTAGTACTTACAAAAACAAACAAACAGTGTCAAACGAATTACCGGCCTGTCTAAAGTTAAGCCTACTGGTATTCATTAGATAGTATAATTTGCTACCTATTAGCTAGTAAGCATGTACCTAGTTTCTCATTTATAATATAATACACAGTTTGTCACGAACCAGCGGTGTCTATTGACAAAGATAAACTAGAAATCAATACACATATACTGTTGAAACAACTTGATTGGTATTACACACGGCTCAATTATCGACATTCAAATAGAGAGGAATTGTCTCAAATTGTTCCTATTACGTAAATACCTGAGCAACGTAGGCAATGTGATATACAATTTAACATTATAATTTATCGATTTAAAATCATGAAAAGCAATTAAAACATTGTTAAACTATATATATAACAAAATCGTAGCACGATTAACTCAGATTTGAAGAAATAAATAAAGCGTAGTCTTCTAGTTGTGCTCTACGGTGCTACGTGATGTAGAATATTATTGCTACGAATTGATTTTTAATATAATGGACAATTGCTACGCCAACGACACAAGTAAGGTTTGAATAGAATAAATAACCGTAATAATAAACCAACGATCGATGCTGGATCTAAACTTGGCACAGCCGCACGCGAGTCTCGCCTCTAATAAAGATTTCAACATTCGTAATATCCAAAGAGTCGGCATGTCAAGCTGAGACGTTTCAAATAAGGTATGTGTTCGACAGCTCTGTCACGTTCGGGTGGCGTGTTCGCGAGCAATTTGCCAGGTCTCGCCGCCTACTGTAATAACGACTTCCGTACCCAGTCGTGGCGCCTCCTCAAATTGGTCGCTTATCACTAATCTACAGTGTTGAGTAGAATATCAGTTGGGATGGTGCAATTTGTCAACTGAGCTCTTGTCGTTCGCTAGTTTACAAATTGTCGCGCACCGCCTGCTATTGTTATTGTCAATGGCTGGTACTGAAATGCTGGCCATTATCAAACAATATGCGCATTTGTATATCGATAGATTGATAATAATAAGATAAAATATATTTTTAAGCGATATTTCATTAATGTTGAAATTAACTAACGTTCGTAACTTGAAACAAATACTTTCATTATGAACCTTTTTTGGGATATTTTCAATTTATTACCATACAGTGATATTAAAGGTAGGGAAGATAGTTGTAAACTTTAATGGAACTGACAAATAAGCCTTGTTTAAGAATAGAAGTTACCTATGAGTCAAGACCTCCTGAGGATGCTTCGTGCAGATGCGAAACGCGTCGAAAATTCTTCCGGTTTGGCTGTGTGGCGTTTGTGACGTCACGTCGGCTTAGTAGTCAGGCGGAATTGTCACTAGATATATTTTAAAGTGTTTTATTGAAATAATAATTAATGTTTTCTTAAAATATTTTTTAAATATTTGTTATTATTAAATATGTATTTCCGCAAAGTAACGCTTGAATTTATTCATTACCCATAAATTAATTTGTGATATACAGAAGTGTATGTAAAAGTGTTAGTTATTATTTAAAACTAACATTTTTACTGATAATGCAATCGTCAATATTTGTTGACTACGAATAATGTTGGTACGAATTAATTAAATGATAAAAAACTATAATGTATTTATTGTAAAAACTGTAAAAACTAGACATTACGTCCAAGATGGATACTTTGTAAAATTACAACCCAGAAATGTAAGGGTACACATTTCAGGGGTGTTATTTTACCCGGGTGAAGAAATTTCTACCTTATGAGAAAAACCTATGTCTATGTTATGAACATTATTGGACTGAATTTCATCAACTTGGTTCTAATTTTTGTATCAGCGTGAAACTTGAACATTCTGTGTATTTACTGAGTAATGTGGACCATCATGCTGCTTTTGTAATGAATCTGGAAGGTGGTTAGGTAACTGAACCCTTAACAGACTTCTTATTCACCGAGTCATTTTATACCCGTCTATGTGTATTAACGAGTCTTACTACCACCACAAGACTACTAGCTACTATCCACATTCATTTCATATGATGAAGAAATTAGTTTGCACTCTAAAAAATGTCAATGTGACTTTCAATTACTCCAGTCGTAATCATCACGATAATACAGACCTATAGTCACTAAATCATACGCAGGACTTACTTAGTCCATCTTTTGATACTACTCGTACTACAAATGGTACCTACATTACCTAGTAAAGATAATAAGAATATTTTAGTCAGTCTTTTTTTATGTGATGAAGGGCAAACAAGTATACGGCTCGCCTGCGATGGTAAGCGACTACCGTCCGCGTCGCCTATAGACGTCTGCAATACCATTCGTACTGTCAATGCGTTGCCGACCCTTAAGGATTGTGTTAATTCCTTTTTTAAATGACCGTTGAGTCGGTTAAAATGTTTAACTTATATAAGTTTTGAACTATTGAAGAATGACTCAGCTCTTCTCCAAAACACCATTTCTAAAAACGACACCCGTTATAGGTAAACAGAAACTCGAAGAAGATATACTGATTATATAACCTAAGTTTATGATCCTCGCCAATAAACGTATACTTCCCAACCAGAAACATATTATGCTAAAAACTAAGTCGCGAATTATTACCTGTGCTAAGTATTCGCAAGTTACGACATACTGAAAACTTTGCTATTTCTCAAGAGTATGTTCCAACTTACTGGTTTATTGCTTCCACAGATATTATTTCAAAGAACTCGGAGAATTTATTCCACACATTCGTCTGGGAAAGGTACTCCCTGAGGTTCTTATACGGCTACTTAGTTCAGATAGTTGCTCCAAATGTGGATGCCTAACCTCTTTGTACATATTTGAACATGAGATGGCTCGCTTCGTTTGTGCGGGAAAAAAATAAGCTGAAACAACTAGTTTCATTATACTGACCAAATTATTAGTAAAACAGTATTACAAGGTAAAATAAAAAGGTCTTGGACTACATCTATTATATTTAGGTGAAATAAAGAACATAGGTTAACCTATCAGGAATAAAAAAAAAACAAACCACGCTATTTTGCTACAGAGATCGCACTCTGTAGCAAAATTGCTGTCCATTTTTTGAGATGCCACTATAGCATGCTTATAGCATTTTTTTATGTTATTGTGACGGAACGAACTCGAGGCCCACCTGATTTTAAGCGGACTAACCTCTGCCTATAACAGATGCATTTCGTCACAAGATACGAATAGCACTGTGCCCGTCACCTTCAGACATAGTTGTTAAGTCTCATGTGCCTGTAATTTTACTGGCTCTCAAGGACTGCTGCCGGAACACACCGTTAGGTGCTTGTCGACACATTTTCTACTCGAGGGTGGTAGCTAACCAGGCGAGCAATCGCAAAATGCTCTTCCACCATTCGGTGAAGCTCAAGCCGGCGGTGGGGATCCAACCAGGGACGGCAGTCCATAGCTATTACCGCTCGACCATCATTGCTTTAAGAGCATCCTCCACAAACATTCATTATCAATAATTAAATCAAAACTATGTGTAACTATCATCGGAAATAATCCACACTAGAAAAAAATGTGATCTATCATTCTGATAGTTCTTAAAGATTTTATGTTGCAGCCCACGGTTTCAACCGCGTAGGCAACGAGGAAAATTAACCCATGTGTTCAGGACCTAAGCTGTGTTCCAAGTTTCATTCAAATTGGTTCAGTAATTTCAGCATAGCGAGTTTTTTCACGATTTAAGGCGTAATGAACGTTCATGTAAAAAAAAAACACAAAATTCCGTATTTATAATATTAGCGTGATAACTTTGATCATTTATACATTTAGGGTCAGGTAATGTTAAGTCAGTTTATCATAATATATTTGCATGAATTTTTTCTAAGTTTTTCATGGAAAAAAGGTACGGTTTAATACTCTTTGGAATAGACCATATTTTTTATGGGGGTGACCTTGGAGGCTATTACAATTTTTACATTACCTAGCATATAATATACACATAAATATATATATATATATATATATATATATATATATATATATATCATATCTCCCGCTAAAATTGAACTGAAACCTGGGACCTAAGCTGGGTCTTAACACTAGGTATACAAAAATATTTCAAAAAATTGTTTACTCACCTGGGCCCACGAGTAAATCGATGAAAACTGAAAGAACTTTCCATATCACAAGTCTGCTAGTACCGGGGTAAATTGTGACACAGGTCAGGGAATGTTGTGACCATAGGCTTATTGAGCGTAGCGAAAAAATCCTAGGTCTGTGGTTGTGACAAATATTTATATGGGGGAGGATAATTTAATTAAAGTAGCGAATCATAAAGTATCTATATTATACAGTATAAATGTGTTGAATAAGATTTAACGGGCGCCAGCGTTATATACCTACACAATATCAAAAATAATAACATACCAAGACAATAATTCAAATGTATCTTAAGCATAGATTTTACAATATATGCAACTTTTATCGAAAATGATCACCAAGTTTATAACTGCCAATTTTGGCAAATTGTAGTCCAATTGTCTTAACTCCACAGTTTGAGGCTGCAGTTGTTAAAATGTAACCAAATAAGATTTTTTCTTATTTTGGCTGTAAATACTATTGGGTTGGAAAGCCAACGGTTGGAAGTCCCCTATGACAACTTAGCTATGAATTCATTTTTCTTTTTATGTATCGGGCCAATAACAGTATTAATAATAACAAATATTTTTAAAATATTTTACGACAACATCAAATTAATATTTTAATAAAATACTTAAAAATATAAAAATATATCTAGTGACAATTCCGCCCAATTTTCCTGCTAAGCTGACGTGACGTCACAAACGCCACGCAGCCAAACCGGAAGAACCTTCGACGCGTTTCGCTTCTACACGAAGCATCCTCAGGAGGTCTTGACTCGCTCTCGAAGAGTTTTACTTTTATTTTTGGATTATATACGCACGATCGAGAATTCTCGATCGTTATGTTATTATTAAATATGGATTTCCGCAAAGTACCGCCTGAATCTATTCATTAATAACATTATTAGCGGATGCAGCATTTCGGAGACGAGCGCTTCAAATTTCGTTATGGGTCCCCATTACGAAATTTGAAGCGCTCGTAGCGAAGTTTGCTTCGGCTAAGTTAAGCAAGGTCCGCCGAGGTCATGACTTTTATAAAAAAATTTGAGACTTCCTCGCTTAGCGTCTATGTTAGCCCCGTTAAGAGTTACAGGAATATTTAACATTCAAACGAATTAAGGGTTCAAGCAACATTTTGCAGAGTACCATTTCACTGATATACTCTGCACTACTCCTATGTCACTTAAATTGAGGCCAAATTTAGCACTTATCCAAGATCTCATCGGCTGACTCCGAACACATTGCACCGGTAGGTGATGAACCTCCTCTGTGACTCCACAGGTATTCTATATTTAGGGTGACTCAACCACCCTCATCAAATGTTTGTGTTTGTTTAGTGGAATGTGGCCGGAGCGCAGCGTATGTGCCAAAACAATTAAAAACCCTTGAGATTTCATATTTACACACCACGGTATTCGAGGAGGTTCACGTTGTAAGATTTTATACTAAATTCCTTTTTCCTGTTATATTTCATTAAATTTCTGTTCCCATATCTAAAAAATTTGTATCTGTACTTTGTTAAAACTTCTGAATTTTCAAGTGTTATACGTATGGTTCTGTACCAGTAGAGATCGCTTCTTTTGCCAAAGTGTCAACCTCCTCATTACCCCGAATAATATGTGAGGGAATCCATTGAAATCTCAAATCCACCCCGTTTTTCCAAAGGTTTAACCATTCGAAGGATCGCATATGCTACCGAAGCACCTCGTATTCCAGAGGCGCATGGAGCGATGTGCTGCAAGCCACATCGGCTGTCTATCAGGATTACGATTTTCGTAGACACCAAAGTAGCTACATATGACAGAGCTTCTGAGATTGCAAAGAGTTAAGCAACGTCCACCGCGGTCATAACTTGGATGGGCGACCGCTAGTGACATTACTACTGAGCTCTTCCGTGCTTTAGAGGGCATGTTAAGCCGTCGGTCTTGGTTGCTGTCTTAGGATGGCAGTCGTTATAGCATGGTGGTATGGCATTTCGCGAATGCACGCCTGACTAGCTACCACCCTCAAATCTAAAATCTGTCGCCAAGCACCTAACGGTGTGTGCCGGCAGCTGTCCTTGAGAGCCAGTAATTCTAGGTTAGCCTGAACAACATCTTCGACCACATCATCACTTACCATCAGGTGAGATAGTGGTCAAAGGCTAGCCTACCAGCTATAAAAAAAACCTTCAAATACTAATATGTATATCCCCTGACTAGCTATGTCTCTTTCAGTCTTATCTGACATTTTAATTTACATTCTAAAACAAATAAAATAACAACTTAATTTATTTATTATGCAAAACTGAACATTTAATTATTACACTAAATTAAAAAAATAACAAAGGTGAGTTGTACAAGTGCTACAGATATAAATATCGTACTTTATTAAAAAATCAATTATGTAACAACTCATAAATAGAAATATATTAGAAATACTGTTACGATATCAGCAACGTTATGTTTAGAAACGTAATCCTGATAGATTACGTTTCTTAGAGAGACGAATTACTTAGCATTGCATGGATTCACCGTGCGGGTGCCGGGTCCATAGCGTTGCAGAGGAAGAGGCCCAAGTCGAGGTGCCTGGGACTTGCAACCCAGTGAGTAAGGTTAAGGGGCCCCTTTATGATGCATCAATGCTCCCTTTCACCGCTCGAGCCTCCTCCCCAGCCCAACCAAATTTGGTAAGATCCTACTACTGCCGCCTTGGATACACGTTCTAGGATGGAAGTTACGGTTGTTCTTGACAAGCCAAGGTCTTTTAGTAGGTTGTATAGAGATTTTGCTGGTATACCCCTTGCTCCGACTTCTACAGCATATAAATTAACCACATAACCGTTTTTGATTAATTCATTTGTTAGGTCATAATATTTGCTAGTTTTTATTGTGTGGTCTTTAGGTATGTTTGTTTCCCACGGCACAGTAGGTTCTATAAATACTATGCGTTTTAGATTTTTTGAGTATAAAAATATATCTGGTCTGGATGACGAAACACCAACATCCTCAGGAAATTTGTAATGTTTTTCATACGTGTCCATCAAAAAAGTCCAATCGGGAGCTGCACCTAAGATGGAGTAAGGCTTGGATTTCGATTTTGGAGATGACCCTTCTCTTACAAAAGCAACCTGTCGTTTGTTCGTGGTCAAACCTTTTTTTGCTCTAGCTACCGAGAGACTCGCTGCTTCTCGTATGATTTCGAGGACTCTATCATGACGGCGTGAATAATGACCCCTATCAAGGAGCACCTTGCATCCTACCAATAGGTGCCTTGCTGTACCTATGGTCTCCCGACAAATACCGCAAGACTTTTCGGTGGCTTTCCCGCATCTTACTAAATTACTTTGGTCTGGGAGGGTCATCTGAAAGGCGTTAAGATAGAATTTTAATAAGACAGGTGACCAGTCGTATAACAAGGTGCGCCACTTTAACGCCAGAGGGATACAAAATTCACCTATGGTTAGCCATTTGCTTTGCATTTCCAAGCTCATTACATGCACTTTATTGCTAAAGTGCGTAAAAGTCAAAAAAATTAGACGAAAAATTAACTTTCGTTTTTTTTTCTTTTAGATATTGCAAACGAACGTCGCCAGCAAGTACTACATCAAATACGCAACCACACTCGGCGTTTTCAGATTGCTAACGACCAAATATTCCATGTTATCGATTATGTCTCAACCATCGATGTAACTAACACGTTTCAAACACAATCACTGCAAAATGTTGTGTTTGAAACGTCGGGACAAAAATAAAGATAAATTTTCGCGATTTAAACCTTTTAAAGTTGTTTTATTACTATGTGTAAAAAACTATAATAATCGCGAAAACCTAAGATAAGATATATCGTTTTTGTTTGTGTAGCAGTGACGTATATTGCTATCTTGTTCACGCTTGTCCGTTTATGTCTCTCTATCTCATTAATAGCAAATTTAGGACGATAACTCGGTGAGTGTTTTTGCGTGTAGTTGTTTCTGGTCTAACTATATGTACGTGACACTAGAGTGTCCCGCATCTCCCGTATTTTAATTACATCGATGGTCCCAACCCATCTTTGTCACATTTCACTTAGGTCTCTACATAGTATACAATACTTAGTTATAAGTGTACCTGTTGCGATGCTCTAATATCGTAATACATTTATTATTCATATTTTAAACTCAAATTTTAGTCTAAAACGAGTATTACCCATACGTTCATTTGTGTGGTTTATAGCTTCTATAACGGATGAATTCAGTTTTTATCTTATTTTGTAGTAATTCAGTCTTCAGTATTGCCTAAAACTAAATAGAATTTCTAAAAAAGCGTTCCTGCTTTAATTAACGACTAAAAAAAAGGAGGAGGTACTCAATTCGTATTTTTTTATGTTTGTTATCTCAGAACTTTTGACCAGGGGAACCGATTTTTATGATTTTATTTTTATTTGAAAGCTGATGCTTGCCGTGTGGTCCCATTTGAATGTCATCAAAATAAGCCGTTTTTGAGTTACACACCAATAACTTTTTTTTCCTATCTTGATGTTATAGTCATTGACAGTGAATGTCAATCGATCCCATAAGTAGCAAGGGTGACTAAAAATGGTGAATTTTTTTTTTACACTATTTCACACATTTGAGTATTGAAGTCGGTTACTATTTTTGGTATTTTTTTTTTGTTTATCTTCACATCTCTATATCCCTGGAGATGTACGCAGCGATGTTTCAACAACCCACAATCGCTAGATATTCGTCTCTTCCATGTGATACGCGGCGATCATATTGCTTGCTACTAGACTTCGGACTGCGAAAAAAAACCAATAACTACTTGATCCCGAGATTGATTTTATATGTTTTATACGCTTTTCGAACATTGAGCTACAAAAAATAGACCAAGCAAATTTTATACCTTCGAATAAAAAATATCAAATGGATGTAGTCCTAAATTCATTATCATATATAATTAAATTACATTATTCTTATATAGCGAATAAAGTTGCTTTTGCTAAAATTCTATAACTTACAGCTTTAGCAAAAAACACCTATATTTCAAATAACTGGTTTAGTTCGATGTGCTCGTGGCGGAGCTTGCCTAGTCATTCTTATTAAGAACTTCATAACCGATCCACTATAGGTTAAGCAAGGTCCACTGCAGTTAATTTGGGATGGGTGACTGCTAATGGCAATTACTACTGAGGGCTAGAAGGACCAATCGTTATGGCATGGTGGTAGGGTTTTTTTGCGAATGCCCTCTGCCTGCTAGCTACCACCCTTAAGAGTTGAGTTCACAGAGCGCTTTCCATACAAAAATAGTTTCGGCAAATTTTTTATATAATCGCTAATATCTATACTACTTTAAATATTATAATTAATAATATTTAAAGAAGTATAGTTAGTAATTCTTTAAATAATATAAATATTATAATATAATTCAATTTAAAAATATCTATACTTCTTGTTTGCCAGTTTTTCGATTTATTATTTATTCAATCCCTAAATGTCAAAATTACAATTCCCATACAAAACGATTTTACCAAATAATTTTTGAAAACACTTGATTTTACGGAAATCTAGCAAACCAGAAGCATAGACATACATAGGCTCAAGGACATACATGCAAAGTTTCACTGAGTTTGAATACTTTTATACTAAATACTTTTATACTTAATACTTTTATATGGAAAGCGCTCCGCAAACTCTATACTTAAGTAGAAAATCTGTCGACAACCAAATATTGGTGTATTCCGGCAGCCGTCCTTGAAAGCCTATTCCTAAATTGGCTTGAACAACATCTTCGACCGCATGCATCTTCACTTACGTTACCGTAGTGGACAAATGCCATTTATTCTAGCCACAATAAAAAAAGATAATCTTATTGCGATCTAACCAACATGTGCTTTACCAATCCAATATATAACTCAATAGTTTTTAAAAACTAGCAGTAGTGTGGGAATAAATAAAAGTATTTTATAACGTGGCGTGCATAACGAATGCATGCACTTGTTATGCGCTTAACGCTCGCTGCTGTTACAACAATCTGTTAACGTAGGGATGCCAATCGGACCACAATTTTTATAATCCCACCAAAAAAAGCAAAACAGATATTTTTGCAGGTAGCCATTTCTTACCTGATGTTGATGTCTCTAAGATCCTTTCCGGATCCTCATAAGCAATACGTAGCCAAACAGTGGAAGCGCTCGTAGCTTAGTTTGCATATCGTTCTTAACCGATCAGCTAAGATTATCACTTGGATGGGTGACCGCTAGTGGCAATTGTTATGTGATAAACAATAAAGATATTTGATTCGATTTGACAATACTACTGAGCGCTTCCGTGCTTTAGAGGGCACGTTAAGCCGCGTCGGCCCTGGTTTTTACTGTAGGATGGCAGTCGTTACAGCATGGTGGTAGCCCATTTTGCGAATGTCCGCCTGGCTAGCAACCACCCTTAGTAGAAAATCTGTCACCAACCACCTAAAGGTGTGTCCTTGAGAGCCAGTAATTCTAAGTTTGCCTGAATAACATCTTCGAAAACATCATCACTTACTATCAGGTGAGATAGCGGTCAAAGGCCTTTCAGCTATAAATAATTTAAAAAAAATCTACAAACAAACTGTACAATCATGGCGCAGTTACGATATATTTTTGTAATGCGCATAAATTGCAGATAAAGCAAAAATATCTTTTTCGAAATTGAGATGCAATTGCGCGATTAAATATATATTATACTGACCTGATACTACTGAAAATCAACAATGTATAATTTCAATGTCAGCGATCTTGATTCCGTTACATAATAACTCCTCCTTACCGTCGTCAGTTTTTCCTGCTGTATATATACAACATGGGTGTCTTCAAATCGAGAGTAAATAGGTTTTTTCTAGGTAAGCGTGATCTATCTTAGACCACATCAATGCTTAACATCAGGTAGGGTGTGGTCAAACGCGAACCTATTATGAATACAAAAAAAAAGTTTATTTCTCAGACTCAATTTTAGCCTAAGAGGATTTGTGGCTTGCACAAAATATATACGATATAATGTGGTAACAGGTTTGTTGATTGTATATTTTCTTACAAGTTTTGAAATAGTTAGTACGTAGATAGGTGATTGCAGATATAGGAGTATAAAGTGACTGCAAATACCAAGTAATGTAAATAAAGGCGTAACTTCAAAATTGAAATAACTAAAATTATATTCAACGCCGAAAATTCATTCAATGCTTTAATTTTCTCAAATGAATTTCACTGATTAAAGGCAAGAGTGCTCGTGGCGTTTTCCATACAAACGTAGTTTTGTCATATTTTAAATACTTAGTGTTCGAACTCGGTGAAACTTTGCATGTATGTCCTTGAGCCTATCTATTCTTCTGGCTTGCCAGATTTCCTGAAAATTAAGTATTTTCAAAAATAAAATAGTTTTGTATGGGAATTGTTATTTTGACATTTACAGATAAAAAATATAATAATATGAAAAATTTACAAACCACAAGCTTTTTTTTCTATATTCTATATATCTACTCCAGGGTCCGTTATTTTTTTCAATTATGACCATATTTTATTTAAAAACGAGATACTTCTTTTTTATTTTTTTTTAGATTTCTTTTATTTAAATAGGAAACGCTCGTAGCGAAGTTTACTAAGCTGTTCTCAACCGATCAGCAAAGTTAAGCAACGTCGCGTGCGGTCATGAGTTGGATGGGTGACCGCTAGTGACGTTACTACTGAGCGTTTCCATGCTTCGGAGGGCACGTTAAGCCGTCGGTCCCGGTTGTTGTCTTAGGATGGCAGTCGTTATAGCATGGTGGTAGGCCATTTTGCGAATGCCCGCCTGGCTAGCTACCACCCTCAAGTAGAAAATCTGTCGCCAAGCACCTAACGGTGTGTTTCGGCAGCTGTCCTTGAGAGCCAGTACTTCTAGATTAGCCTGAACAACACCTTCGACCACATCCTCACTTATCATGAGGTGAGATAGTGGTCAAATTCTAAACTATCAGGAATATAAAAAAAAAAACATGAAACATTCTAAACAAGAACAGTGCAGTGTTAAAAGAAGAGATTTTTTTCCGGTAAATTCATTATTACCTGCATCCAGTACCCGTTCACGAGTTGACGCATGTGCCAGCCATCGCCTTACTCAACCATTTATGAGGGAAGATGGCTGTTCAATCCCTGCATGTACAAAAAAAAGGAGGTAGATGGAAATCACTTCGCCAGTTTGACATCTACTCGTTGTCGAACGGGGAGAAAGACCAGTGGTGAAAAAAGCGCCGTGCGCAGCAGTCAACTCGTCGTTACCTCTAAAACCAGTGTGTGAACTCTACTGCAAACCTGCTATCCTCCGAGACACGGTCGCGCTGGAACTCCTGGGACGTTAAAGCCTGTAAGCAGCGCGTGGATGAAAGGTTGGTGGAGTGTTTTCGTTTCCTCTTTTTGAAAACGTGCAGGAATAGTCGTACTTCACATCTGTTTTCTACACCTCATACAGTCCACTACCTCAAAAGGAATTAAGAGCCTGTACGCGGATCGTACAATCTTTTTTTGGTCACTTCGACCGCGATTACCTCAACATTACCTCGTAATTAACGCCGTGCGTTATTACATTCGTCACTGTTAAGACGTTCTTAACATAATTATAATATATATTTTTACTTATTATTTTACACTATACA
Organism: Plagodis pulveraria; assembly: GCA_963890685.1. Classification (NCBI taxonomy): domain Eukaryota; kingdom Metazoa; phylum Arthropoda; class Insecta; order Lepidoptera; family Geometridae; genus Plagodis; species Plagodis pulveraria. Next base: position 11,331,465 of record OY982959.1, read on the forward strand.
TTTTATATAATCTTGTCGTACAAGTATTTATTTATCTATTGTGTAGTTAATTTGCATAAAATATATTGTAGTTTTGCCAAATATTTAAATTGAAAATTGTAACCGTCGTCGTTTGTGTGTCGGTTTCACAAAATGGCGCGGCCATCGAAAGAAGCTAAATCCATGGCTTCTAAGGACTTAAAGGATGACATCGAAACTGGAATGTCCAATGAATTAACCGTGTTAATTCATCGGAAACAACGGATGTTTCAGCAGATGCAAACTGTTTACGACATGTCCCGCGATTTATCGGACTCGGACACAACCGAATTATTTCTAATGCATGTGTCAGAAATAAGTGACCTACGTAGCTCGTTCGAGAAATTAATCTTCGAAATATTCGAAAACGAACTCGGAAGTAATCCGAAGTCAGTCCTTAGAAGTCATGAATTGAAAAGTTTCGATGACCTGTATTTTCGAGTCAAGTTGTGTGCAAACCAAAATCGACCTAAATCTCATGATGATAAGAGCGGTAACCCCGCCCGCTCCGCTAATGAAATAAAACCTCGTTTACCAAAACTTGAGCTATTTACGTTCGATTCTAATGTAGAAAATTTCACTACATTTTACGAGACCTTTTGTTCCATGGTACATAATCAACCTCATATTCCGAAAATTGAGAAATTTCATTATTTGCTCTCATGTGTAAAAGGCCCTGCCTTAAACATTATAAAAAGTTTGCCGATATCTGCATGTAATTACGATCTAGTCTGGCAAAGTTTATTAGATAAATATCACGACAATAGATTGTTGGTTGGTAGGTACTTAGATAAAATGCTTAACTTCCAACCGTTAACAAAGGAATCTACCTCGAATCTTGATGCATTCATTGAGAACTTTGATTATTCTTACAAAGCGATTAGTGCGTTAAATATCGAGGACTTGAATAGTTACGTAATGTGTCATATCGCATTAAGGGCGTTGGACCCGCAAACTCGAAAATCTTTCGAACAAAAATTAGATCAAAATTCGATACCTACCTTCGATGACCTTATTTCATTCGTTCACAACCAAATTAAGGTATTGAATCATGCTGCATCATATTCGCCTGCAATTCCAGTGCAAAGTAAAATGCAAGTTACTGATAAAAAACAGGGTACTTCTAGAAATTATTCTCACGCTTCTTCGACACGTCCCAGAATGATTTGTTTACAATGTGGAGAAGAACATATGATTTATCGATGTGATACATTTCGTAAATTGTCCGTCGATCAACGTATTAGCCGTGCCAATGAATTAAAATTATGCCACAATTGTCTTAAACCAAATCATTTTGCTAGTGCTTGTAAAAGCAACTTTACTTGCTTAATTTGTAAGTCACCCCGTCATCATGTACTTTTACATCGCGAAGCTCCGACACCGGCGTCTAGCCAATCAACCGCTCAGCTGAGGGAGCCGCCTGGGATAGCCGTAGTGAATAACACTTGCATGTCGTCATCGCATGCGAACGCTTCCACAGTTGTTTTAGGTACCGCCGTGGTAAAGGTATTAGACGCATACAATGAGTATCAATTATGTCGCGTGCTTATTGACTCGGGTGCACAATCCAGTTTTATCTCCAAGGATTGTTATGAGCGCTTGGGATTATCGACGAAAAAATGCCCATACAATATTTACGGACTTGGTGGTGAATATGTAAAGAATTACGGAATGGTTTCGTGCGCAGTGCAGCCGCGTCATAGCTCAACGCCTACCTTCAGTATAGATGCAGTAATACTACCTAAAATTACCTCTGACTTGCCGACTGTGCCTATACCTGTTAGCATAGCAAATGAATACAAGGATTTACAGTTAGCAGACCCTTGTTTTTATAAGAAGTCACCGATCGATATTATTTTAGCGGGTGATATGTTTCCATACATTTACGACGGAAAGAAATTCATAATAAATAGTGATGTACCAGTAGCGTTAGGAAGCGTATTTGGTTACGTCATAACCGGAAGACTAGGGATGCCTTCTCCTAGCAGCCTCGATGTTGTGCCGTGTACAACATCATTACACACAACTTATGTTGTAGATAACGACAATTTAAATGATACTCTCAAACGATTTTGGGAAACGGAAGCTTTGCCGTGCGAAGTTCCGATAAATCCGTTAGATGAATTGGCGGAAAAAATATATTTAGATAAACATTATCGCGATGAAACAGGTCGTTACGTTTCTCCGATTTTATTGAACCCTGATCACGAACCTCTCGGTGATTCCTTTGATGTGGCGTTTAAACGTCTCAACCAGGTCGAGCGCCGCCTCGCTCGATCTCCAGACCTTCATAAGGCCTACGTAGAATTTATGCGCGAATACGAATCTCTCGGGCATATGGAGTTATACCGAGGTACTGAACCCTCTGCGTATTTTATTCCGCACCATTGTGTTCTGCGCCCGTCTTCACTTAGTACGCCTCTGCGTGTTGTTTATGACGGATCGGCCCAGGTCAATAACGGAATTTCACTCAACGATGCACTTTTGACAGGCAGAAAACTACTTCCTGATTTATTAAAAATAATCATAGATTTTAGATTATTTAAAGTATGTTTTAGTGCTGACGTTTCGAAAATGTTCCGTGCCGTATTAATAGACCCCGCCGATAGGAAATATCAACATATTCTGTGGCGTGAATCTCCGACAGAACCGGTGCGTACCTATGAACTTAAAACGAATACCTACGGACTCCGTAGCGCACCATATGTAGCTGTACGTACGTTACATCAACTAGCCGCGGACGAGATATCGCGCGCCCGCGCCGCTGCCGCCGGCGCCGCGGCCGCGTGCGCTCCCTCGCCAGACCAGCCGCCGCGCGCTTACCATCAGCCGCGCGTCGAAGCCGCTAGGGTTGTCACGCAAGGATTTTATGTTGATGATCTCTTGTGGTCATGCCAGTCAAAAGAACAAGCTTGTAAATTGCAAGACGATTTAATAGACCTTCTCAAAAGTGGTGGTTTCGAATTAAGAAAGTGGGCGAGTAACTGTCCCGAGTTGCTAGGCAGGATGCAATCGGATCAGGTTTCGGCAATCGATTTTCACGACGATACGTTATCGTCTTCTCTCAAGGTCTTAGGCTTGACATGGCTACCTTCGTGCGATAGTTTCGCATTTAACTATAACATGACTGACACTAAACAGACCAAACGATCAGTTTTAAAATTACTCGCGAGTATTTTCGATCCCGTAGGATTTATTTCACCTTGCACGTTCGTCGCGAAGTGCATTATGCAAGATCTATGGAAATTAGGTATCAGCGATTGGGATAGTAAATTGCCACCCGAGCCGTGCTCGCAGTGGAATCGATTCATCGCTGAGTTGCCGCTATTGTCCGAACTGCGTTTCGATCGTCACGTTTTAATACCCGAGTTTAGTGAGGTACAACTGATCGCGTTCTGCGATGGCTCAAGCCGCGGTTTCGCGACATGTTTATACCTACGCAGCGTAGATACCGCAGGCAGTGTTAAGGTTAGATTGCTGGCTAGTAAGTCGAAAGTCGCGCCTTTGAATCCTCTTCTTTCAATACCGAGATTGGAGCTAGAAGCAGCCCGGCTGCTTAGTAAATTAGTAAATTTTGTCGTACAAAATTTATCTACCGTAAAATACTCGATCATCGCCCTCAGCGATTCTAAAAATGTGTTGGCGTGGATTCAGACACAACCTTATATGCTGAAAACGTTTGTGGCTAACCGTGTTAGTCAGATCACAGCCGTCGTTCCACCTAGCTGCTGGTACCATGTTAGAAGCGAGTTCAATGCCTCTGACATCTGCTCACGTGGTGTGATGCCCGCGCGGTTCGTAGAAGTCGCCGCGGTGTGGAGTCAGGGCCCCGCGTGGTTATGCGATGTAAGAGATAAATGGCCTATAGAGTCATTTTATGTTAATAAACAGTTTAAGGTTTCCGAGCTGAAAACAAATAGTGCAACGTTTGCATTTAACTCTTTTGAAGACAAAAACGTTTTTTGTAACGACCTCGAAGAAACTTTCGAAAAGTTTTCTTTATTCAACAGATTACAGCGAGTAATCTCGTGGTGTCATAGGTTCGTGAATAACCTGCGCAATAAATCAGAGCGATCTGTGGGACCTCTGACGACCTCTGAGCTAAAGCAGGCTCACACCACAATAATTAAAGTCCTTCAGACAAACCATTTTAGTACAGACATCTTATCTTTGCAGAAAGGGAAATTTGTTCCCTCGCTACGAAAGTTATCACCTTTCGTGGACTCTCACAATTTCCTCAGGGTGGGGGGTCGACTCGTACAAGCCGACCTACCCTATAATATGAAGCATCCGGTGTTACTTCCGAAATGTCATACTAGCAAATTATTAATAAATTATCTACACATGAAATACTTACATGTAGGTCCTCGTACGTTACAGGGAATATTATGTAAAAATTATTGGCTTGTGGGTGCTCGCAATGTCATTCGATCCGTGTTATCGAAATGCAAAATTTGCTTTAAGTGCCGACCTACCGCGTTACAACCGGAAATGGGTACATTACCCGCACCTCGTCTCCTGCCTCACAAGGTTTTCGACCACGTTGGTTGTGACTTAGGCGGCCCGTTCCTTGTCAAGGAAAGTTTACGTCGTAACGCGAAGGTACACAAGGCATACCTATGCTTATTTATAGATTTTTCTACAAGGGCTGTACATTGTGAAGTACTCTCTTCATTATCTTGTGAAAATTTCCTAGCTGCTTATGACCGTCTCGTAGCACGACGAGGCTTATCTTCCTGTTTGTACAGTGACTGCGGCTCCAATTTTTTAGCTGCCGCTAAACACCTCAAAGAAGTCGCGACCTTCTGGAAAGATAAACGTAATCGTGACGAGATTCTTAGCGGAATGACAGCACGTCAAGTAGAATGGCGAACGAACCCTCCAAACGCCGCGTCTATGGGCGGAATCTGGGAAGCTGGAATAAAACAATGTAAACATCTGCTCCTCCGTGCTGTAGGCGACAGGTCCCTTACGTTTGAGGAGCTGTCAACACTATTTTGTCGAGTCGAAGCCGTGCTTAATTCGCGTCCTTTGTGCTCCTTGTCCGATAACCCTAACGAGTTCGAAGTCCTCACTGCAGGTCATTTCCTGATAGGTCAGAGTCTCGTAGCCGTCCCGGAATATGAGTTTGAGGAAGTGCCTCAGAATAAATTGTCACGTTGGCAATTCATTCAAAGGGCTTCACAGTTATTTTGGAGACGATGGTCCGATGATTACCTTCACACTCTGCAGCAGAGAGCGAAGTGGTTTTCTTCACCACCTAATCTGAAGATTGGAGATTTGGTTCTGCTGAAGTCCAACCTGACTCGACCTCTCCAGTGGCCACTCGGCAGGATTGAAGCGACACACGAAGGCGTGGACAAAATCGTGCGTGTTGTCAGCGTCCGAACCAAAAACGGTCTAATTAAACGACCGGTTAACAAAATTTGCCCTTTACCTTATGCAAATTAACTACCTCTATATATATATCTATTAATTTTATCTTCTACATTTCATTACTCACCTCACATTCTTTTGTTAATTTACCTTTTCATTTATTATATAACCTCACACATCTACCTATATAACATATATCTAAGTTTCATACTTGTTACATAATGTTGAGGATTGTTCTATCTTTCACTCTTGGCCCTATTTGAGGTAGGGAATTCAACCGTGTTGAATTCGGTGAGGGGTATGTTCAATCCCTGCATGTACAAAAAAAAGGAGGTAGATGGAAATCACTTCGCCAGTTTGACATCTACTCGTTGTCGAACGGGGAGAAAGACCAGTGGTGAAAAAAGCGCCGTGCGCAGCAGTCAACTCGTCGTTACCTCTAAAACCAGTGTGTGAACTCTACTGCAAACCTGCTATCCTCCGAGACACGGTCGCGCTGGAACTCCTGGGACGTTAAAGCCTGTAAGCAGCGCGTGGATGAAAGGTTGGTGGAGTGTTTTCGTTTCCTCTTTTTGAAAACGTGCAGGAATAGTCGTACTTCACATCTGTTTTCTACACCTCATACAGTCCACTACCTCAAAAGGAATTAAGAGCCTGTACGCGGATCGTACAATCTTTTTTTGGTCCTTCGAGCCGGATTACCTCAACATTACCTCGTAATTAACGCCGTGCGTTATTACATTCGTCACTGTTAAGACGTTCTTAACATAATTATAATATATATTTTTACTTATTATTTTACACTATACATTTTATATAATCTTGTCGTACAAGTATTTATTTATCTATTGTGTAGTTAATTTGCATAAAATATATTGTAGTTTTGCCAAATATTTAAATTGAAAATTGTAACCGTCGTCGTTTGTGTGTCGGTTTCACAAAATGGCGCGGCCATCGAAAGAAGCTAAATCCATGGCTTCTAAGGACTTAAAGGATGACATCGAAACTGGAATGTCCAATGAATTAACCGTGTTAATTCATCGGAAACAACGGATGTTTCAGCAGATGCAAACTGTTTACGACATGTCCCGCGATTTATCGGACTCGGACACAACCGAATTATTTCTAATGCATGTGTCAGAAATAAGTGACCTACGTAGCTCGTTCGAGAAATTAATCTTCGAAATATTCGAAAACGAACTCGGAAGTAATCCGAAGTCAGTCCTTAGAAGTCATGAATTGAAAAGTTTCGATGACCTGTATTTTCGAGTCAAGTTGTGTGCAAACCAAAATCGACCTAAATCTCATGATGATAAGAGCGGTAACCCCGCCCGCTCCGCTAATGAAATAAAACCTCGTTTACCAAAACTTGAGCTATTTACGTTCGATTCTAATGTAGAAAATTTCACTACATTTTACGAGACCTTTTGTTCCATGGTACATAATCAACCTCATATTCCGAAAATTGAGAAATTTCATTATTTGCTCTCATGTGTAAAAGGCCCTGCCTTAAACATTATAAAAAGTTTGCCGATATCTGCATGTAATTACGATCTAGTCTGGCAAAGTTTATTAGATAAATATCACGACAATAGATTGTTGGTTGGTAGGTACTTAGATAAAATGCTTAACTTCCAACCGTTAACAAAGGAATCTACCTCGAATCTTGATGCATTCATTGAGAACTTTGATTATTCTTACAAAGCGATTAGTGCGTTAAATATCGAGGACTTGAATAGTTACGTAATGTGTCATATCGCATTAAGGGCGTTGGACCCGCAAACTCGAAAATCTTTCGAACAAAAATTAGATCAAAATTCGATACCTACCTTCGATGACCTTATTTCATTCGTTCACAACCAAATTAAGGTATTGAATCATGCTGCATCATATTCGCCTGCAATTCCAGTGCAAAGTAAAATGCAAGTTACTGATAAAAAACAGGGTACTTCTAGAAATTATTCTCACGCTTCTTCGACACGTCCCAGAATGATTTGTTTACAATGTGGAGAAGAACATATGATTTATCGATGTGATACATTTCGTAAATTGTCCGTCGATCAACGTATTAGCCGTGCCAATGAATTAAAATTATGCCACAATTGTCTTAAACCAAATCATTTTGCTAGTGCTTGTAAAAGCAACTTTACTTGCTTAATTTGTAAGTCACCCCGTCATCATGTACTTTTACATCGCGAAGCTCCGACACCGGCGTCTAGCCAATCAACCGCTCAGCTGAGGGAGCCGCCTGGGATAGCCGTAGTGAATAACACTTGCATGTCGTCATCGCATGCGAACGCTTCCACAGTTGTTTTAGGTACCGCCGTGGTAAAGGTATTAGACGCATACAATGAGTATCAATTATGTCGCGTGCTTATTGACTCGGGTGCACAATCCAGTTTTATCTCCAAGGATTGTTATGAGCGCTTGGGATTATCGACGAAAAAATGCCCATACAATATTTACGGACTTGGTGGTGAATATGTAAAGAATTACGGAATGGTTTCGTGCGCAGTGCAGCCGCGTCATAGCTCAACGCCTACCTTCAGTATAGATGCAGTAATACTACCTAAAATTACCTCTGACTTGCCGACTGTGCCTATACCTGTTAGCATAGCAAATGAATACAAGGATTTACAGTTAGCAGACCCTTGTTTTTATAAGAAGTCACCGATCGATATTATTTTAGCGGGTGATATGTTTCCATACATTTACGACGGAAAGAAATTCATAATAAATAGTGATGTACCAGTAGCGTTAGGAAGCGTATTTGGTTACGTCATAACCGGAAGACTAGGGATGCCTTCTCCTAGCAGCCTCGATGTTGTGCCGTGTACAACATCATTACACACAACTTATGTTGTAGATAACGACAATTTAAATGATACTCTCAAACGATTTTGGGAAACGGAAGCTTTGCCGTGCGAAGTTCCGATAAATCCGTTAGATGAATTGGCGGAAAAAATATATTTAGATAAACATTATCGCGATGAAACAGGTCGTTACGTTTCTCCGATTTTATTGAACCCTGATCACGAACCTCTCGGTGATTCCTTTGATGTGGCGTTTAAACGTCTCAACCAGGTCGAGCGCCGCCTCGCTCGATCTCCAGACCTTCATAAGGCCTACGTAGAATTTATGCGCGAATACGAATCTCTCGGGCATATGGAGTTATACCGAGGTACTGAACCCTCTGCGTATTTTATTCCGCACCATTGTGTTCTGCGCCCGTCTTCACTTAGTACGCCTCTGCGTGTTGTTTATGACGGATCGGCCCAGGTCAATAACGGAATTTCACTCAACGATGCACTTTTGACAGGCAGAAAACTACTTCCTGATTTATTAAAAATAATCATAGATTTTAGATTATTTAAAGTATGTTTTAGTGCTGACGTTTCGAAAATGTTCCGTGCCGTATTAATAGACCCCGCCGATAGGAAATATCAACATATTCTGTGGCGTGAATCTCCGACAGAACCGGTGCGTACCTATGAACTTAAAACGAATACCTACGGACTCCGTAGCGCACCATATGTAGCTGTACGTACGTTACATCAACTAGCCGCGGACGAGATATCGCGCGCCCGCGCCGCTGCCGCCGGCGCCGCGGCCGCGTGCGCTCCCTCGCCAGACCAGCCGCCGCGCGCTTACCATCAGCCGCGCGTCGAAGCCGCTAGGGTTGTCACGCAAGGATTTTATGTTGATGATCTCTTGTGGTCATGCCAGTCAAAAGAACAAGCTTGTAAATTGCAAGACGATTTAATAGACCTTCTCAAAAGTGGTGGTTTCGAATTAAGAAAGTGGGCGAGTAACTGTCCCGAGTTGCTAGGCAGGATGCAATCGGATCAGGTTTCGGCAATCGATTTTCACGACGATACGTTATCGTCTTCTCTCAAGGTCTTAGGCTTGACATGGCTACCTTCGTGCGATAGTTTCGCATTTAACTATAACATGACTGACACTAAACAGACCAAACGATCAGTTTTAAAATTACTCGCGAGTATTTTCGATCCCGTAGGATTTATTTCACCTTGCACGTTCGTCGCGAAGTGCATTATGCAAGATCTATGGAAATTAGGTATCAGCGATTGGGATAGTAAATTGCCACCCGAGCCGTGCTCGCAGTGGAATCGATTCATCGCTGAGTTGCCGCTATTGTCCGAACTGCGTTTCGATCGTCACGTTTTAATACCCGAGTTTAGTGAGGTACAACTGATCGCGTTCTGCGATGGCTCAAGCCGCGGTTTCGCGACATGTTTATACCTACGCAGCGTAGATACCGCAGGCAGTGTTAAGGTTAGATTGCTGGCTAGTAAGTCGAAAGTCGCGCCTTTGAATCCTCTTCTTTCAATACCGAGATTGGAGCTAGAAGCAGCCCGGCTGCTTAGTAAATTAGTAAATTTTGTCGTACAAAATTTATCTACCGTAAAATACTCGATCATCGCCCTCAGCGATTCTAAAAATGTGTTGGCGTGGATTCAGACACAACCTTATATGCTGAAAACGTTTGTGGCTAACCGTGTTAGTCAGATCACAGCCGTCGTTCCACCTAGCTGCTGGTACCATGTTAGAAGCGAGTTCAATGCCTCTGACATCTGCTCACGTGGTGTGATGCCCGCGCGGTTCGTAGAAGTCGCCGCGGTGTGGAGTCAGGGCCCCGCGTGGTTATGCGATGTAAGAGATAAATGGCCTATAGAGTCATTTTATGTTAATAAACAGTTTAAGGTTTCCGAGCTGAAAACAAATAGTGCAACGTTTGCATTTAACTCTTTTGAAGACAAAAACGTTTTTTGTAACGACCTCGAAGAAACTTTCGAAAAGTTTTCTTTATTCAACAGATTACAGCGAGTAATCTCGTGGTGTCATAGGTTCGTGAATAACCTGCGCAATAAATCAGAGCGATCTGTGGGACCTCTGACGACCTCTGAGCTAAAGCAGGCTCACACCACAATAATTAAAGTCCTTCAGACAAACCATTTTAGTACAGACATCTTATCTTTGCAGAAAGGGAAATTTGTTCCCTCGCTACGAAAGTTATCACCTTTCGTGGACTCTCACAATTTCCTCAGGGTGGGGGGTCGACTCGTACAAGCCGACCTACCCTATAATATGAAGCATCCGGTGTTACTTCCGAAATGTCATACTAGCAAATTATTAATAAATTATCTACACATGAAATACTTACATGTAGGTCCTCGTACGTTACAGGGAATATTATGTAAAAATTATTGGCTTGTGGGTGCTCGCAATGTCATTCGATCCGTGTTATCGAAATGCAAAATTTGCTTTAAGTGCCGACCTACCGCGTTACAACCGGAAATGGGTACATTACCCGCACCTCGTCTCCTGCCTCACAAGGTTTTCGACCACGTTGGTTGTGACTTAGGCGGCCCGTTCCTTGTCAAGGAAAGTTTACGTCGTAACGCGAAGGTACACAAGGCATACCTATGCTTATTTATAGATTTTTCTACAAGGGCTGTACATTGTGAAGTACTCTCTTCATTATCTTGTGAAAATTTCCTAGCTGCTTATGACCGTCTCGTAGCACGACGAGGCTTATCTTCCTGTTTGTACAGTGACTGCGGCTCCAATTTTTTAGCTGCCGCTAAACACCTCAAAGAAGTCGCGACCTTCTGGAAAGATAAACGTAATCGTGACGAGATTCTTAGCGGAATGACAGCACGTCAAGTAGAATGGCGAACGAACCCTCCAAACGCCGCGTCTATGGGCGGAATCTGGGAAGCTGGAATAAAACAATGTAAACATCTGCTCCTCCGTGCTGTAGGCGACAGGTCCCTTACGTTTGAGGAGCTGTCAACACTATTTTGTCGAGTCGAAGCCGTGCTTAATTCGCGTCCTTTGTGCTCCTTGTCCGATAACCCTAACGAGTTCGAAGTCCTCACTGCAGGTCATTTCCTGATAGGTCAGAGTCTCGTAGCCGTCCCGGAATATGAGTTTGAGGAAGTGCCTCAGAATAAATTGTCACGTTGGCAATTCATTCAAAGGGCTTCACAGTTATTTTGGAGACGATGGTCCGATGATTACCTTCACACTCTGCAGCAGAGAGCGAAGTGGTTTTCTTCACCACCTAATCTGAAGATTGGAGATTTGGTTCTGCTGAAGTCCAACCTGACTCGACCTCTCCAGTGGCCACTCGGCAGGATTGAAGCGACACACGAAGGCGTGGACAAAATCGTGCGTGTTGTCAGCGTCCGAACCAAAAACGGTCTAATTAAACGACCGGTTAACAAAATTTGCCCTTTACCTTATGCAAATTAACTACCTCTATATATATATCTATTAATTTTATCTTCTACATTTCATTACTCACCTCACATTCTTTTGTTAATTTACCTTTTCATTTATTATATAACCTCACACATCTACCTATATAACATATATCTAAGTTTCATACTTGTTACATAATGTTGAGGATTGTTCTATCTTTCACTCTTGGCCCTATTTGAGGTAGGGAATTCAACCGTGTTGAATTCGGTGAGGGGTATGTTCAATCCCTGCATGTACAAAAAAAAGGAGGTAGATGGAAATCACTTCGCCAGTTTGACATCTACTCGTTGTCGAACGGGGAGAAAGACCAGTGGTGAAAAAAGCGCCGTGCGCAGCAGTCAACTCGTCGTTACCTCTAAAACCAGTGTGTGAACTCTACTGCAAACCTGCTATCCTCCGAGACACGGTCGCGCTGGAACTCCTGGGACGTTAAAGCCTGTAAGCAGCGCGTGGATGAAAGGTTGGTGGAGTGTTTTCGTTTCCTCTTTTTGAAAACGTGCAGGAATAGTCGTACTTCACATCTGTTTTCTACACCTCATACAGTCCACTACCTCAAAAGGAATTAAGAGCCTGTACGCGGATCGTACAATGGCGACCGGACACATAACACCGCCGCTAGACAACACCTTTATGTGAGCTTGACCGCTCTGGATACCCGTGCCAACGATTACAATTTGGGACTACACTACAGTTTTTTTTGTGTCATTCCCCCACGTCACATTGTAAGAGGGTCTCCATTACCACGCTAGAAGCTTAGATATTAGGCTCAGCAATATGCATACAAAATTTCACCGAGTCTGAACGCTTGGTATTGAAAATATGACAAAATTACGTTTGTATGGAAACCGCTCCGTACCATCTATTCCATAGTGCTTTCCATACAAACGTAGTTCATATTTAAATTCCTGGTATTAAAAGTCAGTGAAAATTTAAATGCGTGTCCTGGAGCCTAATATCTATCTATGCTTTTGGTTTGCAAGCTTGCCGTTTTATTATTTATTTTATAATGAATAGATTCAGGCGTTACTTTGCGGAAGTCCATATTTAATAATAACAAATATTTTTTCAATATTTTAAGAAAACATTAAATTAATATTTTAATAAAACACTTAAAAAATATAAAAATATATCTAGTAACAACAAACGCGTTTCGCTTTTGTCACTAGATTTATTTTTATATTAATATTATTATAAAAAACCTGTCTAATCAGAAGCACAGCCTATTAAGGCTCAAGGACATGTGTGCAAATTTTCACTAAGTTTGAATACTTGGTATATGATATGACGAAACTACGTTTTTATGGAAAGCTCTTTTAATATTTTCCCTTAAGGCCTGTAAAATCATATTCAAAAAGCTTGTTAACAGTATTAATATCATTTGATTGTTGAAATCTCAAAACTTTCTATTTATCTCTTACTAGTCAAATAGTAATAGCTTTGTGAGAATATTGTTATATGTATTGTTGTGTAGAGTGAATATTGTTCACCTACAATATATTGTTAATTATATGCCTTAAGCCCAATGACTTTTACAAAATGAATAGTTAATAAACCCGTGTTTTTAACGGTCAGTTCTAGAAAAAGTAATAGGAGCCAACCCTCGGCTATCCGTCTGTCCGTCTGTCTGACCTTTAAAGGGCTATCTGTATCTTTGGAACAAAGGTAGGTACGGTTAGTGTATCAGCCACAACGTCCACTGCTGAACACAGGCTTTCCAATTAAGAATGAAGGCTTAGGGATCGTAGTTCTTCAGACCGCGCTGCTGCCCACCTTCGGGTTTTAAGCCTTTAGTCGCCTCTTACGACTCCCACAGGAAGATATCGGGGGTGTTATTCTAGCCCGGCACCCCACGGAGAACATAACTTCTGATAAAAGATAACCGGTTGAAATTCTCACAGAATATGTGTTAAAATAGCGGATTGCCTATGAAGTAAAAATAATTACTGAAAGTATCTGAAAGTTAATAATAAAAGAGTGTCACCGTACAAAAACATGGTTTTTAACGGTTTTTGTTTAGAACTATCGTACAAACGGTATTACATATAAGAATATGATAATAGACCAAGATCAAAGGCGAATAAAAACCGACAACGTGCTAGTTGGACTCCGCAGTATCATGAACTGTATGTACAATCTAACGGATTTATTGGTACATCCTGTGTTAGTACGAAACTATTAACTATGGCTTGTAACTCTCGGATATGATGAAACAGAAAATTTTCTTAAAACACTTCTTTAGGGTACACAACTAACAAGATAACTACTTTATCAATATAACACATCCTTTAACACACACACACACTTAAATGAAAACCAGAATGTTTTCCAGTAATATATGTAACTTTCACATACTAAATAATCAAATACCCAGTCATAATTAATATATTTCTTCAGTTTACAAATATTTACCATTTACAGTTACAAATTGTACCGATTAAAATGTCCAGAGAGCAGTGCTTGGCATCTGAAATACAGTTTCATTACTAGTTCAGATGCCATTAGCATCAAACAATTAATTTAGTCAACAAGATGCACATGTGTACTAAGGTAAGGTACTTGAATGTATAAAGCAGCCAAATCCGAAATAAGTAACACATTATTATAAGGAGGCAACCCTGGACATCACGCCACTGTACGGTTTTCCGGTTTCGTTTTTTTTATTAACTTATCATTATGAGCTATTAAAATATTTGTTATATCATAAAATTAATGTTGAAATAAATTTATTGAAGTATTTATGACTTTATGTAGTGCTAACCTTCGATCATTAAATGAACACTTACTTAATACTGTGCTATTTAATATATTGGCTTAAACATAATATATTTTCTTTCTTAAGTTGACGATATTTATTTGGCCTTATGACCATATAAGGACAATAAACAAGCAACAGAAAGTAGATAAAAATAGTTTTTTTGTGAGATGCTGTACATATATAGTTACACGACGATGTCATATTATTCTTATGCTAACGTGATGGAACAAGCTTCAGGGTCACCTGGTGTTAAGGCGTAACCTCTGCCTATAACAGATGCAGTTCGTCACAAGTGTCGAACTGCACTGCGCCTCTCACATCGAGACATAAAGTTGTTAAGTCTCATGTGCCTGTTATTTCACCCGCACCTTCAAACCGGAACACAGTAATGTAAACTTTAGTGCGTGTCGTTTGAAATAGGTATGATAAATACATTTCAAACTAAAGTCTGGATGACGAGTGTAGTCCATATTCCGTGCCTTGCCTGTCATATTAATATATGGCTTTCCGATAAGCTAAATGACTGAAATATTATTAAATAAATGTAATACTTTAACTTTGAGATCTGAACATGTGGCTCTAATTCCACTTAGACATTTGTGTTATCATTTATCAAAAAGATGGATACAGAACAAAATTTTTATTCTTGTATAATTGTTATTATGTGCATGAATCTACACGAACAAGCTTCAATAGTTTAACTGACTACTCAATCCTTTAAATCGTTGGCAATATAGTTGCTGCTTGCATTGCGACCGAAGGACTACTAAACATAATTATTTACATTTTTACCATATATTCTTTGACGACTATGTCTTATATGTATCAACAGTTTATTTCAGAACTAACAATCAAAGATTTCAGTCAATGGTAGCCCTGTAGTATCGAGTGTTATTTTCGCTAACCATCTCGAACCTAGACAAAGGTGTGTGATAGAAGCAGTCTTAGAGAGAGAAAGCTTGTTTTCAAACAAGCTTTCCTATTAAGTATCAAACAAGCTAACCTAAAATTCATCTAGGCTAGCCTACCAATTCACACCATATCATTAACATTAAATATAATAAAAAAAATACCGACTTCCTCACTAACCTACCATACTTTTATAGACCTTGCTATATAATCAGAGAAAATACTCGTATACTCTTGTTTTCCCCTGCGTGACTACGGTGCACAGTCACCCTAGCATTACACAGGCATTATAAGCAAATATCTACAGATTTATGTTCCAAAATAATTAAGCGAAATCAACTGTAATAACACGCGTGTTTTGTACAAGTTTGTTTTTGAAAGCAATAACGACTCCAATTAATTTCTTGAGAAATTGACGGAATAAATTATATACCCAAGTGGTTTTTGTTATTTCGTGGTTTGACTTGTTCAATTATTGTCATTATGGCACTATTTCTGACTAAACAATTGTACATATACTAATTACGCATTAAAACATGGTTCCCAAATAAATAAACTAGACGTAGGAGTAGATAGATATATAGATAGATGTACTCTTTTTTGAACTACCATAATTTTAGAGTCAACTGTTACAAATGTACAATGGGCAGTATTAACATGATAAGAAAAAGGAAAATCTCAAAAGAATACGGACCCAGAGTCTGTAGTGTAAAAGAATAAATAAATAAAAAAAAATGGACAATGGACGGTCTTGCTGCTCAAAGTGATATATTCCAGACATCCCATTGGTAACTTATTTTACTTGAACAAAATCCTCGTGGTTTCACTATATTAAATGTGTTACATAAACAGAATAAGATTACATATCTACCTACAATAATACATAAATAATTTACTTTATATGAAATAACGTGTAATATTTAATATAAACTAATTTATTATGTATATATATGAAATAAATAAATAATAAATAATCTCTACATAAAGATTTATCAAAGCGGCTGACAGAAAAGACAAACGACCACAGGGCTGGCGTTTACATCGGCCAGCGAATAAATATTGCTATTCAACGGGGTAATGCTGCCAGCCTTTTGGGTACCCTACCCGTGGCCAGTGAGCTGAGGTCTGTTTTCTGCTAATGATTACCTCGTGGTAGAAAACGCAGCTGATTTTTTTTTGATATATCATTTAAAGTAATATATAGATATAGTAAATTTTTTTAAATTATTATTGTGTTATAAATAAATTAAAGTTTTTCCATATTATTACACAAGACCTCCGAAAAGAATTACTATTGAAACAGAGACACTCTGCGCTGGCTCGGTCAAATATAAAGCCATTCTCATGTTTTTGAAATGTAACCTAGAACAAAAATCAATGACATATTATTTGAGCCTCAAACGTATTTATAAAACATCTATAAATTCATTAAGTTTGATCTATAAAGCTATTAATTTACTTACGAGCTGTGCTAAACTATTTCCTGCGTCACAGATCAGTAAATACTTTATGTGTCAGTTATATGTTTGAAGAGGCGTCACTCTAAGGCCTTGTTAAGTTTGTGCTAACCTGCGGAAATTCCCCACGAGCATATGCAGGGTTGTCACTGGAGCGAAACACTTTTAAAGGGGTACATTTGTACACAGAATATAAATAACTGGGCTATACTAAACCACAAGCATAGCCGCAAGTTGAAAGTACGGCGCCTTTTAAAAGTAATAATGGATCGCGTAGCTCTCCTAATGAGAGTGAAAAGCACCGGTGGCTCCACTTCTATGAACTATGCAATGGTAATGTTAACTATTCATTTTCCATTCCTAATTATAAAGTTTTCTAGAGCATCAGCCACTTGATAGAAGTAAAGATTAATTTACATGTTGCCTCGTATATCGCTATATGTTTCTATAATGAAGTGTTGAATGTATGAACAATTATTTCGTTCATTAAAAAAATAGTTTGAAGTTAATAATTTGAAAAATATTTTGTATATATTGAAGACCGAGAGAGAATCCGGATTTGTTCAAATCCTGCCTCCAGGTAAAGCTTTACTGCGTGCTGGTTGGGCATTTAAAAAATGCTGGCCTGGCTAATCTTAAGTAGAAAATATGTCGCCAGCACCTAACCGTGTGTTATAGGCGCGGTCCTTGAGAGCCAGTTCCTATTGTGAGCCTGTAACATTCGACCACATTATCATTGCCAAAAGCCGATATAGTGGTCAAAGCCTAGGAGGAAGATTCCTGACATGACATGACAAGCACCAGTACATAAACTAATATATACCCGATTTGGCTATCATGGGTTAGGTATAATAAGTTCATGATATTTCATTGTAAAATACTTTTAAAGCAAATATTTTTGGGACTCGCAATTTTTCGATGTATTATAATTCGTATATTTGACATGTTTTTTTTTATAACATACTTATGTTTTGATCGCTTGTGTTTGCATTTTTGCGTCATTGGAATGTTAAGTAATACGCAATTTTCCATCAATATTGACTATGTGTGTAGAAGTAGTTACCTGATTCAAATCACTCTGCCTCTTGGAATCGGACTGGCCCAATATGGCCAATTTATGAATGAAATTCTATTGGTATAATTATCGCCGATATCAATGGGTTAAGTTTTCGTAATTCGACATCCATGACTTATTTCATACTTTTCGGTGTTGAAAATCAGTTCAGCCTTTTAAAAACAAGTTGTTTTTTTTCATACATATCTTTCTTTCTACATTCTTAAACGATAGATTGTATCACTCTCATATAGTACGGGTCATCATCGACAAGAGTTGCGATAAATTTATTATGGCATCCACCCATTGGCGTATTGACAAATACCAATTTCTTTCACTATGTAACTTTAAAACTACTTCGTTGTATTCGACGTAGTTCGAGTAATCGATGAAAGTTAAACATACTCTGCCCAACAAAAATAGTATTGTCAAGATTGGATGATCGAATAAAATGTTATGTATAGACAAAAAATATATACATAATTACATATGTATAGGCTTACCATAATTATGAAGAGACAAACCGCGACGCAGAATAGGAATAGGCTCATTTTGGCCTGTTTTTTTTAATTTTTTACTGAGTCTATTATCAAAATGAATAAGAACAAAGCCAAAACAAAAAAAATATTATTCATATCAATACATGTTCATTTTATTTAAAAGAACACGAGTTAAAGTACATAATATATTTAATAACTTAAGAAGATGGCAACATTTGTCTAGTTTTGTTATTCGTGCACGCTTCCTGTATATATTTTTCACTAGAGTGCACTTTCTTAAGATGTTTTTTTATCATGCTTAAATGTCATCATCATGTGTCTCTTCAGCTCCGCGAACGGGGCTGGCTGGGTTGTCGAGCTTTTGCTCATGACCTTATAAGTCATGCGGCGCGCTTGCTTCTCTCGCTTCTAGTTTGACCGGGACGCTGATGCAAACCCGCCGGGACGCCGGGACAGGGGGTACAAACCGGGACGTATGGTAAGCCTATATTTATACAGTAATACCCCGGATTTACGCGATAGGTGGGACCGAGCGATAACCGCGTAAGTCGAATTAGCTCGGTCATTAAGTCGGGGTTCTACTTTACATAGGTATAAAAAGATTTTCTTTTTTTGACAGGATCAAATGGCTCTTATTTGTTCTTTTGGATGGAATAATTAGAAATTATCACTAAAACTGCGTACGTAAAATAATTCCACTTCCACGCGGAACACGGTCGAAGCGATCGTAACAGGGCGGAATGAGAGAGCAGTTGCACGCGGCTATCATAAAGAAAAACAGCTTATCTTCGAATTCGCGTAGAACGTGGTAAGCCGGGATATTTCTGTGCACTTAAGTATTACATACACATCGGCTTCATAATCTTTGTTTTAGTGATCGTTAAATAGCGCATTAAAATTGCAGTTTATAACAGGCTGCCACAAATAACACAGTCATATATTCTACCAACATCACTTCGTTAATATTTTGAAAATAGAATGTGTTTTGTCACCAATCTCTCTGAACATAAGGCATTTATTACTGAAAACCTTATGAAATGTTATTTAAAGACTGATGAAATTGTTTAATGCAGCGTAGACACGTACTCGTACACAGCGAGATGCGGGAAACGCTCGGAAGCGGTGTCGTGGCGGGAACATGACGTGAACACGAAACGTCAATCTTGTATTGTTAGCGTCGACTACGAGAGAAAATTGTAAATTCTATAGTAATTGCAAGCGATGGAAACGGTTGTTATGTCAACAGCTAACAGGCCCGAAATAGCTATAACAGGCTTTAGTTTCGAAAGAGATTTGTGTGAGACTAAAAATTAGTTGCTTATGGCCGGTATAGAAAAAGCAACGTCGATACATGTTCCGTAAATTCGCAACACGTATCACTGAAACGACTGAAAATAAATAACACAACAAACTTGTAACACACAACAATATAAAATAACTCAACTAAGAACTCAAAGTATTCTAATAAGCATGTTATATACAAACTTCAAGAAGTTACCTACTTCTATTTTTCAGTATTAAGTTAGTAGTAGCTAACAAGTGGTAACTTACTCTCACACAGCATGAAAATAAAATGCTCAATAAAGTTTATTTAAAATCCTAAATTAGGTTAGACACATGTAAGATCATTCATATTATACTTTATGTAGGTAGCTACATGAACAGTCGATTTTGAAAACTTTAAAGGTAAATTAATGGAACTTTCTGGATTGTATTTATGTATATAGATGATGGCTTACGTGGTAGCTAAGTACGTCGATCAAGCTAGTTAGTTCGCGTGCATGCAGCGTCGGACTGCGCGCTAAAGTTTTAACAGCCGTGTAACAACTCAACTTTATGCTCAGCTCGAATTAAGTTCGCTATCAAGGGAATCTACCTAACATTCCCACGAATAAATACAATGCAATGTTGGTTTGCGGGATTTAAACAATTAAGCGCACTACTTCAAGTTTTGAGGCTTATCTGCACGTGCATCTTTTAAAATCTGATTATTTTTACCGACTAAGTAATGAAGTTTAGTGCTGCATGTTAAATAAGTATTTTCACACTTTCATGATACGGTCTTAAACTTTGGATTGTATTTTCATATATTTTGATGAATTATTAATTTAAAGCAGAATTCTTGACCTTTTAAACTTGAATTAAACTAATAATACTACTGTTCAATGAGATATGCCCGTGGGGTAACAGGCTCGAATGTCTTGCCGTTGGTGTTGTAAGAGGCAGCTAAGAGTAAAATATCGGAAGGTCGGCGCAGCGCGTCCTGGCGAAATGCTGCCTTACATGCGATCTCCAAGACACCTTCCAAGCGTAAAAATTATGACAAACCTGCCCACATTTTTGTGTTCAGCAATTTTTGTTGACCAAAAATACATGATATAACTTAATTATAAGTATTTTACGGGATTGAATAGCGATAATAACATGTATATTATTTACTTACCTCAACGTTTCATCCAGGTTGCTTCGGTCGTGGTCACGAACGGACTGTCCGCTCGCGTCCACGATCAAAAAAACAATAAAATAACTATAAAGAATGTAATGTAATGTACATATTTTATCGCGATTAAGACCCGTTAAATACTTATAACTATGTTGAAGTCGTGCGTCTTATAGTTCAATAAATACTATGAGCATAATATGTCATGTTCGAGTAAAGCTGCCGCACGTCTGAACATAACTATAGCTGTATATAATGAAAAATATTAAATTATCTACAATGTGACATCTAAAATACTCGGATGATAATACATAACTAATAAAATTCCTAATGCCGCATTGGATCCTCTGCGAGAAATACTATTTAAAACTCGGAGAGACGGTGGGTCATAACAATGTAAGTAGTTCAGCTAAAATTTTTAGTAGGAAACGCTGATAAAAATACATCTAAAAATAACAGTGGACTGTGAGATACTGCATTGCGACCCCATTCGCAATATTTGATGCACCTGGCGGTCCTGTCCATTACACTGAACCAACGGCTTGTTTTGGCGGCTTATATATTACAGTAAAGATAAATCTCTTGAAAATAAATAATACTAATATTTATTTTCATAATTCAGGGTTAGAATGTTTATCTATAATTGTTATATAAGATTTTTATCTATAACTGTCTTAAGATCTAGAAGATCTTAGTAATAATAATACATCTTTAGTTATCCCGCTCCCCGTACTAGTTATAAACTGTACAGGGTACAGGACCTTCCCATTTAAGAATCATGAACAAATAAATATTAACCTGTTATTTGTAATCAAGTCTCTTAATGCACTCTTATCGGATATTTCTTAGTCGCTCTTAGCCAATTTTATAGCAAATATGTTCTCTGCGTCTGCTAAAACTAGGATAAGTGACCTATAGTTGCATTTACAATTGGGTACTTCCGTGCTTCAGAGTGAACGCTAAGCCGCCGTCGGTCCTGGTAGTTGTCTTTTATCCTGTGATCATTAAATCCTTCAATTATTATTTAGTACTAATATAACATTCATGTTTAAAATAATATTTGGAGGTAGTGGAGCCTGAAAACTTCGACAAAATGACGAAGTTATCAGGCCGCCATAGGACTTACGACACAGTTTAGAGGCTACCATCTCTAACTGTGTCGTAAGTCCTATGGTTACCATCTCTAAACTGTGTCGTAAGTCCTATGGCAGCCTGATAACTTCGTCATTTTGTCGAAGTTTTCAGGCTCTACTACCTCCAAATATTATTTTAAACATGAATGCTATATTAGTATTAAATAATAATTGAAGGATTTAATGATCCAAAAGTGTAAAGAGAATATTGAACGAAGGATATGTCTCTAAGTCAATAGTTATTATTTCAAAAAGTGAGGATAGCTGTTTTTTGTCCGAGTGGCAACCTTAAGAGTATAGTTCACGGAGCACTATCCATACAAACGTAGTTTCATCATATTTTTAATACTAAGTGTTCAAACACGGTAAAACTTTGCATGTATATTCATCTATGCTTCTAGTTTGTTAAATTAAGTATTTTCAAAATTAATTCGAAAAATTGTAAGGGAATTGTTATTTTGACATTTAGGGATATTATAAATAATAAATCGAAAAACTGGCAAACCAGAAACATAGCTATGAGGATCAGCAATATGCGTACTGAATTTCACCGAGTTTGAATACTTATTATTTAAAATATAACGAAACTGCGTTGGTATGGGAATAGCTCCGTGCACTCTACTCTTAAGTAGAAAATTTGAAGCCAAGCACCTAATGGCGTTTTCTGACAGCTGTCCTTAAGAGTTTTTTCCATTTCCGTTCTAGGTTAAGTCTGTTTATCATATTTGACGAGTTTGTAGCACGATGTCTACTATCGCCTTAGTCACCTTTAGTTGAGGGTTCAAAATTTTTAAGCAATGAGTGGCAGATTGCCAATAATTTAAATTCATCAATAAATAGATTATTCATTATTACATATACTCATACATAAATATGTTGTATAATAAAGTAATCTGATTGTAGTATGCTTTGGTTATTGTCAGAGTTTAATATAAGAATAAGAATAACTTTTAATCAAAAACACAATTAATGACAATTACACCAAATTATGAAATGCTTACAATTAAAAGTTGATCATGTATGTCAAGCGTTTGCAGTGGGTCCCAAGCTAGGCAAAGCCTGTATCTTGGGCACCCTTGGAGACTTTATAAGTAGATTCTTATCACACAGAGTTGTATATATTCACGAATCAAGGATGTTATGTAAGTGGCCTATAATATGTACTGTACCACCTAAAGGAGAGTTTGCCATAATTCCCACGAATGGCAAGCATCTTTGGGCTCTCAGTAGAAAATAGCAGTTTCTCAGAAGGCTTTGCTGCCCACCTACAGGTATTTAGTCACTTACACAACACCTGCGGGCAGTGATGGGGGTGGATGGGGTGACATTATAGCCCTAAAAGCCATAGC
Organism: Plagodis pulveraria; assembly: GCA_963890685.1. Taxonomy (NCBI): domain Eukaryota; kingdom Metazoa; phylum Arthropoda; class Insecta; order Lepidoptera; family Geometridae; genus Plagodis; species Plagodis pulveraria. Next base: position 11,354,744 of record OY982959.1, read on the forward strand.
CGAAAAAAGACTCCGTAGATCCTCCAGTGATAATGTAGATTCGCGGAGTATCATCGTAGCTTTAAGATAGATTCCGCCTTTAAAGCTGCTAAGGTGACGTCCATAGATATCCTATATGACGCAAAAATACACACAGGTAAGTGAGGAAGGAAATGTCTTTCGATCAGAAAGAACAAGGCCGGCTTAGCAGTCTCTCGGTGGTAATGGATAGCGTTTACATAATAACCGAGACTTCTTAAACCATCGTTTGCCCCGAGCAGCTGATAGCGAAGTCAGCACGGTTTTCTTCGTCCCGAATACGCAGGCCGGCACTCTAAAAAAGTGGGCAGCAGCGCCTTCTAAAGAACTGCCATGGTGGACCCATAAAGACTGTTATTGTGATGAGATATATCCATCGTTCAAGTTCTGGGGTCGATATAACGTCGCTATTATTATCGAGCGGCCAATTTCACTTGGTTTGACATAAGTCACACATTTGCATCCATCGGATTGTTAAGCTAATTGCAAAAGTGTGCTCATACGTTCCACAAACAACCGCTTAGGCCCATTGTCCACAGCTTTGTTTGCTTACGGCACAGTGTCCTTTCAATCATGGTCGGATCCGTATGGCTAGCGATCTCTATCGAGAAATGTCTGCCGTGGAATCTAATTCTCGCTTTGAAATGAAACTCGTTCGACATATTTCGAAATGACTTGATTTTGAAATATCGTGAACAAAAATATGGCATGGTTTAGTTTTTGCTTCTTCGAGATAAAATCGATTTTGAAATATCTCTCGCTAATGAAAACGTATGGATTTTAAGCATTCGGCTACATTTTTGGCCATTTCAAATTGTTTCATGGAACTCTAGTCATCTCCGATGGCTTGATCCTCAAGATGCCTGCCAAGCGACGCAAGGTTATGGCTACCTGACTCTAAATTTACTAAACATTTTAAGTAGACTCAGAATTAACCTACCTAAGAAAGGTAACATTTTAATTGTGACTTTGGTAGATTTTAATATTAATTGTCTGATGACTGTTAAGATTCAAGATTACAATTTTAAATCTAGCTACAATTTTTCTTGATATGTACTATTATCTGAAAATCAAGTAGGTCAAAGATGCGATAATCAGACCTTGTTTTGATATTGGAATCACAGCTGAATGCAATCTCTCGGTACATAGACTCACGTTTCGCCCATGTTGGAGACAGTTGTGTTTTATATATATTTCAATGTATAAAACGTGCTTATATATTCATTAATAATCTATTAATTTGAAACTGTGACGTCACGTGCCTTTGATAAATTGGTTTAGCAGAATATATGATTATATACGAGTATTACTGAAATGTTAGGGGTCTAAGTTTATATGGAATGTTTTGTGCGTGATTTGAAAGTGCCATAAAGGTACAAAATATGTTCGGTAGCAATAAAAACGTTATTTATAATACGTAGAGCGTAATCATAATATTGTGATGACAAGCTTAAAATATTTTAGCTTGAGCTGAAAAATAGGTTTTCATTCAAACTTTTCTGTAATGGAAGTCGGTTCTTGTTTTTATATGTTCCTCCGGGGAAATACTGCCTTCTTATCTCTTGCCTATTTCTACCGCCAAGCAGATCTTTAATTTTATTCACTTAACATACTAATTAATGATATTAAATGTAATTTATGCATCAATTATAAATGATTGATTGTTAATTTAAAGATAATTCATTAATGTATTTCTAACTATGATATCGATTTTTTAATGTGATATTTTATTAATGACTAGTATAATACACGTAATTATAATTGTCATTAATAAAACAAATGTCAATTATAATACTTCTATGAACCGGATTATCCACTGTTGAACACAGCCTCGCGCCTTTTTTTTTCATTGCTGATAGTAGTGATTTTGATAATTTATTAAGTAACCTTTGACCACAATCTCCCCTGATGGTAAGTGATTATGTGATCGAAGGCTTACAATTTTAAACTTTAACAGGCTTAACCTAGAATTACTGGCTCTCAAGGACAGCTGCCGGAGCACACCGTTATGTGCTTGGCGACAGATTTTCTTATTGAGGGTGGTAGGCGGGCTTCCACCATGTGGTGGAGCTCAAGCCCGTGGCGGGATTCGAACCATGGACATGCTGCGCAGCAGTCCGTAGCCAATGCCACTGAGCCATCACTGCTTTAAAAATATTATTTCAATTAAATTACCATAACGCCACGCTTAGCAGGCATCTTGGGGATGACATAGCAGTTCCTCAAAAGGCGGTGTTTTTTTCTTTTGAGTAACAACATCTGGCTTTCGTGGAATGACCGTGACGCTTACCATCAAATGACTGAACCACTTCGTCACATGCTATAATACTTACTGAGATTCGTAAGTTATCTCAAGCGTTAAAATAATGGCAAACACCTTTTTTACATGTACTATATTTTTCTGAGATAATGCTTGCCTATAACCTTGAGATATTTTAGGAATTACACACATAACTTCTAGGAGTAAAAATCTTAACAGTTTGATATTTCTCTTCAAATTGCACTGCTGCCCACCTTTTTGTATTTTGCCCATCGTCACCTCATATGAATTCCACATGAAGATTAGGATAGGTGTAATTCTAGCCTGCAACCCTCTGGTGACCCAGAATAAATTCTTAAATTTCACATTTATTGTTGATATAAAAAAATATCTAATATAATTCATATTGTTTTTTCCTTAAACATTCTAATTGTAGTTACTCGTAAATTCTGAAACCATTAATTTAAAGAAACTGCAAAATAGTTATATAAGCCAATGAATTTTTCCTTAAATTTTTTAATTTCTTTTATGTCAATTGTCTTTACACTACAAAGTGGGCGCAAGATAATAAAAAATCTCCTTCTTTAACTTTCTCTCCTTTTTAACAAAAGCTTTTTAAACGTTTTTGTTTTTAGCGTGTCATAAAGCGTTGTAAAAGGACAATACGAAATACAATGACACCCTTTTAATGTAGGCAAGGATTGTTGTATTAGGTACAAACCTTGCGCGTTTATTGAAAAGTAAAAGTGAAATTTTGGTTTGACCTTATTGCGATTCCTCAATTCTCTGTATTGGAATTGAAAAGAATCCGGTGGTCAATAATTTTGTATAAACACTTTTACCGTAGGTAGATATTGCTAAGAATATATATTTCCATAATTGAGCTGGCCATGGTGACTTCAAGCATAATCAATAAAGTTACACCTAAGAGATCAAAAAATTTGCGTATGAAATAATGAACAAACTTTCTTTTGTAACAAACAAAACTAAAAAACAACTGATAAGCCGCAAATGATTGTGAAACCGTAAAATACAAATATGTATAAAATAGAGTACATCTATTCTAAACCGCTGTTATAAATTGCATCCGGCATTCCAATTGGTGATAAGCAAAGTTTTCAGAAGCTTGTTGTTGCTCTTGTTTAGTTTTGAAATGAAATTCTCGTGAGTTTCACACATATTCAAATATTTTTCACTAACCAGTAAAAACACTCACGTTGGGGATCGAATATGCCGACCCGCGTTTCGAGCATGTCAGATGCTCATCAGCTCTTGTCCGATTCTAATAAAACAAACACCGATAACACACCAACTCTGCTCATTTTACTCTGTAAAAATATTAAATCTCCATGTCAAAGAATTATTTGATATCAATGAATTATTCCGCGAGCGTGTAGCTTATTTTATGGTGGCATCTTTCGTTTCGGCGGAAAGTACATGTTTTTTTTTGTATTTTAGTAAGGACAATAATTCCAAGATTATAGAAACCCAAAAAAATATAAAGTGACTAGTTTAATTGTAATAGATTTATAAATTTCCTTAAAAATCTAAGAAAATTTTATTTGATTGGTTTGTAGTTGGCATACCAATACTGGGATAGATTGCGCTCCCTATAAACCTTTGGAGCTCGTAAGAGGCGACAGCAAAAATTACTAAATATGGGCAGCAGCACCTCCTGAGAAACTGCCATCTTATACTGCCCCTCACTTCTTCCCAAGATACCTGCCAAGCTTCAATACGCTGACTAATGCCTTTAATTGGAGAACCTTTTGTTTGACGGTAGACGCCATGGCAGTCGTTAAGTAGTTATATCAAGAAATAAAAGTAAATATTATATATAGAACTCAGATACACTGTACCAATAAGACTGATCATTTTTGGTTTTCAGTTTATAACCATGGACGAAACGCAGCTTTCATTTAGTTTTCAAGCCGACCATTATGATCCAGAAACAAAATTACAGAATCTATGACATGGAAAAGACGATCTTGTCCAACCCGTTGGAAATTTAAGACGAATCGTTCCACCAGAAATATTGTGGAATATATTTCCTAGGATAGTACAGGGTTGTTCATGATACAATATTTCGACCATGGGCTATTGTTACTGGCTCTTATGCAGAAAGAATAAAAATAGATGCTAAACAAAATTTGCGAGAAACGGTGAAGAAAATTAGCTTCTGGTCAGTCTTTGTTAGCGAGTGGCAAGAGGTACGTCAGCCTTGTCCATTGCCTTTAAATTGGTGAAGTAGAATGTTTAATGGTGCTTGGGTAGCTGGGCCGCAAGAGGCTTGAGAGAGTGAGTTCTGACTGCTATTAATCTTTCAGCCTTTTTACACTTTTACATGAGATGATTTGCCCGGCATTGAATTGATTTCAATTTGATGTAATTTTTTGTAATCGCTTAGCTGTCTGTGACGAAATCAGGTCACAAAAACAGTGCATTTGGTATATTGCATTGTGGTAGGGCATTTTTCATGTCCGCCTTAGTTGCTTTTACTGTCAAATAGAACCGTTCAGTGACAAGTCTGTACATAATACATACATACGTTGTGCTCCGGCAGCTGTACTTGAGACATTATAGGTCTACCTTATACGTACCATCTTCGGCTACATCTTCACGAAAGGTAAGACAGAAGTCAAATGCTGCCTAAATGCCTAAAAAAATGCTGCTAGTTAAAGAAATACCGCCTCTACCCGTTAAAACTGAAACCTCTCATAGCCATACATCAACTCACTAAAAATTAATCAATTCATAAACTAAACATATTTCTATTCAAACAAAATATTGGTGTTCTCAAGCATTCTATGCTGCGTGGTGGCTATAAAAGTCCCACAAAGGGTTCTTTCAGTTCCTTCATAAAACTAACAATATTGTTCGCGGTAACAAGACAAGAACGTTTCTCTTGAGCCCATATTCGTGGTGCTATTGTCTCGCTCAGTAGACTTTAGGGGCTTGAACTCGCAGTGTTAGAAAACAGAGCTACGCTCTTCTCAGCATTACAGGTCTATTCATTTTGGACTTAAGTTTGGAATAAATATATTATTATATAAATTCGTATATTATAAGCTGTGGGGCGCCGGTCAAGAATTGCACACTCCTATATATTCGTGTAGCAGTTGTAAAAGGTGACAATGAGAAAAACACCATAAAGTGCGGACCATCCTTTATGAAACACTGCTTTCTTACACTGCACACCTGTCTTCTTCCCAAGACACTTGCCATACTTGCGGATTGATGCAAACAACTTACTAGAGAGACATCAACGGTAGATGGTATGGCTGATGGTGCAATGTAGTGTATCATTATGGTAGGCAAAAGGTGTTTAAGACTGAAAGCAATAACGAAAAGTATTTTAGGAACTAAGTCGTATATTAGTAGTTATTTTAATATTTGATTGCCTTGTTGGCGGGGTGTCGTAAAGCGTCGCTTATAGATCTCAAGGTTTCGATTCAATACCCGTGTCAGACTGTTATTGGTTTTATTAACATAGAAAAGCAGTCCAAAGGCTGGATCCTGGAAGATGACTTCCTCCTACGAGTACAAAGGCCCACGTCTGGCATAATTTGGTGTTTAGAACTATGCCTATACCTTAGTGGAGATTAACGTGAGAGTTTCATGATATATACATTAAAAGACTATATTGAAACACTTAATTGAAGTAGTTGAACATAGTGTCAAGGAATAAACTTCTGTGTAATATTTTGTTTAGAAAACGCTTTTTTATCTTCAATATACATAAACATAAATCCTTAATAACATACCTGCATGGACAGGGGCCCTTGTTAATCCCCGTAGTCCCACACTTTACCACTATGTCGTGGCGTATTCGACTGGGCTCCAGGAATGGCACAGGAAGACACCAGCCTATATATGTGCTACTAGGCACGTGTGTATAAAACGACCTACCTTCGGACTACGTGCTAGTCGCTCCGTCGAAAGGGGATTATCGCTAAACACCCTAAAGCTAGATAATTGATCAATCAGCTAACAATACGGAATTATAGTAGGATACTTCCCCTGTTCTCGTTTGCTCGCCGAACAGCAATCCGTTACTGACACTGAACGCCTGGCGTCACAAATAACAATCCCTCACTCACAAAACACCAATGTTTATCGTCACTAAATTATAACAGACCGTTGCTATAATCCACCAGGACGCCACGACCTCAGTTTTACACACCCCGCGTGATTCGACTCCGACACACGTCCCAACGAGAGTAGCCGGCCGCCTCAGCCAATTTCAAACCACAGAATGCGGCGACGCCGGCGCCCCCGCACGGCCGCACGCACATAATTACATATCCATCGCACATAACACAGACAAGAATTCGCGTCCGCGCGCGCTCAGAAACAGACTGCATTGTTTACCTATATTTACCGAACCATACCTCTTCCACTATATAAACTAAGCATTTGAGTTTTGAATGAAGATCTGAAAATTGGTTATTGTTTTATTATATATAGTATATTATATAAAATATAAACACTTCTGCTTACATTTCCATTGTTTTAACTACGTAGTATTTATATGGAATACTATGTAGATTGATTCAAACATCATTAAAGGGACCACATCATTTATAAAAGCTGTATGAGCGCACTTCCATCCTACCCAAATCTCTAAGAATATCTTATGACTGTGTGAGAAAGCTCAGTCAAGTCAATTGTGCGAAGCTTAGTTTCTTTATCGGCTACAATGTAAGTCTGCGGGCCATTGTTTAGCTTCCTTCACCTGCCAAGATGGATCCCACACAAAGGCAACGCTCGTTTCAACTCGTGTTTGTTTTTGTTATGCAATTGTCAGGTTTTCGAGCACGCCACGTGAGGATCCCCTCGTTTGTGAACTGAAGTGTGCGCGAGATGCCCCAGCTCGCGTTAGTATGCTATTATCAAACGTAGATATGCTTCGGGATCGGGGGTGTTACCTTGCGGTCTGCGGTGTTAAATCCATGTTTATGTTTGCGCAAAGCTGGTACAGTTTGAATGCTTAGCGAAAATAAAATTCTGGTAATAGGTAATGAAAGTTAAATATTGACTACACTTGAGCTAATATAACTCAAAATGTTTATATATGGCTAGGATATAACTTAAACGAGTATAACAAAATGAGGTAAAAAAATTTGCCTGTATCAACGTAAGTAGTATATAATATACATAATGTATTAACTAGATTCCAAAACAGCAATTTGTTGACTTTTTAATTCGGTAGGTGTAACTCTTGTGTTTCTAAAGTTGAGAGAAATACTCGTGATTTTTTTTTAAATTTTATTATATTTTTTATTATAAAACCACTATATTGTATATTGTTCTAGAAAGAATAGATGTGTTGCCATCGTTTTCTTAACATTATTCCAACTATGAGGTTTGGTCGGTGCAATATGTCTTTTGTAACATAAATACATACCCATACTGTAAATGCTATGTTGTTTGTTTGCCAAAATAGGTCGTCGATGAAACCTGGGTGTTTAACTTCTACTAATTGGGATACGTAGCGGTCATATATTTTTCATTATGTTAACATGTTTAGTAGTATAGCTGTTATCAGTCAGCTAATAAGAACTAAATCAATAAAAAATAACACTTTTTAGTGATATTTAGGTAAGTACTGGTTAAAAGATCAAGTTTTACTAAGCTACAATACTGGTCACGATGGCCAAAACTTGTAACTACCGTCATCTAGGTATATCAAGCATTTTTCAGTTAGTTGAGTGTAAGTTAAGAACTACTAGACCGTCTTTAAGAAATTTATATAGGACCAGTTAAGAGGCGTTTCATAAAAGAAATTGTTATCAAAATCGGACTACTCTGCAAAAAGTTATGCGTGGTCATACATAAAAAAATATACGTGTCGAATTGAGAACCTCCTCCTTTTTCGGAGGTCGGTTAAATATGGTTTTGAACCTTGTCAAATGAGTATTGTGACACATATTCGGTACTATACGATTTTATTTTCCTTTATTAACCCTTCGAATGGAAGGATATGATTCCAGACAATGTAAGTACATTACAATGGCATTAGTTCTTAAGCGGACCAATCCATGGACACTTCAGTTTCTTCTGAATAAACTAACAATTAGTGCGCATTGCGCAGCCTAAAAGGTGCAGTAAAAGTCCAACGTTCGTATTTAGATTTAATCGTTTTATTTTCATATCAAATACTTCCACGACCGATACACGACGACGACGATAGTTACGGCTTGTGACCGTAATTTCCGAATATAAAAATGATTGCATTGCGAGTTACCACCTAACTGCAGTGGTGTAGCTACTACTAATACTGTAGTGCAATTTGCATTTTATGCTCCGTCGTCCAAGGAACAAAGGCTAGTAAAGAATATACTGAATTTAAAATAAAATGCTAAATGTAGGTACAGCCTTGCATACACTGCGCTGTTTATCATATCACTTTCCACTTTGAGATACAGTGAGTTTACTATAAAAACAGACAAATCAACTATTTTCATTGCATTTCATGTACTTAATTAAAAACGCAACCGACTTCCAACATTGAAAAGTATGAAAGAACTTGTTGAAGTCGGTACCATGGTGAGTCAAAACACTAAAAAAATACAAATTTACGAGAGAGAAAATTATTGTCATGTGCGGGATTCGAACCCGCGTCCGTCCACCAGAACACTCTCGAAGTCACTCACATTTCCAACTTCATGGTACAACTTCCACAATTTATTTAATACTCCTTATAAAGGAATTCGTTTCAGTTCACTTTAAACTATTTTTCTCTCTTTTAAATGATGCATACTGCTTACAAGATCTATGTATCACTAGCTCGCCATAATGGTTAACGTGGACAAGAGCTACAATCTTCAAGTCATCTAGATATATAGGCATATTGACAAATACTTATCTCAGTTTCGAGTGTAACATAAAAACTACTCAACAGAAGTTGATACAATTGAAAACGGACCAATTTTAAGATATATTCTACCCTAATCCTGATTTACACGTCAATAATTACAGTAGAGAGTTAACTTGCCATCCTAGCAAGTAGAATTGTTATGGGTGTTTGGACGCTTCAAGCGAATAAAGAAATGCACTTACTACAACAGATGTAAAGGGCACTGTACCAAGTGAAATTATTTTGATTTTATTTTGGACAGAATCAAAACTAACTACTGCCCGATTTTTTAACTCGCTACTGTACTTGTTGAAATGTATATAAGGCTTTAGAGCAACACGGACTGCCACCGTTGCGTGTTGCTTTAAGATTCTATCCAACAAAAAATAATTATCATGATTGGATGATGCAGTAAAAATTTATGTGTTTGAAAAAAATACGCCATTTCCTTTTTTTTGGAAGTCCGTTGAAAAGTCTGTGACAAAAAAAAAAAAAATAATTACAAACATTTATTTGGCTTACAAAAACCTTGTTAAATGTATTGAGAAAATAAACAAAGAGAAGTTTGTCATTGAGATCACTCACATTAAATCTAAATAGCTAATGAAAATTAGATAAGCTAATGACGTAGTAAAATTAGTTTTACTATACGCTAATGAAGAGATGGTTGTTGATCTGAGTCTTACAGATTTCTCAAGAATAATGCTACAATTTTATTTGATTACTTAGTAGTCATTTATTTTATGTGACTGTGACGGAAGAAGCTCGAGCCCCACCTATTGTAAAGCGGTTATCATTGCTTCAAAATCAATTTGTTCTCAAACAAAACAGATAATTTTATTAGTTTTTGGAAAAGTGGAGACATATATGTAGACATACACTATAAGCTTGATCATTTCAGGAAAAAACATCTAGCAAATACTACGAATAAATAAAGTATTATTCGTAGAGCAAATACTTTCATCACTTCTCATATAGATTACTAAAAATTGATAAATTGGTATTTATGCATTCTAAATATTATGAGTTATCCACTAAGAATATAAAAAAAGCGAAATGAAAGACCATTTATTCAACTGGTTTAATAATAATAATCATCATTAATAATAATCTTCATCGTCTCTTTGGCAAAAGTGCATGTTGGTGGGTCTACGCAAGTGTCAGATAATCATCCTCAATGCAGTAGTGTGCAAACATCCACTGTGTTCAGGTGTAAAGGCACTGAAGCAAGTGAAATTGCTGCGTGAACGAGCCAAAAGAACTAACGTCTCGGAGTAACTAGTGCAGTGCAGTGTCATGTAGAACGAGAATGGTGAAACTGCAACTTCTTTGGACTCACGAAATTAAAATTTAATGTATTTCTGTGAAAAATGTTACAATGGAAGTCTATAAAAAAATAAAACTATGTCATTATCCGGAATAAGATATTGATATTTCACCATTACATCATCATAATTTAATTATTATACATATGTTAATTACGAGTCTAAGGGGGTTCCATACCCAAAATCAAAGTCATTCCATCCATCTGTATATCTTGGGTCGTAAAAGGATTGATTTTCATATTACTGCTACAAATATTTCTAGTTACAAACCCTAAATTGGACTAGAAATGCAATAAAAATGTTTTGCAAAGGGTCTCCAATATATGATTATGTAGCCGAAAATACAAAAAAATAATCTATTACTTAATATACATGCGTAATATCTATATAGCAGGTTAATTAATATAATTGCATGACTTCTATTTCTACTTTTACTGAACAGTACGTACGTGGACGCCACTAAAATGCATACATGATTTTTATTTGGCTAAGGAATATACCTTAGGGCTTATAGTAAATTAAAGCAATAATTAATCAAAGCACTTAATATTTATTACTTATCTATTAAAATCGCTGACTTTATATTATAAAATACGAGTTACCTACAAGTTCGCGGCAAAGGTGACTTCAAGACAAAGCTTCAAAACAGACTAGTTTCAAATTGGACCAAAACGTTTCCGCCCTTTAGATTTTGTGATCAGTGATTTCCGCAAATATCAAGTTGTTTCCAACAGGTGCCATATAAATAATCATAAGAAGAGTCAAAACCGCATGCTTATTAAGATATAATCAAAGATAAACCGAACCAGTATCGTATCAAATACATGTGAAAGCCGCGGTTGAGTCACGCGTCGGATAGCGGTCTGAAATGAATTGATCGTTCAATAAGATTGAGCACAGGAACTCTTCCCCATGGGACCGAAGTCAGAAGCCCACCCCACGAGGATAGTGTTAACTAACTTGTTTACACTAATGATGGATAATGAAGGATCGGACGCTAAGTCTAAAACAATCTTGCTCCCACACACACTATATATTGAGATGGATTAACTACGTCATAGTAGGTATTGGCAAATCAACATAACAAAAAATAATTATTATATCTGTAACAGTATATCAAATTTACTGATAAATATATATCCTTCCTAATTAATGTAATAGATGCGAAAGTTTGTGCGTGGGTGTTGCCGCGGGCGCAAGCTATAATATATCCCCATCTATGTATACACAAAAGTGTGTTTGTTGGTTGGTCTTTCTTTCACGCTGAGATAGAGTAGGTAAGGGATTGAAGGGATGTTTTGCGTAAAGATCCTTTAAGGACTGGATAACAACAAAACCTGCTTTTTAACTCGATAAATGTACAATTGTTACACAAACAAGAAACTAATTATATATAATACTAATCTAAACTTAGTAGATAAGGATTGAATACATTTTTTATTAAAGCATAGCTCAGAAAGGACCTTTTTACTTTGGGTTCGAAAATATATTACATTGTGCACTTCCATTGCGCAGTCTCCAAAATGTACATTTACAACTAAGTGTACATTTTGACTTTCATCCCCTCAAACCGTGTTAAGTTTCATTGAATTCCATTCCGCAGTTTTGGAGTGATGCGCGGCCGTGATACAGACAGACAGACAAATTAAAAAAATACAGTTTTGGCATCAGTGACAGCTACAGAGTGCTCTCAATATTTTTTTTCAAAATATCTGCCATGTACAGCATTGGATCTGTTACAGTTTTATTATAAGTATAGATATAGATACGCTGTTCAGTATGTCGTTCGGAAATTGAAAACTCTTTTCTTAGAGGCAATTTATATCTCATATACCTAGAAATGAAATTATACATATATTGCATTTAAATAAATTTAAGAAATGTAGAATGGAGTTTGGGTTGTTAGTGGAGAGGCTTGTAAATCTTTATGATCCAAAGAAGATATTAGATTGCGCGTTTTCATTCTGATTTATCAACTGCAAGCATACTGTACTGTACTGTGTCCGAAGTCGGTATTAGACCGTACTTTTTATTCTGATATACCAACCGATATCATACTGAACTGTATCCGAAGCAGGTACGAGACGGCATTTTTATTGTGATATACTGACCGAAAACATATTGTGCTGTACTGTATCCGTAGCAGGTATTAAGATCGCACTTTTTATTCTGATATACCAACCGAAAGCATACTGTATTGTACTGTATCCGAAGCAGGTATTGGATCGCACTTTTTATTCTAATAAACTAACCGAAATCATAGAAATTTAATATTGAAGTAAAATTTATTAAACTATATGTATCAAATTCACATTTTATAGAGTCTACTTAAATTTTTCTGTTTTGTTTTTTCATATATAAATTGCTGTCAGTGAAATAAGGATCAGAGGTAAGTTTTCCATTTCTTTCTCGTAAAGTACAGCACAACTGTTAGTAAAACAGAATAAGCAAGCAACCGGCTTGTTGTTAAGTTTATTAGTCAGTCATATATAGTTAGTAATATTTCTGGTCGGGCTCATGAATTGATTATTAAAATATATAATAACGTCGACACAGTGTTGGACGACATAGTGTTGGAAGGCGATATAATTTCATTTACTAATGGTTAGGTTTTCTTCGATTAGTTTTGAGTTAGAATCAGCAAAAGAGATACTAAGTATATCTCAATATTAACAAGCTGAATTAGAGACAAAACAACAAATATTTTGACATTGATAATATGTATAATTTTGGAAGCCATTGTTTCATAAATAAATAATTGAACGGGTTTACTATTTTTGTTACATATTTTAGATACTCTTTTTATATATTTTATACATTCACTATTCGAATTCTCTCTTATACAATCGGCATTGTCCTAATAGTTTTTTTTTGGTAGAATATGGTGTAATTTAGTTTTGACTTATTTAGATATTTGACACACTTTTTTATGTTTATATAATAATTATATACCTAATTTGCGTATCTGAGAGGTAATATGGTTTCGTTAAATATTTTCGCAACAACGTTAAAAATTGGCAACGAACTCCATTCAAAGTTTATAAACAGTAAAACACAGAAAGAAGTATTTGGAACCACATACGTAAGTGGTTTGTATACAACCAAACCTCTAAGCATGGTTACATTTGATGCAGCGGTGACCAGCTGGCGTGAGCAGTAGATGCTCCTGCACAGTCGTAAATCCCACAGCAAATTTACAGCTTCAAGACATGTGAGACTTGTGTACCTAGAGCATTCTCTGCAATACTCTAAAGTTTTGTGAGTGAGGTATCTTGACGTCAGTTTGGTATTTTTAAGTATGTATTTCAGATATTTTGTGTCTATACATGGTTCTATACTAATGTTGGTATGATATTTAATGCTGTACGAGTATGTTAGATTTTCTCACGTGATAATTTTGAAGGAACTAAGAGAAATGATATATTTTTTCTTTGCGATCACCCACACTTGTTTTATATTATTAGGGGTACACATTGTAAATTTTCGGTCAAAGTATACATAGCAATACTAAAAAAAAATAAGAACGTAATAAAATTCACGTGTATGCCCTCGAACTCATATCCCAGTATTAACGTTAAACCAAAATCCGCTTAATGTCGCGTAAATAAAAACGTCCAACCCTCTGAAACAGCCCACCATTATATCGTTTCTAATAAATAAAATGTAAATAAAATTACGGAACAGAACAAAGAGTATGGTGATTTGCATAATGCTGTTCACCTTTTAGCTTTCGACTTGCCCTGGGCTCGAGCCAAACCGACTCCATTTAGTGAGTCCAACGAAGATTATAAGCTTACGTCCCTTCTGAGCGCACCGCCAGAAAACATGTCAGTAAAGAGCCAATAGGCCGTGAAATCACGTTGGGAATACTAAATTCCACAACGTGACGTAAAGGATTCACGACGAATACTTAGATTTGGCTATAAAATCTACAATTGGTCAAATTATATGTTTCAAAAAGGTAACATAGGAATAGCAGTCACCGAATAAACGCTAGTCGGTAGTTTTACCGTGTTTAAATAATGTATAGTTAGGTTAACTGCTTGTGATCAGATAAATATTTTGTACCGTCCTCGACCCGGTATCGTCGTAAGTTCACTTTTTATTCCTTCACCATGAATAATGGCCAACGGGAGACTCGTTAAAAAGTACACGATCTAGTATTACTCGTTGGTTAGTCGACCGGCGGCGGCTAACCCGTTTTATGTGCACTTGAAGCTGGTTCTTAGACTTGTTTCAGCCAGTTCATCTCACCATGCATCTTAATTTTGCTTTAAAATAGGTTGAAATGCCGACATACAAACAAAAACCTACAGATTCTGAGGTAGTGCCCACAACGCAATTAATGGTGCTACGAGTACATAAATACGTACGTAATACGGAATGTATTTAGAAGATAGAAAACTATTACATTCAGTCATCCTTACAGCCATGGAGAACTTTCTCCAGAATAAGAAAAAGTCTTTGTTGTTTTTTATGCTATCGCGTGATAAAAGAAATAAAGTCAGCTTTGAACGTCTTGTGTAAAAGAATGTCGCGCGAGACATTGTCCAAGCCATATCAAGGTTGCAGTTTCCTCATTTCTGACAGCGTATTATGTAATCAGAGCTATATTTCAGTCTAGAACATATTCGTGCAACCAACTGCTGGTGTTCGTAGCAGGTATGTAGCCCATACGTAGCACCTTACGTAGATAATTTAGGTTATAGTTAGATATGCGAGGTTACTGCGTCAATGTTACTCAAGAATGTACCTATTTAGGCTATGTTGTTTTATTAAAGCTATGTGTCAACCTGCGCCGTAAGCAATAGATTTAATCAGTAAGTGGCTACGGTAAGTTACAGTATTCATAACTTATTTCGGTGAAATCCCAAAACCGTTATTTATAATTTCATCGAATAGTTTTGACCAAAATAAAGTTTTGATAGTCTGTGTAGGGCGTAGTTGGTAACCTCAAATCAGAGCATTGAAAAGTTTCGAGTCAAAACTTGTGAATTGATTACTGCGCTTAATAGTTCGAGGGACTTGTTCACACTCCGTGACAAGTTGTCGGTGGTTTTCAATGGGCACTTTGGCGTTAGATGAATTATTGGATATGGGATTGGCAATGGAATAACAATTAAATAAAGTTATAGTGTAGCTAGCTCTACCCGTGGGTGTCGTAAGAGGCGACTAAGGGTAACACACCAGAAGGTGGGCAGCAGCACTTTCTGAGGAACAGATATCACACTGCGATTCCCAAGCCACCTGCCAAGCGTGGGGATTAATGCATACCCCCCACGTACTGGGGGAGGCTGTGTTTAGCAGTGCACTATCCGGCTGATACAGTATAGTGTAGCAGTAACACGATTATAAGTAAATCAATATTATTAATTAAATATTTGAGTTTAATAATAAAAAAAATTATTACGAAACTAACTGCTTTAGTCATGATATTCTTTAACGACTGTAATGCACCAAAGATGATTATCGTTCAACGAATGCTATAAGAAAATAATAACAATACTTTGTATTGTTATGCTTGCCAAACAACTAATGTATATAACTATTATGACCTTACTTCTGACCTCTTTTCTTTATTTTATCTCGTACAAACTGATTCTGATTACAATGTTGATTCTTAGAACCACTTTAACGACTTGTTGGGGTATTAAAAGTCAAAAAATGAGAGCTTCATACCATCTTCATAATAACAAAAATCAAAATACACCTTGGCAGAAATATGTAGAGCAGAAAAACCTTTTTTGCTTATTTGGACATTTAATGGCAAAATTAATTGGGCATAAAATCGTGACATTTAAATAAAAGTCCAGCAGCACAAGAAAACTCATGTCAAATGCTAATTGGGAGGTAAGTGCTGCCAAATAAGATTTTCCATGTTATTTTCCTTGGAAGCTGTCCCTCAAATCTTTTACTTTGTTTCGAAGGTATCTGCCCTTTTTCAAGGCAAGTTAAACAAATTTTCCCTAACAGACTTTTTCGAGACGCACCGAGAGGATTTGGCAGATCTTACTGAGGTTTTGTTTTACCGTTTATTTTATGTAAGCCAGTATTTATATTTACCTTTTCTATTCGAAATGCCTTTTTAAGACAGTTGTTTTTAGATGAAAGAATAAAAATGTTAGTGTAAGTAAATTTTTCAACAAAAAAAAAACAATTATTTGTAATATGTAGAGGCATCAGATAACAATAACGTTTCGTAGATGAAATTAAAATAAAATATCACATTTACAAGAAGTGGGTATCTAAACTTCTTTGTATACGTTCCAATGAAAGGTATACTAAATGTATATTTAAAATTATATTATTATTTACTAAATCATTCATATAATTGCGATGAAACATTTATATTTTATTTATTGGCAATTGTCATTAAGATATTTCTATCAGTTTAACATCAAAGAAATAATTAAAAAGTACGGAGGAAATTTAGAAAAGAGCATGACCAGAGCAGCTAATTAAAAGTTATAGAAATAATATTCCAAATGAATTTTAAACAAACTGGGAAAATAAACTACCAAGAAAATGTTTCCAGTAGATTTGATGTTCACGATAAAACATTAATGACTGCGAAGGTTTTAGTTTACGAGATCGCGGAAACATAATACCATCATTGTACAATTGACAGATGCCGGACAGTAACAATCCATGGCAAAACCACTAGTGAAGTGTAAATTTCAGTAGTAGCGTGGTAGTAGCATGGAGTCGGAAAAGCTCGCCCCCATACAATGAGTCGATATCACGATCACAGTTCGAAAACTGTTTCGGCTCCTACCGGAATCTGAAACAGTTTCGGAACCGATACAAACAGGACAGAGAGACAGAACTAAATACTACCATTTGGCAGTAACTAAAAAGTTCTACTATGAGCCTAAATTAATGGACAACCTGGTCTCGTCGACGTCAGTGGTGGATGGCACAAACAGATAGTCCGAAATAATAAAACGAAATTAACACAAAGAGATTTATTTGATTCAGAAATAAACGTACCTACATCGTACTCTGAAATATTACCTCAATCATATTAATAAAACGGAAATGCGAATATATCTGATCGCTATGATTTTTCACGAATATTGCCTACTAAGGTGAGTATGTTGAAATATGACATGGTTCCTAATAAAACGTATTAGTATTCAACGTAAATGCGTAGCGTTACTTAAAGGAACATATCCTTACACCACTTACATTCATAAGCAGAGTTCAGAAGAATTTAAGTGGGTAATATTAATGATATGGATTTTAACCAATCAGATAGTAAGAATATTAAAAGACTGTAACTACAAATAAATGTTTACCAAAAAATGGACAAGTTATTCCACACATTTGAGTGTTGAAGACAGTTCAATTTTTTGGTAGAAAAAAATTATGTATTTAAAATTTATGTATTTCAAAGATTTTTATTTGCAAGATGTAGGTAATACATGTTGTAACATTTATAATATTAAAAAGTGCCATATAAATCCTTGCCATAATTAGCATGCAAATGAATACAGGAGGCAAACTGATACATAATACAAAAATTAAAATATACAGATCTATGTCATGTCATGAAAAATAAAATTAATTAAAGCAGTAATATAAAATATAAAGAAATGTCAGTAAATAAATAAATGTCAACGAAAATTTGCAAATAAGATTAAGTCAAATTTTAAAGTTATAATTCAAAGATTTCATTGTCATATAGATAATCAAATATATTAAAATAACATTTCTCCATAAGTATGTTCTTAACTTTTAATTTAAAGCTAGATGAATTACAATTTTTAATGTTTTCTGGTAATTTATTATAAATCCTTGGAGCCATAGAATATACACTTTTATTTAGCAAAGCCGTACGAGATAGTAAGTTGCACAGTCTTGACTTGTGCCTAATGTAAAAATTACATACATCACCTCAAAATAATGAAGATTATTTTTTAAGAAAACAACAATCTCATATATATACAGGCATGGCAGTGTTAAGATATTGCACTCTTTAAAGTAAGGTTTACAACTGTCAGTAGATTTAAGGTGTTTTATCGCCCTAACGCATCTTTTGCACCCTTTTTAGTGACCCTTGCTACTTATGGGATCGATTGTCATTCACTGTCAATGATTATATCATCAAGATAGGAAAATACTTTTCAGTTATTGGAGTGTAACTGTTTTAGTAACCGATTTTGATGAAATTTAAATGAGACTACACAGCAAGGAACACCTTTCAAATTAAAAAAAATCGATCAAAATCCTTTCACCCAGTCAAAAGTTCTGAGGTACAATATAATTCATTTAACACAATTTCAATTAAATATAGATTTGATAAACTCGAAGAAGTTGACATGATAAATTTTTTGGGGATTATAACTGACAAAAACTTAAATTGTAAAATGCATGTAGACCAACTATGTAACCAACCTTGAGCGTTTTCGCATTGAATAAAATTAGACAAATTGTCTCCATGGAAGCAGTACTAACCTTACCATTATGTTATGTGTCTTCTTTAATAAGCTATGATCCAATGTTGTGGGGAAACTCGGTAGATATGGACAGAGTTTTCAAACTACAAAAGCGCTGCGCACGTACGATGAATGGAGCCTGGTTTTTAGACAGTTGCAGACTACTATTTAAGAAATGCAATATTCTCCTTCTGCCCTGTATGTACATTAGAGGTGTTTGTGTTTATATTAAAATCCACCCGAAGTATTTTAAGAAGAACAGCGAAGTAATGACAAGACAAAAAAGATAAAAAATTGTGAACCTGATGTATCAACCTCGTTGTAGTAAAAATATTTATAAAATTTAGGCATATAATATTTGTATATATTTGTATAACAAGTTTCCAAGAGAGATTTATAATTAAAAGGACATCAATTTAGAAAATAGATAAGTGACTGGCTCTTGCATAATTGTTTTTATGATATTAAGGAATTAGTAAAATAAAGTGACAAACTTTACACGCTACTGCACGCCTGATTACAATGATTCCACAATGACAAGACCATTCCAAGAATATTTGTACCACTGTGTAATGTAATCTTGCATTTTTTTTCTTATTCTTATTCTTATCCTCGCCTCCTAAACCGGGAACTATACGGCTACATATTTACATATTTATATCGATACATATTTACATATGGTACTTCAATCGTTGAATCGGACCCCATAAATGCTTTCTGCGTAACTCATCCACTCCAATATCAGAGAGATTGAGAATGTTAAGTTATTGCTCTAACAATTTCGTATTGCCCTATAAAACCTCACTTTCGCTTTATTTATACGCAGTAAAATGATCAATATTCTATATTACGTTGAATTTAGATGGCTACATTTACCTAGACGACTTTTGTTCCAAACTTTGCATGATAGGTATTTATTTGAAGCGCGTGTAATATCGCATCTCAATGTACGCGCTTTGTAAAAGTTTTCCAGTTTGCATGATATATCTCTCATTCGAGAAACTAACTTGCGAACAATGATGCATGAAAATTGCGTTCTTATTACATTTAGAATACCTTTTATTTTAACGTAATCAAAATGTTCTTCATGCAAAAAAGGCAAATAATATATTTTGCCTGATGAACATTTTGAGTGCGTTCGCTGAGTCCAGACCGGCTTATCATATCATATGAGTTATTTTCCGGGAGATAATGATAAGCGACGGATTTCGTGCTCTTCTTCACATTAAAACCTCGTTAGCCTTAGTGGGAGCTTTCATAGCTGAGCAGATTTGACTGGCCATTTGATATTTGGTGTGAATAGCGGTATTTATTGTAACCCTGCTACATGTTCATAGTCAAGGTTGATTAAAATAAACATATTAAAAAAAAGAAGTACGATTAGAAAACATTTAATTTCATTTATAATAATAATATAAAAACTAACGTGGTTTTCGCAAATTTTACTAAAAATACGGAAAAAGGTGTGAGGAGCGAGATGATTAAATGGGGGCATCCCGTGAACCCTTACCTTGAGAAAAAGACCGTGCTGTTGTCGAAACTATATTCTGACTTATTCACGTGAGCCTATTATTACCTAAAACAATACTTTACATGAAATCAGGGCGGGAATGCAAGAAACCTTTTTAACGTTAGCATTATATGCTCTTGTATCTCGACTCGCAGTCAACCGTTTTTTATATATTAACAATGTTAAGGTTGATCTCGCAATCAAAATTGCCTGTAATTGGTAAATAATTCTTAATTTAAAATAAAATATAATAAACCTATTTCTATGTTTTAGAAAAAAAAACAAGTTTCATGATATATCAAGTCTGGTTTGTATATTTTCGACCTGGCAACCCTAGCCAACCATTGTTAGTCGGCCAAAAGATGCTATTAGTAGATGTCACCAAGTACCATTAACGCTAGTATTTTTTATTATTGCTAGTAATAATCATACCGTATGATTTCTACCATTCTTTCCATGAGTTTGTGCGGGTTTACGTAAGTACTAACACCATAATCGAGAGGTTTTTTTTTATAGAATTGTGACGAAACACACCGATGGCCATCTGATATAAAGCGGTAACCGCTACATATAACAGATACACCCATCACCTTGAGACTGTATTTTCATGATTACTGGCATGATAATGCACAATACGCTGTTTGCTGCTGTGCGACAGGTTTTCTAATCGAGGATGGTAGCTAGCCAGACGCGTATGTGCTAAATGCCATTCCACAATGCAGTGAAGCTCAAGTCAGCGATGGGGATTGGACCATGGATTTGTCACGGCATTCCATAGCTATTACCGCTAGTACAATAATAATAAAGTTTATTGTTCATTAAAAAACACACACAAATATAATTCATTACTTAAGCAGTTCAAGATTGTATATTAAATTTTTTCTCACTAAATTATACATATAGTTATTTTTTTAAGCAGTGATGGCTCAGTGGCATTGGCTATGGACTACCGCGCAGCAGGTCCATGGTTCGAATCCCGCCGCGGGCTTGAGCTTCACCGCATGGTGGAAGGGCATTTTGCAATTGCCCTTTTGGCTAGCGACAACCCTGTAGAAAATCTGTCGGTCTGTTTCGGAGAGTGCCCTTGAGAGCCAGTAATCCTAGGTTAAGCCTGTTAACACCTTCGACCACATCATCATTTACCATCAGGTGAGATTGAGTTCAAGGCTTACCTATAAGCAATAAAAAAAACAATAAAAAGAAACGTGACTTGCAACGCCCTCACTAAGAAAAAAATCTTGAATCGAAGGAAATCACTATCACTGCTTATAAACAACATTTTAAATGTTCTATATATTATGTACACAAATTAATTTTAAACATTGATGATTAATCTTTAAAAATATACGATGAAAAATGTATAACAGTTACCAATCTTTTAAATCTTGATTGTTATTATAAAAGCATAAACAAAGTCCAAAGTAAGTACAGTACCGTGTGTTCGCGTGACTAATGAGTTTTTCCATTTCTTATTGTTTTTCAGTTGTTGACCCGTCGCCATCGACATTTTGTTATAACGCTGAAGCTACACTGATATTTTTCTTTTGCCACACGTTAAAAACAGCTACATGGCAACTTGAGTTTCTCAGACTATATATGTTAGGTCGATGGTAACTTTTGAGTGGTCTTATTTGATATAGAGAAGTTATGTATTATTATATAATTCTAAGTTTCGGGCTAAATTTTTTTGGTGTTTTAAAAACAGAGAGATGAAAATTCTGTACGTACGTCAGGAGGTCATGCAAGGTTAACCTTCTACAAACTCCAGTAGGAAGTTGTTAAGTAAGTTTCAGATTACAAAAAAATTTACACAAAAACGACTTCAATAATTAAATACGCATTATTATAGGGATAACTCAAATACAACTCGTCAGATGAAATATTAAAATGGGACCAGACGACAAGCACCAGCTTTCGAATGTAAAAAAACATCACAATCAGTACACCCTGTAACAAGATTTGAGGTAAAACTCACAATAAAAAAATACAGTCAAATGAGGGCCTCCTCCTATTTTTCAAGTCAGTTGAAAAAGAAGTAAAGGTAAGGAGTATTCGGCTATGTAATATAAAGTAAGGTAAGTATAAGGTTTGTACGTTTTTAGGCTGCCAGCACCCGCCCCGTTGATTTGCTGTCAAGCCTTCTCAAAGTCTTTGAGCCTTCTACAAAAATTAGAGGTTAGCTTTTAGGGATGCCAGCAATCGCCATGTTGGTTTGTTGTCAAGCCTTCTACACATTACCAGGTGAGAATATAGTCAAAGGCAATAAAAAATATAATAATAATATATAATAATAAGTTTATTGTTCATTAAAAACACACACACATAAATACAATACATTACTTAAGAGGTTCAAGATAACATGATATGTTTTATTCACTAAATTATACATGACTTGCAAAGCCCTCACTAAGAAAAATCTTGTATCGAGGGCGTTTGCTTCCTTCGAGTTAACAATATTGGTAGTACCGTGTAATGCATTAGTAAGTTCTACTTTAATTTATCCAATATATGTATATAATAATCTATGAACTTATTCTACATTCTTATTGTGAAATTAGTTGGTAGATACAGAGGTATGTTTATAATGATAATGTTTGTGAAGATGTAAGTATGTTAGTTTTGTGTGTATTGTTATGTTTGCGTTGAGAGTGTAGAGTGTATATGTGTGAGTGCGTATGTAGTAGCGTGTATGGGTTAGATACATGTATCATGAGTGGGAGATGTAGGTACTTAGAAAGATACTACTAACTAATAACATGTAGCAAATTTTCAGTTTCATCATAGTTAAGTGTATTTAACAAATTGGTTATTGAATATTTAGCTTCTCTTATTGTATGTGTTGAAAGATTAGGTATAAGTTTACTTACTTTATTATATAAAAATGTACCTAGAAAGCATTGATGACGTTTGGCTGATTTGGTATTAATATCCTGGCGATGTTTCAAACACTTCAATGATGATGGTTACAGATGAAACTATTAGTGGTTTTCAACACATTTGCTCGTAACGGGCCTTTAAATGCATCTATTTTAGTGTCATAATGTAGTCTATTACGCACGCGTGCTTTTTTCTACTTTACCGCATTTGTGTTTTATATAGAAAAATAAAACAACTTTTCCACACTTTTCACGAAGTAGATTGTAGTATGTTTCATTCGTTATTCATATAAAACAAACCCAAGTAAAAAAAATTGAAACAAAATTAACCTACAATCTCCTTGGTGAGAAGTGTGAAAACGTTGTTTTTTTTTCTATTTAAAACACTAGTGCGGTATAGTAAAAAAAAGCACGTAATAGACATATGATGACACTAAAATCGGTGCATTTAAAGGCCAGTTACGAGCGAGTGTGTTGAAAAGTATATTCCGATTCGTTTTGTATTGTATTCGTTCGTCAGGGCCATCTTTATTAGCGAAATCAGCGCGCCATTGATAAATAAATATTTTTTTATCAAAATTTTCGTTTTAAGTCCTCGCAAGCGCGTTGAAAAACGTTGTATGACACGCGTGTGGGATGTTGATCATAACTCATGTGTAATGATCAACATACCACAATTGTATCAAAATGTACTATTACCTAATTGTTCACAGGCTATCTCGTACTTTGACTTTGAGATCTAGAATACTGTTAATAAAACAATACTGCTTTGCGGTAGAATCCAGACTGTTACCTACCTATTACGCTTATTATGTCAGGAAACAGTGTAAACCCAGCGTAGAATGTGACTCGCGAGCCGGCAC
Organism: Plagodis pulveraria; assembly: GCA_963890685.1. Classification (NCBI taxonomy): domain Eukaryota; kingdom Metazoa; phylum Arthropoda; class Insecta; order Lepidoptera; family Geometridae; genus Plagodis; species Plagodis pulveraria. The sequence continues at coordinate 11,378,893 of OY982959.1, forward strand.
TGAGTTTCGTTAATTGTGCCATAGATTACATAATACTTACTACATAATTATGCTACTAAAATGATTTATACCTTACGATTGTTATGCCAAAGACTGTTGAGCAACGAAAATTGGATTAGGGTTCATGTCAACGGGGCATTTAGCCCTATGATACCAATCAAGGCCTTATAAATAGCCAGCTGGTCACTTGATTTCAGTTACATGATTTCGGTACGTACTTTATGTATATTTTATTGAATAATTACATTAATACGTTCGAAAATTCCAGTCTTAAGGACGTATATAGTCCCTGAATTAGTAGCTCATTGACAGGCAGTAATAAAATCAAACAAACTCCTATCAAAATAAGGTCCAAATTAGGGCACACTGCATAGCTTCATTAGAAATATTAAAAACTAGCGTCTCGCCCCGGCTTGGCATCGGTTATAACAACAAAAATATAGAATATAAAGCTATAAAAAATATATATATATTTTTATATTACGAATAATTATTTAACAATCGCAATAATTTTGAAAAGATCGCCAATTTTGTTAAGATTAAACAAAAATAACAAAATAATAATAATAATATACAATGTTAACGATTTTTTATAGTAATACATTTTGCTCGCCTCCACAGTCCAAACAAAAATCAAGTCCAATCGAATTAACTCTAAGGGCGTTTTATTTTTATTTCTATTCATAAAGTATCAAGGGGGATATGATGAAAGTTTTTTCAGAGACAATCTTAATTCAATGAAGCTTTTGCTGATAATGCCCGCCGTCTTATACGAATCCAATATAATAGGTATATATTATGAATAACAATTGTCTAATATAAATACATAATATTATACTCTACCAAAATGTTTCCAATTAGGCGAATGAGATTAAGTGAAACCATCTAATCAAAAGAGCGTCCTTCTTGCCAACGTTTGAAGGAGATTTGAGTTGTTGTTTCTCAGAATGATGTAGAGAGCAGATACTCTAGCTGTCTGTCTAATCTCGGTTTATTATTCTGCTAGCTGTCAAGTTGACAATCCTAACTTAATACAACACGTGTGATGCTCATGTGTTTTTTTATTTAATGTTGTCATATAGTCGCGCACGCTTCATAGATTGGTTAAACTTCTGATTAAGTTGTTGGTTGCAGATAAAATATTTATTCAGAGCAACAATAATTAGCTTGATGGGTATATAAAAACGAATTGAGAATTGCACAATGAGGACTCAACATCCATGTTGTTTTAAGTTTCCACCCCAACACACATTATTTATTGTGATGCATATCCAAAAAACACACATTTAGTTCTGGATCCTTAGTACGAGCCCAATCCGTATTTGACTGGTTTTTATTATTTGTTTATATACGAAAACTTTGTTTTTACACACACATTAAAGAAAAATATCTTTAACTTACCGAATATCCGATTTACCTCGGTGGACCATATATCATTTAGCTATATATCACACGTGAATCATAGAAATAACTTATTTTATTTTGTTATTAGTTTATTATTAATTTAGTTATTATTATTAGGGTAACATAATGGGTACCAATTATGAAAAAACAGCCGCTTTTTGCATATCACGGTGGGATAACGTTATCCATGCATCACATTCTTCAACGTGAGTAGACGTAATGTATTTCAGCGGGCTATGAACCGCCGCTATGGCAATCTATATCGACAGAATCGTACTGCAACCACCGTTAGTGTGAAAGCGGAAATTTCCGCGGGATGCTCGCTTCACTCGCTTGGCTCGCGCTTTGTGTGGTCACTGGTAATCTCATGCTCATTCTAGCTTCGCTCGTCATCCCACCTGTATTTGACTTTGCCCTGAAGTAGTCGTTCTTCACTACTCGTGCTCCTCCTAAGAAATAGACAGGTTATGCTTCGTACTAAGAAATATTATGTTATAACGTCGTCAGAATGCTTTATCATATCACCACATAATTAACATGTATGAAATGGTCACTAAGGCGGGAATTTACACCCAAAACATATTTCAATCGAATAGAAAACACTTGGTAATGGCTACTAAGACATAATCTAGGATGTAGATGGACCAGGCGGTGGTCTCGTTCTGATGGCGCAGAAGAAGAAGTTGGATCGCTCCCCGTGGTGGAACAGGAAAGTAAAGGAATTTCTCGGTAAAAAAAAAATGCTGTAAAACATAGTATAGTGCTTACTCCTAAAAACTTGTATCGCAAACAGAACAGCTGGTTTCATTTTATATCCCACCAAAATTATCACAAATTTTGTAATCTTTTATGTACTTAAATATTAATTTATCATATTGTAATCTTTTATGTACTTAAATATTATTATATCATTCGTATACCTAGACCTGGTTTTATTTTCAATGTTGCTAGGAAGAATGCTAGAACTAGATGATAGATAGCTGCTAGAATGTTAAGAACGCCTATTTAAAAGAAATAAGTTATTGCAAAATTAACATTAGTACCTACCACTTTAAAGAATTTACACATTTTAAGCAAATCATTAAAATTATATTTACAGTAAACAATATTATGTTCTGAACGGCAAAAATCCGCAATACACTTAGATATTGGAAAAATAAATAGACCCAGTTGGACGCGGAGAAGTAAACCCACCCACAAAATGCTGTTAGAGCGAGCGAAACGGATTTTCATGAGAAATGAACTTAAATGGCAATAAAAAATATCGCGGTCGGTCGGTCCGGTTGGCGTATGCTTTTACAGGTAAAGTGTACTTTGCAATATTACCCACAGCCGGTGGCTGCATTTTATACGGGATCCTTGGAAAGGAACAAAATGAACTGCGGCCTTAACTTCGCCCCGGGACTCGGAGATAAATGTACAAGCCTTCTATTTGAATTATGGCGTTTTGACCTCGCCATATCACTTCGTTTAACCACATTCTCTAATAACGATTTGAGCATGGCGGGTCATATTGGAATACATGAAACTGTAAATTTTTGAAAAAACCTGCACCCCGTTTGTAGCAATATTGCTCTTGGTCTGGACTTTCTATATGCCATTTATATTAACTTACGTTTAGATAAACGTGCAATGTCTAATAACTAAAAAAAAATATGACTGATTGACAGGTGGAACTGGAACTGATACCCGATTAGAGTAAGGAGTTTCTTATTACTGATAGTCTAGAATTTCACCACTATCTCACCTGATGGTTAGTTATGATGCGATCAAAGATGTTGTACTTGCTAACCTAGAATTACTGAATCCTAAGGAAAGCTGCCGGAGCACATCGATAGGTGATTGACGACAGATTTTCTTCTTGAGAACCGTAGCTTTGCAACCGACCATTTGCGAGTGCTCTGCTACATGCATAATGTCCTAACACCATGCACCTACCACAAATTTGACAACAGTGAACGGCACAATATGTTTCTCTAACATGACAAAATAATAAAACAAGAACCTTTTATTGAATGTATTAACGCAATAAACACAACAATATATTGATAGTTTTGGCTATCATTCCATGCAAACCCTAATCTTCCCTCTCTGACTTATTGGTTGTAAATTCACTACTAACCGACTTAGTCAGAGCGTAATGAGCAGCAACCGCCGTCGTTGCATCTGGCCGTCGAGGTTAGTCAAAATGTATGTAAATATACTTAATTCTATTTGCATTCATTTATTCAACTCGATTGTCTCTTTGAATATGAATTTGATTCACGAAAGTTGGCTTTACTGGAAATATAATTTACCAAACAAAAAAACTAAGCAAAAATATAAAAGCCTTTTCGTTGTATAACAGAAAGTTTTATCTACTCGTACCCGCGTAAAAACGAGAATGCCTTCATAAATTCTGGCGTTCAAGCTCATAGTAACAAGGCACGCAGTTTACGACAAGAAAACCATTGAGAGCTCAATCTTCACTTGTTCCTCGAATATGGTAACATTCAGATGCAGTTACCGGGTAAATTGGGCGCTTCCTCGGCTTTCAAGGCGCTCCGGCCCGAGAAATATTATCAAGCTGGAAACGTTAACTAAATTGGCTACCAAGTTTACAAACTAGCGGAGTCTGTTTTCTTAATTTTTCTGCGTTTTGACACTAATTGCTATAGCTTAACGGATTTATGTGTTGAGATTTTAGTTACTGATTTTATTTTAGACTTTGCTGCTCTTGTTTAATTAAACAACTTGAAATTGGAAGAAGTGAACAACCAAATTTGTATCAGACATAAGCAGCAAATATTTTTAATATTGTTAGGTGTGCAATAACGCCTGCTATGCGGATTACATTACAAAATCACAAATATACGATAGGAAAAATTTTTTTTTTTGCACATCATCCCGCACATGACTTAAATTTTTCCTATCGTATATTTGTGATTTTGTAAGCAAATATTTATTATGGCTTGTGGTCGTGGTTGTGAAAGCTGTATGTAAACTACCCATGTAAAATTAAGAAATAATCAAACAATGAAGCTACGGGATAGTTTCCCATGTCTTCATCGGATTAAATTATTGTGCAAATTATTATCGGAACTGACTTCTAACACTGAAAACTATAAAATAACTTGCTGAAGTCGGTACCATGCTGCTTCAAATCACTCCGACCTCCAATTCTCATGATCCAACTTCCAGGTATTTCATACTTTGTAACCGACTTCTAAAAAATGTGGACCTCATTCGATTGTTTTTGTATGTTTGTTAAGCGTCATCATTACTCCACCAATTATGAACTGATTTTGATGAATCTTTTTTATTGGGTAGTGTCCTCCAAATTGATCCCATTCAAATTACATTAATAACGTTCAATTAGTTTTAAAATTACAGTCAGTTAACTGAAAAAAGTATTTGCCAATAGCTAATTACCTCGATGACATGGTAATTGCAAATCTAGACAAGTTATCGCGTAACTAACATACAAAAACATATCTTAATATATCTGTTGAATAGAGCATCCCTTCCTATTTTAAAGTTAGTCAAATAGTATACTATCTGTTAATGTATACTTAAGATATGCATTTTTACGTTTTTTCGCAAACATAATCATTATTCATATACACTAATGTACTCCAGGATTATTGATAACTGGTTTCATACGCGGCATTTCCTGAGTCGATCGGCAATCGATTAAATTCGTTTCGATTATATTTGTTCAGCTGTTTTGAGGGTCAGGGTCAATAAACAAGCACACAGCAATTAATTTCGTTTATATGTAGTAATTTGATACTATTACCTACGATACGTTATTGTACTATTTTATTTTAATAAATTTTCAAAACTCGGTAGTTCTGCAAGACGTAATGTTTTTAATTTTGCGAATGCCCGCCTGCCTACCGACCACCCTCAAGTAGAAAATCTGTCGCGAAGCACCTAACGGTGTGTTCCGGCAGCAGTCCTTGAGAGCCAGTGAAATTACAGGCACATGAGACTTAGCAACTATGTCTTAAGGTGACGGGCGCAGTGCAATTCGTGACTTGTGACGAAATGCATCTGTTATAGGCCGAGTTTAGTCCTTAGGCTTCGAGCTTGTACCATCACAATACAATAAAAAAAAAACAAAAAAATGTAATTTCTGGAAACAAAACAAGTGACACTTCTAGAAATCTCTCGATTCCTAGAAACTGGTTATGGTTGGTGCGAAATATTTTACGATTCCTGAGACATAAGCCGTAGCGTAGGTAGGGTAAAACCTTCGCACTCGTCCCTATTTGGCGATTTGTAAAGATGTAGTGTCGCTAGTCTGATGTATAGATATTTTTGGCACATATTTCACACGTAACTGGAACCCTTTGGGTAAATGTGTTGTACGAAGTAGATTTAATAAGATTAGTTTGTTGAATTTCATTTTCTTTTTTACTTTTATGTTATTGCTATACCTTTTTTCTTTTATTTCTAGTGTATTCTATGTATTTGCTACATTCTCATTGCACATTGACTTCGCAGTAGCTTTCAGGAAGCTTATGTTGTCAATATAGTATTTCCTATGGCGGCGTAATTCTCTTTGATCTTGAAATCAATAGAAATTTGAGGCAATGATAGCTGAGCGGTAATAGATATGGACTGCCATGTCACAGGACCATTGTTCGTTCCCCACCGTCGGGTTGAGCTTTATCGCATGTTAGAAGAGTCTTTTGCGAATGAGCATTCGCAAAAAGCTCTTCCAACATAGGCTAGCCTGGCTACAGTTCCACCCTCAACTAGTAAATCTGTTGCCAAGCACCTAACAGTATGTTCGGGCATCAGACGTTGAGAGGCAGTAAGATTATAGGCACATGAGACTTAACAATTGCATGTCTCAGAGTGACAGGCGCAGTTTGTCAATTGTGATGAAATTTATCTGTTATAGGCAGAGGTTACAGCTTAACATCAGGTGGTCCTCGTGCTTATTTCGTCACTCTAATCTATATAAATAAAATAATCAAGTGAGTCATCTAAAACATAACTATTTTTGCTTAGCTATCTAAACAAGTTACATTACTACACTTTAAACATATTTACGCTCCATCCATTATCAGGGTTCCGTACCTCAAAAGGAAAAAAACGAAACCCGTATAGGATCACTTTGTTGTCCGTCTGTCTGTCTATCAAGACCCTTTTCTAGGAACGCGTGGAGGTATGAAGCCGAAATTTATATCAATTACTCAAGTCTATTGTCCCTTGGAGCTGTTAAAAAATCAAACTTCTTAGCCAACGCAATCAAAAGATACAACCGTTTATGCCGCAAGTTTTCGACACTAGCAAGGGAGTCAAAACCTACCCCTACCCTACTTCCAGTGAACTCAGAATCTTGAAATTGGTACGAAGCAACGTCTTATAGCACAGATAAAGGAAAAATTGCGAAAAGCAAACATTTTAATAATCATCATATTTTAATTTTTTTTTAAATTTTCAGTTGTTATGGATTTCATTTAGAATTAAAATTACCATAACTTTTACTTATATACATACAGGTTTGTACGAAACCCTCAGTGCGTGAGTCCGACTCTCACTTGACTGTTTTTTTTTCACTGTAAGTAAACTATAGTATCGCATTTTTATATATTATTATAACAATTATATGTCCAATTTTCCACAATAACTCATAGGGAAAATTACATACGCAAATAGGTGTACTATATCTATTTGGTTACTGAAATGTGGATTCCATTCCGCTTGTTATGTCCGATGTTCAATCAAGTTGGCTGGCCGTTGAATCAACCCAATTAATCCCTTTGTGATTTAGCTCACTTTACGCAGTCTGTATCGGCTGTTTCCTTATGCTTCAAGGAACGCTTCCATTGCATCCTATCTATAGGACTTTCCTTCTGTCGTTTACAGAAGCGGGACTACTATAGGAATCACTTTGACTTACATTTCTCAATGACTTCTACTATCAAAGGTAATTTAATTAGAAGTTTGCTTTATAAAGTATCATAAAACGTAACCAATTACGAATAAAAAAAATATTAACGTTAGTCAAACATGTTGCAGTTTCACCTATCACAAAAAAAGACAATTTTCCAGCCAACAAATATTTTAAAAAAATATTAGTAATTTTTGCTATAAAACATTATATATATATTTTTGCACGAGGAGACTAAATACAACGTATTTCAAATGTTATTCCCAATTGAAATGTTAGTGTAGCGACCATTCTGACATTCTCTACTTAGGTGGGGAAAACCAATTTGCTGAGTCGATTCTGACCGAATTATTTTACCCTTGGGCACATAAATATTGCACCCCCTTAGCAGAAAATATGTCCAAGTAGACATATCGATTTAGGAAATTGATGCTATCATGGTATAATATCATGCGTGGAAATAGTTTAAAAAATACTTTATGTGTGAGAGTTAGTAATGAAAGCTAATTCCTGGTTTATGTAAAGATGTCTCAGTAAATTACCTTAAAAGTTTCTTAGTCGTTAACATGTCATTATATTCTCTCTCTGATTAAATTAAAATGTTATGGCACAAATTCAAAGTACGTTACAAGGCTTTATTGCCATTATAGTGATTGATTCGATAGGACATGAGAAAAGTTTTTATTTGACAAGGGACCAGACTCTTTATACTCTCTATGAGTAACGCAGAGTCCCAGGGAATTGAAAAAGGGAAAAAGATTTACACAGTCTCTATTTTACAAATAATAGACAGTTCCGAATATCCCAAGCGTGAATCTACGTGGAGTTTCATTAATATTTATCAATACCATGTTCATTTTACGTTACAAGTTTTTCATCCGTAAAGTAATGAATAGGTATGATGCAAAATGTAAAATGTATGAGCATATTATTTTAAAACAGAACTGTGGCGCTAACCCGTGAAAACAAAAACGACGTGTTTAACGTACAGAAGATAACTTTTGTTTGGTGTGGTCGGCAGTAGCCTATTGTGGGTAGTTGGGAAATGTAGATGAAAATACAGAATACAAAATAAATTTGGAAATATGTTTGGTACAGTTGGTAGTGAGATGCGATGCAAGTTGCATCGGTTCCCTGAGGGCGTGATTTGGGCATATTACGCACTCGGCGATTAAATTACAGCGGCTGAATGGCCGATATCGAACGTCCCAATTGGCTATGTGGGACAATACCCAATAGAAATTGTATAAATTTACTGTTATTATGAATTCGCTTTTAGAGTGGGTTTAAGAGAATAGTTTTAAATCGTTTGGAAATAACATAGGCCTGAATGTCTTGTTAATATTTTGTTTACATACTACATGATTTTTGTTTTGTTTCTTTACGATACTGTTTTCTTAAAGAGTATTTTACAAAAGAGATGTACTGGTCTTCAATTTGTAAACGAAATAATTATACGATTAGTCTCTCTACTTCAAAATATCGCAATAAGCACCGACTAAAAAATATAAATATACACATCCTAGGTCATGTGATATGCGAGAGAAGCTGCTTTGCCACAGACAGAGATAGATTTAGCGGATAAACAACACAATGCAGCAAATAGAAAAATGCCTGGTAAAAGGCAGTAAAGCTTACTAATACGTGGACCCATGGGGCAGAGTGTGACTATTACCGCACTTCTGTAGAGGATACCCATTCGTACATAACATATCCAAGAAAAACTGCTGCATTTGTTAACCCAGTGCGTGGAGTATGGGCTTGCGGCCCACTGAGGCCGTAACTTCACGCGCGGCCGCCGACGGTAACGAGCAGACACATAAAACAAAATGCCAGCAGAGAAGGGATCCTCTAAATTTGCTTAAATGCCAAATAAACTGCGAATTGCTTCGCCATTTATGAAAAAATGCTCGGTTTGTGGGTGCTATTTCAATTTTGAGGTTGGCTTTGCCCACTTTTTCTAGGGGCTTTTAACTTGATTTGCCCTTAAGATCTACCTAACCAATTTACTTCATAAACTCGTAGCTAGTAATTTTGATGTAAACTTATTGATATAAGCAAGTGTTTTCGGCCAATCAATATAAGTCTAAAACCACTTATCACTGAAGTTTAAGTCTGTTAAGTTATCAAATGAACCTTGAACTCTCCCTCCATTAGAGTTGGTTCAAGTGTAGTATAATTCAGGCCAAACTGCAATTAAAACATAAAAGAGCATTTTTCTTATGGTATGAGGTCTAGAGGTCATTTATATAGTAGATCGCGTGATATATACAGGTGGGGTAAATTAGTGGCAGCACATAAGCGGCAATAAAGCGAAAATAGACGTATCGTAAATACGAAACGTTTTACAACGCCCTCCCCCTCTCACCCTCCGATTTGTAGCGTAGATAACAAAAACTTGGATAAACTAAATACAAAATACCTCTGCGTTGTACGAAAAGTTTGTCAATTTACCCAAAAATGAGGAACTTGTTTGGAAATTACTCGAGGGTTGCTATAGTAATGCCGTTCTCGGAAATTATTTGTGACTTGTTTATGGAGGTAAATGTTTCTTTGTATGTCAGTGTAAATCCCGAACGTAAGGAACTTCCGTATCTCATTTTGTGTGTGGTTGTAAGACTCAATTTCCTTTCAGGAAAATTCTTACAAAAATATCTTAAATACAGAAATGACAAGACTGTTTTATTAATTTAAAAGAAGTTATGATTTCCCCACTATTCATACTTCCCTTAAGGATTCGCTTAAACATTTGTTGTTATTATATGGCAATATATCGAAAACGGATCATTGAAATGGGATATAAAGTACACAGCACAGAATACCTCAATAATAATGGTTTTTACATAAAAAATGTTGTCCGATACAGTGGCAGAAGTATTTACACAAATACTCTTCTATACATTTTTTATTAGGATCACTTACTTGAAAACATTAATATTCTGTAACGTGTAATGAATTTTCATACGTGGTACAGACAGGTATACAATATCAACTTTAATCTAGTAAAACATTCGTCAGTATTTGGCTTACAAAACACAACATATAAGACGATAACTAATTGCATCTAGTTAAAATATAACAACGAAACCAGACTCGCGCACTAACAGTTTCATACGAACTGGATCAGCTTGTCCACTGCTGAACACCTGTCTTGGGGATCGCAGTTAAAGATATTAGTACCTCAGAAGATACTGCTTACCTTTCTGTATTTTACTTGAGTCGCCTCTTACGACACCCACAGGTAGCAATGGGGGGAATGACATTCTAGCCTGGCACCCCACGGTTCATACAAACACAATACATATTATTATCACTATAATTAATTAGTTAGGAGTTCTAAGCTCGCAATAGTACAAACAAAAAGTATAAAATGAAGTCACGCGTGGCCGGTTCTTAATTATCGTCTTTTTTCTTTAGACTTTGTTTAATAAGTGTTTAGCGCTCGCCGCTTGCTATGATTATAGAAAAAGCGAATCTACGTACTACCTTCCTATATTCCTAGTTCCATACCATACTAGAACACTTTACTATTAAGACTCTGGTTTCCGTGCAACCGTCAGTCCGTTCAACATTCTATTATATGAAAAGAGGATTTTTTAAAAAAACTATGTTTAATAAACCTTTCCTTGTATGAGCACCCCTTAATTTTATATTTTTTGTTTTCACAATAGTAACAACAAGGAAACACTCAATAACTTATTAGGTAACTCGACGCTGATACATATTCTAAGAAAATTTTAATAACCTACTTAGTACAGTTTTATATAGTCCTCATAGGATTGATGGAGGGGAGAGATGAACAGCGTTGGCCCTCTAATAATAGGTCTCTTTTGAATAGTACCACCGCAGTGTCAGATATTCTGTCTCAGAGCTGTAATGCACTGCTGTGCTTAGCCGTAAAGTGCACCGTAGCAAGTGAAATAATGGGGTGAACGAGACATAAGAACATCTCAGAGTGACGACAGCAGTGCAATGTCATGCAGAACAAGAACGGTGATACTGCAACTGTAATGGAAAGGCATGACGCTTACGATCCGGTGGGCTACTTAACAATTCGTCACATAAAACAAGCTTTTCTACATGTATAAAAAAAATAAAACAAGATTTTATTGTGTACTTGTTAATAAAAAGAACTAAACATTTAAAAAATACTCGTCAAGAAGATTCAAATGAGCCCAAACTCGATGTGATTGTGTCGTTTCATTGCGAATTTCCTTTGGCCACCTTCCAGCTCCATCATCAGATCAGAACAATGTCATCATAATATTGCATTGTCACGCGTTTTACATATGTACGCAAAATTTCAGCTCAATCGGTAACCGGGAAGTGGATCAAATTTAATTTGCAAGATTTGATGTCAAACATCGGAACAGTTGAAACGCAATAAAAGCTTGTAAAAACCGGCCAGGGGGTTCCGTACCATTATATTTAACCTAGTCTTGCAAGTTACTGACACTTTTCGCAGTGTCCGATTGAGCTGGGTAGGTACGGCGAAAACCTCTTTTATTGTATGGGAGCCCCCTTATATATTTATTTTATTTTATTTTAATTAATTATATTTAAAGAAAACGTGAAACTAAATATTCTGTAAATAGTTAAAGCGAGTCCTGTCACCGTTATAAGTATCGAGCAAGAAACGGAAAAAAAAACAAGTTTGTTGTGTGGGAGCCCCCGATAAATATTTATTATATTTTTAGTATTTGTTGTTATAGCGGCAATACATCACCTGTGAAAATTTCAACTATATAGCTATCACCGTTCTTGAGATACAGCCTGGTGACAGACGGACAGACAGCGAAGTCTCAGTAATAGGGTCCCATTTTTACACTTTGGGTACGGAACCCTAAAAAAAATCTCGTTCTCTCATATGGAGCCGAACATTTTGACAGTTCGTACTTGAAATAGCATATAGTTTCAATATAATACAGATATAAATGAATCAGCAGCAGTAATTAATCTAACATCACAGTGCATAAATCACATATGTCTTAGTTTAATAACGGTTGACAGATTTGAAAGCGCTGCAGTTTCCAGCAATATGTCACTTGCGTCTCATCTCAACGTCGAAATCTTCGTCGTACGAGCCTTGGTTTACGTGTTTATCTCAATCACAATAGAAGCTGTCGTACAAATTGCTATCTATATAGTTTATATTTATATATATTTTTTATTGCTGATACGTAAGACTTTGACCACAATCTCTGATGGTAAGTGCTGATGTGGACGAAGCTGTTAAGGCTTAACCTAGATTTACTGACTCTCAAGGACAGCTGCCGGAACACACCGTTAGGTGCTTGGATTTTCTACTTGAAGGTAGTCGCTAGCCAGGCGGGCATTCGCTAAATGCACTTCCACCATGCAAAGTTATATAGAGTTAGTAGCTATATGACTCGTCTTTCATTTTTTATTAAGGATTAATGATTTTCTACAGACTCCAGGGTCCGTGCCATTTTTTTAGTTAATAGATATATTATTTAAACAATTATCTTACTACGGGGAACATTCTTACATACTTAGGGAAACTTTCTGTTTGCTTTTTGCCAGCATGCTGGGCAGCAGCTTTCTGTTTGCTTTTTGCCAGCATGCTGGGTACGCTGCTAACTGGTAGTGGGCTGGACCATTTGGACTGCCTGTGAGTCTGCAATGACTTATAGGTGGTCTAAACGCTTTTATTATAGCAGCTGTAGTGTTGTTTATAGTTCGTAGTATTTTGTTAATAAAGGCATACCGCCGGTAATAAAACAAACTTAAGGGAACACAGTTACAAGGGATGCTAATATTAATGACTTACAACTATTTAGTCAATATGTTTGCGAGAAAAAGTTTTTTTTTTATTTTTTTTTATGCCTCATAGGTTAGCCTTTGACCACTATCTCACCTGATGGTAAGTGATGATGTGGTCGAAGATGTTGTTCAGGCTAACCTAGAAGTACTGGCTCTCAAGGACAGCTGCCGGAACGCACCGTTAGGTGCTTGGCGACAGATTTTCTACTTGAGGGTGGTAGCTAGCCAGGCGGGCATTCGCAAAATGCCCTACCACCGTGCTATAACGACTGCCATCCTAAGATAACAACCGGGACCGACGGCTTAACGTGCCCTCCGAAGTACGGAAACGCTCGTAGTAATGTCACTAGCGGTCACCCATCCAACTCATGACCGCGCGCGACGTTGCTTAACTTTGCTGATCGGTTGAGAACAGCTAAGTAAACTTCGCTACGAGCGCTTCAGAAAAGTTGACTAACATGGGATTATTGGGCATTTTATTCTGTTTTTAATGTACTTTATTGATTATATTTTAAATGACATATTTTAATTTAGTGAATGTGACATGGTTAATTAGATAGTTATTTTAGATGACTTAAAAATTAAACAAACTTTGAATTAACCATTTATTTTTGCACCGTATCTCATATTATTACTGAAACAAAATAATGGACTTGCACAGTGTAATTAGGCCTGTATTTTTAATTAAAATCATAAGACTTTTATAGCTTTTCGGAAAATAATGATAACATTATATATAAATATTCTAAGGCCCTGTTTCAGAATGTTCGAGTAAGTTCCGGTAATACTACCCAGAACATAAAATAACTGAATAATAAAAATGACAGTTAATATGCAGCGCGTTTCAAGCTTTAACCGATGGATAGACTAAATAGATGACTGTGAAACGCAAAGATAGTGTTTTGTTTATTAAATATGTTCTGGGTAGTATAACCGGAACTTACTCGAACATTCTGAAACAGGTCCTAATTGCATTTGCTGTAAATACTCATCAACGTATACATAGTTGGGTACATTAAAAGATACTTATATCGTATCTGCATAAAATAACTTTTGCAATAAAATTTACTTTTAAGAAGGAACAGGCTTTATTATGCGATGCACTTAGACCTACTTAAGTGGTACTTGGTGTGCGGGCTCTTTTCCGCAATTTTTCCGCTCTTGTGCAGCCTATTTTGCGTGGAGTTTTGAGGCTGTCGTTAATCCAGCCATCCAATATCGGCCAGGAAGGCCAGCAGCTCGCTGACGCCGGCGCAGGCCTGCCGGACGGTCCCTGGCGTACCAAGGTGCTCTGCTCTTTGGGACGCCACACTGCTGCACTCAACGAGCACATGTGCGGCTGTCTCCTCTGCTTCCATACAGCCTCTGCACCTATAGTAAACAGGTGTTTGTTTAGATGACAGTGTCCAGTGACAATTCCAACGACCCGTCGTAATTTGTCTCTTATAAGCTTGAGGAGCCTGCTAGAGTACCTTAAGTTTAACTCTGGGAAAGCTTCTTTCGCCTGTCTACAGTCTATTGTACCTGCCCAGTAATTTTGATGTAAGTTTTTAGTTCTTTGGCGGATCCAATCAGATCTCTATAGTATCAGTATCAGAGGCTCTGGTCCTGCAGGGTGAAGACCAGAACCTCTCCGCGCCAATTCATCTGCTTCATCGTTGCCTCTAGACACACTATGCCCTTTTATCCACTGAAGAGTAACTTTGTTATAGTGACTACTTACTTCTTCCAGTAGCTGATGGCACTGTATGATCAGCCCCGATGATAGATCATGTCGTTTCAGGGCTCGTAGAACTGCAGTACTGTCCGAGAGGATTTTGATAAAATGACCATTTACCTTTCTACTTAGTAGCGCAGTCAAAGCCTGGATAATACCCACACATTCAGCTTGAAATATGGAGTTGTGTGCACCCAGGCCTGTTGCTAGCACATAGACCTTATAGACATTACTTTTCAGTTTCTTTTAGCTGTGAATTTTCATTCTTTATATGCTCTATCATACCCAAAGCATTGACACTATGTTAAGTCCATTATCTTTGTTATAGGCCTAATTATGCCTTAGGCCTTATTCGTATCACGTACCTTATTAAAGAATTTAAAGTCTTTGTTTCGGTTTTATGGCTGGTCCTTAGGACCTTTCTTTGGAAGTTCCGGCTAACATTCGGCTTATAAGGACACAAATATTTGAATTAATGAGTTTTTAAAGAGCCTAATTTGCAGCATAACGCTTCTGTGTGAGTATTTAAAAAAAAAAACAAATATTTTAATTAATTAGTTTTTAGAGAACCTAATTTGCAGTATCACGCTTCTGTGTAAGTATTTTAGTGGGGTGCAGTATTCCTCGTGAGGTGTCAGGGTAGAATATCACCATTGCTGCCTGTGGGTGTTGTAAGAGGCGATTAAAGGTAAAATACCGGAAGGGGGACAGCAGTGACTTCTGAGGAACTGATCCCCAAGACGTCTACCAAGCGTGGGGATTATGGCAAATCCCTCCTAAATGGGGGATGCTGTGTTCAGCAGTGGACAATCCGGCTGTTACAGTACAGTAAAGCAGTATTTTCCTAGTGTTTTAAGGTTCAAATATTGAACAAAATCAGCTTGTGTATAGAGCCACATAAATATTTTCCTTCATGTTCCCATTATTTATCCAAGCATCTATGACTTTATAAGTATTGAAGTTATTCACTTCATGTTAAAATGTGAATACCACTACAATGTTCGAGGGTAAATGTGCAAGAAGCCATGTAAATGTCAGAAAGCATAACATAATATGTGAAAGACTTCAAGTAGGCGTACGAGTCAAGGTGACGTTGCCTACCACTATTGATATCTAATTAGCAGTTTCCAGTATTGGTATTAGTGTGCAGTGTTGCTAGTAAAATATGATTTTAAATTACTTGTTTACGACGTGGCAAGGTTGGTTGCATTAAATATAGGATAAAGTTTATCTAAAGAACTGATAATGTAGATTTTCTATGTGCTTTTCACGCTTGACAGGCGTTATTGAAATTGGCAAAACTGAAGCGATCTCTGTAGTAGTGAGTGTCTGTTGCCAATTTGTACTGCGTCCATCACCGTGAAACATACAGTTGTTAAGTCTCATGTGCCTGTAATTTACTGTCAGATTTTCTACTTAAGGGTGGTAGCTAGGAAAGCATTCGCAAAATTCCCTTCGACCATGCGGTGAGTTCAAGCCGGCAGTGGGAATCGAACCATGGACCTGCAGTACGACAGTCCATAGCTATTTCCGCTCGGCTATCGCTGTTTCAAATCCTATCACGGGATTCACAGCACAATCTAAACATCTGCTAAGCAAAGCTGTCAGTTTGAGAGTTGGTTTCCATTTCAAGGAAAGGTCGTCACATCATCAAATACCAACAAGTTAGATAGTAGTCAAAATATAGCCTATCTATACTAATATAATAAAGAGAAAAGATTTGTGTTTTTGTTTTTGTGTATGTAACGAATAAAATAAAAAATTACTGAGCCGATTTTGAAAATTCTTTCACCATTAGAATTCTACATTAACCATGATTAATATAGGCTATAGAATATTTTCAAAAAGATAGGGATCCGTATGAAAACTTCGACAAAGTAACTCAACGCGTGAAAAAAATACCAAAAAAAACGTTATATCGCGTACGCTGCGGAAATGATTGACCATAGAACAAAGTGATGTACTACTATGTTATAAAAGACATTAATGTCTACAAAAAAATCCGCAATACTATATGTCTAACTAATACAGTTATGACACAAAAAGTATTTTTTTATGTGTATACATTTATTATTTTTGAAATTTTTGTTAATTACCCATGCCGCTAGTTCACAATAAATAAATGGTTATAGCAAAAACTTTACAGTAAACTCTTAGTTGAATCCTTTAGCTGCAGCAAGAGAAAAAGAGGGCCAGGTAATAAAATATACATAAAAAATCATATCCATAAAAGAACAATGATAATTTCTACAACAGATAGATAAATCATACATTACTACCAATTACCCAATGCATGAATCGTCGTATAGTTCGACCCTGTCATGAATTCTGTAAACCATTTCCTAATGATATCGTGTACTGACCCTGGTACATTCTCGGCAATCCAATCCATTTTCTTGAAAAAGGCATTGTACATTAATAATATCGTTATTGCATTACATCCATAGAAGGTGGATAGCGACGTATGCACGGCATAAATATTAATGATGGTTCTAAGGCCTAGGGGGCGCAAGAATGGGCCGTGTTTCGCGGAACTCAATTCCGCGGCGCCACCGGCCCGCCGCGCCGGACATACTGGGAAACGAAATAAATTATACCCGCCTTTTTAGAATCTACTCGTGTGTCCGAGGAAATAGTTTAGCTTTGACTGTAGAACATCATTATGCGGTTATTTCTTGCAAATCAATAGCCTCGCTTTTAATCGTTTTTGATGAAGTCCTTGCCAGCTAAGCGCGTAATAAGTAGGTACCTTCACCTAATGTTTTAGGAATGCGCTATACTTGTATGTATGCATTATGGGTATTAAAAAAAATGACATTTCATGTTAATGGTGGTGGTCATTGCAGGATATTATTTAGATAAGATATGTTTTTATTGATAACAACAATTCAAACTGTATGCTTTAAAGAGATTTACGGGTATATTCCCACAAAGATATAATATGTACTATTTGAATTCACCAATTCCATACATACTGTGTCAGCTGGATTGTCCACTGCTGAACACAGGCTCCCCCATTATGGGGGGGTTTGCCATAACCCCACGCTTGGCAGGCGTCTTGGGGATCGCAGTCTGAGATATCAGATCCTCAGAAAGCGCTGCAGCCCACCTTCTGGTATGTTACCCATAGTTGCGTCTCTTACGACACCCACGGGTAGAGATGGGGGGGTTGACATTCTAGCTCGGCACACCACAGACGGCAATTCCATACATGCACGTCTTTTTGTACTATCGTATAATAAATCTAATTAACTATTTTTAATATACAATTGTTAATTACATCAAGTTGGAAGCATCCAACTTGATGTAATTAACAATAGTATATTAAAACGTAAAAAAAACATAAATAATGAATTAAGCAAGAACGAATCCGATCCGATCCCGGATTTTTAATGCTATCGCATTTTTTTTATTTTTTATTATTGCTGATAGGTAAGTTTGACCACAATCTCACATGATGGTAAGTGATGATGTGATCGAAGGTGTTAACAGACTTAACCTAGAATTACTGGCTCTCAAGGATAGCTGTCGGAACACACCGTTAGGTGCTTGGTGACAGATTTTCTACTTGAGGGTGGTCGCTAGCCAGGCGGGCTTTCGCAAAATGCCCTTCCACCATGCGGTGAAGCTCAAGCCCGCGGCGGGATTCGAACCATGGACCTGCCACGTAAGCTCTGTAGTAAGCTCTACAGAAAGCGCTGCTTCCCACCTTCTGGTATTTCTCCCTTGTCGCCTCTTACAACACCTACGGAAAGAAATGAGGGGATGGGGGTGACCCTCTAACCCGGCACCCCACGGGGTATATACCACAAAATGTTGTGTGTTGCTGAGGACTTGCTGTGAGACTTGCGCTTGGCTGGTTTTGTTCAAATAAGTTTTGTATCAGACTCACGCGTATTAGCTTTTAGAAATACCAAAAGTTTCACTGGACAAGTATCACAAATTAAGAGTGTCTACTGCAATTCTTAACTTCAAAAACCGTTATACATTCACCGTACACTTGAACAAAGGCCTTCTCCGTTAAGGGAGGTTTGCTATAAGTGGTGTAGTCTACAGACATTTCTATTTTAATATGTAACTTATTCTCGTGTTCTCCTTTACACATTTATAAATACATTCATGACGTCACGACTGATTCCCGTAGGGGTTTACAGAAGTATGTAGTCTCTGCCTTTTGCTATCGGTATTGTACGTCAGGTTCATAGCAGGTTGATATCCGCAGGGATAAACATAACAAGTAAAGACTTATTAAGTTGTATATTTCTGTATCTTAACTAATTTTCTTTACATTATTCATATGCGCTAGTCTTTGCTACTTTGACTTAGGGGCCAACTCCATCTCTTAATTCAGTCTAATTTTACCCTAACCTTTAACCTTACATTAACAATTTTAATTTGCACTACCACATGTCGCAATAGTAAACTTACTTTAGAAAGTGAGAGCGGGCTGCATGCATTGAATCAAGACATTTGTGCGATAGAGAGCTCGCTTATGAATATTATTGTTTCGTGACGGCCGTGGTACGAATCTTAGTAACAATATTTTAAGTTTGAAATAATGATGTTAGTTTTCCATTATAGTTTTTAAAGGGTGGGAGTTGGGCCCCTGACTATTCTTCACGTCGTCTCCAATTTGATAGCAAGTAGTCATATGTCGTAAAACAAGTCTTCTTAAACTGGTCATTTTAACTGCACTGTAAGTGACGTCATATAACCTGAAGTAAGTAGCGGGCATTTCAGTTGTAATTATTATAATTGTGAAATTGTGTTTGTCGTTTTGTTAATTCACACGCAGCTGTTAAATAAACGTTGGGGCTTGAATTCACGTAGTGCTTTCCATACAATTGTAGTTTCGTCATATTTTAAATACCAAGTGTTCAAACTCTGTGAAATTTTGCATGCATATCTGAGTCTAATATCTATGCTTGTGGTTTGCTTATAATTCGATTTATAGTTTATTTTACCCCTAAATGTAATTAGAAGAATTCTCATACAAAACGATTTATTAGAATATATTTGTAAATAATTAAATTTATGGAAAACTGGCAACTAAAATCATAGATATAAAGGTCAAAGTCTTGCATTGGATATTTCACCGAGTTTGATCCCTTGGTATTTTAATATGCCGACACTACGTTTGTATAGAAAGCCCTTCGAAGACAAAAGCCTAAAGTTGTAGTTCCCGAGAAAGCGGCATTAGGTGAACAAATTTCCAGCATATGGGAAGCAATGCATTGTGTTGAAATATTTTGATACCAAACTTTTTAAATTATCTATAATTGCATTTGACAACTGTCTGACATGATGGAAAGTGAAGATGTGAATAGAGATGAAGCCAATTCTCTAAAAGCCAATTCTCAATTTAGACTTGAAGACTGTCGGGTTATAATAATCAGAAAACAATGGATTGCTGTTCCTATTATATAAAGTGTGGTGGTGGTGTTGATGCTAGATAATTAGGTCTCTTCAGAAAGAGTCCGTCTTAATGCGTTGGCACCCAGTCAGATATCTCTCTTACTCTTCCTCGAACCGGTACTACTACTATGTTTAAACGTAAGCGTCACTGTTGCAAGTGAAATTACTGGGCAAACGAGACATAAGAACTAATGAACCCAGTGCAGTGTCGCGCAGAATGACGACGTTGACACTGCAACTGTGACGAAGAGTCGTGATCATTACCAGCAAGCAAACGATTTGTTCGTTATCTCATTTCGAAACACAAAAATAAACCATGAAGTATTAATCTATTCTAGCAACGACTATTAGCAGTTATTCGTTATTGTTACTCTGTAACTATAGACTATAGATGAACATAAATCAATGCTTAGTTGCTCACTCATGTTAGGATGTAAGGTTTCATATATTGCGGTTAGTGTGAATGAAATGGAATATGATTTTGTCCGCTAG
Source organism: Plagodis pulveraria (assembly GCA_963890685.1). Taxonomy (NCBI): domain Eukaryota; kingdom Metazoa; phylum Arthropoda; class Insecta; order Lepidoptera; family Geometridae; genus Plagodis; species Plagodis pulveraria. The sequence goes on from OY982959.1 coordinate 11,399,592, forward strand.
GAAATAACTACTCGGGTTTCGAGAACAGTATCGACAAACGAAACCTTTCATATGCTGTTCTATTGTTTATGTAATTATATTATGAAATATACAATCAAGTTAACGTTATCTGTTGTAGGCACGTTCAATTGATTTCGTAGTAATTTGTAAAGTGAGCTTATTTAGTAATTACATTTTATATGATAATATACAAAATATAATATCGAAAAATTAAACATGTTTGTTTACGGCAGTATGCCTTTATTAACAAAACACTACGAAATATATACAATACTACAGCTACTACAATACAAGTATTTAGACAACCTACAAGTCATTGCAGACTCACAGGCAGTCCAAATGCTCCAGCCCACTACCAGTTAGCAACGTGCCCAGCATGCTGGCAACTAAACATGATTAATAACATGAATAACTACTTCCGTGTTTGCATAACTCATAAATGAATTTTAAATAACAAAACTATTTTGTACACTACTCAATTCGCAATAGCCATGACACATGATAAGATGCAAAAATAACTGCTACCTTTTCAATGGATTCGAAGCCTAATGAATTATATTTTATTTGAATTACCATTTTGAACCACATTTTGGGATTTTGCGAATGCTCGCCTGGCTAGCTACCACCTTCAAGTAGAAAATCTGTCGCCAAGTACCTAACAGTGTTCCGGCAGCAGTCCTTGAGAGCTAGAAAAATTACAGGCACATGAGACCTAACAACTGTATGTCTCAGTGTGACGGGCGCAGTGCAATTCCTCACATGACGAAATGCATCCGTTACAGGCAGAGGTAAATCCGCTTAACATCAGACACGTACTTGTTCCGTCACAATTACATAAAAAAACTACGTTACTACTCCAGTATTTGTTTTTGGGTGAACATTTTATACAAATTATCTAAATATCAGTTTGTAACTTGTTCCGTTTATAAGTTAGAGACTCGTGACATAACTGCAAATAGACAGACATACAGCGGAGTCTTTTATATATGGCTTCCTTTGCTCTTTCAAAGACCCAAAAATCAAATACCGCTATGACTGAGTAGTGGTCACTTAATAGTTGATATAAATTTAAAGACATATCGTTTAATGAAATTATACAGCACGATATAACCTATTACCAAAAATTTCAAAATCAGAATGTTAAAGTAAAGGCTGATTCAGGAATCATATGCGAGTTGAGCTGCCTTTGACAGAAAAGGATAGCGATATCGTAGGGGGTGGCGCTTTCGGCTACTAGTATTGCAAGAAAGCAAAGTACCGTACACCAGTTATCACCCACCCAGCGAAAGGGTCGGTCGCGTGTAAGCTTCGGACCCAACTAGACGCATCAAACTTTTCACGGCATTTCGCCAAAGTATTTGTTATTACTTTCGGAGCAGCAGGCTTGTAATAGCCCCTTTGCGTGTGCTCTATGCAATTTATAGAAGAGTTTTCCTGTGTTTTATGGGTTATGTTTTGTATAGTTAAATGCTTTTCCAAAATAGATTATTTTTCGTTATAACTACGTTCATATTGACAAATATTTCTAAGAATAAATATAGTTGTTGAACGATCTAACGTTTACAAAATGTAAAATTGGCGCCCAACGTGGAGCATTATTTTACGGTTTTGAAAGTATAACTGTATAAGTTTATGCATATCAATTTAAACATCATGAGCATTTTTAGTCACAACAGTATGATAAACAGTGTGAAATTATTACTAGCGTTGCTAGTCCTGGATTGGTTACTGGCCGATACTACAGACGCTACTGCACGTGAGTACTATTTGTCTTGTCTAGTTTGTAGTATTGTTGTTTTAGTATGTTCTGACTTGTTCCCTTAGGCTTTAGCTGTAGCAATCTTGTACATATTACTGCGGATAGTTTGTAAAAGGCATTAAACATACAGATAAGTTTCTCGCAGAGTATAATTTTACTACTACTAACTTACTTTAGTATTGTTATGTTTGCAATAACGCCTGCTATGCGGATTACATTACCGAATCCCGCACATGGCTTAAATTTTTCCTATCGTGTCTTTTTAATTTTGTAATACTAACTTACTTGGTTATAATTTAAACAAAATAGCTCTTTGGTAATTAATGGGTCCTATTTATTGTTTGGTTACTTTTTCTAGTGTTATTTTATCGTTGTACTATTATAGCAAGTTGATCATATATATTTTGTATATTGTTATATTATGTAAAAGTTTTAAACTACAACCATTGACGAAAATAAAATAGTAATATCTAAAACAAAATACAATCCATCGGTGAATTTCTTACTTACTATTTGACTCATAAAATTGTTAAATAGTTAAACATAATTATTTTTTTATTCCTCATTCCATACAATTATACAAATAATTAACGACGCAGAGTTTTCTCGACATCTTTACCTAATAGAGGATATAAACTGTAAGTTTGACGGCAGCTTTGCACTCAACTGTGTGCTTAAGAGCTAAAGTTTGTACTAAAGTCGCAATATTTACTTCTTAATTAGCTTGCATAAGTCATGCATGTTGCTTGTCACACGGTTGGAAAACGCACGAGTGTTTAGCGAGGCGAGAACACACTAGTCTAGTTTGCTTTTTAATTATCGAGTTTTTTAAAGTAACAGTAGCCCAAGCACAAACATTTCGATAGTCCGTAACGTTATCGTATCGAGTTCACCGCCCGTTTACGCAGGAGGCAATGGTTGACAGTACGCCGCATCGTTTGCTGGCTAACGTGAACTCGATAGGATTACAAAAGTGACGTCATCCAGCGTAAATCAAAACAATCATACCTTTTTTCTAAGACCTAACAACTCATTCGAAAAGAGGTTTTAAGTCTTATTTTGCCTATAAAAGTTCCTCTCACTGAGCAAGTAATATTAAGAATTGGCACGGACCTTGTTGCTTTGAAACTCAGATTTGAAGTTATTTTATACCAACCATTACAAATGAAAACTATATTTCCAACACAATAATAATGACATTTGTGAGTGTTGTACTACTGATTCCCTAAAATCGATTAGTTACAATGAAATCGATTCCATTATAATCGATATAGGAAAAAATGGTACGAAGGTTAAGTTTATAAAATATATGTTAAGGAAATATAAAATAAAACAAATATTTCACACAGATCTATTAATTTATTCAAAATCATCAAAATATTTTATCGTGCGATATATCTTGGCTAGTATCGAAAACCGTATTATTGGGGTATGTATACATAGTTCCAAAGTAATTTGTGTACTAGAACATCTTTACCATACATATTTTTCATTGTACATAACAGTTTTCAATATATAATACTTATTTTCTAACTGTCGTACATGTAAAAGTAAAAAATACTGCACGTAAGTTGCACTAGTAAACTTGTCATCAACTGTTAACAATTATTATTATTTGTAGTTCAATCATAAAATGTAGTATTTCTGACGCACCTTTTTTAATTATATATAGACTGTTGACTTTTAAAAACTTTTTTGGTGTAGGTAGTTGAATTATTTAGATATTTAATTTAATCTTGCAGCTGATCTATTTCATTTGTATTGCAAGAAGCTTCCTCTGCACTGATTTGTTTTATTTATCGATTCAATTAATATTTTTCTGCGTAACATATGCATATCTGAAATTACAAAAATAGTTTATTTAACTGCACTCGAAAGTTGGTTAATTTTAAAATCTAACAATGTATAGTATTATAAGTATTTAAATAATTGGGATTGTATGTTGATACACATGTTGATTTTTATATAGTATTGAGGTGACATAGTACCTTAAATTCCATGCCATAGCTCTATCGATTCAGCATTTACTTTGAAAGTATATAAGCGACGGAGTTTTGTTTAAATGAACTGAAAAAAAACAACTCAGATTATTATCACAAGCATAGATATGACGTTATTTACGCTATTTATTATTAATTGTATAATATTTAGGTCGATTATCATATGTTAGATAATAAATATTGCTCTAGCCGTTCAGTTAGCAAGTACTGTGCCAGTTATGTGGAGAAAAATTGATAATACCTGGTGTTTCAAAATGCTTTTGAGCTAAAGATGTAAATAACAGTCCTAAAATACACATGTTAAGTTTCGTGGCATAATAAAATACTCCGCGTGATGGTTTATGATCACCAGCTTCGAATATGATATTTCCTAACTTATTGACACTATGAAAAAGTATATGTGACATTATAAAAATCGATACTACAAAGGTATCGATACTTTCCTTGAGCAACAATAAACTTACTTTACGTTACGTAAATATTTGTAATTTATATACAAATATATGTAAGTACAGCAATTCGCATGATAACACATACCTACTTAAATTACAATAAAAACCAAGCGATCATTACGCTCTGAAACAATAATGTAATTTCAATGACATATTTTCATCAACTCACCGGTTCTGGATCTCATGGAAATCTATTGTTTAAACATTTTTATTTGTGTTTCGACACCACAGACTTCGCATTTTCTTTGCGACTTCCGTATTGTATTAATGTTCACTATGAAATATTAAAATTTTTGAATAAAATGTAATTTGAGGTGATATATAATATTTACTAAGTGCCATGACATACATTATGACATAGAAAAATGTAATATACCGGGAACAATATGATTAGTCTATAGCCATGACAGTCCAGTTGAGTTGTCAAGGTGACAATGATTCGTATCGTATTTGGTAATTTTGGACAGAAATCGGTACACCTGCAATACTTTACCTTATTTTAAGGTTTGTGACGCTGGACTGGTTCCTCTATGATTGATATTCGTCAAATTTAGCTTTTTATTTGGTGAAAACCAAACATATTTTTTTCCGGTATGTTACTTTTCTCTATGCGTTACTTGCTCAGTGAACCAAATTTTATTGTAACATCATTAGAGGTATTAAAATAAAACATTATATATAAATTATGAGCTATAAATTCTCAAGCCAAGAATCTACGCCACTGATAATTTACTATATGAATTACAAACAGCTACTATTACACCTTTAAACAGAGGGAGGAGTTTCAAGAAACCCTGAAGGGCCGCCAGCCGGCTTGAAGTGTATTTTGTGCTAAATTTTATGGTGTTTCAGCAGAAAAATAGGCTATTGAGTTCAAGCAGTGCATTCTATAAGTTCTAATTGTTCACTAAAGGTGATTCCCGACAGAACTTTCGTCTCCAGCGGTATTTTACCGTCTGTTCTGGGAAAGAAGAATGCTGTGAAAACCTGGAGTGCGTAGTAATGTCCCTACCTAACAGTTTTGCAAAGACAAACCACGTAGCATTTCATGAATGCGCCGTTACTACAAATCGAGAGTGCTGTGACTTGTAACCGTCTAGGCTTAGTGTTGTTTTAAGTTCATATTAATTTTAGGATAATTAAAGCGTTTATTTTGTATTAGCTTATGGTTGGTTTTTTTTTTTGGATTATGATTGTGTCTGTTATTACATTACCAAAAATAAAGAAATTACTTAACTGTTGGTGTAGTTTTGTCTTTTTATTCATCTACTTTCCTTTATTTTTAAGGAATAGTGTGGCAAACGAGCATGATATTGAACTTACCTAGCCTATAAGATCAGAGGGGGAAGAAAAATGCTTCTCACGGCCCTGCTATGAGTTCGCCACCCAATAGCCTTTTATGCGCCACCAATAGAAGCACACACTGATCCATCTCATCATCACTGTTGTATGCTCAATGCGTGGCAACATCCCACTCACACCGACCTTAGTAGTGGCATGCTGCCACGAATTTTGTCTTAGTCGCGTTTCACAACATCCAACGAGATATCCTATTATCCCTAACCCACGAACTGTTCGGTATATAGGTACCAATAAATGAAACGCACAATTGCACTACGTTTATTTTTATTAAGAACCAAAAGTCCAATAACACAGCTTCTACGTTTCACATTAAAATCTTCTTCTTCGTAGTGGTTAGAATGTTGGCGTGAGCATGGTCATCACCTCAGAGTTCGTAGGTAGTTAGTCTGACAATCCGTTGGTATTCCTTTCGTGTCGCTGCCTGTGTTCTTCTGGTGCATTTGTTGACAGCTTTGGTTGATCTTGAAATCTTGAATGCATAGGTGATCTTCTTTGAGCCTTATTGTTTTCAATTTGACCATGCATAATGAAGAATTTCATAGCAACATTATTGCGCCGCAAGACATATCCAACGAGCGAAATTGGTGTAAATGTGGGCTGGAACGGTGGAATATGGACGCTGTTTGATGCAGAGTTTTGGAAAATGTCCTGAATTGGGTTCATCGTACATTTGCATCACTTCCCTCCAGTGCCATAAATTAATAAATACCTACTTTGCGCCTGGTAAACGACATGGTACATACTACTTCTAATCTTGCTGCCATGTTTGTAACTCTTTTCATAGGTAAATTATGAATGAACAAACACAATAATAACATGAATTTTCGAAGTTTTACCACAATTGAATTCCCTCCAGTGCCATATATTTATTAATTTATGGCACTGGAGGGAAGTGATGCTAATGTACGATGAACCCAATTCAGGACATTTTCCAAAACTCTGCATCAAACAGCGTCCATATTCCACCGTTCCAGCCCACATTTACACCAATTTCGCTCGTTGGATATGTCTTGCGGCGCAATAATGTTGCTATGAAATTCTTCATTGTGCATGGTCAAATTGAAAGCAATAAGGCTCAAAGAAGATCACCTATGCATTCAAGATTTCAAGATCAACCAAAGCTGTCAACAAATGCACCAGAAGAACACAGGCAGCGACACGAAAGGAATACCAACGGATTGTCAGACTAACTACCTACGAACTCTGAGGTGATGACCATGCTCACGCTAACATTCTAACCACTACGAAGAAGAAGATTTTAATGTGAAACGTAGAAGCTGTGTTATTGGACTTTTGGTTCTTAATAAAAATAAACGAAGTGCAATTGTGCGTTTCATTTATTGGTGCCTATATACCGAACAGTTCGTGGGTTAGGGATAATAGGATATCTCGTTGGATGTTGTGAAACGCGACTAAGACAAAATTCGTGGCAGCATGCCACTACTAAGGTCGGTGTGAGTGGGATGTTGCCACGCATTGAGCATACAACAGTGATGATGAGATGGATCAGTGTGTGCTTCTATTGGTGGCGCATAAAAGACTATTGGGCGGCGAACTCATAGCAGGGCCGTGAGAAGCATTTTTCTTCCCCCTCTGATCTTATAGGCTAGGTAAGTTCGATATCATGCTCGTTTGCCACACTATTCCTTAAAAATAAAGGAAAGTAGATGAATAAAAAGACAAAACTACACCAACAGTTAAGTAATTTCTTTATTTTTGGTAATGTAATAACAGACACAATCATAAACCAAAAAAAAACCAACCATAAGCTGACTAATACAAAATAAACGCTTTAATTATCCTAAAATTAATATGAACTTAAAACAACACTAAGCCTAGACGGTTACAAGTCACAGCACTCTCGATTTGTAGTAACGGCGCATTCATGAAATGCTACGTGGTTTGTCTTTGCAAAACTGTTAGGTAGGTACATTACTACGCACTCCAGGTTTTCACAGCATTCTTCTTTCCCAGAACAGACGGTAAAATACCGCTGGAGACGAAAGTTCTGTCGGGAATCACCTTTAGTGAACAATTAGAACTTATAGAATGCACTGCTTGAACTCAATAGCCTATTTTTCTGCTGAAACACCATAAAATTTAGCGCAAAATACACTTCACGCCGGCTGGCGGCCCTTCAGGGTTTCTTGAAACTCCTCCCTCTGTTTAAAGGTGTAATAGTAGCTGTTTGTAATTCATATAGTAAATTATCAGTGGCGTAGATTCTTGGCTTGAAAATTTATAGCTCATAATTTATATATAATGTTTTATTTTAATACCTCTAATGATGTTACAATAAAATTTGGTTCACTGAGCAAGTAACGCATAGAGAAAAGTAACGTACCGGAAAAAATATGTTTTGTTTTCACCAAATAAAAAGCTAAATTTGACGAATATCAATCATAGAGGAACCAGTCCAGCGTCACCAACCTTAAAATAAGGTAAAGTATTGCAGGTGTACCGATTTCTGTCCAAAATTACCAAATACGATACGAGTCGTTGTCACCTTGACAACTCAACTGGACTGTCATGGCTATAGACTAATCATATTGTTCCCGGTATATTACATTTCTCTATGTCATAATGTATGTCATGGCACTTAGTAAATATATCACCTCAAATACATTTTATTCAAAAATTTTTATATTTCATAGTGAACATCAATACAATATGGAAATCGCAAAGAAAATGCGAAGTCTGTGGTGTCGAAACACAAATAAAAATGTTTAAACAATAGATTTCCATGAGATCCAGAACCGGTGAGTTGAAGAAAATATGTCACTGAAATTACATTATTGTTTCAGAGCGTAATGATCGCTTGGTTTTTATTGTAATTTAAGTAGGTATGTGTTATCATGCGAATTGCTGTACTTACATATATTTGTATATAAATTACAAATATTTACGTAACGTAAAGTAAGTTTAGTGTTGCTCAAGGAAAGTATCGATACCTTTGTAGTATCGATTTTTTATAATGTCAGTGGTATGGGTACATATACTTTTTCATAGTGTCAATAAGTTAGGAAATATCATATTCGAAGCTGGTGATCATAAACCATCACGCGGAATGTTTTATTATGCCACGAAACTTAACATGTGTATTTTAGGGACTGTTATTTACATCTTTAGCTCAAAAGCATTTTGAAACACCAGGTATTATCAATTTTTCTCTACATAACTGGCACAGTACTTGCTAACTGAACGGCTAGAGCAATATTTACTATCTAACTATGAAAATCGACCTAAATATTATACAATTAATAATAAATAGCGTAAATAACGTCATATCTATGCTTGTGATAATAATCTGAGTTGATTTTTTTCAGTTCATTTAAACAAAACTCCATCGCTTATATACTTTCAAAGTAAATGTTGAATCGATAGAGCTATGGCATGGAATTTAAGGTACTATGTCACCTCAATACTATATAAAAATCAACATGTGTATCAACATACAATCCCAATTATTTAAATACTTATAATACTATACATTGTTTGATTTTAAAATTAACCAACTTTCGAGTGCAGTTAAATAAACTATTTTTGTAATTTCATATATGCATATGTTACGCAGAAAAATATTAATTGAATCGATAAATAAAACAAATCAGTGCAGAGAAAGCTTCTTGCAATACAAATGAAATAGATCAGCTGCAAGATTAAATTAAATATCTAAATAATTCAACTACCCACACCAAAAAAGTTTTTAAAAGTCAACAGTCTATATATAATTAAAAAAGGTGCGTCAGAAATACTACATTTTATGATTGAACTACAAATAATAATAATTGTTAACAGTTGATGACAAGTTTACTAGTGCAACTTACGTGCAGTATTTTTTACTTTTACATATACGACAGTTAGAAAATAAGTATTATATATTGAAAACTGTTATGTACAATGAAAAATATGTATGGTAAAGATGTTCTAGTACACAAATTACTTTGGAACTATGTATACATACCCTAATAATACGGTTTTCGATACTAGCGAAGATATATCGCACGATAAAATATTTTGATGATTTTGAATAAATTAATAAATCTGTGTATATAAATTTGTTTTATTTTATATTTCCTTAACATATATTTTATAAACCTAACCTTCTTACCATTTTTTCCTATATCGATTGTAATGGAATCGATTTCATTGTAACTAATCGATTTTAGGGAATCAGTAGTACAACACTCACAAATGTCACTATTATTGTGTTGGAAATATAGTTTTCATTTGTAATGGTTGGTATAAAATAACTTCAAATCTGAGTTTCAAAGCAACAAGGTCCGTGCCAACTCTTAATATTACTTGCTCAGTGAGAGGAACTTTTATAGGCAAAATAAGACTTAAAACCTCTTTTCGAATGAGTTGTTAGGTCTTAGAAAAAAGGTATGATTGTTGTGATTTACGCTGGATGACGTCACTTTTGTAATCCTATCGAGTTCACGTTAGCCAGCAAACGATGCGGCGTACTGTCAACCATTGCCTCCTGCGTAAACGGGCGGTGAACTCGATACGATAACGTTACGGACTATCGAAATGTTTGTGCTTGGGCTACAGGTATATTTTTATTTACGTACTTACCGGTAATGATAGAACGTGTCTTCGTAACTAGCTATCCAAGAGACTAATAAGTTACAAATTTACAACGTTAGGAAAAGGTCATGTATGGGATCATGACTATACATTTTTCCTATTATAATTTTGTAATGTAATCCGCGGTGCATGCGTTTGTGCAAAAAAAATATAAAAAAGACTAATAAATTTTTTTATATAAGGAAATAAAATTGTTAGTAATAAAATGTTGTCAAGCGCGAGTCGGCCATCGCTTTAATTTTTGGAGGAATCCGCGTCGCAATAGCCCGTGAAACAACAATGTTTGATTTTTTTGTTAACATTATTCAGCTATTTCATTACATAGTTATTGTTTAAAAATAGGATAAGGAAAATAGCAATCATGACGCAGTTCTAAATACCTTAGTTAATCTTAATTTAGTTATGTTTTTATATTTGACGTCTACTCATTTCTTTATTTCTATAGACAAAATTATAAGGATTTTTTTACGTTAATCAATGAGTTCTGGAACAAAATAACCTGTATAATAAAATACCAGGCAATTATCAGTAACAGTTTGGTACTGTGCCCGTTAAGTAGCAAGAGATACTTAATACCTATGTATTAAACATATACACCTAAAGCCGTGTCGCCACCAAACAAAAGTTGTCAAAATGTGAATATATCATAAACCTTTATCAATGCCTTTGGGATATACAGGTATAAAGATGTTTGATTGATTGTTATCTTTAATATTTTCTATTAGACATTTTTTACAGGTCTTTTGTATTTTGAAATAATAAGTAAAAATGTGTCAAGAATTTAAACAGGGTCTATCAGAATACAGGTAAGCAGAAACAAACATACTTACCAAAATTTGCTTTCAAATACTATTTATTTAGTAATCGAGTAAGTGATTGCAATAAAAAAAAAAAAGTTGGTATCTGCAAGTTAGACCTTTATGGTCGATGCTATCTTATTTTAATGCCAGAATTTTATGATGAAATAGGCCATGAGGTTTATGAGAAAATCGGCGAGTCGCGAGGTTAATTCTTGTGGTGAATTACTTAATCAGCTTATTGTGATTGGAGGTGAAAAAGTGGAACAAGTGAAAGAGTTTGTATACTTGGGTTCTATGTTTACAAATAAAGGAGAGTGTGAAAGTGATATAGAAAGGAGAGCGAATGCTGAAAACATGATGAACGCCATTGCACGCCTTTGTGAACATTCAGACGGTGTCTAAGAAGGCTCGGTTGTTCATGGAGGAGTGAAGGTTCCGACAATAATGTATGGTAGTGAAAGTTGGGTATGGCAGAAAAAGCATGACAATATAATAAATGCAGTGGATATGAGATCATTGAGAAGCATTATTGGAGTCCAACGGAGTGACAGGATCAGGAATAGTGTGATAAGGGAACGATGTGGTGTGAATGAGGATGTAGTGACAAAAATCGAGAATGGTATTTTAAGATGGTTTGGACATATGGAGAGAATTAATGAAATGAGAATGACTGCAAACGTTCCGATATAGATTGAAGACGTTTTGAAAAAAGGGCCAGGTCAGGAGTACCCTAAGCCAACGCTCTTGTATGAAAGGATTGATGAGTGTAGATGAAACGAAAGAGATATGTAAGGATCGTAGGTGTAAATCTGTGGTCTATGCCTACCCTTACGGGAAAGAGGCGTGATTTTAGGTATGTATGTATCAGCTTATAAGCTGTGGCGGGTTTTTGGGACATTGGTATGCCATTATGTTCTATATTGGCATCCACAGAACTCAACTCCATATTCCAGACTACTATATCTCTGTTGTTGTGATTAGTTTCGAAGAGGCAGTGATGGCTCGCACACTCGTTGACTTTTTTATGCCTGATAGGTTAGCCTTTGGCCACCATCTCACCTGATGGTAAGTGATAATGTGGTCGAAGATGTTGTTCAGGCTAACCTAGAGTTACTGGCTCTCAAGGACAGCTGCCGAAACACACCGTTAGGTGCTTAGCTATAGATTTTCTACTTGAGGGTAGGCGGGCATTTGAAAAATGCCCTACCACCATGCTATATCGACTGCCATCCTAAGACGACAACAGGGACCAACGGCTTAACGGGCCCTCCGGCGCACTATCCAACTCATGACCGCGGCGGACGTTGCTTAACTTAGCTCATCAGTTAAACTACGCTACGAGCGCTTCAAAATCCTGATCTTTACTTTACATTATTCCTGATCACTCAATGTTGATAATTTATTTTTTAGTCGTATAGTAAACCTTTACTTATACTTATACAGGACGTCCCACGGCGATGCCACATGGAGGGAAAGTACCTTGAATATTGTAGATGGAACATTTTACTGAAAGAAGACATTATTTATTTGTAAAAAAACAATTTAAACTGCATTCATAGATATTCAAATAATTACATGGTTTAACTAGGAATCGAACCCGTTACACGAGAAAAAAATCATTCTGTAGTTTTATTATACCGATCGAAAGATTTCATCACAAGAATTATTTTTTGCTAAGTAACATAGTGTCTGAAATAAAAGGAAGTAATAATGGCACATAAGATATGTGAAAGAATATAAAAAAACTGAGCCGGCCTCCAAGACTGAAAGGTTTGAAATAACTGTGTTAGTCGGACCATAAAAAAGTGAGCACAGGGTTTTGAATCAGCATGGTAACTTTTCCACATGTTATTTCATACTACACCAATCTACAGTATTGGAAATCAGTCCCGGTATTTCTAAATATATCTGTTTTATAGTTAGATTTATCTACAAATATACGATAGGAAAAATTTAAATCATGCCCGCACATGACTTTAAATTTTTCCTATCGTATATTTGTGATTTTGTAATGAAATCCGCATAGCAGGCTTTATTGCAAACCTAACAATATATAACAACAAAAAAAAAGATTTATCTATTTTTAATCGTCATATTATTGATTCTGTTTCTAGTACCTACCCAAAGGTTTTTTGATTACAAAGGAAGATTTTGTTAGTTTGGCCACAGAACCACCGAATTCACCAAGTCGGAACACTTAGTATTTAAAATATGACGAAACTATATACGTTTGTATGGAAAGGGCACCGTAAACTCTACTCTTAAGGCATGTACTCTTAAGGCTTTTCATACAGACGTACTGTGCTGTACTGTATCAGCCAGATTGTCCACTGCTGAACACAGCCTCGTCAATTAAGGGGGGTTTGCCATAATCCCCACGCTTGGCAGTTGTTTTGGAGATCACAGTTTAAGATATCAGTTCATCAGAAGGCGCTGCTGCTCACCTTCCGGTATTCTACCTTTTGTCGCCTCTTATATGACACCCACAGGTAGTAATGGAGGATGACATTCGAGCCCGGCACCCTATGGTGCTGTGTTATACCTTAGATTGGTATAATTCACCCTTAGGCATTCAAAAAGTTGATTGTGTATGATATAGCATAGAGTTCCATACAAATACACAAATTAAGTACATAGAAGACTCACCTTTTTAATGTAACCAAATCATCCCCTTATCTTGTTAATAAAATAATTATCTTGTTAATAAGCTGCATTTTTTTATGCTTGATAGGTTAGCTTTGACCACCATCTCACCTGATGGTAAATGATGATGTGGTCGAAGATGTTGTTCAGGCTAACCTAGAAGTACTGGCTTTCAAGGACAGCTGCTGGAACACACCGTTAGGTGCTTGGCGACAGATTTTCTACTTGAGGGTGGTAGCTAGCTAGGCAGGTATTCGCAAAATGCCCTACCACCACGCTAACGTGCCCTCCGAAGCACGGAAATAATTGAGATAACTTGCAATTGAGATAACTCTATAATGGGCTAAACTCATTTGTTTGTAGACATAGCAAATAAAACTCGCTCAGTATAGTAATGGATCTGCCAGAAATTTATTTGTAAGCACTTGTCTTTTGTTGTTTGGGTATGAAATGCTATATTATGCATTAGGCGTGAAAGGTATTGTAGCAACGTGAATTTATTTTCCGAACGCGACATAAGAGGTAACTTCTGGGGTTGACGAGCGCAGTGTAGTATCAAGCAGAACGAGAAAGGTGTCAATGTAACTGTAATGGACAAGAGTGTCGCTTACATAAATGAAGATGTAGTCGAAATGTTAGCAGACTAAACCTATAATGGCTGTCAAGGCAGTTGGGGAAGCAATGTTGGGTCAGTCTAAAAATGAACGCCGTTCAAATTTCTACATCCAATCACTATAAAACAAAGTCGCTTGCCGCTGTCTGTCCCCAAGGCAACTGGTGCTCCGTGGTATGTACGGAACACCGAGTTGCATTGCGACTTAAAACTTTGTGCAATTTCAATAAGGACTGCGCCCGCCGATACTTTGATCGAGCGCCCCACCACCCGAACCCACTGGTTGTCCATTACGTTGGCAGCTTTAGCGTCATCCGTAAGTCGTCCCGGTAACATCCTCATGTGTGGGGTAATCAGAGGTTACACTATCAAACACCGAGAACGACGGCGAGCTCGAGGCAAAAATAAAGTCCCGCTTAGTGTCTCTCCAAATAGTCACAGAGTAAATTTCAGTACGGCCCATTCTCAACGGTACAACACTGTAGTTGTACCGGGGCAATTAGTTCCGATCCCCAATGTCTCCCGGCAGTGAGACAAGTCGAGGTCCGAACCACGTGGCGTCCTTGAGCTCGCTGTCAATCCCCACGATAGTAGCGGAGTGTTTCCGGCGCCCGCAGGATACGGAGGTAGAAAGCGCTTTTCGCCTTGCCCGTCTCGAGAGAAGTGCCTTCGGCACTTCCCCATCCCGGGCTATAAGAGGGTCTTCCCGCCCAAAATCTGGTGGAGCTGTACGACCGACAGCGGCAGACAGCATCTAAGTCCTAACTAAAAAAAAAACTGTCTGTCCCTATGTATGCTTACATCTTTAAAACTACACAACGCTATTTTATGCGGTTTTTAATAAATAGAGTGATTCAAGAGGTAGGTTTACATGATAATACATGCATATTACCAGAGAAACACTGAAAATTGTAAAGAGCTCTAATGTGATGTCAAGAGTAACTTTTTTTAACCTATAAGAGTAACCTCTAATCTAAAAAAAACATATTTGTATTGTCAAATGTCAAAAGAACTGTGAACGTTGTATATAAAAACATTCTGTATTGTATAGTCTAATGTCAAAAAAGCTGTGCTCGTTGTAAATACATTTATAAATATTAATATCATTGGTTCTTCAGACATAGCAGTGTGTGTGTGGAGTGCACGGACGAGTCCGAGTTCACTGTCGAATTGCTGCACGCACACACATTTAATAATTACGTTGAGTGGAGGGGCGTGCATTTTTAGGCTAATACATCCTCCTTGGTGACTTATCTTCTATTTGAGAGTCTAGCATTTATTTGACGCAACGTGATTTACTAGATATTATTATTATATTACAAATAATCCAATCTACTTTTATAAATAAAAGGTTATCACTTTAAAGATTATTAGAGATTATTTACAATTTTACTTTACTAGCTTTAGCACTTTATTAGCAATTTATGATATGATATTAAGCTAGAGATACACACAGCTAGGAAAAATAATACAATCATAGTATTAATATTAATTAAACCGTGACAGATATGTTTTAAGGAAAATAAGTGCAGCACTCTACACTCTCATGGCAAAAAAAGATCGACTGTCATACAGGGGTGGAAGCGTGTCGGATTTCATATACAAACGATAGATTAAAATAGTTTGTAACTCGAGGATATTTATACCATACTATGACTTATTCTATTCAGACTAAAGATCAGCATGATAGGAAAGCGATGTGGACGGAATGATATATATATATACTGAGATGTTTGGGACGTGTACTAAATATGAATCAAAATAGATTGGACACAGGAAAGAGTATAAGAGAGAATTAAACAGTTGAAGTCTTGGCGAACGAATTATAACTAGATTGGATACGTTCTGGAAAAGGCCAGAGCATGGTAGCACTTGACAGACGAGTTGGAATACGTTATCTTTGTCTGCCCCTCCAAGAAACAAGCGTGAAATTATTAACGTATGCTATATCTGGTTCTTCAGAATCAGCTTCTTGGTTCAGTTATAAAGCATATATCCCCTATATTGTTGATATTTTTAAGCGGACTTCGAAAAAAACCGAAGATAAGTTCTGAAGTCGATGCGTTGATATACATTTATGTATGACCAAGACCACGCATACTTTTTAGTGGATTTAATATTGATGATTCTTTTTTTATCGGGAGGAGCATAACTCAAAGCTGTTGTCATTTATACAAAAACTTCGATTGAGATGTATATTAGTTATATAAATGTTTGTCAATATGATTATACCTGGGTATTATACTTTGTGCTCCCCGTGGGGTTCCGGGTACAATTACACCACACCATATCCTCTTGTGGAAGTCGTAAGAGGCGACAAAGGGAAAAATAATAGGAGGTGGCAAGCGTTCTCCGTCTTGAAACACATCAATGCTAAACATCAGGCAGGGCGGGTCAAACGCGATCCTATTATGAATTATAAAAAATAATGGTGGGCAGCAGTGGCTTTTGCAGAACTTCCATAGCTGCCTGCTAAGCGTGGGATTATGTTCCCCCCCTTAAATGGGCTGTGTTTAGCAGTAGACCATCCGGCTGATACAGTATAGTATACCTACTAATTGCAACTATTACCAATGGTATTGTAGGCAACTCACTATTGATTATGTAAGCAGTATGCACCACTAAAAATCGTTCATGTTATATTAAAACAATCAGAACCGTCTTTCATCACCGAAAAATATTTAATAGCTTGAGAAAGTCGGACGTTGAAAATGTGATCTCAGACTAATTGAATCAGCGCGGCAGGTACCGACTTCTCCATATATATTTTTTTAATTTACATTTACTTTATAATTTATTATACTCAGTCAATTTACAATTTCGTAATGGTCAAATATAAACATTAAATAATAAAATAAATGAATTGTCAAAAATTCCCCTACGCAATGCACCCTGCCCAAAGGTGCCTATTATGGCTGCAGCGTTACCGCGCTGGATGCTAATAGAAATTTGCTGGGTCAAAAGGCCTCAGCACACCAGGGGCCAGCTGTTTCAACAGCAAAGGGAACAAACTCGTATGCCAGGGCTAAATCGGCGTATTTCGAGCATTTTCCCTTTGCGGCAGCTTCCGCTCCAGAACCGGCACCCTGCCGGGAACCACGGAGGTGGCAAGCGGCGAAAGTGCACACACACGTGGCATCCCAAATAATACACCGACCCCTATGCCACGGTACCAGTGTGAGCCCGTCTGGGCGCCTACAATCTAACCGGGACAAACCAGGGGGCTCCAACATTGATGGCACGTCGGCTGAAATCAAAGCGCGCCTAATAATCTCGTTACTATATTACAAAAAATTCGAACAAACTCATAGTCTATGAAAAGAACATTGAAACAATATCCGGTTTATACACTGTCCTGTTCGTTACTTGCGGTCCCTCCTATGAAAGATGACAAAAATAACTACACTTTTGATGGACTTCCGAAGCCTACGTCAGTAACTGCACATTTGTTATTCCTGTTGCCCCAGGAGCATTTCGTGATCCAGTAGGCTTCAACTTTTTTTACAGTTTTTTGAAACTACAAACAAACACGAGTTGGTGAATACTGTAGCATGTGACAGTATTTTAAAACAAGTTTTCATTTATAACTGTTATAGCAAGTTCCACGTGAAAATTGTTTTGAATGGAAGTCTACTATACATTTTGTGATTATTTAAAGTAAGAAAATGCTTTGATAATTCCACTTCTGCCAAAGTAGCATCTACTGTCATCTACGTAACTTCAACATATATTATGATAATTTTATAATCTACTAGAGGGCCGCGCTGGCTTCGCGCGGGTACTGTATCTCCCGGACAGTCCTCTGTGTTCATTTTTTTTATTAACCTGCATAACAACATCGTATACTATAGTAAAAAGTATACATTTAAAATATTTATATATAATATTAGGTCCTTACATATGAAATTGGCGTTTTGTATGGGAGGAACAAAAAGTCGAATATTTTTTAATATAATATATTTAATTAATCAAAGTATGAACCATTATTTTCTATGCACTTTTGCCATCTCATAGGTAGTTCATTGATCCCTTTACTAAAAAAAACAGTCGGACGGGAATCAATAAAATCTTTGAAGGCGATTTGGACTGCCCCATCGGAGTTGAATTTTTTCCCTTGCAAGAAGTTATCCAAATTTCGAAAAAAATGGTAATCTGTTGGAGCAAGGTCCGGGGAGTACGGAGGATGTCTTAGACTTTCCAATTGAAGCTCTTCTAATTTAGTAGCCGTCTTTAGCGCAGTGTGTGGTCTAGCGTTGTCGTGAAGCAGCAGTGGCGTGGAGCGATTGACCAGCCTAGGTTGTTTAGCCGCTAGCTTTTCCATCATGGTTTGCAATTCCTGACAATAGACATCAGCCGTAATAGTCTGGCCAGATTTGAAAAAACTGTAATGAACAATACCGGCACTAGTCCACCAAACGCTTACAAGTAACTTTTTTGGGGTTAATTTTCGCTTGGGGCAGGATTTGGCTGGCTGGCCAGGATCTAACCATTGCGCTGAGCTCTTCCGATTATCGTAAAGAACCCATTTTTCATCACAGGTAATTCGGTTTAAAATACCTTCATTATTGTGCCGGTTTAGTAATGTAACGCAGCAGTCGACGCGCGTTTGCCGGTTTGTTTCAGTCAATTCGTGAGGTACCCACCTTTCAAGCTTTTTAATCTTCCCAATTTGCTTCAAGTGAATTAAAACAGTTTTATCACTAACATCGCAGCCTGCAGCTAACTCGGACGTGGTTTGCGATGGATCCGCTTCCACAATAGCCTTCAACTCTTCATTATCAACTTGAGTCTCAGGCCGTCCACGGGGCTTGTTCTGCAGGTCGAAATTTCCAGAACGAAAACGTTGGAACCAAAAACGAACTGTGTTTTCTTTTGCAACACGACCGCCATACACATCATTCACCCTTCGAGTTGTTTCCGCAGCACTAGTGCCACGGCGGAACTCGTACTCGTAAATAATGCGATATTTAAGGTTTTCCATTTTGTAAAATGAGTGACGCAAACAGAAAAAAAACAGAAGAAAAAAAACAAATGAATGACGATCATCGAAGCACAAATACATGAGTCTATAGCTGTACAAATTTGAATTTGGAATTCCTTACCAAAGAGGAGAAATTCGTGATTAAAGTGGCCAGTACGAAAAACGCCAATTTCATATGTAAGGACCTAATATTTAAAATTAAAAGACTTAACTGCAATATCTCTGACTTGACTTTGCCGAATATACCAAACCATAAAACTAATTATATTGTAATAACAATAATAAAATGATTATAATTTCTTAAAAGCTGTTTTTTTTCTGTTTTTGGCCAATGATTTCATTACATATATAATTACGTTACCGGTCATAACAAGGAATGACTTTCAAATGAAAAAACAATAATCGTTTAAGTATGTATAGCTTCTAATTATTGTTATTTGGTTTTAATTACCAACTCATCTTTTCAGTTAGGTATCTATTATATTTTGCATTTGACTTTGTATTCTGTACAGGAAAAATTATTTCGCCTAATATAAAACAAAATTGCGCCAAATCTAACATATAACTTAAATAAAAATAGTATTTTTTTAATGCAAAATATAAGACGCGATTTCGTTATTTTTTGCTAGCTATTCGAGGAAATTACACCGTGTTTGGATTATCGCAGCCAAATTTGACGTGCACTCAATTAGTGGGGCCGACTGGTGGGGCATGGCCCGCGTCGGTAATTTGTCAGTGACAGCTTCGGAAGTGTATCAAACGAGCCTAGTTTTAACGGCCATAACGCCATAATGACGAACTGTTTGATTTCCACACCGATATTACTTATTGGAGGTTTATCATTTCAGTGGTTTTTTTTTGTTTTTATTTCCCTAAAATTAAGAACTGATATAGGTGATAAAAGAAAATAAGTAGCTGATATATTTGAATATGAATGCTTGCCGAGTTTTATGTGTACATATTTATGTGCACGATACCATTATGATGACCAAGCCATTTACGGCGCAACATAGGAGTTTAGATACTTTTACCCGTGTCTTCATATAACATTTTTATTATTATTTATACCTGATGGGCTAGTCTTTGACCACTATCTCACCGCTATGTTGTCGAAGATGTTGTTCAGGCTAAGGGCCCCATTAATCACGTAATTTTTTTTAGCATTTAAAAATAAGACCGTCCTTTGCATAAGTTTATTTGTTATTTCATTTTGATGTTATTTTAAAAGTATTCAAATAAAGAATGTTCTGTTTATCTATATTTCAAGTTTCCCAGTCATTCTTGATCGCAATCGAGTGAATGTTCTGAATGAGTTTTGGAATATAATTACATTCCTGTATAAATTTATACCTTTTACTGACGTCAAAATTCATAAATTTGTATCTGTAGGAATCCCGAATTAATGTAATTAAGCGTTTCTCTTAAAAGCAAGTGTAGTAGTAAATCTGTGTCCGTGGCTTCTCCCGTAAACGTAACAGTTCTACGTGATATGATATTCTAAAGTACATTGTTATATATAAAAGTGTGTGTGTTTGTAGAGTAGTGTATATGACAGGTGTTGAACGATATTTAGTTAATCCATACTAGCTATAATACTTGTATTATTACCTCTTCTATGGCCACACACGAGTAAGGCCAAAAATAATAAATTTATATTTTGTATATAAATAAATTGTATAAAATATGATATATTCATATTTTATTCGACCACAATCATCATATGAATAAAAAAAAAACACAAACCCTTAGGCTTAGGTATTCTCAAAAAGCTTCAACCTGATAGAAAAAAAATTTGGCTAAAGTTTTGATCACGGCTTTAAACTAAATTATTGCGTTTTTAGTAATTGTTGGTTAAATAGAGTATGCTATGGTACATGATATGTCAAAATCTCAGCTTTCTAAATAGTTTAGTTTTGGAGACAGAAATGAGACAAAAATGTAGTAAATGTGATAGCACTTTTACTGAGTTATATTATTACATAAAAGAAACAGAATATATTTTTTCTCTACTCTTTCAACTTCTGCTAGACGATGACATATCACATAAACTGGTGCTAGCAATTTTTTTCTTGTCACCCGTTTCCCGTATTGAAGCTCCACTAAAAATAATTTAATTTAATTTTTAATCCTATATTTGTGGTATCTATAATAGCACAAAATTTGAAATTTTCTGGAATATATATATATATATATGTATTAAAGACTCCGGTGTATCTCATATATATATTTATGACACATTTTACGAGCTAGAGGCCTGTGACATGAACGGATAGATAGAGACAAACGTACGCCGGAGTCTCTTACACATTTCATCAACAGCAACGTCCACCCTTGGTCAAATACCTTTCCCGTTACAGAAGTGTGCCACGCTGAACATGCGTTGGGATCGCAGTGTAAGATGTCAGTTCCTCAGAAGGCGTTGCTGCCCATCTTCTGGTATTTTTCTTTTTGTCGACTTCCACAGGATGATGTGGGGAGGTGCAATTCTACCCCGGCATCCCACGGATAAACGATTTCTTTTGCTTTAATAAAATTCATAACCGCCGCAACACGAGTTCTGGACTAATATGAATAACAGTGTTAATTATCATCGTTAAATCATTTATCTTTCAACACGGAAATACGCACTGTGTAGTCGTGCCTTACTTTAACCTCGTGTCATTTATAAAACAGTAAATCAAACTGTTCCATCGCTCAGTGGCACTATTAACGCGTTTCGATTACATTGGATAGGCCGAAGTTGTTAGGGTGGTTTATAATCTTAATAGCTTTTTACTACGCAGCTATAGAGTTTATGTTTGTTGTCTACAGGTTTCTCTGGCATTTATGCAAGGTTTTTATATTTTTATCATCGAATAGTAACTATTGCTAAGAATAAATGTATACACAACCAATGTAATAAGAACGAAGTTGATTGTTAAAAAAGATAATCTTGAAGCGCCCGTAGTGTAGTTCGCTTAGCCGTTCTGAACCGATCAGCTAAGTTAAGCAACATCCGCCCGGTCATGACTTGCATGGGTGCCCGCTAGTGACGTTACTATTGAGCGCTTCCGTGCTTTGGAGGGCACGTTAAGCCGTCAGTCCCGGTTATTGTTTTAGGATTTCAGTGGTTAAAGCATGTTGGTAGGACATTATAAGAATGCCCGTCTGGCTAGCTACTATCCTCAAGTAGAAAATCTGTCGCCAAGCACCTAACGGTGTGTTCCGGCAGCTGTCTTTGCGAGTCAGTAATTCTAGGTTAGCCTGAGCAACATATTCCACCACATCATCACTTACCCTCAGGTGAGCCTGGTGACAGACGGACGGACCGACGGACGGACAGCGAAGTCTCAGTAATAGGGTTCCGTTTCTACCCTTTGGGTAAAAACAATAAATTTAGTCTGTAAAGTGTTAATTTTATTAGGGAAATATTTTTTAATCTGTTGATTTAAAAATGACGATTTAAAGATAAGATGCACTACTAACTTAATTAGCTGTGTTGGTGGAAATAGAGATACTCTATCGTTAAATAAAATTGGGCTTGGTTTGGTGGCTCGTAAAAAATATTTTTCCACTTATATAAATTTTATTTCATATGTCGTTTTTTGTTCGACATTTCACCTCGCAAACTTGCTAGTGTCTGGTTTCTACATTGCCAGGTTTATAATGGAGTATCCTCGGGACAAGTCTACCTTTATGAAAGGGGTGTTTGGATCGTAGCTCTTTTTTACATATAGCTTCCAATTTTTTTTACTCTGATCCATTTCACCTCAGGTCTAAACTCTATTCTCTCGCCAAACGTATACTATTAATCAATCCTAAATCTTTCTGAACCTTGATTTCTTACCCTATATGCCATACAAATATTGTTTCACATCTAGCACCAGGAACGTTATTCTAGCATTAAAAAAGTATATCTCGGTATTCTTTAGGTGATTTTTTCATGTTTTCATAGAGCTTTTTCCATTCGTTCAAAATCTTTCCGGTAAATATAACGCGGGTCGTAGCCGGTTCCCAATAAGTTAATATGGATAAAACTCGCTACAGTAGGATCTCACTCTCAAGGATATACGCTGGGACACACTGTGATTGCTTGGCAAGTGATTTTCTTCATGAGGGTGGTTGCTGGAGCCAGCCTCTTCCAACTGTAACTTTCACATATTACATGCGCGAAAATGTGACCAATGATATCCTTAACAAATGCGTGTTGAAAATTTTAAAATCGGATAACCGCATCCTTGTTGATGTATTCATTATTAGACAAAAGGACATCGCTGCTGAGCGCAGCGCGCTTTGAAATTTGAACTTTGTTTTATTTACATTTTGTTTTGTTATTCTTTATAAGCTACTAATTGATTTGCATCGTCCCACAAGAAGGGTTTGTCATATAGCAGTCTATGATGGCAGTTCCTCAGAAGACGCTGCTGCCCACGTCTCATATTTTTTCTGATCAATAACAAGTAGGTATACGTCTTTCTCTATAACGAGCAGTGACCCTAACACATCATGTATTAAAAGGTTAACTTATAGAGTACGTTGGCGTCTATGGCGAGACATTAATTTCTTTTTTTGGTTTTGTTGCTAGGTTGTCTAAATATAAACTCAATAACGTATTACGAGTGATTTGAATGTGTTATATTTACGATACCTGATATATTTTTAATGCTTTTAAATTATGTTTAGGTTATTTGTCACGACAAATTGTGTGAGAATTTTAGCTGGTTACCTAAGGTTCTAACGATATATCTTTTGAATCGTGTGAAAGATGAAGCTACGAATGGATGGGTGGGCGGCATATGCTTAGTAATAGGGCTCGTTATCCTAAAAATACAGTTACATTTCAAACCTCATTGCGTCGTGTCTGGAAGCGTACCCTATGTGGGTGGGTAGATCCAATAAAATTTTGTTAATTCTAGGTTATATGTCACGACATATTGTGTGAGAATTTCAGGCGGCTACCTTAGGCTAAAAAGGTTTTATGTGAATGGTGTGAAAGATGAAGTGACGGATGGGTGGGCGGCTTTGGCTTAGTAATAGGGCTAGTTATCCTAAAAATACAGTTACATTTCAAACTTCATTACGTCGTGTCTAGATGCGTACCTTATGTGGGTGGGTAGCTCCAACAAAATTTTGTTCCACGGAACATGACGTCATCGAAAAAAAATTGTAATTGTTTTAGTTTATTTATTTACACGAAACGCTATTTTATTGTAAACTAGCGTTATTTATTTTTAATGAGGAAAGTAGTCATAGTGTGATATAATGTAAGTACGGTAGTTACAAAGTGTTGGAGTCTTGCTACCGATTACTTGAAAGTTTTGTAAAGTTAACTAGGCGCAATAGTAAGCTCCGTGCTACGACATCATTAATATTAGCTGTATTGAAAAGAATACAAACAAATGTTATATAAATTATAATAAATGTGTACTACAGTTTATATAAATAGTTATACACGGAGATAATTCAGCATCGACCCAACCGGAATGGAGGCTAACAACTGCAGCCTAGCATAACAACTATTGTACTCTTCTGTAACAGTTCTAGGTGGTGATACCCCACATGCTAGGGTTTTATTAACAAAAAAGTTTTTTTCTTACATCGCATATATCAGAGCTTCAAAAAAAAAATCTAGGATATATTCACTTTTGGGTCAACGTTTTACACTAAATATCAAAATTATAGGGATATTTTATAGTTACTCATACTGTTAACGAGCCAAAGATCCGTAACATACGGGCGGGCGGACGGACGGACAGGCATACAAGAGAGTCTCGTAAGTAGGAATCCGAACCGTTTTTCCGTTTAGGTATAGGAAACTCTTTAATATTCCAACCTCACACACGGGATAGTGGTAAGAACCTTCATATCCTTCAATTATTACTATTATGATTAAATTCTAGACATGAGTGTGTCAGTAGAGAGTCTTTTCTCCATTTGGATAGAAACCCATTTTTACTCAATATTAATCAAATGGGAATTAATAGTTCGTTACGGCAGTTGACACCGCTGCAATCTATGCTTACCTAATACTTCTGCAACATATTTGACCGTTTCAAAACAGATGATAACTCATAAACTTTATCTAAAGCCATAGGATGAACCTTCTTTGCAATACCTACAACTATACTATAACTATACAACTGTATGCTAGATTTTCTGATACTTATTTAGGTATCATATACAACATGTATACCGTATTCTGTTTGTTGGTTGACCGTTGAATTTCCGCTCACTAATAGAAAACCTTTAAAATAAACATTCTGACTCCGAAGACCTTGCCTAAAATCATATTGTTTAAACCTACAATGTCAGATATGACCTGATTTTGGGGAGTTTCGTGTGTCGCGTGCCACGAAACTAATTTAATAAAAACACGGTATATTAAAGGGTATTTTGGCATTAACGCTCAGCTCGGAGTCGCACACTAACGTTCTTAAGTTAAGCACCTTATCGAATTACATATGATTAGTTATACCTATCCATGCGTAATGCGTGTATTGGAATGTATTCCAGAATCTCATTAGTTTTAACGAACGTACCTGGCATTTTATTATTAATTACATAATTGCTTCGGCAGGTAACCTAGGTATGTAATGTACAAGAATAAGTTTTAAATCGGGGATTGTTGACCATTGATTACTTAATTACTTAATACTGCCCGTGGGGTGCCGGACTAGAATATCACCTCCCCATCTCTACCCGTGAATTTCGTAAGAGGCGACTAAGGGTAACACATCAGAAGGTGGGCAGCAGTGCTTTTTGAGGAATTGATATCTCACACTGCGATCCCCGAGGCGCCTGCCAAGCATGGGAATTATGGCAAACCACACTATAATGGGGGAGGCTGTGTTCAGCAGTGGACAATCCGGATGATAAAGGTTACTTAATAATAACAAATATTTTTAAAATATTTTATGAAAATATCAAATTAATATTTTAATAAAACAGTTAAAAAATACAAAAATATATCTAGTGACAATTCCGCCTAATTTTCCTGTTAAGCCGACGTGACGTCACAAACGCCACGCAGCCAAACCGGAAGAATTTTCACTAGATATATTTTTGTATTTCTTAAGTGTTTTATTAAAATATTAATTTGATGTTTTCATAAAATATTTTAAAAATATTTGTTATTATTAAACATGGATTTCCGCAAAGTAACGCCTGAATCTATTTATTAGGTTACTTAATATAAACTTTCGTCATTGTTCTTATGGGAAGTGTATATTTATAGATCTTTCCATACACTAATTAGTTTAATTATTTTCAAAAGTATTCGGCAAAGCTATTTTAGCAATGGGAATTCTTCTTTTGACATCTAGAAAACACCTCATGCGTGAAAAAAATCACCGAGTAAACATTTGGTACTTACTATTTACAATATGACAAAACTAATTTTACCCAAACTAAATCTTTTTTACGAAAAGTGGAACAAAATATCAGGTGTTTTCCATCGTTACCGAAAATAAGATAAAACAACGTGTTTTTGTTTTTCTGTATAGTATTCTATGAATTGTAAAGTTATGTATATGTTATGTATAGTATATTTACATACTTTAATGTCAGACTTGGTATAATTATTAACCAGACTAGAGTTAAACAATAAACACAGTAATTTAGTAATAAACACAGGCTTAGTACCAGTTGGACAACTGGAAGGAATTTCAAGCTATATTAAAGAAACAAGTTTATTATGGTGAAACCTAACATACGACTATTACACGAGTGTTGTTACGGATGTATTGGTACGGAACCCCCGCTGTGTGACTCAAATTCATCTCAATCGTTTCCATCTTATTTTATTCTGTGGTCTTATCCCTTAGTTTGCATTGCTTCAGAATTTTGACCAAAAAACAAGATAAAAAAAAGTCCAATGTGAAGTTGCCGATAAAAATATCTGGCAAATGCCCACCACAAGCACGCTGACAGATTTCGATTCTTTCTCAAAGTTTTTAATCACTTTTAGCAAAATGGCGGGTCTAGTTCTATGTAATCACATGGATTATGAGATTTAAGGCTGCAATTATTTTGTTATTTAGTTTATTGGAGACCATTATATAGTCCTAGTAGGAATTGATTTGACTTTCACCTGTTTTAACTTTTTCTACTCAACTTTTCATTACGTATAATATAATAAAAGAAAATAAAATGATTTTCTACAAGTAATATATATATTGATAATAATACCGCGACTAGTAGGTACTAAAAAGTCTATTACATATCCAACAAAAAATACATTTGATCAGTGAAGTGTTACAAAAAAGTGAGGTTATAATTGTACAAAAATATGCATAACTCAAAAACTGTGAATTACCTTGTGGTGAAAGTGATGGGGAAGGAAAGGGGTACCCCCACTTCCCTTTTTTCATGCCAAACGATTGTAAATTTTTAATCCATAATATGAGGAAAATTTCCTCAGAATTAAACATTAAAAATAAGTCGATAAGAGGTGGTTCACCACTTTTCCTTTTAAGGGGGGGTAGTACCCCACCCCCCCTCCCCTCCTTTAATTCGACGGACGTCAGTGGAAAGTCGTACAGTTCGACCAACTTAACTGTTCAGGCGGCAGAAAAAAGAACTACAAAATTCCCTCAAATTGTGACAGTTTGTAGTTGATTTCCTTGACCAATAGCGCCTTCGAGAACACAGTTAAGTTGGTGGTACTATACCTCTGAAGCAACAATGCGTTTGTTTACATAATAACATGGTATTATTGGGGTTCCTTGCTCCTTCCCCGCATCAAAGAACGATTTTGCTTTGAGAACCATTTCTCGTACACTTTTTTTTAACACTTTCGGCATGATTTTCATATAAAATACTTGCAAATATTCAGAAAAACAAGGAAGCGATTTATATGTACAAAAACTGAGCTAAAATATTACTTGCTCAGTGCATTAATCATTATATAAGCACAGACTTTATTGACTTTCAGCAACAAAATGGCGTCAGTAGTTCCGCTTTTGGCCGTTCTACAGATAAGTTGGGGGCACTGTTCTTAAATAAGTATTTACTTTTCTGGAAATACTATTTAAAAGTGTGATTATTCGTAAAACGGGCTTAAATCGTTGAGTATTTCATTAGAAAAAATTGTAAATCATTTGTAGTGTTTATTTTTGGGACTAACGAGCGTCAGTTATTTTCGCATCTGCTGCCACGTTTATTTTTTTACTAAAGATGAATATTTTTGATAACAAAAACAGCAGCTCTAAAAATATATAAGTACATATGGCAGCAGAGCTTTTCAATGGAATTTTCCCTAAATATTATACCGTAGTTATCTTAATCCAGAAACAATGTAATATTGATGAGCAGCCCACTCCTACGGTAGCTTGATTAGCAATTTTGCCAGTTTGTACAGCATGTATGAATATTGACTAATTCGTTTAGTCATTACCCATACTGTTTTTTATAAACGTTTGTTAGTTACTTATCTGTGTATAGAAGTCATTGTCAAAATTTCCTTGACTTTACTTCGATAATTAGGTACTTTTCCAATAAATTGTATGTTACTGCTTATTATTAAGTAGTTCATCGTCTTTGGCTCTTCATCTAAAGCACTGCGATCAAATTAATTTACAAAAAATATTAATTTTGTTTGTAAATTATTTACCAAAAAATAAATATTTTTTGTTAAATAATTTACCCGAATGATTACAGATGTCAGCGTTGTACTGATGTGTCATAAGTAAGATTATTATCACACTTTAAGAGATATACTATAGTACTCGATAGTACTAGATAATACTATCACCCCTAAAGAGTGCCGTGGAGTAGTTAGTGGATCATTCGGAGAAGGTCATTGATATAAATAACGGTTCATAACCCTCCAAATAGTGGAAAACTTTAAGTAACAGTGTTTTTCGTCAAACGGATAATACATAATATACTCCTTGCTGTATAGCAAGCGTTAAATAAAAAGCAGATGTAAAAGTAATTGTTAAAATAGAAAATTTATAAAACGATTTTAATATGATGTTACCATATTTTTGTAGCACTCTTGATTATTACATTGTAATTAAGTAAATATTAATTTTAAACAAATATATGAAACAGTATTAATTTTCTATGTAATCCTTTTAAATTGTAATTTTCGTGCGGAGAGGCCCTTCAGTGCTTAATAAGTTTCCTTCCCAATTGGTAAAACTTAATTAAAATCCTCTCATGTTTCCATAACAAACTTAATGATTTCCCAAAAGGTGGAATACTTGAATCCAAACTCGCCCCTCTGTTTGAATAGGTACTCTTATACCTATGCTTGTATAAGTACTAGATAGCTTATATCATCTTCTACCGTTATCCCAATCATGTCGGGTTGGTACAATATGTATGAAATATGTTTTCGCTAACAACATACGTTAGTGTCATGTTTATTGATTTCTATTGATATTTTAAATAAATATTTATAGTCTTATTCCTATTATTTTTTTCGTTGGGGGCAATATGACCTGCACAGACGTCCCGCTTGGGGTGTTTTGTGCATTTCTCCCGCCAACTTCTACCCAAACCATCTCAATTCCTTAATGTAGCGGAGAAGGACTCTGGGTCGCTGGCATAGCTGCTCCAGTGGCGTATGTGGTTGGCGGTGAGGATTTCGTAGGTGACAATGGGTAACATAGTCCCGTTTCTATTCGTATTTCATCCGTGGCTTCTTAGTGCAATAGTACGTGCTCCACGGTCTCTTCATCACGCATACAGGCTCTACATAGAGGACTGTCTGTTGCTCCAGTTCTGTGGCAGTTTTTAACAGGTTATTCGTCAGCTTCTTGTTTAGAGTTGGAAACATGGACTTTGCATGTATACAAACTTCTTATCCCTCTGGTTTTGTTGTTCCCTCTCGGTGTGACGACGCAATAGTTACCTGTATAGTCATCCTATCTTTTTTTTAAGATGTTTTTCGAAGATGTTGTTGAAGCTAACCTAGAATTATTGGCTCTCAAAGACAGCTGCCGGAACACACTGTTAGGAGCATGGTGGTAGATTTTCTACTTGAGGGTGGTAGCCAGCCAGGCGGGCATTCGCAAATTGCCCTACCACCATGGTATGATGACTGCCATCCTAAGACGATAACCGGGAACAACGGCTTAATGTGCCTTCTGAAGCACGGAAGCGCTCAGTAATAATGTCACTAGCGGTCACCCATCCAAGTCATGACCGCGGCGGACGTTGCCTAACTTTGCTGATCGGTTCTGAACGGCTGGCAAACTTCGCTACGAGCTCTCCAAAAAATCTTATATCTAAGCCAGTATAAAAATGCGAATAGTTTAAAAGACAAGCACTTACAGGTCACGACACCTTAGTTTGGTAATCATTCTGAGCATAAACCTCGCGAGTTTAAATTTTGCTTATATTATCTTGAAAGTTATTGAAAATATGGTTCTGAAAGTTACCCCCAAAAGGGTCAAAATTATTCAAAATTACTTAAATAACAATATATGTAATAAATTCAAAAAGTATAAAAAAATTATTCTCTGAATTTCGCGTATTACGTGATCTATTACAATAGCTAGACATTCTATAAACATGACCATTCACTTAATTTTTATTTTCTCTTAAAATTGGAACCGACTTCCAACACTGAAAAAAACCTTGTTGAAGTTTTTTTGGAAATAAACGTTTTTTTCCTAATTTTTCTTAGTGATCCAGACTGCTTACAGCATCTTTCATTGGCCTAGACTACTGTTTATCATCGACCTATATGCAGATACAATTAAATCATTCAGTTTCACTGTATCAGCCGGATTGTTCACTGCTGAACACAGCCTCCCCATATGGGAGGGTTTGGGATATCAGTTCGCCAAGGCGCTGCTGCAATAACGGAAGGTGGGCACCTTCCGTTATTTTACCTTTAGTCGCCTCTTACTCCACAGGTAGCAAATGTATGCAAAATACATTTTTCTGTTAATTGAAAGAAATAATCATCAAAACCAGTTCATAATTGGCGGAGTAATCGGTAACACGCACAAAAAACATACAATGGAATTGAGAACCACCTCCTTTTTTTGGAAGTTGGTTAAAAAGCTCTATAGACAAACAAAATAAATTATTAGTTTCGAGGTTAACCCACGTCCAAATAATCAAGACGAGCTTGGTTTGGGATGGGAGAGGGAAGATAACTTCTTCGCCCCTTCTCATATTGGTGTGTCCAAAGTCAAAGTCAAAATCATTTATTCTATGAAGACGCCTGTGGCGCTCTTGTTAATTAAAAAAAATCGATAAGCTACAAAGGAGACTGCCGTGCAGCTTGGTCCTTAAATAAGTTATTGCAATAATAATATATACAACTTACTGCATTCAACATCCCGCCGTAAAGTGGGTACGTTTATTATTTATTTAATTGTATTTTTTTAGTACTCTTACGTATCACGCGAAACCGATATCGTCCATTTATGAATCAAATTCAATTGTTACCATTATCTATGATACGCATAGATAAAGTAATTGAAAAATAAATAAAAAACTTATAGTACCACCAACTTAGCTGTGCAGTTTTCGAGGGCGCTACTGGTCAAGGAAATCAACCACAAACTGTCACAATTTGAAGGAATGTTGTAGTCCTTTTTTTTGCCGCCTGAACAGATAAGTTGGTGGGACTGTACATGCTAGACTGATATTTAATTAAGAAAAATAAATTAAACAAGCTTAATTTTCAAGTTGCTTTAGTTCTGTAAACTTGGATTCAATAAGCAGCAGGGGGACTGCAGTGCACCCTTGTATATAGATAATATCAGCACAAACTTTACCGAGGTCAGGTCGAGTGCATAAAGATCATTATCAATACCTTTCACGCCAAGGTTAGTTACCCAACCGTGTTAAATCTAGAACGTAATTTATAAGCTGTTTAGTTCAGCTAAGCCACTTTCAAGAGTTTAAACCTTGTGAAGATATAAAGGTTACTTAGTTCACACAGAAATCCAGATTAAACCTAATAACCTAACCATTATAACAAGGTAATATGTTATTTATTATTAAAGTACTAGACTAAATATCAGTACTCGAGTATAATCGCTTTACTGTAGTTACAGTCATTTTGTAACTATTCGTAGCAGAACGAAACCCTCATAGTTTTTTGGTATTATTCCCCTAGCTAGTGTCATTGCCTCTTAAAAGTCTCACAAGACGATATGAGGGAGTACAATCAATCCCCGGCACGCCACGGGTAAATTAGCGATCTAGCTTAATGTTTGGTTCAACATAAGTAACATTTGGTAACGAAAACTTTAAACATTGGGTCTTTTTGAATTTAAGAGGAGATTATTAGCAGCGCACCATTTAGAGATCAAAAGTATATTTATTTCGTCGTCACAAAAGGTTACTTACGTAAAAATACAAGAGTGCCAAAATTAAACCTAACTTTGTGAGGGGCTGGTGCCTGAAGTATAGGTTTCCAAAAACCTGTATCACAGGTCACCAGGATACCTCCCGCGGATAGAAATAAATTATGACATCATAGATAAGAGATCATAGATAATACATTACATACATGAATGAGTTCACTCACCGTAACACAGTATCACATCTTTCCTGTATACTTAAAAAACTGGAGAGGTATCATCTGCGAATAAAACAATATCGCAGAAATCTTTGATCAGAAGTCAGATTTCAACACATGTATTATATAATGTATGTAGTGGATTTTGATATTAATATATTACTTTCTTATAGCTTCATAGCCGTTTCTGCTGTGATTAGGTTCAGTACTAGAAGTAAGACTTAAATGAGGAAGTTTCTGTATTTGATGATCGAATGAATAGAACTTGTTAGAGAAAAATCCTATTAATGGCTCCCTCATAATCAATTGAGCACATTAGCAGATTCCTTCGGAGGGTTTATTTTGTTATCTGTGTCGGTCGACCAGTTGGGTCTATGCGATTATGTTACTGAAAGGGTTGTCATTCCCCTTTTGGAATATGATTTTTATTGGTGTTTTAAAAATGTTTGAATGATTCAGTCCAAGTTATTTTTCAAGCAATGCGCCCAATAGCGCGGAAAGTGGTTGAAATATAAAATATCTTATAACTATATTACTAGGATATAGGTACGAATATTAGTATTTAAAATTTTAATTACTGAGGTAAGATTTTTACGACATGATGTGAATGCTGAATTATCCTGGAGAGTTTTCTTTTTAGTAGATACACGTTAATTTCAAACAATATTCTGAATACTATAATCAAATAAAGATTATTTAATAATTATGCAATTTGTTTTATTTTTATGTAATTTTCATTACTATTTTTCAAGATATTGTAGTCAATATATTTTGTATCGTAAATTATATGATTCTATAACACTTACCAAACAAAAAAAGTGAAAAAACTGTTTCATTTTAGAATTTTTCCGCCACAGATAAGTATTTTTTTTATGTTATTGTGACGGAAATAGCTCGAGGCCCACCTGATGTTAAGCGGACTAACCTCTGCCTATAACAGATGCATTTCATCACAAGTCACGTATGCACTGCGCCTGTCACCTTCAGACATAGTTGTTAAGTCTCATATGCCTGTAATTTCATTGTTTCTCAAGGACTGCTGCCGGAACACACCTTTTAGGTGCTTGGCGACAGATTTTCTACTTGAGGGTGGCCGCTAGCCTAGCCAGGCGGGTATTCGCAAAATGCCCTTCCACATAAAAGGTCCATAGCCAATGCCACTGAGCCATCACTGCTTCATAATTGTTTACCTTAAGATACCCAAATTAGGGTAGCTTTTACGAAGGCTATTACTTTCAAATTAAGAATTTGAAATTGAATTTTAATAAAGATAAATTGAAGTTAAGAACACATGTACACTAAGGTATAATCTATGGTAAAGTAAAAAATATACAATTTAGTGTTCAGATAAAGGTTTCATGAAGAAAAACATTACTATTCAAGTTAGATTATTGCGAAAGGGATAAAAAAATTGTATATGGTGTAATGTTTTATCTCTGAATGAGAATAGAGTACTATCTGCTCTGTAAATACTTTGGTTCAGCCTGAGGTCATTACCGTTACCGTCTCGTTATAAGTGACTGTAGAGATTTTATTCCTACTTATTATCCGCTATTCAGTCAGAAACCCCGGTGATAACGGTTTGTTGATAACATTGTTTGTGGCTGTGAAATTTGCAAAAAACAAAACAGATTTAAGACCAATAGAGCACCTATTCTGCAACTTAATTTGGTATATCTAGTTTTTCTCATATAACCAACCATATGCTACTACAATTCACCGAAGTTAAGTTTATCGTGTTTTGAGCGATAGGTACTTTAGACAACGAAAATTGCATTTGCAGTACGAAGTTCATTGTTTGATATAGTCTATGGTCGGATCGTATCTTTGAGTGAAAATGTATCTGGCAACAACATAATATTATTATACATTGCATCTGTACACAATTAAGTGTATAGGTAATTATAGTATTATTAATGCTATAAGTACTTTTCGTCATGATCCAAGACAGCATATTTGTACCATGCTTTTCGTGGTCTCGCCTAAACTCCCTATCAAGATTAAGAAATGCAGCCATAGCCAACATAATCATAAAATTTTTACTTTTACAATAAGATTTATTTTTGCATATTTAGAATTCGACTTTGACTACTTATATGCTAATGAATAAATTAATATTTCATATATGGGAAATGTACAAACAGTGCGAATCCGTTTTTTTTTAAATCTATACAGGCAAATGCTTTCTAGTCTATGTTACGAGGGAAGTTAAACAAAAAAGCCGTATAATGTTTTGCGGATATCTTTCTTTTGGACCCGAAGTTCGAAAATTCAACGAATTAGAGTTGAAAATACCAAGGACCGCAAGTATAGTAAGTGTATCTTAAAATTATTTAGAACGTCATTTGGTTGGTAGTGTCAATTGTATTAGGCTCATAAATGTGCAGGTAAGACATTATTATTATTATTAAAAAGTACATGAAATGCCATTTCACGACTACGTTATGTATAATGCCGTCCATGGTCTATTATCTGTCACTCGCTTATGATATCGTCGCTTGTTGCATATGCCACAGCTATGGGTTTAGTAGTCGCAGTTTCAATTAAAAGCTATGGTGACACAGAGCTTTAACCGTTTAATGAAATCACAGATTATGGAACGTTTTGTATTGGTTATACCTATTGTTTATTTTGTTTCAATATAGTATAAGAATTTTTGTATTTTAAAACATCAGTACGTACTCAGCAAGGAAGAAAATCAAATAAATTGTAATTATTTTGCCTTGAAACAAAACTTGCAGTGGCGGTAACATTAAAAATACATTCTAAAAAACGCGCAATACATATTCTTTATGAACCAACTTATATTTGAAGTTTTAACTTGTCTGAGAATTCAAAATGAACCTTTTATTTTTGACTTAATTGAAAGTAATATGGTGAATATTTTATGAACATAATCATGGATTATATTATTGTGTATTTTTTTACCGGCTGTATTCCTTTATTAACAAAATACTACAACCTATATACAACTCCACATCTGCTACTACAAAAGCATTAAGACAACCTTTAAGTCATTGCAGACTCACAGGCAGTCCAAATGCTCATATAATATGTTTCATATTTATTTGGATTACCTACAGTATCAGAGATATGTCCAACAATTTAAATTAAGTGATACAAAGCCACAATTAAGAAATGCTGTAAAGTTTCATATTTTTGTGCTTTTGGCACTTATTATATTAAAAGCGATTTTTTCAACCGTTTCAGTCGTTTCCTTAAGAACGACTAAGCAACAGCCTATAACTACCACATAACTAAGTTTTATTCAAGAATAAATAAACAATATCGTCAAAACGTTCTGACAGTAATTCGCGTATGACAAAAGTCATTTGATTAGGTTGTTTTAGACATTGTTACTGACCTTTTGAAGCAGTGATGGCTCAGTGGCATTGGCTATAGACTGCCGTGCAGCAGGTCCATGGTTCGAATCCTGCCGCGGGCTTGAGCTTCACCGCATGGTGGAAGGGCTTTTTGCGAATGCCCG
Source organism: Plagodis pulveraria (assembly GCA_963890685.1). Lineage (NCBI taxonomy): Eukaryota > Metazoa > Arthropoda > Insecta > Lepidoptera > Geometridae > Plagodis > Plagodis pulveraria. Next base: position 11,435,750 of record OY982959.1, read on the forward strand.
CCTGGTTAGCGACCACCCTCAAGTAGAAAATCTGTCGCCAAGCACATAACGGTGTGTTCCGGCAGCAGTCCTTGAGAGCCAGAAAAATTACAGGCACATGAGACCCAACAACTGTACGTCTAAGTGTGACGGCACAGTGCAATTCGTCGTTGACGAAATGCGTTTGTTATAGGCAGAGGTTAGTCCACTTAACATCAGGAGGCCTCGGGCTTGTCCCATCACAATTACATAAAAAAAACCTACTCCCAGAAAAAAAATAACTGAAACGTTCTCGAAAGCTTTCGGCCATTTCTATTTATAGAAACCTACAAAAAGCATCAAGTCTGTACCTGAATTAGTGATTGCTGCCTACTTCCAGCATTCGTCGCCTAAAAAATCCAAGCAGGATAAGGTGCAACTGTTTATCAATCTGCATTAATTAAACACGTATATAATTAAGTATCAAATTATGAAATATAATACGCTGCTTACTGGTAGTGGGCTAGAGCATTTGGACCGCCTATGAGTCTGCAATGACTTATAGGGATCTAAATGCTTTTATTGTAGTAGCTGTAGTGTTGTATATAGTTCGTAGTATTTTGTTAATAAAGAAATACCGCCGGTAAAAAAATAAAAATGAAATATAATTAGAGGAAATAGGAAGGGTATCGAGAAGAAAGAAGTATATGAAATACTTACCAATTTTTATTTATATTATATTTTATATACTTGCTTCCCCTCGCGATCGATGGTCGTAATTACAAAATTATTTCGAAACTTGTGTAGAACCGATTCTCATAATTCAGTTTTGAATTACATTGACGGAGAGTATTTTCTTGAAATTAAACCTACCAGTTGTTTCTTTTTATTTTTTGCTGATAGATAAGTCTTTGACCACAATCTCACCTGATGATAAGTGATTATGTGGTCGAAGTGGTTAACAGGCTTAACCTAGAATTACAGGATTTCAAGGACAGCTGCTGGAACACACCGCTTGGCGACAGAATTTCTACTGAAGGGCGGTAACTAGCCAGGCGGGCATTCACAAAATGCCCATCCACTTCCACGCGGCGGGATTTGAACCATACACCACCTGCTGCGCGGCAGTCCATAGCCAATGCCATTGAGCCATCACTACTTCAAATTATTTGCTTTAACTTACATTTTGGTGCTTAAATATTACGTCATGTTATCACGTAATAATAATCTCTTAACTACTTTAACACTAATCGATCTAGGAAGCTGTAATTTTTTATTTTATTTATTTACTATAATAAGCACGGAATTACCAATTACACTTATTATTAATTTGTACATTATATAAAGTTATTACACATACATACACAAAATTTAAATATCTAAAACTAAAATTAAAACAGGCACAATTTTGTCAAAGTAATGAAAAAATGTCAAATAATGATATAAAAATAATAAGATTATGAATAAATATGATCATGTCGCAAATTAAAAATGTCAATGAATTAAGTAAATCATATTGTTTAAATAGATAATATAATAAAAAGAATTAGTCAGGAATTAAAATATCATATTTTTTCACAAAATTTCACTAGCGATGCAAGAATACATTGCCATTTGTCACAAAATAAATCATAATCGGTGTTAGAGTTAAAGAATTCATTGAGGAAGTTCAGTAGCCCAAGCACGAATAACTTGCGAAATCGTAACCGTTTCGTAAACGTATCGAAATGTCACCATTTTGTATAGGATTTGATCAGCGCCTCTACAGTGCGTAAAAGGAACTAAATTTTGAGAGAAAAAAAGGTTCTGACAACTAACGTGTCGAGATTTTAACGTGAATGTTTTGTCACGTAAAAAGTTTTGTATGAAATCGCGAGCACGAACCTAATTCTAACTTAAGCTCGAAGGCTGGCTATCGAGGATCTGTCAAAAATCTACGAATGTCATGTCACTGAGAAATTTTAAGTCAGATGGCTGACGTAACGTATTCAATTGTGGTAAAACTTCGAAAATTCATGTTATTATTGTGTTCATTCATAATTTACCTACGAAAAGAGTTACAAACATGGCAGCAGGATTAGAAGTAGTATTGTACCATGTCGTTTACCAGGCGCAAAGTAGGTATTTATTAATTTATGGCACTGGAGGGAAGTGATGCAAATGTACGATGAACCCAATTCAGGACATTTTCCAAAACTCTGCATCAAACAGCGTCCATATTCCACCGTTCCAGCCCACATTTACACCAATTTCGCTCGTTGGATATGTCTTGCGGCGCAATAATGTTGCTATGAAATTCTTCATTGTGCATGGTCTAATTGAAAACAATAAGGCTCAAAGAAGATCACCTATGCATTCAAGATTTCAAGATCAACCAAAGCTGTCAACAAATGCACCAGAAGAACACAAGCAGCGACACGAAAGGAATACCAACGGATTGTCAGACTAACTACCTACGAACTCTGAGGTGATGACCATGTTCACGCCAACATTCTAACCACTACGAAGAAGAAGATTTTAATGTGAAACGTAGAAGCTGTGTTATTGGACTTTTGGTTCTTAATAAAAATAAACGAAGTGCAATTGTGCGTTTCAGTTATTGGTACCTATATACCGAACAGTTCGTGGGTTAGGGATAATAGGATATCTCGTTGGATGTTGGGAAACGCGACTAAGACAAAATTCGTGGCAGCATGCCACTACTAAGGTCGGTGTGAGTGGGATGTTGCCACGCATTGAGCATACAACAGTGATAATGAGATGGATCAGTGTGTGCTTCTATTGGTGGCGCATAAGACTATTAGGTGGCGAACTCATAGCAGGGCCGTGAGAAGCATTTTTCTTCCCCCTCTGATCTTATAGGCTAGGTAAGTTCGATATCATGCTCTTTTGCCACACTATTCCTTAAAAATAAAGGAAAGTAGATGAATAAAAAGACAAAACTACACCAACAGTTAAGTAATTTCTTTATTTTTGGTAATGTAATAACAGACACAATCATAATCCAAAAAAAAAACCAACCATAAGCTGACTAATACAAAATAAACGCTTTAATTATCCTAAAATTAATATGAACTTAAAACAACACTAAGCCTAGACGGTTACAAGTCACAGCACTCTCGATTTGTAGTAACGGCGCATTCATGAAATGCTACGTGGTTTGTCTTTGCAAAACTGTTAGGTAGGTACATTACTACGCACTCCAGGTTTTCACAGCATTCTTCTTTCCCAGAACAGACGGTAAAATACCGCTGGAGACGAAAGTTCTGTCGGGAATCACCTTTAGTTAACAATTAGAACTTATAGAATGCACTGCTTGAAATCAATAGCCTATTTTTCTGCTGAAACATCATAAAATTTAGCGCAAAATACACTTCACGCCGGCTGGCGGCCCTCAGGGTTTCTTGAAACTCCTCCCTCTGTTTAAAGGTGTAATAGTAGCTGTTTGTAATTCATATAGTAAATTATCAGTGGCGTAGATTCTTGGCTTGAGAATTTATAGCTCATAATTTATATATAATGTTTTATTTTAATACCTCTAATGATGTTACGATAAAATTTGGTTCACTGAGTAAGTAACGCATAGAGAAAAGTAACATACCGGAAAAAAATATGTTTGGTTTTCACCAAATAAAAAGCTAAATTTGACGAATATCAATCATAGAGGAACCAGTCCAGCGTCACCAACCTTAAAATAAGGTAAAGTATTGCAGGTGTACCGATTTCTGTCCAAAATTACCAAATAAGATACGAGTCATTGTCACCTTGACAACTCAACTGGACTGTCATGGCTATAGACTAATCATATTGTTCCCGGTATATTACATTTCTCTATGTCATAATGTATGTCATGGCACTTAGTAAATATATCACCTCAAATACATTTTATTCAAAAATTTTAATATTTCATAGTGAACATCAATACAATACGGAAATCGCAAAGAAAATCTGTGGTGTCGAAACACAAATAAAAATGTTTAAACAATAGATTTCCATGAGATCCAGAACCGGTGAGTTGATGAAAATATGTCATTGAAATTACATTATTGTTTCAGAGCGTAATGATCGCTTGGTTTTTATTGTAATTTAAGTAGGTATGTGTTATCATGCGAATTGCTGTACTTACATATATTTGTATATAAATTACAAATATTTACGTAACGTAAAGTAAGTTTAGTGTTGCTCAAGGAAAGTATCGATACCTTTGTAGTATCGATTTTTTATAATGTCAGTGGTATGGGTACATATACTTTTTCATAGTGTCAATAAGTTAGGAAATATCATATTCGAAGCTGGTGATCATAAACCATCACGCGGAATGTTTTATTATGCCACGAAACTTAACATGTGTATTTTAGGGACTGTTATTTACATCTTTAGCTCAAAAGCATTTTGAAACACCAGGTATTATCAATTTTTCTCTACATAACTGGCACAGTACTTGCTAACTGAACGGCTAGAGCAATATTTATTATCTAACACATGAAAATCGACCTAAATATTATACAATTAATAATAAATAGCGTAAATAACGTCATATCTATGCTTGTGATAATAATCTGAGTTGTTTTTTTTTCAGTTCATTTAAACAAAACTCCGTCGCTTATATACTTTCAAAGTAAATGCTGAATCGATAGAGCTATGGCATGGAATTTAAGGTACTATGTCACCTCAATACTATATAAAAATCAACATGTGTATCAACATACAATCCCAATTATTTAAATACTTATAATACTATACTCTACATTGTTTGATTTTAAAATTAATCAACTTTCGAGTGCAGTTAAATAAACTATTTTTGTAATTTCAGATGTGCATATGTTACGCAGAAAAATATTAATTGAATCGATAAATAAAACAAATCAGTGCAGAGGAAGCTTCTTGCAATACAAATGAAATAGATCAGCTGCAAGATTAAATTAAATATCTAAATAATTCAACTACCTACACCAAAAAAGTTTTTAAAAGTCAACAGTCTATATATAATTAAAAAAGGTGTGTCAGAAATACTACATTTTATGATTGAACTACAAATAATAATCATTGTTAACAGTTGATGACAAGTTTACTAGTGCAACTTACGTGCAGTATTTTTTACTTTTACATATACGACAGTTAGAAAATAAGTATTATATATTGAAAACTGTTATGTACAATGAAAAATATGTATGGTAAAGATGTTCTAGTACACAAATTACTTTGGAACTATGTATACATACCCCAATAATACGGTTATCGATACTAGTGAAGATATATCGCACGATAAAATATTTTGATGATTTTGAATTAATTAATAAAACTGTGTGAAATATTTGTTTTATTTTATATTTCCTTAACATATATTTTATAAACCTAACCTTCTTACCATTTTTTCCTATATCGATTATAATGGAATCGATTTCATTGTAACTAATCGATTTTAGGGAATCAGTAGTACAACACTCACAAATGTCATTATTATTGTGTTGGAAATATAGTTTTCATTTGTAATGGTTGGTATAAAATAACTTCAAATCTGAGTTTCAAAGCAACAAGGTCCGTGCCAACTCTTAATATTACTTGCTCAGTGAGAGGAACTTTTATAGGCAAAATAAGACTTAAAACCTCTTTTCGAATGAGTTGTTAGGTCTTAGAAAAAAGGTATGATTGTTGTGATTTACGCTGGATGACGTCACTTTTGTAATCCTATCGAGTTCACGTTAGCCAGCAAACGATGCGGCGTACTGTCAACCATTGCCTCCTGCGTAAACGGGCGGTGAACTCGATACGATAACGTTACGGTCTATCGAAATGTTTGTGCTTGGGCTACAGAGAGCCACATGCATATGGCGATTATGCATGTGCACAACAAGTCTCATAGAAGTTTCTCATAGAGGGTGACAGCAGAGATTTCTCCAGGATAAAGCTGACTTCATCTAAGGCAAGCTTGAATCAATCCCTCAATGCCTTTATAACAGTCGCTACACTCGGGCTAGCTTTAGAATACTTCGTTACGTTCTAAATTTAAATTGAAATTCTACCGTGACTTAAGATACTCTTGGTGCGTAATTTACTATTACAGACCTTTTCACTCACGTAGTTGTGACGAAACAAACCCGAGGCCCACCTGATGTGAAGTGGACTTACCTCTGCCTATAACAGACGCATTTCGTCAGTGACGAATTGCACTGTGCCCGTCACACTGAGACGTCCAGTTGTTAGGTCTCATTAGTCTGTAATTTTTCTGGCTCTCAAGGACTGCTGCCGGAACACACTGTTAGGTGCTTGACGACAGATTTTCTACTTGATGGTGGTCGCTAGCCAGGCCGGAAGTGTGGAAACGTTGTTTTTTTCTTTTTAAAACACTATAGCACTAGTGCGGTAAAGTAATAAGAAAGCATGAGTACGAATTGACTATATTATGACACTAAAATCGGTGCATTTAAGGGCCAGTTACGAGCGAGTGTGTTGAAAATACATATATATAATATGTTAATATTAATGTCTCTATGTGTTCCTACTAGTAGGTGATTTAAAACAGGAGCACGAAGCATCACTGGTAATTCAAGTTGACAAAAAATCAGTAAATCAGAATAATTAAAAGTTCCAGTTCCAAGTCGAAAAGACCGTGGAGCATTTCCTATTGCACTGTGAAGCCACGGAACAAATAAGACTTGAAACGGGACTATGTGAGCCATTGTCACCTACGAAATCCTCGCCACCACCACACATGCCACTGGGGCAGCTATGCCAGCGACCCAGAGTCCTTCGGAGGAGTTGGGATGGCTTGGGTAGAAGCTGGCGGGGGAAATACACAAAACAACCCAATCGAGACGTCAGTGCATCATCATCTTATCGCCCTCAATTAGAATAAGAATAAGAAGTTCGAGTATGTTATGTCACTCTCCAGCTATTAGTACTATGCCGAACTTTTTATCCCGTTTTAATTAGTATTTCTCGAGAGAAGGAGGTTTAATTGAATTCCAAGCGGGTGGAACCACGGGCGATTCAGATAGTCTAACAATAATACTTTAAGCCCTAGTGTACGTGACCTAAACCGAATGGTAATAGAAAGCTGTCGAGGCATTTCCACCAAATATGACCGCAATGGATGATCCATTCTCATATGTAGTGTGAATTCAACGGAAATTCGATTCCGTAATAGTTACATATTTGTGCGTTATTCTCGGCTTGCTAAACGAATACACAGAATTATGTGACATGAGTTCTAGCTTTTTGTACTTAGTACTACGCTCTGTATATTGGACAAAATGTACTCCATAGGCAAGTTTTTTAATAGCATACAGCCATTAACTCACCGGTATGTAAGTGATGACATGTTCGACATGGTATAAAGTTCGTACTTAGTACCCAGTCAGTCGATAATCTCACTTTTATGACATGTCTTGCTAGGGAGCGCTCAATAAGCTAGCTAAGCTAGATCTTTTAGAAGGATCGAGATAAAATGTATCTAATAAAATGCCCTAGGCAGCAGACTGGATATCGCGTGAAGAGAAAAGAGTCATGGTTTAAACTACCTAGCTGTATAACTAACTTATAACATACTGCTATAAAATATTACCATGGTCTAGGAATGGTCTATTTTTTACGTGATTGGGGTGGAACAAGTCCCGGTAATATCTGCTTATAACAGATGCATTTAGTCTGAAGTGACGAATTGCACTGCGCCCATCTTATATTAAGTTGTTGAGTCTCAAATGACTGTAATTTAGCCGATACTCATACCCTTCAATTCGAAACAGTAAAGGGAACATTATTGCTTGGCGGCAAAAATACTTACAGTGGAAGTACTTCACCGGATGAACTCGTACACAAAAAGTTCTGCTGCCTCTATTACTTCTATGTGTGTCTATTTTTTATATTCGGGGATCGTAAAATCAAACTAAGAAAAAAACAAAAAAGGAACAGCAGGTGTAGGGTAAATAATATACCATAATCGAAAAATAATATATATATTAGAAAATAAATAATATACCTAAGTTTTGATAAAACATTCGTTGTTTATAAAAATCCTGAAAATATGTACCCACCTAAATTTCAATGTGACTATGATTTAAGTCACATTGAAATTTAGGTGGGTACATATTTTCAGGAGAATACCTTTCACTTCATAGAAAATACCAGTGATATACCTAGTTCTGCCCGTGGGGTGCCGGGCTAGAATATCACCCCCCTATCTCTACTCGTGGGTGTCGTAAGAGGCGACTAGGAGTATTAACACCAGTAGGTGGGCAGCAGCGCTTACTGAGGAACTGATATCTCACACTGCGATCCCAAGACGCCTGCCAAGCGTGGGGATTATGGAAAATCCCCTATAATGGGGGAGGCTGTATTCAGCAGTGGACGATCCGGGTGAAACAGTAACAGTAATACCTACTCCACAAATGATATGAGTCACATGGCTGGCTGCTGCCGCGGCGCAAACTCTTCGATTGTTTGGCCGCGCGTTGTTCTGGTTGCAAGTAACGCTCCTCTTCGTTTCGCTGAGCAAAGTCTTTGCTCTTGATTAATCATTGTCTTAAAGTTATATTAAATAAAAATAATTACTATAACTTATACCGAGAATACACTATGTCAGAGCACATAGATATAGAAGAAAATTATATGATACGATCAGTTTTTTTTTTAACATAACTTTCTTGCAAACATTGTGTTTTATTAGGTCAAATAAATCGAATATAAAATTTAGTAAAAAGTTCATAATGACTTATGACAAAAGTCAATTATATCCAAAGAAATGAAGTGATACAGTATGATATATGAGTAAAGGCACCCGGAGCAGTATGCCGCTATACTCACGTCGAAGTATTAAGAGATAGAATTAGAGGGTTGCTCTTTACTATCTTGCCGCTTGTGCTCAATGCTCATATAAACCAAAAGGAAGGGATTAGAGATACAACAATGATTTCTAAGAAGAGTTTCCGTCAAAGAGACTGTGGATCATACAAGTTCAAACATCCATAAAATTTGTGCATGTTTGGTTAGCCAGAGATAATGCGTGAAGGCTCATACAATTCTAGGTAAAAGAAATTGAAGTATATATACTAGACGCGACATCTCAAACGAGGATAGTCGACCAGTGCAAAAGTATGCCAGCCGGCATACTTGCACTGGTCGACCATCCTCGTTTGAAATGTCGCGTCTAGTATATATAGGTCAATGGTTAAAAGATGGTATAGTACAAAGTAACTTTTGTATTGTTGCAGATGAACCGGGTTTCAGCGCACCCATATCTAACGTGACTGCTCCGCTCGGAAGGGAAGCAATACTTGCGTGTACTGTGCACAACCTCTCCACGTATAAGGTATGTGTCTGTATTTATAGGTTATAGGTGATAGCTAAGTCCTTGACTACTATCTCACCTAATGGTAAGTGATGATTTAGGCGAAGGTGTTGTGCAGGCTAATTTAGAATTACTGGCTCTCAACGACAGCTGTCGGAATACACCGTTCGGTGCTTGGTGACAGATTTTCTATCAGAGGGTGGTAGCTCAGGCGGGTACTCGCAAAATGCCCTACCACGATGCTATAATGACTGCAATCCTAAGACAACAACCAGAACCGATTGTTTAACGTGCCCTCCGAAGCACGGAAGCGCTCAGAAGTAATGTTACTAGCGGTCACCCATTCCACCAAAGTCATGACCGCGGCGAACGTTGCTTAAGCTAATCGATTAAGAGCGGCTAGGCAAAATTCGCTACGAGCGGTACAAATACTACTTACTAGTGCTCATTACCCCGCGGGGTGCTGGGTTAGACTGTCATCTCCCACTTCTACCTGTGGGTGTCGTAGGAAGCGACTAAAGGTAAAATATCGGAAGGTGGGCGGGCAGCAGCGCCTTCTGAGGAACTGATATAGTAAACTGCGATGAGAGTAAACTGCGACGAACCCAAGACGCCCGCCAAGCGTGGGGATTATGGTAAACCTCCCTTAATGGGGAGGCTGTGTTCAGCAGTGGGCAATCCGGCTGATAATGTACAGTACAGTACTTATTTGTTTCAACACTTGTAGATTGTATAGCAATTGCATTACTGGGTGCTGCTGCCAGCATGTTGCAGACACAAAACTGAATATAATAGTGAGCTGGAGTATTAAGATGCTTGTTGCAGTTCGGCAGTATGTAAGCCGAATCTTACAGCATACATATACATCTACATGTCATTTAACTGTTGAAGCAAATGTCAAGGTTCCTTGCCAGATCAGCTGGATTGTTGCTTCTGTTCGTTGATTCAGCTTGTTATTTCGGACACAAAACACAAACTATGAAATGTTTAATATTATCAGGATTAGTTATGACAACGTAACTGACAGTCCCTCAACTCGATCGAGATTTGAGATTGGGTACGATTCAACATAATGAATAGATTCATTCATTCATAAAGTAAAATAAAAGACTTTGCGAATATCCATATTTAATAATAACAAATATTTCAAAATATTTTAAGAAAACATTAAATTAATATTTTAATAAAACCCTTGAAAAATATAAAAAATATATCTAGTGACAATTCCGCCTAATTTACTTGCTAAGCCGACGAGACGTAACAAACGCCACGCAGCAAAACCGGAAGAGTATTCGACGCGTTCGCTTCTACACGAAGCGTCCTCAGGAGGTCTTGACTCTACGAGCACACGATCGAAATCTAAATCTCTTTAAAAATATTTTTTATTATACGATTCAACAGACGATCCTCTCGCGGCCCGCACATTTGACCTGACACTCTCTTAAGTCGGCTCCTCATTACTGGAGGATCAGCGTCACTGGATATCATGGAGTGAATAAAAGGTAGATAATAATCCAAAAATCCTCGCTTTTAGACAAAAAAGATTCAAAATGTAAAAAGGACACTATAAAATGCTGTTAACTGTCACTTTTATAGGGTCTTCCCCTTTTTAAATTTAGAGCAACACGTACCTATTTCTGTCGTTGCTGTAAGATTTAATACATATTATGTACCTAATATGTTCATTTCGGGGATTGAACCCGCGTTTTCCCTCCGCGCCAGAACTGTTTCCATTTTTCCACCGAGACAGGGTCGCAAATTTACCGCTGTAATTTATTTTTAACCGTCATAGGGGAAAGCAAACTATAAGAATAGGTTTATGCTTGAAAATATTAATTTGAAAATTTTAAATAATGTCGTTATTATTCCATTGAACAGCTGTCACATGACACATCTACCAGCTATCTCCAGGTTTATTCTGGCGGCTGGATAATGTATTAGTCAACTGTTGCATTGGGGCCATATATTTACTGTATAATTATTGGTATATTTTCAAATATAATGTGAATATAACTCAGCTTTTTGTTTCTTGTTATCATTGTAAGTTTTAAAACCATGCACTTATAGTATTGACATATTGCGAAACCGCTTTATAGTTAATTATTATAAAATTCAGGTAATTATTTACTTTTCCAAAGTTGGGTTATTCTCTCAAAAGTGATTTTGAAATTGTGCCAATCGAAGGCTATACTGTTCGGCGAGCAATCAATCAATCCGTATCGTGTGTACGCCGCAGCTATGTTTATATTATTACCAACATTTAACGCGTTTTGCTAATAAATACCTTTCGCTGCAGAGTTGTTTTGTTAGCAAATCATGTTACATTTTAGAAATAACAAACCAAACAATTGAAACATATCTGCGGCTTGCATAGTGAGCTATGGTCCTATTATATGTTCTATGGTAGTAGGTACAACATATGCATGTATGCGTAAGTAATACCATATTGCACAAATGCATAGTCGTGCATGTGTGAGTAAACGTTAGTTCCGGTTGGTGATATCAGAGCAGTCTTTTGACATAACGGGTCGGCATAGAAAATCGTAAAGGGCTCGCTACTCCCGGTGTATTACTTTTCTCTATGACTGGGTTATAGCCAAAAACTCAAATATAAAACCGAAAAATACGTCATCATCTGTCACTTTGACAGTATTGACTTGTGAGCATTATTGACTTGGGAGCTACCTTTTAATACATAAAAAATGGACAAGTGCGAGTCGGGTCTCGCATTTTTATATAGGGTTCCGCTTTGCAACAGCCCGTAAAAGAGACAAATGTTTATTGGTAATGATCACAACTTTAGAACGTGGTCATGTAAAATCAGAGTTTTCACTACTTTTTGGTTACTACTAATTTCGTTTTTGAAATAAATAAAATAGCCTTTTATTGCCTTCATAAGAGAATTGACAATTATAAAAATTAAAACAAAAGGCAAAAAGAGTATGGTCAACTTTGTGCAGCGCATAAATTAAGTACTAACGGTCGCTGCGCTGTTTTTCAGCATATGCCTGCTCGGACGGATGTTTGCCGAGAGACATGGATAGTAAAGCGGATCATAAATGAAATAAACATAAGGGAACAGCTTACAGTAGTAGCGTAATAAAAAAATAAATAAAAAGGTTTATAGATAGGTGTGAAAACAGTACATTACAAAATACCTAATCAGTTGCTAGCTGAAGATCTTTTTATTGTGTGTGGATAAAGGTGTGTGTGTGTATTTGTGTTCGCAGCGGTATGTGTGTCTAAGAAGTAATGTTGATGTGAGAGGGATTGTTTACGGTATGTTTGACATTTCTGTGTGTTATAAAAGTTGCTTTAAAATTATGATTTTGACGGTCCAAAAGAATTCGTTTTAGTTTTATTTTGAAATTATTGCAGCTTATTTTTTGCTGTTAAAGGAGGTGGAAGATCGTTCCATATCTTAAATGCACTGAACTTAAAGCAACCTTTAAAACTAGTGGATCTATGTTTAGGGATTGAAAAAGTGTTGCGGAACTTTGAGCGTTTGTTTACAGGATGAGTGTGACCATGTAAGCTTTTCAAAAAGATACTTAGGATAGGAAGATACTCATTTTTTTTATATAGACCCCGTTCGTAACACATTTGTGTTACAAGTCTAGATTGACAACTATGACGGTCCCCTAATATATTTCTTACACGAGAAGTAAAATAAATATATATTTTGTAATCAATCAGTCCAGAAAATCACTTATATATAAGAAGGCTTTTAATTATTATATTTTTAAAGTATTTTTCTATGATATTAATTTAATGTTTATTAAAATACATTAAATATATTTACTCCTGCAAAGCCCGCATCTATTAATTATTATCTTAAGTACTGATAACAAAATTCTAATTGGTATAGACATACATTATGTTAAGAGAGATTGTGAAATTATTACTTATCAGAAGCCGGTATAATCAATGCCGCACGAAATCTCAAACAATAATGCGCGAGCGCCTTTTTAGTGAGGACTCAGATGCTGGCTCTCGGCCGTTCAGCTCCACCGGATTTTGGGCGAGGGAAGGCCCTCTTATAGCCCGGGAGGGGGAAGTGCCGAAGGCACTTCTCTCGAGACGGACGTAGAAGGTGAATAGCGCCTTATACCTCCGTCTCCTGCGGGCGCCAAAAACGCTCCGCTACTATCGAGAGGGGTGACAGCGAGTCCAAGGGCACCACTGTGGTTCGGACCTCGGCTTGTCTCGCTGCCGAGAGACATTGGGGGGATCGGAACTAAATGCCCCGGTATAACTGCAATGTTGTGCCGTTGAGAATGGGCCCTACTGGAATATACTCTATGACTATTTGGAGAGCTAATCGGGACTTTATTTTTGCCTCGAGCTCGCCGGCGAGCTCGGTGTTTGACTGTGTAACCTACTGCACACCTGGAGATGTTACCGGGACGACTTGCGGATGACGCTAAAGCTGCCAACGTAATGGCTGCGATGGGGTCATACGGGTCGTCCAGTACCTGCCGTGGTCGGCGACGTGGAGGTTTTGATGTATGGGTTGGATGAGGCACGAGCGCCGGTTTTGCTTCGCCTTATATACGTTTTTACTCCAAGATGCCGTTAGTCCGCTAACAATATGGTATTACATATTATTTTGGAATGTCTATAAAAAGAAATGCTATGTTGCTTTCATCATAATAAATACCATACTCAAATCGGCAAATAACATCGATATATTCAGCATTACACTGTAAACCCAATAATTGAAAACAAACCTAGTACCGAAATCAGATGCCAAATCAATAGCACAGTATTGCAATATGTAAAACTAGGGTAATAGTATTAGGTAAACCGAAATTTTGCAACGAAAAACGCATAGCAAACAATTTCATTTGCTATAGGGAAATAAAGAGAGTTGGTAAACTAAACATGCATGTTAGAAATTCGCTGTACAATCGCTTCGCAATCTTTCTAAAGCTTTAGAAACTTTCAATGCGTTCACAGCATCGCTTCCAATAAGGACCTAGTTCCACAACAATCCGTGCAACAAAGCAAACACTATTCAATAAAGCTTTTAAGAACATACAAAATTCTAAAACCTTTAAAGTTTCACGGCGTTGAAGTTTTACAAATATTGTATATTTGAGCTTGTATGCACAGTAGTGTTCGTCAGGCCAGAAATAAAACAAAAGCCATTGTGTTTGTTCCTGTATCAGTTGTGAAAACCTGTTAATTTTTATTTTGTTGTAAGAAGATTAAAATTGTATTGACCTTACTTATTGAACTGACTATTTGACTACATTTTTTATTGGTTATAGGGCGCGTTTTACTAACAAAAAAACTACAAACTATATACAATACTACAGCTTTTACATCGAAAGCATTTAGTCAACTCAGAGACCATTGCAGGTCTTCAGGTAGTCCAAATGCTCCAGCCCGCTAATTTTGGCAGCTTGCCCAGCATGGGCTTTTAGTTAGCGTTTCGCCATTGGATTGCAATGATTATTTTTTGAGCCAAATAAGCGCACGATAAGTTTTGGTAAATAGGATGAACTCCTGGTCTCCACGGACTTAAAGTCTTAACATCAAACAGCTCAAATATGTAAATACTACCGAGATTAGAATACTTGCGCCGCTTGAGTCCATCCGCCGAAGTAGCCTCGGCGCCAGCCCTGAGGCTTGTTGCAAGATGTTAAGGCGCTAAAGTATCAACCCACATAGCATCCCACACTAAGGGCCACCCTTACTTCCATCAAACAGGGTTATACTGTCAGGTCTTTCACCATCATCACGCATTAAACTATTCGGTTCGAGAATATCTGCAGCGTTGGCGCTGATAAAAGCCCGGCGGATGATATCATTTAGGCTGGCGTAGCAAGATAGGCCATGGTGACCGAGTAGATTAACTGCAGTACCACACTGCCAGAGAAGGGCAACACAGCATTTTGCATCCAAGCGTAAGCTAATAGCGCGACAAAAAGTGAATGGATCCATTGAAAGAACGCCTGCAGTTCAAGACAAGAAATAGCTAGAATACGAGTGCGATCTGCGACGCTAGGACACGTAATTAAAAGATCTTTTCATTCTCATACTCGGAAAGTAGTATGTGTTTGATCTGAGTAGCGGGTGGAAGACGCTGCTTTCCACTTAAGGGTGGTAAAAACTCATACTAAATACTTCCTTCTCTAGGGCCGGATTGACTTGTAACCATGGCAACCAGTGTTGTGAACAATATTAGACTTACTCTGCTGTAACTGTAACCATGGCAACCATGGTTGTAAACAAAATTTGAGGATTATATTTTTTCGTTCTAAAATACTCTGCTGTAATAAAACAAAAACAACTGGTACGTTTGTGTTTATGTGAAGGCTAAAAGAACTAGATTATAACAGAATGAATGTAAATTTTTCATGTTAGTGTATGTTATATAAAAAAATGTTACTAATTAAGTTTTGGAGCAGTGTGAATATAAAAAAATAGGTAAGTACCTATTAGGCGCGACCCAGGGGAGTCGCATAGTATTACACATTTAAGTAAAATGTGAAAAAGACTATATAATTTGGCGGGGTAACTAAATATTAGGTAGGTACTTTAAAAAAAGAAACTATTTAGTTGCTTAAATTTTACAAATTAATTTCACGGCTCCATTTCTTTTTTCTAATATGTGTCTACAAATACGTTATAATTTTCTTTTTACTCATTTTATATTTTAAATGTAAAGTAGAGTAATTTACACGGATGAAAGTTGTCAATTCTTACTTGGACTAGAACCGCATCAATATATAATGGGTACTTATGTAATAATCATTATCATTAAACATTTTAATAAAACTGCAATTTTTTCCTTATATTGATACCTAGTTAAAAATTGAATGTTGAAAACGGATAAAAGTCATAAATTTCTATTCGGCCTACAGCCGCCGTAAATATTACCAAGAAAATTCAACTTCCATTTCACAAATCGTTCTAACCTCTAAATAAATTTTTAATAGGTCCTTAGAAGCTTATTACTTTCCTTTTATATTGGAAATGAAAAGTAGAGTGTTTAACACGGATGAAAGCCATCAATTCCTACTCGGACTATAGCCGCCCTCGCTGTGCTCGGGAGTCTAAATGCCTCGTATGGGAAATTATTCCTTTCGACGCCTGTATAACAATCTACTATTCCGAGCAAGTTCGGGACCGATCCTACTGTCTCTAAGAGGACAGAACCTTTGGGAATTCAGTATTTGGATAAGCCAATCCCAATGTGTCTAACAGGACAAAACTTAGACAATTCAGTATTTGAAACACCACTATTGAATCACTATTGAAGCTGTGATGGCTCAGTGGCATTGGCTATGGACAGCTGCGCAGCAGGTCTATGGTTCGAATCCCGCCGCGGGCTTGAACTTCACCACCTAGTGGAAGGACATTGTGCGAATGCCCGCCTGGCTTGCGACCACCTTCAAGTAGAAAATCTGTCGCCAAGCATCTAACGGAGTGTTCTGGCATCTGTCCATGAGAGTTAGTAATTCTAGGTTAGGCTTATAATTACAAACGGGATATTTACCGTATTAAAGACTCATACAGGTTAAGCTTGTTAACACCTTCGACCTTCATCACTTATCATCAGTTTTTGCTTCCGTCATATGCGAAAAGAGTTAAAGATGGTGGAGAATTTTTTCCATTAATTTGTATTAACTATTTACAAATAGCCGGTAAAACCACACTAAACATTTTTTGTATCCATATGCCTCCCAAAATCACGAGGATTGGGGTTGTAGCTCTATCATACATTTTAACATTCAAAACCGACATTAACGTATATTTTTTCTAAGTTGTCTAAGCTTAAAAGGAGCTTACTCTGTTTCCACAACAGCTGACAACATCTCAAATTGTATGTAAATTTAGAAACAAAAAACAAAAATATTATAATTGTAAAAGGCGTTAATTTAGAATAATCTGCTTGAGGCACATATAAACTTCTGAATTTGTTCTTCGACAAGACAAAGATTCGTCAAGTATCGGAAAACCCAAAAGAGGAAGCAAAGATTTTTCTACCAATTTTTTATCAGGCGCAAGGGAATTTAATTTTCAATAATCGATACTCTATCTGGACTAATGTCGCAAACAAAATTTTATATTTGGAAACATTAGCTCTACGCCAATAAACTAAAATCGTTAATAAATATTCGCAAATCGTCCAATACAGTGTTCGCATCGCTTCCTATGGTACCATCATTCGAATACCAAGCTTTAACTTTTGATTGAACGATGAATTATTGAGTAGATGGCAATGCTAAAGATAGATGCACTAACAGGATCACCAAGTGATATCCTACGGAAGATATTATAATGTTATTTTAGTAGGTTCATTTTGACGGTTTGCCGTCGTATTGTCAGTATAATAATTAATGAAACAAAGATAGCCGAACGGTAATAGCTGTGGACTGCCGCCGTGCCGCAGGTCCATGGTTCGATCCCAGCCAGGCAGGCTTGAGCTTCACCATATGGAGGAAGGGCATTTTACGAATGCTCGCCTGGCTGGCTACTACTCTTAAGTAGAAAATCTGTCGCCAAGCACCTAACAGTGTATTTCGGCAGCAGTCCTTGATAGCCAGTAAAATTACAGGCACATGAGACTTAACAACTGCACGTCTCAGAGTGACGGCAGTGCAATTCGTCACTTCTGACGGAATACATGTGTTATAGTCCGTTTAACACCAGGTCCATTGAAAAGCTACATTTGGGGTTGCGTTTCTTAGAGGACGCAATTTTATTTTTTTTATGTGGGGGGGGGGGGGGGGGGTAAGTGTAAAGCTAAAATCAAGTTTGTGGGGTCGCCACCCTTGTCCCACGGCCGCCATCTTGAAAATAGGGGTTGTAACGATTTTTACGATATATCTATTAAACTATTTATCTGATAAACAAAAATTATTAAATTTTTTGTTGCAAATTAAATTCTCTATAACTTTGGTCCTGTAACTTTTGGTCGTAGAACTATAAATAAAAAAGTTATAAGGGAAAACGTTCAGAAATTCGAGAAAAAAAATTATATTTTTCAATATAACTTTTTTTTATCCTTTTACGATAAAATAATATCGGACCATTTTTGTAGATCGTTTTATAAGGAACAACTTTTATTCATTAAGTCAATAGCTAAGGTTTTACAGCGCTCCGAAGTGAGTACTATTTTTCAGTACTCTTAACTATACATATATTATACGTGGGTTCTAATAATGTGTCATCAGTTATTTTTTTATTTTGTTATTATAATTCTTTTAATTAGTAATTTTGTAATATTATTAATAATTAATTATTGACTCTTTTCCCCACGACCCACGAGGTAGAGTCTGGAGGCGCGTTTTTTTTACGTGGTATCCCCAATAGGCCTAATTCACTGTGATTTTCTAAATTTGAACTACTTCATCCTCAGTCTTTTCGATGGACCAGACTGCGGCTCAGCATCTGATCGGCTTTCTGAATTAAATATCAGTGGGAGAACTGGAGAAGGAAGGGGTGTCAATGTCGGCGGTTCATCATCAAAGTCATTTTCATTTATTTATTCTGAGAGCTCCATTACGTTGCTGCAAGTCTCTCCAGAACAATGGAAGCACAATGCGGAACATTTAAGCCCTGCTTTTTGACATCCACACATCGCTCCACAGTTTCCTTTGCATTTTCAAAAGATCAATTTTAGAAGCTCAGGGGGTGCTGGAGGTTTAGAGCTCTGCACTAGCATCAATAATTTTCCACATTTTTTCCAGCCCCAGTCTTCAGTCGCTTGGGCATTTTCTTCCTGGACAGCTTTCTCGGTAACGGCCATCAGATTTAAAATTATTTTTAAAAATCAATAATTATAAAATTCTGTAATGAAGTGGAAAAGAGTCAATAATTAATTATTAATAATATTGCAAAATTACTAATTAAAACAATTATAATAACAAAATAAAAAAAAACACTAATGACATATTATAAGTACCCACGTATAATATATAATATGTATAGTTAAGAGTACTGCAAAATAGTACTCACTTCGGAGCGCTGTAAAACCTTAGCTATTGACTTAATGAAAAAATGTTGTGTATAAAAGTTGTTCCTTAAAAAACGATCTACAAAAATGGTCTGACATCATTTTTTCGTAAAATGATTAAAAAAGAAGTTATATCAAAAATTTTATTATTTTTCTCGAACTTCTGAATATTTTCACTTATAAATTTTTTATTTACAGTTACTACGACAAAAAGTTACAGGACCAAAGTAATAGAAAATTTAATTTGCAACAAAAAATGTTTATAATTTTTTTTTTTAAATAGTTTAAGAGATATATCGTAAAAACCGTTTCAACCCCTATTTTCATGATGGCGGCCGTGGGACAAGGGTGGCGACCCCACAAACTTGATTTTAGCTTTACGCTGACCCCCCCTACACATTAAAAATATAAAATTGCGTCCTCTAAAAAACGCAAGGTAAGGCCTAAAAAATGTAACATTTCAATGGACTAGTGGGACAAGGGTGATTGTTCCGTCACAATGACATAAGAAATAACCTAAACATTATCTTTTACCTCAATCAAATAGCTCTATATCTATCGAGTTTATGGCATTTTTGAAATTAAACTTCAAAAGCACCTCTTCACAATTGTGATCTAAAAAAATTGCGCACTGAATGTATAGCAGCCAACCCGCGAACCAAAACCGAGCTGTATAGGTTGAAAAAGTATCCTTTCTTTTACAGCAGACTTTGGCCGAGGCGATGATAAGTGGTGACTACCGCTATAGGCCTAATACCACCGTATTTTCTTATAAAGGGCGCATAAATAAACAAAAATGATAATTTAGTATAGAATGAAATAAGTACCTTTTAGGTGAGCGTGTATCGTTGTAGACTTCAACGTTACAAGAGGTAGGTTAGCTGTCAAAGGCAATACTGCATTATCAACCGGAATGGCCACACTGAGAAAAACGACTTTGGAGCTTAAATAAAATTTGACCTTTTACCGTTGAGTTGTAACTACGCAAGATGAATTCACAACTCTTAAGATGATTTTCACCACGCGAAGCGAAATCAATAAAAATGTACCATGTTTTATAATAAACACAACCGTCAAAAAACGCCTCCCGTAAAGTATTTTTCAGTATTGAACGTTATACGATAATAATTGCAGCATTGACCATAAAATATACCTTACTTTTAGGCGGTTTATATACGGTGATTATCACTATAACGTACGACTTAATCAGCCTCATCGAAAAGTCAATATTTAAGAAAGACCACAAAATACACCTTAAATGAAGATGAAAAGAAACACTCGCCTTCACTGACTACGTTTAACGCCTTCTAGTTGGAAGGCGTTTTTATACGTATTTACGTTTGGTCGGTTTTTTGCCTTCATACCATATAAATTGGCCGTCATTAGGGCGCTTTTGGCTTTAGATTATTCTCAGTGCACCGTTGTACAAGGTATCCTCCATTGGAGATTCCTCCAGCGCAGGGATTATGGCAAATCTCACCATAATCCCTGTGCTGGGCAGACGTTTTGGCGATCAGTTCTTTAGAAGGCGCTGCTTCCCACCATTGGGTATATTTCCCTTAGCCGCCTTTTACAACACCAACGGGAAGAAATGGCATTATAACCTGGCAACCCTTCAACTGCAACATTAAAAATTAAAACTATATATACAGTCCTTACTGCCACTACGTCATCATCGATTCAGAAATCGACGATGACGTAGTGGTCCTCAGACAGTAGGAACAATTCTAGAATTTATACGCGAACTGTGCAAAGAAATCAATAAAAAGGTAACAAAATGTTGACAGCAAACTTTTGCAAACTGTGTCGCGATATTCTGAGTCACTAACTTTAATCCAATTTGCTACGAAACTGCATACTGTTCTAGGATTAAACAGATTTTAATTCACCCTTTAGTTTAAGGAAAATTATTTTTAAGCCAAGTAACAGTGGTAACAGTTTTATCTATTGCGTAATCTTGGCTTAGTACCAGTTTGGTGGAAACAGATGTAAATTATGTAGTCCTAATTGGCTCCACTTTGAATGTACACTGAATTGCTCCAGGGTTATTCATAACTCAATGACGAATTAATTTCGCCAGAGCCCTTGCTTCTTTGTAAGAACAGTTAGAGGGCGATTATATCTCAAGCTCTTGTAACGTTTTAGAAAATGTCAATTCTGATCCTTCATTTATCAAACAATAAATTAAAAGGCCACTTGTTGACTTCAGCCTTAATCGCTTTAAACTTGAAAACTGATAACAGCCCAATATTAAAAGTTGTATGAAACAAAATCCATTACGATACAAAACTTCAGAATCATTTTTGAGAAAATCTTTATTTGTGTTATCTTTAGTATATTATATAGTATACCTATCTATTATATAGTACTTTAACTAACTACTACCTATTATATAGTATACCTAACTATAGTATACCATATCTTTAGTATATTACGATGTGAAGGATGATACGTGTGATCGAAAACCATCGGGAAATATAAAAGGGTTTATACATTACACTACAGTGGTATTACGAGTACGCATGCATATACGCGATAATATTTTTAGTTGTGTGTAATATACGATATTTTGAAGCACTCGTGGCGAAGTTTGCTTAGCGGTTCCGATCAGCAAAGTTAAGCAACGTGCGCCGCGGTCATGAGTTGAATGGGTGACCGCTAGTGACATTACTACTGAGCGCTTCCGTGCTTTGGAGGGCACGTTAAGCCATCGGTCCCGATCGTCGTCTTAGGATGGCAGTCCTTATAGCATGGTGGTAGGGCATTTTGGGTGGCTACCCCTCTCAAGTAGAAAACCTATCGCCAAGCACCTAACGGTGTGTTCCAGCAGCTGTCCTTGAGAGTCAGTAATTCTAGGTAAGCCTAAACAACACCTTCGGCCACATAATCACTTACCAATGGGTGAGATAATGGTCAATGGATAACCTGTCAAGCATAAAAAAAAATGAAAAAAAAATATTTCTACTCAAGCAAATACTTTTGTTTGAATGCTAGGCACTCTGCTGACTGTAGTAGTAGGCTGGGCATTTAGTACATAGTTTTATGCCGAATAACATAAGGCAATACGAAATAAGTTGTTTAAATGACTCTATAGTCATCGTAATGAAAGCAATTTTTACAAAAACTTACTAAATTATATTGTTTTTGTAAAAAAAATACCAAAAAATGGAACCGACTTCTACACTCAATTGTATGAAATAACTTGTTGAAGTCGGTACCATGATGGTTCAAAAGTACCTATTTTCACAATATTGTGCGCATGGTACCGCGACTTCGACAAGTTATTTCACACATTTGAGTGTAGAAGTTGGTTCAATTTTTTGATAAAAAAATATTTTTCACCCTGTTTAATGACCCTTGCTACTTATCGGATCGATTGCCATTAGTCAATGACTATATCATCAAGATAGGAAAATACTTTTCAGTTATTGGAGTGTAACTCAAAAACGGCAAGCATCAGCTTTCAAATAAAAAAAACATCAAAATCGATTCATCCAGTCAAAAGTTCCGATGTAACAAACTTAAAAAAAATCAGACGAATTGAGTACCTCTCCTATTTTTGTAGTCGGTAAAAAAGGCACAAGCTTACCCTGATTTTGAGGAAAATTAAAAATTTATATCCAATTATAAAATTTGTTATCGTAAAAAAGTATTAAGATAAGCAAGTCTTATCAAAGCAATAACGAAATCCAGGCGTTGTGTGTTGTTATATTACGTTAGGACCGACCGTGTTCATATTTTTATTTCACCGTTCAAGGGTTAATATTTTTATTTCCACAGGTTGCGTGGCTACGCGTGGACACGCAGACCATTCTTACGATCCATACGCACGTGATATCGAGAAGTCGGAGGGTTGGAGTGACCCACAGTGACCATCGAACGTGGTTCTTACACATACGAGAGCTGAGAGAGACTGACAGAGGGTGGTACATGTGTCAGATCAACACAGACCCGATGAAGAGTCAACTGGGATATCTAGACGTTGTGGGTAAGCTGATATTTTTTTAATACTGATATATATTTAAGAGTTTAAGGGTGAACTGGCCGGCCGGTTAAGTTGAAAGTTATTAGCCTCGAACATTTTATATGACAATGTTTCAAAGCTCATAACTCTTAACTTAATTATATTATTAAAATTTCGGCATCATACAAGCCTAGATAATGAGGAGATCAATCGGTGTTATGCTTTGTTTTGGACCTAAATCCTCAAATAAGGGAGTGATCACCCTACCGCGTTTGTATGGAGAAGCGACGGGCTGGAGTTAAAAATATATCTATCTACCCTAATTTCTACACATACGAGAGCAGATATAGATTGAAAGTTTAACATGGAACCAATGAAGACACAACTGCAGTATCTAGATTTTGAGTCGTGGGTAGATATTTATTTGTATATTTATTCATTTATTGATTTACTGTATCAGTCGGATGGTCCACTACAGAACACAGCCAATACCATTATAGGGGGGTTTCACATAATCCCCACGCTTGGCAGGCGTCTTGGGGATCGCAGATAGCATCATAAGAGATCAGTCCTCAGAAAGTGCTGCTGCCCACCTTCTGGTGCGTTACCCTAAGTCGCCTCTTACGACACCCATGGGTGGAGATGGGGGAGTGATATTCTAGACCGGCACCCCACGAGTTTTCTTTTATTAATTTAATTAAGTCAAATTACTGAATCCAGAGGTTTAAAGTCTAAGTAACGAATAAACGGGGTTTGGTACCATTTTTTAAATACAAATTCACAATGAAATAATAAATCAAAAATTACACACAAACGATGCAAAAGTACACAAAACAGCGCCACTCCTTACAAAAGCCACATCTTAAGTACAGCGATCTGTTTGTACACAATTTTATATCACTGTCGACCTGAAACATCGCTCCTATACAATAAAGCCATAACACCAATATTGAATGACACATTTTTTTGTTATTTAATATTGTACTAATTTACTCACGGTCAGTGCTGGGGACATAGATTAGTTAATTAATCTTTCAAAAAATTAAGTATACTTTGTGGTCGTTGTGTGGTAGTGTTTTTGTTTAATGTATCCAACTTGGTCCTTCTTCCCATTATAATTTTATCAACATTAAGTTAGCAGTTTTTTTTCATATACAAGATAAATCAAGTAGACCTAATCATAGCAATTATATAAAGCTATCACATGTAAAACCACCCTATCTTTTGTTAGCATCAAATGAAAAAGTTTATCCTGTTGACCTACTCAAAATAGAAGACCTGAAAGTGTTTATTTTAAACAAGCTTTTGACCTACTAATTTATTTTTTCGAATACCTTCGTAACTCAAAGCCTCCGGCATTGTAAAGGGTGAAATATTGCTAGCGGAAGGCAGAACAATAATACACAATATTGAGCTCAAAGTTTGACGCACTTACAAGTTATTTCATACCTTAAGTCAGGGTCGTTGTTTTTTGTCAGAAAACCCCAATTTCTATCTGACTATTGTTGAAATGCAGACCATTGCGATTCCAAAACAATGATTTAGGCCACATGACGAAAAAATCTTTAATTTTGAAACAAAATTTCGATTAAGACAGAAGTCATATAGTGATTTCTTTGTGTTTTTAAGTAAAATATTAAATCATTGACCAAGTGAGCATGAAGTGCGAGCGAAGCATCTATGCTTTAGCTTACACAAAAACGCTTTGTGTACCTACTGTTTTTTTTTATGCTTGATAGGTTTGCCTTTGACCACTATCTCTCCTGATGGTAAGTGATGATGTGGTCGAAGATGTTGTTCAGGCTAACCTAGAAGAACTGGCTCTCAAGGACAGCTGCTGGAACACGCCGTTAGGTGCTTGGCGACAGATTTTCTACTTGAGGGTGGTAGCTAGTCAGGCGGGCATTCGCAAAATGCCCTACCACCATGCTATAACGACTGCCATCCTAAGACGACAACCGGGACCGACGGCTTAACGTGCCCTCCGAAGCACGGAAACGCTCAGTAGTAATGTCACTAGCGGTCACCCATCCAACTCATGACCGCGGGCGACGTTGCTTAACTTTGCTGATCGGTCGAGAACAGCTAAGTAAACTTCGCTACGAGCGCTTCAAAATGTACTAATGTACGAGTATATCCGGTTGTTCTGGTCCACAGGTTGCATTTCTCAACCGATACTCGAAAAATTTTGGCGCAGGTTTGACAGTTCCATAGATTTTATTGTCGATTCAGTTTTAAAAAATTTTTCAAAATGACGGAGATCTGGGTAAAAAATTAACAATATCGTATATATGCCGTATCGAAAGTTGTTCAAATATGTTAGATCAATATTTTGTTACCCTTATGAAGAAGCAAGGTACTATTTTGTCACAACACTTTATTAATCCGATAAACGAGGGAATAAATGCAAATCACCTGTGTCACATCAAATTATCATTCATCAGTTTTCGAAATATAACTATGATTTTAAGGGTTCCGTACCCAAAGGGTCAAAACGGGACCCTATTATTGAAACTTCGGTGTCCGTCCGTCCATCCGTCTCTCACCAGGCTGTATCTCAAGAAACGTGATAGCTAGACAGTTGAAATTTTCACAGATGATGTATTTCTATTGCCGCTATAACAACAAATACTAAAAATAAAATGAAATAAATATTTAAGGGGCCATACAATAAACTTGATTTTTTTTACCGTTTCTTACTCGATACTAATAACGGTGACAGGTAGACGCTTTAACTATTCACAGAATATTTAGTTTTATGTTCTCTTTAAATGTAATTAATTAAAATAAATTAGATATTTAAGGGGCTCCCATACAATAACAGAGGTTTTCGTCGTACCTACCCAGCTCAATCGGACACTGCAAAAAGTGTCTGTAACTTGCAAGATTAGGTTACAGATAGTTGTACGGAACCCTTCGTGTGCGAGTCCCACTCACACTTGGCCAGTTTTTTTAATTTGATTTTGTGACCCAGTCCCCCATCAGCGTTTGCAGTGAAACTTTATACAATTGTAAGCTATGTAAGCGCAGACTCGCGAGGTTTACAGCTCCGAGAGCGTCTAGTTTTAATGCAGCCTCAACTCACTTGACTTAGATTATTTACATATTGTGATCTTTTCTACGCGCCATACTAATATATACATACTAAAGGTTGACTGGAAGAGATCGCTATTAGTGACAAAGCCGCCCACTGTGATACTAGTATTTTTTTTTCGAAAGAATCGATCTTGTGTTTCATTGTTGTGACAATAAAGAATTATTACCTATCTAAGTATCTTCTACATTATGATACAAGCGAGCTAAAGGTATTTGTCATCACTCTCGAAGTAGGATACGAGCCCAGGCCGAAGACAAGGGCGTAATAAACCCTCTATAGTAAGAAATGATGCAGGAAACGCGTTAGCATTGTGCTAACGCGTTTCCTTAATCATTTTAAGACTCAAAATATTCATTAAATTTCATAAACTTAGCTGTAATTGTAGAAACCACTATATATAGCATAGACTAATTTTGTGTCAAGTGTATATTTTGAATCAGTAACAGCCCAGTGGTGACTAAGGATTGCTACCACAAATTACCTACCTCTAAAGGTTCAAATCGGATCGTAAGCCCGAGTTTCACTTCCTGGTTATTCTGTAAATGGACATGTTGGTAGGCGAATGGCCCTCTGCCACCATCACCACCAGTGCTATCTGAACCATGCTGTCCTTACCAAATATCCTAAATAAGAAAATTTTACACCAAGCACCTGCAGGGTATTCCAGCAGCTGTCCTTGAGAGCTACTTTCCATTCTAGGATAAGCCTAATAATCTTTGACCACACCAAAAATTTAACTGTTATGTGAAGTAAAAACGCGCGAGTTTTTATATGCTGCATTACAAACCAATACGACAAACGTCACAAGAAAACTGTTTTTTTTTATTATTTTTTATACAGCTAAATAGGTTATCCTTTGACCACTCTCACCTGAAAATATGTGATGATGTGGTTGACAATGTTGTTCAGACTAACCAAGAATTACTGGCTCTCAAGGCCAGCTGTCAAAACAAACCGTTAGGTGCTCGGTGACACATTTTCTACTTGGTGATAGCTAGCCAGACGGGCATTCGAAAAATGCCCTTCCACCATGCTATAACGACTGCCATCCTAAGACAACAACAGGGACCGACGGCTTAATGTGCCCTCCGAAGCACGGAAGCGGTCTATATTAATGTCACTAGCGGTCACCAATCACAACTCATGACCGCAGCGGACGCTGCTTAACTTTGCTGATCGTTTAAGCTAAGCAAAATAAAGCGCTTCAAAATTTCTTGATAGTGGTGACGCTGATTCTCGAAGAGCTATTATTTATTGTATCGGGACAATTTATGAAACTTTATCAAACGAAAAGGAATTTTAGTAGACAATATCAAAGAATTATATTTAATGAACCTTATATAATTATGACTGTAAGGGATGTTATTACTAAGTTTGAAGTGAAATTCGGAATGTGGATCATAATTATGCGAAAACTTGTTTGTTTACTTTTCAATTTCAGAGTTTGTGAATATCGACAAATTCTCCGACAATACAGACAAATTAATAATTTTGTTTTGTTACTCAGAACCACCTTCCCACCATAAAATGTTAATTTCAGATGTTAGAAAACGGTTGATTGGTGTAATGGTTAGATTAATTCTATGAAACCGATATGTTTTTTTAACCAACTCATAACACATATACTGTTAAAATCTAGACTAGAATACATTTTTTTTATTACCGGCGGTATGCCTTTGTTAACAAAATAGTACGAACTATATACAACACTACAGCTACTACAATAAAAGCATTTAAATACCCATAAGTCGTTGCAGACTCATAGGCAGTCCAAATGCTGCAGCCCACTACCAGTTGGCAGCGTGTCTAGCATGCTGGCAGCATTGCCCCGTTGAATTGCAATGATTATAATATATAATTAAATTCGTCTTATAATACAATGTTTTACATAATACCTTTAGGTTTCCTAATTACTTTTACATTAGCGTTAGAATTTATATAGCGGATTTGACTACTAACTATATCACCTAATAGTGAGTTATGATGCGATCGAAGATTTTGTTCATGCTGAACTAGAATTACTGGCTCCTACTAACAGTTAGGTGCTTGGTGATAAATTTTGTAACCACTTGAGGGTGGTAGATGGCAGGAAATCGACATGCATATACCATACTTTACATGCTATAAAGACTGCCATCCTAGGAACGTGCCCTCCGAAGCAAGGAATCGCTCAGTAGTTAATGCCACTAGCAGTTACTCATCGAAGTAACAACCACAGCGGACGCTGCATAATCTATAATGCTTATAGATGATCGGTTGAGAACGACAAGACAAACTCCACGCGCAAAGAAAAAAAAAATAACATGAAAATTAAAGTGCTCTCACTCTCGTGACCCTATTAAAATGAATTCAGCTAAAAATACTCAGCAGAGGAATATAGAACAATCACAAACATAACCAAAAATCAGCAAGATCTGATCAGCGGAGAAAGTACGTAGAAAGTGCTTGTCGCTTTCTACGCCCGTCTCGGGAGAAGTGCCTTCAGCACTTCCCCCTCTAGGGCAGGGCTATATGAGGGGCTTCCCTCGCCCAAAGTCCGGTGAAGTTGGACGGCCGACATTGGTAACCAACATATTTGTCCTTCCTAAAAAAAAAGTCGCTGCCTTGCTGTCTGGCCATTCTTATTTTGTCGATTCGTTCTTTAATAAAAGGACTGTATCTTTTGAACGTAACAGTCGGTTCAATGCTAATACAAAAAGTGTGCTATTATGGCGAATATAATAGAAACAAAAGGTTTTCGTTTCGTAAAAACGGTTAAAGCGTCATACTTGGTGAATCTTGCGATTATACTACAAATTTTAAAGTGACGCTGATGGTTACAAAATTAGTAAAATAAAGATATTTTTAGATTGTTGTTCAGTTATTGTGCAAAACCCTCTTTTCGCCGATTCGACTAGCACATAGGTGAACTGAGTCCCAAAAAAGCAAATTTTGAACATGTTTTTTTAGAAAGAGTGTATGCCTTATAGACGTGAATACACGTATAAATTAAATAAAAAACTTAAATACCCGACTGCAAATTATTTATGTTTGTTAAACGTTTTATCATTCTATTGAAATGAAAACTTTTAGTATATAATATATATATTGGAATATGGAATTGTTATTTACAGTTCTTCATTTTGATGCCACATTAGATGGGTATGAAGGAAAAAAAATTGTCTAAAATTGGCCAGTTTATTTTGTTTTAGTTGCGCTATCAAGACGGATCTAACGATGTCTCCCACATTAAAATCAGTTAAGCCTTTTTGAAGTTATAGTGATATAAAGAAACTCACAAACATATATACATACATGAACCCTGAAAACATAACGCTCCTTTATTTGGGCAGTCGTTTAAAAAATAATAACAATCATATTATAGAAGATGTGACAAATACTATATGCTGATCCAAAAACGCGATTCCATATATTTCTCTCCATAGAAAAAAATAAAACATAAATTCAGCTCCGAAATTTTGGATAATCAAGTTTTGTGTCTATATAGGAAATCGTATCAATATACATTTTTCTGATTATTTTGTATTACTATTATTTTGTAGCTACCATGTGATATAATCGGAAAGTTTTTTTCCGTTTTAAAAATGAACACCTTCTTATTAATGCATTTTAAATAAATCGCTCACGTAATTCAAATATTACGTAGTTTTGTTTCGATCACTCACTAGCGAAACGAGGACTCTTCCTACGTCCTTAGTCTGAAAACTGGAGGTATGCCTTTATTAAGGCTCTGACAAGTGCTAAATTGCTTTACTTGAACAGATTTTTAGCAAAATGTATATAGTTTGTACCAGTAATATAATTATGTATTAATCTTGATCACATTATCTAAGGCCAAGAAAAGTCCGAAACACGTTTCGTTAAAATTTTCTCTATAGAATAAAATTGCAAAGTTGACTCTAAATTAAGCTATTAACGTAAATATCTTAATTATTTACGTATGAATGTGTATGAAACTATATTAATAAATTAGCAAAACTTTATCAAGAGGGACAAGAATTTCAACATTTTCAATTTACCTTACTAGTTTTGTGTTATTAAGCTTTCTTTCGGATTTTACCTCAAAACTGCCTCACCATCGCTGCCTCTCTTTCACTCCTACGTAGTCCGATAGTGACAAAAATTCAGCATTTGACATCGTCTTAACAAAATACTACGAACTATATACAATACTACAGCTTTAAAAGCAGCCATAAAAGCATTTAGAGAACCTATAAGTCAATCTTATCCCTTGTTATTATTATGTCCATATACTACGAATCGACTTTTCTGATAATAATAGTACTTGCACAAGCACAAATAATGGTAGTAAAAGAATAGAACTAGTCCTGCACTTTCATAAGGTATTAAAGTTGCATTATACCTACGTAGCGGTCACAGTAAGTGCATTGTCTATTTGAGTTTCTACGAGAGTAAAATATACAGTTAAGTTGGCTTTTAATATTGCATTTCCTTTTAGTTTTCGTTTGGAAATCGTATGTCATCCATCTCCTGCATACTATGATTTACATTTCGATTATAAGTTCTACCTTCATACTTATAACTAGCTCCTGCTCCTCCTCAAAAACTAACGCTATATCAGTGCTATAATCAGTGATAGCCGAGCGGTAATAGTTATGGACTGCCGTGCCGCTGGTCCATGGTTCTATTCCCACCCCCAGCTTGAGCTTCGCGAATGGTGGAAAGGCATTTTGCGTTTTTTATGCCTGATACATTACCCTTTGACCACAATCTCACCTGATGTTAAATGATGACGTGGTCGAAGATGTTGTTTCAGGCTAACCTAGAATTACTGGCTCTCAAGGACAGCTGCCGGAACACACCGTTAGGTGTTTGGCGACAGATTTTCTATTTAAGGGTAACCTAGCCATGCGATCCTCGCCTAGCTAGCTACCTAAGTAAATGTATCGCCAAGCACCTGATAGTGTGTTCCGGCAGCTATTCTTAAGAGCCAAATGGGCCTATTTACCCCTTACGCACAGATCACACATTAGTCATTAGTGCTATTACGCATACTTACAATTAGGTAAGATTATCAAAAAGGCTAGCGTATTAGCAAAAAAAAAACCTCTTGTATTATGAAACATTTTTATGATGGTTGATGACAATCTAGATATTTACAAAAACGTGAAAAGATAAATTAAAAGTTGGTAATTACGAGGTTGCCCCTATCTATAATAGTACTTCGGCATCTAATCACTGGCGCGAGAGAGTAACCTTAAAAGTCTCTAGTCTTATGAACAGACCTTAATTAATGCAGAATTTTTAATTGAATTTCGATGTTAATAAATCTTTTAAAAAGCTTGATCTACTTGATTACATAATTAAATATATGTACTTTATGTTTTGAAGAATCTCAATTCTTCAAAATATAATGTACCTACTTATTTTATGAGTTAACTGCGGCTTAGCGGGCTTTCTTGGCTTAATGGTAATTGTAGGGATTTTAAGCCATCAACATGGTACGTTACCAGACTCCGAGGTCATACTGAAAATTATTTTTTCAGAAAAATGTATATTGTTCACTTACCACCAGGTAAATACCAATATTAAAAAAAACTTGTTGGACCTCTTCATTACAAAGTATCGATTTACGCCACTCTACCAATAAGGCAGTCAGGATACGTTCTTCCTATAAGTAGGCTTTAAGTTAATGGTTTAGGTGCATTAGGGCTAATTCTCATTATGGCAACCGACTCGCTAATGGACTACTTCTCATTATGGCCACTTCTCATTTTGGCTACTTCTGATTAGGGCTACTTCTCACTTGGGCTACTTCTGATTAGGGCTACTTCTCATTAGAGCTACTTCGCACTTGGGCTACTTCTCATTAGGGCTACTTCTCAAAATTTGGGAATGTATGTTAATTAAAACATGATTCTAACGACATCAGCATGTCTTTAGCGAGTATTTCAAATCACGCTACGCAGTTTGAAAGGACTTTTTGTTTCTAGTACCGCCGGATATCCTGGACCGAGGCACGAGTACTGACCAGACAGTTAGAGAAGGAGCATCGGTGAGCCTGACCTGCGCAGCCACTGGTTCACCACATCCACAAATAACGTGGAGGCGGGAACACTCCAAACCCATTACCGTGGCTGAAGGAGTTCAAGGTAATTTGAAAACAAGTTAAGCGTAGCTCAGTTTCCTGTATACATAGATAGCGCATTATCCTCTAATGACATCCAAAAATCGTATATCAAATCAAAATACGTGGTTTCGAATCTCGTGCGAGAAGCGGGGTGGTATATATATATTTGGGTGGTATCCTGAAGTTCTGTTGGAGAATGTTAATCATGACATGACTTTATCGGGTCAATGAGCTACGAGCAGACTTTCTGTATAATGTACAAGCGGCACGCACCGGCTTCGCCCGGGCATTTACAAAAATTAAAAAAAATAACACCTTTTTTGATAATACTCTATAGCCTAATATGTTCATTAGGGATAATGTAGGATTCTAATGGTGAAAGAATTTTTCAGATAGGTGCATTAGTTTTAATGTGTATTCGTTATTTATATATATATATTTTTTTTTTATTACTGATAGATTAGCCTTTGACCACTATCTCACCTGATGGTAAGTGATGATGTGGTCGAAGATGTTGTTCAGGCTAACCTAGAAGTACTGGCTCTCAAGGACAGCTGCCGGAACACACCATTAGGTGCTTGGCGACAGATTTTCTACTTAAGGGTGGTAGCTAGCCAGGCGGGCATTCGCAAAATGCCCTACCACCATGCAAAAATAAAAATATTTTCTCTTTATATGTAGTATAGATTACTCAGAATTTGCATTAAAAGTGCCGGGTGTTCCAGATCTTTATGTAGGCACATAAATACATAATTTTGTTGGCAAACCTTATAGGCGTCAATAACAGCTTTTAGTTAAAGCTTTCCTTTATGTGCTTCATCTTGACTTACTGATTTAAACTTAACACAAACGTCAAGTGACGTAGGTACTCGTAATTCAACACGGATTTTGTTGAATTGTTGAATTCAACTCAGAACATAGTTTCACTTGACGTAGAAACACATCAAATAATGATGTAAGAATTACGATTCAGAATTATATTTCTATATTATCGTGCAGATAAAAAAACTCAAAAAAAATTGATTTACTTGAAAACAAATATAAAATACTTATTACTTGTTTAGGTTCTCTTATTTTTATAGTTGAAGACCTGCCTTAGTATTAATACTGTCTTGCAGATAAATAAACAAATAGGTTCTACACTGAGAAAAATCTAAAGTCAAAAGCGCCCTAATGACGGCCAATTTATATGGTATAAGGCGAAAAACCGACCAAACGTAAATACGTACAAAAACGCTTTCCAACTAGAAGGCGTTAAACGAGGTCAGTGAAGGCGAATGTTTCTTTTCGTCTTCATTTAAGGTGTATTTTGTGGTCTTTCTTAAATATTGACTTTTCTATGAGGCTGATTAAGTCGTACGTTATAGTGATAATCACCGTATATAAACCGCCGTAAAAGTAAGGTATATTTTATGGTCAATACTGCAATTATTATCGTATAATAAGTTCAATTCTGAAAATACTTTACGGAAGGCGTTTTTGACGGTTGTGTTTATTATAAAACATGGTACATTTTTATTGATTGGTGAAAATCATCTTAAGAGTTGTGAATTCATCTTACGTAGTTACAATTCAACGGTAAAAGGTCAAATTTGATTTAGGCCTTTAAGTCGTTTTTCTCAGTGTAAGGCCTTTTAAGCAATACACCAGCATGCAGCGTATGTAATGATTTATACAATGGCCTAACTAATGATAATCTTTGCAGCGACCTCGCTTGAAGGCCCGGTGTTGAACATCAGCCGGGTGAGTCGGCAGCATGCGGGTGCTTATCTCTGCATAGCGTCTAACGGCGTTCCACCTACAGTGAGCAAAAGAATCATGCTCACCGTTGAATGTAAGTTTTTATACTTATTGATACATTTAATATGGTTTTTGTATTATTGGTTTTATGTTCTGTAAGAGAAAACGGATCCCGTTTATTAATCTTTAAGTAGTCCGTCCGCCGTGCCTCTAAAGGGTCTCTATGGAATAGTACCCGATAGGCGATTGAAATGTTCATAGTGTATGACGTATTATAACTTACAATTAATAATTGAAGACATCTTACATAAAAAAATGCGTTATTATTTAAAATATTTTTATATTATAACCAATAAATAAAATAAAAATGAAAATATTAGAATATCAGAACAACTAGAAAAAAAACTTGGTGTAGACTTTTTTTGTATTGCCTCGTGTAGAATCGAAACACATTGAAATTTTTAGGTTATCTTTATAGATGACGTTTATGACGTCGAAATTTAGGCGAAATTGTTACTATATATATATTTTAAATTATTTTTATAGTTTTCTGAAACATTCATCAAATAATTTTAATAATATTAATATTATTAATTGTGGATTAATTCTCTTAAAAATAATTAACATGAAATATATGTGAGGGATGCTTAGTATCTAACCGAGAAACATGTTTTGTCCGGCTCTGTACCATCGTTTTTGAGATCTACATACAAGAGTAACAAAAAAAAAATAGCAAAGTGTAATTACAGTTAAAACTTTTAAGTTAACATCACATAATAAAAATCTGCTAAAATTTTATTGACTTCGATAGAAATCAATCAAATTTGTTTTTCTTTTTTGTACAACAATTATACAATGAAGATAATCTGTTGAGTTTTTTAAGAGTAGAGTGCACGGAGCGCTCTCCATACAAAAGTAAAAATTTGCAAGTATGTCTGACAAACTCGGTGAAAATTTGCAAGTATGTCCTCGAGACTAATATCTATGCTTCCGGTATGCCAGATTTCCGTAAAGTTAATTTAAAAAATAACCCGAAAAAAAGTTTTCGTTTGGAATTCGTTATTTTGAAATTTAAGGATTAAATAAATAATAAATCGGAAAACTGGCAAACCAGAAGCATAGATATTAGGCTCAGCAATATACATAAAAAAATTCACCGAGTTTGAACACTTGGTATTTAAAGTATGACGAATAGCAATATTAAGTAATTTTAAAATCGCATATCGTATCGCAAAGTCGCAATCAATTGTATGTTAATAAGCAATTTTTAAATCGCATGTCTTGACATCGTCAGATTAGGCAGGCTTGGACGTCTCACACTGTCCATTTCAAGCAGTATTTTTTTTCCAAATCCCGTAAAATGTTGAACAATCTTTCTTATTTGGTCTTTACTCTTAGTAACAATACTTTTTACATACAACAAGGGCCTTAAACGTTCAGCTTTAACTCGTATTTGAAAACGAAATTACACAGAAAAGAACTGAAAATAACACCAGACTTAGTACCGTTTCGGTATAAAACGCTTTGACGTGCAAATAGCTTAAACGGGATTCAAGTAGAAATTATCGGTAAACAACCTACTGAAATTGGGGGCTATAACTAAAGTTTTCATTTCACAGAGCGTGTAATAGTAGATTATGATACAAGTGAGCTAAGTTGCTCACGAGTTTCATACGCACGTTTTCAACACACTTGCGAGGAAAAAAAATATATTGCACAAATGCGATACAAACAACATACGAAAATTATGGAAAATAGCATTTCAGTAAATTTAAAATTTTAAAACGTTTTCAATAATTTTAAAATGTTATGGATTTCATTTAGCCATAAAAATATCATAACTTTTACTTAGATACTTACCTACAGGTTTGTACGGAACCCTCGGTACGTGAGTCCGACTCGCACTTGACTGGTTTTTATGTGGTTAAGGTTAACATTTTATCAGTCTGATATTTTTTTATCTTTTGAGTAAAAGTAATTTTAATTAGTTACCTGTATAAGCAGGGCTAATATAGACATAGGACTTCATAATGCCCCAATTTTTTTTTGTAGTTCCACCAGTGATAACTATCAGAAATCAGCTGGTCGGCGCGGCGTTGGGGACTGACTTGGTGCTGGAGTGCGAGACGGAAGCGTACCCCAAGCCCGTCAGCTACTGGAGCAGAGAGAGTGGGGAGATCGTCCCTGTTGGTAAGAAAAGAACAATTAGACAAGTTTTTTTCATGACGTTGAAATAATTTCCAGCTGCCGTACAGCTACCAGCTTATGAATATAAGGACAGATCCATATTCTACTGTAATAGATAGCATGCGCCGCATGAGCAGTATGCCAACACAGCGATGTGGGTGGGTTTGTTGCTGTACATGGGCGCAATCTGAATGCCCTATTTATACGAGAAGTAGCGGGTGTACTACCAACGAGAGCAATTTAAAGGATGGTTGGCGTCAAGATTAGTCATAAAACCGAAGCCAAATATTTTTACAGTTGTTGTGTTGTCCTGTGTGCTGTAGGTAATGTTAAGTTAACTCACACAATACCGTCATATGCTAAGAACCGGAAATGTATCTATATCGTACCGATCTATATGTATGTAGATTATTTTAACGAGTTTGACTGAAAAATTCTGAAATTTTGGTAATCTCTCCACCTGCAGATTAATAATGAACCAAGTGTTGAAATGATCTTCTCTATTGCACGATGACTAGTTTCACCCATATTATCATAACCACGGCAAATGCGCCGAAAAATATGCATGTTTATTATATTCAAGTGGTTTAATAAATTTGGGAGGAACTTTTCTCCGACCAAATCAAAGAAAGTTTTGTTAGCGGTGGTTTATCCCAAAATTTGGAACAACTTATTTATTGCTGTTGTTGCGTTTTGACCCCTACTTTTGCAGTTTATTCTCCAACAGCATGTTTTCAGGGTTTTATGGCTCACGAACCTATAAATTATTATGCATAATTGACATATTAAACCTAAGCAACTAATTTATGCCAGAGTTAATTGATGTCTGCAGAATTGTCTTTATTTAACTCAGAATTGACATAAACTCGCTCAATAATAATTATCATTTGATTGTATTCTTAAGATTTTAGTAAGAAAAGTGACAGCATATTGTTAAACTCAACTCTCTCCTTACATGCTTAACAAAAATTCATATTATGATAAATAAAAAAATGCGTATTTATTATTCTGGCTGTTCTGACGACAACTTTAAGAGCAGAGTTCACGGAGCGCTTTCCATACAAACGTAGTTTTGTCATTATACTCGTATACTAAGTGTTCGAACTCGGTGAAACTTTGATTGTTTATCTTTGAGCCTAATATCTATGCTTCTGGTTTGCCAGATTTCTATAAAATTAAGTATTTTCAAAAACAATTAAAAAATCTTTCTGTGTGGGAATTAATATTATGACATTTAGGGATAAAATAAATAATAAATCGAAAAACTGGCAAACCAGAAGCTTATATATTAGGCTCAACAATAAAAAAATCACCAAGTTTGATCTCTTGGTATATAAAATATGACTCCTCACTCCATTGACTCTTCTCTTAAGTAACTGAGCTGCACATTTTGGTGGAGTGTCTTCGAATATTTTTTACAATATATCTATAAAAACATAATTTTCACGTGCCAGTTACCGAAAACAAATGCGAGCTAGTTTGCATTCTAGGTTTGTGATGATTGCATACTACTTCACGGTAGAACGATTACTTATCAGTAATAAATTGTTAATATAAACCTTTTTGGAGATATTATTTTTGTATTACTTTAATACAATATCTGAACTTTACATACAAAGTTTCAAAAAAACATTGTTTTTGTATCAAAATTAGAGCAGCTGTTTTGTTTTATCATAAAGATTAGACTGACAACCCAAATAACTCTAGTCTGGGGATTAGAGGATCATACGTAATACACCATATTTCATGTAATCTATATAAGTATCTAATTAAATATCGAATTTAAAAGCTCGCTTATTTAAATAATAAACAAATACCACTGTTACAAAGATTGATTAGATAATATATTTCGAGTACTTACAATTCACAAGATTTAATTCCACTCCAAACGTCTGTAAGTGAGTTGTTAAGATACAATGTCTCAGAGAAGGTCTTTGTTCCGGGGAGCAATAGGGGTTCTACTTATGCATAGTGTTTAGAGATCCGATATAGCTATTGTGCTGATGTTTATCTTGCCTCATTGTCTTAGTGAGGTAGTGTACCTTTTGAAAAATAAATTAAGTTTCCGCAATAGATGATATAACACAGTAAGTAAATTTTTCATAAAGTTCTTCATATCCGTATCAGATAAATTAGCTGAGGTTAATTTGACACTTGTTAGGGAACTTACAGGAAAATATTATTGATCCGTAATATGTCCTTCCGGGTATTAAAATCTATGTGTAAGAGTTTGAAATATTTTAGTTCTTATAGCTCAGGCGTATTTAGAGTTTTATGAAACTAGATTTTTTTTTAATTTTTGATAAGATAATGCAAAGTCCGGTGGAGTTATGTTGTCGACTGCGGTACAAAACATCCTAGTTCTTCCTAAAAATAAAAATAAGAAGTATATTGTTAATATTTATTTGATTGAGAAACGATGATGGCCGGGTGGTAATAATTATGGACTGCCGTGCAGTATCCCTACCGAAGGCTTGAGCTTCACCGCATGGTGGAAGGGCATTTCGCTAATGCTCGCCTACCACCCTCAAGAATAAAATCTGTCGCCCAGCACCTAACAGTGTTTTCCGCAGCAGTCCTTGAGAGCCAGTAAAATTATAGGCACATGAGACTTAACAACTATCTGACGGTGACAGGCCTATTGAATATCGTTCCTTGTGACGAAATGCATCTGTTATAGGCAGAAGTTACTCCGCTTAACAGCAGGTGGGCAATGTACTTGTTCAATCACAATAACATAAAATAAATTATAAGAAACCTGCGTTTATTATACGTTAGTGTTTTAAGTGAATGCAAACACTAAATCAAAAATAAACGATTTCAGAAGTCACCTTGACTTCAATCACAATGATTCATTCATTCTATCCTATACGTACCTATGGTTAAACTATTACAACCTGGTTCGTTTCAAATATCTTGAATTATTCCATTAGTTCAGAATGTTGGCCTTATCGATACCAGCCCTGAGGGAATTCGTAGAATATACCGCCGTTTTTGAGTCCGTTCGGCGTAATTGCCTCGGGAAAATTGTGCAATAGTTACCCGTTGCCTTGTTCGTCAGCTTTTTATTTGCATCATAATTTCGTGTTGGGTTTCCGCGTAATTTCTCAGTTCCGCATCATTTACAATTTTAAGTTTGTAAGTGACGTTTTGTTTATTGTTTCAATAGTCCTTGTATTCGTCACCTTCCTTCTCTTATCCTACCAACGTCGGGTCGATGCAATATTCAACAA
Organism: Plagodis pulveraria; assembly: GCA_963890685.1. Classification (NCBI taxonomy): domain Eukaryota; kingdom Metazoa; phylum Arthropoda; class Insecta; order Lepidoptera; family Geometridae; genus Plagodis; species Plagodis pulveraria. The sequence goes on from OY982959.1 coordinate 11,475,276, forward strand.
GATTTCTGTAAAAACAAAGGATGGTTATTGAAACTATTGAGGAAAAATTGGCTTCGGTTTTATGGTAAGCTCTACCTAACATGTATGGATAGTAGAAAATTACGTGTATACTTCCCCGTGGGGTGCCGGGCTAGAATACCACTCCCCATTGCTACCTGTGGGTGTCGCGAGGGGCGACTATAGGTAAAATACCGGAAGGAAACTTCCAGACTAGCCTGAACAACATCTTCGACCACATCATCACTTACTATCAGGTGAGATAGTGGTCAAAGGCTAGACTAACAGCAATAAAAAAAAAAATATTGGCAGCAGCGCCTTTTGAGGAACTGATACCTGCGATCTACAAGACACCTGTCAAGCATGGGGATTATTGCAAATTCCCCCTTATGGGGAGGCTGTGTTCAGCAGTGGATAATCCGGCTGATACAGCCCAGGACACAGGTAGAACATTTGGTTGATCAAAACACATTAAAAATACACTTTAATATCTTAACCCATTGGCATCGGCGATAACGATAACAATAGAATTTCATTCATAACTAGGACATAGTGGTCCTGACGATGCCACCTTATTAAGTATGCGATGAAATCCAGGCGTTATTTGGGCTAATTGATAATTGCTGATGTTAACGCCCTTTTCACGAGCCAGCGCCAATAGATACTGAAGAGTTAACGCTTTGTGAAACTAAAAACGATGGGCGTCTTCTAACAAATGGCGTTATTTTATGGAAAATATCTTTACCCGGCTTTAGCATTATCCTAATTAGTTATAATTTTTGAAGCAGTGTGGGCTCAGTGGCATTGGCTATGGACTGCTGCGCAGCAGGTTCATGGTTCGAATCCTGGCTGTTCTTGAGAGCCAGTAATTCTAGGTTAAGCCTGCTAATACCTTCAACCACATCATCACTTACCATCAAGTGAGATTGTGGTCAAAGGCTTACCAATCAGAAAAAAAATGTTCTTAAAACCTTTCATAGCGTTAGCTTAATAAAAGTAATGGCGCAAATTTATGAGATTGGATTCATTTTTGTCATAAACCCCTTACACATGATTTACGCACTCAAACAAAATATGTTCCTTGTACAGGGGGCGGTCTCGAGCCGCAGAAGATCGATAGCTCGTATAGATCAGTGCTCCGGCTCGCAGTCAGAAGGGTCACTAGTTCCGATTACGGGACTTACAAATGTGTGTCCAAAAACTCCCTTGGAGACACGGAGGGCACCATAAAACTATATCGTAAGTAATTTGATACAATTTTGTTTTACCTTTGATGTCCTTATTGACAATACAGGGTTATTGGTAAATGGCTAACATTGCCATATGTTTATTTTGTTTTGATATTTTTTATTTTTTAAGTTTATTTTTTATTTTTTTACTGAATAAGCACGAGGACCACCTGATATAAAAAGTCTCTTGTGCCAGTAATGTATTATTTCATATGTTTTATTACTTTGCTCGATGTAAATACGTATACTCAAAATTCTTGTCGCGTCGTGCCCTCTTGGCTCGAGTAGGCATTAAAACACAAAAAAAACATCTCAAAATGTTTCTTAGCAGAAGTCAACCCTAAGAGGTTATTAGCCATTTACCAATAACCCTGTATATACGATGATAATCATAAATGTTTATTAAAATATAATGCAACCGAAGCGTTCGCTGAAATATCGGTATTACGTTATAAATATATGCAACAATACTTATCTGCTTGCCTGGCTAGCTACCATCAAGTAAAAAGTCTGTCGCCAAGCATCAAACAGTGTGTTTCGGGATAAAAACTGTATATCTCAGTGTGACGGACGAAATGGAATTTGTCACTTGTGATGAAATGCATCTGTTATAGGCAGAGGTAAGTCCACTTAATAACAGGTGGGACTTCTTTATACAGAGAATTCTTGGAAATTTTAAGGAGATCATTAATTTTTAGGAAGCGTTTCAAAAGTTACTAGGTACTGACTTATGTTAATTATCTTAAAAACACCTCAATAAATGTTACGAATGTTATTAAAATAAAATAAAAAATTGTTTTACAACCTGTTGTAATGTCTAATAAGAAAAGGATTTGAAAATTAAATCATAGTCATATGAACCAATTTTATGATATCATTAGAATTTCGTTCCAATATCAAAATAGATGATCTGACTCATTTTATTACTCTCTAACATTTGTTGGGATAAATTATTTGTTTGCGCTCTTTGTTATCGAATTACAAACAGGTTTCATTTGTTAACTGGAACTCTGTGATAAACAACCAAAAACCTCTAACCGGCTTTCAGAGGAAAAGCTAACCAGTCGCCGGCTCACGTTTCATACGTAACATTACGAGTATGTTCCCATTCGCAATAAAATAAGGGTTTATGACTTGTTCATTGTCGTATAAAACATCAGCTTCCCACAGAATGCTGGTTATTAAGGGATATAACTCAGAATGCTTCTGGTCACACAATTTTAGTAAGAGACTCCCTCGTTTGTTAAGAGTTTATATTAAAGGTGAAGTGACGAAATGTTTAGGTTTGTTAAATGTCAACTCTGCGAGTGCGATAAATTTTACACATTTTAATTACAAATTTCGTCAGATTTTAAGTTGTGTGGAGTGGAGCGTCATCTGTGATTGATATCTGGGATAATCGTCTGCATAAAGAATGTATTTTCACTAATAGGTAGTCTAAACTACATACAGATGATTTGGTCCACGATGTTATCGAGCTTATTATGAAATAAACATTGGAGGTGGCTTTCAATAACATCGGCTGAGTCATACAACTAGGATTTTTAGAGTACCAAATGTCTCACCTTGAGTGGGGATCGAATTCTTCTATCCCGAATTTCCGCATAGGGTGCCTTAATCACTGGCCAATCGAGGATCGCTTAACTGAGTCGAAATTTATTATTATAATCGTGCGGATTTAGTTACCACTCGAAGAAAGAAAATGTTTACAATAATAAATTATGAAGGTGATAGCAGGCGGTAGTGACTGTAAACATATTTTGAAACGCGGTTCGGAGATTGTTGAAAGGTTTTCTACTTGCAGGTGGTAGCTAGCAAGGTTAGCTTTCATAGAAATCTCAAACTGGAAAAATATCCTATAAAGAACGCGAATATTGAACGAAAATATTGATCACTGCAGATAATTGCTAACATAAAGATGAACATATCGTGAATATAAAGAAATTAAACAATAAAACAGTAAGATATACACAGAAAAACAAAATAATAATTTGGTTTGCTCTCTTTGCTACTGCAGTCGTGTTGATGCATCTCCAAAAGGGCCACCGGTATAAGAGTCATTTAGTTTATTATTCATATAATAAGGTACTCTGGATAATACAGTGAGTATTATTGAATTGTATAGTCAGCTCCAATGAGCGCAAGTAATAAAATTTTAGAAGATTCCATTATGTTTTCGAAGCATTAATTTAATCAGAATTGTATCTTAAACGAATTATCAATTAAATATTTTTTTCAAGTATTGAGATTATTCCAAAACTATTTTCACCATATTGAAGGATATTTGATCAATCAGCATTGACATTTAGTAAAGGAAAAAAAAAATATTTTTCAAAAAAGAAGATGGAAATCTGCTCTAAAATGCGAGGAATACATATAGCCGGGATTTTAATATTGCCCATATATAACATCAACTTCGTCAAATAATAAATTTATATATTTTAGATTAGAAGGTGCGTTTCAATTATTATTTTAAATATTTAGAAGTATTCCTATAATTAGTGATTCAGCCGACTGTACTAAGTGGAATTAATCGGCTTTCGCAAGAAGGCAGAGCGGCAAGGATTAGCAGATTTCTTTATCTATAATTCAATGTAAAACAGCTTTATAAAGTTTCTCTCAAACCTCGACTCTAGTATTGTACCTAATGCCAGGGCTACACGAGGCTAGTATTTTAAGCTAGGATAGTAAGCTAGCAAGCTAGTACTTCTGGCTTCGTGTAGACAAAACTATCTTCATTTGTAAGCTAGTAAGCTAGTTTACAAGCCAGGACAGTTTTTAATAGGATGGAGTTCTATTTTCAGGCTAGTAGCGTCCCCCCACCACTGATTTTACTATCCTGGCTTGTTTACTAGCTTCATGTGACCGCCGAAGGTAGTTTGCAGTTGGCTAGTAAACAGGAACGCGACGAGTTTATTAAGATTTTAAAATGCCCAAACTAGCTACTACTCTAGCCTCATGTAAACAGAACTAGCATGCTCCAAGCTAGGGCAGCAGGCCAGGAGAGTTTAGTAAAAAACTAGCTTGCTATCCTAGCTTGACAAACTAGCCTCGTGTAGCCCGGGCATAACTGATAAATAATTTTGCTGTACTAAATAACATAATATTTTACAGCCATGCCCGTACCAGCACTGGAGAATAAAAATGGTAAGATTTAACAGGCATTTCTTGTTTTAATTATGAAGGCTTGTTACGTCATTAAGTTTAATTATTTTTCAGTGGTTCAAAGGCTCAACATCATGGCTGAAAAATCGTCGGAGAGTACCCCCTTTGGCACACAGGGTAAGTGACATTTAGCCGGTCGACATTTAATATCCTTTCATGTAATATTACATATTAAATCTTGTGACGCGAAGCTCATTAACGTTTTACATTTTATCTTCCACAACATATACATTTGTTGTTTAAAGGTTTCTTAACTGTTATTATATTAGTATCTATACAATCGTTTTTTTTTTATTTTTTTTATGCTATTGTGATGGAACAAGCTCGAGGCCCACTTGATGTTAAGTGGACTAACCTCTGCCTATAACAGTTGCAATTCATCACAAGTCACGAATTGCACTGCGCCCGTCACATTGAGACATAGTTGTTAAGTCTCATTGTGCCTCTAATTTCACTGGCTCTCAAGGACTACTGCCGGAACACATCTTTCGGTGCTTGGTGACAGACTTTCTACTTGAGGGTGGTAGCTAGCCAGGCGGGCAATCGCAAAATGCCCTTCCACCATGAGGTGAAGCTCAAGCCGGCGGTGGGGATCGAACCAGGGTACTGCGGCACGGCAGTCCATAGCTATTACCGCTCGGCCATCATTGCTTCAAAATGTTGTTTAGACTCACGTTATATTCACCGTTCAGTATTTCCTCTCCAGTTTCGAACTTTGTGAGGTTTGTCTGGACGTCACGATTCGACGAGCGCGGGCCTCAGTACCTATTTACCTAACCTTAACTGCTCGAAAGTGGTTAGAAAATATTAATTGCAATAATGTTCACTGAGTTACTCAAAACAGGTGTGAAACTATTCCGGTTATTATCACTAGATAACTATAGATGTCGTTCCATCCCCATACGAAGTTTAAGAACGAAAGGACAAATTAGAGTCATGAGTCATATGTCATGTTGGCTTAGCGAGCATACCCCGGGTATAAGCGTGGATGGCGTGGGTCGAATTCCGCACATTACTAAAATTTTTCCTCTCGTTGTAATTTTGTAATATTACTAGAAACCTATCTGGTTGCTAAATAACAATTATAGATAAAACTTGCGATAGTTTTCTAACTCTAATTCTTTTTTATTACATATATTTTTGACATTGAAAGTATTTCGGCTGGCTGAATTAAAACCATAATAATACCGCCAGTATTCTTAAATGTCACCGAGTTTCATTCCAATGTGACTCACATCAACTTTCGTGATTGGTTCAATTTATTGCTTGATAGCAAAATTTTACATTTTGTAGTTCATTTTGATGGAATTTAATAACACAGTCTGGCTCAAAACCTGTAGTTAGGAATTTATATATCTTGATTGAACACATTTGATTATTGTTTGTTTACTGAAATTATTTCTCATAAACGATTAAGAACCAATAATGGCAGTTTGATATTGATTTTCTGTTTGAAAAAGTTAAATTTATATGTAATTTGCCTCTATTATCCTTATTATCTGCCTCCACAATTGAACCATTTCTGATGAAAATTGACCCAAGTATAGCATAACGTCCCGAGAGGGACTTTTATCCCGACCACACTAATTCTATAAGATACAATAATTTAAAAGAATTAATGTGGTATGCTTTAGCGGACGTTGTTGGCGTTTGCATTCGTTGTGTGGAATACATTTGATTCAACATCTTTATTGTTTTAGTTGTAACTTTTATATCAAAGATAAATAGTTTATATAGTTCATATTAACTGTTGAGTTTGATACTGTTCCTTGTCCAGGTAGATAGATAAAATAAGAAGGAATCTTGAATTGAATTATTTGAATTATTATCTTTCGGGCCAACATTACTTTATTGAACTAATTAAGCGGAAAATATTAAGTTCTCAGCGCTGAAGACCTTAATATTTTCTCCTTTAATAGTTTAATAAAGAAAGGTTATCCTTTGAAAAAAACGAAATATTTCTTCATAAGAAAAATATATTGATATCCTAACCCTCACTAAATATTTTTTCAAGGAAGAAAAGATAACTTCCAGCGGGACTTGAACTTTTATAGGTTCAAAAATTCAATGCTTCAAAAATATTTAGTAGTTTATTACGAACTTCCATAGTATTATATTTTGGAATGGAAGGTCGTGCTGGACAGTCTAATCTTTTCCATTTATTTTGAACAATCTCTTTTGAATTCATGCTGAAAAGACTTCAATACAGACTGTTCACCTGCCTAAATGTTGAAATGTTTCAGATTTCAGATTACAAGACTACAACAAGGCGGCATCTAAGGATCCTTTTTGTAACCTGTTTTTGCTTTCACTACTATTTTTTCTATAAAAGTAATTACATGCGAATATGTGATGTTTTTATTTCTAGTCAAAATAATGAGAGATTGTATCCATAAAAAGCATTACTTAATGCTGATTATATTAACTTTAATGGTACTTAAGCTTTTATTATGATGTTACATAATGTACAAAGTTTACTTTGTTGAATCAATAAACATAAACGTCACATTAACTTCAGAAAATAAGAGGTTATGTTATATTTACTTATAAATCTTCCTAATAGTTACTACGAGAATTAAAGCGATTTGTTAGACGTTGTTACCAAGAATATGTAGGTATTAGGCATAAAATATGATATGTTATTTTACTACTGTTAAAGTTATTATGCTCCGTCATATTCGTTGGTGATAAACAGTGCGCGGTTTCCTTAGCCCGGGTATATTTCGAAAGCAACATGCGCTTCCCGTATTTTTTTTCTAAACAACTGCAATACAGTAACTTTAAGACTTTCGAGATTTGAACACATAACTATACATTTAACGGGACTTAATCGCGATAAAACATGTATAAGTTTATCTACCTCGAAGTTTCGAGACCTCGTGACCTCGTGTATTTTCTTTACGTTTCGACCAAGTTGCATTGGTCGAAACGTAAAGAAAATACATGTTTTATCCCGATTAAGTCCCGTTAAATACTTATAACTAACTGAAATACAGAAAGTGATTCTTGGAATACACACACATTGGTGTAACTAAAAAGTTTTGCTTTGCACAAGCTTTTTATGTTTTGTAACTAATAATAATATATCGAACGTGATTCATATAGATCCCATAAGTAGCTTTACGCTGAACGTTTTTGACGGAACATAATTCATATTAATATGGGTAGGTAATTTATTAAATTCGAGAGCTATTACATATAAGTTACTAACATCGTTATAACATTTACTTTAATGAATTATTATTACTAGGTGTAATTGTCAGGCGACGAATCTTGTACTAAAAGATCTGATATTTTGATAAATGTACCTATTAGTATGTATTTAAGTAATTGTAGAATAATAAATACTGACGTCGAGTATTAATAAATATAGACTGAGTTTCATAAAAAATAAGCTTGTACATAATTATCTTAATCAGACTGGAAGGATTTTTAATGGAAAACATGTAATTGTTCCATGCAGTCAGAAATATACTTAGTAACATAGTTTTTGAATTCTTCTTGCTGTACTGTATCAGTCGGATTGTCTACTGCTGAACACAGCCTCCCATTTAGGGGGGGTTTGCTATAATCCCCACGCCCAGGTATCTATGGGATTGCAGTTTAAGATATCAGTTCCTCAGAATGCTGCTACCCATTTCCGGTATTTTACCTGTAGTCGCCTCTTACGACACCTACAGGTAGAAATAGGGGGGTGACATTCTGATCCGGCACCCCACGGAGGAATTCTAATATTAAGTACACAAAAGTAATATTAAATAATGTGTTTTATTTATAATACAGTCTTCGTATATATTGTATAAAATAAAAGTACTTACTCACAGTTAATTTAAAATATTTTGAAAGTAGGTTAATTTGTTTTTTGCTGGTAAATGAGTCAGAACAATGTAGCGGCGAATATATATATATATATATATATTAATAAGTAAATATTATTATTTTTTATTACAAAGCAAGACCGTCTTGTAGTTATGTCTACTATAGGAAAAAAAATATTTGGAACACATTCCATAGAAAAATATATTTCAATGTTTGTATTAAATAACATAAACAAGCTAATTTCTTAAGAACTAAAAAGCATGACTGTCCTGACAAAAATGTGATGCAATTGTTAAAAAAATTATAGCTCATAGCCAACTGTGGGTGATGTAAGAACTCCAACGACACCCTATACATTGAAATCTGACCTGGCATTTAAAAGTTATGGTGGGTAAAAGAAACACATACATAATCCTAAAAACCCTAAATTCCTCTTGGGTAGTGTAAAATTTAACATGCTATATGTCTTATATATTTTGTTTGATGAGGCCCACCTGATGTAGTAAACGCTAACCTCTGCCTATAACAGATGAATTTAGTCACAAGTGACGAACTACATACACTGCGCTAGTTACCCTGAAACATGTAGTTGTTAAGGTTCTTGTGCCTGTAATTTTACTGGTTCTCAAGGACTGCTATCGGAACACATTGTTAGTTACTTGGCGATAGGTTTTCTACTTGAGGGAGGTAGTTAGCCAAGCGAGCATTCGTAAAATGCCCTCCTACCATGCGGTGAAGTTCAAGCCGGCGGTGGGGATCGAACTAAGTACCTGCGGCATGGCAGTATATAGCTATTACCATTCGGCTATCATTGCTTCAAAGTTCTATGTTACATTTAGCTATTTTAGAAGAGATTAAGGACAAAATAGCGATTGTAAATGTACGATACGATCGTTTGACATCGTAGAATCACTTTACATATCAATAATGTTATTTTTTAAATTGGTTTGAATATATCATACCAATGTTCTATCAATTAAGATCAGTAACAATGTAAAAATACTTATTAATTCTTGTACAAATAGAGCATGAATTATGATTTGTGACGCGGACCACTTCTGTCGCTTAATTATTTATGTTAGTTTAAGAAAATATAATTGATGCTATATTTAATGAATTTTTATTTCGCCTTACCTTAAAAAAAATATTTAAGAGTACTTATTTGAATAGACTTGTTAATTAGGATAAGAGGATAGGCTTGCTTACCTTTAATAAACATCCAGGGTGTTTGGTAGCCTTATATAAGATTTGATGGAATCACTTGTTAGGTATATAATATAAGTACATGACTCTCTTCTTCTCTATAATCTTGGGCCAAAATCTCGGAATTTGGAGTAATTATGGTAAGTAATATTTTTGCATGATTAGGGAGATACCTTCTAAAACTAACTGGATTATGAACGAATTATGTTTTAATAGGTAAGTTATTAAAATAAGCGTCCTTATTTTACATATATTCATTTATCAAACACCAAATCAATCAATGGTATTCTCTATAATTAATAGTTAATAAAAACATATTAGTTCACACCAGCTCACGCTTGGAAGAAAAGAAATGTATAAATATAATGAAAATAAAAATATATGATATGTACTATTATAGTAGATTGTGCATAAAACATATCATTATAACCTCTCGACTTTCCTCTCGAGCTAAATGAGCAATTGTAGTTAGTTTATTCGGGTGTCTGGTTACGAATCAAGCGAGTATTATACCCGTTCGAGAGTCAGTAAAGGAAGCACTTTAGACCCCACACTTTTTTGCTTATGATAAACTTGCCGAAGACTTAGAACTGAATAATTGCTGCAAAGTGCCGAATGTTTGCGGATGACTTGAAGTTGTGCCCAGCTGTGAATACCGTCACCGAAACCCTACAAAGATAGGTACATAGCGTCTGTTGCCGAGTGGAGCAAAAAGGACCTCCTGCCTTCTGTCCTCCTGTTAGGAAAGAGTAAATGAGATACGTGACCTAGGACTGACGTTAGATACCAAATTTGACTTTAGAACACACATGACGAACATCTGCAAAAAGGCTATCAAATCACTTGGATTTATAATGAGGGTGGCTTCACTGTTTAGTGACAATAGAGTGGCAAATGTATTGTACATTGCGTGTGTCTGTAGCACTCTAGAGTTTGGAGCGGTCCTATGGGATCCGTATGAGGAAAAATACTCACTTATGATCGAGAGGATGCAGCGTAAGTATGCATGATGGTTATAAAAAAAGCAAATGTATAGTATCCCTATCTATTTCCCTCTATGTTTGTATTGGATTAGAAACATTAGCTCTGAGACGGAAACTGCTGCTTATAGTGCACTATATTTCGGTAGTTCACAATGAAGTAAACAACCAGACTGTAGTTTGCCAGATAGGACTGCAGGTACCGAGAAGGGGTGCTGAAGTCACGCTGCGCAGAGGGCCACGGGTCTTAGCAAGGCCGCTCACACGTACCCGCCGCGCCTGAAATGCGCCTACTAGTTCATACAACATGGGTGTCTTCAAATCGAGAGTAAATTGGTTTCTTTTAGGTAAGCGTGCTCCATCGTACACCACATCAGGGTGTGGACAAACGCGAACCTATCATGAATAAAAAAAATACTAATCGAGCGCGTATTGTGCTCGGGGACATGCTTCAATATGATGAAAATGTGGATATGTTTGCTGACAGTATCGTTATAATAATCAGACGAGCATATTTAAATTCTAATTATTGTATTTGAATGTACTACAATTTTAACGTATTAATTATTGTAATTTGAATTCCAATAATTTGATTCTAATGTTATTTAATTTGGTCTCACTTATCTGCTCTTGGATATATTTTTACTCTATATATTTCCTCTGTATTAATAATTGACATGATGGTGTCTTGGACTTAGTCTGTAAGCCACATTGACTTAAATAAATAAATAAAGAGGTTTAACAACCCGAGTCAAAGGTGAAGGCTGTTATTTAAATCGAGGCTTAAATGCACGAATTATACACTTGGATTTCACGGAGGAAATCAAACAAAATTATATGTGATAATTGAACAATGTTCTATTTTGAGTGCAATTATTTCGACAAAGTGGCCGTGGGTTGCCGGGCTAGAATTTCACCTCCCCATCTCTACCCATGGGTGTCGTAAGAGGCGACCAAAGGTAACACACCAGAAGGTGGCCAGTAGCGCTTTCTGAGGAACTGGTATCTCACACTACTATCCCCAAGACGCCTGCCAAGCGTGGGGAATGTGTTCAGCAGTAGACTATCCGGCTGATACAGTATTTCAGCAAAATGTATTTCTTGGTCTTTAATAATATTCTTTACCTATGCGTGTTATAAAATACCAAGGCAAACTTCCTACATAAAATATAGGTACTACAAAGTGAACCTCTGAATATTTTCATAAAATAATAATTTTTATGCACATCTTCATATAAAGGAGGCTTTTAAAGGATAAAAAGTGGTTACAGTCCGCGTACACCGGGCAAAAAAAAAACTTTACGAGCATTAGAAGTGGTAAATATATTTGTACACAAAGTTTAATTGTAAAGTTTTAGATATAGAGAAATATAATCCTCTTTTCTGTGGTTCTAGACGATGATACTACATGCTAGGGAACGAAACACATTTTTTCGGCTACCTTTGAATATTATTCGGGTTCCGTGATGAATAATTTTATTGAATTTTGATTTAGTATTCGATGTCGGGTCAACACTCTACATCTACACTATACATCTAAATTTCAGGTTTGTAGCTTCATTCAGTTTACGGGTTATGAACCCGTGGCATACGATAGGATAGATAGACGGCAGGTCACGTCTGTGGCAGGAAATCAAAATTTAAACAATTTTATCGCTCTTGTAGCAATGTTTGTAACTATTCTATACGATGATGGTATCCATATATATGACATAGGTGAAAATACAATAATGTTGCTCATTGTTGTTTAGTTTTTTGTTATATTGATGGAACAAACACGAGGCCCACCTGATGTTAAGCAGTATCCTCTGCCGATAACAGATGCATTTCGTCACAAGTGATTCTAGGTTAAGCCTGTTTAACAACTTCGACATCATCACTTACCATCAGTTGAGATTATGGTCATCAGCGAAAAAAAAATGTTCTTGTGACTTTACTGGCTCTCAGGGAGTGCTGCTGGAACACACTTTTAAGTGCTTGGCGAAAGATTTGCTACTTGAGGGTGGTAGCTAGTCAGGCGAGCATTCATAAAATGCCCTTTCACTATGCGTTAAAGCTTGAGCCGGGGCAACGGGGATTGAACCATAGACCTGCGGCAGCGTAGTCCATAACCGCTCCGCTACCATTGCTTCAAAATATTAGGTCCTTACATATGAAATTGGCGTTTTGTATGGGAGGAACAAAAAGTCGAATATTTTTTAATATAATATATTTAATTAATCAAAGTATGAACCATTATTTTCTATGCACTTTTGCCATCTCATAGGTAGTTCATTGATCCCTTTACTAAAAAAACCAGTCGGACGGGAATCAATAAAATCTTTGAAGGCGATTTGGACTGCCCCATCGGGGTTGAATTTTTTCCCTTGCAAGAAGTTATCCAAATTTCGAAAAAAATGGTAATCTGTTGGAGCAAGGTCCGGGGAGTACGGAGGATGTCTTAGACTTTCCAATTGAAGCTCTTCTAATTTAGTAGCCGTCTGTAGCGCAGTGTGTGGTCTAGCGTTGTCGTGAAGCAGCAGTGGCGTGGAGCGATTGACCAGCCTAGGTTGTTTAGCCGCTAGCTTTTCCATCATGGTTTGCAATTCCTGACAATAGACATCAGCCGTAATAGTCAGGCCAGATTTGAAAAAACTGTAATGAACAATACCGGCACTAGTCCACCAAACGCTTACAAGTAACTTTTTTGGGGTTAATTTTCGCTTGGGGCAGGATTTGGCTGGCTGGCCAGGATCTAACCATTGCGCTGAGCGCTTCCGATTATCGTAAAGAACCCATTTTTCATCACAGGTAATGATTCGGTTTAAAATACCTTCATTATTGTGCCGGTAACTTAGTAATGTAACGCAGCAGTCGACGCGCGTTTGCCGGTTTGTTTCAGTCAATTCGTGAGGTACCCACCTTTCAAGCTTTTTAATCTTCCCAATTTGCTTCAAGTGAATTAAAACAGTTTTATCACTAACATCGCAGCCTGCAGCTAACTCGGACGTGGTTTGCGATGGATCCGCTTCCACAATAGCCTTCAACTCTTCATTATCAACTTGAGTCTCAGGCCGTCCACGGGGCTTGTTCTGCAGGTCGAAATTTCCAGAACGAAAACGTTGGAACCAAAAACGAACTGTGTTTTCTTTTGCAACACGACCGCCATACACATCATTCACTCTTCGAGTTGTTTCCGCAGCACTAGTGCCACGGCGGAACTCGTACTCGTAAATAATGCGATATTTAAGGTTTTCCATTTTGTAAAATGAGTGACGCAAACAGAAAAAAACAGAAGAAAAAAAACAAATGAATGACGATCATCGAAGCACAAATACATGAGTCTCTAGCTGTACAAATTTGAATTTGGAATTCCTTACCAAAGAGGAGAAATTCGTGATTAAAGTGGCCAGTACGAAAAACGCCAATTTCATATGTAAGGACCTAATATAAGAATGCGCATAGTTCCTTAAGTTACCAGTAAAACAATCAAAAATGTTGAAAATTACGGTTAATAGTAACAAATACAATGGTGTTTCGTTATCCAGACCTGATATTTCTATACACTAAAAATCTAAAATGCGTAGTACGCATAGAACTTACTGTGCTGTGGGAAACAAACATACCTAAAGACCACACAATACTAACAAGATTTATGACCTAACAAATAAATTAACCAAAACCGGTTATGTGGTTAATTTATATGCTGTAGAAGTCGGAGCAAGGGGTATACCAGCGAAATCCCTATATAACCTACTAAAAGACCTTGGCCTGTCAAGAACAACTGTAACTTCCATCCTAGAACGTGTATCCAAGGTGGCATAATTGGGCCCCCTTTATGATGCATCAATGGTCCCTTTCACCGCTCGAGCCTCCTCCCCTGCCCAAGCAAATTTGGTATGATCCTACTAATGCCACCTTGGATACCTTTATATTAGCCTTACTCACTGGGTTGCAAGTCCCAGGCACCTTGATTTGGGCCTCTTCTTCTGCAACGCTGTGTACCCCGCACCCGCACGGTCAATCTATATACAATCCCAATATCCCAATATACAAGTCGTAGAAAATATCTCTTATGAGGTGTTCAAGTAGAAAACATTAACGGCTAAGCAAAAAATAATTTAAATTTTGAATTTGCCGCCATTGACGTCAACATCCACCCGTATCTACCACAGACGTGCAAGTAAGATGAGCGATGATGATGAGTGTGAGAAAAAATCCACCAATAGGATCGTTTCATTTTTCTAGCCCCGCCGAGCGCTGCGTTCTTATTGGTGGATTTTTTCCTCTTACACCGCTCAATTACCTCGCACATCTCAGGTAGATAATATACACACCTAGACCTAATACATAGAAGAACTATAAAAATGTTCGTTAAATTTACACCAGTAACTTGATATTCTAAATACTTCCAAATAGTATGTAATTATAATTAAGCATACGTTTTCGGTCATAGTAAGGTTTCTTTTTATTAGATTTTAGGTTTGTTCTCATTTGTTAATTAAGCTCTAAAATTGAAAGCACCTTTTCTACCTAAGTGTAAAGAAAACATCTAAAGATTAATAAAGTAATTGGCCGTTTGTTAATTTTCTGCGTTATGTCCTAATACATTATATGCTTGGGCTATCTCGTTTTATTTCAGATTTACGTTACTAGTTTAGTGTTATTGCTTATGTTTATGTCCATCACTGCCTCTCTTTCATGCATTTCATCACAATTGACGTATTTCACTGCGCCCATCGCCTTGAGACATGCTTGTTAAGTCTCATTTTGCCTGTAATTTCACTGGCTCTCAAGGACTGCTGCCGGAACACACCGTTAGGTGCTTGGCGACAGATTTTCATCTTGAGGGTGGTCGCTAGCCAGGCAAAATGTCCTTCCACCATGCGGTGAAGCCCGCGGCGGGAATCGAACCATGGACCTGCTGCGCGGCAGTCCATAGCCAATGCCGCTGATCCATCACTGCTTCAAAAGCATATGAAGAATATTGACAGATATCTTCTGTTAAATAGTCAAGCAACTTTATTCGTAAGTAAAAAAGTTAAAAGCTACTTTATTCGTAAGTATGTAAATAAGTGAGTAGCTCGAGTTAATTCAACAAAAAATCTTTAAAGCAGTAACAGCAAAAGAAGTGTTTTAGATTTTCTAAATTTGAATGGAACTTATCAAAGCCCTCAAAGAGTTTTTAACCTATTTTGTTACAAAAATACTCTCAAACTCGAATAGGTATGTATGCCTTAGACGTATGAAGATTAAATGTAAACATATAATATACTTTAAACCAAAGAAACAGGGAGATAAGAAAAGAATATGATGGATAGAAATGGGCTTTTTTCTGTGAAATAAAAACTTCGCCTTGTGCGTGTATACAGGTGTGTACTGTGTGTACATTTTGTTTGATGTAGATGGCGTAGGTGGCCGCCGGCACTATTTATTTTTAGTTTTCTTTTTTTTTATTCAGTTAAGCAAGCATTTGACCGCTGTCTCAACTGATGGAAAGTGACGACGCGGTCGACGGTGGAGCATGCTTGCCTAGCAAATACCCTTTTTTTTTATGCCTGATAGGTGAGCCTTTGACCACTATCTCACCTGATGGTAAGTGATGATGTGGTCGAAGATGTTGTTCAGGCTAACCTAGAAGTACTGGCTCTCAAGGACAGCTGCCGGAACACACCGTTAGGTGCTTGGCGACAGATTTTCTACTTGAGGGTGGTAGCTAGCCAGGCGGGCATTCGCAAAATGCCCTACCACCAAGCTATAACGACTGCCATCCTAAGACAACAACCGGGACCGACGGCTTAACGTGCCCTCCGAAGCACGGAAACGCTCAGTAGTAATGTCACTAGCGGTCACCCATCCAACTCATGACCGCGCGCAACGTTGCTTAACTTTGCTGATCGGTTGAGAACAGCTAATTAAACTTCGCTACGAGCGCTTCAAAAAAACCTATTAACTCTATACTTGAACACTTCCAGATTATAGATATCGGAAAATAGAGACGCTGGTAGGGTGTTCCATACTTCAGCCGTACGCATTATAAAGCTGGATTTAAAGCGCTTTGTGCGTATTTTTGGAATATCGACCATGAATGGATGCCGTGTTCCAGTGCGTCTTGTTGTCCGATGAAAGAAAGGTGAAGACGGAATGAGGTTATGTAAATCGATCGCATATTCTCCGAAATGAAACCTGTAAAACACCAATAATCTGACAACTTTGCGTCTATGCTCGAGGCTTTGGAGTCTAGCCTCCACCAACGCATCGTCACCAATGAGCTTTTTTTGCTCGATTATCAATGGAGTCCAAGGCTTCGAGTTTTATTTAGCCGAACCATCCCAGTGCCGAGTGTTAATAAGATATTGTGTAGGTAAATGTGAATATAAACCATCTAGGGATCACACTAATTTTCGTCAAAGTAGAAAAAAATCATCAAAGTTGGTCCAGTCGTAAACAGTAGAAGTTCAATAAAACACATGTCCAGAAGAATTATATACAAAAGTTATAACTACGTAACGGAATACACGTGGCTACGATTATTGGAGCTTTTTTTATATATTTGAGAGAATTGCCATTGACTACTATCTCACCTGACGGTAAGTGATGATGTGGTCGAAGATGTTGTTCAGGCTAACCTAGGATTACTGGTTCTCAATGACAGCTGCCGGACATCCCTTTAAGTGCTTGGCGACAGATTTTCTACTTGAGGGTGGTTGCTAGTCAGGTAGGCATTCGCAAAATGCCGTACCACTAAGCTGTAACGACTGCGATCCTAAGAAAACAACCGGGACCGACGCCGACGGTCGGTAACGAACCGCTAAATGCCGCTAGCGGTCACCCATCCAAGTCCTGACCGCGGTGGACGTTGCTTAACTTAGCTGATCGGTTAAGAACGGCTAAGCAAACTACGCGACGAGCGCTTCAAATAGAGCGGTACTATAGGAGTCTCGTTTCTTTTTTCGATGGGCTGTATCTGCTGTGGTATCGAAAATGGATGACTCTAGCCACAGATTCCCGATGTCTGCAGTGAAACCACCCTGCTAAAGCGAAGAATATCACACGCGCTTATGACATTGACCGACATCAGTACATGTCAGTACAGATCTTTTTGCAATGGCACTGAACTTACCGCAGTAGCTGCGGTGATTACCAGATGGCAGAATTTTTTAATGCCTGGTTAGCCTTTGACCACTATCTCACCTGATGGTAAGTGATGATATAGTCGAAGATGTTATTCAGGCTTTTCATTTTCTACTTGAGGGTGGTAGTTAGCCAGGCGGGCATTCGCAAAATGCCCTACCACCATGTAAAGTAAATTGCTTGTTACTTAAGCCTCTGTCCTGGAGGAGGTGCAGTGTCTTGTCCGTATGTAGACGAGTGGAGGACTAACCTTATTTCTTCTTCTTTTGTCAACTTTCATCACATTGCCCACGCCGTTTACTGGCTAGCGATGAGCCTTATAAAGTCGTTTAATCTAACTATACTTCCCCTTTTTTATTTCATCGATACAAACATACGATAAAGCCTTGTTCACACAATCACATCGATAATTTGGCACGAATATGAATAGAAGTATTGGGATATGCCTACCATTACAAAGGGTGAGTGATCGTGACATAGTAATTACGCTGCTGAACGCAGTTTCTCGTATTAAATCCGTATTGCGTAGTCAACTAATTTTCGTTATAATAAACTGATAAGGAATGACGTCATTTGTAGGTTTAGCTGGTCGTATAAATAAATTACGGTATCCACTAACAATTTAATTTAACTTGTGCTGTATTTAAAAAAAAGTGATTTCATGAAAAAAATAAATTTTTTTATATAAATCAGTAAGCTCTGTTAAATATATATCAAGGCTTCTCTTCCACTAGTCTATAATTTATTACTGAGCTTTGCGTCGTCTTCTCATGACCGTGTCCCCTTTTCGGAAATCACTTTCTTCATAGTGTGGTAAATTGCATCTGTGATCTTGGTAGCTAATTGTTTGGACACTTGGTCGGAGCAGCGGAGTTTTATACGGATACGTTTGATCTTATTCTTTCCAGTTTTCCATGACAGTCAACTCTTCAGATGGTCGAGGCATATGTTTGATTTACTATGCTGTCTCTGCGTTACCATTAGCTCCTCGAGAGTGGAGACTTTTGTTCTGTAAACAGTACATAGAATCAGTAACGTAAGTATAGGTACGTCAAAATTTCTAAAACTACCTCATTTACTTATAATACTTCTTACTTAACTTTTTTAAACGTCAATATCATTCCGCACAACATTTGCATTGTAAAGTTCTAAATGAAGTTTACTAAAACTAAGTAACGATTATAAGTCAAGGGAGAAATGTCTTTGGATGTAAATGGATAAATGAAGTCTGAATTAACAGAAATTAATACAACAAAATTACAAATATACGATAAAAAAATTTAAGACATGTGCGGGATAAATAAAAAAAAACTATCGTATATTTGTAATTTTGTAATGTAATGCGCATAGCAAGCGTTATTGCAAACATAACAATATAAAAAAAAAAAATATTCTTGAGTTAGATGTACTAAAATGATGAGATTAGACTTAGATTTTAGCAACCTATAATAATTTTACCTTAAGAAAATCTTTTTTAGCTGTGTTTACGTTTATTTAAATTTCGATTTGTACGTATCTATACCTCTTAGTTCTAAAATAAAGGTTGACCTCATAATATACTACGGTAGGGTCATATTGAGATGACACTAGACCTTTTCGTTTAGAAAAACTAATAAGTATTATTATTGCAAATTAAAAACCCCGGCTGCATCAAAACGAAATTGCAATCTCAATTTATTCCTAAACAACCTTGACGTTTTAAACTAATTTCAAATACGATAGTTTCCAACTTTTTCACGTACCATTTTAGTTTTTCACCACACGGTTAGGAAATTCGCGTTCGTGTGGCACAGTGCCCACAACATTGTATGGTTGCATTCACTGGCAGTCATATAAATTGTCGTATATTTTCTTTTGGTCAACAACGAAATATTATCAATAAATTGGTGTTTATGGATAATATTTCGTTTTTACACCACCATGATACACCATGTGGCATGGCAGTAAGCAGCAGAGCCTGAAGACCAAAGTCTTAGTCTATTGTGTGTAGCAAGTGACGCCTTGTAGTACTGAGACAACAATGTCTCAGTGCTATAAGTCATCACAGGGCCACAGTTACATATAGAGCTATAAATTGACTGTGACTGAGCTTTAAGTCGTGTGTGACTGAGACGTGGTCCTTAACTGTGGCCCTTATGGACAAGCTCAGTGTCGCTCAGCGAGTTATGGAGATTGGAGAGAGCTATGCTCGGAGTTTCTTTGCGTGATAATTCCGGCATTAGAAAATTCGTCAATGAACCAAAGTCGCTGACATACGAGTAGTTCAAAATTTGCAATTGTAGTGGCAATGGGTAGGCCAAGTTGCAAGACCAACCTATAACCCAAGAGAAAGAAAGTTTATTGAGTATCACAAAAAAAAAGTTAAAATGGAAACGTTTTCAATACTTAAAAGTGTGAAATAACTTGTTGAAGTCGGTACCATGATGGTTCAAAAGTACCTACCTATTATGACAATATTGTGCGCATGGTGCCGACTTCGACAAGTTATTTCACACATTTGAGTGTTGAAGTCGGTTTCATTTTTAGGTAAAAATTTGTTTTTCAACCTTTTTGGTAACCCTTGCTACATATGGGATCAATTGTCATTCGCTGTCAATGACTATATTATCAAGATAGGAAAATAATTTTCAGTTATTGGAATGTAACTCAAAAATGGCTTGACCAATTTTGATGGAATTTTCACGGCAAACATTAAAATAAAAAAAGGTCACCCTCAAGTAGAAAATCTGTCGCCAAGCACTTAACGGCAGCCGTCCTTGAGAGCCAGTACTTCTAGGTTAGCCTGAACAACATCTTCGACCACAACGTCACTTACCATCAGGTGAGATAGTGGTCAAAGGCTAGGCATAAAAAAATGTGATCAAAATCGGTTCACCCAGTAAAAAGTTCTGGAGGTAACAAACATTATAAATAATAGTACCTACCGTACCGGTAAATAATACCTGAAAGCGTAGGGGGTTTGTAGGCTCCCCACTAAGTAGACTGACGACGACTTCAGAGTCGCGGGTACCAAATGGGCTCAAGTGGCCATCAGCCGTTCATGGTGGCGTCCTATGAAGGAGGGCTTTGTTCAACAGGGGACATCTTCCGGCTGATGATGGTGATACCTATATCTGTCTGTTTGTTTTGGTTAGCTGGATCCTTTTTTAAAATTTTCTGAAGAACTGTTCTATTTTTGCTTCAGAGTTCTGTTCATATAGGTAACACCTATGGCCACATTTAAAGAAAATACATATAAGTCAAATAAGCATTAATAACAAGAGGTATAGCGGATATAGGAGGGTTTTTTTTTTATGCCTGATAGGTTAGCCTTTGACCACTATCTCACCTGATGGAAAGTGATGATGTGGTCGAAGATGTTGTTCAGGCTAACCTAGAAGTACTGGCTCTCAAGGACAGCTGCCGGAACACACCGTTAGGTGCTTGGCGACAGACTTTCTACTTGAGGGTGGTAGCTAGCCAGGCGGGCATTCGCAAAATGCCCTACCACCATGCTATATCGACTGCCATCCTAAGACGACAACCGGGACCGACGGCTTAACGTGCCCTCCGAAGCACGGAAACGCTCAGTAGTAATGTCACTAGCGGTCACCCATCCAACTCCTGACCGCGCGCGACGTTGCTTAACTTTGCTGATCGGTTGAGAACAGCTAAGTAAACTTCGCTACGAGCGCTTCGAAGCAGAGCGGGTAAGCATTAGGACATTGATGTGGTCATAAATGCGAATCTGAAATATATAATACTTCTAATTTCAGTAGCAGTAGAAATCTTTGTGCGAGTTTGTCCGGGGTAGTTCTACCATCACACCTATTTCTACAATAGTAATGTTCGCATTACTGTGTTCCGGTTTGAACGGTATGGGTACGGGTAAAATTACAGGCAACTGAGACTTAGCAACTTTATGTCTCAGACTGATGGGCACAGTGATTTTGTACATACATATCTACCTGCCTACGCGTTCGTTTATTAATTTGGTCAGCGTACGCGGTTGGTTCTCGGAGCCGCGCAAGCAGCCGCCAATTAGTACAAGGTAATTTTACGTCATGAAGCCAATAAACTCTATACTTACCTAGAGTCTACTGGTTTTATCTGAATATGGCTAAATACTGAGGGGAGGCACATTTATAAAGCTTTACGGGTATGCCCATTTCACCCATAACAAAGCAAAACAAATACTTTCACCAATATTAAATATCTTGCCGAAGGAAATAATAATATATTCGTTTGAATTAACGTGATGTGACGCTATTTGAATATGTACCAGCGTACCTATCTAAAAATCGGCTGCCTTCAAATAAAAGGGACCTATCTATTCCGTTGTCTTTGCTTTAGGTACCTAGGAGACAATTTATTTCAGTTTACATTAATAATCATACATGCTCACACACATACATACACAATGAGATAGTAAATAAGAAGTACGAATACACGAATACAGGTACATTTTAAATAAGTATTTTATGATAAAATATAAAAAAAAACATAAGCCTATCCTTCCTCTCACGTTTTTTGAATATTATTTTTTTGTTACTAGTTCAATTGAAATATTTATCTACACAACAGCTTTCACGAAATGTATTAAGTATTATAAACAATCAGAAATGATAACTGATGGGTCGCATACAACTTCGTGCGGCAGCGCGGCGGTGTTTCCCAAGTGAGCGTGTGATAACCGCAACCATGTGTTATGTGCTCGGCAGCAAGTAACCTTCTACGACTGATGGAACCCTGGTCCTTCTGCTTCTAACGTATTCAAAATTCACATATTAAAAATTTGCCTTTTGAGACTCACTTCACCTTAAAATGAGAACTGGATTTCTATGACAGCTGCCGGACACATTAGATAAGATAAGATAAGATAATCGTTTATTTGCATTAAACATGAGTATTATACACACACAAGGAAGGTAGGTATGCACATAGATGGGACTTAAACAATTCAGTTCATCATGTTTTGCCTATTTAGGCGTACAAATTTGAGAGATAAAGCAATTAGAAAAATTATACATAAGAAATAAAAAATTATAACATTCAATATTAATTCAATCCATTAGTGAAAAACTCATACATTACTTTACATACAATCTAATGTCATTGGTTTTATTCATAGATGTCAAAGAATATCGTAATTATTATGTCAAGCTAGTAAGGAATAGAAATATTAGATTATGTCAGATTATTATCAGTCAAAAATTCGTTTACACTGTAATAGCACTTGGTCATTAAAATGTTCTTTAGCTTGATTTTGAATAGATTAGTATTTAGCTCCCGTATTGATCTCGGTAACTTATTGTAAATTCTTGGTCCCATACAGAAAATGCTATTACTCATGAAAGTCTTTCTTGCTGAGTGAGCTCTTAATATATACTTATCACGTCTGCTACGTTCAATTGTGTCAGATAATAGAGGAAAATGATGTCTGTTAGATACTACAAATGTGGCAACTTCATATATATAGAGTGACGGAAGTGTAAGGATTCTGTGTTCTATAAATTTCGGTTTGCAACTATCGATTGTCTGCATTCCAAACATTGACCTAATGCAACGTTTTTGTGCTTTAAAGATGTCATCATTGTGTGTAGAATTGCCCCAAAAAATTAAGCCATATCTTAGAATTGGTGCTACTAGGCCATGGTATGATGTTAGCAGTGCGTCTGTCTTTACAATAGGTGCAAGTCTGTGGAGAGCATAAGCTGAACTACCTAACCTTTTTTTCAAATCTTTAACATGTGCTTTCCAGTCTAATTTTTTATCTATGATAATACCAAGAAATTTGGCGGTATCGGCTTCACCTACTTGTTCATTTAGATATTTTACTTGTATGTCAGATATATAATTAAGTCTCTGAGAAAATTGCATTAAGTTAGTTTTGCTGATATTAATTTTTATTGTTATTTAACCATTTAATTATTGAGCTCAATGTATTATTAATGTCAGTTTCATAATCGTCTCTATTTTGGCAAGCAATTGTCACAGTGCTATCATCAGCGAATAGTGTCATTGGATGTTTGGTCACTTTTGGCAAGTCATTAATATAAATAATAAAAAGGAGTGGACCCAGTACGCTACCCTGAGGTACTCCAAACTTAACAATACGTTCACCGGAAGTGTACGTTTCTTCTTTTTTTGTGTTATTGTTAAGTCTTGTAATATTGGTATTCTATTTGTCATAAAGATTTAATAAGGTCAAACACATTACCCCTAATGCCATAAGCTTGAAGTTTGCGCTTTAAAATTTCATGGTTCACGTAATCGAACGCTTGGGTCATGTCGCAGTAAAGAGTACTGACTGCATTGTTCGTATCTATATTTTGCATCACATTATTAAGAAATTCGTAGACTGCTAAATTTATGGTTTTTTTCTGTCTAAAGCCTTTTTGTTCATTGCAAAGTAAGTTAAATTTTTCAAAGTAGTTATACAACTGTTGATAGTAGTATTTTTCAAATATCTTAGATATAATAGGTATTAAAGCAATGGGTCTATAGTACTCCATCAGAGTTCTATTTTCTTTTTTGAACAGAGGTATTATGACAGTTTTCTTAAGTTCGTCTGGAAATGTTCCATTAGTGATACATAAATTAATTATATGACATAATGGGCTACAAATATATTCTTTAACGTTTTTAATTATTTTTGTGGAAACTCCATCATATCCAACACTATTAGTATTTTTTAAGGAATTTATTATCTTAAATATATCGTACGGTGAGCAAGGTGCCATGAACATTGAGCTTCTGGTATGTGTTATGTATTGTGTAACATCACACCCTGTACTTGGCAGAGATGCAATTTTATCCACAAAGAAATTATTGAAAGCATTAGCTATAGCACTCGGTTCATTTACAAAAATATTGTCATTAATTCTAATTTTTTCTATCGGAATTTTAGGTAAATTATGTCTTGTTTTATTAATTATTCGCCATGTCGTTTTTGATTTATTGTCAGAGGTTTTGATTTTGTAATCGTTTTGTGCTTTCTTGGTCAGATTTATATTTTTTTTAAACAGTTTGCTATATGTCAAATACTTGTCCTTATTTTTGATAGTAGGTTGTTTTCTAGAGATGTTATGTAGCAGTCGTTTCTTTTTACTGCATATTTTTAACCCGCGAGATACCCATGAAACTTTCTTATTTACTCTAATTGTCACCATTTTGTAGGGAAAACAGAGTTCATATATTAAACGAAATAATTCAATAAAAGTTTTATATGATAAATTTGGATCGTTTATGTCATAAACTTCTGAAAACGATAAACTTTTTATATATTTGGTGAATTTTATTATGTTTTCAGTGCTATAGTCCCTACGAGTTTTTCGCCAAAATTTAACATTGTTACGACTATTTGCTTGGCGACAGAGTTTAAACTTGTGAAAATTTTCTGCAGCCACCGTCCGCTATCATTGAAGTTGTTCTGTATTTCTATAATAAATTGCAATTAACTTTGTCCTATCCGAATTTTATCGTAAGACAAAGTTGAATCGACCAGGAATATGCTTTCGTAGTTATCCGTTGGAGTTCAGGTTAGTATTGCTGCCTTGTTGTGAAATGGTGCTGCCATAATTAAGTTGCTTGGTAGACGTTTTTGCGCCGTATAAAGATACTGAAAGCGGTTTAGATTACGTTGCTTCACATCAAGATATGAGGGGGTTTGTGCGTAGATTCCGAAGGTTCAGTTTTACTCATGCGAAAAAATTCTAAGTCTATGGTTTTACTGGATTTCTTTAGTATCTCTGGTGGTTAGCGATTTAATCAATATCCATGCGTTTGAAACAGCATTAAACATTCATGATTCGAGTATGTGTGCCCTTAGTGTACACTATTAGACGTGGTTAAACTAACCTCACAAACCGCAACTGGACAATTATCTAAGTTAACCACGTATTCTGCATAATTTACATAATTAGAGCTTTTTTTTGAAGCGCTCGTAGCCGTGTTTGCTTAGCTCTTCTTAACCGATCAGCGAAGTTAAGCAACGTGCGCCGCGGTCATGAGTTGGTTTGGTGACCGCTAGTGACTTTACTACTGAGCGTTTCCGTGCTTCGGAGGGCACGTAAAGCCCTCGGTCCCGGTTGTTGTCTTAAGATGGCAGTCGTTAGGTATAGCATGGTGGTAGGGCATTTTGCGAATACCCGCCTAGTTAGCTACCTCAAGTAGAATATCTATCGCCAAGCCTCTAACGGTGTGTTCTGGCAGCTGTCCTTGAGAACCAGTAATTCTAGGTTATCCTGAACAACATCTTCGACCACATCATCACTTACCATCAGGTGAGATAGTGGTCAAAGGCTAATCTATCAGGCATAAAACAAAAAAAAGTGCAACAGTAAAAATCGTCGGTCGCTGATTAAGTGATCAAATAATTTCTTTTATATTTTATTTATGTTAACAACATGGTAAGTATTAAAATACATAAGAAAATAAAGCATTATCTAACATAAAAATCAAGTTTAGAAACTGCATCTCAGCTTTTTCAGTATGCTAAGAGAGGCCGGAGCTACAATAAACTTAAATTGGATTTTCAGTCCTAGAATAGAATTATTCTGATTTGGACTTGATTTTTTATGTTACATAATGCTTTATTTATTTAAGCATACCTACTATTTTGTTAACAAAAACCAAACATAACAGAAGTGATGTCTTAAAAACATCTTTTCTTAATAAAGTAAATTTTTAAATCTTAAACGAGACGTAAGAACTAAAGTCTTGGAGTGACGAAAGTGAGAAGCGCAGTGAAGTGTCAACCAAAACGAGAAAGGTGACACTGCAATTGTAGTCTTATCCATTCCATTATCTGATAACATCAAAAATATACAGCAACTATGAAACATTAGAAAGAAACAATAAAAATATCGCACAGTTCAATCCAAATTTTAAACAAAACCGAACATATTAATTTGATTGTCCAGCTTCGCTTATACCTATACATAATTCGCACTGACTCTGTTTTCAGTTTACTCGGACCAGATTACAAACCGAACGGAAGTGGGAAGAACACAATGAGCACGTAGAACGCCGACACCAGCATGTATGTTAATTCCGAGGGATAACATCGGCAACATTAAGCGAAACCCAGGATTATCAACTTGGAATTGCTCGACTGAGCTATATGAATATTATGAGGTAAAAGGCAATGAAAACTCCGTTTTAACCCTCCTGTATTTCGCTTCCTATAAAAACTTGGGATTTCATGAAATATATTGGGGAAAAAAGGTCTACACGGTCGATCATTAAAGGTAAATTGCTCTGCTTTATATCCGTTGAAATGTAAAGTGTAGGGAATGTGAGCGAGGCACGCGGCTCGCTGCGACTGCTTCGCGACTCTGCACGATGCGATCTAACCTTTGAAACTGAGTTTTTTTTGCCATTTACACGTTTTTAAATGATCTGCTAATGATCTTCCGGTACATTAGGCCAGCGATTGTTTCTAAGTTACGCGTTTTGACTTCCTCACGTGGTTTATTCTTTCCGAATGTTTATTTCCGTTGTTGTATAAGAATAAAGTGTGTGGCATTTAAGTATGGGCATGATCCACGCTTATAACGAAAATGTTTGAACATAACACTTTCCGTGAATCACACCATAAATACATGTAGGAACATTCACATTACTTCTAGCCTATATTTCATCTAATACATTAATAGAGCACATGCCAAATTGTTTTCAAAAAACGCACACACACGCGTATACAGTATGGTAACTTACCTTCCCAGTCTTTGATTTATCGATCGGTTGATATAAAATTTAAGTGACCAATAAAAAAAACATTTATTCACTTGCGAGAATAGGTAAACAACATTTTATAAACATTGGGGTCTTAAATAGGTTACTCTATAAGTAATAAACTGTAATCCGATAGAAATAAATATACTCTAAAAAGAGTACGGACCATGAGTCAGTAGAGAATTGTTTTAAGAAAAAAAAAAAAAAAAATTGGTTTTCTAGTTCCTCTAACTCCGCTATAAAAGCTACAAGGGTTACATGTGAAGTATTGTTTTCAAACAATATTATAAGAAAATATCAATAAAAATGCCACACTTAATTAATAATAAACTTATATCATAACTTCTATATTTTTTTTTTACATTTTTATCATTAAGAAATTCATCGACAGTATAATACGATTTTTCTATCAAAAATTCAACAAGTTATTTCACACAGTCAGTTCCATTTTGTGGTAAATTTTTTTAAGAGACCATTTGTTTTGCAGGCTGCTGTAAAAATTAAATGAGCTATATCTTATAACCTATTGATCTTAGATAACTGGTTTATATACAGGAGTAATATAAGTCTTTATTTCAGATGACTTCAGAACTTAAATGGGCTCAATCTAAGAAACTATTAATGTTAGATTTCTGGTTTTCTTATTTATTAAGTGGTAGCTGTCATTACGACCTTAATTTCGTGTAATAGCTGACAAAAT
The DNA here is from genome assembly GCA_963890685.1 of Plagodis pulveraria. Classification (NCBI taxonomy): domain Eukaryota; kingdom Metazoa; phylum Arthropoda; class Insecta; order Lepidoptera; family Geometridae; genus Plagodis; species Plagodis pulveraria. The sequence continues at coordinate 11,503,199 of OY982959.1, forward strand.
TTAAGGCCTGCAAGTATAGTAAACCTATTAGTAGATTAATAGTTTCTTTATAGAAGTTATATAACTCTAATTAAGATCTTCATTTTGCTTGAATACTATCGCCAAGCACCTAACGGGGTGTTCCGGCAGCTGTCCATGACAGACAGTGATTCTAGGTTGAGCCTGTAAACACTTTCAACCACATCATCCCTTACCATCAGGTGAGATTGTGGTCAAAGGCTTACCTATCAGTAAAAAAATATATATATGAAATGTCTTTATGGTGCTGGGTTATCACTATCTTCGTCATACTTTTGTAGAATCTTCTGCTATTACGCCTCGGCCATTATCTATACATTCGAGATAGTAGATAGAAAGCAGCGCATAGCCATCCTAAGAAGTGAATGCAACCAGGTATTAAAAAAATGTTATGCAGATCGGCATAACATTTTTTTAATAATAACTTTGTTAAGTTACCTTTCTCAAACAAGTTTAAAATAAAAGGCAAAATTAAATAAAACTCTGCGTATGTAAGTGTTTTAATTACATAAATATATAATAATACATTTTGGGTAAACTCCCAAATAAATAGAAACGAAAATTTTAGAAATGTTTAATTTGCCACGAAGTCGAAGGATTGCTTGTAATGAATACAAGAAAATCCGTCGGATGCTGTCATTCCCTGTCCCGAAATAAACTAAAAATAGCATTTTTATAAGCTTGTGTAATGGCAGCCCTAGACGGATTTCTTAGTTTGTAATATAATGTACGAGTATTCTTGGACTTTGCGACAAATCAAACACTTATAATATGCATTTTATTTTTCTTTGTACATTCTTTTTAGTCGGGATTACCGAACATTTCATTTAATCTTTTTTTTCAATTACAACACCTACATCAGTCGTAAGCTTTTCTTTTTATTCATGATAGGTTAGCCTTTGACCACTATCTCACCTGATGGTAAGTGATGATGTGGTCGAAGATGTTGTTCAGGCTAACTTAGAAGTACTGGCTCTCAAGGACAGCTGCCGGTACACACCGTTGGGGGCTTGGCGACAGATTTTCTACTTGAGGGTGGTAGCTAGCCAGGCGGGCATTCGCAAAATGCCCTACCACCATGCTATAACGACTGCCATCCTTAGACTACAACCAAGACCGACGGATTAACGTGCCCTCCGAAACACGGAAGCGCTCAGTAGTAATGTCACTAGCGGTAACCTATCCAACTTATGACCGCGGGCGACGTTGCTTAACTTTGCTGATCGGTTAAGAACAACTAAGTAAACTTCGCTACAAGCGCTTTTATATATGAAATCGCAAGAAATATATAATAAATAAAAGCAGGATAAAAATAAAGCAGCGGGAGTGCCCACCGGGAGCTCGCAGATGTAGCTGAGCACTCGATTTGATAATGAGCATCTAATATGTTCGAAACCCATATCCTTAATCGATCCTCAACTTGAGTAGTTACCTACGTGAAATATTTAAATGAATAAAAGCACTGCGTAAATCGGTTATATCATATATACTATAAGGATTTTGTAAAAAATATGGCAAACACCTCTCTCTACCTTAACGGGGAAAAAAGACCTCTGACAAACTAATTGCTCCGAGAAAAATACATGATAATTATGTGTTCTATCTTAATCTCAAAGATTTCCCTATTTGTGTCAAGGATGCTCACACCAAAATTACGAGGAAATAAGTATACGTATACTTCTTTTCAAGAACTGTTATTAAGCCTGATAATTAATAATATATATTATTATGTCAGTCACTGCGCTCAATCTTTCGACGGGTCTGTTAAATGAAAAATATTCTAATGTTTTTTATGGGGTTGTGACGGAAAAACCACGATACTCACCTGATGTTAAGCGGTAACCTTTCATGTGCATGTAATTATGGCTACAAAGGACTGGCTTTAAAGGACTGCTGCTGGAACATACTGAAAGGAGCTTGATTTTATACTTTTATTTGTATTTGTTTATTCAGTAAAAATATGCAACATTACAGCTTAAAAATAAACCAAAGCGTTACATACAATATTAATAATATACGATAAAAAAAATTGTAAAAATAAACAATATTAACATGATAGGTATAAATGTAGTCAGATGTCAAAATTTTAAAATTAAATACTATACTAATAGGTACATATCATTATTATCACTAATTATTATGATCTGTCAGTAATATACTCATAAAATTGAATAATCAAGTACAATATTTATAATATACGTACTTATAGGTGTACATTTATCATATAAAATCATTAGTATCACACATTGCATTTCAAATAACTAACTTTATACCAAGTAGGTATAAAGTTAGTTAGATAAATAATCATTTTCAATAATAATAAAACGAGGTTTTAGTAAATCACATTGAACACTCTAGCATTCATCTAGCATGTCTTCTGGCACTCCTTCATCAGGCATGCTATATCACACGCAAACAAGTCACGCAGTGGTGCCGCGACAAGTATGGTGCCGAGCAGTGTGCGTGCGCGCTCAGCTGGGCTCTCACGGTGCTGGACCGTGTGGCCTGCCGCCCGCGGTATAACGGACGGCACGCGTGGACGCAGCTGACTCAAAATTTGTACAACGGGTACATATAATCTCAAAAAGACCTCAACGAGGGCTACGCAGTCTACTTGAGGGGTAGGCGAGTTTTGCAAATTGCCCTTCCACCATAGGGTGAAGCTCAAGCCGGTGGTGGCGATCGGGCTAAGGACCTGCAGCATGGCAGTCCATAGTTATTACCGGTTGGCTATGACTGCCTCAAAAATTGTATTCCTTTTCTAGGAAACGATATTAAAGTATTTTGAGCCAACTACGGCTTGGAATATTTAAAACTGTACTTAGAAATAAGGTAGAGTGAAGTTAGTTACAGATTTACCGTTAGCCGTTTAAACTGTGAAAAAGCCAGGTTCTGGCATGCTTGTGATGTTTTATTGTTGTTTTATTCATATGTTTTATCATCACATCGCAGATTGCATTGCCCTGCGGCGATTCATCGATGTCATATAGTGGAGTCGCATAAACGACATGCTGGAACTGAAATGTCACGTAATGACCTTTGCCCAAATATGGCATCAAGTCTACGAATTAACCAATCAATTGTGGCTCCATTTTTTTTATGTCATTGTGACGGAACAAGCACGAGGCCCACCTGATGTTAAGTGGACTAACCTCTGCCTATAACAGATGCATTTCTTCAACGATGAATTGCACTGTACCCGTCACACTGAGACGTACAGGTGTAAGGTCTCATGTGCCTGTAATTTTTTTGGCTTTCAAGGACTACTGCCGGAACACACTGTTAGGTGCTTGGTGACAGATTTTCTACTTGAGGGTGGTCGCTAGCCAGGCGGGCATTCGCAAAAAGCTCTTCCACCATGCGGTGAAGCTCAAGCCCGATGCGGGAATCGAACCATGGACTTGCTGCACGGCAGTCCATAGCCAATGCCACAGAGCCATCACTGCTTCAATTACATAACAAACTATTACCCATCACTGTTTACTTTGCACTACGCCGCTCAATTAAGAGTAGAGTGCATGTAGCGCTTCCCATACAAACGCAGTTTCGTCATATATTAAATACCAAGTGTTCAAAATCGGTGAAATTTTGTATGCATATTGCTGAGTCATAGTGTCTATGCTTCTGGTTTGCCAGTTTTTCGATGTCAAACAAACAATTCCAATACAAAACGACATTTCGAATTATTTTTGAACATACTTAATTTTACTCACATCTGGCAAACCAGAAGCATAGAAATTAGGCTGAAGGACATACATGCACAGTTCCACCGAGTTTGCTACGTTTGTGTGGGAAGCGCCACGAGCTCTCTAGACAACCTTACTCGACTATGTGTTGACGTTTTATGACTACATTATTGGTAAAAAGATGTTCTTATAGGTATTTTATTTCTTATAGGGTTTCATACTGAGTAATTCCGAATTTCATAATAAACAGGTCATCTGCCTTATCTACAGTTCACTTTTTTTTTTAATCTGAGACTATTTTCATCTAAATTTGTTTCTTCGTTCATCATACGAACCACCAGGGAATGGAACATCCTACCTGAGCCTGTGTTTCCGAAACTCAAATGCCACGCAAGCCTGCTAATATTGACTCTATTACATAAAGTTTAAAAGCATTATATGTAGTAAATATCCGATGAACCTAACCTGGCTAAGGTATGTGGTGGAAAGACATCATGTTAGTAAATACTTCAATGAAAATCATTTAAAGGCAAGCGGCGAGGTGGTCGTTCAGAAACTTGCCCAATCTTACGTAGTAACTACTATCTAATCTATGCTGTAACTGAAGTACCTGCTGAAATCCGATACAGCCTTATATCATGCTCTTTATTTAGAAGCGCTCGTAGCGAAGTTTGCTTTGCTGTTCTGAACCGATCAGCAAAGTTAAGCAACGTCCGCCACGGTCAAGACTTGGATGGGTGACCGCTAGTGCTACTACTGAGCGCTTCCGTGCTTCGGAAGGCACGTGAAGCCGTCGGTCCCGGTTGTTGTCTTTGGATGGCAGTCGTTATAGGATGATGGTAGGGCATTTTGCGAATGCCCACCTGGCTAGCTATACCACCCTCAAGTAGAAAATCTGTCGCCAAGCACCTAACGGTTAGTTAAGTGCTTAGCTCACCCACATGTAGAAGGGGGATGACATTGTAGTCCAGCACCTCACGGGCAAGCCAACTAGCCCGTGGGGTGCCGGGCTCACTATGTAGTCATTTATAATTATCGTCTTCCTCTAATGTCCTGCTTTGTGTGAGGTTGGTAAAATATTCTCTTTTGCACAGATACGTGACATACAAAAATATTAAAAATAACAACACTAAAGACAACACAAGGACGTATGGCATAAAGTTTAGGCTTCGGTATTTTAGGCAGTCAAAGATATGTCAACCCTAGTTGGAAATGTCGTTGGTCGTACCTCTTGTAACTAACACGTTTTCTAATTGCGGATACGTAAGCTTTTAACCACAGACTTAATTGTTGGTAAGTATGTGGATTGCAGATTTGAAATGTTAACAGGCTGAATTGATATCTTACCACCATGCTATAACGCTGCGGCGGACGTTGCTTAACTTTGCTGATCAGTTCAGAACCGCTAAGCAAACTTCTTTACGAGCGCTTCGAAGTCTCTACAATCCTGTAGGCAAAATCAGTATCAAAACAAATCCTGTAGCCAAAATCCTCTTAACAATACCACATACAATACAGGAAGTACGTCAAAAAGAGTTTGTTTACATTATACCATAATGACATGGTGCGATCGACCAAGTGATTTACCAAACTAAAGCCATGTACGACAATCATTAGCTCGTTAATCCATAAACGGCGGTGCTTGGCGTCAAGTGGCAAGTGTATCATTTAAGGAGGCCGAAAGCGAACAATAGACGGTAATCAATAAGAGGCCGGGCGGCTATTGTGGACCTAATGTGTGGGAATTAGCTATTTCCTCCTTGACGAAGACAAATTATATCCGTATTTCGATTAATTACGGAGCTTAACTACGTTGTCGATATTAACATATGAGCAGCATAGTCGACGATGCATCTCTGTGATCTAATGCTTGAACTCGCCCGATAATTGCTGGGATTTGTGGTTAGTGGATTAAACTTTGACTTGATATACCAATATATGCATATACTATGCAGGGGCTATCAAGATGGTACGAAATGCGGAGCTTTGGAATAATAAGAGACCGAGATGCTTCTCAATCATGCAGTGTATTTTATAGAAAGGATTTCTAAAATAGATTTTTTTTCATTTACGCCTGCTTATCATAGAAGTTTAAAACATTAAAGAGACTCACTCACTACTATAGCTCAATTGGAAGAACATTTCCCGGCTATAGGGAGGGATGGTCGCGCGTTTGAATTCACTCGTAGTTAAAAATAATAATTTTGTTGTAATTTTATAATAATACATGGGGAAGTTTGATACTATATTTGTTTGATGGAGGTAATATTCGAACCCCTTTGGCGTGCAATCTTTAGCTCATGGCATAAATAGGACCGGCTTTATATATAAGGATCAGGTCTTCTGGGTTGTGACTCTGTGGATTCACCATCACGAATGCTAATAATTTGTATCCGTAAGGTTGCTAGATGTCGCCAGTTGGTTTGTACTTTAGCTTGTTGCTGATCAAGTGAGTCTCGAAAAGGCAAAATTTTAACATGTTTTTTTTATTAAAACTGTATGCTTTACAGATCTGTCTTCAATAAAAATTAGTTAAAAGATCTGAAAACACGATTCCATATATTTTTTATCGATAGGTACAAAACATTCATTGTAACAGCTTTAAAATTTCGCTTAGTCAAGTTTTGTGTCCATGTAGTAAATCGTATTAATACAAATTTTAATTATTATATAACAACTATGTGATACAGTAGGTACCTGAAAGTTTTTTTCTGTTTTATAAAAGATGACTTATATTTGAAATCATTTAAAAAAACACTCTATTTATATATTGGGTAGTTCTGTTTCGCTTATTCGCATGCGAAACGAGGTGTCTCCGTCCTTCGCCCACAGTCTGACATTTTATAAAGACCATTTCGTCTTAACTCACAAATTACAATATCATGTGAGATGGTCACAAATCAATGCTACAGGTACGACAAATCTGTCTAAATTTAGATTTTTCCGTCACAGGCATGTATTACAATACTAATCGATTTTCAAACTACGTGATTTGGGAATTGAATCCACACATTTAAAATACGTTGATTGTTAACACTTAGCTGTTCTTAACCGATCAGCAAAGTTAAGCAACGTCGCCCGGATGGGTGACCGCTTGTGACATTACTACTGAGCGCTTCCGTGTTTCGGAGGGCACGTTCAGCCGTCGGTCCCGGTTGTTGTCTTAGGATGGCAGTCATTACAGCATGGTAATAGGGCATTTTGCGAATGCCCGCCTGGCTAGCTACCACCCTCAAGTAAAAAATCTGTCGCCAAGCACCTAACGGTGTGTTCCGGCAGCTGTCCTTGAGAGCCAGTACTTCTAGGTTAGCCTGTACAACATCTACGACCACATCATCACTTACCATCAGGTGAGATTGTGGTCAAAGGCTAACCTATCAAGCATAAAAAAAAAAAAAACTATGTAAAATATTAATAGCTAGTAAAAATATATTCCACTCATTTCCGATTACTACCTGGGAAACAAAAAGTTATTATGCCATTTTCAAAACTATTTGTTGGTCCTAATCTATACGCTTTAATAATTGTTGTTATTTTATCTAATTAGGTATTTAAAAGAGTTATTAAAGGTAAGCGGTACGAAGCATCGATCATTATACGACTGCCCAAAAAAACGGAGTTCCATGTATGTATTTACATAATGTGAGTTTCTTTATTCCACCATAACTTCCAATCGGCTAAACCGATTTTAATGTATGAGATGTCGTTAGATTTGTCTTGATAGCGCAAGCGACACAATGTAAATATAAAAATTAAAAACGGACAGGCAGATTTTAAACACAATTTTGAGAGATTTTTTTTTGTTCCAACCCCATCGAGTGCAGTGTCAAAATGAAGACCTTTTCAACACGATTCTAAAAAATATATATATCTTGCAGTCTTCATTTCAATGAAACGATAAAATGCTTATCAAAAATAGTTAATTTACTGTCGGGTTCTTTATTTTTTAATTAATCCATACCTACATGTTTGTATTTATCGTATAATTGATATATTAGATATGTGTCACAAGATTTAAAAATATCTTTAAATACTTAAATGTGGACAGTGTTCCAAACTAACACTTTATTCTTTACAATTAACAGGACTAACTATTTTTATTCTTGCTAACAGGACTAACTATTTTTATTTACGCATGTACTGCGGATAACAATACAAAATGGCCAGCCCCATACGATGGTTAAAGAACGAGAGGACAAATTAGAGTTATAAGTCATACGTCATGTTAGCTTAAACGGTCAGAGCATGCCCCAGCTATAGAAGTGGATGGGCGCGGGTTCGAATCCCGCACATGACTATAATTTTTCCTTTCATCATTTTGTAATTTTATTAGGACTTATTAGTATTATAATAGTAAGTATACTTAATATATCTTTCATAACGATTCGATACTCGAGTTTCGTGGTATAGTATATTTTTATGCATGAAATTTTTTCTTAGGTCTTAAATCGATGATGAAGTAGTTTCTTCGGTCAAATTTCTCTCATATTTATAATTATCATCAGATTTTCCTTATATTTCCATGTATAAAGGTCACCAAGTATACGCCAAGTATAGACGCAAAATACTGGAATACACGAGTAGTAACTTCGAATTGTCAAAGAACCGCAATTAGTATGAAAATTACGAATTGAATTAATGATGAGAAAACTATGAAAAAGGCACATTTTTTCGATGCCATAAATTTCGGTAATTTACGTTGTGGGCCGAAAAAATTGGCCTATTATAATTATATTATATTATATATAATTATAATAGGCTATATTATATATTATATTATAATCAAAAATTAAATATAATTCATTATTTTTTAACCTCAACCAGTTGAATTGAAATAAAAATTCAGATAGTCACGCAATGAAATCATCAAAATTCACGAGATTTAAAATCCTATATGATTTTACGAGTACCTACCTCCGTATTTATACTGAGAAATGTGTGTACCTATATAATTATTCCCATATATTAGGTCCTTACATATGAAATTGGCGTTTTTCGTACTGGCCACTTTAATCACGAATTTCTCCTCTTTGGTAAGGAATTCCAAATTCAAATTTGTACAGCTATAGACTCATGTATTTGTGCTTCGATGATCGTCATTCATTTGTTTTTTTTCTTCTGTTTTTTTCTGTTTGCGTCACTCATTTTACAAAATGGAAAACCTTAAATATCGCATTATTTACGAGTACGAGTTCCGCCGTGGCACTAGTGCTGCGGAAACAACTCGAAGGGTGAATGATGTGTATGGCGGTCGTGTTGCAAAAGAAAACACAGTTCGTTTTTGGTTCCAACGTTTTCGTTCTGGAAATTTCGACCTGCAGAACAAGCCCCGTGGACGGCCTGAGACTCAAGTTGATAATGAAGAGTTGAAGGCTATTGTGGAAGCGGATCCATCGCAAACCACGTCCGAGTTAGCTGCAGGCTGCAATGTTAGTGATAAAACTGTTTTAATTCACTTGAAGCAAATTGGGAAGATTAAAAAGCTTGAAAGGTGGGTACCTCACGAATTGACTGAAACAAACCGGCAAACGCGCGTCGACTGCTGCGTTACATTACTAAACCGGCACAATAATGAAGGTATTTTAAACCGAATCATTACCTGTGATGAAAAATGGGTTCTTTACGATAATCGGAAGCGCTCAGCACAATGGTTAGATCCTGGCCAGCCAGCCAAATCCTGCCCCAAGCGCAAATTAACCCCAAAAAAGTTACTTGTAAGCGTTTGGTGGACTAGTGCCGGTATTGTTCATTACAGTTTTTTCAAATCTGGCCAGACTATTACGGCTGATGTCTATTGTCAGAAATTGCAAACCATGATGGAAAAGCTAGCGGCTAAACAACCTAGGCTGGTCAATCGCTCCACGCCACTGCTGCTTCACGACAACGCTAGACCACACACTGCGCTACAGACGGCTACTAAATTAGAAGAGCTTCAATTGGAAAGTCTAAGACATCCTCCGTACTCCCCGGACCTTGCTCCAACAGATTACCATTTTTTTCGAAATTTGGATAACTTCTTGCAAGGGAAAAAATTCAACTCCGATGGGGCAGTCCAAATCGCCTTCAAAGATTTTATTGATTCCCGTCCGACTGGTTTTTTTAGTAAAGGGATCAATGAACTACCTATGAGATGGCAAAAGTGCATAGAAAATAATGGTTCATACTTTGATTAATTAAATATATTATATTAAAAAATATTCGACTTTTTGTTCCTCCCATACAAAACGCCAATTTCATATGTAAGGACCTAATATTAAGTTTATGAGAATTTTTAAATATAAATTACAAAATTATATTTCATTAACCTATTAGCATACTATATTTATACGACTCAAGGATAACCCGTAGGACAGAGTAGATCAAGAAAGGATGTATCCTATATAGGGTTATATTATAGAGAGTGAGAAGCAATTCCACGCAGATAAAGTCGCGGGTGGGTTATCTAGTACAACAATATTGACAATTATAAAACGCTCTAAATATGTTCCATCTTCAGATTAAAATTATGTTTGGAATTACTAATAACAAAACATATTAATAGATACCTTCTTATTGGAATTAGCTGTTATTAGATACTTAACCTACGAGTAAATCAGTTTTTATAATATTATTGTTTCCTGTTCTGTTTCTGTCTGTGTACATCTCGGACATTACCAACTGAATAAATGTGCTATTTGTAGTTCGGTTTTCTAATTTTGGCCACATATTTTATTCATGTTGGCAGAACATACTAGCAAGTTAACTAGATTGAAATAAATGGCGTATATTGGCGCGTTTAGAGCATTTGTTTTGATCGTGGTCAAATGGTAGCATAACAGTTATATTAAAAAAAGTTGCACTGTCGATTGTTTCAGTGCCAAAATACCCGCGGTCAAAAGAAAAATTGTTAAATGGCAATTATTTTTATGAAACTTTGGTCAGGGCGAGTATTGGTGTAACCAGCAGTTAAATAACAATCAGATTATGTCCATAGGATGGATTGCTATCATGTACATCCAGAGCCACAGCTTAGTAGTTTTATAAACGTTAACTTTAGATATAGTGCCGATTTAACTTTGACTTTGACACGTTAGATACGTTCGTTACTTGTAGGCTAAATGGACGTCGATGTCCAAGCTGCACTTGGGAATACAGTGGTATGTAACAACGTTCTGTCTGGGCTGACGATGAGAACATCGCAAATATAACTATTCAGACGATAAGATAACAATAGTGTAACTGGATTTATAGAATTTGATAGTAATGACGGCGACAATTAGATGTTACAGTAGTTCATGTTATGGGTCTAACTGGCAGTATAGATAAATGTAGGAGTCTATATTTTCTTGAGAGTAATTCTAGGTTCGCCTGAAAAACATCTTCGACCATATCATCACTTACCATCAGGTGAGGTAGTAGTCAAAAGCTCGCCTATCAGCTATAAATAAAAAAAAGTTAATAACGTTTGCAGTGGTCTCTCTGGGTTGGAAATTGGGACTAGCTAGTCTTGGGGAGACAATGAAAATGACGACTAGGTACAAAAGTCTGTCAATGGTAGTATGGACATGAAACTTGATAGCTATTCGTGTTTACAACGATCCTCCCCTTTGTAAAGCTTAACTTAGTCAGATGCGATATTAATGTTTTTAGTAACTGTAAATGGGCAACAACGGACCGCGTTCTATAAATGGAAGTAGATTGATAATATGAGAGTTAATTCCCAAGTTCCCAACTTATGTTGTCAGAAACTATGATATGTGTTTGTTGTTTACAAATAAGACAAGGACGTGTGAAACGTCAGGAAGGCGGGTAAACGTGTAAAAAATAGATTTACTTTTCGGATTATTCTCTACGATCGTTCAAGAACGTCAAGCGCGTAGGCGGATTGCTACGAGACTGGCAACACTTTGATTTATCAACCTTATTTCTATTCTGTGATCGCTAGAGTCTGGCTAATGAAAGTTGATACTGAAAAAGCGCGGCAAATTTAAAGAATATCAGAATGGCAGCCCTAAAGTAAAAAGGAAAGTTTGAACAACTCACTTTGATACTTTGACATTTATTTTTATTTTACTAGTGGATGCTTGCAATTTTGTCCGCGTTATGACGAGATTAAAAGTAGCTTATATCACTTGTTAACTCTTTATTAACTCCATACCAAACATCACACGGATACGTCACTCCATTGTGGCGTATTTAAGGAACAAACAGGCTATCAAACACTATCATGAGTATCAATATTATCATGAGTTTAAATATTTGTAAATCTTTGTGAGTATGTATCAAAGAAAACAAGACCATATATTTTTACTGTTTTTTAATCACTATAATCAAAATCTGAATGTAAAAATTCAACATGGAATGAATCGTCAGAATCACTGGAGTCGCTGCTGTCTCTTAAATTGATGATGAAGCTTTCTAAACTATTTTCAGTTATATGGTCTCTTCTTTTGTACTTGTCTTTCACATGAATGACATGGTCTGTAATTTTTTTCCAATCATCTGTTGTAATGCACTCAAAAGATTGTTTTATGAGATCCTCGAACTCTTTTGGAGTTCGTCTTACATTTTTGCTTCCCACATTTCTTTTTGCTAGACTCCATATGAGAACTATAGCATTTAGGTCACAATGATATGGAGGAAGTCTTAGCACTTCATGTCCGTTTTGGCTTAAAAGTTCATCAGCTTCATAAATAGGTTCTGGTGTGTTCTGTTTTACTAAGCAGAGCAACTCTGCTTTTGAATAATTGTATGTTTTAAATGAAATACCATTCAATGTAAGCCAATTCTGTATCTCTAACTTTCGATTTTAAGATGTGGGTGCTTTATTTATTATGACCAAATGGTATGATGCATTGTCCATTACAATTACACTTGGTTCATTCAAATTGGGCATAAGCTTTTCTTGAAGCAATTTGTTGAAGTTTGTGGAATTCATGTCATGGTGGTAGTCGGCCATTTTCGATTTGGTGCTAAATACTAACAATGAGTTTGGAACAGTGCCTTTCTCTGATCCTGCATGCACAATAATATATCGTTTTCCTGACGATATATTTTCAATTATTCCACTTGTTGATGGACCTTGCCAACATTTTTTAGGCTTATAGGTTTTGTGGACATAAGTTTCATCTAAGTAGATTATTGGCTTGCCTTCTGCACGTTTCGATGCAATGGTACGCAAAAAGCGATGTCTCCATGCAGCTATATCATACCGTTCAATTAATAATGAACGTTAATTTTTGTTTTGCTTAAATTCATAACCGTTGGCTAATAATATGCGACGGAGAGTTTCACGACATCCACCAAATTCTATACCTTCTTTTAACTCTACCAACAAAGATCTTAATGTTGGTACTTGTTTCCTCGGTGGAAGTTCGAGGCGCACATGCGGCGGCTGTCCCCCAAATTGTTGGGGGCAGCCGGCGCACTGAGTCGCCTCCTCCCCAATATCGGGGGTGGAGAGGGCAGCTGCCGCCGCCTCTATACAGCGGTGGTCAGCTCGATGGCCCTATACGGAGCCCCCATATGGTCCGGGAGGCTCGATCGGCGGGAGACCGCCCTGCTGGTTGCAGCTCAACGGACCATGGCTGTGAGAGTGTGCCGGGGGTATCGGACACTCTCACACGAGATGGCATGCGCCCTCGCTGGCCTTCTCCCCTGGGACCTTGAGGCCGAAGTCTTGGCCTCGGTCTACCGCCGCAGAGTGCGAGCGCGGGAGCGGGACGAGCGACCGGCGCCGCGAGAGTTAGCGCATTGGCGCAACAACGCTAGGGCGTTGGCTCTCGCAAGGTGGGAGGGACGACTCCTCGATGGGTCCATTCAAAGGGGGAATAGTAGTCGACGGCTCCTCGATGCTATTCAGCCCGTTCTCTGCGAGTGGATCAATCGGAGACATGGGAGGCTCTCGTTTAGGCTGACGCAGGTGCTCTCGGGACATGGTTGTTTCGGGAGTTACCTGCATCGCATCGCCCGACGAGAAGCCTCCCCGGCCTGCCATCAGTGCGGCTGTGCAGTAGACACTGCCCAGCACGCGCTGGAGGCATGCCCTGGAGAGGACGAACCGCGACAGGCTCTGGTCGCGGTCATTGGGACGGATCTCTCATTGCCGACCATCCTAGCCAGGATGGTCGCCGATGAGAGATGTTGGGAGGCGGCGGAGCGTGAGAGGGAGAGAGACCCTCTCTCTCTTCCGCTCCGGAGAGCGCGGACACGGGTGCGGGCTAATCGAGCCCGCACTCCGTCTCCGCTGAGAGGGCCTGGGCCGTCGGATGCGGGGGCATCTGGCGCCCCTCAGAGATAGGTCTTCTCGCGATGTTGATGCCCCCTCCGTGTTCGGGGGGCATCACACGAGATGGAGGGGTGTTCCTATTGACACCCCTCACCGAGGAGGGCCCGCCACTTTACAGCGGGCAGCGGCGTCGACGGGGGCTGTGGTAAGAATAATGCGGTCCCACGCCCCCCGTCATCAGTCGAAGACGCTGGAACACCGTGGGGTTTTAGACGGTATGGGCGCCTTTAGCCGAGTCCGTCATACCCCGTATGCCCCCCCCGCATACGGCAATGCGTAACAGCATTTCCCCACGCCAAAAAAAAAAAAAAAAAAAAATGGTACTTGTTTCCTCACAATGTAAAATTCGTTTACTTTATTACGAGTAACATCCATATCGAAACTATCTAAGTTCGACACTTTTGAAGGGTGAGGTCGTTTTTTACCTGGAGTCCTCCAGACCCCTTCGTTCACCGCACCTTCTTTTTTAATTCTCTTCAATGTAATAACACTTACATCTGTAAAAAGAATAAAATAAAATTTCAATTATCGTGAGTCTCATAACTAAGAAATAATAGAAAATACACAAGTATTACAAAACTAGTCGAAGATTAACGTTGAGTGAAAACTTACCGGTGAGTGAAGATAGTTCTTCTAAGTGGTTCTGCGATTTCATCATATCTTTTTGATCTAAATCTGTGATCTTTTCAATTGCTTGTTTTACTTCAGCAGTTCGTGCATTATACTCAAGACTATCTGTAAAAGAACAAAAACATTATATAAAGTAACTAAAACTGATATGTACTTATTTAAAATATCAAAAAAATATAAAATATCAAATAAAAAAAATATCAAGACATTTTGACCGTACTAACCTAAAAAATCAGTAACAGTACGTAAACAATCCTGTTTTTCTCGCAATACGGCTTGTTTCACAAGCTTTTTCTCTTCATATTTCGAAATCATACAAAACAATAGTTTTCGCACTTCACTCTTTATAGTTTTATTCATTTTTATAGCATTAACACGGATATATCACAACAAAACTATACGCAAGTCAACCACAACCAAACATCAACAACACGCCATCTTGTTGCGTCAGCAGGGTTGCCAGATCCGCGAGTTAAAAATTATCGGAGATTTAATGCAAAATTATCGTGTTTTTATCGCAAGTCCAAATTTACTCTATAAGTTACTCAACCGAGTCTAAAAAGACAATACGGCAAAAATTTAGGGTGTGTAACCTTAATAGACATCGTTAATTTTTTTTAAGTAGATTCTAGATCTTGACACGACTTACTTGTCATATTAGGCAATTGTAATGTTGGGTGCCCACCTAATTTTCAGGAAACTATACGCAGGTTGTTTCTGTTGTTCTACATATTAAATCTCTTAGATAGGTATATAAAACGTTATATTTTTTTATTGAATATGCATCTTATTTTAATTTTAATCAAAAAGTAATTTCTTCCTCAGAATCAGAACACAAATATTGAATTTCTGCGGATGAGCCATGTAGGCCTTAACGGGCTCTGTTTTTTTTTCAGGGCCGTATTCTCCTTACCTATTCATACACTCAATCATGCTCGGTTTGGTATAAAATCAATTCAGCAGGTTTCTGCGCTACCACTGTCACAGCCTTCTACGCCCAAAACTATGCCATTAACAGTAGCTGTTATGAGATGGTGTTGGCTTATTTATAACTCAATTTAAGTATTTTGGAAAAATCAATTCACATTCCGCGTTCGTATGAATCTGGAGTGCCTTAGATTATAGAAAAATATCACAAAAATTTACGTTCCGTTACAGATACCTGAATTCGTCTCAAAAATATCGTGTTTTTGACAAAAATATCGTATAAGTTGGACAAAATATCGTGCGATATGTACTTATTATTTTATATCGCATGGTACTCAAAAATATCGTGGATCTAGGATAATTATCGCATGTCTGGCAACACTGTGCGTCAGAGATAGGGATACCATACACTGATTCTGATTTTACCAAATCTTTCAGAAAACAGCCGAAAATTAATTTCTTTAAAATAAAATTGCCAAGTATTTTCTCTAGTAAATAGTGTACCTAATTAAAAAAGCTATTTATTAGACCAACTTAAGGCTTAGTGTTGCTCTTGAAATGATCCAACACGTACATACGATACTTATTTTCGATGAATACAATTTTAGCAAACGTACAAATTTTTAAAACTCATTTTATAATATGTTTAAAATAAGTTTGTTTTAAAAATGCCTTTTTGGAATTCATTGTTCCTAAGTACTTTCTGCTTAAAATACCCCAATTTTTAGGGTAAATATCCGATGGTAGGAACACTTTAGTGTTGTCATATAAAAAGTTTGCAAAAAAATCCAGTATCTACTTTCGTTAGCCAGACTCTAACAGTCTTTATTCATGTGGTATATAGTCTGTACTCTGTAGTACAACACTCCAGTGTTGATGAGTGAACGGAGTGAGATCTAGAAGAGTATTCTGCAAGGCAAGGAATAAGACTCCCCCTCCTCGCCCCATAACCTATGGAGTAAGAAGAAACCAAAGTGTGTTGCGGTGATCTTGTCTTCTCATTTATAAGGAGGTTTACAGAGCTCTGGCTTAAATGCTCATATTCACCAACATATACATTTGAATGACCGGATAAAACATGTTTACCAAACAAATGGCTAAATAGTTTTGTTTAGCAATTTCATGATTGTTGAGCTGATTGATATTGAGAGTATCAGCTGAAAAATCATCGGACAATAAACAAACTTACTCTAAGTAAGTTTGTTTGTTTACGTGCGTGTCTTTAGCAGCTTCTTCTTTCTATACATCGATTTTAGATATTGCTTATAGTCTAGCGGCTAAACTATCAATAATTACAAAGTTTCTAAATATAACTACTATATGGAAAAACAGAAGTCAAGGTCAGAGGTTTGACTAAAGCTAGCCTGGAACCACTATTATACTTTTAGTAAGTAATTCACTGCTATAACTTTGTAATAGGGATCAAGTGGTATTAACGTAGAGGAGGGTAAATCATTGTAAGTAAATCATAATTGCAACTTTTGTTTAACCATTGTGCATCATAGATAATGACTACAATTAAGTTTCATTTATATATTACCTAATTCAATTGCGTGTGATTCTAATATGTTAATCTAAGTATTTTATATTTCAATCTCCAGTAAATAAAAAACAATGAAAATGAAACGCATCCTATGGCTTCCCATATATTCTGTAGCGTTTTCCAAATTTAAGGGCAAATTATCTGTAGGCTCCTTTCCCTACTCATACATACTGTATTATATATTGTAATTGTAGTATATAAAATATTTATTCGATAATATATATTTATTTCATAACATAATATTTATTTATTTATTTACAGCTACACATTTCTACTATACAATAGCACATGTCGATCAGCTTGTCGATAATATTATTCGATAAGTTAATTTTATCGACACTACCCCATCCCTAACGCGCCGGGGTAAATAACAGCTTATATACGCTGCGGCGCGTCGCTTGCGCACAGCGGGCAAATGAATGTCGCAGCAGTCCGATTTATAAGCTGATGCGGATCGCACGCTCGATCGCTCCCCGCTATTTCGTACACGCTCGCGCTCAGTGTCTAAGCCGCCTATTCTATTGACTGTTATAGTAGTGATTGTAATCTCTGTGCATTTTTACGTGTTTTACTGACCTTCTGAAGTATATGTGTTGTGGATTGATTAATTACATTTGTGTCTTATATACCTGGGGTATTATTCAACGGACGTTGAACTAGCAGCTAAGTACATATTATAATATACCAGCACATAATTAAAAGCCAAGTAATAACACACTGGCTTTATATCTATGAATACCAATTAGAAAAAACCGGCGAAGTGCGAGTGGGACTCGCGTACGAAAGTTTCCGTACCATTATATTATTTTTAGCAATTTAATTATAATTAGTTTTAGCAAATAAGCAAATGGCGAAAACCTCTTTTATTGCATGGAAGCCCCCTTAATGATTTATTTTATTTTAATTAATTATATTTAAAGAGCACACAAAACTAAATATTCTGTGAATAGTTAAAGCGTCTACCTGTCACCGCTATTAGTATCGAGCAAGAAACGGTAACAAAATCAAGTTTGTTGTATGGGAGCCCCTCTTAAATATTAATTTTTATTTTATTTTTGTTATTATAGCGGCAATAAAAATACATCATCTGTGAAAATTTCAACTGTCCAGCTATGACCGTTCTTGAGATACAGCCTGGTGACAGACGGACGGATGGACAGCCAAGTCTCAGTAATAGGGTCCCGTTTTTACTCTTTGGGTACGTAACCCTAAAAACAAATATACCATTTTAATTATGCACAGTAACATTATTAAAATTCAATGTATTGACTTAAGCACCTACATATTTTTTTTTCCATCTTACTATTTTTTTTTATTTTTTTTTATGCCTTATAGGTAAGCCTTTCACCACTATCTCACCTGATGGAAAGTGATGATGTGGTCGAAGATGTTGTACAGGCTAACCTAGTATTATTAGTTTTTGGAAGAGTTTCTTTGGTTTATACGAGTATGAGGCATATTTGTATGTAGGCAACACTAAGGGTTTAAAAGTAGACATTAATGGAGTAAAAATATACGCGGACAAAAACTAGTACCTATAATACTGTAAAGGGTAAATGAAATGATCCCTTTACAGAAAATGTCAGTTGAAGGAGCGCAACTTTGCCGTAAAACTTTTTGTTATTAAACTCAGTTGTCCCGTTCAAATGTTTATTGTTCAAGAGAAACTTTTGTACCGTTAAATGGTAATATAAATCAAAATTCGTAAAGTACGTAATCTTGTAAGGTTAGAAAAGCAAAAGTTATTGGTTAATTTTCTGGTACGTTGAGCTATTTATAACAACCCGCATTAATTACGTTGGAGTTATAAACTCCACATGTCGGGAACAAATATTCCATTTATGAATAAAATTTTCACAGATTTTGACGTAAGCACAGACATGTGTGTACCTACGAACATCGTACAATATATATGAACATTTTTTATTTTAGGTAAATCTAAAACGAAAAAAAAAACCAGCCAAGTGCGAATGGGATTCGCGTTCCGAACCATTATCTCGTTTTCATTATTATTATTTTTAGCAAATAAACGGCGAAAACCTCTTTTATTGTATGGGAGTCCCCTTAATTATTTATTTTATTTTAATTAATTAAATTTAAAGAGAACATTCTGCGAATATTTACGGCTTCTAACTGTCACCGTAATTAGTATCGAGCAAGAAACGGTAAAAAAAAGTTTGTTGAATGGGAACCCCTTTCAAATATTTATTTTATTTTTAGTACTTGTTGTTAGCGGCAATAGACATACATCATCTGTGAAAATGTCAACTGTCTAGCTATCACCGTTCTTAAGATACAGCCTAGTGACAGACGGACGGACGGACAGCGAAGTCTCAGTAATAGGGTCCCGTTTTTACCCTTTGGGCACGGAACCCTAAAAAATTAACAACAACAAACCGACTTCGAACAAAAAATATTCTTAAACATAAAATGCACTAAACAGTAAATAAGCCAAACCATCGTATACATATTTTTTTGTTCATTTTACATCGGCGAGGGAAAATTAGAACATCATCAATGTAGTCCAAGCCAATAAAATACGCTTAATTAGAGATTACTCAAACACTAATCGTCAAATCTCACTCAAATTTAAATGTGAACATGTCAAGTACCAATTTCAATAAAATAAAATATTAATTTTAATATTAATTCAATACACAAAAAAAAACATCAAAATCGTTATACCAGGGTATAAAGGGTTAAGATATAACACAAAAATAAATACAGTTGAATTGAGAACATCCTCCTTTTTTTTGAAGACTATAAAATTTAGTATAATTTTGCATAATATTTTATTATTAAAATTGACTTCAAAGGCCTTACTAATTTCACAGCAGCAGCAGCATGTTGGTAATTTTTTTAATAACCATTGCTCCATGTAAGTATGTACATTAGAGTATATATTTTTTTGATTCTGTAGACTATAGGGTGCGGTAAAAGATACTTAATAAAATGAATAAAAAAAAAGCGCAGCACTTCCATGGTTCGAATCCCGCTTGAGCTTCAACGCATGGGGGAAGGGCATTTTGCGAATGCCCGCCTGGCTAGCGACCACCCCCAAGTAGAAAATCTGTCGCCAAGCACTTAACGGTGTGTTCCGGCAGGTTACCTTGAGAGCCATTATTCCAGGTTAAGCCTGTTAACACCTTCGACCACATCATCACTTACTATATATCAAGTGAGATTGTGGTCAAAGGCGTACCTAAAAGCAATAAAAAAAATGGTATCTTCATTCTTAAGAAACTATACGGACGTGAACAAGACTAGAAAAGTGGGTCTCTCCTACCGCTGTTGTAAATTACGGTGTTGCGATATTGCCTGAAGCCTTGTGTTAGTTACTTTATGTACCTTTTGCCAACTACTAATATTGAAGCCATATTATTACAAATATATCATGAGTAGGTAAGTGTACCATACTATCATATACCATTTAAAAGACAGTGAGTAATATAAATCATTTAAATCCCCCATTTGAATCATTATATAGGTACCTACTAATTTATTTGTTTGAGCATACCAATAAATAAACAAATTATGACTATTATAGAGGAAATATGTATTAGCCAAATCCAGTCCACTGATGAACACAGCCTCTCCTACTGGGGGAGTTTGCCATATTCCCCACGCTTACCAGGCGACTTGGGGATCCAAGCTCTTTAATTAAACAAAAATAAAGTGTGAAACCATTTCATTAGGTTCTGTAAGTAGTTAACACGTATAGTAAGCCATTACAGTAAAATACACGACCACTACGCGCCTCTAGTCCGCCTCCAGTCAAATTCAACTTTACAAAAGTCAAATTCCACTCATAATAGTCCTAATAGACGAATCTCAACAAAAATGGACTGAGATGAGCCTAATGAAGCGAAAGAAAAAGATAATATTCGAAATAAAATATAAGTGCCGTACAAAACTTCTGACCGCAGCGGTTCCCGGATTCTTATTTGTGAAATTACATCGAAAAGTACCAAGTAACAGTTCCTTTTCTCCGTCTTCATCTTATAATGCATTACCTATAGATACTTTGAAAGGCTGAATTGTAACAGTTATCGGCGGGGGACTCATAAAAAGAGATTGCTTCCAGTCCGGCGACGTTTTATTGACTTATTAACATCGATATCAGATCGTAACACTTGATTCTTTGATCTCCGTCAAATATTTACTCAATATTTTATACGTTGACCCCTATCAAGTCTATTCCACAGAGTTTTGGAAACTGAAAGCTGCCAATAGGCTAGACATAAAAGAATACTGATCGGCTGTGAAAGAACCTTGCAAAACATCCTAAAAATACGAGATCCATATATTCAGTCGCTTGAAAAAAGCTTCATAACAAGGTATCTTTTTACTGCGAAATAAAAACAAGTATGAACGGTCACATCTCCTATGCTCAACCAACATATCTAAAAGTTTATGGATGGCATGGTTCCAAACACGGTCCTCCTGGTGCTTTGGAAAAAGTGAAAACTTGAAAGGATTTGAACTCTTAACAGTTGAGTGAACCAAGTTGTAGGGCTACAGTACAAAACGTGGTGCCGTAATTTGAGGGTTTTATGAGAATATGCGCAGATATTTCAAAGTGTATAAGTGTAGGTATACGACGAGAACATCCCTTGTTTTTGATATTTTGGTTTGCTGACAAAACAATTCTAAGGCTTATATAATTTTATGTTTTACATAATTTATTATGTATATTTTGATTTATCCTGATGCCATAATACTTAGTGGAGGTGAGTTGAGTGGAGATATTTTTTATTCTTAAAGTATTCGCAATATATGTTTCAGCGTAGGCGTAAAGGTCTGCTGTAAATTAAGCAACCAACAGGAGCTTATAATATACACACGATATGGGCATCTTATTACCTTTGTATATCAAAAGATGGAAAACACTTCAACTACGACCCCTCCTGCAAGTTGCGTCTACTGCGTCTTATGGAGGACAACTACATGGGTCAATATCTAAATATTCTACATTCTAATGCTAAAATATAACAGAGCCATGGCGAGAATAAAGGAAGAACGGGTAAGAAACTCGGTGGCCCTTCTTTTTAAACGTCACGTCGATTTTGCACCTCACGTCGATTACGTCACACGGACGCTTAGGTACGGTCTTCAAAAAAAGATTCGCTATGACTTTAAACACACGGACTGAAAACGCTCACGAGGTCGATCCCCAACCAGATGGACGGATCAGATTAAGGACTCATCAGCCGTCACGTTCCATAACATCGTGCGAGATGCGATGAACAGAAGCCGATGGAGACAGACCATCCGATCCAAGTAAAGACCATCTAATGATGACCACGATCCTCAGCCATGAGGGAACGATTACAGAGATGACTTTAAAAAAGTAAAAATGTTTGTTAGAATTTACCTTGCATTTATTGTTTTTAACATTATATTAGACATAGGTAAATTAAAATATACACAAAAAACTGAAGTGCAAACTTAGCTTGGTGAAGTTGTTCCTTCAAATTTTCGAAGCATTTTTGTTGTTTAAATAATCACAAAATGTATACTTAGTAGGCGTTTTTAATTAAAGTGTTATCCTGTGTTCATATGCACACAAAGCTCAAATTCTAATCTTTAGGAATTTTAGTATATGTATACTTTAAATATTTCATCACCTTTAAACTATAATAACATACAAATATTTATAATGGAGTGAAGGTTATAATTTTAAATATATAAATTACTAGTATTCTTAGGTCACGTCTCCGTCAGCACGACTCGTCTTGGTGAAATTTACATTCACTCGAGGCCAGTCGTAAAACAAGTAAAAGTTCACTTGACTGTTCATTATGTTACTCTATTTAAAAGCGGGTGAGCTTTTTACCAGGTGAATGGTAGTCGTTTGTCATTTGAGAGTCCATTTAATGATAATTATTTAACATCTTGTAAAGAATTACATGTGCTACAAAATATTTGTTTATAAAAATTAACATGAACTTTTTTGCCCAATTATAGTATTTCTGAAGTTTTTAGTAATTTTTGTCATTGAAAATATATGCAAAGGGTCATAAAATGTTTATGACTACTAGTAACTTGTGAGTTACTCGATGCTCGTTAAAAACGCCTAAGTTAACTTATTACATGATGTTTAATATTGATTATCTGGCAACTGTTACGAGTACATTGGTGGGATAAAACGCAGCCTTATTGCAGCAGTATTGTGAAAAACACTTTTAACATTTTTTTTACTCAAGTAACATTTGCTGACCCAAAACAGTTTATTAATTTTTTAAGAAATTTAAATTAATTTTCTAATAGTTTTGAAAGATAACCTCAAAAAAAATCAGCAATACCTTTTAGTTGGCAGTACTTTTGACCGATATTACAAGGGCTACCATACAAGTGCTACCAGGAGTTAGATGGGACATATCTAAACAGCACGATGGATCAGGCTACACTGGGACGGTAAATCCATGAAACGCTTACTAATTTCTATCATTTAAAACTCGCAGTAGGTACTCTTTTCCAAAAAACAATCTGGAAAACTGAAACGAAATTCTTCAGTTCTAAAACCGTTTATTCTTTTGGCGAAGCAGTAATATTTACACAACATAACCGTTTCCATCACACTCACTGCTTCATTTCCAAAATTTCTGCTTTCAGAATGTGTTTAGTGTAGCGTCGGAAAGCTCTTTGTAACAAGTTAAGCCATTCGTCGGAAAGTTTACGAACGCCTGTTATACACCCACTAGGTAGGTGTATGATAGGGCAATTTGCCGAGATAATATAAAATATTGCGAGCCAGACTTTAACCAATAAATAACTTCGGTGGGAATGAATGAGATTCATAACGATAAGGAAAGTTAACAAAGGAAAGTCAATTACTTTTTATTTGCTGTTGCTATCTATTGATGAATATATTATTATATTTCCAAAATAACTCTTTATTACTTTTTCGTTGTTTCTGATTAGATATAAAATACTGATATAGATAAAGAAATTACCATATAAAATAGCAATTAAGAATAATATAGACTTCAAGATGAAATTGTCTCAAAATTTTATGTATACATGAAATCACGCCTCTTTCCCGTAGGGGTAGGCAAAGATCACAGTTTTCCACTTGCTACGATCCTTACAAATCTCTTTCGCTTCATCTACACTCATCTATCCTTTCATACATAAGCGCCGGTTTAGGGTACTCCTGACCTGTTCTTTTTTCAGAACGTCGTCAATCTGATTTCGGAATATTCGCCTAGGTCTTCCCCTTCCAAAACACTTCCGTTCACTTGTCTCACGTATGCCTGTTTAGTCAATCTCTTTTCATTTCTCTTTTCGTTCCCTTATCACACTATTTCTTATCCGGTCACTCCGTTTGACTCCAATCATGCTTCTCAATTCTCTCATCTCTTCTGCATTATTCTACTTTCATGTTTTTCTGCCATACTCAACTTTTAATCAAAATTAAAATATATTAGGTCCTTACATATGAAATTGGCGTTTTGTATGGGAGGAACAAAAAGTCGAATATTTTTTAATATAATATATTTAATTAATCAAAGTATGAACCATTATTTTCTATGCACTTTTGCCATCTCATAGGTAGTTCATTGATCCCTTTACTAAAAAAATCAGTCGGACGGGAATCAATAAAATATTTGAAGGCGATTTGGACTGCCCCATCGGAGTTGAATTTTTTCCCTTGCAAGAAGTTATCCAAATTTCGAAAAAAATGGTAATCTCTTGGAGCAAGGTCCGGGGAGTACGGAGGATGTCTTAGACTTTCCAATTGAAGCTCTTCTAATTTAGTAGCCGTCTGTAGCGCAGTGTGTGGTCTAGCGTTGTCGTGAAGCAGCAGTGGCGTGGAGCGATTGACCAGCCTAGGTTGTTTAGCCGCTAGCTTTTCCATCATGGTTTGCAATTCCTGACAATAGACATCAGCCGTAATAGTCTGGCCAGATTTGAAAAAACTGTAATGAACAATACCGGCACTAGTCCACCAAACGCTTACAAGTAACTTTTTTGGGGTTAATTTTCGCTTGGGGCAGGATTTGGCTGGCTGGCCAGGATCTAACCATTGCGCTGAGCGCTTCCGATTATCGTAAAGAACCCATTTTTCATCACAGGTAATGATTCGGTTTAAAATACCTTCATTATTGTGCCGGTTTAGTAATGTAACGCAGCAGTCGACGCGCGTTTGCCGGTTTGTTTCAGTCAATTCGTGAGGTACCCACCTTTCAAGCTTTTTAATCTTCCCAATTTGCTTCAAGTGAATTAAAACAGTTTTATCACTAACATTGCAGCCTGCAGCTAACTCGGACGTGGTTTGCGATGGATCCGCTTCCACAATAGCCTTCAACTCTTCATTATCAACTTGAGTCTCAGGCCGTCCACGGGGCTTGTTCTGCAGGTCGAAATTTCCAGAACGAAAACGTTGGAACCAAAAACGAACTGTGTTTTCTTTTGCAACACGACCGCCATACACATCATTCACCCTTCGAGTTGTTTCCGCAGCACTAGTGCCACGGCGGAACTCGTACTCGTAAATAATGCGATATTTAAGGTTTTCCATTTTGTAAAATGAGTGACGCAAACAGAAAAAAACAAAAGAAAAAAACAAATGAATGACGATCATCGAAGCACAAATACATGAGTCTATAGCTGTACAAATTTGAATTTGGAATTCCTTACCAAAGAGGAGAAATTCGTGATTAAAGTGGCCAGTACGAAAAACGCCAATTTCATATGTAAGGACCTAATATACACAAGTAGTGTTTGTTAATTTCGTGTACTGTACTGTATCAGTCGGGTTGTCCACTGCTGAACACAGCCTCACCTAATAAGGGGGAGCTTGCGTATATAAATATTATTTCATAATTTTGAGTTAATGTTTTCATAATTCTTTTCAAAGTCAATTTCTGTGGTTCTGTACTATAAACGTCTGTATATTACTTATGCCTCGGGTATCCGTCATCAAAACAATCTGTCGCCAAGCCCTTAATGGTGTGCCCGGCAGCTTGCCTTGAGAGCCAGTAATGTTAGGTTAGCCTGAACAGCATCATCACTTACCACCAGGTAGGTGAGATAGTGGTCAAAGAATAGCCTACAAGCGTCAAACTAGGTATTATTATAGTCCAATATATACCGTATAGCTAAAATAGTTATATCTGTCCGTTCCGTTCGTCAGTTCGTTTCCGTTTTTTGATTTTTAATGAGATTACGTTGTAAGCATTTATAGTTTTTAAAAACAATGATTAGATTTAGGCGTTAATTTGAAGAAATCCATATGCAATATATTAAAAACATTTTAAGACAACATTATTTTAATATTTTAGAATAATACTAAAAAATTTAAAACATATATCTGGTGACAATTCCACCTAATTTCACTGTTAAGCCGACGTTCTTTATTATGCCTGATAGGTTAGCCCTTCATCACTATCTCAGTAAGTGATGATGTGGTCTTAGGTCTGGTCGAAGGTGTTGTTCTGGCTAACCAAGAATTACTAGCTCTCAAGGACGGCTGCCGGAACACACCGTTAGGTGCTTGGCGACACATTTTATTCTTGAGGGTGGTAGCTAGCTAGCTAACGTCATAAACGCCACGCATGTTCTCGACCGTGCTCTCGAAGAGACAAGACCTCCTGAGTATGCCTCGTGTAGAATTGAAAATAATTCCGGTTTGGCGACGCGACGTTTGTGACGTCACATTTGCTTAACAGGAAAATTAGGCGAAATTGTCACTAGATATTGTTTTAAGTGTTTGACAAAATTATTAAGTTCATGTTTTCTTAAGGTATTTTTAAAAGATTTTCTATTATTATTAAAAACAATTAAAAGCATTCGTTGTAAGTATTTTGATTTTGACGCCGATTTTGATTTATCCTACTTTGTTAATTCGTACAATTTATAACGGCACCATGCAAAATGAAAATCTAATAAAATCATTATATCTGTATTGTTCTGATTCTGAATTTTTCACCACCAGCAATTTTGAACTTTTGACAAGCAAACAGAATTGCTTGTATTTAGATTTTATGCTCATGCATTTGGAGTCTCTGACAATAATTTATGCACTCAGTTTTAGCTAAATTTAGGATCTCCAAAATACGTACAAAATAAAATTTGTTGTATCAGAATCATCGTCTCTGTTGTAATAAGTCGATCATAGCTACAAAGATATCGAAGTAACGATTTATCTTAATGAGTGTACCTAACGGCTTAACTTTTGTCAGTTCGAGGCGTATTAGTTGAAGGTATCTAGGCTTACAATGCACTGAGGGTGCACCAGCAATCGTTTGTTTTTTAGATAGGAGTTTGTCAGACCTATATTAGTGTTAAGAGTAGATTAACACATTTGGAGTGCAGAGACAGAGAGAGTTATCAAGGTTTTAATTAAATCATACCTAGCCCCAAGAATATCATATTAGATTTCTGTTCGGGAGTATAACTTAACCATTTATTCATCTAGAAGAATCCATGGAATGCTAAACAATTCATCTATCTAAGCATAGAAGTATCGTACCGAAACAAACCTTTACGAAATCATAACACAACGATTGTTCATTTAGCGTGCACTTCGAAATTAAGCATCGTAAAGATTACTTTCAGATTTCATTGGAGTCCTTAACAATTTTAAGGCTGGGCTATTAAGTGTTAGTTGTGGGGGTACCATCGTAAAATTATTTATTTATACGACCCAATTTCGTCGGAATGCTGGTCGACAAAGTATTTTGGGTTCTTATCGAGAAATCGGGGGTCAACGCTTCGGCGAACACTTGCTGCCTGAACGGACTTATGCAAGTTTTCTTTGATATTATGAACTTTCATATGCTGAAAAATGTAGTATGCAAAAATGTTAATCGAGTAAGATGCCTTTGTAGTAGAAAAAAGTACGTCTCGTAACAAAAGTTTTTTAAATTTATGGGCTATCAAGCTTGATAACTTATTGAAGCGTTTTAATTCTTATTACTACAGAAAATTGTTGCGTGAGTAGAAACGTAAAAGCGCGTTCAGATTTGTATTGAAAGTAGAATAATTTAATAATATTGTAACGGGCTGTACCACACAGCCAGTTGAGATTGAATATTTCTTTGAAAGTTAAAGTTTGCTATCTGAACTGCAAAACTGTTCAAGTTATTCGAGGGCATATAAGTAAATATTTTGTTTATAAGTGTAAAGGTTACGATGGGACTGGCATGCAAATTTGTAAAAAATCCCTAAATAACTAAGATTTAAAAAAAATGATAGGCTGATTGTTTGTAAAATATTTCACTTTTCGTGAACGGTTATTACCTACTAATAAAAACCTACTAATTAAATATGGATCTTTCATAGTTTTTCGAAACTATCAGCTGTTTCCTATGAATAACATTCAATTAAATCACACATAAAAAAATTTTTAAGTGGTAATCTTTGATAGAAACCAATTTTTCGTTTTATTTAACATTCATGTCTCAGGTTGCATAAAGCGGCCCACGTAACAAGCCCTATAATGAGCCGGAACGTTCGATCGCGGCTGGGAGCGACTGAGCTTTCGTGCCTGCTGCCTACTCAGTGTTTGTGTTTACCATAATTTCTGACTAAAAGATCTGGGTGATTTTTATACGATACCGGTTACTTCATTACCCGGTTACTATATCGTTGGAATGTTTCATGACGGTAGTATAAACATTATGGCATTTATATATGTATATAAATATGCATACTGTATCAGCCGGATTGTCTTGAACAAAGCTGTTACGGGTTTGACATAATTTCAGCGCTTGGCAGGCGTTTTGAGGATGACGGTGTCAGTCGGTCACTGGATGACGCTGCTGCCCACCTTCCGGTATTTTACACTTAGCTAGAATGTGTACCTTTTTTTTTAATGTGTGGTATGTTAGGCTCTGACCACTATCTCACATGATGGTAAGTGATGATGTGGTCAAAGATGTTGTTCAGGCTAACCTAGAATTACTGGCTCTCAAGGACAGCTGCCAGAATACACCGTTAGGTACTTGGCGACATATTTTCTACTTGAGGATGGTAGCTAGCTAGGCGGGCATTCGCAAAATTCCCTTCACCATGCGGTGAAGCTCTAGCCCGCGGCGGGATACGAACCATGGACCTGCGGCGCGGCAGTTCATAGCCAATGCCAAAGCCATCACTGCTTCAGGTTTATGGTGGTTAAATAGAGGATATGGTACATAATAAACCAAAAGTTTAGAATACTACCTTGTTTAGATTTTTAGGTAGACCTAGTTACAACACACGTTGTTACTT
This sequence comes from Plagodis pulveraria, assembly GCA_963890685.1. Classification (NCBI taxonomy): domain Eukaryota; kingdom Metazoa; phylum Arthropoda; class Insecta; order Lepidoptera; family Geometridae; genus Plagodis; species Plagodis pulveraria. The sequence continues at coordinate 11,532,486 of OY982959.1, forward strand.
CGGCATTCGACAGCCCGCTGTTGAAAAGCAGAACCCTGAAAAAGCAAGCCCTGACTTCCATTTGGCCAGTATTTTTTACTGTAAGGATATCGGCCACAGTACAAAAGAATAGTTTTGTAAACATTACAACAGATAAATACGCTTCAAAAGAATGAGCATCAACACGGACGGTTTAGTATAGTAAAAATTAAGGTAAGAAATCTTTTTCATCGGCATTATTCTTTCAGCTGGTATTATTTTTGCTATCCGTATATGACCACTGATACTGGTAAGTATGGATGTAGTCGAAGGTGTTGATAACGCTAACCTAGAAGAATTACAGGCTCTTAAAGGACAGCTGCCGGTACACACCGTTATACGCTTAGCGATAGATTTTTTAGTAGTAGCTAGCTTGTCGGGATCTCGCAATCTTCCTTACTACCATACTGCAACGACCTTTATTCTTAAACACAACTAACGGCTTAACGCGCACTCCGATGCTCGGAAGCACTCGGTAGTAATGCCACTAGCGGTCACCCATCAAAGTCCTGACCGCCATGGACGTTGCTTACACTACCTAGTTGTCAATCTACGCTACGAGCGTTTCAAATTATGTGACGGAAGAAGCTCGAGACCCACCTGATGTTAAGCGGACTAACCTCTGCCTATAACAGATGCATTTCATCGCAAGTCACGAATTGCACTGCGCCCGTCACCTTGAGACATAGTTGTTAAGTCTCATGTGCCTGTAATTTTACTAGCTCTCAAGGGCTACTGCCGGAACACACCGTTAGGTGCTTGGCGACAGATTTTCTACTTGAGGGTGGTAGCTAGCCAGGCAGGCAATCACAAAATGCCCTTCCACCATGCAAACACACACCGTGCGATGCGATCGAGCATTAAATTTAAACTGAAACTTCAGCTGTTATTATTAGCCATGTAGAAAGCAAACTTGTCAAGTATCATAATCTGTTAGAATAACATTTCTGAAATAGCATCATCAAAAACAATTACTTATGCATATTCATTCCAGTTTAGCATAGCTAAGTGAAATTTGGATATTTTCGCTCGCATTCGTCGGTGTGATGTATGACGCTTCTTCAAGCAAACGAAGTAATGAATATTCATTAAAGAAAGCCTATAATATGTAACGGAGAGCACTGCTCGTTGCTTGCCGTTTTCTCCAGGAATAGCTAACGACTCCAACTGGATTTTTCTTTCATTATTTAGTTTCTGATTTCATATTTATGATTCACCTTTTCATCTCTGGTAGTTTTAACTTTTAACATGATAACGATGATAATGTATGAGCACTTTTTTATAATTTTATATAATGTAAGTTTGCCCGTGCTTTACCCGTGGGTTGCCGGGTTATAATGTCAACCCCCCCATTTCTCGCCATGGGTATTGTATGAGGAAACAAAGGGAATACCGGAAGTTTGAAGCGCCTTCTGAAGAACTGACATATTCTATTGCTATTCCCAGGACGCCTGCCAAGCTTGTTGATTATGGAAAATTCCTCCCAATGGGGAAGACTTTGTTCAGCGGTGGACATACGGTTGATGTGATGTGATGATGATAGTGTAGGTAGGTATGATAACTTGATTTAGTAGCAATAGAACTCTTAGTGCGAATTCGTCCAGTGAAGTACTGCCACCATACTTATTTCTACCGAAAAGCAGCAATGTTCGCATTACTGTGTTCTCATTTGAAAGGTTTAGGTGCCGGTGAAATTACAGGCGCGTGAGACATAACAACTTAATGTCTCAGGGTGATGGGCGCAGTGCAGTTCGCTACTTGTGACGCATTCACGATTGTGACCACGAGTTTGTACAGTAACCGTAGCATAAAAAATATAATGTTGTTTAAAATCTATACCTATAATAAAACTGTCACAGGACCAATTCTGTACATATTATATAGATTTTCTGTAAATATTTTGAAAATAATTTTTGAATGTATAATTTCTGTAGCTGATACTGATGGCGAAACTGAATTTATTTTTGTCTGTCTGTATCATGGCCACGCATCACGCCAAAGCCACTGAATGAATTTCAATGAAACTTAACACGATTTGAGTTAATACTACGAAGAAGGACATTGTATACTTTTTATCCCGAAATACAGCATACAGGGTCACTTGGGAGTCAAAATGTACACTTACATAGTTGTAATATTTGAACGCGTAGTCTGATTTCAATCCTTCTTATTTTGTTAGAAGCCAGCCAGGAACCCCACGGGCTCCCCAGCACCCCACGGGGTAGTTTTTATATAATCATAGTCATACTAATGCCGGTAAACGCTCCCCGCTTTACCGCTTAGTCCACTCCTTTAATAATAACTTCAACTCAGTTGACATAGCGGCATTGCGTCCTGGTGTTTTTAAACGCAAAATTTTGGAGCTTCTGTAAAAGCACTACCGTTTCCCTTTTTATATGACGAATAATTCCAATAGGTAAGCTGTGGTAAATGTCGTTGGTGACACAATTAATAATCTTATGTGTGTAACATTATCACTACTTTAAGTACCTATAACCCGTATTGTGTTACTGTTTGTTTACCCAAATAAATTGAAAAAAAAAAAAAAAAAAAAAAAAATAATCGCTCATAATCAACAATACTTTTATCAAGATTCTATGGACTGCTGTGCAGCAGGTCCATGGTTCGAATCCCGCTGCGGGGTTGAGCTTCACTGCAAGGTGGAAGGGCATTTTGCGAATGCCTGCCTGGCTAGCGACCACCCTCAAGTAGAAAATCTGTCGCCAAGCACCTAACAGTGTGTTCCGGCAGCAGTCCTAGAGAGCTAGTAAAATTACAGGCACATGAGACCTAACAACTGTACGTCTCAGTGTGACGGGTGCAGTGCAAATTGCCGTTAACGAAATGCATCTGTTATTGGCAGAGGTTAGTCCACTTAACATCAGGTGGGCCTCAGGCTTGTTCCGTCACAATAACATTAAAAAAAAAAACTTGTTTATGATTTCCTTAGTTACTAAACGATACAAATTATATACTACAGTTACTACAACGAAAGCATTCAATGCCGCTGCAGCTCTACTCCATGCTCCACGGCAGACCAACTATTTCAGCCCAGTTGGCGTTCCCAGAATGCTGGTAGCTTTGTCCCGTTGGATTGCAATGCTTTTACGTTGAGCCAAATAAGTGCCAGCATTTTGATTACACATAGCATCGACCAAGAGTTCTGATATATTTTGGAAAATAAAATGAGCCCCATGAACTAAATGTTCCTTCACCAAATAGTTTATATAAGGAACCATTACTGAGATTAGCATACATGCGCCGCTTGTGTTTTTAAAATGATGTTTCTTTTTATTTATTTTTTATTTCTTTGTAACAAAAATTTTGGCCTTAATTAGGATCTTAAAACTATTCTTAAAGTAAGGCCATGTTTGCAATACAAAACTTTCAGATAGATAACAATTAATATACTCTGGCTTTTAGGGCTTTCCGTCTGCCTCTCTTCTAGTTCACCATTAAGGTCTAACTATTTTGTCAGGTGTTTTTTTAATGTGTATGTGTGATTTTTTTGCGAGTGGTCTGAGTGTGTGAAAGTTAAGATGTTAATTTGTAGGAAATTTTCGGTACCTTTCCTTATATAAGTAAGTAATCTGTGATTTTCCGTTTACATAATTTCTTAGTATCGTGTATTAAGTTTAGTGTTTTGTACAATTGTTTATACAGGGTTATTGGTAACATGCTAACAACCTCTTAGGGTCGACTTCTGCTAGTCCTAAGAAATATATTGAAATGTTTTATTGTTTTGAAGAAAATAATAATTATATAATACGTTATTTATATACGGTTATTTATTCATGTGACAGACTGCTTGTCCCTCATATCCGCACGATAAAAACTAAACCAACCAAAAAAATATTAACTGCGAATAAATATGTGTAGAAGTGTAACTCTCATACAGTTACCGCTTTGATTTGGGACGCATCGAGTTAACAATTAACAAAACAAGCACAATTTTCCAAATTCAATTAAATTGCTGGATTGATTTGGTGCTTAGAAATAATCGCATCCGATTGGTCGCGTCAAGGTGATGTTGTTGCTCCGTACACTTAACATCACGCCCGCCACGGTAAGATTATGCGATATGATATTTTAGAGCTTGATCATCTTACATTTCTTTACATATTTATTCATAGTATTTAACACAAAATTTTACGGTTGCTTCATAAAATTGCAAATGTAATTATATAAATAAGAATAGCAATATGATAGCGATAAAATATGTTTTTCTAAAATAAGACACAAAATCTCATGTTTTAGTAATGTTTCTATTCTTAGTTTGATTGACGGCAAGTGTGGGAGACTTTTGCGCAGCATTAGTAGGTAAACAGAAATGTATTTTCAATGTATTTCTAAAATAAGTGAGGAAATGTAAAGCAATATTTTCATACTTACTGGAAATGCGGCCAAAAACGGCTAACAATATTTTTCAACTCGTTTTCAACGTTTTTTCGCTGTCCCGCCTACGGGACGATCCAAAAGAAAACAAAGAAGTTTTTTAAAGCTGTTGAACATGTTTTGTATTTTCTGTTTGCAAAAATACTGTTGTGATTTAAACACAAATTAAATATTAGCATATCAACATATTAGCCCTCGGTTTTATGCCATTTATAACATCACACCGTCATATTTTATCACACTGTCATAATTTATGACATATCGGAATAAGCATTGCAATTCAACGGGGCAATGCAGCCAGCATGCTGGGCACGCTGCCAACTGGTAGTGGGCTAGAGCATTTGGACTGCCTATGAGTCTGCAATGACTTATAGGGATCTAAGTGCTTTTATAGTAGCTGTAGTGTTGTATATAGTTCGTAGTATTTTGTTAATAAAGGCATACCGCTATTTATGACATAATTATTGTATAGTACAGAACTGTATCAGCCGGAACATCTACGATCATAGCCTCCCCCACTAAGAGGGGTGTTCCATAATCCCCATGCATTCCAGGAAGCTTGGAGATAGCAGTTAATAGAGAAAAATGTGTATTATATCGGCCATTCTCCGATTAGCAAGATTTTATTTGTCCAAGCTAGCATAATCCGTGATCTAAAACCAAATTCAATAATGCAATTATTTTAAATGTTAGTTAGCATCCGTATGCAAACATACGGATAAACATATTGACTTCTGTTTTAAGTAGTTAAGATAAAAATAAATTAAAATCTGTTCAAAAATCCTCTGTGCTCTAATTACCGTGGCGTGTACGCACACCAACTTAATGTTAAAACTTGCTTGTATTTTTATAACGTAGATATGTACTTTGATCCATTCAACGTTTCAAACTATATTAGCAATTTATAGTTGCCGTGACATTATCTGTTTTGAGTGCACATCCCTAAATAACAGTAAAAAAACTCAATTTATCTGATTCTGACGAATCTGTTTTTTTATATATCGTAGATTGCTTGCTGTTTTCAAATAGATAATTACTACTTTTATAAAACAAGACTGATACAACTGTATGACATACAAGTGTATACATATGATGATGATTATTTCAAAACAGTTAAGTACAGTTGATTTGTTTATAGAATATAAGTACTCAGTGATACTAATATAAGCAAATCTTAAAGAGCTGTGAGTTAATTTATGAGAACAATCCTTAATATTCAAGAAGATTTAGAATATTAGTTCCATCTTATAAGTTCCATCTTAATTAACTTTTGTAATAAATATCTGGTCAACAAACTGCAAAAAAGAATACCAACTAAGACATAATGTTTTTTTTCTGTTTTAGCTGATTTTCATTGAAAGTGTATATTTTTTAATAAATTACAGATATAATAAAGTGTCTTGTGGTTGTGAGGTACATCGTTAGTTCTAATCCTTTAATTATTATATGCTTGTGTACAAATTATTAAGACGTGATATTACCATTTTAATATGTAACAAGGACTTGATGGTATTTTCTAATTACCGTTGCATTAAATATTAAACTGATCTAATTACCATATTCATAAATGTTTAAGTATAAATATAAATGTTTAAGATGTAATTACCATACTCATAAATGTTAAACTAGAAAACCACCATTAATAGTTATATGTAATTTTTTTTATTCGTATCTTTGATGTCTTTCATATTTTAGTGAGTTTAAGTTGAATGAGTAAAAAATGAAAAAAGATACGGTAATTAGGCTCACGTTGTTACGACTTAATAATTTAAAAGTGATTGTAACAATTGTTTCTTTTAATTTAGTTGTTTTAGGTAGTTTCCGAGACTTCAAGATTTATTTCATTTCAACAGGTAAATAACAGGCTGAAACTATCATGCATAACAAATGTTGGCACGTTGCAAAATTCAAGAACACTTCTCTTTTCAACTCATAGCAGCGCGCGATGCCGTGTGATTGTGGTCCATTGATGGACTATCCACATGGGGCCCCATATTCTGAACGAAATTGCAGCTAGAGCGATGTGAACATCGTGTTTTTCTCGACACGAAGGAAAAAAATATTGAATCCAGATCAGATTTTAAAGAAACTAACTTGTGACAGCGGCTTTATTCGCATTAAACTTTGTGAAGCGCTCGTAGCGTCATTTGCTTAGCAGTTCTTAACCGATCAGCTAAGTTTAAACAACGCCTGCCGCGATTATGACATGGATAGGTGACCGCTAATGACATTACTACTGAACGCTTCCGTGCTTCGGAGGGCACGTAAACCATCGCTCCCGGTTGTTGTCTTACGATGACAGTCGATATAGAATAATGGTAGGTCATTTGCGAATGCCCGCCTAGCTAGTCTCACCCTCAAATAGAAAATCTGTCGCAAGCACCTTACGATGTGTTCCTACAGCTATCCTTGAGAGCCATTAATTCTAGTGTAAACAACATCACGAATCTGTCGATAATAAACCTATACTTTCAAGAGACCCTATCATTTGTAAGTCTAATAGGTTTAGATAATACTGTGTCTGTCTCTGTAGACTAGTAGTTGATCGATAAGGTCTGAACTCTGATGTTGTTAATTCATTTAAATGACCTAAATAAATACATTAAACGGTACAATTACTGCCTTGCGCCAATTAAATACATAAGCGGAGTTCCAGGAAAGGCTAAATGAATAACCTATTAACCTAAGGTTGGAGGTACGTTTTCTTTTTTCTTGAGAGAAGTCTGCCCCACATTTCACTTTTGATCCATGGAGACTTGGAACCGGGTTTAGTTTGACGGTTTTCTTCTCACAGATCGGTTACAACGCCAACGAGGCCATTACCCGGTTATAGTTATTTGTTGCCAAGAATTAGTGTCTCTTTACTCGGGCAAGGTGGTGAAGGTTTCAAGGTTCACAAAAGCGTAGCAGCTCATATTCCTGTGTTCTGGTTTCAAGGGCAGATAACTTACGGAGAAGCCCGTAAAGTAACAGAAATATTCAACATCTCTAATACCGTGAGTGTAGGATGTAGATCAGAAGGATTGCTATTTTGTGATGTGCATATAGTTAAACAAGTATAAATTAATTAAAAAATAAAAACCCGACTGCAATTTATTAATATTTGGTAAGCATTTGACAGCTCCATTTAAATTAAAACTGCAAGTTATATATATTTATGGAGCCGTTTTTTAAAACCCCTAATTTTGATTCCCTACTCGATGGGTTTGTGAGAACAAAAACTTTTTCCAATAATATGGCGTCTAAATTTGGTTGAGCTAGCTAGTTAGTTATGGTGAAATAAAGAAACTCACAAACATACATACATACAACCCTGAGAACATTACACTCCTTTTTTTGGGCCTTCGTGTGACTTTTGAATTATATAATCGGCACGAATAAATGATATACTTTATTTTATAATACTATCATGGGAATGTTAATCACTGATTTAATCAGTGAAGTGTAATATTCAGGTGGTATTCATGATTAAATCGAAAACTATTTAATTGAGCAATTTGAGACGTACAAACGTTGGTAAGCCGGAAACATTGTTTTTCCACTTCTAAATACGTAGGTAGTTTACTACAAAGGAATTACATAATTGGTATATGACAACACATAGGTATATGAAAATCACGTAAAACTGCTTATTTTTCTGCAGAAATAACACGTTTTGAAGCAGAAACATACGTAATAGCCAAGTACTTTATTTTTACGAAGCAAATGCCGGCAATGATTAGATGGGATGAATATAACAGACAATTTTCACATACAAAAAACTAAACAAGAAAACATGTTCTCTCCTATAATGTTTGCATCGCGTGACTAAGAACGAATCGTAACCGATGCCTAATGGAACGAGGATCATCACATTTACCGGGAAAACGCTTTTTACCTATCATCCTTAGGAAAATGGCTGAAATGATAATAATTTTCTTCTTTTAACACGTAATGTGTTTATGAAAAACGATGTGGTTACTTTTTGATAAAAATATATAGGTATTACATTTTTGATAAACCGGCGGTATGCCTTTATTTAACAAAGTACTACGAACTTGTACAACACTACAGCTACTACAAAAAAAGCATTTAGACAACCCAAAAGTTATCTGTATTGCAGACTCACAGGCAGTCCAAACGTTCCAACGCACTACCAGTTGGCAGCGTGCCCAGCATGAATGCCCCGTTGAATTGCAATGCTTATTCGTTGAGCCAAATAGGTGGCAGCATTTTGATCACGCGTCACATCGATCAAGCCCTGATAAGTTTTGGAAAATACAATGAGCTCATGGTCCCACAGACCCAACTACTACGAATTATCGATATAGTATGTATTGATTCCAACAATCGAGCTAGCATGGATGCCATCAAAGCACTAAAAGTTGATGGTCGAAGATCATTCAGGCTAACCTAGAATTACGGGCTCTCCAGGACAGCTGTCGAAACACATCGTTGGTGCTTGACGACAGATTTTCCACATGAGGGTGGTAGTTAGCCAGGCGGGCATTCATAAAATGCATTACCACCATGCATACAACTTACATTGTATTACATGTTGTAATCCGCAGAGCAGGCGTTATTGCAAACATAACAATATTAAAATGTATAGGTATACTATAGTAAATCATTTCGTAACTACCGACATATCGATACATCAGAACCAAAATCAAAGTTACTTGTGTAGTATCAACAATTGAAGTGGAAAATTCCCAATATATTAAGGTTTTAGCAATATTAAAACTAAAGTTATCGATAGAATGTATCTATTTTTGCTAATAAGCCAGGTCTTTTCTGTACTTATAACAAAGTTATTTTTCGATGGTAAAATAACGAGAACTATATAATTAATGTTTGTATTTAACAAGTTATTGCACTTAGAAACTTAACATTTTATTGTAAACTAAGTACATAAGAAAATGAGTAAAAAGAATAGCAGATGACGCTGCGTGACGAAAAAGTTGAAGAGTACTCTACTAGTAGGGTCTACTGTACTGTATCTGCTGAATTGTCTACTGCTGAACACAGTCTCTCCCATCAAGAGGAGGTTTGCCATAATACACACGCGTGGTAGGCGTTTTCGGGATCGTAGTTTAAGATATCAGTTTCTCAGAAGGCGCTACTACGGTCAAATATCGGAAGGTGCATGGGCTTCCGGTATTGATTGACCCTTAGTCGCTTCTTACGACACCCACAGGTAGCAATGCGTGGCCCGGCACCCCATGGGGTATGTACTAGTATGGTTGGGCCGGATATTTCATATGAAGAAGTAGGGATGAATATCACAATACGAGAAGCATGTTCGGCTTAAATGTGGACGGATACAGCTTGACTGCGTGAAGAAAGATTTATTTCGTGCTGATCCCAATGAGCAGGAAGAAAAAATGCTATATGATTAATATACCCGATTTGTATAATTAACATTGTATCAAATACTAACGTTCTTAACCAAGTTGTACAACATGGTAACAAACATGATAGGTATGAGTTGCTTTATAAAAGACGCCACTAATTTCAAAATTTTGTATTACATTTTATCACAAAGCTACCTTTCAGTTTATTTTCAAAGGACTGGAAGGACCATAGAAGAACAAACCTGATAAATATGTACTGAAGGTAACGTCAGAATTTATTACGCAGGAAGAAGTTGGTTTTATATGGGTTTGTGACAGAACAAGCAAGAGGCCCATCTGATACTAAGCGGTAACTCATCTGCCTACAACATAAATGCAATTCGTTGCTAGTGACGACTTGCGCGCGTCACACTGAGAAATACAGTTGTTAAGTCTCATGTGCCTATAATTTAACTGGCTTTCAAGGATTGCTACCGGAATATACTGGCTTAGCCACCCAGGCGAGCATTCACAAAAATCCATTTCACCATGCGATGAAGCTCAAGCCCGCAGTGGGGATCGAACCAAGCACCTGCAGCACAGCAGTCTATAGCTATTACCGCTCAGCTATCATTGCTTCAAAACTTCAGAACTCTGCCACGGACTACTACAGTTGTAATAGTTTGTTTGGCGCGTTGATATGTGTTGCTCTCCAATTCCCTAGTACTAACAGTTATTTATTCTGTGATACCAATTACAAAAGAAATTCATATAGGAACTGTATGCCAATTTACAGCAAACTATTGTTCAGTCCACAAGTTGGTTCCCATAGCTCGGCAATTGTTTTCGCTGATACCTCGCCGGGGCCAAAGTTACCAACGCAGTAATGGGCTTAAGTGAACGATGTTGCCCTTGTGTATTCACCCAGTTATATGATTCTATGTTTGGGGGTGAACTCTCTCCTTTTATTTTTAGACGTGTGTTAGTTTCTCTACGTCGTCTACGTAATGTTGTGTTTTATGTTTGTTTCTTTTTAGGTGGTCGTATTATTTTAAGTAAAAGGTTTTATATTTTGTTTCATAAGCTTAGTTATTTACCTTCTTGTTTTTTATAGTGCCTACCACGTTAGATGTATGGCAAACATAATTGAGCAGTTTGCCGTGTGGTTGCAACGTACTAATGTGACAACGTATTTTTCTTTTGCCCAAGCAGTGTACACGGATTTTTTTAATAAAAGATAATTAACGTCAATATTTTTTTACATCTCAAACATTCACGATATACTCCTCTAGGTGATGATTCATACGGAAACAATGTGCCAAAAACGTATCCAGCTAGGTTATGTAGCACTTCTGACGACAAGTCAGAATAGTCTAGTCAGATATTCTAGTTTTTAAGAACTAAAAACTTAAGGATGCCGTTGGTTTATATAACTATTTTACATTTGCTTCAAATTAACGGCTTCAGAGTTTACGAGTGGAAATAACTGTTTACATACATTTATTTTTTATGTAAACAATGTGGTGTGTAAAAATTTATCGGGAGACTGTGGTATGCCAGGCTAGGATAGCACCCCCCATATCATCCTGAGGGAGTAGTAAGAGGCGACAAAGGTACAGTACCAGAAAGTGAGCAGCAGCGCCATCGTCTTTCACAGCGATCCCCAAGACGCCTGACCAGCGTGGGAATAATGGAAAATCCCCCAATCCCTGTTAATAGATGAGATTGTGTTCAGTATTGGACGATCCAGATGAACCAGTACAAACATACACACCACATAGGAACAAGTTATTATAACATTTGTTAAGGTTTTTACCTTTTTTTATGTTATTGTGACGGAACAAGCCCAAGGCCCATCTGATGTAAAGAGGAACGGGAAGAGAAGCTCCAACAGAAAAATAGGTATTTTAACAAAGTGATGCTGTCTCGCCGCTAAACGCCCGAACAGAATAGTGCGATAAGGACAATTGCAGCTTTTTCAAGTTTTGACTTAGAATTTGCGCATAATCTGCGTTCTGGGAGAAAACTTTCTCCTATAGTAAACATGAATCAAATCTACAAATTTTGTTATTTTTTTATAACAGACAGATTAAACTAGGTTTATATTCTTTCCTTTTTCTTTATTTATCATTATTTTTCCTATAAATAATTCACTAGAAATACAAGCTTTGAGAAAATATTGGTATTTAAATACCCATTAATTCAAATTCCTTTAGTAAAATTATAACCAATAATTGTAACCTATAAACCTGGACATTGATAACATCTACAACATTTCCAAAAATCATCAAAATGGGTGATTGTTTAGGGAGGTAGAAACGTGCTCTCTTTTTGTATGAAAATTCGAGACTTCCCTCCAGTCGTGGACTTACCTCTGCCTTTAACAGAAGCATTTCGTCAACGACGAATTGCACTGCGCCCATCACACTGAGACGTACAGTTGTGTTTTATGTGCCTGTAATTTTACTGGCTCTCAAGGACTGCTGCCGGAACACACAGTTAGGTGCATAGCGACAGTTTTTTTTTATTTGAGGGTGGTCGCTAGCCAGGCGGTCATTCACAAACTACCCTTCCACCATGCGGCAAAGCTCAAGCCCACGGCGGGATTCGAACCATGGACCTGCAGAATCTCAACGCCATAAGCAAGACTTATCTAAAAAAATAGAGTATTATTAGAATGTTTTTTTACGCTTTAGATAGCTAACAATTCTCAGTAAGTCTTTTATGATAGCATGTTACGAAATGGATTAGTCACTTGATGGTAAGCGTCACGGCCATTCCATGGAAACCAGAATTTTATCTCAAAAGGACTTCGTGACCCTGCACCGTGTCTGCCACAATGTATCGACATTAGTGCTCATATCTTACTAGTTATGTTTCGCGGTTTCACTCCCGTGGTGATAGATGAAAGTATAGTACCTATTTGTTAATCCAGGGCCTCGTCTACCTCCACGCCAAAATTGATCATAATTGGTCTCACCGTTTAAGCGTGAAGAAGTAATAAACAGTTTAAAATATTAGTGCGATTCATCTAGTGATTTATTTTTGTGCCTAAATACATTGGGGCTTGCCCACTTGGAGGAAGAACATCTGCATTGCAGTAGAGCCCATAAAGCCAGACTCTTACTTTCGTAGACTACCAGGTAATACTGAAGCTTTCTGAAGTACTATATTTTGCATTATCGTCTCCTAAGCGACTTAGCTTTCAAAATTACAATGAAAGGGATTTGAACCCGCAATTGATACCCCGTACCTTGTACCGGGACATGCTGTGACGAAGTCGTTCTTTTTTTATCATATTATCACCTCATTTTCTAATTTACTACTGTCCACTTACATTTTTCTTACTTCCATTCTTAATTCAAATTCAATATAATTAATCGCCACAACTCGCACTTGCCTAATTTAACGTATACCTACCTAAGCTCTCAATAAGAGCAGTATTCATTACTTACCTATTATATATCCAATATACAAAAACTACTTAAAATCCAAGAGAAAGCAAAGCTTTTTTGCAAAAATGATTATTTGTCAGTAACATAGTACATTAAAGTGCTAGTTGTATCATCCTGATTTTCGCTGTTCCTGGTTAACCTTATTTCTGATTTGTACTGTCTCTGCCTCAGCCAACACCACCCTACCATTTGTGGCAACGATTGTCCTTGGGGAACCCACACCGTTGCAATGCTGTTATATACAGAGCTATTGTAGAGCTGAGCTGTAGTACAAAATTGATCCTTTTGTTATTATAATTGAGCTCAACATTGAAAACATATAAATAATTCTTTGTCAATTTTCTAATCAAAACTGGTAATTTTATTGTGAACTTGTTTTTAGCTTAAATATCATATACCATTTTTATTAATATATGTACGTTCGTAAAGGTGTTTTTTTAATGGATTGATTGTATAGGTACATACATGTATTGACATTGTTAGTTTTGTATAAAAACCTATTCTCATTTTTTTTGGTTCCGTCATTAATGTATTTGCAATAGTATATGCTAATATAAGTAACAAGTTATGGTAAAGTAGGTCCATTAGTACTTATTGTGTGAAAGAATAATTGTAAGCGACTGTTTTTACCTGAATAAATAAAAGAATAAAAAATATATACCCATTCAATGTCTCGGTCTTTGATCTCCTGTTATGACCTACATAGAATCCAGTTTCACAATATCAAACATAAATAAAAATGTTACTATTCCTATTATTAGTGCCTGAAAGTTATTTCGGTTCTTGACGAGTGAACCTCGTTTTTTTTTAAATATAATCTTAAGTCAAACAGAGAATTCAGTTAGGTTTATATCATATCTATATATATAAGAAACAAAGTCCTGGCTCACTGACTGACATACAATGCAGAGCCTAAACCGCTGGTCACAGAGACTTGAAAATTGGAGGGTGTATTTGTCTGTATGCCTAGGGGTATACTAAGAAAGGATTTTTTGAAATTCAACCCCTAAGGGGATAAAAATGGGTGAAAAAGTTTGTATGAGTCTTATGTTTTTTAACTTATAGTTCTGAAAATTAGTATTCAGATAGATCATTCAAAATAAAAATGACATGTTCAACATTTTTTCGACATGGATGACTTTAGGCGGTGAAATTGGGGACGAAACTTTGTATGAAAAGGTCATTGTTTTTGAAGTAATAGTGATGAAAATTGGTATCTGGATAGACTTTTTAAAACAAGAATATGTCCAAAAATATTTTTTGCAATGGTTGATTGGAACGAGTGAAAATGGGAAAGAAAGTTTGTCACCTGAATCAATATGGACGAACAGGATCAGCTGGCGCTCATCCTGTTCGTCCATATTGATGTATATTTTAAAACGTAATAGGCAAATATTTAAAATTTAAACAAATAATAATAAAAATAGAAAATAAAAACTAGGTTAATAATAAAACTTTATTATAAAAAAAAGTATTTTACTGTATCTTTGTACATTTAAGATGATTTTCTAAATTAGTACAATTTTGTTTTACAAAGCTTATGCGCTACGCGCTGAACATCGGAATTCGAATGAGACGTGCGTCGTGCGTCGAGTATGACAGGCAACTCGAGTATAGTGTTGAGATCCATAACGTGGTGCTCTACCACTGAGCTCGGACCGAGGTAGAAAGTGCAATTCGTGAGTTGTCATGAATTGCAACTGTAATAGGCAAAGGTTAGTCCACTTAACATCAGGTGGGCCTCGAGCTTGTTCCGTCACGATAACATAAAAAAAAACATATTAGAACACTTGACAAGGGGCACTACGTTTGAACTAGTAACCGCGGGACAGGTATATAACTGTGTTATCGAAGTGTGCCAGGACGGAAAACTTTATGGAAAATTTGGTATTGAAGATTCACGGGGCCAATTTAAAAAGATTGAAACGGATTAAAAAATAACCTATTTATATATGATACACGACGCCCAAAAACCGGCAAGAGTTCCTGAAGGATAGTCCACGCGGGAGAAGCCGCGGGTAAAAGCTAGTAGTAAAATAAGTGTATATTTCAGCAGCTGGATTGTCCACTGCTGAACACAGCCTACCCCATTAAGGGAGGTTTGCCATAATCCCCACGCTTGGCAGGCATCTTGGGGATCGCAGTTCAAGTTCAAAGAAGTGCAATGTGTTGGATATGCAAATTATATTAAATACCAACGTTCATAACTAACAGAAAATATGTCTTATAGAAATTGCTTTACAAAGGACGCAATTAAATTCAAAATTTTCATTCAGTAAGTATATTTGTATTACTTTAGAAAACATCGACAACTCATTTAACCAAAATTTCGTATTACTCAGTTTCCTTTTCCGAATTTCCGCTGATTTTCTTAACTTTTTACCGACTTCTAGAAAGGGAGTAAGTTTTTAAATCGACTGTATATTTGTTGCACGTTTACTCTGTCAATGATATTTTTGATGATACTTTTATGTTTGCAAAGAATTTACCTTTTAGTTGATCCCATTTAAATTTTATACACATCGGTCGAGTAGTTTAAAAGTAACCTTTAATTAACTCACAAAAGGATTTGCTATCCGAATGACTTAATGGTAATTGCTTTTCTTGGCTTGATGGTGAACACTATTTTAAGCGAGTTCCAATGATCTTGTATGCACACTGTACGGGCATGCTATACATTACGTAGAATTATATATTTTGCAATAGATACATTTCGATGGCAGTCATCCCCATCGAACTGTCCCGTGGTTTGCCGGGCTAGAATATCACTTCCCCCATTGCTACCTGTTGGGTGTCGTAAGAGGCAACTTAAGGTAAAATACCAGAAGGTGGGCAGCAGCGTCTTCTGAAGAACTGATATCTTAAACTGCCCTTTGCCCCAAGATGCCTGCCAAGCGTGGGGAATATGGCAAAGCCCCCCCCCTTAATGGGGGAGGCTGTGTTCGGCAGTGGACAATCCGGCTGATACAGTACATTTCGATGATCTACACATAGCGCTGACTGGGGATTAGCGAATGTCATACCAACCTAGTTTGTGATTTTCTTTATATTACAAAATTACAAATATACGGGAGGAAAAATTTAATCACTTAAAAGAATGAAAAATATTTTTTTCATAAAAATAGAATTGAATTCCAGCACTGAAAAGTATGAAATAACTTGTTGAAGTTGGACCATGATAATGTGAGATCATTGTTTTGAATCTTGAAGAATTCAAAAATGTATTTAGTACTTATCATTTAAATACTTTGATTTTAAATATGAATTCATATTCATATTTATAGGCCGTATATTGTTTTTTTTATGCGTGACCACTATCACACCTGATGGTAAATGCTGATTTGGTCGAAGGTGTTGTTCAGGTTAACCTAGAATTACGGGCTCTCAAGGACAGCTGTCGAAGCACCCTTAGGTGCTTGGCGACAGATTTTCTACTTGAGAGTGGTAGCTAGCCAGGCGCCCGCCTGGCTAGCATTTTGCATAATGTCCTACCACTATGCAAACCAAAGTATATAAAAGTAAAAACTAGTTAATAATATAAATGTTATATTAACTTGTTATCTATTTAATCTGTATATAAGAGAAATATCGAGAAATAACTTTTTTAGTAGTGAAGAAACTCATTATTTATCCACCTTTTCCGCGAAGAGGTGGCGTGTTTCGCCCGAGGTCGCTTAAACTAAAATTGACGTGTTACGGGCTAACAACCACAAAGTTTTACCAAACTAAACATACGATAAAACTTTCTCTTGCATAAAACAGTCGGCTGTCATCAGACTTACCTGTCTCCCACTTCTGTGTCACAGAATAAAATTCCTTCTTTCAAAATTCATATTTGTATACATAGTATATATTTTGTTGTACACATTTTTTTCAATCTTTTTATATTGGCCCCATAAATTGTAATCTTTTCATAGGTCGACCTTCAGTGCCAAATTTTCTACAAGTTTTCCATTCTGGTACACTTCGAAAACATACTCATATACTTGCCCCGCGGCTACCAGTTCAAACGTAGTGTCCCATGTCGAGTGTTGTAACATATCGATAGAGTCCGTATCGAGAGCCGCAGTGGTGAAATGGTTATAAATAAATATAAATTACTCATATTTTATTCAGAGCTATAAATATAAGCTTTTTTTGTTTATCTGATATGTAAGCCTTTGATCACTATCTCACCTGATTAATGATGTAGTCGAAGATAATGTTCACCTAGAATTACTGGCTCTCAAGGACAGCTGCCGGAACACACCGTAGGGTGCTTGGCGACAGATTTTCTAATTCACTTTGTTATAACAACTGCCATCCTAAGACAACAACCAGCACCGACGTCTCAACGGGCCCTCCAAAGCACGGAAGCGCTCAGTAGTTATGGTACTAGCGGTTACCCATCCAATTCATGATGCGGCGGACGTTACTTAACTTAGCTGATCGGTTAAGAACGGCTAAGTAAACTTTCACTACGAGTACTTTAATTTAAAAGCTTTATTAATATTCCTATGTTAGCGAATTAAAATTATTTAGGGTACAATATTGGGTTTGCCAATTATATTGGAGCGTAATGCCCCAGAATGGCTTTGGCTATTGACTAACGCGCAAAATTGAAACCATGGATGGTTTGAATAACGCCACGAGCTTCAGCTGCGCCACATAGTGGTATTGATTTTGCGAATGGTCGCCTGGCTAGCTTCCACTCTAAATATGACAATCTGTCGTCAAGTACCTATCAGTGTGCTCAGGCAGCCCTCCTTAAAAGCGGAAAGATTAGTTTAAGGCTGTATTTGCCGTCACGCACAGGTGAGATTTTGGTCCAATGCTATCCTATCAATAAGAAAACCGGTCAAGGGTCAGTTAGACTCCCACACTGAGGGTTCCATACCATCACAGAAGTTATTTTTTAATTTATTTTTGATACAGATCAAGATCTTTAGTGGAAGTGCGACCTACACTTGACCAGTTTTAAGTATTTGTTGTTGTACATTAGATTTTGAAGTATACTCATACTAAGTTTGTATGTAGAACCTACCATTTTTAAGATAGAGCAAATAGAAAAAACGTAAAAAGAAACATATTTTTTTGTACAGGTACCCCACCGCATTCATTTTATTTTTTCAAAACGTATAATAGCGATAAAATACTTTATCAGTCATGACACGCGCAACCGGTGATGCCATGATAATTTAACCACAGAGTAAGTGAGTGCATTTGTTGTGGACACTAAAAAAAAATTTTCATTTTCTTGTATCGATTTTTGTGAGGGGTTGTATAACAACTTTTTGCATTACCAATAAGTTACTTATGTATAAGTTCTGTATATTAAATTGTATGATTCATAAGGTATAATTTATGATTTACACTCTTTAATAATCTTTTATGCTACAGCAAATAACATCCCATGTCTTGACTTCTTTCTTATAAATGATGTATTGGACAAAACGGATAGGTGTATCAATGTTGTCAGTTTAACTTAAAAAGCAAACAAATTTTAACTGTTTTAGCGACTAAAACTTTTTGAACAGAAATATATATTTATATTAGACCTATTGTTAATGGTGGATTTTAAAGAAATTAGAGATTTTTTTTTTATTTGGTAGCAATTTCATAATTTGAACGTTTATTCTAATGCAAACATCGACAGTAAAAAAATTATAAATATAATATTTAATTTTGTGAAGGACATTTACAGTATTTAATACCCATTGTAGAAAAATATACCCCGATGCGGCATTCTAGAAATTAACTTTTTCCGAACTGGTTTTCTATCCCGTTGAAAAAATAGCTTAGTGAACAATCTAAGTATCATAGCAATTTATATATTTACGCAAACCCATGAATATTGAATCTTGCAAGATAAGCTGTCTTTAAATATTCTTAGGAAAAGGTGTGATATTCTTTTGTTGGAGTGATTTACGAGGTTAATAAGATATATCCACTACATCAAAGAAAATTCTAAAGTACATTTGGCGCTACGTAAACAATTTAAACTTTAATAATAGTTTGTTGCCATATCAGTTGTATTTAGGAATTAAAATGGCAATAGGCATAAAGGACATACCTATGTAATTTGTTCTTAAAACTGAATACAGAGAAACTTTTTCTGATGACACAGATGAGTTCAAATGCAATTTTCATGATTACTCTTGTGTATCTCCAATAACCAATATTGTTAGTATATTGTACCAATACCGTTCGGGTAAACATCAACCATATAGCGGTGGCACTTCTGAGTGTCCCTGGATGTCCGGTTATAGAATGGGGATGGTGGAATCAAATCATGCAGTTCCGTGGCACACTCCCCGTAACAGATGCATTTCGGGGAGTGTGCCACGGAACTGCATAAAAAACCGATAAACATGCGACTTTGCGCCGATGCTTGAGACTTTAGAGTCTTTTGCTTACAAGTTGGTCGTCGTAAATAAGTCTCTTGGCTCTCCCCTTAATAGCTTCCAGTGTCTCCAGCTGGTATTTGGCAGAACCATCCCAAAGGCAAGCTCCATACACGTCCGTACTTGAGCTTGATAAAGATTAAGCATCTGTCCCGGTGTGAAGTAATGTCTCACCTTGGCCAAAACAGTAAGCTTTTTTGGCTTTAGACTCAATATAGGAGCCGAAATTGAGAGTCGGTGTTAATAAAATGCCTGTTAATGAGAAGGTCGAGATGGATAACTATCGGCACGGATACATCCCTGAAAGTAGGAGCCAGGTAAAAAGGGCTCCATTTGGCGGAGAAAAGGTACGCCTGGGTTTTAGCAGCATTGAACTTGACCAGATTGGCATCGCCGTAATCGGAGACTGCCTTCAAAGAAAAGGTCAAGCGCTGAAACATAGCTTCTCTATGATACTGGATTTGTAATGCACAGGTTCGTGCGTTAGATGTATAACTCTCCGCAACGGTGCTGTCGTCTGCGTACCCAAAAATACATTGTTTTGATAATTATTATATGATGAATTTCGTAATGCTCATTTAAGTGCATTACACTTACGGGTGTTTATCTAGACACACTTCCTACCATTGTTTTAAAATAATGTGCTATTTTAATTTTACCGTTGACTCGAAGTTTCAAATATCCATAGCTACTGGTACTAATTCGATGATCTGCAAAAAAGCTTATATTGCCCCATTACGTGTTATATGTCTGGAGTGTAGGAGTAACAGACCCGTTTCAATTTTGTCAATTATGTTAATTTTGTATTCACTTCATTATCATTCCAAAGTGACACTTTGACACGTACATATAAGGTCTATCTAATACAGAAATATAATACAATACAATAAAAACATGTAGTTACCAACAAAGTGTTACTTTGGAACTTACGAATAAGTCAAATTAAACATTCTATTAGCACTGAGGTGTCTCTCTGCCATACAACTTGGATAAAGAAGCTAAGCCCGGTGCAAACATGTTAATTACTTAAACCAAATTTAAACAGATAAAACTTTGTTGAAAGTTACACCTAATTTTCACCTCTGGCAAACAACAGTAGTACTCGTACAATGCGGAACAAAATTAAAACTTCACCTCTCCAACATGCAACCATGAATACGCTTCAGAGATAGCTAGCTAGCTTTGTGGACTAGCGACACGAAACAAAAGAAAACGTAAAATGTCAGCAGTGTAATTTTATCATCTGAAGCTGTAGGAAATGTTATGAATCTATTCAATCATCTTAATTAATTGAATTTAACAAATACTTGTAAATTTGAGGTCAGTAATTTTAATATAGTAATTAACGGTTCGCGACCGCAGTTTAAAAAGTGTTTATCGCGTAAATGCATGGTATGATTTCCTCGAGTCAATTATATGAGCACCTACCTGGCGATGGCGGCACGTTTGGTGACAAAATGTAATAGTTAGTTAGGCTTAAATGATAAAATTTCATAGTTTAATATTTTTTGTAAAACCATCGACACGCAATATCTCGGGACATTATTTGCTATGGGTCATCAAAAATTTCAGTTCGTTGGCAAGTGATTGCTCTACGCTGTAATGTGTCAAGGGGCTCAAGCCATTTCTTGGGTGCTCCGTTCCAAAGTTGAGAAAAGTACTTTTTTATGTTATTGTAACCGACTATGCACGAGGCCAGGAGGTGGTGAACAAAACGTTTAGGAGACAACTCAGCATTTTGACAGATACAAAGTTTTTATTTCATGTAATCTGGAGAGATTTTATTTTATAGGTTGAATTAACAATATAATACGATACAATACAAAAATTCTTTATTGTACACCACAAATGTTACAAAACACATATAGAGAATTCTTAAAGCTAAGTTACAATGGGTGGACTTATCGCTTAAAATTATCTCTTCCAGTCAACCTTAGAATGGAAAATATAGATATGTGAGGAATAAAAACAGATAGGTGGTGTAAATTTGTATAGATTAATAATAATATGTAGATAGAAAAAAAATAATATAATATATACTATATAAAACAAATATATATTACAATACCCATATGTATATATACATATATATATACCCATATATTTAACATACAAAATATATAAATATTAGTTAATATTGATAGTAAAGAAAAAAATTACGACAATATATGACAGCCATAATAAGGAAAGGAGGAAATAAAATAAGAAAAGTTAATAAGGAAACTTTGATTAATTCATAATCATAGTGCAAGATAAAAAGATCTGACTTGATTTTTGAAAGAGTTTAACGTTTGGGCCTTTCTTATGGTTACTGGGAGTGCATTCCATAAACGTGCGGCTTCAACAGTAAATGAACCGCTATAATTAACAATTGAGATATAAATATTTAAACAATTCCAGTGCATCCAGCAGCGAAACTGGTAAAATTGACTGACTCCCTTTGATTACCATCTGACTACTTAAGCCAGACAAAATTTTGAGGCATAGACATATCTTAATTATCGTTCCTCACATCGATATTATAAATCCGTAAATTATATTATATTAAGTTTTTTATGAGATGTGACTGCACGTGCACAAGCCAATTGGTGTTCAGCGGTAACCTGTAACAGATGTACTTGCTCAAGTGATGAATTGCACTGCACCCGGCCTCCGATGCACACAGTTGTTAAATCACATGTGCCTGTAATTTCACTGGATCTGTAAGACAGCTGCCGGAACTCACTATTACGGGCTTGGCGATAGATTTTCTACTTGGACGGTAGTAGTGAGCCAGGCATTTCAAAATGGCCTTCCACTACGGTGAAGCTCAAGCCTGTGTTGGGGATCGAACCATGGACCTGCGGCACGGAAGTTATTACTACATCTAATCATTGCTTCAAAATATATAAAGGTCAAACAACGATTTAAATACTGCTTAAGACACCTTCTAGATACCTCTTCGTATGCTGGTTCTTCAAATTCAGGCGACTCGAGGCAAGACTCAACAAAACAATCAATCATAATGATGCTTTCATAAAACTTATAGATGCTTCATAATTTCATTAAAAGTATGCTACACAAGAATAAGATCGAGTCTCCAAAAGTAAATTTCAGTTCTTTAATACGACATTTTATGGGATCTCCTTACAAAACTATATTTTTTGGACCATAGTCACTCACATATTGCTAGTGTGTTTTTTTTATAAATTGTAAGGGCCTCAAGGCCGCGTAACATAACCGACGATTTTTATTAATGTTTCGCTCATAACAAAAACAAAGCCAAACGAAATTAGGTTTATAATAAGCACGCGTTGTAACATAGCGGTTACGGAAAATCGCTTTGTCATAGATAGTAAATAAAATAAAAAATAATAGCTAAACACTTTACATGGAAATTAATGATCGATTTAGATTATAAAAAGGTCAGCTTTTACATAAAAAATATAAAAAAAACTAGAAATATTTCACGTGAAGCAAAGTGATTCCGATTTCAGAAACATAGTGATCAACCTAACATGTATAATAATAAGCGTTTGAGCTATACTGATATATTTATTCTCAAAGTGTTTTTTGTGCACTAAGGCCATTTTATTCTGTGCTAATGCTAGCAGCTGCTTATAAATTTACAACAAAACGGAAGAAAAAAAATTAACGGGTTTTGGGAACTCAGGACCATCCGTCGCTTGGGCAGAGCTATCGTGACGAGCGAGTAATAGTTAAAATTTATCCATTCGTACAAGTTTTTTAGGGGACAGAGCGAAATCTGCATCCAAACTGTATTGAACTACAAAAATAATAATATTACATAGCTTTAAACTTGTTTACGATGACACAAACCGATAATTATAAAATTGTAATATTGCACTAATCCCTACGCGAATAAGTTTACAAAATTAGAACCCTTAAGGCTGGACGTGCCCTGGCAATTTAACTATCGTGGTGAGTGAATCATAGCTCGAATTTATCCGTTTGTTTCTTTTTTTTACCGCATTAAAAGAGGACACAGTGACATCTGGCCGTAGATGTCTCTGAATTTAACAACCAATAAGAGTTATTTTTCAATTAGCTTTAAACTTGTTACGATGACAAAACCCCATACTTCTAAAATTGTAATAATTTTGCACAAATGCCTGCTCTATGCGAATTAGTAGATTGTTTACCAAGGCAGCAAACAACCATTTTAAAGGCGAGAGTGTTTCTTTGAATACATAACGGAACGAAGGGTTCTAGAGTTAAAATCCTTTTATTCATCTAAAGTAGAATCCTGAGTGTATCGAGGGAGGACACTCTACTTTTATCAAGAATCACTCTAAAATTAGCAAATAAGTAAGTGTAACTTACGGATAAGAATAGTACGTTGATTTATTTAGATATAATTAGGAAAAATAAGATAAAGCATAGAAATAGTAAGACGCTATTGTTTATATTTGAACAATTATGGAAGTGTATCGTAAGAATTTAACCACTACCTCGGTTACTGTTGTCGATTTATTTACAGCTTGAGAATTAGACATAGTCTCAGAAAACGTCATTGCAGGATGTTGTTTTTGAGAAATATATTATTAGTAAGGCTGCAAAAAAAAACAATTATAAATAAAAACATCCTGTAACTTGTTCATAAAACAACATGATAAAATATCCCCATTCTAAATTCAAATCACTTGCATTCCCTCAGAAATTAAAAAGCTTTTTTAGTCCCTGTTTACCTACGAATAAATAAGCTGTTTACCAAGAATAAAATAGTTTCATTTCGAATAGATGTGATAAAAAAGCTTTTTCGAAGCTGAGCTTGGATAAATAAACGTTTTTAACCAAACGACTACGTAGCGTACTCTAGGACAGGTGAACGTTCGACGCATTTACTACTGAGTGCTTCTGTGCTTCGGAGAGAATGTGGTCCTGATGTAACTGTAGTTGGGTTATGCCAGAGGCATTCGGGTAGCCTGACGCAATTAGCTTACTTAGCCAGAATGGCTAGAATGTCACCCCCCATCTCTACCCGTGGGTGTCTTAAGAGGCGACTTATGGTAACTAACCAGAAGGTGAGCAGCAGCACTTTCTGAAGAAAATAGTTACGTTTGTACTATACAGACTAAAAAAATTTTGTAAAGAGTAATCTAGAATGTTCGTGTTTTACAGCAAGTGAGGGCGGCTTCTTGCATAGGGCAGCCAAGGCATCAAATACGCCTATTTGGCGATAGATTTTCTACATGAAGGTGTTATTTGTGTCCATAGTGAATTAAGCTATCTGTACCTGTATCAGCCGGATAGTCCACTGCTGAACACAGGCTCCCCCATTATGGGCAGGGTTTACCATAATCCTCACGCTTATCAGGCAGCTTGGGGATCGCAGTGTGAGATATCAGTTCCTCAGAAAGCGCTACTAGCGCACCTTCTGGTGTGTTATCCTTAGTCGCCTATTATGACACCCGCGGGTAGAGATGTAAAACGGAACGTAACTCATATTATTTTAAGGCGTCACTCAACCACATGCAGATTAAAATTTTAATCATTTTCGCTTGAACGAGGACTTATTTGCTTTGCAAAAACATCGAAGAATTTAATTTTAATTATACCCGTGTAAAGCTTTTACATATAATAACGAATATAATTACTAAAAGCTGTATGCTAGCAAGAGAAGCTGTGCATTTGAAACTTAAATAACAGAATCGCTAGAACAATGAATATTGTTTTTGCCACAAAAGATGAAATTCAAAGTTTTGAAATACAATCAACTCGTTAATTTTGAATAATATTCTAATGGTAGTAACAGCTTTCACTGAGGTGGAAATAATTATTTTTTGTTGCCAGAGTATAAATGATTGGAACGAAACATTTGTGCGACCAGAAGCCAAGGTGATTTTCTTTCAGTCTTATACACTACATTTTAGTTTAAAATAGTCTCGTAACGATTGTACATCTGCCATTTGTAAAGCATTATGCACCACAAGCTACAGAAACTCGGCCTGACTTCCTCATTTCTGTTGTAGTCGGGGGCTAACCAAACAAATAATTTAATCCATTTCAATTACAACGCTTACATCCGTCGTATTTTTAACTTTACGTTAAGTTCGTTACTTAATGCGTACTTCTAAGTACGCATGGTGGCCACAAGCTGCTTTTTATTCCCTATCCTCGAATGTGGGCGATGGCTGCAGCGTAGTGGGAGATAATTCCACAATGGCACGTCGAGGATAATGGTGACTCGGTGCCATAAAGAACCACCACATAAAATTAGTATAATTAATAGATTCAGGCAGTAGTTTTGGGAATCAAACAGTAACAGCTATGGACTGGCGTGCCGCAGGTCCATGGTTCAACCCCACCGCCTGCTTGAGTTTCACTGCACGGTGGACATTTTACGAATGCTCGCCTGACTAGCAACTACCCTCAAGTAGAATATTTGTTGCTATGCTACTAACGGTGTTTCCCGGCAATAGTCCTTGAGTAAAATGATCGGCACATGAGACTTAGCAACTGTATATCTCAGGATGGCCGGCAAAGTGCAGTTCGTTCTAGTAACGAAATGCATATGTTACAACCAGACCCATCTGATGTCACTTAACATCAGATGGGTCTGGTGCTAGTTCCATCTCAATGCAATAAAAAAAAACTCGATCGTGTGCTCGATGTGACAAGACCTGATGATACTTTGTGTAAAATCGAAACACATCGAACATTCTTTTATGCTGTTAGGCTACCTGGCATTAATGACTTCACGTCGACTTAGGGACATTAGATGAAAATATATTTTGCTATATTTAAAATGTAATTCTAAAATATAAATTTAATGTTTGCTTAAAATATTTTTAAATGTTTAATATCGTAAACAATTGTATTTATGTCAAAAATAAAGAACAAATGGAAGGTACGACTTCTGTAAAGAAAATCTACGTTCAAAATGTAGGCCTTACAATTTTGACAGCTTCGTAATGAAGATCACAATGAAAGCTATCACTTCTATAAACAGACCAGTAGTCTAGTTTCTGAGATAGAATCCATTTAAGTTGGACAACTGTCATCCAAAATGAAGATCCTAATGAGAGCCGGAACTTCTGCAAAGAAACAAGTTGTCTATGTTCAATTGTTTTGAGATGTAAGGCTTGTAATTTTGACAGCGCATAGATATGACATTAAGGTAGGTTATGTTCAAAAAAAGAATGATTTTGGGATCTGAGTTTCCGAGGAAAACGGTAACAAATATATATACATATATATATAAACAACCTCATACCCCAAACACTTATAGGTACCCGGAGGCGGTCCAGTCCATCATCATGGGAAAAATGCAATACAACATATAAAATTTGTTACTATAAACCAAATAGTTAATGGAAGATTTTGTGAGTACGCGTAAAGCCATTTAACTGGTTTTTCAGCTTTGTCTGAGGTCTTAAGATACCTACTCACAGCGAGCTCATTCTGTCATAATAATTGGATGCGGGTGGAAATCCGCGACACTTGGAACGTTTTCGTCGAGATCTCGGCTATCCATCTCGTTGGCAGTTGACAGAACACTTACATTTATCTCTTGAGACGCACGGACGTGGACACAAGATTTGGTAAACCATGCCTCAATTTTAATGGATATAAAAGAAGCTTTCCATATGTGTCAAGTTTTTTTTTTAGGTTAGTAAAGTCGTAGTTGTGAAGTTATAGTAGCAATTTAGACCAAGAATGAGACCTGGCTGCTGTACTATCATGTGCAACATAAAGCTACAGAATAGCATCAATACTTATAGAAGCTATTACTAAGCTAATTGGCTATGGACTGCCGCGCAGCAGGTCCATGGGTCCGCCGCGGGCTTGAGCTTCACCGAATGGTGGAAGAGCATTTTGGGAATGCCCGCCTGGCTAGCGACCACCCTCAAGTAAAAAATCTGTCAACAAGCAACTAATGGTGTGTTCCGGCAGCTGCCTTTGAGAGGCAGTGAAATTACAGGCACATGACACTTAACAGCTATGTCTCAAGGTGACGGGCGCAGTGCAATTCGTGACTTGTGACGAAATGCATCTGTTCTAGGCAGAGGTTAGTCCGCTTAACATCAGGTGAGCATAGAGCTTGTTCCGTCGTATAAAAAAAAACACAAGTTAAGGTACTTAGGGAATATTTTCTTTCATTTTTAGTCTATTTTTTTAAAGAAAAAACTCACTAAGTGCGAGTCAGACTCGCGCACCGAGGAGTTCCGTACAAACCTGAAGGTATATAAGTAAAAGTAATGCTATTTTTATTGTTAAATGAAATCAAAACATTTTAAAATTATTAAAAAAAATATTAATTTATCGCATGATGCTATTAAAAATTTAAGCTTTTCGGTTTTTTCCTTTATCTGTGCTATAAGACGTCGCTTTGTACCAAATTTCAAGATTCTGAGTTTACAGGAAGTAACCTGTAGTTTTTGATTCCCTTGCGAGTGTTGAAAATGTGCGGCATAAACGGCTGTATCTTTTGTTTTTGTTGGCTTAGAAGTTTGATTTTTTCACAGCTCCAAGCGACAGTAGACCTCAGTACCTATTCGATATGAATTTCAGATAGATGCCTTCACGCGTTTTCTGAAAAAAAAAAGGACAGACACACATACAGACAAACGGATAACAAACTGAACCTTATTGGTTCCGTTTTTTTAATCGAGGTACCCTAAAAGGTTGTGGAATTGATATTTGCTGACCGTTCTACCGCGTTTAAAAGCTTATTTATGAAATTAAGAAGGGCAGTGACATTACTACTAATGCATAATTGTTGGCAAAAATATTTATTTTATTAAGTTTAGTAATCTGATTGATGGATGTAACGTCCCATATGACGAATAAAAATGAATTTTATAGTAGCGCATAATATTCTCCTGCTTTTGCTATCGATATTGGTAGTTAAATAAAACGTGATTTACAACTATTGCCGGAAGACTGATTCAATCACATTCAATTCTGAACATTTTATGTTTTAAATTTTGGGGATATGCTATTGAATTATATTATTTAGAAACGTTATAACTTAAAAGAAATACATTTTTCGCTTTTATGAGTACATATATTCAATACCATTACGTTGACAATAAAACAATGCGGTCAATTAATTTTACAATAACAGGAATCGGTCAAATTAATTAACCAAAAATTAATTCCTTTTGACATTTTCAGTTTCAATAAATGTGGCTTATATACGGCTGAAGGGCTTTAAGCTTAATTTACAATTCAATTTATTGCATATCCAAAGAGATTACATTGAGCAAAGATAAAATCATTCCTTTTTGAGTAAAAAAAATGCAAATGCAAGCCTGAAGCTAATTGTTTAATCTTGGATAATAGATTAATTAGTCATTGTTACGAGACCTATATGATATAATTTTTACCAGACGGTTTGCGTTTTGGTTTCACCAAGAAGGTTATAGTGTTGTGTTTCGTTTTACTTATCAAAAC
Source organism: Plagodis pulveraria (assembly GCA_963890685.1). Lineage (NCBI taxonomy): Eukaryota > Metazoa > Arthropoda > Insecta > Lepidoptera > Geometridae > Plagodis > Plagodis pulveraria. The sequence goes on from OY982959.1 coordinate 11,561,448, forward strand.
AAACCAAGGAGTGTTTCACTTTTGGAGTTAAAGATACGAATCACATTCTAACTCTTTACTATTAGAGGTTACGTAATGCGATATTTTTTTTTCCTTTTTGCGAAAGCCTTTGTTCCTATTTTTACAAAAATCTGTATGCGCGTTTCTTATTCATAGAGTCAGTGATATAAAGATGCTCTGTCTCCTTGAAACGTTTAAACAATAGGAGGGTAAATATAATTTGAGCTGTGACTACTACGAAAACTCAATTGGTAGAACATGTCCTGGCTATAGAGACGAATGGTCGCAGGTTGGAATCCCGCACGCAGTTCTCTTCAGCAAGAGTCCGTCTTCGAGGTACAACTTCAGTGTCAGATATTCTGCCACAAAGTAGTACAGCGCAAATAGTACTGTGTTTAAAAGAGAAGTGCACTGTAGCAAGTGAAACTAGTGAGCGAACGAGACATATGAGCTACACGGAAAAAAATGCTCACTGAATTTTACCTTATAAGGTCTCACTTTATGGCACGAATTGTTCATCAAACCTTCATAAAAATAAACACGCGGTCTAACTAATCAGGAGTAACAGCAAACAGTACATTTAAGTTTTTTAATATTGATATCTGATTTTCCACTAAAAGGATAAGGTCTCAAGTATTTTTATGTATGACCACGCTCAACTTTTTACTGAATCATCCGATGGTACTAAAATTTGATTCTGGATGATTCTATATAATAAAGATAGATTATTACTCATTTACACTGTAGTTATTTTTAGAAATTATATTATAGGATATTTTCCGTGTTTTTGATTGTTTTTGAGCTCTCGATATTTCGGCACTGTTGCAAGCGCCATGACTACGTGTGAACGGTGGTGTATCGAGATGGTGATATCAAAGTTTCTAATAATAACTGTAATATATATTACTCGTATATTATCGTATAGATGTCAAAATGTGTGTGATTATATACTTAGCTATCTATAAAAAGAACAACAAACTGGTCATGTCAAAAAACATTAGGTAAACCTAACCATACCAGTGTAGGCACTTATAGACAGCTTCTGTTTCTTTAGGGTGGTTAATCAAGTGTGGTCTCACAAAACGCTTAAAATATAACACTTAATTCTCATAATTTCTTGCTCCACATTTGTGTTGTACAGAATTATTTAAGTCTCCCTTGTATAATTTCATTTCAAACAAGATGAAAAGATATAGACTTAAAAGAAAATGTACCTTACTCTATCATGCCTCCGGGTTTCAAAAGAAACCTTTTTTATCTAGTCTTACTTGTTACTAATTAGACGTAAAAATAAAACATAAAAGTAACTTTAGACTAAGCAAGACTAAGCAGCTGAGACTGCTTTTATTTTTAGAAAAAAACATATTTTTCTTACAATGGCAAATGACCGTATGTATCGGTACGTCATTGGTCTGACGGTAAGCGCAACACTTTATGTTGTGTTCCAGATGAATGAAAACGTATTATTACAGTACAGAGCCTTATATTGCATAATAATTGCGCGTAAGGTTTAGCCTATATTAAAATAAGTATAAATTAATTTAAAAATATAAAACGGTTTTTTTATATTTTTTATTTTAGTTACCAAAGCGTTTTACCGTTCCATTGAAGTTAAAGTTATATAAATATGGATCGTTACTTAAAGCCCTTCATTTAATACCACAGTCGAGGAGTTTGAGACAAAAACAAAATTACTCACAATATGGACTCTAAGATCCTCCAGTTTTTTTTACTTTCCTTGTACTCCTAGTAGTACAGTACTAGTGTAGAAGTACTAGTGTCACCTGCGCGCAGCTGCGCTATCAAGATTAATCTAATAATGTATCATACATTAAAATCGGTTAAGCCTTTTAGAAGTAATTGTGGAATAAAGAACCTCACAAACATAGTTATCTACATTGTATACATACATGAACCCTATCCATACACGAAAACTTCACACTCCTTTTTTTGAGCAGTCGTGTAAAAAGTAAAATAATATATCAGTTTAGATTAATAGTCCACGCCCCGGTTGTACATTCTAACCACCGTGTGCAAAACTACAAACACGACGGTTTAATTTAATAGATATAGGTACTTCGTATACTAATTCCTCATAACTAAGACCTCACCTTATATTTTAAAAAGTTTCCCTTATTAAACCACTCTCCAACCACAGATAGTCAAAGAATATCAAGATTGAAGTATTCTCGCCTACAAAACACCTTTCTCTTGACTTAAGACTAACGAGTTTCAAAATTCAAAGCCAAGATATCATCATGAAATCGTAATGTAAGCAATGTTGGATGTGGCGAGGCTTGTTACTGATCTATATTAAGTTCCACCTGAAGACTCAACAGTATAGCAATATGACGCTTGCTTTGTCATCTGAGCATGGGCTGGATTAGGCATTACAAATGGAATATAAATATTCCTACATATATTTTAAGATTGAACTGGTCGGTCAGTTCTCCATACAAACGCCGTAGGGTGATCACTCCATTATTTAAAATTTTAGGCCCAGAATTAAGCATAATATCGATTGAACTCATCATTATCTAGGTTTGTATCATAACAAAATTGTAAAAATGTAATTAAGTTGAAATTTATGAGCCTTGAATACTTTATATGAAAATGTTTCGATTATCATAACTCTTCACCCTACGGCGTTTGTATGGAGAACTGACCGGCCAGTTCACCCTTAAGAGAAAAAGATTGTGTCTGTGTTTCCCCGTAAAGGTTGAACAGATTTTAATATTTTATGGAAAGATGTCTCAGATTCTTTGGTTCTTGGAATGTTCGTGTTTATGCCGGCATATGTGAACTAAAACTGCCTTAATACACTATCGTAAATAAAAGTGTCCTTTTTATATTTAGTTAGTTTTTAGTTTCATCTAGGAATTCATCTAAGACGATTGCCTGAGTCTGACTTAGAAACAATTAAGTACAAAAATAAATAAAAGTGTCCTTTTTTGTGTAAGTATTTGTTGTATGAATCATGTAGGAAGTTTGCCTAAGTCTGATTTAGAAACACTTACAAAAAAACGGAACTGACTTCCAAAACTGAAAAGTATGAAATAACTTGTATGTCAGTACAGTTCTCAGTAAAAAAGGCATCAAAATTATGCTCATAATGGGTAAAGTAAATTGCGGAACATAAAAAAAAACAGTCGTACTGAGAACGACCACCTTTTTTGGAAATCGATTAAAATAAGAACAGTTTTTAAATATCAGTTTAAGAGCTACGAGTATTATTACCTACATCATCACTGTAAAATTTCCTCTCAATTAAGTGAAAAGCAGAGTGTAAAACCCAATATCTGCCCAAGCCAAATGCAAACTAATTTATAAGATATTCTTATAAGAGTTTATGATTTTTTTTTTACCGGCGCCTTTATTAAACAAATACTACAAACTATATACAACACTACAGCTACTACAATACTACAGCTACTACAATAAAAGCATTTGGACTCATAGGCAGTCCAAATGCTCTAGCCCACTATCAGTTGGCAGCGTGCCCAGCATGCTGGCAGCATTGCCCCGTTGAATTGCAATGCTTATTCTTTGAGCCAAATAGGTGCCAGCATTTTGATCACGCGTCGCATCGACCGAGTGCTCTGATAAATTTTGGAAAATACGATGAGCTCCCGGTCCCCACGGACCCAACGTCTCTACACCAAACGGCTCAAATATGTAACCCATACCGAGGTTAGCATACTTGCGCCGCTTGAGTCGCTCCACCAAAGTAGCCGCGGCGCCAGCCCTCACGTGGGTTTCAGAAGGGTGTGACGGCGCTAAAGTGTCTACGCATGTAGCGTCCCACACTAAGGGCCGTCCTAACTTCCATGGAACCAGAGTCATGCCGTCAGGTCTTTTACCATCGTCACGCATCAGACCGTTCGGTTCGAGAACAGCTGGAACATTGGCACTGGTAAAAGCCCGGCAAATGATATCGTTAAGGCTGGCGTGGCGGGAAATTCGACCAGCACTTCGAGAGCAGGAGAGGCCATGGTGACCGAGTTGGTCAACTGCAGTACCACACTGGCAGTGATGTGCAACACAACACCTTGCACCCAAGCGTAAGCTAATAGCGAGACGAAAAGCGGAAGGATCTATAAGGCTACCAGTTTGGTAAGATGGAATGGCTTGTAACCAAAGACCTGATTCCCACACAGAAACAGCGAGAATACGAGCACGATCTGCGATACTAGGGCACGTATTTAAAAGATCTTTCCGTGCTAGCTCGCATAGGGGCCGATCCCACTGTTTCTGAGATGACAAAATTTTTGGGAACTCAGTATTTGGACAAGCCAGTCCCCATGTGGTTTTGGCCTCAGCCAGATATGCTACATAAAAAGAGCCTAAAGATGGTGCAAGAATTTTTTCTACTAATTTGTGTGTACTGTGTACAGAAGACAAAAAAGCTGGTAATGCCACACTAGAAATTTTGCGTATCCCTATGCCCCCCAACCTCACAGGGAGGGAAGCTTGCACCCAAGCCCTATCTTCCATCTCAACATTCAAAACCGAAATTCACGTATCTTTTAATAAATTGTCTAAGCTTAAAAGAAGGTCACTGTGTTTCCACAGTTGACAACATCTCAAAAAGTATGTAAATTTAGGAACGAAAAGGCAAAATCTAATAATAGTAAAAGCCATATTGGCGTTAGTTTTGAATAATCTGCTAGAAGCAGATTGTAAATATAAATGTTATATGTTGAGTTTTCTTATGAAAACGCATCATGTATGTACACGAATTCCACATTTGATTTATCATAAAAGTTACGTTGCAACTAACTGCTTCTATGTATCTTTATCACAAGCGAAGTGGCACAATATGTATTCTTCTTTCACTTTGTCATATGGTCTTTTATCTCGATACCAACTTTTGTTCAGGTGGTAAATTATTCGCAGTCCGTCCAGCCTGCTTTGGCCATCATCATTCTTATCTTGCTTTGGTCGAGTCCTTCCATATTCTTACCAAACTCTTTTACTTAAACATTTTTCCTCCTCATGATATTGTTGAACAACGCAAATTTCAAACTCTTAAACTTTTCGGTCATTTATGTTTCTTTTAGGTTTTTGAAGCAGTGATTGCTCAGTGGCATTGGCTATGGACTGCCACGCAGCAGGTCCATGGTTCGAATCCTGCGGTGGCTTGAGCTTCACCGCATGGTGGAAAGGCATTTTGCGCTTGGCTAGCGACCACTTTCAAGTAGAAAATCTGTCGCCAAAAACCTAACGGTGAGTTCCGACAGCTGTCCTTGAGAGCCAGTACTTCTAGGTTAGCCTGAGCAACATCTTCGATCACATCATAACTTACCATCAGGTGAGATAGTGGTCAAAGGCATAAAAAAAAAAAATAGCCCTTACATAGATTTGAACATTAAAATCTCTACAAATTTACGAGAGGAAAAATTATAGTCATGTGTGGGATTGGATCCCGCGTCATCCATCCCTTTACCCGCGGTATGTATTGTAATCCGCAGAGCATGCGTTATTGCATAAATAAAAATATTAAAATTAACATCTGTCTTCATATTCAACGTTCAAACCAATATGTAAACCGCTACAGGTGTTATAATAAAAATTAATTTAAAAACGACGTCGGCCTTGAGTATTTATTTATATACCTCCTTCACGGCAGGATGGAAATGAGTAAAAGCCTTTTTTATTTCACTTAAATAATCGTATTATTTTTTCTAGTAAGTTTATTGGGCATTACATTTCCATTTGAGTCATAGGTCCTCGACGCCCATCGAAATTTTCTTCACTTGAACTGTTTTTCAAATTTTATGAGTAAAAAAGACGAAGAAGAAATAACAACTTGAAAAATATCTCGTTAAGAGGTTGAAGCTATACTGCCGCCTGCCAAGCGTGGGGATTATGGCGAACCCTCCTCCCCCTTATTGAGGTAGGCTGTGTTCAACAGTGAACTATGCGGTTGATAGAGTACAGTACGGTACTGTACATGTGGTTCTAAGAACGTTAGAACGATATTTTATCTTCTATATCTGACTTCGAAGTTTTGATCAAGTTGTATTATTCGTGGTCATGCGTAAGACTGTAGTCATCCATATTTTGATGTTAATTTGTACCTGGATAAACCTGTTAGTTATTTATGAACATGGCCTTAGTTCACAAAAGCTTAAAGAACATTCGTTTCATGATCGTCCATCGTCATTTTACATTTTATACACGTGCAATAAAAACCATGAAAAATAAGCAATCAACTCACATCAAATATTGCGACGTTTTATTGACAATCTGAAAATGTACGGGCAAAAGATTTACTCGATTGTTGTTAATTAATTTTTCAATAATCGAGTTCTGAATTCGGCCCCGGGCGCGAGATATTTGTATTTCGAGTGCGATATTAATACGAGAGGTGCACCTGAGACGTCGTCGTGTCGACTGTAAATAAATCCGTACTTGCTATGTAGCGATATGTTACTTATTTATTATAAGGTATATAGAGGGCTCAAAACAACAGGGAATTAGTTTGTATTGGAAAAAAGTATTTACGAGTAAAACATAATTACGTAGTTAGATGAAATTATATACGTCCAGTTTTCATTCCCAGCTTAACGTTGTTTTAGGGAGTAAATAAAATTCTTTGTAGGTAGGTCAAGACCATCGAATTTATCACAAAATAAATAATTGCATAAGAAATTTAAAGTTTATTATTCCTTAAATTTTGATCCTCTCTCTTCCTCGCTACTACTCCTTACTGAATGAAATAACTTAGGATTTATTAATACTAGGTAGTCTAGTTTTTTATGCCTTATAGGCTAGTCTTGGACCACTATCTCAGCTGATGGTAAGTGATGATTTGGTCCAAGGTGTTGTTCAGGTTAACCTAGAATTACTGGGTCTGAAAAAGTTCTAGTTTTCTAGCGTTTTTTCCATATAGGTGAACCATGTACCGTCAAAAAAAGAGTAGATACCTACCTTCAGTTTCAAATGTATTGGAAATCTGAACTGTTGACATATCTTTTACCACTCTGAACACATCTCGGGGGCCGCTTACAATATCAGCCGGATTGTCTACTGCTGAATCCAGAATCTCCCCAATTAAAAGAGGGTTTGCTATAACCCCCTCGCTTGACAGGCTGTTGGGGTTCGCAGTGTAAGCAAGCAGTTCCTGAGAAGCCGCTGCTGTCCATCTTCCAATATTAGTGATGGGGGTATGACATTCTAGCCCGACACCCCACTGGGTGGGCCGCTAACGCGACACAATCTACGGTTCAATAAGACTAGGGTAGACGTGTCGCTTTCCATACAAACGTAATTTCATAATAAATACCAAGTAGGTAACAATTACCGGTTTTTGGCATGACAGAGGCCATCAAATGAAGTGATTATAGCCATGCAGTCAAATAAGTTAAGAACTTTAGTTGTTTGAAGATTTGAGATGGACGAATTTACTTAGCATTCCATGAATTCACCGTGCGGGTGCCGGGTCCATAGCGTTGCAGAGGAAGACGCCCCAGTCAAGGTGCCTGGGACTTGCAACCCAGTGAGTAAGGTTAACCCCTTTATGATGCATCAATGCTCCCTTTTACCGCTCGAGCCTCCTCCCCTGCCCAACCAAATTTGGTAAGATCCTACTAATGCCGATACACGTTCTAGGATGGAAGTTACGGTTGTTCCTGACAGGTCTTTTAGTAGGTTATATAGGGATTTCGCTGGTATACCCCTTAGACTTCTACAGCATAAAAATTAACCACATAACCGTTTTTGGTTAATTTATGTTCATGTAGATTGTTAGAATATCTGAAATTATAAACTTAATACATATGTAATTTATTGCAACAATAAAAAACAATTGTTATCCTGTGAGAGTTGCGCCGATCCTTAGGTCAATTATCTAAGAATGTATATTTAGACTAAACTATAGTTAGTTCGATCAGATGAAGTCTGTTACTCTGGTTGATGTCCACGCACTATCCCCTTTGATGGTTAAAGTAATGCAAAGGAGCACATAGTTTCTGCTCAAACGAGTACGTTCCAGTCGCTGAGTGGAATAGGCATCCGGCTTGAATTCTGAAGACACGGGCCTGATTCCCGCACGTACAAAAAAAATGTGCTCTTATAATTTGTAAATTTGGCACGGTTAAGCTTACAAGTCACGTTCTAATGTTTAGTAGCCAATTTCGTCGTCTACTTGCTAAATAGCCTACCAAGTTTAAGGTTATTGCATGTATATTGCTCCTTTTGCCCAAAGCTTACATTTGTGTGCCATATAGGTATATAATATATTGCAAGCAAACTGTGACATTTTACTAAATAGTAGATCCTCCTTTCTTTAACCTATTTTATTCATCGACCTACCACGAAAGTGAGGAGTGGAGCCCTTGAAGTGAGATATGTCAACCAGTCACGTTATCTCATATTGTAACTTTGAAGGTGAAAATTTGATTCGTACCAGATACGTGTCGGAACGTTTGCGGTTGTTGTGGCTGCTTTAACAACTTTAACGACTGCGACTATTATTTTATCGCAAAATATGGGTTTCCAAATTAAAGTTTTTGATAAAAGATTGATATTAAATTTGGGTCAACAAAACAGTAGGAGTCTAGAAATGTACATGGTAGGTAGATGTAAGGGCAATATTGTACTGCATTACATATAGCTGCATGAATAACAACAAAGATCCGAATCTTACGTTTTTCTCACTTCTAAAGGACATTGAAAGGTAAGGAAATGCACGGTTTGGTTAACTTTATAATTATTGTCAGTTCTCCATATACACCTAGATAGTGCCAGTTGTGTTTTAATGGGGACACGCGCCTAACAATGTGTTTCTGCAGCTGTCCTTGAGATCCAGTAATTCTAGGTTCGCCTGAACAACATCTTTGACCACATCATCACTTCCCATCAGGTCACATAATTTTCAAAGGGTAGCCTACCTATAGATACTAATATTATAAAGAAGAAAATTTGTATTTTTGTATGTCTCGAATAAATCTAAAAACTTAAGGACCGATTTGAAAATTTATTTTACCAATAGAATCTTACATTATTCTTGATGAACATAGGCTATAGAATATTTTCAAAAACTTAGGGATCTGTATGAAAACTTCAATAATGTAACCCAGTGTAAAAAAATACCAAAAAATCGTTATATCGCGTACGCTGCGGAAATTGTTGACAATATAGCAAAGTGATGGATCACAATTTTATAAAGGACATTAATATCTACTAAAAACTTGCAATACCATATGTTTAACTATTACAGTTAAATCACAATAACTACTTTTTATGGGTTTCGATTTATATATTTTGTTTAATACCCGTGCAAAGCCGGGGCTGGCCGCTAGTCAACTATAAATAAATATAAAGTCAATCCAGATTTAATAAACATGTACCTAAATAGATCGAACACATTACATCTTTGCCTTTTAGATAAACGAGTACATAGGTACATAGTAAAATAGTTTTCTGCTAATACTAGGTACCTTACATTTGAAATGTATTTAATTGCTTTAATAGTTATAGGTACTATATGTACGTACCTACATAGCTGCACATAGGATGTGAGCACAACTTAGAACTTTGAAGAAATTGAGCTATGCGATAGAAAGAGAAGCGCCTTGTAGGTGAATATAAATGTTAGGCGCTGTGTGATCCGATTTGCTCTTTATTGCGTCCCAGCAGAGTTGCTTATTTATTTAAACATCTTTGCGGAGATATCCTTCTGGTCCTTTTTATTCTGTAATAACCTAGGTACCTTATCTTAACAAGACCACAAAACGTCGTTATTATCTTTTACCGTTCTAGAGTCTTTGTTTTCTCAAACGACCAATTTTCTCACCAATAAACCTGTAATATGAAAATAACAAACTCCAAAATCACGAGGATTTAATAACATTTCGCTATCCGTACCGTTTATTTCTAGAGCTTTCTATTTAATCGAATACAAAAGTTAAACGGCCCGAGTGACTTCATTCTCCGAGGAATATTTGCAAAGTCCATTTTCTCAGAAAGTAAGCATTTAGAGCGAGCATTTTCCTTTGTTAATTAGTTTTAAATTACGCGACGATTGCTGTGTTAATTCGTTAATTTTGGTATAAGATAAACCGATTGTTCAGTAATATTGTACGCCTTTCCCGGGCTATGGATTGTTTCACCGAATACGATGGGTTCCCGGAAGAGGTAGGCAGGTTTACACCCGTGGGGAACTGGACTAGACTTATCCCCATATCGTCTTAAGAGGCAACTAAGGGGATAATACCGGAAGGTGGGCAGCAACTTCTTTTGAGGTATCTTCACCGGCAACTACAATCCCCGCAAGATGTCTGCCAAGTATGGGATAGTGCAAATGGGGAGACCATTGTTTAGAGGTGAACATTCTAGTTGATGATTATGAATAGACCCACTCCCTGGGAGTGAAGTGTCGCTTTGGAATCACGACTTAAGGCCCTGAGTACAATAGGTTGTATATATATTTGATGTTTCTGGCTCAAATTTTGAGTTGTAGTGTGGTGTATGCAATTGTACCCTGCAGGTGGCAATGGGCTCGCCCCTCAAAACTTTAGATAACATCATACCTGGTGACGCGTGAATTTGTAGACATCTCTGTCTGCGACATTGTAGATTGCCTGTATTGGGATATTTATTTATAGGAGTAACACTTGTATTTGTAAACTATTTATGATTTTAATTGCCCTACATCAAAATAAATATTTGTTAAGCGAATTGTTTAATATTTTTACTAATTATATAATTTTTACTATAACTGCTTCAACTTGTCAGAATTTCAGATAACTAATATATGCCTCGCAGAAAATCCATATAGGTACTTACCTCATAGAATTAAACATAGTGGCTTATCGAAAACCACAATGCGGGCCCACTAATTGTAACAGCGTTTTATCAGGAATTTATCTAATAAAAGCTTCCCTCCCACCTTTTTCTCGTTTATTGGGACTTACATCCCTGTTGTTATCTTAAATAAGCTCTTTTCTTTTTACAAAGAAAACATGTTGTTTTACTTATTTTGTAAGCTTTTTATTGTTACGAAAAGTATTAAACAATCCCTTTGTAAAGGTAAGTTAGCTTTTGCACAGAGCTGAAGCAAAAAACGTCCTAGTCAAAGCAATTAAGTTACTTACTAGTTACGTTAGTTACTTGTCAGAGTCCTTGTATCGAAATTTAATCCTGGAAGTCTTTATTTATACAGATAAAATGAACAGAAATCTTCTAGACAAGCATTCTTTGGTTAAAATACTAACCAAATGTTGTTCTTTCTACATTTTAAACGCATAAAAGTGACTATACCTACTGGAAAGTATGTTGTTTCGTTTAGGTAATCTCTGGTTTCATTATCAACCTTGCAGTTCTTAGGCGCAACAAATCGACGAATCGTATTTAGAGCGTCTACTAGCTGAACTTTACAGAAGATATAAGACTGCTGCTACGTTTTCTTTATACTAGTTACTGAAAGAAAAACAGGAAAAGTCTGTCATATAAAAAATATTTGTGAGGTGTTATTGCACGTAAATGTCTTATTTCTATGATAGATAATTGTGAAATAACCCAATTAATTCGATAATTAAAACACTGAGCTATTTTTACATATTTTCGGAACACATTTTTTTTTGTTTCGAGCGGGAATCGCATTCTCGTCCTCCGATTGCGCGCCAGATGTCTATCAATCAATCAATCAATCATTCATTTGTCAGAATACACAATCATTACAATTTCAGATGTTAGGAAAATATATAGCAATGCATTCAACCTGCAAACAGGCGTACAAATATTAGTATTTATTCCTAAAATATATTATATTTTTTTTTTTTTAAATAATAAAATTTTATACATTAAAATATTCTGTCATGCTATAAAAACAATTGTCCAATAACCGATTGTGCAGTTTAGTTTTGAAGCTGTTTCCGGCCAAAGTTTTCAAGTTTTCCGGTAATTTGTTGTAAACAGTAATAGTATCCCACTTGGTCACCGGATGTGTTTGAAATGTACTTCTTTCCATCAGATGAAGTATAGTAGTTTGGTAGATGACCAAGCAAGTTTAAATAATACAACTGGAGCGCAAAGTTTCAGCCCGAACGAGTATGTTTCGGTGGCCGAGTGGAATCAGCATCCAGAGCCAAATCGGAGGACGCGGGTTCCACTTGCGCCCGGGACAAAAATCGTGTGCTCCTATAATTTGTAAATAAGATTTTAGCTTAGCACGCCATAATGCTTGTAATCATATTTAGAGAAAAATTGAGCTATTTTAATGCATTCATAATACCGACTTTAAGAAGTTAGGTACACTTTTTTGAGTTACTCGTAGAAGTTCAGTTCCATTTTTTTTACATTTTGAGTGATGTATACTACGCGTACAAGAGGCATGGTCCCATCTGGCTTAGTGTGATCGATTGTTTCATTCACCAACAATATGAATGTAATACGCTTCTTAAAATATGCGCTCGACGTCACTAAAGAAGACATTTTTCAGTATATAAACCTTTTTTCAGAGATATGGTATATCTTACACAACTATTTTGCATGGTGGAAGTGCATTTTGCGAATAGCTAGCGACCATCCTCAAGTAGAAAATCTGTCGTTAAGCACCTACGGTGTGTTCCAGCAACTGTCTTTGAGAGCCAGTAATTTTAGGTTAAGCCTGCTAACACCACATCATCATTTACCATCAGATGAAATTGTGGTCAAATTATTACGTATTAGCAATAAAAAAGCACCTTGATCAAAGTTGAAATATCGTACAAAAAACATCAACATTCGTTAAGTCACACAAAATGCGAGGTTAATAAAGAAAAACTTGATGAAAGGATTTCACTTTTCAGACTTATGGCAATGTAACGCTTAATAAGGTCTGCAAAAAAATATAACTTGTATTTTTATTGTCGGGTCGATTCTCTCATTCGGACTGATTCAGCTGTTCCATGCAAACTGTATTTGGATGACGGAGCTCTAAGAGACGATTTCTATGATGTGAAGAAATTCCATGAATTTCTACACTATAGTAGTAAGCCTTAAGTTATTACGAAAGCTTGAAAAATAAATTTAAACAATAGGAAATTTCGTAGTAAGTTGACACGTATCATGGATTCATAGACAACATTGTAGAACGGATATTAAAAGTTTTGTGTGCGACATTAAACGTTATGTAAGATAATAGTGTTCACTAAAGCTACCCCAATGAATAGTATCGATTATTATTGGTATAAATATATGGTCAAATGAAATGGAAAACATAGAAATTATTAATTACAGACATGGTATCTGGGTTACATTCAATCAAATTATTTGTGTTGGTTTTTAGGAGTAAATTAATCGATTATAGAAATCTTATGATGGGGGCTATTTGTACGAGATTTTGTAGATAAATTCATTGGTTTCATAAATCATGAAACAATTTATTGGCAATTACGATATTACACGTCAAGGCATACATTAATTTGTATTTTTGAAAGAACGCTTTACATCTCGGTCAAGTATTATTTAATAAATGACACAATAAATAACGTTGTAGTTAATAATAAACTATAAAATATGTAATATTTAATTATTATAGAAATTCTTAACTATCTCATTACTACAAATAATGCTTTGTCAAGTGATATAAAACCATATGAAATTGAATAGTCAGTTGACACGTATCATGGATTCATAGACAACATTGTAGAACGGATATTAAATGTTTTGTGTGCGACATTAAACGTTATTTACGATAATAGTGTTCACTAAAGCTACCGCAATGAATAGTATCGATTATTATTGGTATAAATATATGGTTAATTGAAATGGTAAATATGGAAATGGCTAATTACAGTTATGATGTCTACGTTTATATGATATCAAATTATTTTTGTTTGGTTTTAGGAGTATGTTAGTTGATTATCAAAATATACGACAACAATGGGGCAACAATGGCGAAATCGTTATTTATACGTAATTTGTTTGATGAATCCTTTGGTTTCATAGAGACGGCAAACATTTTACAGTACCCCATTGTTTGTCAGATACAAATCATATCGTTTATAATTCTTAGAAACATCCTCACATTTTGTACAAAAAAATCATAAAACACATTTTGACATAAATTATCATATTAATAATCTTAATTTCAAAATGTCTCAGAGTACTCATTAATGAAATCATACAATAAAATAAATTATGACCGTACTTTACAAGTTGTATTGTTAACTTTTTTTATATTCTCAGCGCATCCTTATGAAAACTTTGTTTCTCTCAAATTTTTGCCAATTTCGGACGAGGAATTTGTAGTTTCCACATTGCAGCGCGCTAATATGAACCTTAGTCTTAGTCCAAATTACTTTGTGTGATTTTCAAAGTCACCAACAACGAACTGCTAATTTTGTCATTGTTACCCCCTTGACTGATACAGATAAACAAAAGATTAAACTGAAGAACCAGGGATAAACAAGGCTTGAAATGTAATGATAATTACGCTATTCTCTAATCTACTATAATATCTGCTGGCACTCAAATGTTCAGATTCTACATTCTCGATGTTTGCTCTGTTCGTCGTCTCCATAACACTTTTTAAGTTCCATTGATTCCTCTTTAGTGCCAAAATGCTAATTAACATGGCAAAAACGTCGGCCAGGGAAATGAGTATTCGCCTTCGCCAGGAGTCATGAACAGGCGGTCCCATTAACTTTTATTATTCGCAGTTTTAAAGCGCGGTCCAAATTAGTTGGCCCTACTCGCGACCATCCACCGATGTGCTCACAGCCTCTCATTATAGAAATGACACTTGAAATTAATTTATGTCTTATTAACGTTTGAGGAAGAAGCGTCATGAAATAAAAAAATACTATTTTTACGAGAATAATAGGAGTGCGTTAAAATAAGTTCATACATATAAGGGATTTGTTGACGATAGCATTACTGCAATGTACTGTCGTGGAATGAATTGTTCTTCATCTTATGATCGAAACGCACGTTTGCTGCGTTAAAAATAAAAACTAAACAGTTTTTATGCTTGTGTAACTGGGTTTTTACTACTGTAATTGTAAATGAAACTGTACTGTAAATGGTCATGGAACTTGCGACATTGAAACAAAATTGGTCTTAATATTTTGAAAATTTACTGAACACTCGTGATCGTGATTCATTAAGATACCATTGTAATAATTAATATTGAAAATATAGTTTATAAAATAAAATAATACATAATATAATCATAAAAAACCTTCATTAGATCATGCACGTAATATCCCAGACACTAGCGTATCACACAATAAAGTAAAAAACCGGCCAAGTGCGTGTGGGACTCGCGCACGAAGGGTTCCGTAACTAAATATTCTGTGAATAGTTAAAGCGTTTACCTATCACCGTTATGAGTATCGTACAAGAAACGGTAAAAAATGTATTTTGTATGGGAGTTCCCCATACAAAATACGTTAAATATTTATTTTATTTTATTTTTAGTATTTGTTGTTATCCATGAAAATTTCAACTGTCTAGTTCTTGAGATACAGCCTGGTGACAGACGGACGGACGGACGAACAGCGAATTCTCAGTAATAGGGTCCCGTTTCGAACCTTTGCGTACGGAACCTTAAAAAGTAACCCGACATAGCTTATCAGAAAAAAAAAACCACTATAGACTTTAGCTTTTACCTTAAAGTTGAATTTTGCTGGCACCGGTGTCTTTAAAACTAAACATCAGAATGATTCAATAAGTAAACAAGTAGTTTACAGATAAAGCCTTGTTGCATACTTAAGAAATCACGATTTGAAACTTGCGTCGCTTATGACCCCCTTATGAACATTAAAAAACGTAACCCGCCGCATTACGTTATCTCCGTAGAAAGATCGTGAAATGGTATTCTGCATGCCATTGTCAACTCAAACGGCAGGTTACGAGCACGTTATTGGCATGTTTCGAATTGTCAAAGTAACGCGGCTCAATAACAACAACTTCTTTACAGGAGTGGAGTATATGTAAAAGGTAATTTTTTTTTCTATTTTGAAGTGATCGTTACACGTTCAAATACTCACGCAATCTCTCAATATGTTAAGATATAAAAAGGTTTATGACAAAAATACATTTAAGAGAGAGAGGTTTTCCGACGTAACTCGCGATAATAAGAAACAAAGCTGTAGACAACTACCTTGTGACAATACTGGAGATTCTTTGTCTATTTAGCGCGTTATCAAACGCGTTATATTTTACTGCGCTTTATTGTTAGGAATTTCTTGTGTCATAGCGTATAATGACCTAGGTGCGTTCAAATACTTACCATCGGTTATGAATAAAACTACGTATACATTTAAACGTTTTATCTTAGGCAAATTAACCATTTTATAACCAGCGTTTCATGTTTAAACTACATCAGCACGTGTATTATAAGTTATAAACATCACAGTGACCTTTAACTCTGAGATTGGTTTATCACGTTGAAACCCCAGAAGGGTTTATTCAAAAGTTTCCAAATAAACATTGCGGTGCTCGCGGATTTAGTTTTTCCTCATCCCGCAGCCTACATTGGCTGGTTAGACTAATTACACGGTCTAATTGGTTTGTCTGTCCATCTGTAACTGCGGCTCCACGGGACGTTCTAGTTAATTAGTGCCCTAACCAGTCCCCTGTGATTTACCTGTTTAAATGGGAAATAACTTGTGTTTTAAATCTGGGCAATTCGTTGAATATTATAGATATAGATAGATATATTATTTAGGGTATCAGCCGCATTTTCCACTGCTGAACACAGCCTCTCTCATTTAGGGGGGGTTTGCCATAATCCTCACGCTTGGCAGGCGGCAGAAGGCGTAGCTGGGCACCTTCCAGTATTTTACCTTAAGTCACCTTTTATCCGTTCTTCTCGCAGTGGCTCTTTTTTTTGTTTTTGTTGAACGTGGCAGTACAATGTGTAATATTTCAATATTAAAATTTATTATTGACCTTCATAAGAGCGTCGTAGACGCCTAAATTGATTAAATGATTTTGACTTTGACGACACCCACAGGTAGAATTGGGGAGGGGGACATTCTAACGGCCCTCCACGGGGGATTCATTATTAATTTCTTGCATGGTAGGGCATTTTGCGTGTGGCAGTATGCCCTACCATGAGGCTGGCTACCACCCTCAAGTAGAAAATCTGTCACCAAGCACCTAACGGTGTGTTTCGGCTGCTGTCTTTGAGCACCAGTAATTCTAGGTTAGCCTGAACAATATATTCGACCATATAAACTTACCATCAGGTGAGATAGAAGGTTAATCTATCAGCTATAAATATAATAGAGTACTTAACCGTTTCTCGTCAATTATTGAACAAACGTTGTATCACTTAAATATTGTATAAAGTTGCATGCGGGCCCAGATGCGCGTAGCAGAAGTGGCAGAAGTCAGCTTACATTGTCTCGAGTGACAAATCTACGCCGTCGCACTTTATTGCCCCGCTGTCGGTTCTGTGAAATAATGCACGGACAAATGCATCGACTATTGAAAGATTGCCAAAACGTTTTGGACTAGACAAATCTATATACATTCAGAAAGTAAATATTAGGCACATAAGCGCCTACGATTCCGAGCTAACAAATAAAATGAAGACTGTTTCATATCTGTATATTCCACTTCAATCGGTCGACTAATTAGTGTAAAAAACCGTTCAGTTATATTTGCGCACTTCACTTATTTTCAAAATTCAGCGTATGTGGTAATTGGTACACTAGAAAAAAGTTGTCATTAAATGACATGCAGTATGTGAATTTCAAATTCATCAATTCCACTGAAAAGGACATCATTTCCTAATAATAAAAATACAAGTACCTAAAACTATGCTAATATTGTAGGTATATCTACGACCTAACTATAATTTTGTAATTAATTTGATTGGCTCGTTGATGTGTGTAAATTACCAATTTCTACCGCAAAGCAATAATGTTCACAATACTGTGTTCCGGTTTGAAGGATATGGATGCCCATGTTTAGTTACAGGCACAAGAGGCTCTACAACTTTATCTCTCAGGGTTATGGGCGCAGTGCAATTCGCTAATTGTGATGAACTGATTCTGTTATAGACAGAGGCTAACACTAGGTAGGCCTCGTGCTTGTTCCATCAAGATAGCATAAAAATTATAAATATAAAAAGGCACCGCCCGCGTTGGAAACTCGAGCTTACTGGGTTTGATCAGGGCAGTACAAATTATTGAGTTTTTCTGACTGAGTACTTAACTGTAACAATCTAAAGTCTGGAATACCTGCACCTTGTAGATTGCAACAGATTCGTCCTCTATTAGGTACATAATATATGTCCGAAATATGTCATGCGAAAAGTGGACGTTTTATCTACATCTGCCTACCCCTTCGGGGAACACTGGCATGTCTATATATATTATGTTTTTTTTTAATGTTATTGTGACGGAACAAGCTCGAGGCCCACCTGACGGACTAACCTCTCACGAATTGCACTGCGCCCATCACTTTGAGACATAGTTGTTAAGTCTCATGTGCCTGTAATTTCACTGGCTCTCAAGGACTGCTGCCGGAACACACACCGTTAGGTGCTTGGTGACAGATTTTCTACTAAGGGTGGTACCTAGCCAGCGGGCAATCGCAAAATGCCCTTACACCATGCGGTGAAGCTCAAGCCGGTGCGCGGTGGTGGGGATTGAACCAGGGACCTGCGGCACTTACTATTACATCATTGCTTCAAAATGCTATTATATTTTATGCCATAATAACTTGGGTTGGTTAATGATCTTGCTGTAACGCTGTAAGCCCCCACACATATGTAAATACGAGACGTTAATCCAGCTTACGTCGAGTTATTTGTTACACAAAGTTTAAGAACCCGTGAATATAGTTGAGGTTCATCGCCCTAATCTACAAGGGTCACGTAATAACATTGTATAATACACCACAAGATTACCAAAAGAAACCTCATCAGAAAAGAACCTGCACACAAGCAGGTATCCAGCAAATTGTCTAAGTTCCATTACCCCGTTCTGTACCGCACGCTAGCACGCGATGTTCACATTACAACGTGGAAAGATTTCGTTTCCACTTACAAAATCACTTTGTATCTTACTTTTTAGCTTAAAGGGGACTTCGCAAATAACTGTACAAATAACGAAACAAGTTCCTAATATATTATTTTGAACAAAGAGTATTTATAATAAATTACCTAACCTATATATAACGGATGCGTTGACAGAGAGGTGAAAACACTCGTTATGTATTTTCGAGGTCTTGTGATGTATCTTTCAGTCTGATGGTTGTTTTTGCTTGATTTTTTTATGATGCGTTCGAAGATGTTGTTTAGGGTCCTAAAATGTCTGGCTCTCAAGGAATGTCGCTGGAACTGTTAGGTGTTTAGCGACAGATTTTAAAATTGAATATGGTAGCAAGACCACCATTCTTAAACGATCGCTTTCTTAAGACAACAACGCGATGGATTAACGTGCCCTCTGAAGCCCTTAAGCGCTCACTAGTAAATACCACTAGCGGTCACACATCTAAGAAATTATCGCAATGACCGTTTCCCTAATTTTGGTGACTTTGAAATTGAACTCCTCTTCAGGAGATCATTGTACGGATTCTGAAAAAATATATACCATGAACATTTGTCTATATAAATCAGCCGAATTTTTTTTATAGTTGCTTGATTAATAGGTAAAAAAATAAGTAAAAGAAGCTGTTTCAAATTAATTATGAACTCTTTTCGACAATGTACCTGTATGTCGAAAACCTACCTGTATTTATAATATTTGAGACTGTAACCTAGGGTCACAAGTAAATAAATTGCATTTTATTTCATTTCTTGATTTGGAACTAGTTTTCAAGGGAAATAAATGTTCACATCTAAGTTTCGCCAATATTTGACCAAATATATTCTTCAAATTCGTGTTGAAAATTTTTAAATTGCATAACTGCATTCATGTGCTATATGTTATTTTCTCTAATATTCTCTCTTTTTGGACAAACCACAGTTCGTAGTGTCGTAGCCGCCACGCGCAGCGCGCGTTTAGATTGTTTTTTTTTTATGTAATTGTGACGGAACAAGCTAGAGGCCCACCTGATGTTAAGTGAACTAACCTCTACCTATAACAGATGAATTTCGTCAACGAAATGCACTGTGCCCGTCACGTTTTGACGTACAGTTGTTAGGTCTCATGTGTCTGTAATTTTACAGGCTCCTAAGGACTGCTGCCAAAACACACTGTTAGGTGCTTGGCGACAGATTTTCTACTTGAGGGTGATCACTAGCCAGGTGGGCATTCGCAAAATGCCTTTCCACCATGCGGTGAAGCTCAAGCCCGCGGCAGGATTCGAACCATGGACCTGCTGCGCGGCAGTCCATAGCCATCACTGCTTCAAGAACTTTGTTTAATTTATTTTTCGTTACAAACTCCTAATTTATTTGATCCGCCTCCTTTATCTTGTTGATAATGACAAGCCTCGCTACAACCAATGCAAAGAACGATTTTTCTGACAAAATAATTTTATTTTGTCAGAAAAATCTTTGCATTGGTTGTAGCCAGTAGTAATCCGGAGCCCGGACCTGTTGTAGAAGGCAATCAGGCCATTTTACATGTAAATAGGTACTTTCGCAAAAAGCATCATGTGAAACGTACGTACATCTCTGTCTCAGGATTATCAAGGAATGATTAAAATCATATACTCATTGAGCAGACCTGCCCGTTATCAGAACAAATATGAAAATCTGTATATCTATATATTATAAATTATGACACATGAGTATTTTTGCCGGTTTAATATGTGTGAAAATCTAAAAATTTATTTCAAAAATCTGTATATCGTTCTAAAATAATTTAGTCAGCTACGTAATATGTGTATAATTCGATGCAAGTAGCGGAGCTTGCTTAGATGTTCTTAGCCGATCAACCAGGTTAAGCAATATTCACTGCGGTCTCTACTTGGATGGTTAACCGTTGTGGCACGAAGTACGAACGCGCTCTGTGGTACTAGTATATGACACTAGGTGACATTTTTAAACCTTCAAAAAATGGAGGAAGTTTTTAATTCGACTGTATATTTTTTTACAGGGTGTACCGATTATGATTTTTTTTTAATTCCGAAGCTGGTGTTTGTCGCGTGGTCCCATTTAAATTTGAGTAAGATCTGTTGAGTAGTATTTGAGTTATCTATAATAATGTGTATTTTATGTTTGAAGTCGGTTGTTTTTTACTAAAATATTTTTGTTTAGAACTGCAATTGGTCCCGATTGTTTTCTTAGGATTGGCAGCAAAGTGGTTGGGCATTTTTAAAATACCTAGCCTCAAGTAAAAAACATGTCTCCAAGCTCTTATCAGCGTGTTACAGAATCTGTCTGAGCCAGCTTACATTTTAGGTTGAACCTATCTATCACCTTCGACCACATCATATTTTAACATTATGTCAGATTGTGGTTAGCCAGCCTATCAATTCTAAAAAAATCCTGCTTAGGTATATATTCAGTACACTCTCATGCTGATGTTTTATGGGCGAAGTTGCAGAGAAAATCTAATATAAAATCTCTCAGAACGAACGAAATCTACTGTTCCAACAACTGTCTCATAAGTCTACTTTTTTCATCTTCATCCAGCTAAGCATTGATTCTTACTAAGCTGTTACTGTTATTAAGCACGGTAAGATAATGCTCAACGTGTTACGGCGCATTTCATTAGGGAACCGTTTACTGCGACGTTGTTGAGTTTCCAGCTAATTTGAGCAGCTTAGCAACTGGGAGAGGATCAGTGACACGTGGTAGGTAGATTGTTATGAAGCATTGTATGTAATTGATTAAGATTTCAATTATTATTATGTCAGCGTGTATTCAAAGGTAATTTATGTTTGGAAGCCGCTATTTAAGCAGTTGTTTAAAATGATAATAGTACCGGCTTGGATTTAGCGAATGTTGAATATATTTTTGCCGGGTACATAGATGGCAGTAATTTGTTACGTAAGTATATGGAATTCTAGTTTTTAAATCTCTTTATATTTTAATGCAAACAACACTTACTGTCAATTAATTGATCATGTACTTTTTTTTAACTGACTGTGAAAATACTTATTTTTTTAGAAATAGTTACGCCAGTTAATCTAAATTGTTAGTGGTTAAATAAATATTGAAAGTTTTGAGTATATTTTTCAAAATTGTAGGTCATAAGGCATGGGTGAAAACCTCTTTATCAACCTATTGAAACGATTACGTAGATGATGGATCATCTACAAAATCGTAGACGCTACCTACAATTTCGTAGACACTATCTACGATTTCGTAGATGGGGTCTAGTGTGAATATATTATGTAAGTTGTGCAATATGGCAAGTTGAATATATTTGACAGATTTATGTTGTTTTATTCAATATAAGTGTAACAATTTTACCCCAGTCAAAAGTATGTGCGTGCCTATAGAATGAACAAGTCTGTAACCAATTTTTAATAGATGTGTTTCTAAATTGCGTTAGAGCTATGTCGGCATTAAGTTCAGAGTTCTCATAACGTGGGCGTATTCATGCAATTTATAAGACACAATCATGCCAATACACTTGGTTTATTCCTCAGATCATAGAATTATGTGATCTGAGGTTTATTCTTGATCCACAGGTTGGAGGGGGTAACCCCGAAAAAACCTACATCCTCTTCCAAAAGCCATTCCAAACCTCACCTTGTAGAACCGATCTCACACTCTTCACCACCATGGCGATGTTATCTTCAAAGTATATTGCCGTAAATACTTCTGTCTTCTAACAGCAATAAGGTTGATGACACATAGTTGAGAACACGTGGCATGGTGCCAAATTATTAGCATGAACGAAATAAAACTACATTCCAGCCAGGCATATATCTTCCAATCACGTTTTTGAAGCAGTGATGGCTCAGTGGCATTGGCTATGGACTGCCGCGCAGCAGGTCCATGGTTCGAATCCCGCCGCGGGCTTGAGCTTTACCGCATGGTGGAAGGGCATTTTGCGAATGCCCGCCTGGCTAGCGACCACCCTCAAGCTGAAAATCTGTCGCCAAGCACCTAACGGTGTGTTTTTCAGCAGTCCTTGAGAGCCAGTGAAATTGCAGGCACATGAGACTTAATAACTATGTCTCAAGGTGACGGGCGCAGTGCAATTCGTGACTTGTGACGAAATGCATCTGTTATAGGCAGAGGTCAGTCCTCTTAACATCAGGTGGGCCTCGAGCTTGTTCCGTCACAATAACATAAAAAGAAAAAGAAAAAAAAACACACTATTACAAAACGTTTACAGGATAGCACTGATGACTGATTAGTCTGCGCACTTTGAAGTATTCGCTGTCACAAGTTATACTTTATAGCTAGGAGATATTGCCTGTTAGGCAGTTGTTAACAGATTTTATGAAAAAAATATTCAATTAAAAACCTTTGCGAGTTTTTTCCATAATTATTATTTAGTAACCGGCTAGGACTCGCGTCATATTTACCGGATATTTGCTCCGACCAGTCAGTTACGTGCTGACGCCCGCGCTCGCCGCTGTGCACAATCGTGACTCCCAGAGGAAGAACTTCAAATAAGTTCGAAACCGGTCGGAGCAAATATCCGGTAAATATAACGCGAGTCATAGCCGGTTACTAAATAATAAAAATATTCAACTGCAGTGTCTCATGCCGTAAGCATCGAATTGTCAGGCAGCACAAGTTCTAGCACCACAGACTCTAAAATAAATATAGACTAGGAGCGACCAGTATTGTACTTTGATGTATCAGCCGGATTGTCCACTGCTGAACACAAAGCCCAATGCCCCATTAAGGGAAGTGGTTTTGCCATAACCCCCAAGCTTGGCAGGCATCTTGGGGTTCGTAGTGTAAAATGACAGCTCTTTAGAAGCCGCTGTTGCTCACCTTCTGGTATTTTCCCTTCGTTGCCTATTACGACACCTACAGGAAGAAATTGGGCGTGGATGCAATCATAGCCTGGGATTCCTCTGGGAAATAATATATAATACTATATATTATGTATAAATAAACACCGATCCATGACTAAAATTAAAGTCGATAAATCAAAGAGCTGCCAATCCCGCAGCAAGCTTACTCCAGCTACTCGCTTGACGTTCGTGGAGGTAACTTGCTTGATGGCTTGTTGGAAGAACGTTTAGAAGAACATGATGTTTTGGTTCTTAAGCTTCAACTAGTATATTTTCACCTCACAAGCTGTGAAAGGTTTTGTTAACCATATAAAATCTTCGTGCAGTAATTTTAAAAGCTAGCGTGGAAAACATTTAAATTTTAAACTATGTAATTACTTCATGAAAGATGATAAACATTTCATTTAACCAATAATTGTGATACGTTAAAATTTTGATTTTTAATTCAAATAATCTTTCATCATTTACTATATCATTTAAGCTATTATCGCATAGAAGTTTCTTCGCTGTTACGGGTAGAAATATGTATGTTTAATTTTTAAAAAGTTATTTTGCGTCTCTTTCACTGGAAAGCCTCTTTACTTTTAGAAATACATACTGAGGCACTCACTTAGCTCTTGATTCAATCCTAGAATCCTTCGCTTCCTAAGGTTTAAATAAAAGCCTTTGCGCTAAATAAGAAATGTCTTAGCCTTGCATATCATATAACTATTAAACATTTGTTTATATTTTATTACAGAGCGACATCGTCAATAACCTAAATATTAAGTACTAGCTTTCCAGCCGTGGCTCCACATGCGGGTATATCGGTTAACGCGCAAAACCATTAACCTCTTTTTGCGCAGTTGGATAAAACTATCCTATGTCCTTCCCGTGTCTCAAAATATTTCCATACCAAATGTTCTCCCTAATCGGTCCTATAGTTTCAGAGCCTATTCAATGCAAACAATCAAATCTTTCCTCTTTATTATATTAGTTTAGATAGAGAAAAAAGTAAGCAAAAAATAAGTATATTTTTTATAACAAGGATACTTCAATACATGAATGAAGCAAACATACGAACACGAGGCTAGTAGTGGCTTTCACATTGAATAAGCACTTTAAACGTCTACGAGAGCGTCCAAAATAAGATAAAGTTGCAGCTTAAACTGAATATTGAAATTACTTTGTAATATTTTAACGGAACATCCAGAACTTATGACGTCTGTCCAAGGGAAGTATTTCTGCGTCAGCTTGAAGCGTGCTGCAAGTCAGATACAATTTCACGCTGCGCCAACTTGCAAAATTCGTAGCGAAATTCTAATTTCATACAGAATACGGATGGAAGCACGATGCTTATATTTAACGGCTATGTGACGTGTCAGCTCTGTTAACAGTTGGCTAGCGGCGAGAGCAGTGTCAACTTTAAACACTACATTTTGTTGAACAAGAAAACGTTTCAGCTTTCATTTTATTTAGCTCGAGTTTTGCATATTAGAGGATGTGATGCATGCATGCAATGGCATATATTTTTGTTTATTTCACAAAACAGAATAAAATCAACTACTTAACAACAGAGTGAGAGAGTACAATTATCAATATAGATCGTATTCCAAAACATGTGTTAATACTCAACATAAACAAAATAATTCAGCAAAATTAAATAACTGACATTTTAGGTAAATTAAATAAAGATGCAATGTATGCATACTAGCTATCAAGTTTATGACGAATTTCAAAGACATCCTATTTAAATATAGTTTATAATTAAATAAATCAATATTTCGATGATGGTTTACTAGAACATATTAACGCTCAAGCTTCACTTATGATGATACAATTGTATGTATAGTATGTTGTTTTATGAGATAGGAGTGCAAATGAACTGGTGGCTCACCTGATGATAAGTTATCACCGCCGCCCACTGACATTCGCAACACCCGAGCTCTCGAGGGTGAGTTGCCGGCCTTTGAGGAGAGAATAATGCTCTCCTCTTGAAGGCTTCTGAGTCATAACGGTTCAGATATACTTAACATGGCATCCGGTTCTACATTGTGGCAGAGCGAAAATGGCATAGGAATCGCAAGGTAGTCTTGGATCGACACGAAATTGATCATCATAATATCGTTCTTTGTCGTTTGACGTTCGTTGGCAAAATTCAGCTGAAGGTATGAAACCGACAAGTTTCTCAGAACACTGCCGGTGATAGATACGGTAGAAAATGCAGAGTGATCCTGTTCTACGCAGTGTCAAAGGATCGAGTTGATCGAAGAGAGCTTGATCGTCGACGATTTGATTTATATAATTTGTAACGTACGTTTGAACTATCAGCTGTCACTTACCTTAACGGTGGGTGTGTTCCGGCAGCTGTCCTGGAGAGCCAGTCATCGCTTACCATCAGGTGACATAGTGGTCCAAGCTATAAATAAAAAAAACTAGATATAAACAAGTCCGACTCGGCTGATATTTATTAAGTACTTATTTGTTGTTTGAATACAGTATATGATCTATACTTATATTAAAACTGTAACAGATCCAATTCTGTACATGGCAGGTAATTAGAAAAAAATATTTGAGAGCACTCTGTAGCTGATACTGATGCCAAAACTCTATTTTGTTTTTGTCTGTCTGTATCCCGGCTGCGCATTTCCTCAAAACTACTGAATGGAATTCAATGAAACTTAAAACTATTTGAGATCATACAACGAAGAAGAGCATGGTATTCATTTATCCCGAAACTCAGCACGGTCCCCTCGGGAAAGGGGATGGAAGTCAAAATGTTGTAAGTTTTTAACGCGTAGTCCGATTGAATTATTCTTTTTTGTTAGAATAGTGACGAGTGACTCCACGAACAGCCCGGCAGTTACTTAACTACTCTATTCTGAAAAATACAACCCGAGAGTTTTCTAACCGAAAGTAAAAAGCTCCTTTCTTAGCTATGCTTTAATAATAGTTCTTCACCGCAGACCACAGCGTTACTTATGAGATAAACAGTGCTCAAATGTGAATAATTAGTTTGGGTCCATATTCTACCCCAAATAATTAAAATTTTAGTTTTGTAACATAATATACTGTTTGCAATAGATTCTACAAGAATACACCAGAGTAAAAGTCATAGTGCCCCATTCTGTTATTAGCATGCAAAATTTTAAACTTTAAACTGTTAACAATAACTCATAAAAAGACAGTACTTTTTAAAATAAATTTTCTTTTATCCACAGGTATATAAAGCAGTATGTAATCACATATTTGTATTTTTAAGCGAAAATTAATACATATTAAAAGAATATATAACTGGAATCAATTAATTTGATAACTATATACTTGTTTAATTTATTTCCTTAAGAGGCGCCTTTTTAGATTAAATTAAAAGAACAAGCTCAAATTGAACATTGGAAATTTCCTGTGGAAATGTCTCATTAAGTATGCTAAAGCTGGCGAACAAAAGTGGATAATCTGTTTGCCGTCCAGAGAATATTAAAGAAGTCGACCGGTCCGGAAGATCTTTTGTTCAGATCAAAGCAATCTCACGGCTTCACTAATTGACCTTTGCATTTTGATGGAGTTCTCCAAATTCACATTTGTGTAGGGGTGCAAAAATAAGTTTTAATATCTGTGTTATCGACAACGACAGCCAACGTTTATCTCATAATATTTAAATGTACAAAGTTGGTATCAGCAAGGCTGCGATAAAACCATGTTATCCTCTGTGTTGTTAAACAAAACATACCTATACTGCCACCATACCGCCCCGACACACGACTTTAGTAAGGATGAAAATTATGTCGATGACTGAGTTTTTAATTTAGAAGGTTTATATCCATAAGTTATCTGTATTTTTTTCAATATGTAATATGCCCTAACTGAGACCTTACTGGTTAATAATTAATGCAGAGACTAAACTACTAAAACTAAAAAACTAGAAAATTTGAGGGTGAGTTTCTTGAGTAAAATGTAGATGCGCTAAGAAAGTATGGTGTCATGGCGAGGGGAGCTCTAGTAACTGTGACTTTTTAACCCGGCGATGCTTAGAGCAACCAAGGGCCCCGCCGGCATGGGCAGCTGTGCCACTCTGACTTTGCCTCTAGGTCCACGATGAAGCGGCAAGGAGTAGGCTGTGTGTAAGGGAGGAAAGATGGGTTATATAAATACTAGATAAAAAATAATGCAAATTCTTAAGTGTAAGCGAGGGAAGCTACAAGGTGAACTCCAGTATGGTAGATATACGGATTTATAATTCATACTTTTAATGTCAGAATGCTGTTACGTTAGTCACGTGGCGATAAGTGTAGCTTCTGTCCTTCAAGATCTTGTATTTGATCCATGGTCAAATAATAATTTTGAATGAGTTTTTATTACTACAAACAATTTTACAGTAGCAGACAAATTTTACATATGTATAAATTCGCCCCTAATACCTAAGACCAAAACATACCCCTGAAACTTCGATTAGACACCTTAGCCTTCTCTATCGGAAGCGACAGTGGCACGATAATATTATATAATTGAATATTATTAGTATTATAGCATTGCAAATATAACGAAACTTGCAATATTTTATACGAATTTTAACAAAACTTTTAATCTTTTTTTTTCTTTTAAGGTATTTAACATTATTAATCTATGAAATAATTGCTTCCTCTATTATTTCATTTAGTAACAGCTTTCCAATATCATGTAAATTGCTGTGCTAGTCTGAGAATAAATATGCGCTAGTATAAAAAAAATAACCTACTCATAACAACTTGGTTTATGTCTATGCTTTTTTGATGAATGTGCCCAATTACTTTTTTAAATAATTTGAAATTGAAAATAATAAATAAATCAGTAAACTCTTATTCCATGGGATAAATTACAATTTAATTGCCTGTGAGTATCTTTTCTTGTCACTACGCCAGGGCCGTGAATTTTGGTGCCCCCGCGGGCACATATGCTAACTTATATTTACGTTGGTGATATGAGGGGTGAACAAAATACTAAAATAAATTACCAGATTTAGTGTGAATCTCCTTATCTAGGGTATAATATATAATATATATATAACTATACGAGAGTAGCTTTACTCTTAGTACCCAATAAAATATGCCCGGCCTTTGTCACCAGAGATGCCCTACAATATTGTAGTCTTTTATATCTACCATTATATAATTTTAATGAAATCTGACAACAGAAAAAATCTATCCCGAGGTTATTAGTTAGGATAGATTTTTTTTGTCAGATTTCATTAAAATCTGATTCAAATCTGAAAGATCAAATCTAAAAATCAAAACTTGGCCACTTTGCTACAGCTGATTATATACCTTAATGTTATGCTTACAGTGACTGTCACATGTCATTAAAATGAAACCAAAAAAAATTCTTCGTGATAGAATTCCAGCAAATTGAACTACCTTTAAGTTTGATGTTCTGTGATAACAAAATCCTGTTACATTGTAATGGTTGATATATAAAATTATCTGCGTACAGCTAAACCCTAGATTGGTGAAAGTGGCCCTCAAAGTCATTGAACGTATAGAAATAGAAACAATTTATGCATAGTAATTTGAAGCGTGTGTGATCGTTTCAACATCTTAATTTTCTGATAGCAATATAAACTAATTCATATTTTATTTGAAATACTATTTTTTATTTGTAAAATGTTCGTCTATAGGTCTATTAAAAATGCAGAAGATACACCGATCCTTTTCATTTCACCTTGCTTGACTAAATTATATAGAATCGTAGGGTTCCTCACGACCAACTTTCTGGACTTTTTTTTAGAGTACATTATATTTCATGAAGTTATGAAGATCATATCGATATGTATTCTATAACATCACTACAGTAAAAGTGCCTGCGCGCTGACGGACGATTATGCTTTGTTTGTTAATTCACGGAGAAGCGGCGTCTAAGATTGTTTCAACACTCACTTTAAGTCAAATCTTGTTAAATTGCCGGCAAATAAAATCAAATATAATAGGAATAACTATGTTCCATTAATAGAATAATGTAAATGCCTCTTTCTTATGCAGTTTATCTGTATTATACTGTGATATTTGACTACCATAAAAGCCGCCATGTAGCAGAAGAGTGCTCGTTTACTTTCTTCCTGCCCTTATTAACCCAATGTTAGTAGGTATAATACCAATATAAATTCCCTAGAGTTCTTTTCATGCTAGTGACTAGGTATTAAATAATTCAATCCTTTTACAATATGTATTTATTATCAAATTTTTTGAGCAAGATAAGTAATATCCCTAAAATATGTATAGGTAAACAGTAAATAGCTGCGGAATTGTGATGCGTAAAGATGTTATAATTCTGCGTCTTAGATATTTTTATTGTAATAGTTGTGTAGTAGATATTATAATTTGCATAGTGGTAGGGTATTTTGTGTATGCCCGCCTGGATAGCTACCACCTTCAAAAAGAACATCTGTCGACAATCGCCTAATAGTGTGTTCCTGCAGCTGTCCTTGAGAGCCAGTAATTCTAGGTTAACATTTTCGAACACATCATCACTTACCATCAGGTGAAAGAGTGGCTAGGTTATCTAATAATATATTATTATGACAAATTCATAGTAATTTACCAAGACACCTTCGCAGTTATTAGCAACTTATGAGCTTAACATTTATAGATAGGTATACATATTATATTTACCCCGTGGAGTGCCAGGTTAGAATTGCACCTCCCCGTATCATCCCGTGGGTGTCGTAAGAGGCAACTAAGAGAAAAATACTGGAAAGTGGGCAGCAGCGCCTTCTAAAGAACTGTCATCTTACACTGCGATCCCCAAGCCGCCTGCCAAGCGTGGGGGTTATGGCAAATACCCCCTTGATAGGGGAGGCTGTGTTCAGCAGTGGACGATCTGGCTGATACAGTAAAGTACAGTATACATATTATGAAACATGCCTACCATATGTTTTGGTATTGTTTGTTAGGTTTTATGAATGCTTTTTTTACTTATTTCCCAGATTCTCAATGCGATTTTCGATTGTTTTTAAAAATGTTACCTGATACCCCCCATAAGTTGTGATATGATTGAAATGATGACGATTTCTTGTTTAGTAGAATATACGACCATAAAAAACAACAGCTTTAGTGGTAAAATTAAGGTTCAAATAGGTGTCATATAGGAAAAAAATACAAAATTGAAAATAATATATTAAAGTAGTGAACACATGTTTTTGGATCTTTTCAAATACGCGATTTTATGTCGTGGTATTTGAGAGTACCAAGTTGTAAACAACCCAAACCCAATCACAAATAGCAAATCGATAAAAGTGTTTATTTCTAAATTAAAAAGTACATTAGCGTATTAAGGCACACAAATATTAAATACTAACGTTAATCCAACTGAATGGGTAACATGTTTGGAAAAATACACACACCACGATGACTGAAGAGCCAATGATACTGACGAGGTTGTGTGTATTGTGTCTATACACAATTTTACATGTATGGGTAACCACATTGGAGGGGCGTGCATTTTTAGACTGAGAGATCTCTACTTTGATGTTTGTTATCAAAGATGGACTTGGGTTCTAACTATAATTCGCAAATTTTCGAAATTTAATTTTGAAGTAGGTATGTACCTACACTTTAATTAAATATATTGTATTATATGATGATAATATTATTATAATAAATGAGTTCTATCTATTCTATTCTATTTTAAGTGAAAAAGCAATTACGTCAATATGTAAAAAAAACGTATAGAGCAGTCAAATAACTATTATAAAATATATTTCATCATTTTTTTGCTAGATAGGTAGCCTTTGACCACTATCTCACCTGATGGTAGGTGATGATGTGGTTGAAGGTGTTGTTCAGGCCAACCAAGAATTACTGGCTCTCAAGGACAGCTGGCGGAACACACCGTTAGGTGCTTGGCAACAGATTTTCTACTTGAGGATGGTTGCTAGCCAGGCGGGCATTCGAAAATTGCCCTACCAACATGCTATAACGACTGCCATCCTAAGACGACAACCGGGACCGATGACTTAACATGCCCTCCAAAGCACGGAAGCGCTCAGTAGTAATGTCACTAGCAGTCACCCATCCAACTCATGATTGCGGTGGATGTTGCTTAACTTTTCTGATCGGTTAAGAACAGCTAAGCAAACGTCGCTACGAGCGCTTCAATCATGCATTGTTAATGTCAACGCCATATTTATTCAAATCCCTATAGAAGTATATTATACGGAAACGCTAATTTTAATAGTTTACTATTTAATAAAATCATTAAATACCCATCTAGCCCTAATCTATTATAGATATTTCTGAAGGCTAGATCAACGATCAATACCAATACGCGTGAATACAGCTGGTTATTATTTTAATTATTTTCACAATCATAAAATAATAAATCTAATAACATGAAAATAACACAACATATTAAATATGACTTCAGTTTTGTGTCCACACGCCTGACTAATGCCACATGAAACTCCCTGAGAGATCATTAGGTACCACATGTTAGAGGGTATAGGTATACTCTCCAAAATGTGTTATATTGAAGCACAAAATATTTCATGTGTTTTCTTGTGATCATAATAATGAATGAATAAACTGTAATGATCCACGTGAGGTGTGGGCTGTTGCTTATTTGGATTTATTAATTTTTACTTAACTAATAGGATTTGACATTATAAAGTATTCCGTTTAAGTTTCCATCAGTAGCAATGTCATAATAGAAAAACCTATTATGACGATTTTGCTCATATATCCCAGGAGAGGTAGGTAGTATATCATCTATGTTTATCAAATATATTATGAGCTGACGCAATATTAGATGAACCTATTGATATATCCCGGAACAGTTGCAAACTCCAGGCAGCTACTAGTACATACTTTTTCGAAAAAGAAATCGTTATCTTATTGGTCTTTGAATCGATACCAAAACCTCAGATTTGAAAGCGATGCTTAAGTGAAGTGTTTTCATGGCACTTTTCATACCAAATTACTTTCGGCATATTTTAAATAACACTCAATCTCAGCACGCATGTCCTTGATCCTATTATAATATGCTTCTGGTTTGCCAGTTTTCCTTTGAATTATATGAGTTTTAAATATTAAGGTTGAACTGGCCGGTCAGTTCTCCATACTAAAGCCGTAGGCTAATCACTCTCTTATTTGAGATTTTAAGTCCAGAACTGAGCATAATATCGATTGAACTCATCATTATCTTTAGATTTGTAAGTAACGAAATTTTAAAAAGATAATTAAGTAGAAAGTTATGAGCCTTGAAAACTTTATATGAAAATATTTCGAGGCTCATAAGTCTCAAGTTGATGAACTTATTCAAAAACTGTTACGATACAAGCCTAAACAATAAAAAGATCAATCGATATCATTCTTTGTTTTGACCTAAATCCTCAAATAATGGAGTGATCACCCTACGACTTTTGTATGGAGAACTGACCGGCCAGTGCACCCTTAATGGCATGATCGCTTTGTAGTGAGTTTTTTATTATCTACTGACTCCAAAAAAAACGCTTCTCAATCAAGTGTGTGTGATATCTCGTAACTTTTAGCAGAGTGTACCAATTTTTTTATATTCGCAAGCTAGTGCTTGTCACGTGATCTCATTAAATTTGAGTTAATTCTGATGATTATTATTTGAGCTATCCCTGATAATGTGAATTTAATTGGCTTCGACTAAATTGATAAAATTTTCATTTTCACTTGTCATCATGTAAAATGAACAAAAAAACTGTATCGATAGTTTGGTTCAAATACAGTATAGTACATTTTTTCTCCTAGTATATTTTCTTATTGAAGTTTTATTTTTGTTCAATATTTTTACATATTGATTAAAACAAAACGAAAAACTGGCAATTCATATATATTAGGATCAAGGACATGCATGCCAAATTTCACCGAGATTGAGTAGGTACCTACTTGTTATTTATAATATGCCGAAAGTAATTTGGTATAAAAAGCGCCATGCAAACACTTCACTTAAGCATCGCTTTTGAATCTGAGATTTTGCTATCGATTCAAAGGCTAATAAGATCAATTTTTTTTTTCAACAAAGTATGTAGTAATAGCAGGCTGGAGTTTGCAGCTGTTCTGGGATATATCAATAGGTTCATCTAATATTGCGTCAGCTCATAATATATCTGATGAAACATAGATGATATACCACTCTACCTACCTCTCCTGGGATATATGAGCAAAATCGTGATAATAGCTTTTTCTGTTATGACATTGCTACTGATGGAAAGTTAAACGGAATACTTTATAATATGAAATCCTATTATATTATTACTATTTAACCTAATATATTATTACTATTAGTTTAGTAAAAATTATAAGTAATCTAAATAAGCAACAGCCCACACCTCACGTAGATCATTACAGTTTATTCATTCATTATTATGATCTCAAGAAATCACATGACATATTTTGTGCTTCAATTTAACACATCGGTTCATGGGCATGAATTCAAGATTTTTACCGAGTAAGTATATTTTACTTGGTGTTTAAAATATGACGAAACAACGTCTGTATGGAAAACGCCATGAACATGCTTCTTTTAAGGTAGACTGACGTCTATTGCGGGATATACAAAATTTTCATCAGTTTTTTGCGGTTATAGCTACATTATGACGGTATACGGTGTAAGTTTAATATATTTAATAGTACGTATTATCTTTAAAAAATATTGAATACCAATGCACACAGTTCAATAAGTATTCATATATTATTTGTAACAATATATTAGGTTATATCATAATAAATAATCTTCTCCGAATCTCGCGCATTACGTGATATGGTATAACAGTCAGACAAACTAGAAACAGAAACAAAAAATACATTACAATTTTTGTTTCTGTTGCTTTTGCCTTCAATTCATAAGCGTTTGCCTTAACGCAAAGCACGCAACGATCACTTAATATCACATGTTTTCACAAAATCAAAATGTAAAAAAAAATAACCAAGAGCGAAAATCAAACCCCCAACCGAAAGAGTTCCGTAAGTTTTACAGAAACATCCTTGAACGATACGATTGTATAAATAAACCATGGCTCACCTTTGAACTACAGCCCGAATAAAAATTAGTAAATAATATTATTTGCCGAAAGCACGTTTCTCCGAATGACTTCTACAACTAGCCATTGAGACCACGGCTTGTACTGGAATAATATATGCCTTACTAATTGACCTATTTTGGTGTGAAAAGTAACAGTTCGAATGATTCCTTTCGACCTTAAAATATATTAAACCACCGCGCGCCGTACGAGGAAACGAAATCTATAGTCAATGTGAATTAACCCACAAACAACACTTATTATCAAATTAGCTTTGAACTTGCTGACGATGACGCAATCAAAATGAAACAATATTGTTTTAGTCCTCATACAGAAAAATACTTTTGTTATAACTGCTTTAGGCAACAAACGAGCTGTATTTGCATTGCCAATGTTTAAGCTTTTTCTCTAAAATGCAATGTGGTTGAACTCCACTGCTGCAGTGTGACATGACTTTTTAAAAATACTTAGTTTTGATTACATTGCTTGTGTGGTAGTAAGCTTGCTGGATCGCGTCATTGGTTATGCAGTAATGAGATTCAAACGTCAAAGAAAAACGTTTATATAAGTGTTTTGGTAAGGGTCCCTTGTAGGGGCATGTCGGGCCCGCCTCCCGTCGTTGAGGCACCACGAGGCCTTGTTCTTGGAAGTTTCTAATAGTTTCCTTGAGTTCAATGTACGACACTATTTGACTCATGATAATTTTAAATTAACAACTAGGATTTCTTTTGTTTGACTTAACCTAGTTTAAATCTCTGTTTTGTACTGCTATAAAAAAACAGATCTCATCATAACATACTAAAACTTTTTGGCATTTAAAATGTAAGTGTGTGAGAATGAAATAGTGTAAATAGATAAACGTTAGCGCATGCCAGCGGATGCAATAACAGTTTCGATTTCGAACAGGAAATTGACACATAGGCCCAAAACTGTTTGACTGCATATGCAAATTTAGTACAAGCAAATTTTTAGATTCTAATTTTTGAAAATTGGATTTGGTAGTACACCTTACAGATGACCACATATTCCACATATTGACGGTATAATTATCAAAACCTAGTTAAACCTTTTAGCCTAGCCTATCTGTAAAAGTAATTATAGCGCTTAGCAAGCTTCAAACAATAAAATATGAAAAAAAAATGTTTTAAAAACATGTGTTTATTTTTATTGAAGGAAACTCTACGATTATAAAATATTAAGGGCCTGTTTCAGAATGTTCCAGTAAGTTCCGGTTATACTACCCAAAACATATTTAATAAATAAAACACTATCTTTTCGTTTCACAGTCAACAATTTAGCCTATCCATCGGTTAAATCTTGAAACGCACGTTAACTGCCATTTTTATCATTCGGTTATTTTTTATGTTCTGGGTAGTATAACCGGAACTTACTCGAACATTCGGAAACAGGCCCTAAAGCTCCTATACATAGAAACTTTTTGATCTTAGGACCTTGCAAGCCAATATGTAACCCAAATGCTCCAGCCCACTAACAGTTGGAAGTTTGCCCAACATGCTGTTAACATTGCTCGTTGGATTTCAATGCTGATTCGTTTAGTGATAAATAAGATTTTACATGCACATTGTTAAGTCTTGGGAAATAATATGTACTTCTAGTTTTTTTTATTCTGTCAGGTTATCTTTTGAGGACTATCTCCGATGTGGTCGAAGGTGTTGTTCAGGTTAACCTAGAATTACTGGCTCTCAAGGACAGCTGCCGGAACACACCGTAAGGTGCTTGGTGACAGATTTTCTACTTGAGGGTCGTAGATAACAAGGCGGGCATTCGCAAAATGCCCTACCATCATGCTATAACGACTGCTGTCGTAAGAAGCAACCGGGACCGACGGCTTAACGTGCCCTCCGAAGCACGAAAGTGATCAATAGTAATGTCACTAGTGGTCACCCATCCAACTTATGACCGCGGCGGACGTTGCTTAACTTTGCTGATCGGTTAAGAACAGCTAAGCAAACTTCGCTACGAGCGCTTCAAAACTTCCCTTGGTTCTATGGTTTCTACAGCAAATGCAAGTTATAATATTTGCGCAGTTGGGTTGCACTCCTGAAGCAGCCGCCAGTGCCAGTCCCTACGAATAATACATATTTACATAGGTCACGTTGTGCTTAGAAACTAGCGAAGCTGACATGTTGAAGGAAGTATGCGAAACTAATAAGCGCACTAACTTCTGTAGCAAGGATTACGTATTTTACCATCGTCATGCATCTGACCATTTGATTTTCGTTTACATACTTTAGATAGATAAATAGAAAATTCTTTATTTGCATACCTTAAAAATAATATTACAATGAAATAACAGAAAAAAAAACGTATACAAAGGGCGGTCTTATTGCTTACTTTACGACTTGCTTAAACTGAATATATTAATAATATTTGAAATAAATTTTATCTACATTGTAATATAATGTGATAGAGACATAATTAATAGATTCAGGCGTTACTTTGCGGAAATCCGTATTTAATAATAACAAATATTTTAAAAATATTTTACGAAAACATCAAATTAATAAAATTCCGCCTAATTTAAATTAGGCGGAATTATCACTAGATTATTTTTAAGTGTTTTATTAAAATTTTAATATTATATTTTTGTAAAATATTTTAAAAATATTTGTTATTATTGATAGAGACATATTGCGACGGTAAAAAAAATACCCTTTTTTGAGTTTTGATAGTCTACGTAGGGACAGTCGAATTATCTACACACCAACATGATTTGATTTTTATGTTGATAGGTTTGCCTTTGCCCACTATGTCCCTTGTTGGTAATTGTTAATGTGGTTGAACATGTTATCAAGTTGTCTAGAAATTAAAAAAATATTGGGTGTAATTTTCTAGGCTTCTCGGGATGGTGAATAAGAAAATGGCACACTGATACTCGCAAGCGAATCAAACCCTACAGGGTACTGCCCGTGAACTTAAAATTAGGTACGAAGCAATATCTTATAGCATTTCGCAATTTTTCCTTTATTTTTAATAAAGGAAAAATTGCGAAAAGTATACATTTTTAGTAACATCATATAATAATAATATTTTTAATAATTTTCGAATGTTAAGGAATTCATTTAATAATAAAAATACCATCTTTACTTATATACCTACAGGTTTGTACGGAACCCCCAGTGCGTGAGTCCGACTTGCACGTGGCCTGTTATTTTGATACATTTATCATCAGCCGGAAGACGTTTACTGTTGAACAAAGGCCTCCCCCATTGAGCGCCACAAAGAACGGCTATTAGCCGCTTGTAACCATTGGCTACCCGCGACTTTCACGATGACATTTTTGATACATTAGATGGGTACATTATTTTTTGATGAGAATTTACGTTTATGAAGTTGCCTAACTTGATTCTGTAGATAAGTATTAAATATGTTTTTTTTAATGACTGCTATTACCGAAGATTTTTGCAGAAGATAATTGGAGCACGAAATTTATTTTCCCGTGGGGCAAATGAGTAAGCCTGTTTTTAGCACATGGAAGAACCTGTGATATTGATTGTTTTGAATCAAACTATAATGATATAAATAAATGAATATTATAATATTGTTTTTTTTTTTTTTTTTTTTTTATTGTGACGGATCAACCTCGAGGCCCTCCTGATGTTAAACCTCTGCCTAGAACAGATGCACTTCATCACAAGTGACGAATTGCATTGCACCCGTCATCTTGAGACATAGTTGTCTCATGTATCTGTAATTTTACTGGCTCTCAAGACTGCTGCCGGAACACACCTTTAGGTGCTTGACATAGATTTCCTACTCGAGGGTGGTAGCTAGCCAGGCGGGCAATCGCAAAATGCCCTTCCACCATGCGGTGAAGCTCAACCCGGCGGTGGGGATCAATCCAGGGACCTGCGGCACGACTTTATAATAAAAAAAAAACTAGCAACTTTGTGAGTGAAGTTGTATAGAAGTTTTATACGAGGCATGTTCATTGCACAAGCAGCGTAGATTGATGATACTACGGGTCAGTTGAAGATTTGTTGGGATCTTAGATAGAGTAACGGCCAACAAAACAATTGCTTTGGATATCGTTTGCTGTTTAAAATTGAATGTAATAGCTCCAAAAATATATGGCGATTGCTTTAGAACCAACGGCTCCACGAAAATAAAAATAAGTTGCTCTAAATCTTTGCGATTATTCACCGATTTCAAAAATAGGAGGAAGTTCTCAAATCGTCTGTTTTTTTTGTGTGTTACACTATATAACTTTTTTGATGTTTTTTTTATGGGAAAGCTGGTGCTTGTCGTGTGGTACACGAGTAGTATTTGAGTTGTCTCTAATATTTATGTTTGGAGTCTGTTTTTTTGGTATAAGTTCTTAATAAAACATTTCTTTATAAACTCGTGCCATTAATCATATATTTTTATCCCTACATTTCAAATACTTTTAAGCGTACGTGCAAATTGCCGTACCAAAAATTTTTACTTGCTTTACAATCCATCCAATTTTTCTTCATTCTCATATCACACTCTTCTGTCTGTACATCATATCTTATCCTTATCTAGAAAGGTAATCGAAGTAAACACACAATTATTGTAATTGACTGAAGTTGTACAGCTACGGCAATTTACTCTATAAAGACTTTTGAGCCAAGTTGCGGGAGGGTGAACTGACTCGTCAGTCATCAGCAGTACCAGTAAGTTGTCCGTTGCTTGGCTTCGAATCGTTGCCCGCAGGATGAAGAACCACATAATCTTTTGATTATATACATATTTTTTAACCATGTAAAGAGAGTTCAAATCAGATTTTGTCAAACAATATCTTCTGGGGAATTAGAAATAAAATTAGTAACTCCAAAAGAATATTTCTTTCAGAAGAAAACTCCTATTAGGCAATATACTAATGATAATAAATAGATTCAGGCGTTACTTTGCGGAAATCCATTTTTAATAATAATAAATATTTTAAAAGTATTTTAAGAAAACATTTAATTAATTATTTAATAAAACACTTAAAAAATCCTTATAATAATTATATATATCTAATGACAATTCCGCTTAATTTCCTGTTAAGCCGACGTGACGTCACAAACGCCACGCAGCCAAACCGAAAGAGTATTCGACGCGTTTCGCTTCTAAACGAAGCATCCTCAGGAGGTCTTGACTCTACGAGCGCACGATCGAGATTGAGAAATACTTTTAAAATATTTATTATTATTAATATACAAATGCTCTAGTCCGTGTAAGAAGCGTTCAATGTGCAGCAGCCTTCACATTGGGCACAGAACAATGCTCCTTATTCCATCCAAATTTACTAAATGAAAAAGCTTTGAGATAGCGAATATACTGTTGAAGCAGTGATTACCCAGTGGTCGAAACTATTTATGTACTGCCGTGCAAGAGGCCCATGTTTCAAATCAGTCCGGGAGCTTGAGCTGTATCGCAATATCTAAGTGTGTTTTACGAATGCTCGCCTGCCAAGGTTGAAGCAATGATAGCGGAGCGGTCATAGCTAGACTGCGGTGACGCAGGTCCATGGTTCGAACCCCGCCGCCGCGCCGGCTTGAGGTTCATCGCATATTGGAAGGGCATTTTGCGAATGCCCGCCTGGCTAGCTACCAAGTTAAGCTAAGGTTAAGCTAACCCTCAAGTAGAAAATCCGTCGCCAAGTACCAAAAAGCATATCTTGAGATCCAGTAAAATTACAGGAGGCACATGAGACTTAACATAGTATGTCTTAGGGTGAATGGTGTAGTGCAGTTCGTGTATGAATAATATGAACAAAGAATCCAAAAATCATCAAAAAACAAAATGCATAATTTCCTGGGAACAGCTTTATTGCACTGTTTTTTTTGGATTTGCATGTAAAGTCTATTGTTGTTGTTGAATATGTAGTTTATATTGTGAATATGGTATAAAAATAATATAATTTTGTTGCAGTAATATGACACAAAACAGCCATGATGGGGTTGGTTGTTATTCAGTTTATGTCAGTATTAGCTGCATTTTACACCTTGATGACTGCATTTTACAGAAATTATTAGTTGCATTGGCTGTTTTTGACGACTCATATCTCCATGTTAGAATTGAGATATAGACTTAGCTGTTTTTGTAAAAAACGGGCAGCATCGAAAATAGTATGGCTATGTTAATAACTCAATTTTGCAAAAAGTGCCACATGGCTATTTCTGCATAACTAGTTCCAATTACTAATTGAGATTGTGATCAAAAACCACATCATAACTTGCTGTAAAAATATTAAAGAAAGCATTCCCTAGAATAGATGAAGTCAGGCTTAGGATGGCAGCCAGCCATAAAACTAAGGCGTGAACAATTTATGTATAAGCAGTTATGTTTTTTGTGTTATTCCGTGTATTGTTGGCGATAGCATACTTTTAATATGTTCTTGAGCTGTTATTGGACACGTTGTTTTCTTATTGAACAAGTTGTTAAGACCCCACATGAAAGGAATACATCCCTTTTTACCTCTTTTCTGTCTTTTTTGTCTTTATAAAGGTTGAAAGATGTTGAGTTGTGTATATTACTTAACAGATCAGTAACATTTAAGATCTTACATATAACATACAATAATGATAATATGGTTATGATCTTATGTTCAGTTTAACGACAGGCTGCCGAAATGACGCCATACCTTCTTGTTTCTTCCAACCCAAGCTAAAATGGCAAAAAAAATTACAATTGTACGAAATTGGAAACATAACTGAGAGACGTGGGTTATTAAGATTGATACTAGCAAGATTATTCAAACAAGCGACGGACGTTCAAAGTTTTGAAGGATAAGCTCCAAAGCTGGTAGGTACCTTAAACACGCCCAGATGTTGATGGTTCTGAATATATTAACATATACAATGTAATGCCTTGCAGGTGATTGCGTGGACTGACGTTCACTGAGTCCGTGAATGCCAATAATAAATCATTTTGCCAACTGAGACTTCGTTCTGCTATCTTTTGTTGTTTAACTGAAGCAGATTTATGGAAAGTTTCGGTTTGATATTTAAAATAACGTTGCTTTGCATTGACTGCATAATTTAACCACATTTTAAAGAGTCATAAAAACGAATCTTATAATTAGTATATAGTAGGAGCCTCCTCGATCACTCATTGATTAAAGACGAAATCTCAAAAACTACTTGACCTATCGAGCTAATATTTGGCCGGTAGATTGTTTATAAGAAGGCAACGTCAACTCAGAATGGATTTTACAACAGGGCCAAATAAAAGGGATCAAATAGGGGCTCCAAGTTTGTATAAAAGTCTTATATTTTTGCATGAGATATAACTATTTTCTTGCTAATTTTAATTTATTTAATACAATTTACTAATAAAGTACTCTGCTAATATTTTTAATAATGGAACGACCAAGGTACAAAATAGAGATTAAAAATTATATGGAAGCCTTATGTTAAGGCTAGAAACTATTATTTTGAAGCTGATATATAAAACGTCAGCTATGAACTGGTCTAATGATAGGCAGGATATAGGAAGAATTTTGATTAATTTTACTCTGTTTTTGAAGTTAGAAGTATGAAATTTAGTAATAATATTCGTGACATCTATACTTATAATAATTAATTTAATAAAAATACTGTTATAAAACTTTGCAGAAATGGGCGACTTAAAAGAAATAAATAAGGGGTTCAAAACATATGTAAAATATGCTGACTGTGAAACATTGTACTTACATTTCAAAACATGATTTTTCTATTGTAAGGTTTACCATGTTTTATCCTCAACAAATGTTAAATCTCAACGACATCAAAGTATTGAAAACCTGTTTTGTGCAGATTGTTTTCTAAAGATACCCTTACAAAGTATAAACTCTATTCACTGGGTGCTTTGATAGTTTTCCTCAGAATCGGAACTTTTGTAATGGCTGTAATAAATAACTCTTCTTTAACATTTTGTTTGTAAAACGAGCTCTATTGTATCGCTTTACGAAGTTAATTAAGCGTTTGTTTAGTTTTTCTTGACTGTTATTCGAATTACATTTGTAAAACTTTCTCCTGTCTGTGACTGGTTATATCGTGCTCCTTGGTTAACTTATAATAATAATAATCAAATGCGACCCATATTAATATATAGCTTAAGGATGAACATTCGTTTATATATATATATTTATGAATATAATTGAAAACATAAGAAAGTATTAGGGATGGAAAAAGATAACTTCCAGCGGGATTTGACCCGCAACCCCCTGAATACCGTCCTGGTGCATTACCAATTATGCTATGGAAGCGGGCGCTGGACAGTCGAAAATTTTCCATACGTTTGAATGCACGTCTTTTTGACGTTGGCGACTGCTATTACAGAAGATTTTTGCAGAAGACCAAGAAATTTATTTTCCCGTTGAGCAAATGAGTTATAGCCTGTTTTTTGGCACAAAAAAGAACCTGTGATATTGATTGCACTGAATCAAAATATAATGATATAAATAAATGATCATTATAATATTTTTTTAATTGTTTAATGTTATTGTAACGGAACAAGCTCGAGGCCTAACTAAGCAGACTAACCTCTGCCTAGAACAGCTGCACTTCAAGTGACGAATTGCATTGCACCCGTCATCTTGGGACATGGTTGTCTCATGTGTCTGTAATTTTACTGGCTCTCAAGGACTGCAGCCGAAACACACCTTTAGGTGCTTGACGACAGATTTTCTTCTCGAGGGTGGTAGCTAGCCAGGCGGGCAATCGCAAAATGCCCTTTCACCATGCGGTGAAGCTCAACCCGGCGGTGGGGATCGATCCAGGGACCTGCGGCACGACTTTATAATACAAAAAAAAACTAGCAGCTTTGTGAGTGAAGTTTTATACGAGGCATGTTCATTGCACAAGCAGCTTAGATTGATGATACTACGGGTCAGTTGAAGATTTGTTGGGATCTTCGATAGAATAACGGCCAACAAAACAATTGCTTTGGATATCGTTTGCTGTTTAAAATTGAATGTAATAGCTCCAAAAATATATGGCGATTGCTTTAGAACCAACGGCTCCACGAAAATAAAAATAACTTGCTCTAAATCTGTAGTCTTTGCGATTATTCACCGATTTCAAAATAGGAGGAAGTTCTCAAGTCGTCTGTTTTTATTTGTATGTTACACTATAACTTTTTTGATGTTTTTTTATGGGAAAACTGGTGCTTTTCATGTTGTCCACGAGTAGTATTTGAGTTGTCTCTAATAATGCCTATTTATGTTTGTAGTCTGTTTTTTTTTGTTATAAGTTCTTAATAAAACATTTTTTTATAAAAATGTGCAATTATAATTATATATTTTTAGCACTACATTTCAAATACTTTTAAGCGTACGTGCAAATTATCGTACCAAACATTTTTACTTGCTTTACAATCCAGGAGTATCTCTTTTTTTCTCATCACACTCTTCTGCTTATTCATCATATCTTATCCTTATCTAGAAAGGTAATCGAAGTAAACACAGAATTCTTGTAATTGACTGAAGTTGTACAGCTGAGGCAACTAACTCTATGAAGACTTTGAGCCAAGTTGCGGGAGGGTGAACTGACTCGTCAGTCGTCAGCAGTACCAGTGAGTTGTCCGTTGCTTGCCTTCGAATTGTTGCCCGCAGGATGAAGTACCACATAATCTTTTTATTATGTACATATTTTTTAACCATGTAAAGAGAGTTCAAATCAGATTTTGTCAAACAAAATATCACCTGGGGAATTAGAAATAAAATAGTAACTCCAAATGAATACTACTTTCAAAAGAAAACTCCTAATAGGCAATATACTTATGCTCTAGTCCTTGTAAGTAGCGTTCAATGTTCAGACATTGGGCACAGAACAAGGCTCTTTATTACATCCAAATTTACTGAATGTGTAAGCTTTGAGATAGCGAATATACTGTTGATGCAGTGATTATCCAGTGGTCGAAACTATATGTACTGCCGTGCAAGAGGCCCATGTTTCAAATCAGTCCGGGAGCTTGAGCTTTATCGCAATATCTAAGTGTGTTTTACGAATGC
The DNA here is from genome assembly GCA_963890685.1 of Plagodis pulveraria. Lineage (NCBI taxonomy): Eukaryota > Metazoa > Arthropoda > Insecta > Lepidoptera > Geometridae > Plagodis > Plagodis pulveraria. The sequence goes on from OY982959.1 coordinate 11,606,228, forward strand.
TCGCCTGCCTAGGTTGAAGCAATGATAGCGGAGTGGTCATAGCTAGGCTGCGGTGCCGCAGGTCCATGGTTCGATCCCCGCCGCGGCTTGAGCTTCATCGCATGGTGGGAGGGCATTTTGCGAATACCCTAGGCTAGCTCACCACCCTCAAGTAGAAAATCTGTCGCCAAGCACCTTAAACCATATTTCAGCAGCATACTTTGAGATCTAGTAAAATTACAGCTGGCACATGGGACTCAACATTGTATGTCGTAGGGTGAAGGGTGCAGTGCTGTTCGTCTATGAATAATATGAAAAAAGAATCCAAAATTCATCAAAAAAATAAAATGCATATTTTCCGGGGAACAGCTTTTATTGCACTGGTTTTTTGGATTTGCATGTAAAGTCTATGTCTAGTCTATTAATTATTATAACAATATGTATTTTCTATTGTGAATTTGGTATAAAAATTATACAATTTTGTTGGAGTAATATGACACAAAACAGCCATGATGGGATTGGAAAAAGTCCTAACAAATAAATTATTTCACATAAAAAAGACATCATGGATTAGCTGCCTTTTACATTACTCAAGCACGGATACCTCATAACATTTGAAATTAGGAAAAAACAGCCGTATAGGTATGCTGACTTCTGCAATAAAGGTTATTCAGTTTATGTTGATATTGGCTGTATTTTACACCTTGATGACTGCATTTTACAGAAATTATTAGTTGTGGCTGTTTTTGACGACTCATATCTCCATGTTAGAATTGAGATATAGACTTGGCTGTTTTTGAAAAAAACGCGCAGCATCGAAAATAGTATGGCTGTGTTAATAACTCAATTTTGCAAAAAGTGCCACATGGCTGTTTCTGCATAACTAGTTCCAATTACTAATTGAGATTGTGATCAAAAACCACATTATAACTTGCTGTAAAAATATTATAGAAAGCATTCCCAAGAATAGATGAAGTCAGGCTTAGGATGGTAGCCGGCCATAGTACTAAGGCGTGAATAATTTACGTATAAGCATTTATATTTTTGTGTTATTCTGTGTATTGTTGGCGATAGCATACTTTTAATATGTTCTTGAGCTGTTATTGAACACCTTGTTTTGTTATTGAACAAGTTGTGAACCCCACATGAAAGGAATACATCCCTTTTTACCTCTTTTCTGTCTTTTTTGTCTTTATAAAGGTTGAAAGATGTTGAGTTGTGTATATAACTTAACAGATCAGTAACATTTAAGATCTTAAATATGACATACAATAATGACAATATGGTTATGATCTTATGTTCAGTTTAATGACAGGCTCCCGAAATGACGCCAAACCTTCTTGTTACTTCCAACCCAATTGCCTAAAATGGCTAAAATTTGTACAATTGTACGAAAATGGAAACATTACTGAGAGACGTGCGTTATTAAGATTGATACTAGCAAGATTATTCAAACAAGCGACGGACGTTCAAAGTTTTGAAGGATAAGCTCCAAAGCTGGTAGGTACCTTAAACACGCCCAGATGTTGATCGTTCTGAATATATTAACATATACAATGTAATGCCTTGCAGGTGATTGCGTGGACTGACGTTCACTGAGTCCGTGAATGCCAATAATAAATCATTTTGCCAACTGAGACTTCGTTCTGCTATCTTTTGTTGCTTAACTGAAGCAGATTTATGGAAAGTTTCGGTTTGATATTTAAAATAACGTTGCTTTGCATTGACTGCATAATTTAAACACATTATAAAGAGGATTGTCATAAAAACGAATCTTATAAAAAGTATATAGTAAGAGCCTCCTCGATCACTCATTGATTAAAGACGCAATCTCAAAAACTACTTGACCCATGAAGCTAATATTTGGGAGGTACATTGTTTATAAAGAGGCAACGTCCACTCATAATGGATTTTGCAACAGGGCCAAATAAAAAGGATCAAATAGGGGCTCCAAGTTTGTATAAAAGTCTTATATTTTTTGCATGTTTGCTAATTTTAATTTATTTAATACAATTTAATAATAAAGTACTCTGCTAATATTTTTAATAAAGGAACGACCAAGGTACAAAATAGAGGTTAAAAATTATATGGAAGCCTTATGTTAAATCCAGAAACTGTTATTTTGAAGCTGAAATTTAAAACGTCATTTATGAATAGGTCTAACAATAGACAGGATATACGCAACACTTTGTTTAATTTGACTCTGTTTTTTGAAGTTAGAAGTACGAATAAGATTTATGACATAAATTGAAAAAAATAATGTGATAAAACTTTGAAGGAAGGGATGACTTAAAAGAAATAAATAAGGCGTTGTAAACATATGTAAATCTTATGCTTACGGTGAAACTTTGTACCTACATTTCAAAACATGATTTTTCTATTGTAAGGTTTACCATGTTTTATCCTCAACAAATGTTAAATCTCAACGACATCAAAGTATTGAAAAAACTGTTTTGTGCAGATTGTTTTCTAAAGATACCCTTACAAAATATAAACTCTATTCACCGGGTGCTTTGATAGTTTTCCTCAGAATAGAAACTTTTGTAATGGCTGTAATAAATAACTCTTCTTTAACATTTTGTTTGTAAAACGAGCTCTATTGTATCGCTTTCGAAGTTAATTAAGCGTTTGTTTAGTTTTTCTTGACTGTGTTTGAATTACATTTATAAAACTATCTCCTGTCTGTGACTGGTTATATCGTGCTCCTTAGGAAACTTATAATAATAATAATAATCAAATGCGACCCATATTAATATATAGCTTAAGGATGAACATTATATATATATATATGAATATAATAGAAAACATAAGAAAGTATTACGGATGGAAAAGATAACTTCCAGCGGGATTTGACCCGCAACCCCCAGAATACCGTCCTGGTGCATTACCAATTATGCTATGGAAGCTGGACAGTCGAAAATTTTCCATCCGTTTAAATGCACGTCTTTTTGACGTTGGCGACATCTACCCAAATTGCAGAGGACTATTAACTTAGGCTGTTAGGTAGGTTGATATACGATCAACACTGAACACCAAATGGATGAAACCATTATGTATTTTGAAAAAGTGCTTTCATCGATTTTTTATCCCTAGACACTTTTGAAGACACACATCAAAAGTGCCTAGGGATCATGTATATTTGAAACTATAAAAAAATATTCAATTAATATTTACCAAATATAATTAACCATACTGGCTTTTTAATTTAATTCCTCTTTAAATTAACAACACTTATGTCTATAATTCTTATACAGAATCCCTATATTATGTATAAATAAAGTATTTTTTTTAATTTTTGCAATTTGAAGAAATGTAACCTTTTTTTCTTTTTTTTGTAACGTGTGAAAAATGCTTTTACGCATTCCCGTCCACCCCGGGGATGGTGGCCGGGATATGTCGGGCTCGACACCAACTACTCCCACAGCTGCAAGTGAGTACCGACTAAATAACACACGATGTTCCATCTCTACCGCTTCTCGGCGGGATCGCAGGGTCGCTTTAGCACTCAACCACGAACCCGCCACGGTTGTCCGTTGCCGGACCCCTCCTGGGGTGCTACCCCTCACGACGCACCAGAATACATGGCACGTCGCTACCACCCGGGGACCAAGCCCGCAAATGGGCGTCAGACGACCCCGCTTCCGACGCCCAAGGTCCCCCTGCGACGAGTCAGATGAGTAGCCCCGTCGCCTGCTACTTCGGCCGCAGAGGATAGGGAGAGCGGCGCCTCGCTATACCAACACTCCTCCTCCCCTGCGGCCCCTCCGCGTCCGCCCTCCAACGGTGGCGGCCCCGCCGTGGCCACGGAAGGTAGGGAGAGCGGCGCACCGCGATACCGGCACTCCTCTCCCGCCGTGGCCCCTCACCGTCAGCTGTGGTGTCGCCCATACAACACCACAGCCCGCCTCAGATGCGGTGCTGCCCATACAGCACCGCAGCCTACCCGTTGCCGCTCCAGTCTGGACTTAGAGGCAAAGCCCAGTGGAGCGGCCCCTCTGGGGCCGGCCGACTGCCCAATTCAGCACGGCCCCTGGTTCCTCTTCGCTTCACCGTGGGTGACGAAGCCACGGCTACTAAGCCCCACCGCCACGACAAGGCGGGAACCCTTCGGGGGGGAAGAAATGTAACCTAAGTTAATGTCGTCAATCAAATGGCATAAAAACTAAAAAAAGAAACAATTATGAAATATAAAATTATATGTAATAATAATATGTGTTTCTACCATTACCACTAATCACACAAGCACAGCGATTTGGCATGCTTAAAATCAGTTCATCAAAATTACTTTTAGGAATGGCCGCCCACGTTATTTGTAACAAGTCAAAAAGCTGTTGTGGGGTATGCATGGCATCCATACTTGGCAGAGCTCTCCTTTGTAGCATATCCCATGCATGTTCAATGGGATTGAGGTCTGGCGATTGAGCAGGTTACGGCAGAACGTTGATCCGAGCATCAGTAAGAGTGCGTGTTACGACTCTAGCCATGTGTGGACGTGCATTATCGTGCATTAGACGAAACGAATTATCCCCTCTATATGGGTGAACTTCTTGACAGAATTTTAAACGTTCTTGACGTCCAGAGCTCCTCCAAACTCGAGTCTTGTATCAGGCCGCATACCAAAACGAGATTCATCAGAAATGCACATGAATAAAATCCTCTACTACAATACTCAAACACGTGCTTGATCCCTAGGCACTTTTGAAGAGCGTATTAGAAAAACGAATAGATATTTTAAAAACTGACTAACTTAATTTTCATTAAAGTAATAAGTAGGCGATCTAGCTACAAACCCGAAATCAAAATTATATTTTTTAAATTCCCGGCAAAAACGACATCATATATGGATACTACAACAATAATAATTGTTGCTATCACTTACTCGTCTCACTGTTTCATTACGGCAAAAAAATCTTTACTGCGCAAAGTGCAAGCACAAAATATAGATTATTAATGCAACAGTACAACCAGCGCTTTCACAGAATCTTTTGAACCTAAAGCGGGAAAAAGAACCAACAGACTTCGAAGATTCGTTTTCAATTGGAGGCCGCATTCGATTGCAATTTCTGTATAATCGAGATATCGAGATCTTGCTCAATTGAACACTCGATTACTCGTTTACGAGGACACCGCTCACTGTTTGAGTTGGCCGAGTTTGATTGGATTTGCTTTGCTCTTGGTGTTACTTACCACTGAATAAAATTAAAGCTGAAAGAATATATTAAGATGTTGTGAAAATTGAGGTATATCTAAATCATTTATTGCATTGGCATACATTGCAAAGAATGACATACATGAAATAAGCCTTAGAGTATTTAAAATATTTTTTGGGATATTGCGGTTTTTTAATGTTTTTTCACTACAGGTCAAAACAATCTTTAACTGTATGCAAAATATATACAGAATACAGTGTGGATAAATTACAACTCTTTGCTTTGGGTTTGAAAACTCCTGGGTTGTATTTTCCAGAAGACAGTTGGTAACTCAGATAATTCGTTTATGGTTCGCACAATAAATTTTGAAGCAAAGTACTTTGTGCGTTTCTTTGGAGTTTCGATTTTAAAACCGCGTCTTTTCGACTACGCTCTCCTTGTTTGGCGGTAGAACGAAGATATATTATATTGTGCACTTCTATTGCGCAGTCTCCGGAATGTATCCGGCAAAAGATAGATGGTTAAAAAATTGATTGTGGCGAATGTTCCAGATTTTAGAGTTTATCTTAGGAAGCTTGCAAAACTATATAAGGATGTCAGCGACCCGTAGGGTGCCGAGCTGCTCATGAAGTGCCAGGCTGCCCGTGGGGTGTTCTAATGAAAAAAGAATAAAATCGAACTACGTGTTTATAAATTACAACTAAGTGTACATTTTGACTTTCATCCCATTTTCCGAGAGAACCGTGCTTAATTTCGGGATAAAAAGTATACAATATCAGCTCCAGAGTACTCTCAAAAAATATTTTTAAAATATCTGCAATGTACAGAAATTACAGTTTTTTTTCTTATTCTTTTCTTTTTTTGTTTATGTTTTAGAAGGGCAAACGAGCAGGCGGCTCACCTAGTGGTAAGTGATTACCGTCGCCCACGAACATCCACAACACCAGAGGTCTCGAGGATAATTTAATATTTTAATTATTATTATAATTTATATCAGTATATATATATAATTTTGATCAAAAGTGTAGATTTAATGTTGAGCTATCTTTTTCTGTATGAATCACAAAACTATACTTTTGCTAGGCAAGCATGTTCCGCCGTCGACCGCGTCGTCACTTTCCATCAGTTGAGACAGCGGACAAATGCTTGCCTATCTAACATCAAAAAAAAAACTCGTGAAAAGGTGCAGTGCGAGGTTTGAAGGGAACCCTTTATCCCCTTCAACTTTACTTTCTCTTTATGATTCAATACCATGAATGACACTTTCATAAAACTTTTGTAAAAGCGATAATTTAATTTTTTTACAAAAAAAAAGACTAAGTACAACCCAATCTTGGTATGGTTCCAAAAAGTTTTTTAGATATTATTTGGAACAAATGACTTTTATGTAAAGACTGTTAGAATCAGCATAAATATATCTATTTTTTCATAAGTACAAAAAAAATAGGGCGTTGTAAAAATACCCTTCCTAAGGAAAATATTGGTAGAAGCTACGTGTCAAAAAATTTTTGTTTTACTCTCAAATTATACTTGCGCTAAACGGCTGTGTACATTGATTTGCAGTTTTCATCCATTTTAGTGTCGTACGCCGACAATTAATGCTGTGCTTTTTGATATATCGCAGCTGATCTGAGCTGCAACTGATCCACAGATCATCTTTCTCTCACGTTCGTGTATACTTGCTGCAATGTTTCAAGAAGTTATTTAGTTTGTTGAGGTTTGGAACAAAATTTTGCTTCTTTTTAGCTTTTATTTCGGTAATACAAAACAAAATAGAAGTAAAACGTTTTTTTTTTAAATAATTGTACCAGCTTGGTATTTTAAAATGGGTACCAATATACATTTGTTAGTATAATTAGATAATTCAATTTCTCGTAGGAAACGTGGTTTTTCATGTTCATATTTTTTTTTCCAAAATGAACATTCATAATATTTACTCATAAATGTTTGCTTACAGGTTTATTAAATTTTGCGCTTTTGTGCCATAACATCTAAAAAACTGACTCACATTTTACTGAGTACTGAGTTTCAACACTGAAAATTATCAAATAACTCGTTGATGTCGATAATCAAAACAATTTAAGCTCACATTTTCACGGTCCCACTTCCACAACTCTTTAATGTGACCGAAACTGTTTACATAATCGATTGTGTGACTCGTTATCAATACTGGTCCAACATCGACCTGAAATGCAAAAATGAGCTTTTATGGGGTTTTGTATTTTGGACATCTTTAATACGCCATTTTGTATTTTTCACAAGTATTTCATCATCAGCATATTAAATACCAAACCCACAGTTGATGAACTTTAAATGAGATGAACTTGGAGACACAATAAAAAACTGAATACACAGTAAAAAAATAACAATAATTAAGGATTGTTGCCAATGAAGGCCATTTTTGTTGGCGAATGACAATCGTTCATTTATAATGTCTTATAAATTTAAAGCATCACTGAAAAGAGCAATAATAAAAAAACAGAATTACACTAAGACTGGACCATAAAAGTGTGGCCTCAGGTTTTAATTTAGATGGTACCGATCCCAAAAACATATTTCATGTTATTCAGACTTGCTTTCTCCCGTGGTACTTAATAACTGCATGCCTTCGACTTTTATACTAACATATGTTATTCATGCATATATTTATTAATTATTATACATCTCAATCTAATTTACCATTAATCCTCATTATTTATAAACTTTACAATATCATGATTATGGGCATATAATTACCAACATGATTGAGATATTTTCAACCTCCCAAGTCTTAGCTCAACCAGGCCTGGCTCACTTTGCACTTTAGGTACAAAGCTACATCGACGCATCTGTCCGGACGGGATTGTTTTACGGTGCGTGCCGCATCAGAAGAGATAAGAGCTAAGCGTGGCTATGTGTTAGAAAGAGAGAAGGCTTGTAGGTGCATATAATTGTTAGATACTCCCGGATGAAGTCCACTTTATTGCTTCGTAACTAGGGTAATATGTTTCTTGGAATGGAATGGAATGGACTCATTTATTGAAATTTGCGAAGTGATCCTTCTGATCTTTTTATTCTGTGGCATGACCATTACTCCCTACTTTTACCCTCATGCGTCGCGAGATTACTATAACTTGACGCCTTAAATCAATAAACATGTAACTTTTTTTGTGATAAGCGTACTCGTAAGTACGGTTATTACAGACAGAAAGACAAGAAAATACGAACTTAATACCTAATTTTGTACTACTATTTTCATAAATGCACTGATAAAAATATTTTACCCTTTTATTTTACATATTGTACAGATACGATCTTGCTTACAGTTTTATTAAATTCATAGCTAGATAACTGGTAAAGCAGATTCTCATAACTTGAAATTTCAAATTCAAGCACCAAAACGTCGGCACAATATTATTTTCTGTCAAAAAAGGCCATTCATTGCGGGCAGAGTTCGTTATTTGGAATGTTTAGTGGTTGCTAATTAGACAAGTTTCAATCTCGGCGGGAAGCCTTGTGAACATTGCAGGGCACTACAGCCTCATTGCGCTGTTGGTCGTATCATAAATGTATTTTTTGTCAAAACATCTGCTATTGTGTTCTTGAATAGTCCTACGAAATCTGTATTGTCATTTGTGATTTTTTCTGTTGTGTACAATCTTCTATTTTCTATCCTTGGCTTAGCTTAATATTCCAGTATAAAAAATAAAATAAAACCATATGAAATATATGTACTAGGTACAATAGGTACATACATTTACAAATTATTGGAGTGTAAAATGTTTTTTGTGTCCTTCCGTAACTTGCAGTTGGTGCATGATGTGGCGCAAAAAAATGAATGTTGTGGCACAAACTATTGCCATGCCTGCACATTAACACTCAACTTAAAAAGGTAGACTTATTAGACTGCAGCGCATCACGCATAATGGAATATAGGTAGTATTCCATTTGCCTGACACAGGGCATCAATTATTATTAAACAACCAGGTCAATATAATTAAATATTTTTGGGGTTTAAGACTTTATTACACAGAAATTTGAAATGTAAGCTTGAAGTTCCACAATGTAAAGCTATTTTACTCTCATACTCTTGTAATTTGAAAACAGATTCCGTAGTTACAGTCTAAACTCTGGTAAGTTGTTAATTACACTGCAAGTTTACCACAATAGCTCCGTAGCACTTACCTTTACGTTACCGTAGAGGTTATCTGACATTATCTGATTCTAACGTTTTAAGACTCATCCGATACAGCAATTACGATATGTTTTTCATTGTTAACAAAATTGCCTGTGTATAAACCGGTAAGAGAAGAGTTTCAATTGCGCTTCAAGAAAATTCTTAAATTTAAATATTTTTTTAGTAATGTCAACATCAAAATATTATCTCATTGTTTTTTAATTATAAAATTAATCAATAAAACAGCCAAATGCGAGAGATCATTTTATTCAGATTCTACAACGCAACAACCTGTGAAAGTAAAAAATATTGACGGTTTAGATGAGTCTTCTGCTGCCACAGCTGCTGCTCTCTCCCTCTTGGATTTGGAGGGTAAATGAGACGCTGCAAGCGTGTCGACGCAAGTGGCATCCCAAGCTAGACTTCCACGACTCACATATAATATACATACAAAATTATATAATATACAATGTTGTCTTAGGTTTTCGCGATTATTACACATAGTAATTACACAACTTTAAATGTTTTAAATCGCGTATATTTATCATTATTTTTGTCCCGTAAATGAGACGCTGCAAGCGTGTCGACGCAAGCGGCATGTCGCCTGCCTACCTAAGGTTGGTAGTAGGGAGCATGAAGAGAAACAAGAGAAGGATTAGAATATAAGTATAATGTATAGAAAGGATCGTGAATATCAGACAGGTATGGCAAATTTGGCAAGCTTCCTTGTTTAAGGACTTAGCTCCGGTCCGCTAGTATATGAGTCGATGCTCAGCAGCAGGTCTGCCGTGCAGGGCTCGTCTCCACACCGCCGCGCCGGTAGAAATTCCCAGCAATCGCTGTAGAGAAGATGGCCGCGGTCGGTGCTGGAGGTCAGAGGACAGCCGGAGTTCAGAGGTCGTACTGGAAGTTCAGCCTCGTACAGGAAGTTCAGCCTTGTACTGGAAGTTCAGCCTCGTACTGGAAGAATTCCGCCTCGTACTGGAACCCTGGAAAGCACATGTGCTCCGGTCACAATGGGTCCAGTATAGTGTTGAGCTGGTGGGTCCACTGTCCCTCTGCTACTGAGCATTTAGGGACTCGCAGAGGGCCTTTAGGGATGTGGCCCGCCAGCAAACAAGAGATGCCATAAGGGCCAAAGAGGTAGATGCTGCTGGTGAAGAATTCGCATCCGCTAAGGCTTCCGCTACCGAGCATAAAGGGACTAGCTAGGCCCTTTGCGGATGCGAACCACCAGCCGCTCAGAATGCCAGAAGGGCGTAAATAGGTGTGTTGCTGGTAAAAGTGCGCACAATCCACGAGGTCCGTTCACTACCGAGCAATAAGGGACTAGCCTAGGTACCTCGTGAATTGCGAGCTACCAGCAACACCCTTTAAAGTTTGCCAGAAGGGCGTAAAAAGAGAACACAAGTAGAAAAGCACAGAAAATCACAGAAAAAAATACAAAGGTTACACAAGAGAGTTAGCGTGTAAGACACATAATAAAATACAGTAAATAAGTTGAGAGTACATAGAATTTATGGGTGGTCAAGTACACTTTCACTTCAAAACACAAACTTATACAGTGTCTGGGGATTCTGAAGATTAATGTTATATTTTAATTAAGTCTTAGTAACAACTTTCAGACGTAGTGATTTATTTCTAGTTGAACAGTCGGTGGCTGGTGGCGAAGTGATGCCGATTCCTCTTCGAGGAAAAACATCAAGTTGGGCGGATGTCGCATTTCGCTACCATACCATATATGGTAAAGCAAAAGGCCTCAAAACCGTTGGAGTCGTAAAACCAATCACTACACTGCATTTTGAACATTTTCAAAATCCAAACGTTCCTCTATCGGAAATTCAAAACCAATATCGTGGTATTTTTTCTGACAGGCTGGATTGACATTTGTTTAACTGTCACGATATGAGTAGAATTTTTTTTTTTTTTTTTTTTTTTTTTACATTAGATGGGTTTGCGTTTGACTCCATCTCACCTGATGGTAAGCGACGATGAAGTCGAAGATGAATCACGCTTGCCCAGAAGAAACCTATTTACTCTTTTTTTGAAAACACCAGGATTATACGCACCTGGAAAGACTGACGATGGGAGAGAGTTCCACTGCTTCGCTGTTCGCATGATAAAAGAGCTCTGAAATCGCTTTGAACGAACATGCGGCAAATTGACAGTGAAGGGATGAAAGCTCACTCCGCGTCTGGTAGTCTTATAGTGAAATGGAGAAGATGGTATGAGATCATGTAGCTCTTGAGCACATTCACCGAAGTGAATGCGATAGAAAACCGACAGACAAGCTACTTGGCGTCTATGCGGCAGACTTTGAAGTTTTCTCTCAACTAGCTTGCTGTCGCCAATTAGCTTAGTGGCACGCTTTTCTACTGAGTCCAAAGCCGCAAGCTGGTACTTTGCTGAACCATCCCAGAGGTGGCTGCAGTACTCTATGCAAGAGCGCACTTGGGCCTGGTAAAGAGTGAGCAGTTGCGATGGAGTAAAGCAGCGCCTCACTTTGTTCAGTATGCCAAGTTTTTTGGCTGCGGTCTTGGCTTTGGACTCTATAGATTGGCCATAGTTGAGGTTGGGAGATATTTGCATGCCGAGCAACTCAATGCCATTTCCGAACGGTATCGGTTCACCTTGGAAAGACGGCGGAACAACAATACAGTCCCGTTTGGCAGAGAAAAGACACGCTTGCGTCTTATTGGTGTTAAAAGAAACCAAATTGACTGCACCCCAATCAGACACCGCTTGTAAAGTGGTGTTTGCTCTCTCGATCATGGCAGCTCTTGAGGACTGGATCTCAGATTTCTTGGCTCTAGGATTAGGAATGTATCTCTCCACTACTGTACTATCATCTGCATACCCAACAATACCCGGTGTAAGGAGGTCGTTTATATGCAGAAGAAATAAAGTAGCAGAGAGAACAGATCCCTGGGGTACTCCGGCATTAATACTCATCTTTTCTGATGAGCAGCCATCTAGGACCTCACGAATAAATCTGTCGCTCAAGAAATCGGCGATCCAGTTACAAAAATCTGGTGGGAGGCCATATCTGGGAAGCTTGCTTAATAGGCTGGCGTGCCAAACTCTATCAAATGCTTTTGATATATCAAGAGACACTGCCAGAGCCTCACCTTGCCGCTCGATAGCCTCTCCCCAGTAATGAGTGACGTACACCAGAAGGTCGCCAGCAGACCGGTCTCGGCGAAAGCCGTATTGGCGGTCACTGAGCAAGTCGTTTGCTTCTAGGTAGTCAAGTAACCTGGTGTTTAGTACGCGTTCCATAACTTTGCAGAAAATGGAAGTGATCGCTATCGGTCTGTAATTACTGGGATCTGTTCGAGAGCCTTTCTTGGGTACAGGCTGCACATTAGCAAGCTTCCATCCTTTTGGCACCTTGCCGGTCCTTAAAGAGAGGCGATACAAGCGCGTCAACACGGGAGCCAGCTCAGGCGCACACACTTTTAAAACTATAGCGGGAATACCATCCGGTCCAGAAGCTTTGTTGACGTCCAGACTCCGCAGCACTTTGAGCACTTCTCTCTGGTGGATTGAGATTTTGCTCATTTCGTGTTCGCATGGAGGAACGAGAGTAGGAGTGCTTTTACCGGAGTCCATCCGTGAGTTTTCTGCAAAAAGGTTAGCAAAGAGATTTGCCTTATCCATTGCAGTGTGAGCTAATGACCCATCTGGTTTCAAGAGCGGAGGGAGAGAGCTGTGACAAAAATTAGCTTCGATCGATTTAGCCAAACTCCAAAAAGCTCTGCTTCCAGAGGGGTGGGATGCTAATTTGGCTCCAATGCGGCTAACTCGATCAAAACTAGCCTGGCGCAATGCTTTCTTATACAGCTTGGTTGCAGCGTTGTAGTCCCGTTTTTTGTCACTGAGGGTTGCTGATTTGGAGACACGCGCTTCAGCCCACGCCTTGTACTTTTCGTGCTTAAGCCTTTCGGCTTTAGCACAGTCAGAGTTGTACCAAGGACGCGCCGCGGAATTGGGTACCTGGTCACGAAACGGGATAAAATATTCCATTCCTTGGTTTATAACATCGCAAATGGCATCAGCGCAAATGGATGGGTCCTCAGAAGGAAAACAGACCTGCTTCCAAGGGTAAGCTGCATAAAAGTGTCGCATCTCATCCCAGTCCGCTGAAGTAAAGCGCCACAGCCGTCTGCATTTTCTAGAACTATAATCTGGGGGAGAAAATGTGGCCACAGCATTAATTAGACAGTGATCAGAATTTCCTATGGGAGCAGATACAGAGACTGAGTATCTATCCGGATCATTGGTTAAGATTAAGTCTAAGCAGTTAGCTGTGTGGCCTTCCACATCGGGTATTCTTGTGCACTGGTTAACAAGTTGAGTAAGGTCGTGTGATAGTGCAAAATTAAGCGTTTCACGGCCAGCATGGTCAGTTTTCTGAAAGGGAAACAACCATTCTTGATGGTGAGCGTTAAAGTCCCCTAGGATCATGACTTTGGCTTGAGGATATCTCTGCTGCACAGTGTCGACCGAGTCGCTCAGGTATTCAAGAAGTCGCGAAGTTTCCAGATCGCCGCTGTGTGATCTGTAAATGCAGGCGTACACGATTTGTTCTTGACCTGTATCCACCAAAGTCCACAGGACGGAAAAATCTGGTGTGTCCAAATTACGGAGACGTTTGCAACAGATATCATCACGAACGTAGGAGCACACGCCAGCGCGAGGCTTAAAATTGGTCTCCAGGGTATAACCTGGGTAGTGGAGGTATGTCGTGTCAGCTGGATTTTTTATCTGAGTCTCCGTTAAAAAGAGCAGGTGGGGTTTGTTAGTCTCGAGATGATGAAAGACAGAATCGAGATTTGAGTGGAGTCCTCGTATGTTTGAGAGCTGCACTTTTAGTGTGAGGACGTGCATCTGCCGTTTAAACTTTCTCTTTTTATATTTGTTTTTCATGGTTGGTGAAGGTAAATAGGTTTACAGGCTTAATGTGCACGAGATGTTAGGAACTTAATCAATCGACTCACAAGCACAAGACTGCGAAACTGAAAGACTTGCGCGGAGACCGCGGGGACGCCCGAACCCCCCTGAAACTCTTCATCGGTTCCTCACAACCGGTCGCCAATCGGCCCGATGATGAGTCCCAGGATTTTACACAAGCGGCGGGACAGCCTTTCATAGTTGGCTAGGCTATTATATGGGTCCCCTACAACTTGCGGTCGGCCAGCAGAGATCACCGTGCTTCGGATCCCGCTACCCTCCGAAACAAGCCTCCCGTCACAGCAATACGAGTTAGTCGAAGCCAATCTTATTCCCAAACACAACTGCACACAAAAAGCCCGTCGAAACGGTGATACTGGCCATCACGGTGGAACACGACGGATCGTTTGGCACCGAGGCTTTGACCAGGAGGTGGTAACTAACCGACGGCCTAAGCCTACCACCAGTTTTGTTCAAGTGGAGTTGCAGTTCTGAAAGCACAGGCACCACTAATGTTGGGGCATGTGTTAACCGGACTGGCAAGGGATGCGACGAGCACGCCTCCACGCTTATCCCTCAAAACTTGAATGGAGAAGAAGAAGAAGAAGACGAGTAATTACTATCAAAGGCTTAACTTTTTATGGAACCATATTTTCATTATTATACAGTCCAAATAATGTTTAGTATTTATTTTAATCTTTAAATAATTGTTTAGAATGCAGATGTTATCTAAAAAGTTATAAGTACTACGGCGACATCTTTCATCTCGTGTAGAAAGTTTCTTCTATCATAGGCTATCTGAGATTTTTAATTGTTATATGCGACCTCTATCGGAGAGTCGCTGAACTACCTCAGCGCGCAGCAAAGGTAGTTAAGTTTATTGATTTTAAAACGTGCTTCCATCTTCAGATGGAATTTAGATAGTCGTTTGTGCGTTTGCCTACAGATGTCGCGCTGGTTTAAATTAGAATTTAGTGAAATTTTTAGTTATTAAGATAACCGATATTTTTAGATCGGTTACAGGCATCACAAACTGGACTTCAAAGACTCACATATAATATACATACAAAATTGTATAATATATAATGTTGTCTTAGGTTTTCGCGATTATTACACATAATAATTACACAACTTTAAATGTTTTAAATGTTTGTGTTAATCGCTTATATTTATCATTATTTTTGTTCCGACGTTTCAAACACTTTGCAATGATCGTGTGTCAAAAATACTGATAAATATACGCATTTCAACCGTTTAAAGTTGTTTAATTATTATACAAAATATATTTTATTAATTTTTTTTTTGTTTAGCATTTGCTTGAAATATTTGTTATTCAATATCATTTTACACAACCGGTTATTAATAAAAATTGGTAATTTATCTTATCATTATAGTAAGTACCTAATATTAAAATGAGAGAACGTTTTTCATTGCTTTGTTAACTCAAGTTAAATTTACTTCTAATATCAAGTCAAATATTGATCTATCATAAGTATGTTATTGCTTAAAACCTTGTCATTGTTTTAACTGTGTGCGCTCAAAAATTATATCGTGCGTCAGCTGCTTGAATATTGTTGCGTTTGTACAGCATCTAATTATCTCTTGCCAATATTTGATTTATAAATGATGAACTAATAAGACGAGAGCATCTACTGATACAAGCTGATAAGTTAACCGACTATGAAAGTATTTTGTTATAACATCTTGATAATCTTTCATAAGTTAGATTGAGAGATAGAATGATAGAAGTCAAAATTGTAACAGTATTATCGTGCTAGAAACTAGGCTTGGTCTTCATTTAAAAACATATATCTAATTACTCAAGCCCACTATCAGTTGGCAGCGTGCCCATAGTGGGTAGTATGGTAGTGCCCATACTGATAGTAGGCTATAGCATTTGGACTGCCTATGAGTCCAAATGCTTTTATTGTAGTAGCTGTAGTGTTGTATAAAGTTTCTAGTATTTGGTTAATAAACGTAAATAAAAAAATAAATAAAAACAAAACTCAATTCTGGTCTTTATCATCTCCGCTTACAGGTTCAATAGATCTATTCATTAAAAAATCTTTAGTTAAATTTTTATTATTTAAATCATACGAAAATGTCTCTGAGTGGAACGTTTTATTTATGTTATTGTGACGGAAGAAGCTCGAGGCCAACCTGATGTTAGGTGGACTATCCTCTTCCTATAACAGATGCATTTCGTCAATGACAAGACGAATTGCACTGCGCCCGTCCCACTGTGACGTTGTTGTTAGGTCTCATGTGCCTGTAATTTTACTGGTTCTCAATTACTGCTGCCAAAACACACTGTTAAGTGCTTGGCGACAGATTTTCTACTTGAGGGTGGTAGCTAGCCAGGCGGGCTTTCGCAAAATGCCGTACCACCATGCTATAACGACTGCCATCCTAAGACAACAACCGGGACTAACGGCTTAACATGCCCTCCAAAGCACGGAAGCGCTCAGTATTAATGTCACTAGCGGTCACCCATCCAACTCATTGACCGCGGCGGACGTTGCTTGGCTTGGGCCAAGCATACTTCGCTATGAGCGCTTTAAAATACTATTTTATATCGTAACAAATATTCTTCAAATATCGCGTATTACGTGATCAATTAGAATAGTCACCTATTAGTCTTAATTTTTTATTATTTTGTAGCCGGGTCGGCTAACTATTGCACAGGCCCACGTAATACGCGTGATCCGGAGAAGATTTTTTACGATATTTTTAGTATCTAATATATTATTATACACTTTTCTCGTATAAATTAATTTTGGTATTACTTCCTGTCTATTATTATGCTTAAGGGTGAACTGGCCGGCCCGTTCTCCATACAAACGCCGTTGGGTGATCACTCCCTTATTTGAGGAATTAGTTCCAAAATAAAGCATAATACCGATTGATCTCGTCGTTATCCAGGCTTGTATGATGCTGAAATTTTAAAAAGATTATTAAGTTGTAAGTTATGAGCCTCGAAAACTTTATATGAAAATGTTTCGAGGCTCATAATTCTCAGGTTAATTATTTTATTAAAATTTCGGCATCATACAAGCCTAGATAATGACGAGATCAATCGGTATTATGCTTTATTTTGGACCTAAATCCTCAAATAAGGGAGTGATCACCCAACGGCGTTTGTATGGAGAACGGGCCGGCCAGTTCACCCTTAAGTTATGGAATCGTGTGCATTTTTCGGTAACTTTTTACTATAATACGAGTTACTTCAGTTTATTCTCGCAAACACCATGATCATGTAGAATATTTTGCTTTTCTAGCCACAGATATTGAGCATCCCCCTAAAGTTGCTAAGAAGTGCCATCACGGTCTGAATGTGTGGTCAATAGTACCTACGTTGCGAAGATTTTTTTTTCGTCGTGGTCGATCAGTATAGCTTTTGGCGCAACTGAGCACATATCAGAAAATTTAAGGATATTTCGGGTATGTCTAAAGCGATGGTTATTTTTTTAAACATACGTATTCTTGTTTTGAAACTCTGTAAGAACCTTACCTTCCAAAATGTTTTTAATTTTATTGACATGAGCAAATATTTTTTATTGATTTGGAGGTTTTAGCAGTTTTTATTCTATCCCTTGGCTATATATATATATTCTACATAGATTAAACAATAGTAACATCGTGTGATTCCTAGGTTTTTCAATTTGGTAGGTCAATAGCAATTGCTCCATAGTCTGGGTTTCATTGCGGCATTTCAATTACCCTAGTTTTTCAAGGTGTGCCGATAGCAGTCACGAAATTATTCAATTGGAACCATGGTCTATTTATATTGGAATTTTATGTTGTTTGCTTCTCTTTGCGTATGTATCTTCTAACGAGTTTTTAAATAAAAGACAAATTTGAACTCATTTACTTGTTGACAAAAAATTGTACTAAGATTTTTTGTCTTTTCCTTAAGGTTACCATGTACCTACAAAATAATCAACCTTTGCCTCGTTTTCTTTTTATATGACTGCTAAAAACGAGGTAAAAGTTATATTTTTATGATTTATGGGCATAATTATGTATGTGAGTTTCTTTACTCCACTATTGCTTATAGTGTCTAAACAGATTTGGATGTATAGGTATTTAAAGTCCTTGTATAATCCCGAGTGACAAATTGATCTAAGTGATATGCTAGATATGCATCGTGATACTGCTAGAGTATAATTTTAAATTTACTTGGTCTCATAATATGATATGTATGACCATTAAAAAAACGCCAACGTTTTACTGGATCCAATTTCGATCATTTGTTTATGGTTTACGATAATTCCAGGTTGATTTATTTAAATTTTAACATCATGGAATGATTTGTTACACTTATACAACTAAAAAAGTACTTACCAGATATTAACTTTACATAAGATATATATTATTTAAGCACTTCCTGATAGTTTCTGGCAAATTCTTAATTGCTTTGAACCGATAGTGACTAGTATTGTGGCGAGGGACACAATCGATTTTGTGTAGTTGTACTGACGAAGTGCAGAGTGAAAATAATAACAAACCGAATTCCAATACTGAAAATATCTAAATATCCAATGGCGGACCGTGGAAATGTGAGATCAGTGTTTCGAGTCAGCATGTTGTTGACATCAACACTTTATCAGACATTTGGAAGCAAATTCAAAGTCAGTTCCATTTTAAATTTTGGTGCTTATTTTAACTAACTTCCTAATAGACTAAAATTTTAAATTCAGATCGTGTGAACAGTTTTTTTATTTTGTTGTGATGGAACAAGCCCGAGGACCATGTTATGTGGAAACTTCTGACACAGGCGCAGTTCGTCACAAGTGGATAACTGTACTGCGCCCATCACCCTGAAACTTAAAGTTTTTTAGTCTCATATGTCTGTAATTTCACCGTACCGCATACCCTTCAAACCGGAATACATTAATCAGTGTGTGGCAGTACTTCCCCACAAGAACTTTCACAAAGAAATCTAATACTACATGTACATGGATTATCCTGAAATTTCTGGGCTTATTTTCGTTACTATTTTTGCAATGCTTTAACTTAACACTACAGTATAGGTACTTAAAGTAGTGAACATGAAAATCTTTCACCTGACTGTGTGGAACAAAGCTGTGGAGGAAAGAAATAGTAATAAAATGGGAAAACAAATGGGATGCAATTCGGTTCAAGTCGTACGGATAACATTGTTTCCACACATTGCAACGAATAAATGTCTTCAACACGTGTGTGATTGTGCTCACTGTTTACTTTGAATTTTATTTCACCACTTTTGAAGTAAGTATTAATGAAAGGTCAAAGTCAAAATTTACTATTTAAATATTCTACTGCCGCGTTCGGAAAAAAATATATATAGCCACTGCGAGTAGAACCTGCAAGAAACTCCGAACCATTATTTTTCTTTGTCTTTACTCTTTTACAATTCGATAGTCTATTATAAAGTTGCCCGTGGGGTGACGAGCTAGAATGTCACACTCCTATCGCATCGGTGTCGTAATACCCACGGGTAGAGAGGTAACTAAGTGTAACAGCCAGAAGGTGGCACAGCGCTTTCTGAGAAACTCTCACACTGCGATCCCCAAGACACTAAGAAAACGTGGGGATTATGGCAAGCCCCCCATAATGGGGGAGGCTGTTACTGTACTGTATCAGCCGGATTGTCTACTGCTGGATACAGTACAGTAATTATAAAGTTATCACAATATTTATTCCATAAGTGTTTGGAGGTGGTTTGGCAAGGGTGGAATCTCCCAAGCATTTTTGTCTACTAAATATTTAATAATTTTATGATATACTATTGCATTTAAAATCTTTATTACATGCAGCTTGATTAAAAAAGACATATATATGCATTCAAAATAAACATATTATCACGTGCAGGGTATTTTAATTGTAAGTTTTTCCCCACGTTAATGGGCGTTAATATGATTATCCCGTACTGGCAATAGTTTAAGCTCCAGACTGCTATAAACGAATTCTTTGCCTGAAAATTACAATCACTGATATTGTGTTTTGATGTATTGCAACCCAGGAGTTGATCCCTGAACCCCATGGTTCCAAAGTTTACTTTGGATGCTTTATATTAAGTTACGCTTTGAACTAACGAGAAAGTCCTAAAATTCTAAGTACAGAATAAAAGATTGAATATAAAAGAAGTTTTTACTATTGTATTCAATCGTGCATTGCGTTAAATTTTTAGACAATACTCTCCAAATAATTCTAATATCGTAACAACATTTTATTTTCTGTGTCTATTGTACAAAATTCATTCGGAATTTCTTTATTATATAGCTTTCAAGAACAGTTCTAAAAGAAAATTGCTTGAAATTCATAGACTAAAAAATGGTTGAGACGTTTTCATTCGCTACAGGCGCGGCGGTACGTGATATTTTCACAACTTCGAAAATAAAATATTGCGTGTGAAAATAACGAATTTATAGAAGAAAAGTTTGTTTTTCTATCAAATATTTTGCTTGATTGGCATTAAACCGGCGAAACCGTTTTAATTTTTCTGAAGTTATGTACAACCATTAATCTTTTTCATAACAATATCGCCTTCGTTCGGTTCATTTTTACACCTGCCGCGGTTATCGGACGGAATTTCATTATAATCATTTATGTTTAACGGTTTTTCTTGTTAGAATTTGTGAGTGAAACTAAATCAATTATTTTAGAGAAAATCGTGACGGAAATAATAAAGTATTAGCAACATTTAATAAGTTTGCCTGTGATAGAACGACAAGCTTTATATAAACTTCATCGGTAAGAGTGTTAGAATACTTTCCTAAGTTATCAGCTGATCTTAACATAGAATTTTTTCATTTATGTCTGCTAAGCTTACAACATTGAAATGAAGAGAAAAATTATTAATAACTTAACTGCGAACGGGATGCAAACCGTCGACAATCCGTCCCTATAGCCGGGACATGCTCTTCCAACTGAGTTATCGTAATGAGTGAGTCATTGCTAAAATTTATTTTTTCTCTTCTGTCTTTTAACCGTTTTAATGGGACAGAGCAACATCTGCAGCTAAACTGAATTGAACAACAAACAAGATTTATTTTTCAATTAGCTTTAAAGTTGTTTACGATGACGTAACCCGATATTTCTAGTATTTTAAGTTTTGGATCAAAGCATGCTAAGCGAATTAGTTCACAAAATTACAACAGAGAGAAACATTTGAACTACGAGCGGGATTTGATCTCACGACCATCCGTCCACATAGCCGGGACATGCTCTCCCAATTGAGCTGTCGTAGTGAGTGAGTCATGGTTTAAATTTATCCTTTCTATAAATCTGATCTATGACTTTGCCTCCAGGCACTTCAAATATTATCATAGTAATGTTATTTAAATTGGACTGGAGAGCGTTAGGTTTTAGTTTGTACTTGCTTAGCAATCCTATAAATTATGTATATATCTAGTATAAATAATACAGTGGCAGCCAAAAGGAAGACATTTTCTATCCGAAATACGGATATAAAATTGCGACAACCAAATTTATGCAAATAAAATGAACCATTACGCTTCGTTACACAGCCGGTATCGACCGTTTGAAAGGGATTGAACAAAGTTTCCGAACGAATATCCAACAGATGATTTAATATTTTTAATTTCAATGCATTTGAATAGGCGTAACTTGGACTGTGTTCTTTAATACTTTTATTTCTTTCATAATTTAGGTTATGAAAACTTTGGTGGGTATTTAACTGGCCTGAAGTGTATACTTGGAATAACGGACCAAAAACAGATTTCGGGTGATTATCATAAAAGTAACATCACTAAATATAGTTATGCGGCGAATTACTTAGCATTCCATGGATTCACCGAGTGCCGGATTCATAGCGTTGCAGAGGAAGAGGCCAGAGGAGCCTGGGATTTGCAACCCAGGGAGTAGGGCACCTTTATGATGCATCAATGCTCCCCTTCACCGCTCGAGCTTCCTCCCCTGTCTAACCAAATTTGGTAGGATCCTACTAATGCCGCCATAGATACACGTTCTAAGATGGAAGTGACGGTGGTCCTTGACAGGCCAAGGTCTTATATAGGGATTTCACTGGTATACCCCTTTCTCCAACTTCTACAGCATATAAATTAACCACATAACCGCTTTTGGTTAATTTATTTGTTAGGTCATAAGATTTGTTAGAATGAATGACGTTTCATTTCATGACTAAAGATTATTACAAGATGGTCCTTATTTAATATCATAGGGTCATCAGCAGCCCTAACCACCGTTCACTGGTCCACCGTTGAACAAATGCCTTCTCTAAAAGAGAGGAGGGGTTGTTGCATTATCCCCACGTTTGGCAGCTTTATCCTTCCATTATTATATTTTCAGGGATGTATACTGTGTACTATAATTATCATTCCCCAACAACACTGGTTGTTATGTCATGAACAATAATCACAATCATTGGGTTATATACAACTAACATGTTTCAGGATATTGACTATATATATGCACCTCAGAATTAATGTACCAATATACTACAACCAAAAAAGTACTGGAATAAAATAAAATAAATATCAATTCTACTAATTGGAACTCTACCCAACAGATACACATCAAAAATAATTTGTGAAATCGGATGAGCCAGTTAAAGTTTCATTATAATAAATAAAAAGAATGGTGCACGCCGATTTAACTAGCTCCTTATTGAATTTGATAAACAAATAAAAATGAACAATCACGGTCACTTGCGTATGTATTTAACTAACTGGCTAGCTGTTCTATTATTCAATCGAGCAAGCATTGGTTTGATGTTATTACTCTTCCCCTAAATGACGGGTGGCGGTCGATGACCACGCTTTAGGGAAAAACCATGACTCGACTCGACGTGGAATTATCGTGGGTATATCGTCGCTCAATTGATTGCTTAGTCGTACATAGATGGTTTGGTACAAGACAATTGTCTACGATTATTATAAATATGTCTGAGTGTTTGTGAATACTCAGTTTCATAATATTTAAACAGATTTTGATCAAATCGTTATGAGAGAATTATTTTTGGATATCAAAATTAAAAATAATTTTCCGATTTAAATTAGATTAAATTAAAATTTGTTTATTGTGAATAGAAACGACTTAGAATCAATTACATCTACCACACAGATTAGACTTAACATACAAATCAATACAGTACATGCAGCAAAAAAATAATACAATAATAGAAAATGTTTTTTTTTGTTATTGTGACGGAACAAGCCCGAGGCCCACCTGATGTTAAGTGAACCAACTTCTGCCTATAACAGGTACATTTCGTCAACGACAAATTGCACTGCGTCCGTCACACTGAGACGTACAGTTCTTAAGTCTCATGTTCCTGTGATTTAATTGGCTCTCAAGGACTGCTGCCGGAACACACTGTTAGGTGCTTTTTACTTGAGGGTGGTAGCTTGCCAGGCGGGCATTCCCAAAATGCCCTTCCACTATGCGGTGAAGCTTAAGCCCGCGGCTGGATTCGAACCATGGACCTGCTGCACGGCAGTCCATAGCCAATGCCACTGAGCCATCATTGCTTCATGCGTAAAATTACCATATGATAAAATAGTTATAAATGTTAAATTATAATAATGTATTACGTATAGAGAAAAGGAGACAAGTTGCTAGTTCTAACAAATTTACATAGTAGTTACATAAGTGACCAGTTCCAAACAGAACACATACAACAGTTCCTACATTGCGTAGGTAAGGAGATATGTACAAGTTTCAGTGATAGTATATTACCTATCACATGCAAAGTAAACATTTAGAAAATTCTGCTTCAGGCTGGCGTTGTGGTTTTATCACTGTCCTAGCCGTCATCGCCAGAGAGCTCATCCACATATTATAGACGCGTGGAGATCACATACTGTTCAACGCGGATTATCTTGCATAACAAGATTCCTCGCACGGTATTGCCGAGCAGCTACAGTATGGGGTTCTTCAAAGACGAGTCAACAGAGTTTTTGAAAGGTCTGCAATATATTTGTGATCCATAGGCGACGGTGCTAGCTTTCCATTAGGCGGTCCGTTTGCCACCTATAACATTTAAATAAACATATATAACATAAATATGTTTAATTGGATACCGTTGATAAAG
Organism: Plagodis pulveraria; assembly: GCA_963890685.1. Classification (NCBI taxonomy): domain Eukaryota; kingdom Metazoa; phylum Arthropoda; class Insecta; order Lepidoptera; family Geometridae; genus Plagodis; species Plagodis pulveraria. The sequence continues at coordinate 11,630,523 of OY982959.1, forward strand.
GGAAAACAACCTGCTAAGAGTCAATATCACGATCGCCAGTTGTTGTGTAAACATTGCCAAAATAACTAAAAAAATATCAACGAAAAGCACGACAGGATTTCAACCCGCAACGAAAAGTCCTTCAAAATAACTCTTTCATATATTTGGGTTTTTATTATATTTTCTGAAGTACATGATCTTATTTGGAAATTTAAATTTCTTAAGTTATTACATTCACTTTGAATTAACTTTAACTCCGGGAACAGTACTATTTTTAAATACCTATATAGGAAGCCTTTGGCTACAATCTCACCTGATGCGCTTGAAAGTTGTAAACCGGTCTAATGAAAATCCTTAGTTAGCTAGTAGTAGTACTACAGTACTACTACTAGCTAACTAAGGAATTACTTATCATCACGTTTTTTGATGATAGTTACTGGCTCAGTTATTATCTTCATAGCGCTTTCCATACAGACGTAGTTTTGTCAAATTTGAATTAAAGTGTTCAAACTCAATTTGAATACATGTCCTTGATCTGTGCATGTGCTTTTCCAGATTTCCGCGATTTTATGTATTTTCTAAATTATTTATAAACATCGTTTTGATTGGGACTTTTTATATTCACATATATGCTTATATAAGCCTAAATCTACGCTTCTGATTTTCCAGATTTTCGTTTTCTTTATTACTTATTTTACAGAATTTGAACACTTATGGCAATCAATATGGCAAAATTACGTTTGTATGGAAAGCGCCACGTGCACTCTAACCTAAAGAATTTAAAGGCCGTGCATTTATTTTATTGGTAATCTTCAAATTTAAGGTAACGTGAAAAATAGAAATAATAGGCAGCTTACCACCACTTATATTGATTTGCATGCGGGTGCACAACAGGGCTCTCACCCTTTACCCGAATAGTAGTGGGAGAGTATTCCCAAGGAGGGTTAGCGACAGAGATAGATCCTATATCTGTTACAGATATCAGATATCTGTAACAGATATACGATTAGAATGATAAAAAGTCACAACGTTTTTTTCTGAATTTAGTATTTTTTGATCTGTTCTTCTAATAAATCATGATGTGCCGACGTCTCATAATAGAATATGAGTATAAAGATGAAGAAAATGAATAGAAGAATATATATGAAGAGAACCTACTTTTCCAATATTTCCAACAAACGATCCAAATTTTTGATGGGTTCTTAATAAAGTTACTGAAGTACGAAAAAATATTATTAAAATTTGGATTCCAATAAGTAGCTATACAATTTCACTTTGAATGAACTAGAATTCCGGGAACACTTTACAAGTCCAAATCACAAAGGGAGTATTTACAACCCAGCCGTTATTATCTCGGCGTTTGCTATGGCGTCCTTCACGAAAATACTTAGAATTGATTCCGGGTCTGAGTTTGCAGTGCTATCGACGCGGCGACGAGACGTCCGATAGCTTTCCGGGGTACGAAAGTCTATACGGCAAGTGCTTTCGCTACGTAGAGTACGACTATACTGATATTGTTGTCACAAAGTCTTAGGTAAACTTACGCCACATTATTTTATTGAATAATACGGAATAAGTCACGTGTCACGACACGAACAAGTCAGTTAAACGACAATTTCGACTATGTTCGGAGTTTGGGACACACACGTCAAACTTTCGCCTTGTCTCTTGTTTAAAATTGTTTCTTTAGTAAATAGTTTTAAAGCAATTATGGTCACTTATATTATTGAACTATACTGTTACAACGTTTTAGGCAGACCTTCAACATATCAATTTACTGAATTATACGGGATAAGTCACGTGAACAAGTCAGTTAAACAATAATTTCGACTATGTTCGGAGCTTGGGACACACACGTTAATGTTTCGCTTTGGACGGCCTCTTGTATAAAATAGCTTCTTTACTGAATGGTTTTGAAGCAATTATCGCTACTTATATTACTGAACTATAATATCACAACGTCTTAGGTAGACGAACACCATACCAATTTATTAAATAATACGGGATAAGTCACGTGAAGAAGGCAGTTAGACAATAATTTCGACTATGTTCGGAACTTGGGACACACACGTTAATGTTTCGCTTTGGACGACCATGGGCCTGTAGCCCAAGCACGAATAACTTGCGAAATCGTAACCGTTTCGTAAACGTATCGAAATGTCACCATTTTGTATAGGATTTGATCAGCGCCTCTACAGTGCGTAAAAGGAACTAAATTTTGACAGAAAAAAAGGTTTTGACAACTAACGTGTCGAGATTTTAACGTGAATGTTTTGTCACGTAAAAAGTTTTGTATGAAATCGCGAGCATGAACCTAATTCTAACGTAAGCTCGAAGGCTGGCTATCGAGGATCTGTCAAAAATCCACGAATGTCATGTCACTGAGAAAATTTCAGTCAGATGGCTGACGTAACGTATTCAATTGTGGTAAAACTTCGAAAATTCATGTTATTATTGTGTTTGTTCATTCATAATTTACCTATGAAAAGAGTTACAAACATGGCAGCAAGATTAGAAGTAGTAGGTATTGTACCATGTCGTTTACCAGGCGCAAATTAGGTATTTATTAATTTATGGCCCTGGGGGGAAGTGATGCTAATTTTCCAAAACTCTGCATCAAAAAGCGTCCATATTCCACCGTTCCAGCCGACATTTACACCGTTGGATATGTCTTGCGGCGCAATAATGTTCCTATGAAATTCTTCATTGTGCATGGTCAAATTGAAAACAATAAGGCTCAAAGAAGATCACCTATCCATTCAAGATTTCAAGATCAACCAAAGCTGTCAACAAATGCACCAGAAGAACACAGGCAGTGACGCGAAAGGAATACCAACGGATTGTCAGACTAACTACCTACGAACTCTGAGGTGATGACCATGCTCACGCCAACATTCTAACCACTACGAAGAAGAAGATTTTAATGTGAAACGTAGAAGCTGTGTTATTGGACTTTTGATTCTTAATAAAAATAAACGAAGTGCAATTGTGCGTTTCATTTATTGGTTGGTTGGTATATACCGAACAGTTCGTGGGATAGGGATAATAGGATATCTCGTTGGATGTTGTGAAACGCGACTAAGACAAAATTTGTGGCAGCATGCCACTACTAAGGTCGGTGTGAGTGGGATGTTGCCACGCATTGAGCATACAACAGTGATGATGAGATGGATCAGTGTGTGCTTCTATTGGTGGCGCATAAAAGACTATTGGGTGGCGAACTCATAGCAGGGCCGTGAGAAGCATTTTTCTTAATGTTGTCTTAGGTTTTCGCGATTATTACACATAGTAATTAAACAACTTTAAACGGTTTAAATCGCGTATATTTATCATTATTTTTATCCCGACGTTTCAAACACTTTGCAGTGATCGTGGTCACGGGGTGACTAATTGGTTTTATTTGTCACATGAGTTATTAAGAAAATTATTTGGTCTACCGTCCGAACATTTTATATTAATCATAACGTTCCCTATTCACGCAGTATTCGCTCACAGTGTCCAGAGGTCTTGCAGATTTGTGTCGGCCTTGAGATTTAATTAATTTGATGACAGGATCCCAAGCAGGTGGTACTTGCCAACCATCATCTCTATTGAAATTTGGGTATTTTTTTATTTCAATAGCCTCGCGTAACATTCTTGGCATAAACCGGGTCTCTCTGGCGAGGATTTGTGGGTTGTCGAACCGAATGTAGTGGTTGGGCTTGTCCTGGGCATGTTCACAAACCGCAGACTTGGTCGAGCGTCTGTTCTTCATGTCAGCAATGTGTTCTTTTACCCGGATACCAATGCTCCTCTTTGTTTGCCCAATGTATGACAGCCCACATTCACAATCAAGTTTGTAAACACCTGCATCTTGTAGGGGAATATTGCACTTAACAGGTCTTAAAAATTGGTTGATCTTCTTGTGCGGCTTAAAGTAAGTTTTTATTGAAGCTCGTCTTAAGATATTACCAATTTTGTCCGTGACACCCTTGATGTAAGGTAAGATGGCAGGTTGTCTCTCAACTGTGGAAGGCTTGTATGACAAAGGGAGTTGTCAGGAAACCTGACAACTCCCTTTGTCATACAGTGTATAGGAAACCCACCCATACAGATAAATATCTCAATGGTAACTCCCATCACCATCCATGTCAGTTGGCTACCGTAGGCAAATCTTTGTTACAGAGAGCACATGGCATCTGCGACACTGACCATCTCAAGGAGGAGCTTCAGTATGTAACACAAGTACTGCGAAGCAATAATCACAAGCTCCCAAGAATACGTCACAGAAGCCAGCCCAAGCCTTCCACAGTTGAGAGACAACCTGCCATCTTACCTTACATCAAGGGTGTCACGGACAAAATTGGTAATATCTTAAGACGAGCTTCAATAAAAACTTACTTTAAGCCGCACAAGAAGATCAACCAATTTTTAAGACCTGTTAAGTGCAATATTCCCCTACAAGATGCAGGTGTTTACAAACTTGATTGTGAATGTGGGCTGTCATACATTGGGCAAACAAAGAGGAGCATTGGTATCCGGGTAAAAGAACACATTGCTGACATGAAGAACAGACGCTCGACCAAGTCTGCGGTTTGTGAACATGCCCAGGACAAGCCCAACCACTACATTCGGTTCGACAACCCACAAATCCTCGCCAGAGAGACCCGGTTTATGCCAAGAATGTTACGCGAGGCTATTGAAATAAAAAAATACCCAAATTTCAATAGAGATGATGGTTGGCAAGTACCACCTGCTTGGGATCCTGTCATCAAATTAATTAAATCTCAAGGCCGACACAAATTTGCAAGACCTCTGGACACTGTGAGCGAATACTGCGTGAAGAGGGAACGTTATGATTAATATAAAATGTTCGGACGGTAGACCAAATAATTTTCTTAATAACTCATGTGACAAATAAAACCAATTAGTCACCCCGTGACCACGATCACTGCAAAGTGTTTGAAACGTCGGGATAAAAATAATGATAAATATACGTGATTTAAACCGTTTAAAGTTGTTTAATTACTAAGAATTTTTCTTCTCCCTCTGATCTTATAGGCTAGGTAAGTTCGATATCATGCTCGTTTGCCACAATATTCCTTAAAAATAAAGGAAAGTAGATGAATAAAAAGACAAAACTACACCAACAGTTACGTAATTTCATTATTTTTGGTAATGTAATAACAGACACAATCATAATCCAAACAAAAAACCAACCATAAGCTGACTAATACAAAATAAATGCTTTAATTATCCTAAAATTAATATGAACTTAAAACAACACTAAGCCTAGACGGTTACAAGTCACAGCACTCCCGATTTGTAGTAACGGCGCATTCATGAAATGCTACGTGGTTTGTCTTTGCAAAACTGTTAGGTAGGTACATTACTACGCACTTCAGGTTTTCACAGCATTCTTCTTTCCCAGAACAGACGGTAAAATACCGCTGGAGACGAAAGTTCTGTCGGGACTCACCTTTAGTGAACAATTAGAACTTATAGAATGCACTGCTTGAACTCAATAGCCTATTTTTCTGCTGAAACACCATAAAATTTAGCGCAAAATACACTTCACGCCGGCTGACGGCCCTTCAGGGTTTCTTGAAACTCCTCCCTCTGTTTAAAGGTGTAATAGTAGCTGTTTGTAATTCATATAGTAAATTGTCAGTGGCGTAGATTCTTGGCTTGAGAATTTATAGCTCATAATTTATATATAATGTTTTATTTTAATACCTCTAATGATGTTACAATAAAATTTGGTTCACTAAGCAAGTAACGCATAGAGAAAAGTAACATACCGGAAAAAATATGTTTGGTTTTCACCAAATAAAAACAAATTGACGAATATCAATCATAGAGGAACCAGTCCAGCGTCACCAACCTTAAAATAAGGTAAAGTATTGCAGGTGTACCGATTTCTGTCCAAAATTACCAAATACGATACGAGTCATTGTCACCTTGACAACTCAACTGGACTGTCATGGCTATAGACTAATCATATTGTTTCCGGTATTATAATTTTCTATGTCATAATGTATGTCATGGCACTTAGTAAATATATCACCTCAAATACATTTTATTCAAAAATTTTAATATTTCATAGTGAACATCAATATACAATACGGAAATCGCAAAGAAAATGCGAAGTCTGTGGTGTCGAAACACAAATAAAAATGTTTAAACAATAGATTTCCATGAGACCCAGAACCGGTGAGTTGATGAAAATATGTCATTGAAATTACATTATTGTTTCAGAGCTAATGATCGCTTGGTTTTTATTGTAATTTAAGTAGGTATGTGTTGTCATGCGAATTGCTGTACTTACATATATTTGTATATAAATTACAAATATTTACGTAACGTAAAGTAAGTTTAGTGTTGCTCAAGGAAAGTATCGATACCTTTGTAGTATCGATTTTTTATAATGTCAGTGGTATGGGTACATATACTTTTTCATAGTGTCAATAAGTTAGGAAATATCATATTCGATGCTGGTGATCATAAACCATCACGCGGAATGTTTTATTATGCCACGAAACTTAACATGTGTATTTTAGGGACTGTTATTTACATCTTTAGCTCAAAAGCATTTTGAAACACCAGGTATTATCAATTTTTCTCTACATAACTGGCACAGTACTTGCTAACTGAACGGCTAGAGCAATATATATTATCTAACATATGTAAATCGACCTAAATATTATACAATTAATAATAAATAGCGTAAATAACGTCATATCTATGCTTGTGATAATAATCTGAGTTGTTTTTTTTTCAGTTCATTTAAACAAAACTCCGTCGCTTATATACTTTCAAAGTAAATGCTGAATCGATAGAGCTATGGCATGGAATTTAAGGTACTATGTCACCTCAATACTATATAAAAATCAACATGTGTATCAACATACAATCCCAATTATTTAAATACTTATAATACTATACTCTACATTGTTAGATTTTAAAATTAACCAACTTTCGAGTGCAGTTAAATAAACTATTTTTGTAATTTCAGATTTGCATATGTTACGCAGAAAAATATTAATTGAATCAATAAATAAAACAAATCAGTGCAGAAGAAGCTTCTTGCAATAAAATGAAATAGATCAGCTGCAAGATTAAAATAAATATCTAAATAATTCAACTACCTACACCAAAAAAGTTTTTAAAAGTCAACAGTCTATATATATAATTAAAAAAGGTGCGTCAGAAATACTACATTTTATGATTGAACTACAAATAATAATAATTGTTAACAGTTGATGACAAGTTTACTAGTGCAACTTACGTGCAGTATTTTTTACTTTTACATATACAGTTAGAAAATAAGTATTATATATTGAAAACTGTTATGTACAATGAAACATATGTATTGTAAAGATGTTCTAGTACACAAATTACTTTGGAACTATGAATACATACCCCAATAATACGGTTTTCGATACTAGCGAAGATATATCGCACGATAAAATATTTTGATGATTTTGAATAAATTAATAAATCTGTGTGAAATATTTGTTTTATTTTATATTTCCTTAACATATATTTTATAAACCTAACCTTCTTACCATTTTTTCCTATATCGATTATAATGGAATCGATTTCATTGTAACTATTCGTTTTGAGGGAATCAGTAGTACAACACTCACAAATGTCACTATTATTGTGTTGGAAATATAGTTTTCATTTGTAATGGTTGGTATAAAATAACTTCAAATCTGAGTTTCAAAGCAACAAGGTCCGTGCCAACTCTTAATATTACTTGCTCAGTGAGAGGAACTTTTATAGGCAAAATAAGACTTAAAACCTCTTTTCGAATGAGTTGTTAGGTCTTAGAAAAAAGGTATGATTGTTGTGATTTACGCTGGATGACGTCACTTTTGTAATCCTATCGAGTTCACGTTAGCCAGCAAACGATGCGGCGTATTGTCAACCATTGCCTCCTGCGTAAACGGGCGGTAAACTCGATACGATAACGTTACGGACTATCGAAATGTTTGTGCTTGGGCTACTGTAGCCCAAGCACGAATAACTTGCGAAATCGTAACCGTTTCGTAAACGTATCGAAATGTCACCATTTTGTATAGGATTTGATCAGCGCCTCTACAGTGCGTAAAAGGAACTAAATTTTGGCAGAAAAAAAGGTTTTGACAACTAGCGTGTCGAGATTTTAACGTGAACGCTTTGTCACGTAATAAGTTTTGTATGAAATCGCGAGCACGAACCTAATACTAACGTAAGCTCGAATGCTGGCTATCGAGGGTCTGTCAAAAATCTACTAATGTCATGTCATTATGTCACTGAGAAATTTTCAGTGAGATGGCTGACGTAACGTATTCAATTGTGATAAAACTTCGAAAATTCAGGTTTTTAATGTGTTTGTTCATTCATAATTTACCTATGAAAAGAGTTACAAACATGGCAGCATTAGAAGTAGTAGTGTACCATTTCGTTTACCAGGCGCAAAGTAGGTATTTATTAATTTACTGGCACCGGAGGGAAGTGATGCTAATGTACGATGAACCCAATTCAGGACATTTTCCAAAACTCTGCATCAAACAGCGTCTATATTCCACCGTTCCAGCCCACATTTACACCAATTTCGCTCGTTGGATATGTCTTGCGGCGCAATAATGTTGCTATGAAATTCTTCATTGTGCATGGTCAAATTGAAAACAATAAGGCTCACAGAAGATCACCTATCCATTCAAGATTTCAAGATCAAGCAAAGCTGTCAACAAATGCACCAGAAGATCACAGGCAGCGACACGAAAGGAATACCAACGGATTGTCAGACGGAGAGTCTAACTACCTACGAACTCTGAGGTGATGACCATGCTCACGCCAACATTCTAACCACTACGAAGAAGAAGATTTTAATGTGAAACGTAGAAGCTGTGTTATTGGACTTTTGGTTCTTAATAAAAATAAACGAAGTGCAATTGTGCGTTTCATTTATTGGTATATACCGAACAATTCGTGGCTTAGGGATAATAAGTTAATAAGATCTCTTGTTGGATGTCGTGAAACGCGACTAAGACAAAATTCGTGGCAGCATGCTACTACTTAGGTCGGTGTGAGTGGGATGTTGCCACGCATTGAGCATACAACAGTGATGATGAGATGGATCAGTGTGTGCTCCTGTTGGTGGCGCATAAAGACTATTGGGTGGCGAACTCATAGCAGTGCCGTGAGAAGAATTTTTCTTCCCCCTCTGATCTTATAGGCTAGGTAAGTTCGATATCATGCTCTTTTGCCACTCTATTCCTTAAAAATAAAGGAAAGTAGATGAATAAAACGACAAAACTACACCAACAGTTGTAATTTATTTATTTTTCGTAATGTAATAACGGACACAATCATAATCCAAAAAAATAAATCCAACCACAAGCTGACTCATACAAAATAAACACTTTTATGATCCTAAAATTAATATGAACTTAAAAACAACACTAAGCCTAGACGGTTACAAGTCACAGCACTCCCGATTTGTAGTAACGGTGCATTCATGAAATGCTACGTGGTTTGTCTTTGCAAAACTGTTAGGTAGGTACATTACTACGCGCTCCAGGTTTTCACACCATTCTTCTTTCCCAGAACAGACGTTAAAATACCGCTGGAGACGAAAGTTCTGTCGGGATTCACCTTTAGTGAACAATTAGAACTTATGTAATACACTGCTTGAACTCAATAGCCTATTTTTCTGCATAAACACCATAAAATTAAGCGCAAATACACTTAACGCCGGCTGGCGGCCCTTCAGGGTTTCTTGAGACTCCTCCCTCTGTCTCTGTTTAGGTGTACATTCTGATAGTAGCTGTTTGTAATTCATATGCTAGGTAAATTATCAGTGGCGTAGATTCTTGGCTTGAGAATTTATAGCTCATAATTTATATATAATGTTTTATTTTAAATACCTCTAAAGATGTTACAATAAATTTTGTTTCACTGAGCATGCGTTACTACCATAGAGAAAAGTAATATACCGGAAAAAATTATGTTTGGTTTTCACCAAATAAAAAGCTAAATTTGACAAATATCAATCATAGAGGAACCAGTCCAGCGTCACCAACCTTAAAATATGGTAAAGTATTGCAGGTGCACCGATTTCTGTCCAAAATTACCAAATACGATGCTATTGTCACCTTGACAACTCAACTGGACTGTCATGGCTATAGACTAATCATATTGTTTCCGATATATTATATCATTTCTCTATGACATAATGCATGTCATGGCGCTTTGTACATATATCACCTCAGATACATTTTATTCAAAAATGTTAATATTTCATTGTGAACATCAATACAATACGGAAATCGCAAAGAAAATGCGAAGTCTGTGGTGTCGAAACACAAATAAAAATGTTTAAACAATAGATTTCCATGAGATCCAGAACCGGTAAGATGATGAAAATATTATGTCATTGAAATTACATAATTGTTTCAGAGCTAATGATCGCTTGGTTTTTATTGTAATTTAAGTAGGTATGTGTTATCATCCGAATTGCTGTAATGATATTTATTTGTATATAAATTACAAATATTTACGTAACGTCAAGTAAGTTTAGTGTTGCTCAAGGAAAGTATCGATACCTTTGTAGTATCGATTTTTTATAATGTCAGTGGTATGGGTACATATACTTTTTGATAGTGTCAATAAATTAGGAAATATCATATTCGATGCTGGTGATCATAAACCATTATGCGAAATGTTTTATTATGCCACGAAACTTAACATATGTACTTTAAGGACTGTCATACTTGTGATAATAATCTGGGTTGTTTTTTTTTCAGTTTTTAAACAAAACTCCGTCGCTTATATACTTTCAAAGTAAATGCTGAATCGATATCCTCCTATCCTATGGCATGGAATTTAAGGTACTATGTCACCTCAATACTATATAAAAATCAACATATGTATCAACATACAATCCCAATTACTATTTATTTAAATACTTAGAATACTATTCTCTAAATTGTTTGATTTTAAAATAAACCAACTTTCGAGAGCAGTTAAATAAACTTTTTTTGTAATTTAAGATATGGATATGTTACGCAGAAAATATTAATTGAATCAATAAATAAATCAAAGCAGTGCAGAAGAAGCTTCTTGCAATACAAATGAAATAGATCAGCTGCGAGATTAAATTAAATATCTAAATAATTCAACTACCTACACCAAAAAAGTTTTTAAAAGTCTACAGTCTATATATAATTAAAAAAGGTGCGTCAAAAAATACTACATTTTATGATTGAACTACAAATAATAGTAATTGTTAACAGTTAATGACAAGTGTAATGTATGAGTTTTTCACTAATGGATTGAATTAATATTGAATGTTATATTTTTTTTTCTTATGTATAATTTTTCAAATAGCTTTATCTCTCAAATTTGTACGCCTAAATAGGCAAAACATGATGAACTGAGTTGTTGAAGACCCATCTATGTGCATACCTACCTTCCTTGTGTGTGTATAATACTCATGTTTAATGCAAATAAACGATTATCATATCTTATCTTATCTTACCAGTGCAACTTACGTGCAGTATTTTTAACTTTTACATATACGACAATTAGAAAATTAGTATTATATATTGAAAACTGTTATGTACAATGCAAATTAAAAAAATATTTATTGTAAAGATGTTCTAGTACACAAATTACTTTGGAACTATGTATACAGACCTCAATAATATGGTTTTCGAAGATATATCGCAGGATAATATATTTTGATGTAATAATAATAATAAATTTTGGTAAACAAATACATCTGTGTGAAATATTTGTTTTATTTTATATTTCGTTAACATATATTTTATATACCTATAGTAGGTAGGTACCTACCATTTTTTCCTATATCGATTATAATGGAATCGATTACATTGTAAATAATCGATTTTAGGGAATCAGTAGTACAACACTCACAAATGTGACTATTATTGTGTTGGAAATATTGTTTTCATTTGTAATGGTTGGTATAAAATAACTTCAAATCTGAGTTTCAAAGCAACAAGGTCCGTGCCAACTATTAATATTATTTGCTCATTGAGAGGAACTTTTATAGGCTATAAAAGACTAAAAACCTCTTTTGAAATGACTTGTTAGCTCTTAGAAAGAAGGTATAATTGTTGTGATTTACGCTGGATGACGTCACTTTTGTAATCCTATCGAGTTCACGTTAGCCAGCATATGATGCGTCGTACTGTCAACCATCGCCTCCTGCGTAAACGTAGGATGAACTCGAAACGTTTACGTTACGGACTATCGAAATGTTCGTGCTTGGGCTACTGTAATAGACTTCACGTGGCCTAAATTATTTCGTTGTAATAGCTGTAGTGTTGTATAGTTTGTAATGTTTTGTTAATTCGACATACCACCGGTAAAAAGTATTGAATTAGAAATGTAGGTAATTAAATTTGAATTCCTGTAACTAAAATATATGACGATTGATAACCACAGTACAGACTGCTCTAGCAGACCTCTCCTCATTACGATACAAAGAAGATTTTATGCAGGTCGAATGGTACCTAAATAAGACACCATATTGCCAAACACAATTATTTTAAAACTAGCTAGTAGTATGTCAGTATCGCGCAAAACCATTTACCTCTTTTTGCGCAGTTGGATTAACTATTCACTATCCTTGCGCGCTTATTTCCATAATTTTCGTAAGTTGTTTGTATCACATTTGTGCAATATATATATTTTTTCCTCGCAATGGTGTTGAAAAAGTGCGTATGAAACTCGTGAGCCCATGAACTTGCTCATTATACACTCGGCTGATTTACAAACAATCAAATCTTTCCTCTTTTTTATATTAGTTTAGATAATTAGAAAAAAAAAATCTAGTGAACAATAATTAAGACCAATAAACACCTTAGATATAACAAAATATAGGTATACATAATATATTTTTAAATATGTTATCGAATTTATTAGAAAAACATGAAGTATTTTCAGAAATATACTATATCAGATACAATTTTAAAGATCTAAATTTTACCAGATTGTTTGAATTTAAATATAGAGGCCGTTGCGTAAATACCGAAGCTTGGAGCCGGAACTCTCTGTAAATGATAGCAATTTATTCAGTTTAGAATTAGTGCGAAGTAGCTATTTATCAACCGGGGAATGGATTTCAGTTACAAATGACATTAGAGTTTCGTAATTACTTTTTTATTGCACCCCATCATTTCCTGCCTCAATCAAACGAGTGTGCAATACTATATGTTTTATCCTACAACACAATAAAGCATATTATAGGATGACAAAAGAACATATTTCAGAAATGTTTTCTATACACACTAGCTGCAGAAAGTTGATTATATACACCAATTAGCACTATATTAATTGATGCTATTGAAAGAAAGAAAGAAAGAAAGAAAGAAAGAAAGAAAGAAAGAAATCATTTATTTAGGACTTAATAAACACACTACAGCAAACAAAAGACATAATACATATAAAACACATAGATATACACATAAAACTATACAATCACAATTTATACATAAAGTTAAGTAAACATAATAACATATTTATACAACACATGTTCAACATTAAAAATTTTAATCTACTGTAATGTGCGGTCCTAAAAAGGACTTGGCTCAGCATAGTGCTGCAGACAAAGCCTACAGCGCTGATTTTCAGCCAAGACCTAAGTGACGCACGGACACAATGATAAAAACTAATAAACAAAACAAAACTACTCAATAAAAAAAAAAATATAACTACAACTCAATATTAAACGTGACACGATAAAAACTAATAAACAAAATAAAACTACTAAATAAAAAATATAACTACAACTCAATATTAAACGTGGCCATCAAAAAAAACACACCGACTACAAGCACTCTGCTACGTTTCGGTCCACAAACATGCTGGAATTTATTCGATATGTAGATACCATGTATATATATTCAAGTTAAACGAAGGAATAAAAAAAATAAAATATAAATTACATTAGATATAAATTATTTATTCTCTTTAGTGTAAAACCTATTTTTTATTTTTGAGATTTGCTTGAATCAATTATTACTGATTTTCTTTTGGAATTCTAGCAAATGTACTTTCAATTTACGCCTAAAATTAGGCTTATGCTTTAATATCCTTAAGGGAGGAGGAAGCGAATTCCAACACTTTGTGGCAGAGAAACGAAAACTTCCGCGAAACGCAGCAGTGCGGTGTCGAGCGGTAATTAGTAGATACGATGAGGCCCTAGTGGCATATTTATTATGGTCTTTGGCCCAAACGAATTTTGAATAAAGATAATGTGGCTGTTGAGACTTCATCACACCAAACATAAGTGTAGCAAGATGAAGTTCTCTTCTATGCTTCATATTGAGTATGTTGTGGTGGTTTAGGAAAGGAGAAACGTGGTTACGTGGTGGTATTCGAAAACAAAAGCGGGCACAAGCGTTTTGAACTCGTTGAATGAGGCGAGAGGTTTTTAGCAAAAAGACGAGGACCATAGACACAGTCAACATAGTTAAATTTGGAGAGAATTAGGGAATCTACTAGTGATATGCGAAGATCAGTACTCAGATAATTTCGAATTTTATATAGAATTTTCAACCGGTAGAAATAGTTACTGAGACATGTAGATACATGACGCTCAAACCTTAACTGTTCATCAAAAATAAGACCAAGATTTTTAGCCTCAGAAACTCGCTCTATTACTTCTCCACTTATGGACAACAAAGGATTCAATATTGTTATTTTTTGTATTTGATGCTTAGTGCCTAAAACCATATACTTAGTCTTTTTTGCATTTAGTATTAATGAATTAGACATTGATGCAATAAATCTCTATATCCTGCATTATTCTGACTTAATAGTCATTGTCGCTAACAAGAATTGAATTCTGGAAAGTCTAAAGGAACCTAATTTCTATTATGACGTCACGCACGCTACGAGCTGCCGCCCGTAATGCTAAGCGAGACGTCAAGCGAGGCGTCCCGAGATCTCTTTGAAAAAGACCACGGATGTGGTTGAAACTATAGACGGAGCTATCTGACTTATCCGCCTGAGTTATCCCGTATTATTTCTACAATCTAATTTCTGTTATTTTCATTCATATTAACTCATACTTTTGTACTGTTTCTTGAGTTGTTGACTAGTATTCTGCGTTTTCAGGTTAAGTTTTTTTTTCACTGCTGGCAGTCTAGCCTTACACACCAACATCATTTGAGTTTACAGGTAAACAGACATAATGGCATACAATAGGAATTGGCTCTTACCTCTCCTCACCTCCTCTCCTACCCTCTTGCTCGACCAACGTTACTGGAACATACTAGCTTGGTAACAAATTTTGTGCTGAGGGCCTGAGGATCCACCCTGGTGCCACCACCCTTGATTTGCAAAATGCTCTACCACCATTATTTAACGACTGAAATCCTAACACAACAACCGACCAACGGCTCAACATGTCCTCCGAAACAAGAAAGCAGTGATGGCTGTGGACTACCGCGCTGCAGGTCCATGGTTCGAATCCTGCGGCGAACTTGTAGTAGGGCATTTTGCGAAATCTCGCTTGGCTAGCGACCAACCTCAAGTAGCAAATCTGTCGCCAAGTACCTTAACGGTGTGTTCCGTAATTCTAGGCTAAGCCTGTTAACACCTTCAACCCCATCATCACCTACCATCAGGTAAGATTATGGTCAAAGGCTTATCTATAAGC
The DNA here is from genome assembly GCA_963890685.1 of Plagodis pulveraria. Taxonomy (NCBI): domain Eukaryota; kingdom Metazoa; phylum Arthropoda; class Insecta; order Lepidoptera; family Geometridae; genus Plagodis; species Plagodis pulveraria. The sequence goes on from OY982959.1 coordinate 11,646,163, forward strand.
AATAAAAAAAAGGAAGCGCTAAGTATAAAGTAAATACCAATAATGTTAACCCATCCAAGTACTGAACGCAGCTACCATTTATGACATAGATGATCGGTTAAGATCGACTAGGCAAGCTCCGCTACGTCGGCTTTAAAATGATGAATCTAAAAAGGCTGGTACGCGAGCATATTTCTTGCAACTAAACTGCGTCGTTTTTTGTCAACCATATTGCTCGTATAATAAGGTTGTAAAATCGAATGGTGTTATAATGACAGTAAAATTATGAAATCATCTTAATTAAATTCGGCGCTTAAGCAGCCGGTGCATTTTATCTGTTCCACGTGAGCTGGAGGTTTTTATTGATATGAAGAACTTAGAACTTGTCTATTGGTGTTGCATAAATTAACTTACCTACCAGCATTTTAGTTCAATCTAAACTAATATAATAAAGAGGAAAGATTTGATTGTTTGTTTATTTGTTTGTTTGCAATGAATAGGGTCTGAAACTACTGGACCGATTAAGATGAAATTTGGTATGGAAATAGTTTGAGACACGGGGATGGACATAGGATAGTTTATTATCAAAAAAAAAACAAAAAATTTAAAACTTTATAAAAAAACAACACCAAAAAAAATAAAAAAAAATAAATTCAAACATTCTTTATTATTTTCTTTTCTTAGTAACCTGACTCAAATAGAAGGGTTTATGTGTGTGTTTAATAATATTTTGTTAAATACCCGTGCGAAGCCGGGGCGGGCCGCTAGTGAGTAATAAAACCTTACTTTTATATAAGTGATCTCGACACGTAAACTGATACAAATAAATATATCATGATTCCTTAACAATGCACGTTGTAGGTTTGATGTTCATTGGGTGCTCATGCGTTGTGTCGCGTTCGTGTTCGTGAAGATTCGTAGGTATATTTTGTGTTATTTTTAAGTGCGTATTGGCTGTTATTGCTGTCTTCGAACATTATATCACCAGTTAGAAAGTGATGATTTGGTCTGAGATGTTTTTTAGGCAAAGCTCAGAATGAGTACTTGGCAGCTGATTCTGATAGCTAGCCAGCCAAGCATTTGCAAATTGTCCCTGTTGTTGCTAATGAGTTTTTTGTAGGTAAATAAACAATAATTATTATGTCTGGGTCGCTACATAGGTAATCGCATTTTTTTATACGGTACCCTCTAATCTCTGCAGAGTCTAAAAGCTATTAAAGAAGCAAAACTGAAATAATTCATCTGTCTAATTTTATTTTAAATTAATTCTCTAACTATTATCCAAACAGATAATACAAAGAATAACCTATTAAATGTGTTAAGTTACAAAGGAACTACCACCCCTATTATTCTAAATTGCATGAGCCTTCAGGTCAGTAATTTAACTCTAGTGTTTAGAGACAATTGACTCTAAAATCGTAATGGTTGACATTCTCCAAAGTTAAACACCGCAAAATCTTTTATGTCGCATTAAACGTCTGATGGTTTGTTTTCACTGCGCAAATACTGCAAAGGAAGATTCAAAAACTGTTTCTCGAGGGATCTTCTCGATATTCATTTGGGAAATATTGCGGAACGCTCGTTCAGTACACAATAATGGTGCAACTTGTTCGCAAATCTAGTTCCGGAGGCCTCTTAAAACGGAACAAATTTTATTACAACGCTTTAGGATAAATTCTCGACTCGGGATTTCAGCTAACAGTGAAGTTATAACAACAAGGCAAATTATTTTATGAAATATTAAATAAAATCCTCCATCCATTTACGCAACCGACGTGATTTGTAAACACACGAATTTGTAAAAGGATAAAGCTCTCCCGAGAATAAGACGTCACCTTAAGCGAAATTGTCTACAAAAAGGGAGAAATAAAAACGTCGCAACCAGATTTATGTTAATGTTACATTGGAATATCTACTAGACTTAGTGCTTTTACCCTTATCCCTGATATAATATGTTAATGCTCACAAGGCAGGTGTATGAACGAGCGTTCAACTTAAGACGATTCAAAAGCCAAAAGCGGGGATTAGTCTTGAGGGCCTTTTAAGAAATCTACAGAAATAAAGACATTCCCAGCAAATGTTACAGAATGGTGAATTTATTTGCATAATTCAGCAAACCTAAATCCTTTGTCCGCGGCCCGCCGCTGAAATAATAAATTTACTCCATGTTCTACACCCCAAATGTTCTATCTGAACAAAATTATTTAGCTATTTAAAAGCAGCCTCTTTTGAGGAACGTTTTCACGCAGCTTCAATTTAAACTTCAGAATGATTTCACTTTCTGAATAGGGTTTTCGCGCCTGGTTTTTGGCTTTTCCGTTTTGTATATGTGTGTTTACACCTACATCTCGCGAAGTTACTGCTGTAGATACCAAACAGGCCTCGTAAGTAGCGATGTAAAGATACCCTGACACTTCACCCCTATCGCATTGAGTATTCCGATCGTACGCCACTGGGGCGATTCTACCGCGAGCACAATATGTGTAAATTTAGAAAACGTTTTCGGCACATTATTACGTTTAGGGATTTTCAAGAAAATTGCCTTATTACCTCTTTGAGTTCCATTCTGAGCATGGATTTAGTAGGATTTGAACGCTGTTTGAACAAAGTAATATTTGTTTAACTGCGATTTATATAGATGTTGCCTTCCAACCGTTGTAAGGGCATATATACTTGTATAGGCTGCACGTTTCTACTCGTTCATATTTATTGCTATAAAAATATTTTCAGTCAGTAAGTTATTCAAATTTCTACAAGTAATAATTGTTTGTAGTATATTAGTTTGGATTAAGTACATCAGAACTTATATTAATGAAAAAATATGAAATCATCTCAAAAAAATCAGGCATATTTTCAGTCAGTAATTTATTCGAATTTCTACAAGTAATAATTGTTTATGGTATATTCATTTAAATTAAGTACCTACATCAGAACTTATATTAAAGAAAATATATGAAATCATATCAAAAAATTAGGCATATTTTCAGTCAGTAATTTATTCGAATTTCTACAAATAATTATTGTTTAAAGTATATTAGTTTTAATTAAGTAGGTACATCAGAACTTATATTAAAGAAAAATTATGAAATCATCTCAAAAAAATTTGGCTTGAATCAGTATCATCTACAAATGTATGAAGTAGGCAGCAACCGCATTTGAGATCTGCAGTCTCTGTTTCGGATTTTAGTATTTGCCTTCTTGAATGGTTTTGGAAAAATAAACAATAAATTAGTACGTTCTGTGAAGCGGTATTGAGGTTATTATATATGGCTATTTAAGTTTGGAAGATTTGAGAGCCAGGGGATGGGGGCTTGACTGATTTGATGATTTTTTACTTGACTGATTTTTATCCCTGGAGAATGGTACGTGGCATGAATGGTAATTACGTGAACATGACGTAGTAACTGAAATGCGTGATACTTACACAAATTATTATTAAAAGGAAAACCTTAAGCCTTACAAAATGACAGGTTTTTTATTAATTTTTTAATTCTTTATTATCTTTCGCGTTTTATGCATTTGTGCATTAAGATATTATGCGCTATCGTTATTAAATATACTGTAGATTATTTTTAATAATATAGAGAAAATTGATTGATGAATTGAAAAATGATGTTGATAGAATATGTTTTTTTAACATTTTCTGTTACAAAAACGACGTGGCAACTCCATGTCTTAAATATTTATTAAAAAAGATGTGACACCGTTTTGAGACTAACCTAACACCACTTCCCAAGCGGGTCGTAGTCTTGCTCACCTATCATTTATATTTGAATAGAAGTAATACAGTTTTTTTTTATACCTGATGATAGGTTATACTTTGGATATCTCACCTGATGGTAAGTTTTGATGTGGGCGAAGATGTTGTTCAGGCTAACTTAGAATTACTGGGTCTCAAGGACAGCTGCCGGAACACACCGTTAGGTGCTTGGTGACAGATTATCTACTTGAGGGTGGTAGCCAGCCAGGTGAGCATTCGCATAATACCCTACGGCCATGCTATAACGACTGCCATCCTAAGACGACAACCGGCACCAACGGCTTAACATGCCCTCCGAAGCACGGTAGCGTTCAGTTGTAATATCACTAGCGGTCACCCATCCACCTCATGACCGCGGCGGACGTTGCTTAACTTTGCTGAAAAAATTGACTCCAGAGTGTCTCCAGACAACCACCCCCACATGCCTCTCTTCTCAGATGCATCCAAGTAATTTTATTTTTGAAACAACGTGTTTTAGAAAGCTGTTCTATCTCTAACAGTCTAAAAAATATGGTTAGTTATTCCACTTTCAGGACCAAAGAGACTTCGTATGATATCATCTTATTGACTTTTATTGAAACAATTAAGATAAACTACATTTTTTTTTCCAAAAAAATCAGAACTCACTTCCAAACTACAAAAGTATGAAATAAATTGATTAATTCTATAGCATGCTGATTTAAAACACTGATCTCAAATTATCATGATCTGACTTCCACATTTTTTTCTTTTAGTGTTAGAGGTCAGTTCTGGTTTTTATTTCATATTAAATCGGCAACGCATCCTCGATACCTCTGGTGTTGCGGATGTTCGTGGGCGACGGTGATCACTTACCACCAGATGAGCCGCCTGCTCGTTTGCCCTCCTATCCCATAAAAAAAAAAAACATCTTCACTTTTTTAGTGATCCATACTGCTCACAAGTTCATTTCATCATAGTCACATCAACCGGTACGTCCACTGTTGAACAAGGTCTCACCGTTGGGGGATTTGCCATAATCCCTACGCCTGGCACGCGTCTTCGGGATTGCAGTAGAGTTCTCAGTACTTCAGAAAGCGCTGCTTTGCTTCCTTAGTCGGCTCTTACGCCACGCACGGGAAGGCAGGGGGAGATGACATTCTAACCGACACCCCACGGGGATTGAATCCGGCACCCCATAAAGACAAGTTCATTTACTTGCCTAAAATATCCTACGATAAAAAAATTCAGTTAATTACCGATTTTGGTGAAATTTAGATGGCACTACATTAACATCAGTTTATAATGGGAGTATAATCTCGTAACAAGCATATAAAAAAACATATAATCGAATATAGAACCCTATCTTGGAAGTCGGGTAAACATTGAAATTTTGATAGATATATTGAGCATGGATTTTGAGGCTGAATATTTTACACCTTTATAACTAGTCGGGAGTAAAAGATCTTTATTTTTTTTTTATTACAGATAGGCCTTTGACAACAGACTCACCTGATGGTAAGTGATGATGTGTTCGAAGGTGTTAGCAGGCTGGTGTTATCATGATCCGGCATCCGCCCTTGAGGAAAGCTGCCTTTGACTTGAGACTGCATACTTTTGTATACTGGTACTGTACTTTAACTGTACTGTAACAGCCGACTCATCCACTGCTGAACACAGCCTCCCCTATTAAGGGGGTATTTGCCATAATCCCCACGCTTAGCAGGCGGCTTGGGGATCGCAGTGTAAGATGGCTGTTCTTTAGAAGGTGCTGCTGCCCACCTTCCAGTATTTTTCCCTTAGTCGCCTCTTACGACACCCACGGGATGATGTGGGGAGGTGCATTTCTAACCCGGCACCCCACGGGGGACTGTATACTGGTACGTCGTTTCGAAGCAGTGATGGCTCAGTGGCATTGGCTATGGAGTGCCGTGCAGCAGGTCCATGGTTCGAATCCCGCCCAGAGCTTGAGCTTCACCGCATGGTGGAAGGGCATTTTATGAATGCCCGCCTGGCTAGCGACCACCCTCAAGTAGAAAATCTGTCGCCAAGCACCTAACAGTGTATTCCGGCAGCAGTCCTTGAGAGCCAGAAAAATTACAGGCTAATGAGACCTAACAACTGGACGTCTCAGTGTGACGGGCACAGTGCAATTCGTCGCTGACGAAATGCTTCTGTTATAGGCAGAGGTTAGACCACTTAACATCAGGTGGGCCTCGGGCTTGTTCCGTCACAATAACATAAAAAAAAAATTGAAAAAAAATAGTTTAAGTACTAAATAAATGTTTTCTTTCTTTCTCACCTTTTCCGTTATGATATAAGGTAAGAAATTGAGTTAATATAATACAATGGTTTTGGAAAATACTTTGGACGTTCTGGAAAGAAGTCAGACCTAAAGATTATCATCAGGCATATACGGAGATTTTAGTGAGAGCTTATAAACAAGAAGAGGAAATGCCATGTAACCGGAGTGACTGAAAATAACATTTCACAATATTTTTACATGAATTATATAACCATACCGAAGGCTCGCTTGCGCCCATTACATGATACCAAAAATAAACACGGCAAACATTGCTTTCCAAAATCAGGTATTGTAATTTAATTTTACGGGTTAGTTGCTTTAGGAATTCAAACCTAATTTATACGAGTAATATCCCTTTCCATGTAATAATTCGCATATATTTTATGAAATATAAAACATCAGCGTCTGTTAAACGAACAAAATGTTATAACATCCTCCCATTACGTATCAAAACATTTACACCGATCCCCAATCCCCATCCGTGGAAGCTGAAAGCACAATAAAGGCGTATAAAATCGCGATACAAGCTAACACACCCGACTTACAAGCAATAGAGAACATTCATCGAATCATAAAGCAAGCTCAGACTACGGGATTCGCGGCACGTACTGAAGCCTGGTATATATTGAACCAACTAAACAGTCCTGTTGTAAGAATACCTCACACGAGCGTAGGTAAATTGTTTCGGCTCTTATTTATGTTTCCCAGCTTGCTAATACGTGTGCTGAGTCTGCAATTGGCTAAAGTGTTTGCGGTTACGTCGCATGGTTTTGGTTTTTTGTTGACATTTATCGCGTTTTCTTAGCTGTGTTGTTTCCGTTTTGGAATTATTTTACTTGCGTTCGCTACTTGAACGCGATCGCGATTTGAAAAAAGAATGGAGGTGCTTTTAAGAATGCCAATATAAAAAGTATTTATTGTGGTTTATATGAAATTATTTGATGGTACCATTTGAATTTGGCTCAGCTCAAATCTATCTCAGCTATTATCAGTTATCTATCAGCTATCTATTTATCTATCGATTCGGCTATTAGTGGGATTAGACATTGAATTAGGAATGATTATGATGACGATATAAGCTCTGTTTATAATATTATATAAAGTTGAAAACAACCTGAAAAACAAACGTATATTTACAAAAAAAAAACATGACTAAAGAAATTAGCTATTTCCGTTTCGGAAAATAAATATTAAACTACCTGTGACAGACGAACACGCGATTAATCTTATTTAGGTTTCGTTCCAATGTCCGGAGCCCTAAAACCAGCTTTACTTTACGTACTTATTGTTATTGCGATTTAAATGGCTTTCAGAAAGTATTCAACTACCAGATGTGTATGTATTCAACCAACTGATAGTGATCTATTTCACAATAATCTATAAGTTTTGATCATGCACATATGGGCTATGAAAAAATCCTTTTGGTCCTTAACTGTGGCCGCCAATACGCTCAGGTCTATTTTCGCTCAAAACATTGAACCCCGCATTGTCTAATTTATAAAAATCAAAATTTAAAGGTTATTTGTTACTATTGTAAGTATGTTTTTTACGTTTTTTTTTCTATTAAGACTGAGCTAGGATGCATGTATTCCAGTAATGAGTTGGAAGGTAACACGCTCTGAGTCCAGCAACGTGCTATGAGAATAGAGAGTGCTTGGAGTTGCTTTGCGCTCAAGGAATCAAAGTCACTGGCATAGCTCTTAGAATGTGCATGCGAAGGGGCAATGGATAGGCCACATCGCTCAACGAACCTATAACCGATGGGGAATAAAGGTTCTCGAGTGGTTACCAATTAACACCGCGGAAGAAGAAAAGTAGGTAGGCTCCCTACTAGGTAGACTGACATCGTAGTTTTAGACAAGGTCGTTATTACAAAACACTGACGTATACAAATGTGTTACCCAAAAAGCCTGACCACTCTAAAATATAGTTTATCCAAAATATAGATAAAGATTTTTTCTGAAACTAATCTATACATGCAGTTACTGGAATGTTTGTTCTTAGGACAAGTGAAAATGAGATAACTGTACATTAGTGTTATAAGTGTAAATAAAAGAATAATTCAATATAATAAGATTTAAATTGATATCATAAGAATTGAAAAAATATATTAACCGACTTCAAAAACGGGATATATTCTCAATTCGTCTGTATTTTTTTGTGTTACCTCGTAAGCTTATTCGGAAGCTGGTTTTTATTATGTGGTCCCATTTAAAGTGAGATCGGACGAGTAGTATTTGAATTATCCCTAATAATGCGTAATTTATGTTAGAAGTTGGTTGTTTTTTTGTTTTAGAATTTTACTTGTACCTTATAAATATACCGTTCTCTGTGGCTAGCCCTTTTTTCAACGTTCGAAGTCTTCCCGCTATAGAAAATAGAGATAATATTAGTATATTTGGTAAATAATAAACATGAACCCAGATTCTTAACTTCTATATATCCCCCTCCTCGCGTTGTTCTCCTCATTACTGAGGATCGTGATTACCCCGCTTTTGGGGTACTTTTGTCGGGATAATTAACCGCCACCCGATGCTCGGCATTGAACGTTTTACAGCTGGGAATGTTCTGCTCCATACAAACTCTTCTCCTTTTGCATCTGGGCTCAGGACCGGCAATGGCGGAGTTACTAGTATACTCGTATCAGATTGTATCAGATTGGTCTAAACTTTTTTTTTAATGTAATTATGACGGATCAAGCACGAGGTCCACCTGATGTTAAGCGGACTAACCTCTGCCTATAACAGATGCATTTCGTCAAGTCATGAATTTCTCTGCGCCCGTCACCTTGAGACATAGTTGTTAAGTCTCATGTGCCTGTAATTTCACTGGCTCTCAAGGACTGCTGCCGGAACACACCGTTAGGTGCTTGGCGACAGATTTTCTACTTGAGGTTGGTCGCTAGCCAGGCGGGCATTCGCAAAATGCCCTTCCACCATGCGGTGAAGCTCAAGTCCGCGGCGGGATTCGAATTCGGGAATTGCGGCAGTCCATAGCCAATGCCACTGAGCCATCATTGCTTCTTACTATAATTTTACTTTAATAACTTTGATCACCTACACATTTTTTTGCAGATGAAAATATATCAATCTACAATTGCACTCTACTCAATGAACTCTAGACAAAGACAACCCCATGCTTAGACACAAAAAAAAAATTTTCTTTACCTTTTCATATTTTCTTTTCATATTTAGTGTTGTTTTCATATTTTTTCCCCGCGGGGTGCCGGGCTAGAAAGTCATCCCCATCTCTACTTGTGGGTATCATAAGAGGCGACTAAGGGGAACACACCAGTACGTGGGCAGCAGCACTTTCTGAGGAACTGATGTCTAATACTGCGATCCCCTAGACACCTGCTAAGCGTGGGGATTATGGCAAACCCTCCCATATTGGGAGAGGCTGTGTGTTCAGCAGTGGACAATACGGGTGATACAGTATTTAGTGTTGGACCACCTTGAAATAGTTTAAATTAAATTCTATTTGCGTCTATTTTAAGCATATTTTAATTTTAGGTTTTTTTATATTTTGTATAGCGGGTTATTGTACATTTCAGATTCGTAAATTCCGTATATGCTAGCTAAACACTTGTTATATTCGGATAAAAGTGTGGATAAAAGACAGGGATCCAGACAGAAGAGTGACATTATAGGGCTCTGTTTTTCTCTTTGTCTATGGAGCTAGCCCAAAAGATAAAACGGAGCAGAACAGAAAGACATTTTTGAACTCCTGATGACCCTGTGGCAATAGCTAATAACTGGTGGGCATGATGTTCAGTGTTCGAATCCAGCTGCATGATAATATTTTTTTTTATTGCTGATAGGTGAGCCTTTGACCACACTCTCATCGTAAGTGATGATATATGTAATAAGTAGAAAATGCGTAGTTGCAAAAATAAAAAAATAAAATGAGATGTTATTTTTTTCTTTTCTTATAAAAGTAAAATTATGTTTCTACTTATTGTTTATATTTATCAGTTACATACATGGTAAATTATTTGAATGATATCTATACTAATATTATGAAGCGGAATTATTTTTATTTTTGTATTTTAGATTTTTGTTTGCAACGAATAAACTTTAAAAATACTGGACAGATTTGGATGAAATTTCGTAAGGAAATAGTTTGAGACCCGGGGAAGAACATAGGATAGTTTTCACATAATTGAGCAAAAAACGGTTAGTGGTTTTGCGTGATAACCGACATACGCGCGGACGGAGCCGCGGCCGGATAGCTAGTTTGTATATATATAATATAGGTTTGTACCTATGTATATTTTAAATAGGTACTCTTAAGCATTTATGGGTACTTACATGTTGTCGTTACGTCTGTATTCCCAGAAGTGGCACGTAGAAGTTAGCACCCACGTGCTTCGACATGGTTTGATCCCATGTAATCGGGGGCGAGCCTATTACCATCTACCAAGCACATATCCACACTCCAGTCTCATAATGTTTTTTTTTGTTTGATAACTAATATTTGTCAGACCCGGGGATTTACCCCACTTAGGTACATTTACAGTAGAGGAATAAAATGAAACCGTCACTGTGTAAGTCAAGGAGTAAGTTAGTAAGTTTTGAAGCGCTCGTAGCAAAGTTTGCTTAGGCGTTCTTAATCGATCAGCTAAGTTAAACAACGTCCACCGCGGTCAGGAGTTGAATGGGTGACCGCTAGCGCCATTACTGAGAGATTGTGGTCAAAGGCTTACTTATCTTCAATAATGAAAAAAAAAATACTACTCCGTGCTTCAGAGGGCCCATTGAGCCGTCGATCCCGGTTGTTGTCTTACGATGGCAGTTGTTACAGCTTTGTGGTAGGGCATTTTACGAATGCCCGCCTGGCTAGCTACCGCGCTCAAGTAGAAAATCTATCGCCAAGAACCTAACGGTGTGTTCCGGCAGCAGTCATTGAGAGCCAGTAATTCTAGGTTAGCCTGAACAACATCTTTGACCACATCATCACTTACCATCATATGAGATAAAGGTCAAAGGCTAGCCTAACAGCTATAAAAAAATCTGTAAGAAAGGGGTAATCTAGCTTGTGCTTACTAATGACAATAATTCGTAATATTAAAATAAGCTTACTTCGAGAGTTTCACGTAAGCATGAAACTCGTGAAAATTAGGGAAGTTGAATATAATTAGGTACCTGCTTCCAGGAGGTAGAATTACTGGCAAACACGCGATTATTTCTCATTATTTTGTAGTTAGGTGTAATTAAACGGAGAAATCTACCTAAATTATTATCGGATTTGTGATACGCTGCCGTAATAAGGTGGTGGTGAAAATAATAAATTATCGTCTATTTTAGGGTTGAGCGCTTACCCCTAAAAATGTTAAGAATTAAAATTATATTGTAAAGGTCAACACACGTATGAAGAAATTTATTGTTGTTGGTTTGTGTATGGTTATTTATTGATGTCGTTTATTTCATTGAAACCGATACTAAATGAGGGTATAAGTGACAGATACCGAGTGAGATAGAGTATTTATTTTTGTACATTCTTTATCGAATTTATATTTACTTAGCATAATAAAAATGTTAAATTTCGACATAATGATGTATATGTAATATTCTCGAATTTTTAAATAATACGATTTTGTCAGTTTAATAAAGCAATAAATCATTATTTTTTATAGTCGATGCAATTATTGTTCGATGAGGAGCTCTATTTAATACGTTATTAAAAATTAACCGCCTCATCAACAATACTTTTCTTTGTTGATATAATTTAATTTTTTTGGTATTTGTTGCTTTTAAGTGGTTTACTGCACAATAATATGATTTCTACATTCGGAAATCTGGTAAAAGTATGTTTGGCATAATTTCGTCACTATAATCTTATACCTAGACTCATTACAGAACAGGTGCTGACCGCGCACGAAAGCATAAGAGTATAAGAGTGTCGCGGATATTGTTAAAAATATTTGTCACTACAAATATTTTGGTCAAAGTTAAAAAGTAAAAAATTACACATAATTTACACATTAATTAAACCCTATCGTAAAATAGTCAAAATCAAGTTTAAATCCGCTGCTAGAAAGTAACTTTTTTAAGATGGATAAACATTACGGTTTTGTCATTGGAACAGTAATACCTCGTATTAAATGTAACGTCAGAGTTGGCGAATAGAGTGAACAATTTGTTTTGACGTCATCAAAACGCTGAGCGATTCCATAACCGATTTTAAGCTTGCTTAATTGACGTGGAGGTATAAAATTTTGCAGTGAGATTATGTTATTATTACTATAAGAGGTGAGAGTTGGCCCCCTGTAGTGGTTTTAAAACGGTAACGACTGTGGACCGCGCATGCGAACTTTAGCATGAGAATGTCGCGGATATTGTTTAAAATATCTGTAGAGGTTAAAAACGGTAACGACTAAAGACTGAGCATGAGAACTTCAGCATAAAAGCGTCGCGGATATTGTAAAAAATATCTGTAGTGGTTTTAAAACGGTAACAAGTATAGACCACGCACGCAAATCTTAGCATAAGAGCGCCGTGGATTTATGCGATATTCACGTCCCCAGTGCCGTGGAGATGTGTTCGGGCTCTAAAGTGCACTCACACACTAACAATTTTTAGTTTTGCAGCTAAGCCAGGTATTCCGGATAGCCATTGTCCTTGTTCATATGTTTTGCGAAATTTAAAGAACTATATTTAATATATAACATATCATCGGCTTAAATAGGTAAAACGTAATGTGTGATATTTTAGGCGGTTTGCGATATAACTTTTGAGCTCGTGCTTATTAGTACTCATATATGTTTAAGTTCACTCATTTTGGTAGATACAAAATATTCGTCTGGTTAGCAACCACCTTCAAGCAGAAAAACTGTCGCCATACACATAAAGGTGTGTCCTTGAAAGCCAGTTCCAATTCTATGGGTAGGCCGTTTACAATCCTCGACTATAAGCACCACTTATCATCAGGTGAGAAAGTTGTCAAGGGCTGTCGGTAAGCATAGCATAGGGTGTAGGGGTACATCTAAGTGAGAATTCATGTAGGAGTAAGGTGGAAGCGAGGGTCAGGGAAAGGGTTGATAAGGATGGGTAGGTTGTGTTTATGGAGGGAGCAAGTGTTGGGAAAGGCTAGCGTAAGGGTAATACATGGACAGAGTATGTGGCTCCACTGGTCCTTGAGCAGTGAACGGTGGACTCCATCCGCCCAGTCCTTTGGATGTGGGTAAAACGGCCGTTCGATAAAGAAATTGTGCGAGGTCATCTTATCAAACCCTCGTATATTATGTTTTGTTTGGCTGGCCTTGTTTTTGTAATGACAATTATGTAATATAATAGCTACGCCTTCGAGACATCTCAGATCTGACCATCCGTATTCTTTATTACATATCTGTGTATAAATAACTTTGCGTTGGTAGTGGACAATTAATCTGGTAGATAAAATTACCATCACAATCAAAAGAAAAATTATTGTGGCATGTTTTTCTTTACTTTATTTTACTTTTTGTGTTCAAAATAGGTTCGCGTTTCTACACGCCCTGACTGATCTTAGGCATTAATGTAGACCAAGATGGAGCACGCTAACTTAGAAGAAATCTATTTAATCTCGATTTGACAACACCCATGTTGTATTCATCGGGAAACTGACCATGGCAATGAGTCCCACTCTTTCGGAGTAGTGGAAGCGAAGCGCTTTGTACGAGTCCTAGGACTATCAGCAATGTACAGATGGCGCTTTTCTATTTGTCTGGACGTCCGATAAAAGAAGGAGGAGGGCGGAACAAAGGCATGGAGTTCTTGTACACATTCACCGAAATGTATCCGGTAAAAGACCGATAGACAAGCGACTTTACAGCGGTGCTCGAAGCTTTGCAGCCCAGACACACCTAGAAAGTCGTTGCCTATTAACCTCTAGGCGCGTTTCTCAATCGACTCAAGTGCTTCAAGCTGGTAATTGGCAGAGCCATCCCAGAGGTGTGAGCAGTACTCAACACAGGACCTGACTTGCGCTTTGTACAAAGTTAGCATCTGTTCCGGTGTGAAGTACACTCACCTTTGAGAGGATGCCAATATTTTTTGTAGCCTATGAATAAATATATTCGTAGTTTGTAGCTAACAATTCAGAGCATATTTTAGCAACCCCACTTAAGGTGGGGTAAGGGCGAGAGAATGAAAATACATAAATATAACACGGCCTAAAAAATAAAGGAAAACGTTTCTTCATCCTCGCTACCCCACAGAGAATTAGGAAACGTATAAATTATGTAGAGAAACAATAAGCATAAAACATATTCTCAATACACATTGCGCATTTAGTAGCTTTTAGGAATTATCTGGTACAAAAAATATCTGCAATATTCCATCCGTCGGAAAAATTCGACACCAATAACAGGGGAAATTTAAACGTCGAATTGTGAAAATACAACGAATAAACAAAACGTCGTCATCACAAATCGAGCACAATCGAATAGTCCTGATTGTAGTGACCTATAAACAACGTGATATAACGATTTGTACGTTTAACAACTTGATTACAGAGTATTCGATTACCAAACAAAGATTTTTATTTTTCTGTTTAAATTGTACTGTTTTAATCTACGTCTCTGTCGGCGGCGGTGAACCACCATTTTCATTCAGGATGGTAGGTACGGACTCATTATTGTAGAAACATTTCTAAGAAGTAGGTAAAATGGTTAGCCTGTGTATTATAATAATGTAGAACTAACAACTTAGTTTGATTATATGGCTATAACATAATATTTAAGGAGGCTTACGGTGTACGGCTTACTCTAAAACCCCGAATCTTTGTATGGTGGTAGACCATTAAAACACTGCCCACTTCTGAATACGTCCCTCTTGCTAAATACCCCCAAGTAGAAAATCTGTCGTCAAGCGCCGAACTAGGTGTGCCGGCAGCTGTTCTTCAGAGATATAGTTCTCACGCTAGATCCTATAACCCTGTTTACTATGTTCAACTAAATCATAACCTATCAGGTCAGATCGTGGTCAAAGGCTGACATAATGGCTTAAAAAATAATTAACACTGGAGTACACGCACACCTATTTACATGATTTTTAAAGGGAAATTTACAGTTTTCAGAAAATTGGAGCTGAATAGAATGTAAAATTTATATTATAGAAAAAAAATCTGCCAGGTTCATTGAACATTATAAATCTTACAAAAAAACGGGAGAAACGGCAACCGTACTTCGATCATGGTAATGTCAAATCAGGTGACGTCTCCCGATTGAGTCTAAGTAGTGTGTGTATTTGCGTCTACTGCATGCTTATCTTCTCGTCTTTGTCACTCATTGAAACGTATTATGTACAATGGAAGTGTAGCTGTGTGCATTATTTGCTGGTGTTAAATTTTCTCCACATGATTTTGTCGTGATATTAGAGCGTTCCTATCCTATCGTCCCTTTTTATTTAAATCAAAGCCATAATTTTTTTTAAGTATGCAGCAACTAATGAGTAATGTTTTAGTTTTGTGGCATTTAGAACTATATTTTATCTTCAAGTGTTGAATCAAATCATGTCAAATGAAAGAAGTAGTTGCTAATAAAATGTTTTATTTTATTTTATTTTATTTTTATTCCTGATTAGGTTAGCTTTTGACCACTATCTCACGTGATGGTAAGTGATGATGTGGTCGAAAATGTTGTTCATGCTTACCTAGAATTACTGGCTCTCAAAGACATCTGCCGGAACACACTGTTAGGTGCTTGGTGACAGATTTTCTACTTGAGGGTGGTCGCTAGCCAGGCATTCGTGAAATGCCCTACCACCATGCTCTAACGACTGCCATCCTAAGACAACAACCGAGACCGACGGCTTAACGTACCCTCCGAACGCTCACGGAAGCGCTCAGTAGTAATGTCACGAGCGGTCACCCATCCAACTCATGACCGCGACGGACGTTGTTTAACTCTGCTGATCGGTTAAGAACAGCTAAGCAAACTTCGCTACGAGCGCTTCGAAGTTTAGTTTATATTTTGGATTACTTAATGGTAATTGCAACGCTTATCGATGGTGTGCTGTAGGCTATTGACAATAATTATATTCAAAGCAGTAAGCAGTGTGAATGAGCATGGTACCGAGTTCAACAAGTTATTTCACAATATCAGTATCGGAAGAAAATTCGCTATTTGGGCGCTTTATTGAGTTACTGCTCAACAAGTTCTGGCATCTAAATAACACGTTATTGAAAAATTTACTAAAAGAAGCTTTTCTGAAATCTCACTACGATGAAGGATCGCATTATCAAATTATCAGTAAATATGCTACCCTGCATACTATAGCAGGCCACGCATCTAGTGTTAAGGATATATTTAAGATATCTTCTTATGTTATTTTTTCACAAACGAGTACCGAAAATTTTGCTTTTTTTTATGTTATTGTGACGGAACAAGCCCGAGGCCCACCTGATGTTAAGTGGACTAATCTCTGCCTATAACATACGCATTTCGTCAACGACGAATTGCACTGTGCCCGTCACACTGAGACGTCCAGTTGTCAGGTCTCATTAGCCTGTAATTTTTCTGGCTCTCAAGGACTGCTGCCGGAACACACCGTTAGGTGCTTGGCGACAGATTTTCTACTTGAGGGTGGTCGCTAGCCAGGCGGGCATTCGCAAAATGCCCTTCCACCATGCAAGATTGCTGCGTTGCTACTGTCCCACGTAATCAAAATGAAGTCCGTTCCACACAAACGCTGTAGTTACATGTGTACTTATAACGAATCAATACTAAAGTTGCGATTAGGGCAAAACAAAGATCATATTGAAAAATTTGTTTGTAGGTTAGTCAACAAATCGTCTCGTCATACGTTTGCCGCCGTATCACTGTGAGCTCAACCCAATTGAACTCGTTTAGTCTCAAGTGAAATAACAAAAGTTATAAAATTGATGAAGTTTGAACTCTTTTGGTTAAAATGGCCGTCATGTCTCAATCATGTGATAACCAAGATATAAACAAAAATGTACGGAGTAGACATTCATGTACAAAATATGTTGGAACAATTTATTATTCATCATGAACTTTCTGCAGATACTTCTATCTGCAGAAAGTTCACCAGAAGGAAGTGATGACGATAATTTTTAGTAATGACAAGAATTATAGTAGAATTATTGAGTTTGAATGGAACGAATGAGTGATTTATTTAATTTAATTTTCACTGTAGTAAATTTTAGAAGTATTCAATATGAACGGGCCTTAACCATTTCAAAACAAGAACAAAGGCATTGACCAATGACGGCAATGACTATTCTCACTCTGACAATATCGGAAATGTGGACTTATTCGTTAACTGGCGAGCGTGAAACTCGCGAGTGCGCGCGTGTTGGCACCTTCAGAGTCAACCTATTTTTTTTGTCGTCAACTCGCGCGCACGTGTAAAGTACAGTCATATACCAAAGTATTAAAAGCAGTTAAGTACTGACTATACAGAAAAAAAGCAGAGAAATAAAGAAAATGTTTATTTGATATGACATGCTATACTTATACAAAATAGAGCCACTAAGACGTAAGTTAGTATAGACAAAAATATGAAATTGCTTATTTTCTTAATAATTATTAACAATAACGTTACTCGAATCATGCGACTTCTACGTAATTCTGTTGACCTGGATGCACTAAAACTTGTGTTCTATGCTTTGTGTCATTCACTTTTAACCTACTGCAGCTCTAGCTGGGAAAGTTCCTCAAAAACAGTTATGATCGCTATTGAGAGAGCACAATAGTCAGTTCTTAAGGTGATGCTAAAAAATAAATTTAGATATTCTATCAATGATCTGTACAAGGAAGCCAAAATGCTATATGTTCGGCAGCTATTTATTCTTCAGACTTCTCTCATTGCACATAGACTTTTTAAAACATCTGCTGATTTAAGTAATAGGCTACATAAACGAGTTTTCCAATTAAAATTACCGGTTATCCGTAAAATTTTTGGAAGAAGATTAAGCCTTTTTATTGAGACATATTTATATAATAAAGTTACAAAGTTCAGTATTTGAAGCCAAGAGCATTATTGTAAATTGGTTGGTCACGCTACTCACGCAACTATCATGAAACTACTTCTTAAATTTATTGATTACTCATACTAATACATGTTATGTATTCGTAATTGATATATTCTATTATTATTTATTTACAATTTTTATATATGATTATATTTATAAAAACATTTAGCTATTATATATATATAATAGCTCAATGTTTTTATAAATATAATCATATATAAAAATTTTTACAATTTTTATATATGATTATATTTATAAAAACATTTAGCTATTATATATATATAATAGCTCAATGTTTTTATAAATATAATCATATATAAAAATTGTAAATAAATAATAATAGAATATATCAATTACGAATACATAACATGTATTAGTATGAGTAATCAATAAATTTAAGAAGTAGTTTCATGATAGTTGCGTGAGTAGCGTGACCAACCAATTTACAATAATGCTCTTGGCTTCAAATACTGAACTTTGTAACTTTATTATATAAATATGTCTCAATAAAAAGGCTTAATCTTCTTCCAAAAATTTTACGGATAACCGGTAATTTTAATTGGAAAACTCGTTTATGTAGCCTATTACTTAAATCAGCAGATGTTTTAAAAAGTCTATGTGCAATGAGAGAAGTCTGAAGAATAAATAGCTGCCGAACATATAGCATTTTGGCTTCCTTGTACAGATCATTGATAGAATATCTAAATTTATTTTTTAGCATCACCTTAAGAACTGACTATTGTGCTCTCTCAATAGCGATCATAACTGTTTTTGAGGAACTTTCCCAGCTAGAGCTGCAGTAGGTTAAAAGTGAATGACACAAAGCATAGAACACAAGTTTTAGTGCATCCAGGTCAACAGAATTACGTAGAAGTCGCATGATTCGAGTAACGTTATTGTTAATAATTATTAAGAAAATAAGCAATTTCATATTTTTGTCTATACTAACTTACGTCTTAGTGGCTCTATTTTGTATAAGTATAGCATGTCATATCAAATAAACATTTTCTTTATTTCTCTGCTTTTTTTCTGTATAGTCAGTACTTAACTGCTTTTAATACTTTGGTATATGACTGTACTTTACACGTGCGCGCGAGTTGACGACAAAAAAAATAGGTTGACTCTGAAGGTGCCAACACGCGCGCACTCGCGAGTTTCACGCTCGCCAGTTAACGAATAAGTCCACATTTCCGATATTGTCAGAGTGAGAATAGTCATTGCCGTCATTGGTCAATGCCTTTGTTCTTGTTTTGAAATGGTTAAGGCCCGTTCATATTGAATACTTCTAAAATTTACTACAGTGAAAATTAAATTAAATAAATCACTCATTCGTTCCATTCAAACTCAATAATTCTACTATAATTCTTGTCATTACTAAAAATTATCGTCATCACTTCCTTCTGGTGAACTTTCTGCAGATAGAAGTATCTGCAGAAAGTTCATGATGAATAATAAATTGTTCCAACATATTTTGTACATGAATGTCTACTCCGTACATTTTTGTTTATATCTTGGTTATCACATGATTGAGACATGACGGCCATTTTAACCAAAAGAGTTCAAACTTCATCAATTTTATAACTTTTGTTATTTCACTTGAGACTAAACGAGTTCAATTGGGTTGAGCTCACAGTGATACGGCGGCAAACGTATGACGAGACGATTTGTTGACTAACCTACAAACAAATTTTTCAATATGATCTTTGTTTTGCCCTAATCGCAACTTTAGTATTGATTCGTTATAAGTACACATGTAACTACAGCGTTTGTGTGGAACGGACTTCATTTTGATTACGTGGGACAGTAGCAACGCAGCAATCTTGCATGGTGGAAGGGCATTTTGCGAATGCCCGCCTGGCTAGCGACCACCCTCAAGTAGAAAATCTGTCGCCAAGCACCTAACGGTGTGTTCCGGCAGCAGTCCTTGAGAGCCAGAAAAATTACAGGCTAATGAGACCTGACAACTGGACGTCTCAGTGTGACGGGCACAGTGCAATTCGTCGTTGACGAAATGCGTATGTTATAGGCAGAGATTAGTCCACTTAACATCAGGTGGGCCTCGGGCTTGTTCCGTCACAATAACATAAAAAAAAGCAAAATTTTCGGTACTCGTTTGTGAAAAAATAACATAAGAAGATATCTTAAATATATCCTTAACACTAGATGCGTGGCCTGCTATAGTATGCAGGGTAGCATATTTACTGATAATTTGATAATGCGATCCTTCATCGTAGTGAGATTTCAGAAAAGCTTCTTTTAGTAAATTTTTCAATAACGTGTTATTTAGATGCCAGAACTTGTTGAGCAGTAACTCAATAAAGCGCCCAAATAGCGAATTTTCTTCCGATACTGATATTGTGAAATAACTTGTTGAACTCGGTACCATGCTCATTCACACTGCTTACTGCTTTGAATATAATTATTGTCAATAGCCTACAGCACACCATCGATAAGCGTTGCAATTACCATTAAGTAATCCAAAATATAAACTAAACTTCGAAGCGCTCGTAGCGAAGTTTGCTTAGCTGTTCTTAACCGATCAGCAGAGTTAAACAACGTCCGTCGCGGTCATGAGTTGGATGGGTGACCGCTCGTGACATTACTACTGAGCGCTTCCGTGAGCGTTCGGAGGGTACGTTAAGCCGTCGGTCTCGGTTGTTGTCTTAGGATGGCAGTCGTTAGAGCATGGTGGTAGGGCATTTCACGAATGCCTGGCTAGCGACCACCCTCAAGTAGAAAATCTGTCACCAAGCACCTAACAGTGTGTTCCGGCAGATGTCTTTGAGAGCCAGTAATTCTAGGTAAGCATGAACAACATTTTCGACCACATCATCACTTACCATCACGTGAGATAGTGGTCAAAAGCTAACCTAATCAGGAATAAAAATAAAATAAAATAAAATAAAACATTTTATTAGCAACTACTTCTTTCATTTGACATGATTTGATTCAACACTTGAAGATAAAATATAGTTCTAAATGCCACAAAACTAAAACATTACTCATTAGTTGCTGCATACTTAAAAAAAATTATGTTAGTTCAGTTCAGTATTTGAAGCCAAGAGCATTATTGTAAATTGGTTGGTCACGCTACTCACGCAACTATCATGAAACTACTTCTTAAATTTATTGATTACTCATACTAATACATGTTATGTATTCGTAATTGATATATTCTATTATTATTTATTTACAATTTTTATATATGATTATATTTATAAAAACATTTAGCTATTATATATATATAATAGCTAAATGTTTTTATAAATATAATCATATATAAAAATTGTAAATAAATAATAATAGAATATATCAATTACGAATACATAACATGCATTTAGCTATTATATATATATAATAGCTCAATGTTTTTATAAATATAATCATATATAAAAATTGTAAATAAATAATAATAGAATATATCAATTACGAATACATAACATGTATTAGTATGAGTAATCAATAAATTTAAGAAGTAGTTTCATGATAGTTGCTATATATATATATATAAATATATATATTTATTTCACAAATTTAGTAAAAATATACATAGCATCTACGTATGGATAATTTATAGAAAAACTGTATGAATCTGATGTTACGTAATGGATAATTTGTAAGTTAAATATATGTTCATAAATATTTAACATATGCATAAAAAACGTCATAAGAGATAGCATGCATCATGCGTCATCAGCCGCGTCCCAATTGTGTGGTTTTATTTTTATATAAGTCAAGCATCTTATATCAAATAAACACATTTTCTTTCTTGGATAGTCGATACTTAACTGGTTTCAATATTTTTTATTCGACTGTACTTCATAATGTATGGGCGCGCGAGTTGACGACAAAAAAAATAGGTAAACTCGGAAGGTGCCAACTCGCGCGCACTTGCGAGTTTCACGCTCGCCAGTTGACGAATAAGTCGAAGCGAGAGACATACTCAGTACTCGTTCGTTAAAACAAAACAGACTATAGTTAGGCATTATTTCAGATAAGCATTAATACTCATATAATCGAAATTATATATATAGACGCAGAAACTTATTCATTCTTGACTACCAATCATCTGCTATATCAATTAAATAATTAACACTTGTACATATTTGTAGAGCACAATCCTTCAAGTTAATTTTTTAACGACGTACTTTCTATAAATAAACATAGCAACCCAACATAAATGGAATAAGGGTGAACCTGACTGTGTTGGAATTCAAAGCTGTCTCATCTTCACTTCAGTCTACACCTAACTTTCTTTAGTCTGAAATGATTACCACCTTTACACCAACCACAGGGAAGGTAAGATAGCAATGTGAGGAAACAATATGAATACACGTCTCTTAGGTTGCTTAAATATTATGTCGTGTATATCGTTGTTCATATTCATCGGAAATTTTTTACTATAGCAGGCGATGTCATTAAATTCATGAATCGACTGTTAATCACATTCCATTGTAGTGAGGCCGCAGAATGCAGCGTCTGAACGATTCTGTAATTTATTTTCGCCCATTTTGCAGCATGGCCGCCGCAAATTGCTGTATGGTGCTTGTAAGATTTCGCTTGTAGAAGTTCGCTATGTTGATTTATTGACACTTCTTTCAAATTATTTTCTTCATACAATTAATCTTGAAGTGCTTATATAGGGCGACCCACGGCTATGCCATATATTATTGAAGATTTAGAATAAGGACATTTCCCTGAAAGAAGACTTCTTCAAATTATTTATAATATGCAAAATTGCATTTACATTATTTTTTATCATGTGCCTCAAAAGAAAATTGAACCCGCCCAAATATGAAACAAAAATCAAATGTATTTTATTAGAACGATCAAAAGGGTTGATCATACAGATATTTTTTTCCTTAATTATATTATATTAAAAGACCACGAAATCTAACATTTTTTTAAAATAATTTCGTTGAACTAAATCTTACAAACAATTCATGTAATTTATATAATGCTCAAAATGTAATCCATTCGAAAACGTACTTGATCCCTAGACACTTTTGATGTCTGTATTTTTGCAGTTTTAAAAGTCTCTCAGTCTTCTCTTCCTGTAAATGAAAAGAAACTTACTAAATAAATTAAAACTGTGACCTACATATTTATAAGTTATACGTGTTTAAAGTTCAACTTGTCATTTTATTAAACAAGGAAATCATTTGAATTTCATAAGCAGATAGTGGTTAGTTAATACTATGAATTAATAATATCAGTTGTTGGGATCAGGAAAAGTAAAAAAAACAGTAAACATTTTCTTGCACACACCACCACCACTTGCAAATGGTCTTCACGTTATTTAAGATGCTATTGTATCGTTCAAGGTTCTGCAAAACTTACGGAACTCTTTCGGTTGGGGGTTTGATTTTCGCTCTTGGTTATTTTTTTTTACATTTTGATTTTGTGAAAATATGTGATATTAAGTGATTGTTCCGTGCTTTGCGTTAAGGCAAACGCTTATGAATTGAAGGCAAAAGCAACAGAAACAAAAATTGTAATGTATTTTTTGTTTCTGTTGCTAGTTTGTCTGACTGTTGTACCATATCACGTAATGCGCGAGATTCGGAGCAGATTATTTATTATGATATAACCTAATATATTGTTACAAATAATATATGAATACTTATTGAACTGTGTGCATTGGTATTCAATAATTTTTAAAGATAATACGTACAATACTATATTAAACTTATACCGTATACCGTCATAATGTAGCTACAAGCGCGAAAAAACTGATGAAAATTTTGTAGACAATAGACGTCAGTGTCTACCTTAAACGAAGCATGTTCATAGCGTTTTCCATACAGACGTTGTTTCGTCATATTTTAAACACCAAGTAAAATATACTTACGGGAAAATCTTGCATTCATGCCCATGAACCGATGTGTTATATTGAAGCACAAAATATGTCATGTGTTTTGTTGTGATCATAATAATGAATGAATAAACTGTGTTGATCCACGTGAGGTGTGGGCTGTTGCTTATTTGGATAACTTATATTTTTTACTAGGATTTGACATTATAAAGTATTCCGTTTAAGTTTCCATCAGTAGCAATCTCATAACAGAAAAACCTATTATCACGATTTTGCTCATATATCCCAGGAGAAGGTAGAGTGGTATATCATCTATGTTTCATCAGATATATTATGAGCTGACGCAATATTAGATGAACCTATTGATATATTTATCCCAGAACAGCTGCAAATTCCAGCCTCCTATTACTACATACTTTATTGAAAAAAAATAATAAAAAAATTGATCTTGTTAGCCTTTGAATCGATAGCAAAATCTCAGATTCAAAAGCGATGCTTAAGTGAAGTGTTTTCATGGCGCTTTTTATACCAAATTACTTTCGGCATATTATAAATTACAAGTAGGTACCAACTCAATCTCGGTGAAATTTGGCATGCATGTCCTTGATCCTTATATATATGAATTGCCAGTTTTTCGTTTTGTTTTAGTCAATATGTAAAAATATTGAACAAAAATAAAACTTCAATCAGAAAATATTCTAAGAGAAAAAATGCACTATACTGTATTTGAACCAAACTATCGATACAGTTTTTTTGTTCATTTTACATGATGGCAAGTGAAAATGAAAATTTTATCAATTTAGTCGAAGCTAATTAAATACACATTATCAGGGATAGCTCAAATAATAATCATCAGAGTTAACTCAAATTTAATGAGATCACGTGACAAGCACTAGCTTTCGAATATCAAAAAAATATAAAAAAAATGGTACACTCTGCTAAAAGTTACGAGATAACACACACACTTGATTGAGAACCGGTTTTTTTTTTAAGTCAGTAGATAATAAAAAACTCACTACAGAGCGATCATGCCATTAAGGGTGCACTGGCCGGTCAGTTCTCCATACAAAAGTCGTAGGGTGATCACTCACTTATTTGAGGATTTATGTCAAAAACAAAGAATGATATCGATTGATCTTTTTATTGTTTAGGCTTGTATCGTAACAGTTCGTAATAAGTTCATCAACTTGAGACTTATGAGCTTCGAAATATTTTTATATAAAGTTTTCAAGGCTCATAACTTTCTACATAATTATCTTTTTAAAATGTCGTTACTTACAAATCTAAAGATAATGATGAGTTCAATCGATATTATGCTCAAGTCTGGACCTAAAATCTCAAATAAGGGAGTGATTAGCCTACGGCGTTAGTATGGAAAACTGACCGGCCAGTTCAACCTTAATATTTAAAACTCATATAATTCAAAGGAAAACTGGCAAACCAGAAGCATATTATATTAGGATCAAGGACATGCGTGCTGAGATTGAGTGTTATTTAAAATATGCCAAATGTAATATTTGGTATGAAAAGTCCCATGAAAACACTTCACTTAAGCATCGCTTTCAAATCTGAGGTTTTGGTATCGATTCAAAGGCCAATAAGATAACGATTTCTTTTTCGAAAAAGTATGTACTAGTAGCTGCCTGGAGTTTGCAACTGTTCCGGGATATATCAATAGGTTCATCTAATATTGCGTCAGATCATAATATATATTTTGAAACATAGTTGTTGGACCACTCTACATACTTCTCCTGGGATATACAAGCAAAATCGTAATAATACGTTTTTTTCTGTTATGACATGGCTACTTAATGGTGACTGATGGAAACTTAAACGGACTACTTTATATCTTAAAATGCTATCAGTTAAAATTATAAGTAATCCAAATAAGCTACAGCCCACACCTCACGTGTAGTTATTTAAGAAGACACCTGTTAACATAACCGAGCATAAATCACATGACCTGTGACAGATGTTGAAATTAAGCTCCTTCTTATATTTTTTGAACTAGAGCAAATTTTGTCATTATATTTTTTTACCGACTTTCGAAAAAAAGAGGTGGTTGTCCATTTCGACACGTAAGTATTTTATGTTTAACCAAGCATAATTTTTTTTAACGTAGTCTGATTTTGATAATTCTTTATATATTGAAAATAGTGTACTTCTGATCCCATATACAATTTATCGAAATCGTTACTGTCAACAAGAATGCGATTAAAATAAGAATAAGACGGGCTCTCGGCTAACTTCACTCTTATTCACTCTAAAAAGTACGAGCAACAGAACAAACTTAAAAATAATAAGGCAGTGCCATATATTTATAGGTAATTTTAAATGAGTGACCCGAAATAGTTAATTTTAATAAATTCATATTTTTAAGGTTGACAGCACAGACGCCATTTTGGTTTGATGAAAACGCTCAGGGTCTTATTTCTCCGACAGTGTACTACTACGCGACACGTTTCCGAGTGTTTATTGATCTTCTCGTTTAATTTTTTTACTGTGTAATTTGTTCGTGTTGACTATTTAATATGTTTTTGGTGATTGTTATATTTGTATTTATTACCCGTTACGCTGATAACTATGAGTCTGACTCAGTGGGCCATCAGGACATGCGGCATCGAAGAGCTAAGCGATTCAAATTAAGATACCTAAGTACAAAATATTGCTAACCAATAAAATCAGTTCAAATTATTTCCGTGTTTGCTGTACCTACAGTCACCTACAACTTCGTTTACCTACCTATGACTACTTGTTTTTTTACACGACTGCCCACATAAACATGTGTTAAGTTTACAGGTTTCATGTATGTATGTATGTTTGTGAGTTTCTTTATTTCACCATAACATCTAAACGGCTTCACCGATTTTAATGTACGAGATATCGTTAGATTTATCTTGATAGCTCAAGTGACACTATGTACATAAAAAAAAAACTGGTGTATTTTAGACGCCATAAAGTGAGAAAAACAATTTATAATTCTTCCAAAGCCATCGTGTTGGGTATCAAAATGAATGGCTTTAAAAAAAGATTCCATAAATATATTAACTGGCAGTTTTAATTTCAATTGGTCGATAAAACACTTAACGAAAATAAATTATTTGTTGTCGTGTTTTTTATTTTCTTTATTAATTTATACATGTTTTATCATTTTTTTTTTGCACACTGTACCAAGTTCTAGTTTAGACGTCACAACATGGCGCTAGACCGATCCTATTCTTATTTTAATCGCATTGTACCTGAAAAATGCTCGACATACCTAGATGACTTGGTAGTTGCAAGTTTATCGATGATGATCAGTACCTATTGTAGGTGAGTAAAAATACATTTAATTACTAAACATGGAACCGATTTCTAACACGGAAATGTATCAAATAATTTGCGAAAGCTGGCCCCATGCTGATTTAATAACATTTTAGATAATGCAGCCAATCCACGTTAGCTTGCGGAGCAGCGACGGTTTTGCCGCGCACTGGCGGGCTCAAATTGGGATTGGGTCGTAAACAAACGATGTTTATTGATAGAAATCAGTATATTTTACACGGCAATGTAAATATTTTTGTAATCATGAGTGTTTGTTCGAGCTACTAATGTAAATAAATTAGTAAAAAATTTCGTCTCGTCACTTAGTTACTTCACTTCAATTTTGTTTGGTTTGATTCAGTTAGTTTCGGTTGGGTTCGGTTCAACTCCCCTCACCCCACCTCCTCGGTTCATTTTACTTCTCTGGTTCTGGCTTTTTTTAAATTTTGTTACAAACCTGTTGTAATCATTAGCTCAAGAAATAATTAATAAAAATCAGTTCACTTCGCTTCCCTTCACCTCACCTCAGCTCGAGAAAGAGTCAGGTCGTAAGCAAACGATGTTTATTGATAGAAAAAAGTATATTTTACATGAAAATGTAAAAATGAAATATTTATATACATAGTGTATACACATAGTGAAAAATTTCGTCTCGTCGTGTCTCTTCGTTACTTCACTTCATTTCGATTCTGTTTGGTTCGATTCGGTTCGGTTTCATTCAGTAAGTTTTGGTTTGCTTCGGTTCAACTAAACTCACCTCACCTCATGTCACCTTACCTCACTTCCTCAGTTCACTTTACTGGATTTCTTTTCATATCTGGCTTTCCTTAAGTTTGTAACAAAGCTGTTGTTATGACAGCTGTAAGCTTCTGAAGGAATAAAAAAAAACTTAACCTCACCTCACAATTCACTTCAGTTCAAATAAGTTCAGTTCAGATTGATTCTATTCAAGTTTTTGTAAGGTATACAAACGCGTACGAGCAGACGGCTCACCTGGTCGTAAGTGATCACCGTTGCCTACGAACATCCGCAATACTAGCAATACTAAAAAAATATTTGTTGTTAGTGATGCTAGTAATAACTTGTTATATGTACTTAAAACATATATTTAAACTTATACTACGCGGCGCGGCGTCTCTAATACGCTTATTGGATCATGAAAAAACAGTACATAAGTCTACTTAGGTATACATGTCCGATTATATACTTATTCTGTGTATTTAAACATTAGTCTGGGAACACAAGCAATATATATATATAATGTCTCATAAACTTATCAGAGCGCGACTTGATCGACTTGACTTTGGTCGATGCGACGCGTGATCAAAATGCTGGCACCTATTTGGCTCAAAGAATAAGCATTGCAATTCAACGGGGCAATGCTGCCAGCATGCTGGGCACGCTGCCAACTGATAGTGGATTAGTGCATTTGGATTGCCTATGAGTCCAAATGCTTTTATTGTAGTAGCTGTAGTGTTGTATATAGTTTGTAGTATTTTGTTAATTATGTCTTATATATGTCACCGGATAATTGTACGATACTTTAGTTTATAAAAAATCTAGTCAGATTATAAACTGTCGATAGATTGTGAACGAACATTAAAATTTACAATTTAACGCTTACATTTTCGTCAGATTATAAACTGACCATGTCTAGCTGGCAGTTTATAATCTAACGAACTATAATCGCCCGCGAAATTGTGAACTGT
This sequence comes from Plagodis pulveraria, assembly GCA_963890685.1. Taxonomy (NCBI): domain Eukaryota; kingdom Metazoa; phylum Arthropoda; class Insecta; order Lepidoptera; family Geometridae; genus Plagodis; species Plagodis pulveraria. The sequence goes on from OY982959.1 coordinate 11,674,968, forward strand.
CCTCTGATTGGTCGCCGTTATAGGTGCCATGAGTTCATTTCATAGAGTTCAGAACAAAAATAATAGCCAGACAAAAAATAAACATATTCATTTCGAGTTTGTACATTAAAAACACAAGGGATTTAAAATAATGACCACCATAAAATGCTTTGATACCCTTAGTTCTTTTACCAAAAATTTTAATCGGACACCAAATGTAGTAAATGATCACTATATTTTAGCGAGGGGTTAAATATCATTTAGTATAGGGAAAGTCATATTTAGTTGCGACGACGAGCGAAGCGAGGAGGAGCGTTAGGTTAATTGTGACTACAACAACGCGCGAGCCGAGCGAGCGAAGCGAGCGTGCCGCGGCAGCGGCCGGCGATGCGCCATAAGAATTTAATTTCATTTACTACTTTTGGGTTAACAATGATTTATTTGAGTAATTTTGCTTAAATAGGATAGCGAGATGATAAAACTTTGGCTATAAGATTACATTAAAATGCGGGTTTAATTTTGGTGATAATTTACTATTTTTGTCTGTTATATGTTACTCTACTATATCTGGTGGTAAGTTAAACGTAAGCCAAAAAATAATACATAAAAAATCTATACCTACGTATTTTGCTTATGGCCACTGTAATACTTTCGTAGATCTATGGTAAATTGTTGTTGATCCACATAATTACAATTTGACGGCTAATAATTTAACTCCTGCAGTCTTGTACCGGCGGCCGCCAAATAGGCAGCACCTAACTATGAAGTAAAAATTGTGATGGTTAACATTGACAGTGAAGACTGTGATCAGTGATGGAACATGACAGCAGTTCCTGCAAAGCGAGGATCAGAATGGCTACGGGGAGGATAGAGGCCATTTCGGGGCCACTCTGGACAATACTGTAAATTAAGAATAAACCAATAGTGTTATAGTGATTTGTGTCTCTGCCCACGTTATGAGAGGAGAGCCGTACAATCATCGTCATATGACAAACGAAATGCCCATAGAGCATTATAGCAAATATTTTATTTTTAAGCTATCCCTGTGCCATAAATAACGTCGATCCGTGCTCCGTTTCCAGCGTGAAAGAAGGATAAACCAACAAACCGACAAACACACTTTCGCATTTATAACACTTTACGATTAGGTCTTTTTATTTTTGTCGTCATAACAAAGAAAACCAATTCGAAATTTTAGTAAACCTTGTTATCATTTGGGTTCCGTATTCAAAAGGCAAAACGAAGCCCTATTAAAGAGACTCCACTGTCTATCTGTCCATTCGTATGTCTCAGGTATCTAGCACGTTTACTGAATGAGTTTTAAACCTAAAACATACTCTGTGTAAAACGTTGACCAAACGACTAGAAATTAGATTAAATTAATTTATAGAGGTATCCATCACTTCAGTAGGCTGCTTTTCACGTGGGGTGTCATCGTCTTGAGATCATTGGGTAGTGTTCAACTATGTTTTATGTAAATATACACGAAACCTAAAAAATATCTCAAGCAAACTTAAACTAAATAGGGAACTGTCAAAGTTGAACATTTTGGACCATTTTTGATTCAAGGTCTCCAAAACTGTATTAATTGGGAATGGAAAATTTCGGTTTATTATGAACCATATCCACTGTTTAAACGGAAAATACTAGAAAATGTAATTATAAAATGTGGTTTCGAAATTGTGATCAAAACTAATTAAACCTATTTTTTTATTTTCGCTCAGCCCGCGATTTTGCTTGTAATCATATATAAAATAAACTATTTTTGTTTACGGCTGTTAAAACGTGAAACACTATAGGAACAAGGCCTGACTCGCACTTCACCAGTTTCTTACAATAGATGTAGAGTGAAAAGAAATTAACGAGTAAGAACTGTTACAACATTCAGCCTCTCAGACTTTTTTCTCAGATTTTATTCACAGGAAATGAACGAGGAATTAATTTAAAATTCAACCCAGAAACGGCTGAATACCGGTCGATCAAGGGTTGAGAAAAATTGAGACCATCAAAGCGGTTAGGAATTTCAAACATGGATCCTTTTTAGAAATTATGCAAATGAGACTGTACCTATCTGCTAGCTGAAACTTTCTTATTCTATATTTGAAAACTTATTGAACGAGCGAAATAAAGGCCGTCTTGCAAAGTAACGGCTCTCAACCATTGTATGATTATGAATTCTATATTCAAAAGCAGTTGGTTGATCTTTGCGTGTCCTTGTCATCTTCCCACCCTTGTCCCAAGTATGACTAATCGGTTAGCTAAGTTTTCCTTATCACCAGAAAGTCGACACAATACGATACTGTACAAAGTTTTTAGGACCGGCTGCCTGCCTAACTTCAAAACCCTTGGGAATTCTCTTATTAGTAGTATATCGGCTGCCTTTCAGTTAACGAGGTCATAAAGATTACTAAGCGAGTGTAATATGCCTCGTAGGGTGCCGGGTATAATGTCAAATTGCTACCTGGTGGTGTAGTACTAGAGGTAAAATACCGGAAGGTGAGCAGCAGCACCTCCTGTGGAACTGGTAACTAAAACTGCGACTCCCAAGACGCCTGCCTAGCGTGGGGATTATGGCAAACTCCCCTTTAATGGGAGATGCTCTCAGGAGGGGAAATGTATCAGCTCGAATTGTCTAATGCTGAACACATCAGCAGTGGACAATCCGGGTGATACAGTACATACAGTATAATAATATGTACTATATACCTCATAGTCTGCTACTTATTCAGCGCCTTCATTCCTTACTTTTAGTCGCCTTCAGTACGACAGTCGTAAATATTTGTAAAAACCTAGCTGGCTCCAAGAGGAAGATAAAGAACAGTCCTCATGTTCTTATGATGAGCTCGGACTTTTGTTGTCAAATCGATAAAATATTGTAGTTTATCACGCAATAGGCGAGATTTGCCTTTATTGCATTATTATTTCTTATATTTTAAAATTCCTAATGAATTGAATATATTTGTTAAGGATAAAGGTATTTTTTATAATTATGATGGTTTTTGTTGTAAATTATCAAACCATGTGCTATGACGTTAAAAGTTTTTCCTAAATAATACGACCAATATTATTTTCAGCTCGCGAATACCACGATTATGTAGAAAGGTTATCTTATCTAGTTAGAAGGGCCCTGAAACTGTTTTAATTTGAATTGCCTAACACTAACTCTACATCCGAGAAATGTAGAATATAATGAAGAAAATATGTTCCAAAAAGTGTGAATGGGCGATTGTTAAAGTTAACCTAAAACCAGCATGGTGTCAGGATGGAATTGTGCAGAAATAAGAAGCTCATGTTAGCAAAAAAAAACATGCTCTCTTTGTAAAAAAAACAAGTGGATTTCTGTCAAGACATGTATAACTGGTATGCATGAAAACCGCTAGTGCTCACCAAATAGTATCGTCATATTGATCAAGTGACTCATAAAAGAAAACCAATTAATAAACGACAAAAACATTTTGGGGAAATTGAATTTCGCAAGAATATGCATACTTCTATCAATAAACTTTGTTGCTATCTCAGAACCGTCTTATAACAAAGTAACGTTCAATTCAGAAAAAGACGTGTGTAGATTGATAAAAAGAACATTGGTTAGAGTTTGTTTTTCTCTGTGGATGTTCAAATGCACATGAGGTGAAATGTATATTTATTTTTAGCATCCGGAAAATAATCAACTGTTATGTAAATAGGTCTTCAAAGATGATTGCTAGTTGATAACAAAGATGATAACAAAACAGCAAGAAGAAAAAAGCGCGAGCAAACAAAAATATAACGTATATTTTTTCTAACTACGAGTATTATCTATTATTCTAGTGATGGTAATAATCAAAGGACCAGTAATTCCATTATACCAGAAGGAGAATATAAAACGGCCAGTTATGTGTGTTCAAGGGACAGTTTGTCCGAATGAAGTTTAAAGAAAATCTGGGAGAATCGAGCGAGAATTTACATCTTATTGTACCAACGTATAACAATGTTTTTCTCAATCTATAATCTTCTGGAAAGGAGCTCAAAACCCATGCTACAAACAGTCCAGACTAAGCATCGTGCACTTTTTTGCTTTTCCTAAAATCAAAGATTTTATTAGGATTTAGTTCCGCACAAAGGCTTCCCCCATTAATATGGATTTTTAGCAATAATCCCCACGTTTGGCCGGTATCTTAAGGATTGCAGCATAAGATGGCAATTTCTTAGATGGCGCTCCTGCTTACTTTCTGGTATTTTTCCCTTCGTCGCCTCTTACGACTTTCACAGACAGATTCAGAAGATAACGTTGGTAAAAAATAGATCACGTTCATTTTTCTCAGCTACGGATACCATCTGCACAATTCCAATTGAAAATCAAAAGAGTGTTAATGCTGTATTCTACCATTTGTTTACCCAGTGTGTTAGAAAAAGTTCGCGAAAGACGACCAAAATTCCGCGTTCTCCTACATCATGACAACGCTTCTTCACACACGGCCAACAAAACAAAGTCATTTTTAGCATCCGAAAAAGTACAACTCGTCACCCATCCTGCACATCCCCGACCTAACACCCTGTGATTTCTGTATTTTCTCCAAAATCAAAGATTTGATGAGAGATTTCACTTTTACCAACTCCGAAGTGGTAGTGATAGTGTTTAATCAGTACGTAGAAAACATGCCTTCAGATCTGTGGTCCTACTGTTTTAAAAAGTGGTTCCATCGCATTAAAATTGATTAAAATGTAAAAGAGAGTATTTTTAAAAGCAATAAACATAATATTTTGTTTATAACATGATGTTTTTTTAAGTTACGCAAAACTTTTAGTGTGACCTACGTAGTATGTACAAAAATACTTTCAATCTTATTAATTTTCATTTTGAGTGTCGCTAATATATTTGTGTGTGTAGCGTAGTGTAATATATACCTACACTACGCTACACACACCACTTATAGTGTGCGCCATGTAAAAATACTTAGTATAGACAACAGTACAACAATTGACAATTTAATACCATTTATTATATATTATTATGTTCGTTGACATTTTTGTGTCAACTGAGTACACGAAGTAATCTTTTAAGCACACTCCTAATAAATCCAGACGATGTGTCTCCATCACTTATCTTCTATTTATTGAGAGGATTCCTTTGGCCAACGACACAAGCATCTCGTTATTACGCGTTGCTTCGGCGTTATTGATAACATGATTAATTTTAGCTGGACATTGTATTGCGTAAGCATTAATACTAGGTTATTATATTGCTCAAGTGGGCATTTGTCATAAATGAACGATATCTATGTGTCGCTTTTAGGGATCACCTAAATAATTAGGAACAAATAAAAATCTTATCCTGGCAAAAACACATCGTCAGATTTTTTCAACAGAATCAATCACGGTAAAAAGCTATGACGGAGACCTTATTGGTTATAATATACGTTGTTCATTATAGAAGCATTCATTCTAGCAGCTTCTCTCCAGCTCCATCGGTAGATTACTCTAGCAGTACAATTACAGTAATTTTGTCTTAGATTTTCGTGATTATTACACATAGTAATTAAACAACTTTAAGCGGTTTCAATCGCGTATATTTATCATTATTTTTGTCCCGACGTTTCAAACACTTTGCAGTGATCGTGGTCACGAGGTGACTAGTACTGTCATCTAGTACAATTAAATTTAGTGCCATCAGAACTACATAAAAATTGTAAAGGCTTTTAACTAAACATACTTATTCCTGTAAAAGAAGAATCTAAACTATATATCAGTATCTGAGCGTGAGGCGCGGGGTTGGTCGACCTCCATATCCGTTTCCGAGTCTGAAACTGACTCGACTACGACATAGGCAGGTTCGATGCTCGCAAACCGACCGATCGGTGAGCGAGAACGAGAGCGGGCGCGGGGTTGGGCTACCACCGCGTTTTTTTTTTATTTTTTTTTATATGCCTGATAGGTTAGCCTTTGACCACTATCTCACCTGATGGTAAGTGATGATGTGGTCGAAGATGTTGCTCAGGCTAACCTAGAACTACATCTTCGACTTCGGGTTAAATTAGTTTCATAGATTATTTTTCATTCATTTAGTAGGTCACGTAAAAACAATTTTAATAAATAGTATTTAATTTTAATTATATAGTTTATTTAAAAAAAATCTGGAGCGATGAAATTATGCAGCTTACTCAGCTTCTGAAAGTACCAAACTTAGCGCCTCTTAGTGCGCGTATTACCTAAGTGCCTATGAAGTCATTTTTTTTTTATTCCTGATAGGTAAGCTTTTGACATCTGACCTTTGATGGTAAGAGATGGTGTGGTCGAAGATCTTCTTTAGGCTAACCTAGAAGTACTGGCTCTCAAGTACAGCTGCGGAACGCACCGTTAGATGCTTGGCGACAGATTTTCTACTTGAGGGTGGTAGCTAGCCAGGTGGGCATTCGCAAAATGCCCTACCACCATTCAAAAGTCATGGTAAAGGGCTGCAGGCAATTAAGATTACTGCAACATATAGATAAAGATTCGCAAATTTAATAATTCTAATACAATGTTCTGGCAGTTACGAATTATAAGGGACCTAATTGTTTTTGTTCCGGACGGTAATCGAACCCGCGTCCTCCGATTTCGGCCACCGGAACCCTATATGATAAACTTATTAGTGGTCTTCCTAAAACTACAAAAATCATGCTTCAAATGATGAGATGCAAAAGAAAATCTTTATCTGATCCTTATTATGCATATTGTTTTCTTCTCAGTTTAACAATAGTATGACTTTCAGAGGCGGCGGATATAGCATCTACAATATCAGGAAAAACCTTGACTTCTCAATTGTAACATGGTGGTCAAGTTTGTCTCCATCTTTGTCACTACAATAACTGAAATCGATTGGTTTTTTAATACTCATAACAATTTTACAATATAACTCAATTTGCTCATTATTTATTTTTCCCCACCTCACACTATTACGCGTGTTATCAAAATTATCCTGCAAACTCTTTGGTTTAACATTACTTAAATTGCATTGAATGATAAGTGGTAGGTGGTCAGACAATACTGGATCATATTGGTGTGTACTGACTACCGTTTGAAAAGCTAATTTAGTTACAAGACAGTGGTCAAAGATGCATGAGCGTCGCTTGTAAAAGTATTTGTATCAGACAACAGACCCAACTTTACTACGTCAGCACAAATCCAATGATAATCATTACATAATGTTGTCTTAGGTTTTCGCGATTATTGCACTAAGTGATTAAAAAACTTTTAACTGTTTGAAGCGACGAGACAGAAATAATGATAAATACACGCGATTTCAACCGTTTAAAGTTGTTTAATTACTAAATCATTACATAACTTTGATAACTCGTAATAAAATTGCACACCACTCTCAAAACCTCCGCTATCTACAATAGCACGTATAGTTCCCATGCAATCCGTAAACTCGTCCAGGTTAACTGTGCATAGTCGAATTGTAATTAATCACAGGGCAATTTGCGAATGCTCGCCTGGCTAGCGACCACTCTTAAGTAGAAAATCTGTTGCCAAGCACCTAGCGGTGTGTTCCGGCAGCTGTCCTTAAGAGCCACTAATTCTAGGTTAAGCTTGATAGCACCGACCATGAACTTGGTTAATAGCATTGCAGACTTCAGGTATGATTATTGATATTATTTGGGGGGAAACTTTGAATCAATAGTGTAAATTTTTATAACTGTAACCACTTGCGATGATCTTAATGTTAATGCTAGACGATATTTAGCTGGTATGGCGTCTCTGAAGTCAGTATCTTGCTTAGACATTAAAGTTGAAATTTTGTTTAGCAAATACTCAAAATCTGCAAAACTCATACGACAAAAGTTGTGAAACTGTCCTGATGGTTCATAAAGCAGCACACTAAATTTTTCTTCTATAAATTCTCTAAAACAAAAAAAAAACCTTAATTAGAATTATATTATACCTACACTGAAAATATACCCTATTTGTTTTACTACGTATATTACTTACCTTGTACGATTTTTGTACTGTTATACAACTTCTTGATCAGATATTATCGTGGTTGAAAGACCTTCAACCAAACAACAACCTTTTATAATAATTATTATGCCCATAATACTTTGAGAATTCATCGCCATCTATCTATTATTTCGAACTCTAAATTATGTGGAAACCGACGATGTAACACTGTGCTACGAAACACTACTTTGAATTTTCCTACGGTCACAAAACGCATACGTTTTGCTCTACGACACAGCGGTATAAGTTCAAACGCCTTCTACTAGATGTCGCTTTTTCAATTTATAGTAATGTTTGATTCGAACAATTATTAATTTCATTGAATGTTTTATTTATTGATTCTCTAATTTAGTATTTAAGAGCCAACTTAATTTAAAAATGATGTATATCTATTTTGATTGATAGTTTAATGATAAAATAAGTGCCAGTATCGAGGGATTTTGGGGTACGTAATATTGTTGTGTATTCTGTGCTGTAAGTACCTGATGTTGTGGTCGAAATATAGTCTCAATAACAGCTGCCTGAATAGGTACACCTTACGTTCGTGATGACAGACTTACTAAAGTCTGTTTCGTAAACATCCTCATCAACACCCATGACGTTCACTAGTTGAACAAAGGCATCCCCAATTAGGGGGTTTGCTTTAATTCCCACGCTTTTCAAGTGGTTTGGGGATCGCAATGTAAGATGGCAGTTCGTATGACCACCTTCTGCTATTTCCCCTTGTCGCATCTTACGGCACCCACGGGAAGATATGGGCCTTGTAATTCGAGCTCGGCACTCCAGGGAATAATGTTTAGTAAACAGTCCGTAGTACCGGATTAGCCTGATGGTATATAATGGGGCAAACCCCCTATATTGGGGGAGGCTGTGTTCAGCAGTGGACTATCCGGCTGACACACTATATTATATACTGATATACTATGATAGTGGTCAAAAGCTATCGTTTCAGAAGTACCTGATACGCTAGCTTTGACCACTATCTCACCGGATGGTATGGTATACGTAATGAAGTGGTCGAAGATGTTATTCAGGCTAACTTAGAGTTACTGAATCTCAAGGATAGCTGCCGAAATACACCGTTAGATGCATGGTTCAGATTTTCTACTTGAGAAGAGCAGCTAGCCACGTGGGCATTCGCAAAATGCCCTACCATCATGTTGTATATAACGACCGCCATCCTAAGACAACAAGCGCTCAGCAGTAATGCCATTGAAGGTCACCGATCCAAGACATGACCGCAGTTAAAGTTACTCATCTTAGTTGATCGGTTAAGAACCACTTAAAAAGGTACGCCATGAGTGCTATATATCTTATGTGGGGTCGGTAAAAAAAGTTTCCACACAGGACACAGGAGAACGCATAGTCATTGTAAATATATTAAGAAAAACGCGGCCAAGTGCAAGTAGAACTCGCGCACGAAGGGTTCCATATTTTTAACAAATAAACGGCGAAAACTTGCTTTATTGTATGGGAGCCCTCTTATTTTTTTATTTTATTTTAATTTATTATATTTAAAGATTTGGATTCTGTGAATAGTTAAAGCGTCTACCTGTCACCGTTATTAGTATTGAGCAAGAAACGGTAAAAAAAAACAAGTTTGTTGTATGGGAGCCCCCCTTGAATATTTATTTAATTTTACTTTTAGTATTTGTTGTTATAGTGGCAATATAAATACATCATTTGTGAAAATTTTAACTGGTTAGCTATCACCGGTCTTGATATACTGCCTGGTGACAGACGGACGGACGGACGGATGGACGGACAGCGAAGTCTCAGTAATAGGGTCCCGTTTTTACCCTTTGGGTACGGAACCCTAAAAAATAGCTTCAGATTTATGGATCGCCATATTTCTAAAGTAGTATTACTTAACCCTTCTTATAGTGTGTGTAGGTATAGGTACCCGCTAGGTAGCTTTCGAGTGATCAGGGTGTTAAGGTTAAGTAAATCGTCAAAAGTCAAATTTTGAACATGTTTTTAAAAAGTTTACACCTTACAGACATTAATAATATAATATAAAATATTCTACAGAACATGACAAATACTTACTATGTCTGATGCCGAAAGCAAGATTCCCTATATTACTCTCGACAGAAAGAAAACACATGAATACAATTCAAAAATTTCGTTTAGTCAACTTTTATTACTTATTTTATCGTATCAATACACATTTTATATCTAATCATTATAAAGCAAACATATGATACACTACATAAAAGTATTGTTCCGTTTAAAAAAAAAAAATACAAATTTATTTTAAAATCTCATTGGTTCACTCGTATGCGGAACGAGATTTCTCCGTCCTACGCCCTCAGACTGACATTGTTTAAAGACCACTACACCTTAAGGTGACTTATGTACCAAATATGAAGCAATACCCCACTCATATCTAATATATATATCGAAGATATATATAATAGATATCGAAGGTGTAAAATAATTCATAAAAATCGGTGCATCAATCACTTCGACCTTATGATCGCAGTTTATTCCGCAAAGGTGCTGTTTTAATTAGTTACACCTGTTTTATGATATAACAAAAACTGATGCGAAAAATTGATAATTTTACCTAAATCCAGTTCATTAGTAAACGATGGATAGGTAAAACTAGACTCAGCCAAAAGTTGTATAGAACAGGAAAAAAAAAATAAACTCATTATATTACTACAATCACGTGAATAAAGAACCATATTTAAGATTAATTGATTACGGTTATTTATTCATGTGCTACAATTTCAAGTATCGACTACAAAGGAAAATGCACCTTCGAAGTGTTACCCGTTACCAAGAATGTTGAAATGGTAAAGATTATGTCCCGCTGAGTATAAACCATTGATGATTTTACATTTTGAACTTACAAATAAGATAACATAAGATAAGATAATTTTATTGCCATAAAAGATTTATAAGTAAATACAATAGTTAACTTAGATTCTAGAATAATTAAAATTCTTATTGGGTAATAGCTTGACAGCGAGCCCCAAACTAAGCACTAAGCCTGTATCTTGGGGATCGAGTGCGGTTCTCAAAAAGTTTGTTGTGTTGTTCATGACAAAATAAAAGTAGATACAGTGGCAATGAAAAATTAAGTTTACATGAAAGTACAATGCGTTTCAATACCATAGTTAAACAATATTTTTTAATCATTAAATGACACTGCAATAATGTAATAATGTGCCCGTTATCTTCAAGTAAGTGAAAAAAAATTCCTTGAAGCGGTTTACACGTAATAATTTTAATTTGCTAATGACTTATAATGTAGATGTAAAGTGTGGATGATGATGTGTGTATGTGTGTAAGAGAGTGTGTATGAGAGAGTGAGAGGATGTGCGCGTATATACCTGAAGTGATAGGACTCATATATACTCGTTCCCTCGTCTACTCGATGGTTTCATACGTACTTTGCGTGTGAATTATATTGAATGAGTGTGCCGGGAAGTAGCGGTTTCACATTAATTCTTCTGTGTCTTTTTGAGAGAGTTTGAGCAGCCAATCCTTAACAGTTCTTTTGCAGGCATTGACTGAGAGATTTTTAATATCACACTTTTTAGCGACTTTGTTGTACGTATGGGGGTGTGAAAAAGAAGGGCAGCGTTTTGCTAATAAGCGTGACTTTTATAAGCGCACGTTGTGCTCTTTCGATTTTCATAAAATGAGTAATACCAGCAGCACCCCACACCGTTACACAGTACTGGATAATAGACTGACATAAGGCAAAATACACTTGACGTAGCAGAGGAACCGGAGCACAGTCGCGAAGGTTTTTCATAACATGGATAAGTTTACGTGTTTTGGATGACAAATCTGCTATATGATGTTTGTAGGATAAATTTTCATCCATTGACACACCTAGATATTTTATGACAGGAACTCGATCTATGAACTTACAAGTGCAAATAGAAGTGAATTCATCCTAAGGTATTTTTTTTTGTTTACCACCCTACTGGTACAGTTTATAATTAACTATTTTATGAAATGAGTACTGTCGTGGCCACTACAAAAAATCTATTTGAGAAAAAATGTTTCGTCCCATAACCTTGGAGCCATAACCTAAGGATTTGTCACCACCTAAGGTAGTTTGGTTGTGATTTAGTCTTAAACAAACTACAATAGGTATGAGATTCTAGTGCTATGCTTAAACCAATCCTAATATTACGTTTATGGGCCTTACATCTGCAAACGGTTATTTTTCAGTAAAAGAAGCCAGGATTCGTTAATTTTCAATTTCAAAAAATTTTGATAATTTCACTGCGTTTTATTATCCTTACCTAAGCGTTGAATAGCTTAGGTGCAATAAATTTATTTATATTTTATATAGTTTGCTATCTTAACAAGCAGTGTAGGGGTAACTTCATGATTACATTTGTATATAATCGTTTCACAAACCAATAAAAATACGTGTTTTTGTATAGACTTATTGGTATAGATATTAACTAGTACAAATACCGAGTGCCGATAGCCAAGGGTTAATGACCTACAACCTTCACAGCGTCGGCTCTGCTTATTTGCTTGCTTTGCGTCGCCATAGAGCAACGAGTGACCAACTCTCTTCATGCCTCTAGCTTATAATAATTAAGCCTACGAGGGAAGAATACATTAAGGATGCTCGATGATCATCGATGTCATGAGGCAAAACATCAATATTTTAACATCGATATAAAACATAACTAATATTATAACATATATTATGTCACAATACTCTAAGGGCCTGTTTCAGAATGTTCGAGTAAGTTCCGGTTATACTACCCAGAACATATTTATTAAATAAAACACTATCTTTGTGTTTCACAGGCATAGATTTAGCTTATCCATCGGTTGTAGCTTAAAACGCGCTGCATGTTAACTGTAATTTTTATCATTCAGTTATTTTATGTGTTGGTTAGCAAACTTTATAAGGACATTCTGAAACGGACCCTAAGGATGGTATAAAATACCTTTTATAGGCATTATGGTCTTAAACGGTAATAAAACAGATCTTCATTTTGAAACTCAAACCCCAATGAAAATGTCAAAATGATGTCAATATTAACTTTATTTCTATTACTAATTTGTTACAAAATATAATCCCTTGTTGATAGAAGGGTATACTGCGCGACTATCACTGAAGTTCGATTTAACAATTTGGTTTTCAATTATTTGAAAAAAATAACATATCTAAACCTGTAAACATCCAAAGTGGTTTGCGGGGGTACCTGCATTTAGGTGCAAAAAATTACGAATTCAATAACACTCATATTTGTTGTAACTATTTTTAAAACAGTCTTCAAAGAATTACCCTCTATATTCAAAGTCCCTTAAGCATATTTAGTGGCTTATAAGATACTTATTGCAATCATTTAAATATAAATAACAAAAATAAAGGCTTATTGTCTATGCAAAAAAGCCATCCGATAGATCGTATTTGATAACAAAAAATGCAGGTGTTATTGTTGATATAAAGTTTGTCTTATCTGATTTTTCGCAAATTAAACTGTTAGTTGATTAATGAATAGTCATGATTTTAATTGGATACTTCGATTGGTGTTTTGAGCATATTAGATGCTCATCTTACGAGTAAGTTTTGTTTCACTGTGTCATCTTCGAGTTTCCAGTGCGGGCACTGCAAAACTATCTTTCAAGAACTCTAAATAGAGAAAAATCGCTTGTGAATTAGCCAAGTCCAACCGCACACTGGTCAACTCATGGGCACTCAATGTCAACTGCTGGAACACACCGTTAGGTGCTTGGCGACATATTATCTAATTTTGGATGGTTGCTAGCCAGGCAGCCATTAAAAAATGTCTGACTCTCTTACAATATTAAAGTAAAAATAATTTCATTAATGTAACAGCTTGCATTTTAGTAACCCTTAAACTTAAAATAATATAATAACTTGCATTTTAGTAACCGTCCGTATACAAACCAGTTGAACTAACATTGTGACATAATCCCTTCAATAAAATGACCTATAGCCAAATTATATCTAAATTATTTTGTACATTACCCGTGTGGTGCCGGGTTAGAATGTCACCTTCCCATTTCTTCCCGTGGGTGTCGTAAGCGGCAACTAAGGGAAAAGTGCGCCAAATGAGCAGCATGCCATTTCTCACGTGGTTGTGAGTAGGGTGTTGTGTGCATTAGACGCATGTATACCATCTTAATGCCCTAACAGGGTTTCATACAATATGTTATTGTGTTCCTGTCTTACATGTTGTTAGCGTAAACATATTATTTGTAGCGTAAACATATGTTCTTGTGTTTCATCCAGTGTGTTAGAGAAAACGTTTTCTATGTCCCTGAAACTGTGCCCGTTGATTGGCTAAAGGCTCGCTCCATATTATATGAGACCAAACCCTATTGGCGAAACGTGGGTGTTTACACACCTCTGCCTACCCCTTCAGGGAATACAGGCGTGATAATATGATAATTTTGTACATATGACAAAACACAATAGTTTAACATTATAGCATTAAAATACATAGTACAATGAACAGTTAAAATTTAATCAATGCCAATATTTTCTTCATATTATCAAATAACCCTCCCCTGACCGTTCCCGGTTCAAAAATGACCATCACACTCGCCGCAACTTCCCACGCTGAATCGCGAAGGCCAAACTTTGCCCCAGGAACGAACCGGAGCGGGAGTCACCTGAATTTTTTATAAGTCTTTGCCCTGTTTCTCTAATAAGTTTAAAAAATATATAGTGTGGTTTAACTAGCATACGCTGGTAGTTTAAGAATAATCTGAACTTATATTGAAGTATAATCATAGTGTATTTGCTCTACAAAGTTGTAATTTGGTGCGAGTACTTTAATGGAAACCTGAGGAAGCGAAGTTAAACCAGGTGCCGAGTGGTTCAAAACATAGAGTCCTGCGCGTACCGAAAGTTTCAAAAGTACGGGACAAAAATAACTTTGCTGCAGAGCGCAACACACCATTTTTACCTCACTCCAGCGAGGAAAATGATGAGTGCAAAAAAAACAGCTGAATTAAGGTAATACACGACACATACAAGAACATTTGCGTCAATTTATAGTAAAATAAATAATATTTGTAATTTATAATAAAAGTATTATTAATTTATAGAGGTTCGAATTTAAAAAAGTTTCTCCACGCTAGCGCATAAAGATCACTTTTCCACACAGATTTCTAATAATAAACAACACATTTCCGAGCTCGTGAGGTTCAAAAATATTATTATGTGAACTAAATGTATAAAATTAACTTAGGACAGTACATTCTTATTTTAAGTACTACATATTAAAATCACAATATGTTGGACTTAAGTAATTGTACTATTATTGCTTATTATTAAATTATAAAATATAATATTATATTATAATAATATCTGGCCGCGGCTCCGCCCGCACGTATGTCTGTATCGCGCAAAACCATTAACCTCTTTTTCCGCAATTCGATAAAAACTATCCTATGTCCTTCCCCGGTCTCTAACTATATCCATACCAAATTTAATCCAGATCGGTTCAGTAGTTTTTAAGTTTAATAGTTGCATACAAAAATACAAATCTTTCCTATTTATAATACAGTAGTGTAGATCATGATCAAGCCTAATTGAATTGCGTTGATTATTTAGTATACAAAAGGAGCAACCCTGAGCATTGACTCGTATTTTAAAATAACACGATATTCGTAATAACTTAACTCGCAAACCTACATATTTATCAATTAATTACTATTATTGAACGACCAACAAGTGTTTCACATCAAACCCGACCTTGCCCGCAGAGGGTTAAACCAATTTAAAATCAAATTTATACGTTTAAAAACAACTTGTAACTTGAAACCATAACTAACATACTATATCAAAATCAAACTTGTTCTGAGAATTAATTTTGATTACTTTTGTTTTTAAGATTTAATTTTTGATCTTAGTTTTTTTAGATTCCAATAACAAATAATATTAATGTTTATTCAGACTTTTTGTAGATACTACATTGTACCCAAAATAATATGCAAAGATGTTATTTATAAGTACCTAATAATAATGTTGTCATAGGTTTTCGCGATTATTATACATAGTAACTAAACAACTTTAAACACAAATTAATTGTGTAGATAAATATTAGGAATACAAATTACTTCTGTTGGTCCTAGAGTTACAAGAACTTTCATCAATGACCAATATTTCTTGGACTGCATAGCGTGCAACTTTAGTTGCAAGCGACACTCACTTGTATTTTATCGCGCCCCTGGCTTAGCAATCGATATATAGATATTTTTTATAAGAAAAAACAAATGTGATTTTATCATTTTGGGGCAACTATCATATACAAACATCATGATGGCTGTGTAAAGACCGTATCCTAATGATATTCGTCTATCACTATGTCTATATAATTTGCTTATTTGCACATCAATCGTTGGCAGCCATTACTTTACGCACATTTTCATATAAACATACAATTCATTTGTGTAATATATTAGCACACACGTGCAAGTTTAATCTTTTTTATGTAGTGTCCATCTTCATAAAATTAGCACGTATATAAGTGCTCGGTACCATTTCGCCACTGCCACGGAGATATATTGTCTATACTAATAGAGTACCACTGTTTACTACTTATAGAAAATACTCTTATAATGAGACGTGATCGCTTTTCTTGAACTTTCGCAATCTAAATTCATGTTTAAATTTATTATACTTTCGGGTCTATTCAAACGACACCTGCTTTTTCATACCATTTCGCCACTGCCACAGAATTAAAACTAGTGGCTCTCCAAGCTTTTTGCTTGGATTGATTCGTAGTATCTACAAGAATATCGACATATTTTTTTGCTTTTTGAGTATGCCCGAAAACCGTAGGTGTTCCACGGGAGATTTTTTTCCCCCGTGGAACACCTAGGTGTTCTACGAGGTGTTCCACGGGCAAGTACCGGTTCAAATTGATGTCATAGTTTTGACAGAATGCTGGACTGGTAAATATGATCCTCCGCCGATATCGAATTACAACATGTTTTACACAAAAAATAAGCTGAATCAAAACGACGGTGTAGTAGCTTACGTACACAAAAGCTATGCAGCTAAAGCAATTGAACCTGATATATCAAAAGGCAATTGTCTAATTTTAGAAGTTGATGACTTGTACACTATTATTGGTATGTATCGTTTGCAAAAATATGATGCAAAAAGATATATCGATTCACTGAATAATATTTTTAGCAATATAAAAAAGAAGAATAACATAATTTTTACAGGAGATATTAATATCAATATTCTGCCAAATGCAGATACTAAAGGTCACAGATTAGACTACCTAAACCTTATGGCAACACACGGTTTAGCCCAAGGCATAGACTTACCAACTAGATATACTACATGTCTCGATCACTTTATGGTTAAAACTTCTAGTTCATGGCAAACAGTAGTTTTCGATGAACTAACAGATCATTCGCCTATATTGCTTTGTATAGACAGAGATTCAGATTTAAAGAAACGTAAACAAAATACTTCCCCTAAAACTTTTACAAATATTAATATTATTAGAGACACACTTGCCCAACACAATTGGAAGGAATACTTTGAAATAAATGATACTAATATAGCTGCCCATGAATTAGTTACTACTATCCAACTAGCGATACAGGAGAATACAACAGTAAAGTATGTGTCAAACAAATATAAGCCACTCAAACCATGGATCAGTAGCAGTATTATTAAGTGCATAAGACATAGGAGTATATTAATTATTGTAATAATGTTTCTTTTACCAAAACTTCTGTGTTCTTTCTTTCTCTATTTTATTGCAAATGTGCCTCTTCCAGGGAAGACACTGCCTTTTGCAACACAGTGTAAACTAAAGCTAAAGGCAGGGCTTCACCAATTAATATTGTGTTATATTTTATTATGAAATAAACTATTTTGTATTTGTATATTGTATTTATCTCGAATTAATATACTGGCAACAAAAACATGGAAAATAAATAATTGAATATACGAGAGAGAGAGAAAGAGCCTATCACTTTTAGGCAACTAACGTGCGTATCACAAGACATTGCCATTAAATTAAGCGCAGGCGTCTATACTTCCAACACCTTATAATGAATATCTCCGACATCAAGAAAAATTTCCAAAAACTGAATCGACAAAAAAAATTATAGACTTACCAAACCTGCTCACAATTTTTTGTGAGAATCGGTTGAGAAATGTGACGTGTAGAGGAGAACAACCGGACATACCAAAGCATTTTTGTCTAAGTTGAAGCAGAGACGCTTCGCTCGAACTAAGTTCTCGCTCGGTCAAATATATATTATGTATGTTAATAGAATACCACTGCCAACAACTTGTTTAAAATAAACTTAAAAGGAGATGTGATTGTTTTTCTAAAACTTTCACGAATTAAATTCATGTCTAAATTAATCTTTGAGTATATTCTATCTACACCCGCTTCTTCGTACCATTTCGCCACTGCCACGAAAATAATATATTGTCTGTGTTAATAGAATACCATTTTATTTTTATTTTTGTGACGGAACAAGTACGAGGCCCACCTGATGTTAAGTGGACTAACATCTGCCAATGACAGATGCATTTCTATAACACGAATTGCATTGTGTCCGTCACACTGTAACGTACAGTTGTTAGGTCTCATGTGCCTGTAATTTTACTGGCTCTCAAGAACTGCTGCCGGAACACACCGTTAGGTGCTTGGCGACAGATTTTCTACTTGAGGGTGGTCGCTAGCTAAGCGGGCATTCCCAAAATGCCCTTCCATTATGCGGTGAAGCTCAAACCCGCGACGGGATTCGAACCCTGGACCTGCTGCACGGCAGTCCATAGCCAATGCCACTGAGCCATCACTGTTTATAGAAAATACACTTATAAGGAGATATGATTGTTTTTCTTAAGCTTCCGTGAACTAAATTCATGTCTAAATTACACTTTCGGGTATATTCCATCGACACCCACCTTTTTACTAAGCTTGTGACCATGATCGATGCAACTTGATCGAAACGTTGATGTTCGTCAAAAAATGCTATATTAACCATAATTTGTGCGCGAATTGACCCGATGAGATATGATTATTCAGCTAACAATGCCCTAAGTACGTTTACTAGTAAATTTATGGACTGGGAATGACGTGTCGATATGCTCGTTCATAATTTTGTACTTCGTCGGAACAATATAATACTTATGTCTGTAATTTATTGTGTGTGTGGTAAATAATGTAAATTAACATTATCTTTGAAAACTTAGTGACAATGTTCTGTGTGAAATAAATCATATTTTACAAAAACCTAATCAAACGTTGGTGACAAACTACTCTGAAATACCACATATAGGGTCAGTACAATATATCGTTATTTTAAATATATCTATCAAAAGCAATCACTGCTTGTGCTACCAAAATCTTATAGGTAACTAGCTGTACCAGTGACTTCGTTCCAATTTGCCATTCTTGCAGACTCATTATTTACATTTGACCACTGTTTATCTCATATTAAGCAGCGCTGTGAATTGCGAAGGAGCACTCTTAGTAAAATATAGTTCGGAAGGAGCTTTTTACTTTGGATTTGAAAACTCTCAGATTGTATTTTCCAGAAGACAGTAGTCCGTCGCGGTTCACACAGTAAATAATGTTGTCTTAGGTTTTCGCGATTACTACACATAGTAATTAAACAACTTTGAATTGCGTATATTTATTAATATTAGGTCCTTACATATGAAATTGGCGTTTTTCGTACTGGCCACTTTAATCACGAATTTCTCCTCTTTGGTAAGGAATTCCAAATTCAAATTTGTACAGCTATAGACTCATGTATTTGTGCTTCGATGATCGTCATTCATTTGTTTTTTTTCTTCTGTTTTTTTCTGTTTGCGTCACTCATTTTACAAAATGGAATACCTTAAATATCGCATTATTTACGAGTACGAGTTCCGCCGTGGCACTAGTGCTGCGGAAACAACTCGAAGGGTGAATGATGTGTATGGCGGTCGTGTTGCAAAAGAAAACACAGTTCGTTTTTGGTTCCAACGTTTTCGTTCTGGAAATTTCGACCTGCAGAACAAGCCCCGTGGACGGCCTGAGACTCAAGTTGATAATGAAGAGTTGAAGGCTATTGTGGAAGCGGATCCATCGCAAACCACGTCCGAGTTAGCTGCAGGCTGCAATGTTAGTGATAAAACTGTTTTAATTCACTTGAAGCAAATTGGGAAGATTAAAAAGCTTGAAAGGTGGGTACCTCACGAATTGACTGAAACAAACCGGCAAACGCGCGGCGACTGCTGCGTTACATTACTAAACCGGCACAATAATGAAGGTATTTTAAACCGAATCATTACCTGTGATGAAAAATGGGTTCTTTACGATAATCGGAAGCGCTCAGCGCAATGGTTAGATCCTGGCCAGCCAGCCAAATCCTGCCCCAAGCGAAAATTAACCCCAAAAAAGTTACTTGTAAGCGTTTGGTGGACTAGTGCCGGTATTGTTCATTACAGTTTTTTCAAATCTGGCCAGACTATTACGGCTGATGTCTATTGTCAGGAATTGCAAACCATGATGGAAAAGCTAGCGGCTAAACAACCTAGGCTGGTCAATCGCTCCACGCCACTGCTGCTTCACGACAACGCTAGACCACACACTGCGCTACAGACGGCTACTAAATTAGAAGAGCTTCAATTGGAAAGTCTAAGACATCCTCCGTACTCCCCGGACCTTGCTCCAACAGATTACCATTTTTTTCGAAATTTGGATAACTTCTTGCAAGGGAAAAAATTCAACTCCGATGGGGCAGTCCAAATCGCCTTCAAAGATTTTATTGATTCCCGTCCGACTGGTTTTTTTAGTAAAGGGATCAATGAACTACCTATGAGATGGCAAAAGTGCATAGAAAATAATGGTTCATACTTTGATTAATTAAATATATTATATTAAAAAATATTCGACTTTTTGTTCCTCCCATACAAAACGCCAATTTCATATGTAAGGACCTAATATTATATTTTGTCCCAACGTTTCAAGCACTTTTCAGTGATCGTGGTCACCCCGATTTAAACCGCTTAAAGTTGTTTCATTACTATCGCAGGATAAATCTTGAAGCAAAGTACTTTGTGTGTGTCTTTTTGCCAATGCTCTTCTTGTTTGGCGGTAGATTGAAGATTATATTAGATTGTGCACTTTCATTGCGCAGTTTTCAAAACGCATCCGTCAAAGGATACGTAGATACGTTAAAAAAACTAATAATTAATGACTGACTGGGCGGCGAATGTTCCAGATTTTAGAGTTTTATCTTACCAAGGCAAGCTTTGCTCTCCTCTTTACAAGTTGCCTAGAAGTTAAATAAATAGTCTCTAGCTTGCTAGATATATAGCGGATAAATCTTAAAATTCTCCAATAAAAAGGTATTTTCGTAGATGCCCATGAATAAAAATATTGAATTAGTAATAAAAACCATATATGATATAAAGTCCTCAGATTGTAAGAAAATGCTAATAAAGAGGTATAAGGAAGCTAAGCCGAATGAGAGTAAAAACAAACACAATTGTTTCTTAATTTAGTTGCTCCTAAACGGACTCATACTATTAAACAGGTGTTTTTTTTCACGATTTTATGATTACCTACGTTGTAAAAGTTGTTCATATTACTGTTCTTGATAACCCTGTGCATACAATTTCAGCAATGTTTTTTTAAGGGATAGGTGAGCAAACGTTTAGTAGGCTCATCTGGTGGTAAGTGATCACCGTCGCCCACGAACATCCGCAACACCAGAGGTTTCGAGGATGCGTTGCCGGACTTTGAGGAGGGAACATGCTCTTTTCTTGAAGGTCCCTAAGTCGTATCTATTCGGGAATACTTCACCAGGGAGCTGGTTACAGATTGTAGCAGTGCGAGGTAGGAAATGCCGAGAAAATCGCAAGGTTGTGGACTTCCACACATCGACATGAAATTGATTAAACATCGTGGTTTGTTGGGACGTTTGATGGCGAAGTTGTGCTTTAGATAATAAATGGAACAGTTCCTCGAAACACTCCCCGTGATAGATACGGTAAAAGATGCAGAGTGATCCAACATCTCTACGCAGTGCCAAATGGTCGAGCCGACCGGAGAGAACTTGATCGTCAACGATTTGAGTCGCTGTGCGTTGGATGCGGTCAAATGGAAGAAGCTGGTGCTGGGGAGCTCCCGCCCAGATGTGAGAGAAATCCTCTATATAGGGCCAAACCTGAGCCTTATAAAATTGCAGGCTATGAGCCGACGTCAATTACCGTCTCGCGTTTCCGAGCACACCAAGCTTTTTAGAGTCTCTCCACTATTCAAACAAAAACAGAATGTATGAAATCGGACTACGCTAATAAATTACAACTACATTTTGACTTTCATCCCCTCTCGCAAGGGAACCGTGATGAATTTCGTGATCAAAAATACACATTATCGTAACTCGTAGAATGAACTAAAATCATGCAAGTTTCACTGAAATTCATTCAGTAGTTTTGGCGTGATGCGCGGCCAATAAAATAAAATACAGTTTTGGCTCTAAATTTTTTTTCAAAATATCTATTTTGGGCTGAATTGGACCTGTTACAGTTTTATTACAAGTATTAATTTGTAAGGAACATTTCAATGTGAGTATCTTCCTTTTACAAACAATAGTAAATACAATTTTAATACGTTTTGTAAATAAATACATGAAATAATTATTGTGAAAACATCCTGCCGGTATATAACCTACAAACTAATCGGTGTAAGGCAGCACATACAGAATGAGCAAGCATCTTATTACATAAGAAAATAAATACCCATTTTAAGCCAAACCAGATGTTAAAATATACTTTTTGTCACATCCTAACAAAATCGAATGACCGAAAAAAGACATGAATAATAATTCTTGTCTGATAATTTATTCAATGTTCAAATTTCTTAACTTATTTGTCGTTAGAGGCCAGGTGTCGCAGTTTTGTTTGCTCGTGGAAGTAAGATTCGTAAGTTTTTCTTCTACTAAAGGCAAGTGTGAAGCGAAGGGTATTGATTTTAACACTTACGAAGATTGTTTAATGTTTTATTTGAGTGTCCGCGACTTCACGCCAGAGGTCAGGGACAGTTGGTAACCATTTGTGTGTTGTTGATGGTAAATTAAATTATATTTTAGTCAAAAGGTCCATATGGAATTTAAATTTACAGCAATATGTACTAATTTAGTAAGTACGTACATCTTTCGGGCTTGTTAAAGTATATATAAATATACAGGCTTAATTATGCTACACCTTTAATTGTTTTTCGTTTTCATAGCTGATTTTAAACGAACAACACGTAAGGAACGCGTAAAGGAATTTTTTAACTTGCCCTTATGATAACTATTAATCAATATTATGGTGTGTTCCGTCAGCAGTTTTTGGTTTGAGACTGATTTTCCATTCTAAGTCTTTACTCAGAATGGTAAACGTATTTACCATCCTCGACCGCATTACTTACCAATGGGCGATATAGTAGTCAAAAGCCCCGTGTGGTGCTGGGGTAGTATAGCACCTTGCCGTATATCTTACTCTTGGAGTTGTAATAGGTGACGAAAGGAAAAATAGATACCAGAAGGTGGCTGCAGCGCCTTTTGAAGACCTACCATCTTACACTGCGATCGCGAAAACAACAATCAAGTGTGGAGATTATGACAAACGCCCAACCGAATGAGGGAGGCCTTTACTTCAACGGTAGAAGTCATGGCTAGAATATAACCTGTATGGTAATGTAAGGGTACATATTATATAGACGTATATAATAGTCTCAGTCGCATCTACGAAAAGGCATCTGATATGAAAATTACGACACGTGTCTATCTACTCGTTAAGTTTAATAAATTTTATATTTGATTGAGTGTTATTTTAGATAATCATCTTTTAAATACAGATAATCATGTATCATAATATCCACAGGTGGTTGACTCACTCATTCGAATAAAAATAAGAGAATAAAATTGGTTTTTGATGACTTTTGTGTCTATTTGCTATATTGATGAATAATTATAATTGATTAGATTGTGATAATTTAACAAATTGTGTGTTGAGATTAATTCCAACACACAATTTGTTTAATGCCACTGAGCTATCACTGCTTCTGAAGCAATGATGGTTAAGTGGCATTGGCTATGGACTGCCGCGCAGCAGGACCCTTGGTTCGAATCCCGCCGCAGGCTTGAGCTTCACCGCATGGTGTTAGGGCATTTTGCGAATGCCCACCTGGCTATCGACCACCCTCAAGTAGAAAATCTGCTGCCAAGCACCGAACGGTGTGTTCCGGTAGCTGTCCTTGAGAGCCAGTGAAATTACAGGCACATGAGACTTAACAACTATGTCTCAAAGCGACGGGCGCAATGCAATTCGTGACTTGTGAAATGCATCTATTAGTCCACTTCCACTCGGGTGGGCCTCGGGCTTGTTCCGTCACAATAACGTAAAGAAAACACATAAAAGTTGTTACTATGATGCAACTAGAGTTATCGGTCCTAGCACAATATTCAGATACATGCAATATTTAATTGCTTTTTCTTCTGTAATCCCCACGCTTGGCAGGCGGCATGGGGGTCGTAGTGTAAGATGTTCAGGAAGTTCTTCGGAAAGCGCTGCTGCCCACTTTCTGGTATTTTCTTCTTCGTCACCTCTTATGACACCCGCAGCACTTACGAATTTATAACTGTGACACCCAGTAATTTGGCTCAACGGCAAGCCATCATCACCAGGCTTGCAGGGAAATACCAAACTCGAAGTCAAATACAGTTACTTCATGCCATGATGTTTTCGAGGAGACATTCGGAGTCTAAGTATGATAATCATCGGACCCAATCGTCATTGCCGCCAGCTGTCATTCTCCTTATATTGATGACTATGGACTTCCATAGGCATCAATATTTTTGAACAGCAATCAACAGGTATTTCATAGGATATAATTAAGTAAAATTCCACTGTCTCCGCCTAAGTACATTTGCGAGAAACATGCTTCGTTACCATTGGGACATATTATTACAAAATCGAGTTGATACAATACCAAGTAATATAATATGTTCTATGACAATACAATACAATACAAAACTCTTTATTGCACAGCGAATATACATTTAAATAATCTTATAAATAGTACTCTTAGATTACCATTGTGCAATGGGTGGTCTTATCGCATATAGCAATTTCTTCCAGACAACCTTTGTATGGACAGTATCACATTTCAAGTAATTTACGTTTATAGTACATACCATGTACCAATGGGAAACGTTTAGCTATAACATATTTTTAAATAATCTTAAATATAGTATTTACCTACATTTCCATATATACATAATACATGCATATAACATTGAAATATCTGTAAATATTTGTATATTATGTAAAGGTTCCCGTCAAGAATAAAATCTGCTTCAACTTATATTTCCTAATATGTATGTAAATATTAGGAAATATAAGTTGAAGCAGATTTTATTCTTGACGGGAACCTTTACATTATATACAAATATTTACAGATATTTCAATGTTATATGCATGTATTATGTAAGCAAAGAAGCTCTATGTGCTCTCGTGTTAGGTAGATTACTTAACGTATTATCGATTCTCAACCTGACATTGATATCAGTTACGACGTTACCTACTAATCGTCATCAAAGTAAATAAAACACTACATGATTATTAATGTAGGTATTCAACAAAATCTAAGGCTCACTGTCTCACAGTCTGTTATTTACCGATCATCCTGCCACGCACTGCAATTTATCCTGTCTGAAGATTCGTGATGCTCTGTGCAGATGCGAGATAATAAGCTAAAGAACCTAAGCATGTATACAAATGAGCACATTTCACCATCTGACGATCCGACAAAGCATGATGTTATATCAATTTCATGTCGTCGTCTGGAAGTCCACAACCTTGCGATTTTGACGGCATTTTCAGCTTCGCACTGCCACAATATAGAATCTTATTATCTAATTTGTGCTTACACATCTATGTATATAGCAATATGTAAGCAATGTTAGCTTTTTGTATAAAACCTTGTTTTTTATTAGATAGGTTGGCAAACGAGCAGGCGACTTACCTGGTGGTAAGTGATCACCGTTGCCTACGAACATCCGCAAGACCAGAGGTCTCGAGGATGTGTTAACGGCCATTGAGGAGGGAATATGCTCACTTCTTGAAGGTTCCTAAGTCGTATCTGTTTGAAAACAAGTCACATGACAGCTGGTTCCATATTCTGGCAGTGCGAAGTAGAAAATGCCAAAAAAACGCAAGGTTGTGGACTTCCAGACGTCAACATGAAATTGATAAAACATTATGCTTTGTCGGGACACCTGTTGGTGAAATTCAGCTGCAAGTATTTAATGGAGCAGTTCCTCAGAAAACTCCCCAATTTCTAGTCAGTCCATCGACATGATTTTCTTATGTCTCATGGTCTATGAAAAGCAGACGAAGCGCTCATAGCGAAGTTTACTTAGCTGCTCTCAACCGATCAGCAAAGTTAAGCAACGTCGCGCGCGGTCATGAGTTGGATGGGTGACCGTTAGTGACATTACTACTGAGCGCTTCCGTGCTTCGGAGGGCACGTTAAGCCGTCGGTCCCGGCTGTTGTCTTAGGATGGCAGTCGTTACAGCATGGTGGTAGGGCATTTTGCGAATGCCCGCCTGGCTAGCTACCACCCTCAAGTAGAAAATCTGTCGCCAAGCACCTAATGGTGTGTTCCGGCAGCTGTCCTTGAGAGCCAGTACTTCTAGGTTAGCCTGAACAACATCTTCGACCACATCATCACTTACCATCAGGTGAGATAGTGGTCAAAGGCTAACCAATCCAGCATAAAAAAAAAAAAAAAAGACGAATAGCGCCGATAGACCATGGGCCAGGGTCGTCAGCAGTATTGCGGGCGCGTCCGGCCGATATATCAAGAGTCAGTACAAACTTAAGTTGCAAAAAAAAACCATTTACCAGATGTCCCGGTGAATCGCTTAAATTATCCTATTATCGCATTGGATATGGAAAGAAAAAAATTTGAAAATATTTCCTTGCATAGCATGCTTGTAGCATTATAAAATACTTGTCATGTTATCATGAACAAATCTTTTTCTAATTATCAAGCTGTAAATAAATCGTCAACTGTAACGGATGATAGTGGTAAAATTGTTACGATGCACTTCCATAATTGCTCAAATGTAATCATTAGCCTCTTACTATGTCTATGGCTATGTCTTACTTTTCCTAATTATATCTAAATAAATAAACGTATTATTCAAATTCATAAATTGCTCTCATTTATTTTCTCATAGAGGGTGATAAAAAGTAGAGTGTCCACCTCGAGAGCCCACAACTATTTTAAGCTTGTGTAACTTTGAATTCCTCGCTGCACTCAAGTACTACTACTACTTTAGAATCCTTCGTTCCGCTCTAGGCATACTACGCTGTCAAGAAAGTTTCGAGAAAAGTTCAATAATACAATGTTAGTTTTTTATCCAAATTTATTTTATCACCTTCAAAGTGTGCTTCTTCAAAAATGACAAACTTACTCCAATGGACAATCCAATCGTCAAAACATTTATTAAACGCTTTTTCTGGAATTGAGTTCAGTTCTAGCCGCGAATTCACCTTTATGTCTTCTATCGATTAAAAACGAAGTGGTAATTTGAGTTTAGAAAAAATAAAAAAGTCGGCTGGAGCCATATCTCATGAATAAGGTGGTTGCTCTATGGTATTTGTTAGAGTTTTTGAATGATGCCCTTGTGCAAATGTGCACTAATAGTGCTGCAAAATCCAAGAATTTCCTTTGTGCAAATTCGGCCTTTTTCGTCGATTTTGCTCTTTAAACGCCGTATAACGCTCAAATAACATTCTTTATTTACCGTTTAACCTTCTGGCAAGAACTCCGGAGGGCATAGCTTTGCGATAGTCAAAGAAAACAGTCAACATTATCGAACCTATACCACTGGGTAATAAACTAGTTGATTGATAAATAAGCAGTTAAATAATTATATTATGTAGAAATATATCCACATAATAGGAGTAACTATCGATAATTTACACTCATTGTTCAATTTGAAGTGTATTTTCCACTTGCACCAAACAAAATACCAATAAATAGTTCGTGACAAACATAATACTCCTTTCACACAGTGCACAAGAACAATGGTTGTAAACATTCTCAGGCAGACGTCTCATTGGCTACTTGTGTCACGTGGCGTCAAGCATGGCCGGCAAATGCTACAGACATCATTTAATCACACTCACATAAACTTGGACAAGTTTTGATGACAGGAAACAACGGTGAACTTTATAAAGAGTTCAAACTATAAAACTGAATTAAAGTAGCAAATGCAGCGGCAAAGAATATGCTAATTTTGTAAAATCTTACGTAATAGGGGTCATTGGATTAAGTTTTCGGTCTCTAGGCAGATATTAATGTTGAGATTTATTTAAATTCAAATCATCAGTTGATGATCCAGTAGAAGCTTCAATATGTTAAATCAGCATATATGACGCAATCTTTCTAAGTGTAGAACTAACTTAAATTCTTACGCATTTTCATAATTATTAACCTATTTTATGTAAAGGAGAAATAAAATATAGAAACATATGTTTGAAAATATATTTATTTCATTGTTTATAAATATCTATTCTATCTAAATAACAACGCTTCACTCTGTGCTAATACTAGAAGGCCATTCACGACAGCATCGCAACGTTTAAATAATATCACCAGACCTTCACACATCGGTAGAGTATATTACGCATATCGAAATACAAAATGGTACCTAAGTTCCTTGTAAAACCAAGGAATAACAAATACTATCTAAAACGATCCGAAACACTAGGTGGTTTCGAATAATCAGTCAAGTAACATTAGTGTTACTATAATAATTTAAAATACTGCTATGATTGTTATGTATAAAAACCCTAGTTTTATACGTAAACTGTTCCAATTCTGACTTGTGGTTTGGGTTTGTTGAAAAGATTTGAAGCGGTTTTGAAAATACTAAGAAGTGGCCTGAAAGAGGTGGCCTCTGGTTGGTAGTAGGTCTGAGGTTGTTGATATTGGTACTGGTATTGATTGTTGTATTGGTTGTAATACTGATTGCTGTACTGGTTGTTGAATTGGTAGTTGAAGCCTTGCGTGTCACCAGTGCTGTCGGGGATGACATTCGAAATGTAGCTATTAGCGTTGTCCACGGTCTGGTACGATGAGGTGGCCGTGAAACTGGCCGCTGTAACAATAAAAAGATCCATTAAGATAAAGCTTCGTTTCAAGGGATAATAAAAGTTCGATATATTATGGAAATTTGCTATAATGAAGCAGAATGAATTAAAATGATATAAACTGGATTGGTAAAAACGGTTTCGAGCATATAATTACAATATTTAAATGTATGTGATGACTAAGATAGTACTCACCACATAGACCAGAATATTTTCTCGAGTCGGTGAGACCGAAGTTAGTGCATGAAGGAGATCCCTTTTCGTAAGGGTTGGATCCGATGACGTTTCCACCGGGGCCATAGTTGCAGACATACAACTTGGTGTAGCCACGAGCGGGATCATAGTAGAACGTGTAGCCGCAGCCGACATGTGATGTCTCGCCCCAAACCAGCTATATAGACAAATTAAATAGATAAGTAAAACAAAAGTCAATAAAAACATTTTTAATTAAATCGTCAAAGCTTTGGTTCGGTAAACGTGTATAAATATTTTCTATTTACCTGAGAATAATGCCCAGTTCCATGTCCACCGGTGATAGGCTTGAAACCGTAGATGCGGACCTCATCAAACCAGGCATTGATCTGCTTGCTGAAGTCAGGAGTAGAGTCAGATTCGTCGCTTGGAGGGCGAGTAGTCCAAGTGGCTGCGAGGTTCTGCCCTACAGGGAATCGCCCAACATCGCGCTGCGCAGCACGATCATGTGCGGGAACACATTGGTCAGACCAACGTTGGGCTGTTGCTGCCAACTCGTCGTCCCATACCTTAAAAGAAAAATGGCCATTAACAATCATGTCTCGTTGAATATTTATATTGCCCATCAGACATATTTTGGAAAGCAAGTTTCTTATATTAAAAAGAAAATAATGAGCTCGTTAAAGTCCTTTTAGGATTTACGCCAATTATTTACCGTAACTTCGATATCAAACATTGAACTTTTGTAATTAAATATAATATCAATTCGACTTCTTTAAAAACAATTATCCTAATGTAAATAATAATTTTATATACTATGGAATTACGAATAATTTGTGTTGTAATGTAAGAGCAAACAGTATGTACCGACCTTACATATTATGGGACAAGCGTACGAATATGATGATGGCATTAAAATCATTTAAAATATTATATTTAATAATTGATTATCTTCTTAACTTCTCACTTTGTGATAAGGTTGAGCAAAATTATCATATTCTTAAATATCAAACACTAAATGTATCATAAATCTGTCTTTTCAAAACTGAATACTTTAACACTTTGATCAGGCAATAAAAAAGCAAATACCACCCGCAAGGATTAAGAAAATTCAAGCTCATATCATCTAAGAAACGAGTTTTTATTCTAATAAGACCTAATTTAAAGACAGGTTTTCATTAATTGGTAACGTACCATTTCCATCATATTAGCCGCTGGTGGTTGACTAGAGACTTGCCCCAAAGCAACCGATTGTCGGAGACGATTGTGAGCATCAACGATTGCTTGCTTCTCGTACGCCGTCAATCCTCCAGATTCTATAAACAAATAAAATTATATTACATCAGAAAATATGTCATGACTCCATGCATCATGTTCAAACTGTTCATAAAAAGGAACGATGACATTGTCGAGATATTGATTGCCAAGGTAGTGAGAACAATCTCCTAATTTCATAACCTGTCCTATTTGTCTAATTTATTAACCCGATGGGTGTTAACACAGGTGTATCGATAAAATTTTACGATCTTGATCCATACGGGTATGCTAAATAGATACATCATCTTGCCAAAACTTGTTCGCGAAATGTAGACTGGGTGGCGGCAATCGAATATATTACTCTTACTTACGACCAAATTTTCAATTAATTTATAATGACTTTTCCTTAATAACTGCAAATCTCATGAGTATTTAAAGACATAGCTGTAACGATTGATAATTAAATAAATTTGAAACAAAAACAGACATCCGAATTAACATACAATCAATCATGTTCATTTTCAACACCGGTTCTGTAGGTTTCATTGATAAAATTAAATTTAAATTTAATAATGATTTCAGAGATGTATGATTTTTTTCGCATAAATAAAGGCTTTAGCAGAAAAAGTTGGACTTACACACGTTATAGTATATATTTTTTGTGTAATTAAAAGAAAAGCTGTCGAATAGCAAAGGCAAAATGTACTTACTCAGCATTTGTTTTCCAGGGCCACAGCCTTCTGTAGTTGCCAGGAGTCCTCCCAAAACAAACAACACTAAGGAAATCATATTGTATAGAGTTCTTTTAATGTAATCACAACACTTTGTAATAATCCACGATGAAGTAGAGAATCGTAACTAAAATTTGTATGTCACTTTAATTTACGAAACGTCAAACTTTTTATGTCCGGTGATCCGCTGCACTAGGTGCCGCGCGCTCTCCGGTTAGTAGCAATCTGTAAGGTGAGCCGCCACGCGATTGCTTAAGTACTCGTGGCTACGTTTCCATGGAGACGTCGCGACGCCGGCCGCCCGCTGCGTCCGCGCATCGCCGTCGCGGCCTACTCAGCTACACGCATCCTAACTACACACCATTCTTAAATTTGCTCCGCTAAATTAACATCATGAAATAAAATCTTCATATCAATAACATCTCAGCCGGTTCCGCAGTAAAATTTATTGTATTTAGGCTCCGTGTAGTGTCTTCAGTTACGAAACAAAGAAAGGTTATACGCCCATCGATCGGCTACTTTTTATCGGCAGTAATAATTTAAAACTCATTATGCTTCACACGACGGTATTCAATGAAATCAAGTTCTTGTGATGCGTCTGTATTGAACGTGGAAATATGTTGACAGATATTGGTCGAAGCGGAAGCGATCTTTAAGCAAAATTATAGGTGGCTAAAAACAAGGAAAGAAAAATGTTTAATCACCCTTTTTGTGTCAAAGGCTACTTGGTGTTGCCTCCGACGTTGTTGGTCGTCGTAGTTAAATGTTATTATTGAAAAGACATTTTTAAATTTATAAACGTGTAAAATTTATTTATACTCTACATGTATTGCTTATGTATTTTTTGACACTTAATATAAAAAATAATTAAAAAAAAACTGGGATGTAAATTAAAGACGACATATTGTTAGTTAAAATTTTGTTTTCCTTCAAACCCTTTGAATTGGATCAAAATCAAAATGAAGGGCTTTAAAAAAACGTTTCCATAAATATAGTTTTTATTTCATTAAAACGATAAAAATTCAATAGAAAATAAATAAATTATCCTCGCGTGTTTTGTAATTTTGTAAAACAAAGCAGTTGTGTTTTTAACTTTTTTAAATTAATTTATTCTTGAAGTTATATAGTTTTACTGATATATTTTAGAACAATTGTTCCGTCATTTAAATGGTTTATTTAAACAAAATTAACAACAATATACTATAACTGGTAAATAATTACAGACATTTCATTCATTGGGGCTCAATGTTTAAATAATTTATTTCAAATACGAAGGTAATATATATAAGTAACTCATAACTAATTACATCTATTGAATTGTTCCTACCTAAAATCAGATGGTCATAAAAGTACGTCCTCTACACACGTGAACAATAATTGCATTGCTGGGCATTAGGCGCACAACAAGATTATTTTTTGTTAGGGAAAAGTAGTGTCGAAAACTACTAGTGACAATCAGACCAGATAAAGATTACAAAGCCATAAAATGTTACATTCATGTTTTATTAGCGAAAACCTTATGATATCATATCATATATATTTCATATGAGCAGAAAATGGGTAGTCAGTTGATCGCGATTCACAATTCTATATTTTATTTTCTATATAATATTACTTTGAGTCTTACGTGTGTTCGTAAGTTTTGTGACACACCGACCTATTTAATTGCCAACATTTTAGTTATTTATTAAGCCACGTGCAAATAAATGGCCCTCATAATTTTGATAAAATACAAATACTTATTAACATATTAATTAACTTATATAAATTATACCTACGATTTTGATTCACCATTAACGAGTCTGAGATTTATATTTATATATATCAAACATATTCTATGCTTTTATAATGAAAATCCACAAACTTGATATGAAAAATTGCCCGTAGGGTGCCGGGTTAGAACGTCACCCCGCCCCATCTCAACCCGTGGATGTCGTAAGTAGCGACTAAGGGTAACTCACCAGAAAGTGAGAAACAGCGTTTTCTGAGGAACTGATTACTCATTCTGCAAGACGCCTGCCAAGCGTGGAGATTATGGCCCATAACGGGCGAAGCTGTGTTCAGCAGTAAAGGATCCGGCTGATACAGTACAGTACAGTACAGTTATGGAAAATTATACAAATTATATATTACTGTGGTGAAATTTCATATTGGAGAAAAACATTAATTAGCTATACAAAATTGTTCAATGTCGGTCCTTATCTGGATTAATACTAGTGAAAAACTTATAGGTGACAAGTTGTCTGTTGCCAACCAATCCAGTTTAGCACCTGAGGTGAATTTGCCCGTTCTTGATTTTGTATATTAATGACTTTTATTTCCGAGACATACCTTTTATTTTACGTGATGACATGCTTTAGGTTAGTTATGTTTTTAATGATCTTTATAGATTTATATTTTTAGATTATCATTTTACTATAACCAAGGTTGTATAGTCAGTGATTTCTGGTAGTGAATTCGAGGCCCACCGCACGATGACATCAGGCTTAACCGAAACTGTACATTTCTCATGCCAAAAGGTTACGAAGGTAGGTAGCATATTTATGTTAACATGGGCCCAAAGTTCTTGATTGATGCAATTAAGTAGGTAAATAAATACAAACTGGCATTCACTTGTTTCACCTTTCAAACAGGTTTGAATAATTTTAAATTGAGAGTTTTCCTTAGTTTTTGGTTATGGACAATATTGTAATAATTTTGCTTTAAAGGTTTTCAGTATTTCATTCATGTAACAGCTAAACTATTGAAATCTATATTAAACACAAACATTTATTTAAGCATTTAACAATTTAAATCAAAATAAGAATAAGAAGTGATAAATGGTATAATATTTTAGGAGGCTGTAATAAGTAAAAAAGGAAGATACAATTTGTTATTCGATTTTTAATATTAGATTAGAAAAACTAAATACTTTTGCTGTGACTGCTGCCTGTCGGTCGATATAAAAGTATATAACCGGCCTCTAGCTCATAAAATGAATGAGTTACTTACTTGAAATGTGTTTGTTTTGTGAATAATATTGACCCTAATCCTTTTATTGCTCCTGTATTTAAAGAATCACTATCTAGAGCTCGACCTATTTATATTTAGGTCTGTATGATACACATTTTTTACCTATTTATTTTCAATAATAATGAAATGGGGGGCATTCAATTTGTAAGTATTAAACCAATTTTGTTGTGAGATACAACTCAAAACTTATTAGTTAACTTTACCACCACTGGAAATAACAATCAACATTACTGCTATAGGTAGACTAAGTGTAGTGTAGTGTGAGTGTAGTAATCCCACTAAGGATACCGAACTATGTGTAATATAACATAATTGATTGCTAAAGATAAATTAATATAATGTGTGAGGCTACGAAACCAATATGTGTAGGTTCAACTATTGCTGATTATTTCTAACTATATTATGTACATACAGCCAAATTGGCTTTTGTATAATAATAATGCTCAGGAATTTTAGCGTCTGTTCCAATAGAAAAAAAAGCAAATGATATTCATACATACATTAACTCCACGTGTGTTGAATTTTCGAATGAAGACGGTATTTGCAATTCAAAGCGTTCTTCGTCTCTAGTGGCTAAGGCCTTGGCAATGGACTTACAAGAACTTGGCCTTATATATAGTATAATATACAATTTGAATTCAAATAATAATACAGAGTGAAATAATATAGATATTGCGCTCCAAAGATGATGATTATATATTATTATTATACCAGAGAAGATGAATGTGTATAAGAAAAAAAACGTTTAAATAAAGTAACGTAAAATACGTTTTTTTTAAAATTAGTAAACAGTTTTTCCATTTCGTGTATTTGTTACATAATTTTTCGTGTATTTGTTACATATTTTTTATTATCGTTTTTATAAAACATGCCATAAAGGTTGATTAGTAATGGAAAGAATTTTAAATAAATGTATAGTAAAAGTATATGTTTTTATGCGTAATAAAAAACAAAAAAAAATTGTAATTAAAGTGTTATGCTACAAACCCAGTTCATTAGTTTGCTTAGTTGATCTCTGTATCACCAAAAAACTAAGATACGATCAATAAAACATATGTTTTAGATTGAATCTGCGAACTTTTTCGACTGTTTAAGCTATTAGCCGTTTTTATTGAAATTTTTACATTTCGCCTGTTTCTTAGATTGGTACATGTTTTATGTGATACTCAGAATCCATAAAACTGTAGAGCTCATCTCGGAGAGAAATCCAGTTTGATTGACCTTTAAATAAATGGCCTTATTAATATCATTATACAAACCAATGAAAATGTTTCTTAGTCTACCATCCCTAAGAAAAATGTTAACATGAAAGTATTTATTAGATTTTTTACTTTAGAAGATAATTTTGACTTGATTTTTACTTCGGACACGCTTATATGAATATATTTTATTAGAGATGGTAGAGTAAAAAAAATCTGTCTAAATCTCTGTACCTACCTATCTATATTTTCCGGTAATAGAATGATTTAATAATTTTTTCAAAACATTTTATGATTTTGTTCTCTTAAAAAATTTAGTAAGTACTTTATATGAAGGATGAACTTTGTCAATATAAAATACATTTAAAGTAATGCAATCATTAATACTATTATAATTGAACTTAGTCATAAAAAGATCAAAAACTCTCTAGTATGTCCAAATAAAAGCGATGGTTAAGATGTGTATGATAATTTTATAGCGAGTGGCTTGGCGTCTACTGAGAGGCCACATTACGGGTATTGTGTCGAGCTGGTTTCAACTCTGGCAGACATAGTGTCGGCGCGAGCGCAACAAAACTATCTTTCATGCATGATCATGATTCGTTTGGCCAACAAATACCTACAAATCTTGTGAGAATATTGATGTTTCATAAACGGCAAATAATATTAAACTTTTAATTTTTATTAAACGTTGCTTGATAATATTTGTAAAAGCAAAAAAACGATGCTTGGTATAAGTAAAAATCTACTATTACAGGCACCGACCGTGTATTTTTACAGGACCAAAAAGAGGAATGAAACATTTTCAGGGTTCATGTATGTATGTATGTATGTTTGTGAGTTCCTATTTCATCATTACTTCTAAACGGCTTAACCGATTTAAATGACATGTTACAACCTCAAACCGAGTTATATGACATGTCATTAGATTCGCCTTGATAGTGTCTAGTAGCGCAAGTGACACTGATAACATAAAAATAATAATAACAAAAACTAGTAGAGTTTTAGACGGAATATTGTGAGACATTTTTTTTCCATACCCATTGATTGGTATATCTACATGAAGGGCTTTAAAAGCGATTGCATAAATATATTTAACATGCAATTTTAATATTTATGGAAAGATAAAACGCTTAAAGGAAATAAATAATTTGCAGTCCAGTTTTGAATTAATTTATACTTTTAATTTAATAATATGAAGCAGATCTCGACAAAAAAGGTTTCGGAGCCATTCGACCTCTAAATTGTCTGATTCAGCCATTTCAGTGTGAAGGAGTAACAACAAACAAAACCAAATCCTTATTCACATACTTTCGTAAATATACTTGATCTCTTGAACAATGTCAAGTCATTGAAATGAAATAAGTGGTAATTAAAACTCTGAGTCCTGTTTTATGTAAAATACAATAATTAAAATATGAAAACGGAATATTTGTATGGCAGAAGTAGTGGTAGAGTTAATTCTTTAATATAGTAATTAAATAAAAAAATAAAATGTGGTAGTTATATCAATTGTTCTTTGCTGGCAGGCGATGACTCGAAGGGGGCGCTATATAAGTGCCACCAGCATTGGTGACAAAAGGAGCAACTTTTGACTGGGTGGCCATAGGATACGGAGAAGTGTGCTGTGGTTTCATTGCGGCGCAATTTACGTCATGCCCTTTAACACTTTCACCTTTGGAGCTTGGGGAACTTTCTCTTGCGTCTCTACCCCTTGGCTGCCAATGAAGGCAAATCGGTAATTAGTGATTTCATTTGCTTTATAATGAATAACTGCGGTGTTGCTTCCTACCTTGCCTTGCCACAAAGCTGGCCTTACGGGATTATTGTAATAATATTTTATTTGCATGGTGGTAGGGCATTTTACGAATGCCTAGCTAGCTACCACCCTCAAGTAGAAAATCTGTCGCCAAGCACCTAACGGCACACCACAGCTGCCGGAACACATTCCGGCAGCTGTCCTTGTAAGCCAGTAATTCTAGGTTAGCCTGAACAACATCTTTGACCACATCATCACTTACCATCAGGTGAGATAGTGGTCAAGGGTTAAACTTTCAAGCATAAAAAAAATAAAACTACAATAAAATTTCTAAAATCAAATACACGTTGATTGTAATAAAAACTATTTTTTGTTGCCCTGCAACTTTTTAAAAATTCAACATATGAAATGATATTTTTTTCTTTACATTCTACATTTACTAGTAGGTGCTAGTATGTTAAACAAAAGCAGTTTTTATCAGAAAAATGTCACCGCACAGGTAGTTCTAATAATAAAATATTACGTTATAAATATGAAAATGTAACGATGCTGATACCGGATCCGGCAGACAACGTGTCGTCTAATAATGCGTTTCTTAGAAAATATTTTAAGGAAACCCGCTTGAACGTCTTATAATTAATTCAAATTTACTGCATATATATCTTATAAACACCTTTATCAACCACGCGTTTAAGATAAAATTTACCTTGATTATTTACTTTTTAAACTTTATGCTATATGATTATTTGTTAATATAATAAAGGGGTGGCACAACTTCCATGTCACACTAAATTCAGCTGTACTGGGATGAGAGCTATATTTTATGATCAGTAAACTCTATCAATGATACTTAGTGTAACTATATTTATTTAGTTTACTAAAAGGGCGACATACAGATATTTATATTTTCAACTCATAATATGATTCATAAGAGATAAACTTTTGAAAGCTTTAGTTTAAAACCATCCACTTTCTTTGGTCAATATATTTACTTATTGAGCTTATTCTTCTTTTCTTGGTTCTTTTTTTTTGCTTTGGCTTTATTAAATTACTTTGTATTTGATTAATAGCACACCTGCTAGTTAGGACGAAGTGGTCTTAGATGTTGTCCAGATTAATTTAGAATTACTGGCTCAAGTACACCTACCTTGTTGTTAGGTGCTTGTCAACATGCACTAAATGGCAAGCTCAAGCCCGTGGAAAGATTCTAACTATGACCCCACTTCATGGTAGCTTCAGCTATTGCCAATAGGCCATCATTACTTCAAAGTGTTCGTTGGCTGGATCATTTCACTAAGCACGATATATCATAGAAGTATTTCGAGTAACAAAGGTTAGTTAAGGGAAGTCATAGTTGTTTCGATATAAACGTAGTTTTGTCATGAAATACCAAGCGTTCAAACAAGCCTTCTATATGCATCAAAGTTTTTCAGTTTTTTTTTACACGACTGCCCAAGAAATGAGCGTTATGTTTTCAGAGTTCAAGTATGTACATGTATGGTTGTGAGTTTCTTTATTCGAACGAACCGATTTCAATGTAAGATATGTCGTTAGATTCGTATTGACAGCGTCAGTTTATTTTTACATATAATTTGATGTACCTAGTTGACACTATATATAATATATAAAAAAACAAACTGCCGGATTTTAGACGCCATATTGTGAAATATTTTGTTTCCAAACCCATCGAGTGGGGTATCAAAATGAAGAACACAATTCCATATATACATAACTTGCAGTTTTATGTTCCCTGGAACTATAAAACTTTTAACTAAAATAAACAATTTGCAGTCGAGTTTTTAAGTTTCTTTATTAATTTATACGCGTTACAGAAAGAATAAGAATTTAAATTATAGTCATACAAAATAAAAGGTAGTTTCAACAATTAAACCTAGCTTATTTGTCAAAATAATGTTAAATTTTCACAAATGAACCTCGATATGATGCGTCGCAACTCAATGCCAAAACAGGTGGACACAATGACTGGCGTATTTCCGTATTGGGTTACACACATATGAAGTGCCCTTAAAATATTTGTACAAGGAAAAGAAAATATTTATATGTGAAACGGAAAATTTTGTAATTTTAATTCTACGTTTTTTGATTTGAATTGCGTTCGATTTAAAAAATATATTACCCTATTTTTGTAATTTACATTAATGTATGACTTATGATTCGTCTTAAATAATCTAATATTTATACTAAAATAAGCTACTCCAATTTTTCAATTCCTTGATATAGATTTCTGAATATTTTTAATAACTTAAGATTTCATATAGATTTTTTGCTTAAAAGAATTCTGCCGATTAATCCTCATAATGCCTTAAATTATAAAGTTTAAGGCTTAATAAGGAATAATAATAATAATAACAAAATAATATCCTCGGTGACCGACAGTACAAGTTTCGCCGAAACCGGTAAAATGGGTATCTTCTTGCGTATGCCAGTCACATCTAAAGCAAGGCCATTGATATGTATGGAGAAGCACTTGCAGTCTTTCTTGATATTTTAAAGACCTTCGACAGGGTCTGATATTCTTGCTAATGAGCTTCCTTCTTACGGTTTGCTGCTTTTATTTATGACATCTCAAGGGAAAGATTGATACTGGTTACCCTTGGTGAATGTTTGACCTATCAATCGGTAATCAATGCCGGTATACACGAAGGATATGTTATTTCTGATACTCTCTTCTTGTTTCACAAAGCGCGATAAAATTAGGTAAGCAGGCAATAGCATGATATATATATTCTTGTTGCACATGCTCGCGATTCTTTAATTCGGTCGGAAATGGACGCGGTGTTCATGCAATTAAAGTTGGACCTCCAAATAAGGCGGTAACTAATTTATCAAATTCACTTCTTTGAAAAGCTAGGCTCGTAATGAGTAATGCTTATACATTTCTTTCAGTATATCTCCTATCCTCCGTGATTTGCCTATTCTGATAAACGAGCTTGAGATGCTGGATGAACCTACTGATTTTACTCAAAACCCAAAGTTTGGTTGGTTGATTAAAACAAGTGCCAAAAACAACTTGAAGACATATAGAAGGTGAAGGTATTTTGCACTGGGGCTGTTTCTGAAGGTTAACTTTTTAATAATAATAATTGTTTATTTCTTGAAAAAGGCTCTTTTTAAAAATAAGTTTAATACAAACTCCTGATTCCTAAACTAGGTTCTCGTGAACCCGTAAAAGAAGTACCAGGACCTCTTTCGTCCGAGTACTGATTTGTTGAGCTTATGCTAACTGAGCTTCATGCACACGAACATGGCATCCATACATGTTCAACATTTACTATCTGTACGCCTGATTTATAAACTAGTATCAAAACCGTTTTTTTGTGATGATATGATACTACTATCTATTAAATATTTTACGTATATTTTTTTCTCTTCCACTCTCCCCAATCGACCTCCATCATTATCTTTAAACATACATCTAACTGAGAATGAGTAGGTATTATACAAATATTTATTATTATTACATAATATTATAAAGGGCCATTGACTTTGTCTTTAAACAATATCTGTTAGTACATACCGTCTACCATACAAGCCGTCATACCCGTTTAAGTCAAATATTTATATAGATTATTGTAATTTCGAACTACGTCGGTTCATCCTCTGTATTTGGCTTCTCAGTTTGCTAAATATCAACATAGAACATCCTGCTAACATTACGTCGCATTTAAATTTTGATACGAGTAAATTAAAATATATATGAGTTAAGAATGGCTCTGAAATAATCTTATTTTGTACAAAATCATGTCATTGTAGTCATTCTTTGCAAATGATCAATCTTCTTCCTTCAGGAAAGAGAAGATTGATCCCTTATATTATGTATATATTATCCATTATAAACATATAGAAGATGTTGAATATATTAATATAATATGTTACTCTCACTTATTCACTTACTACACATTCGGGACCCTGACAATTGAGCTAAAATTTAACATAATTGTATCTGTGGAGTCACATCATTTGAGAAAGGAATTTGTGAAAGCGTTCGTTTAAGAATTAAAATGGGGCCTGAAAGTTCGTACGTATTCCTCTTTTTGAACCAAGGATAATAAAGAGTAGTAGATAGCTAGATAACAGTAGATACAGTGAACATGAAAATGCACTTCTGTGCCCCTACACGTATCAAAAATCCATATAAAAATATTGAACATTACATCTCAAAGGAATTATTGACTTTTGGCTATTAAAAATTACAATCTTACATCAAATTGACCAAAATCTATTTCAATAATTTTGATTTCAGTGGCCTAAAAGATATAAGGCAATTTGATGCTATAGGCATCGACATTTTTTATCCCAACTGCAATACTGGCTATTTTGTTCTTTTTTTTATTCCTGATAGGTTAGCCTTTGACCACTATCTCACCTGATGGTAAGTGATGATGTGGTCGAAGATAATGTTCATGATAACCTAGAAGTACTGGCTCTCAATGACAGCTTCCGGAACACACTACCTGGGTGGTAGATAGCCAGGCGGGCATTCGCAACATGCCCTACCACCATGCACTTGAGGGTGGTAGCTAGCCAGGTCTTAGTTGCTTGCTACAAGCTACGCAATATGAACATGATTTTAAAACTTTCTACAAGACTTTGTTGTCAATCTTTATAAGTTTATAGTTGAGGCAAAGTCATTTATAGGTACGACAAGCAAAACTAGAAGTGTGCTGATGCAGCAGCCGGTAAATCGCCATAAATATTAATTCATTGAAAATAAGTACATATTGTGTTAATGGTCAAATTAAATAATTAGTAAAATAATGTTTGCTTTCATCATAACAACAGAAGATTATGATACAAGTGAGCTGAGTTGATCATTATACACGAGGCTGTGTGTTGCAGCCGAGTATAATGAGCAAGTTTCATACGCACTCTTTCAACACCCTTGCGAGAAAAACATATATATTGCACAAATGCGATACAAACAACATACGAAAATTATGGAAAATAGCGCGCAAGTTTTTTTTGTTTTGCGCGCGGCAAATTTATGATGGTTGATTACATAAAAACCTCTTTGTTGTTACAAATCTGTATTACCAGGTTAAATTGAAAATGCTCTGTTTACTCGCGTTGTGTTCTTGGCGTGGCGTTTGTGACGTCACGTTGGTTTATCAGTAAAATTGGGCGGTATTGTCACTAGATATATTGTTTTATATGTTTTATTGAAATATTGATTTAGTTTTTTCTTAGAATACTTTTAAAGTATTTGTTATAATATAATATGGATTTCCGCAAATTAACGCCTGAATCTATTCATTAATAAGCAGTATTTTAACATTTCAGTTAATCTTATAAAAATTTGAAACAATTGTTTGTGAAATGAAACATTTAAATGATATAATCATGATTATTTGCTTGTAGATAGTGTATAAAACATTGTAAAATCATACTTCACCAAAGTCAAAGTCAAAGACAAAATCATTTATTCAATTTAGGCGTCTACGACGCTCTTATGAAGGTCAATTACAAATTTTAGTATTGAAATATTCTACATTGTACTGCCACGTTCAGCAAATAAATTGTATAGAGCCACTGCGAGAAGAACGGACAAGAAACTCGGGGCCATTCTTTTAAACATCTTTTAACAATGTGTTACATACATACTATATAATAGAGTTATTACAATATTTGTTTAAATTATGTAGGTGACAGGCAATAGCTTGGCGGAGGCGGAATTGTCCAGGCTTTTTTGTCGTTTATGTAATCAGAAACTGTGTAGTAGGATTTTTTAATCAATATGTTTTTCACATGCAACTTGAATTTCCCTTCAGTGAGCGTTGTAATATGTTTAGGAACTTTATTATAAAACTGCACACAATTACCTAAGAAGGACCTATTTATCTTTGCTAATCTAAAACCTGGCACGGCTATTTTATCTTTATTCCTAGTATTGTAATCGTGATTGTCACTGTTTAATTTAAATTGACTGAAATTTTTACGAACATACATAATATTTTCAAATATATACAGACTTGGTAAAGTTAAAATATCAATTTCTTTAAAAATATCCCTCACAGATTCCCTAGGACCCATTTTATATATGGCTAGTCAGAGGCACCTAGTCAGATGAACATCTTCGATCGTGTCAGTTTGGTCAAATATGAAGAATGTCACCATAACAGCTGAGATAATGGTCAAAGGCACAACTAAAAAACGACTCTCCTGCCAATCAAGCTAGCTGGTATTTCTGGGAATGACTTAAGGGTAATATCGTATCTATCCAAATCTGTCCAGGCATTTGAAAGTTATGGAAGGATACACACTAAAAATATTACACAACTTTTGATCAGTTGTGTTTAACTTAATAATTAAAAGTATAAAAGATCTTTTAAGTGTGTGAGAATAAGATCAAAATGATTTAAACTAATTATGCATATGTTTCTTAGGGTTTTAATGGCCAATTACGTGAACACTATTTCGATTCGTATTTAGAAACAGTCGTAAAAACAAAACGCAATGGAAGATCTTGATAACGAATCGAAGAAAATATAACCACCGGCCCAGTTTATAGAGGATCTGTCTTGACTAAACAGTTTGATAAACTAAGGGCGGTAATAAAAAAAAACAATTACCTGCGCCTGCGCTTACAACACTAGAGAACTCTGTAGTTTACTTTTCAGCTACTATATAAATTGGTCACTTTTTGTATAGGTTTTTCTAATACTGAATAAGTTAAGTGGTTTAAGTCTTGTTTTCTGTTTTATTTATGGCTGATAAACTAGGCTATGTTCAACATCTTAGTGATAAATAAGTGATAATGTGGCAGAAGATTGTAAATAAGCAGAACCTAGACTTGGAACTGTCTCTCAACGTCAGCGGCCTGAATACACCTATTTTATGTAAGGAATTTTTTGGACTGTTTTTCTCCGAAAGTTAGTTCGTATGGTGGTAGGGCATTTTGCTAATGCCCGCCTGGTTAGTTACCACCCTTAAGTAGAAAATCTGTCGCTAAGCACCTAACGGTGTGTTCCAGCAGCTGTCCTTGAGAGCCAGTAATTCTAGATTTGCCTGAACAACATCTTCGACCACATCATCACTTACCATCAGGTGAGACGGTAGTCAAAGTCTAACCTATTCGGTAAAAAAAATGTGTAATCTGAATTTCTTTACAAAACTTGCTTATCTTTGACTGCTACCTTCTGAGTTACTAACTATGACTATGTATGAAAACTGCTCTTTATTTTTGTTGAATTTAGCTGTTTGTATTTCATAATAAATAAATGAACTATGATGGTTTTTTTGCCCATTGATTGCTTTAATTTCAATAATCTTAAATTAGCATAATCTTACACGTAAAAAGACACTTCATTAATTTTCCCATTAGGTGAGACGGTAAAGCTTGCTTA
This sequence comes from Plagodis pulveraria, assembly GCA_963890685.1. Lineage (NCBI taxonomy): Eukaryota > Metazoa > Arthropoda > Insecta > Lepidoptera > Geometridae > Plagodis > Plagodis pulveraria. The sequence goes on from OY982959.1 coordinate 11,719,569, forward strand.
ATAACTGACTTAGATAAGAAATAAATTGATTTATAACGTACCAAATATAATCTTAGTTTTTTATCTTGCTTTAGTACTCAACCGCGTTGGGATAAAAACTGTTTGGCGCCGGCGTATATTTTCTGCATGTGCTTATTATAAAGCTGCGTAGATTAGGTCATAGTAGTTTTGATAAAGAGCATATTGTTACTTGAACGCTACTTTTATCTTGACAACACCAATTAAATTAGCTTAATCGGTTAGCAGCCGTTAATTTTTCAACTAATTATTATATTAGTACAATTAATTAAAGTGACTTGGAAACCAAGCCACATTGAACCTTCATCATAAAAACTTTGTCATTACTACTTTGCCTGTACCAACGTGGTTTTACCTTTCTCATATTTGACCACACGTTACCAACGAATAAATAATGTAAAAATGTTAAAATGAGTCTAGTCGATGAAAGTTCGTTGCGGCCAATTGTTAAAGGAGTTCTTATTCTTCGCGGGGGCGATAAATCCTCTATTGAAGTCTAGTTTGGGGTATATTGTAAATTTCTTCCACCAGCGGCTCTAGCCGTCCCACTTCCTTAATGTATTGAAATATCACTTAGACGGAGTTCAAAGCCTTAACAAACTTCAGATTCCTTCGAGTCGTTTAATTCCTTCAGCGAGGCCGATGTACAATTGCCCAAAATTTTATTAATCTTTGTCATCGTGTAGAGTATGTGCTTGAAAGGACTCGTTGCTGCAAAAAATGCTTGACTCTCAGAACGTTTCGTTAACTAATAATTGAACTAAACTAACATTTAATTAATATATTCAACGATGATGTAATTTTTAAGTATAAACGGAGTAAGCAGGTGTTATTTAAAATCGGTAATAAGTCTCAAAGGTGTTAAATTAGATACAAACTTGAATTAACCGGTTTTAATTTTTGAAAGCTTAATGGCCTCACTTCTATAATTAACGGCTAAATATTTATAATGTTGCATCGTTGAAACCTTTGTTGTTATTTACGGCTTATCAAGTTAAGGTTGGAATTTAAAATTTTTTTTTTGTGTCTGTTTGTTAGGTGTTCAATAAAATATATTCAACAGTGGTTATTTTATTAAAACTTGTGGTAAAGTAACTTTATTTTTATATCATAGATACTTAGCAAAATTCGTTTTTTTCAGTTTAAAGTACTTTTACTCTGTGCAAAGTCTTAATCTGTAGTTTTATTATGTGATTTTGCTAACAAACTTGAATATTCATTTTGAGAAAAGCCAATATTATGTTAGTTACTATTTTTTGTATTGCACAAATATTTTATATTAATCTTAAAAATCCTATAAATATTCAATACTTTTATGACATATCTCCTTAGTACGCAGTTGATACGATATACATGTTGTTTGTTATATACAACAAAATAATACCTTTGGATTATTGCTAATATAAATCTAATTAATAATTGACCGAGCGTAGTCATATGCAAAAACTAGTAATATTACAACGCAAAACATATCGTTCGTACAAGAATTAGTTTTTATGGTTTAATTACAGTGCGCTATTTTGAGGGGTCAATAAACATATTAGCAGTTGATTGATTATCCTGTCAGTATTTGATTAAAAATAACAATGATTCAACCATAAACATATTATAATAAAATATTGGACATTTGGTAAGTTCAGAGTTCCTGTATGAGCAACATTGTTACTTGTACCAAATATTCTAATACGAAATAAAATTTTATGCCAATTAGGAAAATACTCGTGATACGTCTATTACTGCATTTATATTTTGAGACATTTAGTAGGGAAAACTAATTGCATATTCGTATTATTATCCTAATGTACCTAGGTTTTTCCAATAACGATATGATTATTAGACTGTATTGACAATTGACTGTATTATCAGGATATAATTAATAATGACATTATGAGGATGCATCATTACACGTATTACCATTATTGCAGCTTCTTGAAAAGCAGCTGGGAAAAGTGCGCCAAATGAGCAGCATGCCACTTTATTATGCCTTTTTTATTATGCCTGATAGATTAGCCTTTGATCACTATCTCACCTGATGGTAAGTGATGATGTGGTCGAAGATGTTGTTCAGGCTAACCTAGAAGTACTGGCTCTCAAGGTCAGCTGCCGGAACACACCGTTAGGTGCTTGGCGACAGATTTTCTACTTGAGGTTGGTAGCTAGCCAGGCGGGCATTCGCAAAATGCCCTACCACCATGCTGTAACGACTGCCATCCTAAGACAACAACCGGGACCGACGGCTTAACGTGCCCTCCGAAGCACGGAAACGCTCAGTAGTAAAGTCACTAGCGGTCACCCATCCAACTCATGACCGCAGGCAACTTTGCTTATTTTTGCTGATCGGTTGAGAACAGCTAAGTAAATTTCGCTACGAGCGCTTCAAAACTTCTCACGTGGATGTAAGTAGGGTTTTGTGTGCATTAGACGTACGATAGAGCTGTATACCATCGGTGCCCTGCCAGGGTTTCATACAATATGTTCTTGTGTCCCTGTCTTAGCTGTTGTTAGCGTAAACTGTGCCCGGTGAATGGCAATAGGTTCGCCCCCTATTACATGGGACCAAAACCCAATTGGCGAAACGCGGGTGCTTGCACACTTCTGCCTACCCCTTCGGGGAATACAGGCGTATTTATGTGTATGTATGTATGAAATAGTAGGTAAGCCAAAAGGGCAAAATTGGTCATCAAAAGGAGCAATTATGAATCTATTTCAAACACAGTGTTATTGTTATAAAAAAACATATCTAATATTCTAGAGGATATAAAAATTACAAAGCGATTGAATATATTTATAATGTAGAAAAAATATCATGAGTCTGTACTCATAAAAACAAAAACTTGATAATGGACATTTCAGAACTGTTTCTGAAATGTCCATTATCAAGTTTGTATTTTTATGATAAATTATAGCATTTTTTTTTCGTATATTTAGAAAGCATGTTATTCCTTATCTGGAAACTTTATCCCGGTATTTTATTTTTTTATCCCCACAACTATTTTAAGTGCGAATAATGTTTGTCGGCATGTTGGTTTGTTTTTCTTTTACGCTACAATGAATAAGTGTGACCTTTGGCAAACATACAGTTTAAAAGCTGGAAAGTAATTTAGGGTAATTTTAACCGATTTCTAAAACAGGACGAGGTTCTAGGTCTCCCCCATTTGTGGACTGATTCTCACAATTTTTTGGAAAGGTCTTCGATGTGTAACCCATATAATTTTCATCAAAATCGGTTGAGTAGTTTATAAGATATGGTCAGTTAACTGAAAAATGTATTGGCATATCTGGGTGATTTAATGGTATTTGCTGTTGTTGACGATGAACACAATTTAAGGCGAGTTAATAATTTTGTAAACAGTGTTTATTACTAAAATGAGTAAAAGGTACCATGCTGATTTAAAGCACCAATCTCACATTAGCATGATCCGACTTCTCCAATCTATTTCATACTTTTCAGTGTTGAAAGTGAGATTTTTATTGATTTTTTTCCTAAAACAACTTTGCATTTCCACTATTGTGGATTAAATCAATTAAAAATATTTAAACAAAATTCTAACCATGGTTTTCAAAATAAAACTATATCAAATTGACCTGTCAATCTTCTACGATAGTTCTCAGAGCAATGCTCTAGGCATTGTTCTGAGTGATAGATAATTCACGAGGACATTCCTATGTCATGGCAATAAACCAAGCAGATATTATTATGAAAAGTTTTCCAACATGCAACTTCGCCATGTAATTTAGTTACTATAAAACACAATATGCAATAAACCCTTCAAGCCATTTCAAAGAAAAATAGCTTCAACATTGTTGCACAAAAATGTTAAATATATATGAATTTTAATACTACAAACTGCCACTAATATGAAGATACATCATACATTTTGCTACAACTATTGTTTTATTACATGCTATATTTTTAGAAACGACTTTTTATTTTATTTATAACTGGCAGGTTACCTCTGTCGACTATCTCACCTAATGGTAAGTGATGATGTGGTCGAAGAGATGTTGTTCAGGCTAACCAATAATTACTAGCTCTCAAGGACAGCTGCCGTAACACACAGTTAGGGGCTCAGTTACAGTATTTTATATGAGGGTTGTAGGGCAGTTATATGGAAAATGCCCTACTACCAAGCTATAACAACTGCCATCCACAGACAACAACCGGGACCGACGCGTCGGCTTAACGTGCCCTCCGAAGAACGGTAGCGCTCATAAGTAATGCCACTAGCGGTCACCCATCGAAGACTTGGATGGGTGACCTCAGTGGAAGTTGCTTAAGAGTAGAGTACACGCAGCGCTTTCTAAACAAACGTAGTTTCGTCATATTTTATATACCAAGTGATTTTTTGTCAAACTCGGTGAAATTTTCTATGCTTCTGGTTTGCCAGTTTTTCGATTTATTATTTATTTTCTCCATAAATGTCAAAATAACAATTACAAACTAAATACAAAATAATTTTTCATAGTGCCTAATTCTACGGCAATCCGGCATACTAGAAGGATAGATATTAGGCTCAAGGACATACTTGTAAAGTTTTACCGAGTTTGAACTCTTAGTATTTAAAATATAACGAAGCTAAGTTTGCATGGAAAGCGAACCGTGAACTCTACTCCTAACTTAGTTGATCGGGTAAGTACGACTAAGCAAGCTACGCTACGAGCGCTTCAATAATAATAAAATATACTACGTTGTTCCTGTTCACTTTTATTTCCTGCTAAAAAGTCCAAAGTGAATATGTGTCATACGAGAAACCTAATTAGGCTAAAATTAATGATGAATTATCAAAAATTAAAGGAAGGTAGATAGGAAAATGTGCAACGCAAAAAACCCAACGTATCATTCAAATACTGTAGTGGGTATTTTTATCATATAACAACTTTCCTAGAACTCATTTATAATTAATGTAAATACTAGTTTTAAAACTATAAAATTACCTCATTTGATTATGAACAAAATAAACAGATGCGTTAGTTTGTAATTTACGATATGTATTCAGGAAGTCAATAAAGTACTACTTATTTTTGGATTTATTGACTCAGTTTATCTTGCTAATGGAAAAAAAACGCATAATAAGAGGAATTCAAATTCGTCCGTGACTTCGTCCGCGGGAGATTAATCTTCACTGAGCTAACTTAAGAATGACTTCTTGAGATTTTTCAAAAGTATCCAAATTAGTTTCCATGCTATTCTCAAATATTAGAGAGAAATCAGTTCAGCAGTGTGCTCGTGATATGTGAATATAAATATTTACATTTTTAGGGTTCCGTACCCAAAGGGTAAAAACAGGACCCTATTACTAAGACTTCGCTGTCCGTCCGTCTGTCACCAGCCTGTATCTCAAGAACGGTGATAGCTAGACAATTGAAATTTTCACAGATGATGTATTTCTATTGCCGCTGTAACAACAAATACTAAAAATAAAATAAAAAATATATTTAAGGGGGGCTCCCATACAACAACCTTGATTTTTTACCGTTTCTTGCTCGATACTAATAACGGTGACAGGTAGACGCTTTAACTATTCACAGAATATTTAGTTACGGAACCCAATGTGCGAGAGTCACACTCGCACTTGGCCTGTTTTTTTAAACTGTTTGTGCAATAAGATTACATTGTTCCGTCAAAATAACATAAAAATATGTATAAAACATATATCATGGGTCTAGCAGGAAGGCAGTAACAAAGGCACCTCTACTTATAGACGGCGCCGAGACATAAAGTTGTTAAGTCTCATGTGCCTGTAATTTCAGCGGCACCTATACACTTCACACCGGGACACAGTAATGGGAAGATTACAGCTTGTTTTTTTTTTCTGATATGTAAGCTTTTGACCGCAATCTCACCTGATGGTAAGTGACGATGTGGTGTAAGGTGTTAATAGGCTTAACCTAGAATTACTGGTTCTCAAGTACCTACAGCTGCCGGAACACACTTTTGAGTGCTTGGGGATAGATTTAGTACTTGAGGGTAGTCGGTAGCCAGCTGGGTATTCGCAAATTGCCCTTCCAACAAGCTATTGGTATGGTTCTATATATAAATCAATGATCTATGATATATTATGTATAGCATTACGTAGTATTATTATAGATTTGGTGGAGTTATTGGTTTAAAAAATGACTCTAGGTCTGCATGTTTCCTAGCTTTGTGTCATTTTCTCAAATATAAATATATATATGTATATATATATATATTATATATTTTGAACGGCGGTATGAACATATAACAAAATACTACGAACTATATAAGAATACTACACTAAAAGCATTTAGACTAACCTATAAGTCATTGCAGACTCACAGGCAGTCCCAATGCTCCAGCCTATCCTATAACACTACCTGTTGACAGCGTGCCCAGCATGCAGGCAGCATTGTCCCGTTCAATTGCAATGCTTACACGTTGAGGCAAATAGGTGCCAGCATTTTAATCACGCGTCGCATCGACCAAGCGCTTTGATAAGTTTTGGAAAAAACTGTGAATTTTTCTAATTAATATGTAAAAGTTAAATAATAATTTTCGTTTAGATGAGACATCTTGTAATAGTTGTAGTATTGACTAGTGAGTCACGAGTTGTACGAGTATACTCGTATTTGAATATATTATGTCAAGTGTAGCTGTCAATAACAATCGATATTCGCAGAATCACTTTCGCCTTTCAAAATCTGTCCATGTTGTCACACTATTGACATGGAATTAAACTTGACATATTCACTTTCTCTGCTCCTAAGTCAAGTATTGAAATATAATAAATACATGTTATTTATCTCAGAGATAAGGAAAAGATACGCAGCTTACTTCTAGGAAGTCGGTAATTTAAGACATCAAAAAACCAGGCTTTTTTCGGAGAAACTATGGTGGTGTGATTTTTATAGCGATCAAACACTTTTTACGATTTGACATTGAAAATTCAATGTTTATCATAAATTTAAATAGGTTTAGATAAAACGCAGTAACATCAAGGACAACTGTATTGGCAATCAAATATCTGCTTCTACTTCCTAATAAAAATACTGCTTAATCATACCAGACAGAAATAACATTTATATTAGGCCTTAGTTAGATTTATTAGTTTAATAAAGCAGTTCATCTTTCTTGATATGGTTAAAAGTAAATAGGTTAGAGGAAAAAGTCATCGAAAACATAAATCACTTACTTAGAACAAAGTAAAAGTGTGTCGATGACTGAGCGGCGAAAAATAAATGATTCAATAAATAAAAAACAGTCAGTATCTTACCGCGAATGGTTAATGCATGATGAATCACAATAACAAATGCTATACGTACAAAAAATAATGAGGTCCCTGACCGCAAGCTTTCGATGCGCTGTCACTAATATTGTAGTGCTTTCATTTGAATAAATTGAATGCTCTCTAATGAAAAAACTAAAAAACTGACATCTTTTTCAAGAAAGTGATTCATTGATTTGTGTGTGGAAGCAGAAGAAACCGTTTATTTTGGTTGATATGAGATTTATAAGGTTCAAACGGCTAACACCTGCACGAAAGTTGTTTGATATGATCAACATTTATAGCCCCCATATTAGAATCCGCTAATGATTTTTGGTCTCATTATTAGCTGATATTATTAATTACCCATAGAAGCTATATAAAACTATCAGAAATGACGTTTCATTTCATTGAGGCATTTTTTTAATTGATTTACGCTTGTATCGAAGTTTAATTTCGGGAAAGGGACTGATAAATTTGACTGTCGAATTAACATTCTACGATTGTGTAAATATAATATGCTTAAAATATTTATCGTGAACAATAAACATAATTATGTACGCACTTTATAGAAATTCTTGAATATTTACAAACACGGGTATTTATATGCTTATTATCGTATCTAATTTTACAGACACAGTGAACTATCCCGTACAAGGGATTATTGAAAACTGATCGCAAAACGGAACCATGCTCTAAGATATCAACTAAACTTTATATAAACAGACAACAACTTATTACAAGTTATTAATTAATTCAATTTTAATTATGTACTGTGATATTGATACTGCTATTAAGTTTGTATGATATTACAACGTGAGTAATTTATCTAAAATTACAAGTGGCTCTCCTGCTGCTCCTGCGTCGTCGTTTTATAATTTTGAAATTTATTTTGCCTCGAATATTTATCACTGGTCAAATATTGAATAAAAATAGAAGATATTTTTTGAAAATGATATAGAATTTTTATGTTTGTACACATATCTCCTAAGTGCATTCTACTCTGAAAGAAAGTTGATTGCTTCTAATTTACTACCACAATATTTTAAACCACACATTTTTTCTGTTATTGTACCAAATGTTTTCCGGTTTCATACCATTTAAAAATAAATCAAAAATCTTTAATATAATAATTTGATTTTAATTTTTTATATGTTTCTCGTTTAAAGTTGACTGGCATGTTGTAGAGCTACAAATCTAAAAATAAGCCATTATTAAACCACTGTTGTTTAATAGTGATAAAATAATACAAAATAAATATAAACTCATCAGCCACTGCAAAATTTAATGACAAACTACCATAATGTCACAAAGCTAAATTAGTACTATAACCTAATCTGGTACCGGAGCATACATTTATGCAGTAAAACGAATTGCGGCGTAGCTAATAGTTTTCAAACCACTGTGCAGTGGAGCTCAGGTCGTAAAAATAACGCTATAAATGTTAAACCTTGACACGTCTATAGAAACGTTTTCCTTAGTTTATAGAATACGACCCTGAAAGTTAAGAAGACCCTACATCATAGATGTAGATAACAAAGCACTCTTATGCTAGTGCCTCGTAAAATTGATGATTGATTCGTTTCCTGTAAAAGGAAGTGTTTTCAATGAAATAAATTGAAAACTCCGATGCATATTTTATATGTGTCTTATAATATGACATGTGTTGATATGTTCAATTTTATCCTATATGATGTCGGCAGTGACTTGAAAATAACTTGATGAAGTTAAAAAGTAAACAGCCAAAAATGTATTGCAAATGTACCTTTGCATTTTCCTCAGTTAAGGTTTGTATTTTTCGTTTTTGCATCATAAAAATCACGATATTACCTGTTTAATAATTAGAAGTAAGAAACAACAAATGTGTACCTTAATTTAGGACTCTCATAAAACCACTTTTACTTATCTTCGAAGAAATTCAGGTACTTTAAAGGACGATAATAAACTAAATTGTAAAAAGACAACTTGTGATCCCCTGTTAAATGCGTTCATGCACCTTCTAAGGGTTGTTACCTTGCAAATTTGCTCGAAATCGATTACATAAAAAATCATGCGTTACATTTATAAAATTGCACAATTTAATCTGGCGTGATAATTTATTAGAACCCAAGCCGTCAGTTTTTATATTTTGATACTACTTTGTTTGTCCTTAGTAATCCATCTTGTTTATATGAATCAGGGTTAGTTTATTTATCTTCTCAGTAAACTAATTTGTAATATAAATCTATGTTTCTATACATTTCCAATTTTTCTTTTTTTTTTTCATAATGTACTTAAGCTCTTTTTTTGTATATTCTTATTCATTATGATGTCAAATTGATACAAAAATCATTAATTTTAAAATTGAAGATATAGGCCCCATCTTGCTAATAATATGCTTCTCATGCATACAAAGGTGTTTGACAGTTCAATGTCCTTTCGTTGCACCATCCTCAACATTAATATGTCAGTTAATAAACTTCTCAAACATATGTAATGAAACCTGATGTTATATAGCCCTTTAACGAGATTCGATTTCACTTGCTTCTAGTAGGTATTACATTACATATTTTATTTATAGGTCTGTATGTGCAAAACTGCTTATTTTTTATTTAGATATACCAATAAAGTTCAAATGTTTGCATCATTTCAGTGCCTTTAAACAATTACACTTAAATGATGTGATTATGTATTAAAGATAGTAGGAGAGATGTTCGGCACCTTATTCAACGACTTTCTTATAAACATAATGGAAGGGAAAATAGAAGGGAGGAGAGGATGAGGTAGGCCAAGAAGGGCATTTATGAATCAAATATGGGGAGCAGGCGGAGGTCATTTCATATAAGAATGTTCAGGGTTTGGCTCAAGATCGAGAGCGATAATGGATACTCTACCGACAAGAGGATGGCTGTCATGTATAGAAGAAGATGTAATATTACAATTATTATTTTTTATGAATATTCTAACTCTTAATTTGCAAAGCTGACTAAATCGATAGATACTTTTTACTACGAAAATAAAGTACGGAAAGGTTTTTTAATATGATTTCAAGCTCTATCGTATGCCTAGCGAATATCACATTTAAACACATTTTTTTCACAGCGGTGCCTAAACAATTGTACTTTGGTTCATATCCCATTCGAGTAACTGCCTCGTTTATGGACTACCGAAAGTATATCTTTGAAATCTCGTAGCCCTAGATTCAATCCCCAAGTTAAAAATGTATCTTTACGTTCATTACACCTCTTTAGGGGGCGGTTCGATATCTGCAGTCAAATTGAAATAAACTGTGAAAGATTACTACCTACCTGAAATATTACATCAAACATGAAAACACAAACATAACTTTATTTTAGATTTTACCAATTTAATATATTATTTCTATCATATTATGTTTCATGTATTTTAGATTAGATTATGTATAATGTAGAAATAAATAATATTGCATGCACCTTATTACAATTCAACAAATTATTGCTGCCATAACAACAAACTGTCTTCTGAATACTAAACATCGAAGTATATTTACATTATATATATTGATTTACAAGAAGCGTCTGGTATTTGTTGTGGCAATCCTAATATTTAAATTCAATTAACAATATCAATATACCTCTTATGAAGAACCATAACCTCTTATCTAGATTTGTCTTCACTTTAGAACAAGTTTTGCGTGACAATTAGCTATTATTACTATTAACATATTCTAATGATAATATTTAACATTTCATTGGTAGTTACGTTTAATTTCTTGAACGAGTATGGTTGTTAAGTTTTTTGAGTCTGCAATCCTCAGTTTACTTGTTAACGCTTGGCGACAATCGTGCGGTTATAAAAGATTAAATTGTTATTGTTAAAGAGTTACTGTACTTGCGGGATCCATTCTTCGTATTGGGACATGCTCTACCAATTGACCTATCGTAGTGATGATTCATAGTTCGATTTTGCTCTTGTTCCAACAACCTTAAACGGACGGACCGGTCATGGTAACGAATCCCGGTAATGTTTTTTCTTATATCCGGTAGGATATAACAAATGACAAATGCAAAAAAAAGGTATTTTTTTCTTAATATGTTATTTTCTTTCATTCGATTCCGGATTCTTGAAAACTTGACCGTTTTTATTAATTGTTGTATTATTTTACCATAAAATCCCACCAAGTTTCACGTATTTTTTTATATACACGTATTATATCGTCTCTACGTTTGAGTAGAAACAAAAAATAGTATACTTTTTGTTTTTACCTTAATAGGAATCGCAAAATTTTAACGTGTTACTTAATATGCTTCAAAGATACAGCCTTTTTATGATGGTCGCAGGGCATAGGCTTAGTACCTATAGGGGTCCCGTGTTCTTGTTTGGAACTCTAATAATGACCTTAAAGGAACAATGAACCGACTTCTAACGAGTTATACCCTTACTTTCGCACAATGTTATTATTTCTAATAAGCATGTCCACGTCAAGTCTGCGCTAATGACTAAACAAATAGAATAGATAATACAGTTACCATGCCTTGAAATGTAAGTGGGTAGTTATTTTTTACTAAACAAAAAACCGTAATGGTTGCTTCAGGAATTAATTCACATTTATTCGTAGGATATAAAGTTTAATTTAAGTACGAAAAGTGAACACAATGTATATTTTTAACATATTTGCAGAATCTCCAATGCAATGACGTCTATAGATGTGAAAGACGTTCGCCATAGACGTAATTAACAAGATTTTTTGTGATTGTCGTCAACGAAATTATGGAGCTGGTAGATAGCATCAAAATATGTTGATAGGTCGGTACGTATGACGTTCCAAGCGAAGGAGTTATTAAAATTACTTTATACTCGGAAACATAAAAAGAAATTCATTTAAACGAACTGTTGACTTTATACAAATGACGCACTAGCTATGGCGGCATATTTAATCATAAAATAATTACAGTAATTGGTACAAGTCTTATACCTACTTATATATAAGTATCATATATATTTTTTCTTGAAAAAATAAACAGAAAAGTTTGTGTATTAAAATAGATTGATTCAAATCAATAAGTACGCTTCTCGGAATTAAAGCATTATGACTAAATGTTACTTGTAATCCTTAAAATGAGATTGATGGTCGACACATTGATCTGTTGACCACTACGCGGCCTCAAATATTATACTGTCACCGTTAGATGCTGATGTTTACATCTGAAACGTATTAATACAGGCTGCTCAATCTTCAATAAATAAAATTCAATCAGGACAAATATTCTTGAAGAGCAGAATCAGGAGTTTTGATGGTAAAATCAGAAAGTGACATATTTAGTCTATAATGATCAAATTTGTTACATTGCAATATTTATATTTTCTATTATTATAAGTGTTTTAAGGGCGTATTATTTATCGTGAATATGGTGCCGGGTTAGTATCTCATCCCCCATTTCTTCCCGTAGGTGTCGTAAGAGGCGGCTAAGGGAAAATACCGGGAGGTGGGAAGCAGCGCCTTCTAAATAACTGACAACTTGTACTGCGATGCCCAAGACTGGCAGGCCATTTTCAGGGATTATGCCAAATTTCCTTTGATCTTGAGAGAGAAGGAGATCTTGTTCAATTGTGGACATTCCGGTTCATGTGATCATGAAGAAAGTGTTCCTGTACATACACAAATGTAAGCTATTAGTATGATACCAAGAAATGCTACTTCTATGTTCTCGCCTAAAGGGGCTTGGGTAAAAGTGGCGTCTTTCTCAAGTTTAGCGGCCACTAATGGAAGTAGTATTATAAATAATAATTATTTATAGTAAACAGATTTTGTTTTTACGACACCTGTCTAAACCATATCGGAGCCGAGATATTCGACTAATCGAACTATTAAAAATTACATTAAAAAATAACATGTTTTCATTATATATCCAATAAAGTGCACGTAATTCATAATTATTTGACAGCGCACACAATGCCGACGTCCACTGTTGAACAAACAACGCCGCAAAGAAACTATTGGTTACCGGTGACTTTAACGATGTCGTCAGTCCACCTAGTGAGGGGCCTACCAACTCTGTCTTCCAGTCTAAAGTGGTAACCACTCGAGAGCCTTTCTTCTCCATCGGTTATCAGTTCGTCGAGCAATGTGGCCTGCTCATTGCCACTTCAAATTGTAGTACTCCATTGCCTGTCGCACCACACTCGTTATACTGCATTCGCACAAACAGAGGGATTGCCAGAAGAGAAGCAAACAGGCTGCCAAGCATAAGATGCGAAAAAAACATCTCATCTCAATCTGCTTACTTGTAACGCCTTACCCACCGGTTGCCTTTTAGGCAGAGGTCGGTCGGTGAGTATACCTATACAGATTACACCAGACAGTGCTCAGGGCTACCTAAAGGTGAAAAAACTGACACCGAGTATCGGTCTGGATTTGTTGTCAGCAGAAGGTCCAAGCAGTTGGCTGTATGGCCGTCAACGTCAGGAACCCTTGTAGCGCCTTTGACCAGCTGGGTGAGATTTAACGTGAAGGCTAGCTTATGCATCTCTCTCCCAGCGTGGTCAGTGTTATGGTGTGGGAACAGCCACTCCTGGTGGTGGGCATTGAAATCCCCTAGTAACACTTACTGAGCCGAAGTACTGATGTTGTGCCACATCTGCCGGCGCACTTAGATAAAGTAATATAAGCCTTAATAAAATAAAATAAGCCTGATCTTCTCCTGATCACCGCTATATATATTCGGTAGACACTGGCATAGAGAATTTTCTTTGAGCCTATGTCAAGAAGTTGGAGTCTTCAAGATTTCGGAGACACCGACAATAAATGTCATCGCAAGAGTATACGCATATCCCAGCACGTGGTCTGAATTTATGTTCCAGGACATAGCCAGGGTACGAGAGGTATACCGCGTCAGCCGGTCATGTTATCTGCGTATCCGTGAAGAATAGAAGAAAAGGTTTTGCGGTCTCGAGGTGGGGGTGGACCGAGTTGATATTGAAGTGCAGGCCTAGAATATTTGAGAGGTGCACTTGGAGCGAAAGGACGTGCTTCCGCTGTGGAATTACGGCTCTTATTTTTCCTATTCTACATACTGTAGAGTGAAATAAGGTAGGAGGACAGCAGTGGGACGAGACGCTACTTACTGCCGACTCATTGGCACACAACTCCGATATCACACCATTTGCAGACTAGTCCGAAGACCGCGGGGACGCCCGAGCCCCCCTAGAAATGTCCATGGGGTCCTCTCATCCGTGCGACAAACGGCACGATGGCGCATCCCGGGAGTTTTCGCTAGATTGCGGAGCAGGCCTTTCGTGTGTGGCTAGTGCACTACTTGGGCCTTCTACTGTCTGCAGGCGGCTAGCGGATAACCGTGCCTCGGAAAGTGCCCGCTATCCGAAACTAGTCCCCCAATACGGTTCTTCGTCCTGTGCCTACAAACATGTCATCTCTGGCAGTGCATCTGACCCGACCTGCCCTCCTTGATGGTTGCACCGAATATCGTGCCGAAACACGGCAGAGCCGCTTGGCGGCTACGCTTTATTCGGTGGGTGGTTCAAACCGCGGCCGAAGCCACCAAGAACCAGTAATTAGTCACCACGTGTGGGACACTACTAGAATCTCGAGGGTATATCCTACGGACGCTGGTGACTTTAAACCCACAAAATAAAAAGCTCGTTGAGCGACTCGGAGCTTATCCATAAGGGCTCGAACGCTGCCCATCCAGTTGGATTCTTCTAGAAAGCTAAAATAAATGTAAATGAGACATATGTAATATTAGAACGTAAATGTCACCAGAATAAAGTGTGTAGAACTATTTTATTGTATTTTGATACTAATTCCATGGGACACCGCCATAATAAGTACAACATTCGGCTGTCACTAATTGTTTACTTGGATGATATAGTTATATTATTAACGTAAAAATCATAACTTCAAACTCCAATATGTCAGCCCCGATATTACTTAGAGCAAAGCGGACACGTTATAATATGTTCATTGATCTAGGACTACAAAATAATAATAAGCAAATGAGTGGCCGCTTAGAAAAAAAATGACGCCACTGTCCGAACAAAATTACCCAAACCCCTTTCCTGTATTAGATAAAAATAAGATTGATATAAGTATATAATTGATATAAATATACGATTTATGTAGGTACATTTTTTATTTGTTAATTTGGTATTGGCATACAACAAATGTACTTAATAATATTATTGTTTGTTAATTTAGTATTGGCATACAACAAATATACTTAAAAACAATAGTATTATTACTTATACCTATTAAACATGGGAGGATTTAAAATAAATAAAAAAATTGATATTTATGTAAGATACATAATGAAGAAACAAATTTTGAAGGTAGCATTTGTTCAGTACCTTTTTATTGCCGATCTCCTTCCGTTTATATTTCTATTGTATTCACAATTCTTAGTGCATTTATTTTTTATATAACTCATTTCATATAACTTTATTTATACTCTAAAAATGTTCATTAGTTCTTTGCTATATTTTTATTGATGTCTTTTTTCTACCACCATGTAAAATGTTGAATCATTTTTAATTTGCTAATCGAGGTTACATACTGGGGTCAATTTGTTGCGGTTCAAATGCAAGTATAAAATTGAGGTTTCTGTATCGTCTGAGTGATCGATATTACCATTCCCGCGTCGATCTTTATTCTATATATTCTATGAATGAAATGCAGATTTATGAACATACATTTTTTTACTTTAACATTTGGAGTGCGACCAATTTGATGCCATACAAAATGAAATATAGCATTTGCATGGTGGAAGGGCATTTTGTGAATGCCCCGGCTGGCTAGCGACCACCCTCAAGAAGAACCGTTAGGTGCTTCGCGACAGAATTTCTGTCGCCAAGCACCTAACGGTGTATTCCGGCAGCAGTCCTTGAGAGCCAGTGAAATTACAGGCATATGAGACTTAACAACTATGTCTCAAGGCGCAGTGCAATTAGTGACAGTGCATCTGTTATAGGCAGAGGCTAGTTCGCTTTTCATCAGGTGGGCCTCGAGCTTGTTCCGTCACAATAACATAAAAAAAAAGTGTTCTAATTCATTTCCTTCTTGTTTAAAAGTACTGTTTTCTTTACAGTGCAATCATAAATTTGTAGGTACATTTATTTGTGTGTAAAAAAGACCGTTTTTGATCGATGAACTGACATATTGTTATACCACTACTCCCTACTTAGTCTCTCAATGAAATGTGTGTATTGCTCACCAATGAAACTTATCATCCATAACAGACCTCTTACATACTAATTATTAAAAATGCTTCTATGTTAATCCTTTCTTACGCTCGGAGTAGTTAATTTAAGACTGACTGTGTATATAATGAGATCAAATATAATGACCACTATAAAATGCTATGATACTCTTAGTTATTTTACCAAAGATTGTAATCAAACACCAAATGTAGTAAATGATCACTAAATTATGTAGCAAATGATCACCAAATGATGTAGTAAATGATCACCAAATTATGTAGGAAACGATCACCAAATTATGTAGTAAATGATCACCAAGTTATGTAGTAAATAATCACTAAATTTCAAAGTCATTTATATAGATGCAACGACCAGCGAAGCGAGGAGGAACGTTAGGTTACTTGTGACCACAACAATGCGGCAGAAGAATTATAGCAAGTTTAATTTAGTGATCATTTACTACTTTTGGTAATTATTTACTACTTTTGGGTTAACAATGATTTATTTGGAGTCATTTTGCTAAAATAGGATAGCGAGATGATAAAACTTTGATTATAAGATTACATTGAAATGCGGGTTTAACTTTGGTGATCGTTTACTACTTTTGTCTGTAATATGTTTCTATATCTGGACATAAGCTTTTTAAAAATGGTATTAACAATAGCGTAGCTATACATAATTGACTCCTCTAATTATCACTGTAAACCACATGAATAAATAACCGTAATTTATTCATGTGCTGTAAACGGTTGAAAAGTCAGGAGTACTATGGCCACGAAGGGTTAAATACCGAAAGGTGGGTAGTGCCTGCTGAAGAACTCTTTCTGACAATTTGCAATCTTACACAACAATCCCCAAGACGCCTGCCTAGTTTGGGGATTATGGACCTCCTCCTTAATAGGGGAGGATGTGTTCAGTAGTGAATAATCCGGGTCAAAGAGTGCAAACATTGCGACGGTGACGATGAGTACCTACACAGTTTGTGATAACATAAACGACAAAAATGCTTGGAAATTTCTGCTTCTGCCTGCTACCGCCTGTCAGCTACGTAATATAAACAAATATTGTAATAATGTTAAAATATAAGTTTGTAACACATGTTTATAAGACGTTTGAAAAGAATGGCCATGAGTTTCTTGCCCGTTCTTCTCGCAGTGTCTCTAAACTTTATTTTTTGCTGCAAGTAGCTGTATAATGTAGAATATTTCAATGTTAAAATTTATAATCTTCTTAATAGCGTCATAGATGCCTAAATTTAATAAATAATTTGGACTTGACTTGATTTATAATTATTTTTTTAAGCTGTGATCAAAACAGGGGTTTTATTGTCTAATACGAACGGTAATGAAAGTAATCTTCAGCTACGAATAAATGTTAAGGAGTTGTAAGCCAAGCTCAAAAACAAGAGAACACAAACCTTACCGCGGCGGACGTGGTTTAAAAAGTGTACCATATCCCATAACAACATTACAAAGACGGATGCAAACATTTCTATGCGCCAAATCCACCGCCAGTCATTGATTGTACATGTCTTGTTAATTGTAAACAATATGAGTCCAAAATCAATGCGGTAACTGTAGTAGAGATACAATTTCTTACAAAAATATTTTTAAAGGAAAATGTAAAAATTAAATTCATCTACCTTGATTTACATTTTCTTAAATTAAGGCTCTAGAACTTGCCTACATTTTGACTACAGAAAAAATATATTTTACTTTGTAGGTAGATAATTTTATACCGATGTATTTGAATTATATTATATAATTATATTGTGTATATAGGCTAACATTTTTGCAGCTGTTTTTAAGGTTTATTTTCAGAAGAAAAAAAAACAGTAATAGTCATGTGCGGGATACGATAATAATAATTTTGTAATGTAATCCACAGAGCAGGCGTTATTGCAAACAACAATTTTAAAGTTAATCCAAGTAAAAAGTTATTACTAAATAGTTATTTACTATTATTATTATCCATAATAAGGACGCGTTTTTTTCTGGTATGACATGACATCTTTCTTTTATGTTTGCATTCAGTGTGTGGATAACGATTTAGTCAAATATATTTAGCATGCAAAACAAACAGATGTCTGGAAGGTGCATGTCTAGCTCAAATAAGGCTGTATACCAAGTTACTCTTTTAGTCTTTGGTTATTATTTATTATCTTAGCCAAGTCTAACAATGAGCCGCTAATTTGATTTATATGTTTGTTTTAGCATATTTTATGAGAGGTGACTTGTCTCTATCAGGTAGAAACATATTTTTTCTGTAGTCTGAAGTATATACTGTATTGATTTATACATGTATATGTTTTGAATATTAATATATATGCACCTAAACATAACTTAAAAACTATTGAATCGATTTAGAAGCCATTTAAATAGGACTCATTTGGAGGTGGAGAGATATACTCTACTCAACAAATAAAGAATCATCAAAATCAGTTCATAATTAGAAATTAATCGCGTCACAAAATTACAATAAAAAACACTTGGACGAATTGAAAATATATTGGTTCATAATTACATTAGTATGTAAAATTTGCATTCGTTGCATTATAAGATATAATATTATGCAAGCACTCATCTAAGAATATAATTTATTTATTATAATGTGATAATGTATTGTTTTTTTAGTAAATTTTATTATAATTTACTCAAAAATACTCTTTAATTTAATTGTTACTGTTAGGATTATCTAAGATGAATTATGTACCTAATATTTTGGGAACTAACTACCTCTTTAAAGATGAGCAAAAACTTTAACACAATGTACAAAATATGATACATATATTTTTTAATATGTTACAATTAAAACACCATTGTGAAACTTTCCAAACAGCAGAATTGACTCCTATGTACACCTCCTTAGCCGGTCACGGTCACGAACCATCCAAAGTCGCCAGGGTCATAAGGAACAGAACGCCTGTCGATTATAATTAATTTATTGTAAATAAATATTATTATTATATGCGACTAATCAAACGAAATTTAATTAATGAGGTGTGTGTGTCAGTCTGTTCAAATTTGATTTTTAACACATTTGTTTCTATTTTATTTATTAGTTTTTAGATTTGTAGTGATGATCGTGTAATTGACCACGGTTTTGCAAGTTACAATATCGAGTCAAAGACAAAGCATTTTTGAAGTTACTTTTTCATTGGAACATGCCCCACTGCTGTCCACATAGCATATTACTTTAAAACTGCTATTTTATTAATTATTATATTACAGAAACTAATAAAGCCTTTAAGAAATTTTTCATATATTAGCATGTATACGACAATGGCTGCGCCAGTCGCCTTTGTGACGACCTGTCACTGATATCCTTTGTCTTTTTTTCTGTATACCTTTGTAACAAAACACTACCCAACTAATATAATAGACACACGAAAGCATTTTAGACACGTTTGTTTAGTATGGGACTATGAATTCTGTAAACTCATGGCATATCGAATCCAAATATCAGTTCCGAGTATGCAAAGTATCTTATAGATAGACAGCTAGTCCAAAACCATTGCAAATGTAGCAGAAGACCTAAGGTTCTTCTTTTTTTCCGTCCGTATCCTGTGCTAAGAGGGGCAGGCTTAAAAGTATTTTTCACTCTGTTCTATTGCACATCAATTGCACTCACTTCTCACAACTTCTCTCATAATCTTCTCGGTGCAGTCCATCTATACCCGCTTTCCAATCTTCCTTACGATGCTATGTGTAACATATCAGCCCTAATTCATAACAAACGTGTTTTTCGATATAACTGCTACAACTCTTCAACAACTATTCTGTTACTGCTGTTACTTTCAAGCTTTTCAAAATAGGAGAGCGTGTGAGTACGTTTATCAAATAGTTGTTGATTGTGGCTTTCCAGTCAAGAAGTTAATTTTCGGTGCGTTATCTAGAGTTTCTTAGATTTTTTATGCGGCTGTGACCGAACAAGCAGGTGTTCCTCAAGTTAAAAGCGGTAACCGCTGCCAACAGATGCATTTTGTCACAAGCGACATATTGCGCTGCGGCCGTCACTCTGAAACACACAGTTGTTAGTATCATGTGCCTGTAATTTTACAGGCTCTTATAGACTGCTGCCGGAGCACACTATAAGGTGATTGTTGACAGATTTTCTGCTTAAGCTGGTAGCACCATGTGGTGAAGCTCAAGTCGGCGGTGAGGACCAAACCACTGAACGCGGCAGTCATTAACTATTACCACTCGGCTTTCATTGCTTCAGAATAGTATAGGCCTGTTAAAATACAAAGGCGAGCGCACAGTAAATTACAGATGCGAATTTTTACCGTGTAATGCTAATGGTATTATATTTTATATTTTATTATAGGTACATGTATAATAAAATATAAAATATGATCGCTTGAGTAGGTAGTAGTAGTTGCAACTACCGTCAAAAAATATGGAGGTTCGCGTGTTTGAATGTGCAATAAATAAAAAAAACCCATAAATTTTCACAAAAGCGACGAAAGCAGACAAAAAGCGACGATGCCACGGGAAAATGTATGGTTTACAAATATTCATTATATTACCCAAAAATATAATTTATTAGTTATTGTTTCGTTCAAGATGACAGAAAAACAATAATCTGTTTTGTCGAAACAAGTTTGGTTTAGGAAGGAGACAGTGCGTGATAAATGTTCACTATTTATGTGTTCCGACAATATCTGTTATTTGTTAATTAAGATCGCTAATAAATTATTATACAGTTATACCTATTTGCGTCTTATTAGGTGAAGATTATATTTTATATGTTATGGCTTCTTTGAGGTGTCAAATTTCACCAAGTTTTCTTAATGCATGAACGCAAAAAGCCGCAAGTTTTAAAATATAGTTTTTAAAAGCTAAACTTTTTTAATCGTGGCAGTTGGAAGACAATGACCGCAGTCAAAACTTTGATCAAATTGAAGATTTTTGAAGCAGTCGAACGTCAAAAGTATCTTAACTAATCATGTAAAAAGGTTTGTAAACCAACACATGATGTTTTAGTAAAAACTTTTAACTTCTAAGCCGCCTACTTTTCTGTTCAACGACCAAAGTACCTAGATACTCTGTACTGTCTGTCTGTTAATTTACCTAATATACATTTAGTCGCCTCTTACGACACCCACAGGTAGAAATGGGTGGGTGATATCCTAACCCGACACCCCACGGAACGAATTGTTTACAGATCTATTAATCCACAATCTACTTTGACTTTTATAAAGCTCATGTTACCTTAACATCAACATGTTAACCACCTACCCACAACGAACAGTTTTAATAATTTTGGAAACAAAATAAAATCATCGTATATGGTTAATATATTATAATGTAACATAATGTTATAGCCACAATGACAGCCAATTATTTTTTCTCAACACTTACTGACATAGATTATTGGCAGAGCACACATCCTGATTAGGAGTTACGTAAGCGTAAAATTCTTAAGTATTGCCAATTAATATGATAATACATTTAAAAATGGTGGTTTAAAAATGGTCCGATATGTCAAACCGGTAGAGCCGGTATTGAGTACGCTTTGTGAGCAAAGAGCTAGAATATAAAATCAAATCTAAAGTGTTTCTTGAAATTATTTTCGGTATATGCTACGAATTATTCCTCTACCTACAACGTATTTTTTTTTTTATGCTTGATAGGTTAGCCTTTGACCACAATCTCACCTGATGGTAAGTGATGATGTGGTCGAAGATGTTGTTCAGGCTAACCTAGAAGTACTAGCTCTCAAGGACAGCTGCCGGAACACACCGTTAGGTGCTTGGCGACAGATTTTCTACTTGAGGGTGGTAGCTAGCCAGGCGGGCATTCGCAAAATTCCCTACCACCATGCTATAACGACTGCCATCCTAAGACGACAACCGGAACCGACGGCTTAACGTGCCCTCCGAAGCACGGAAACGCTCAGTAGTAATGTCACTAGCGGTCACCCATCCAACTCATGACCGCGGGCGACGTTGCTTAACTTAGTTGATCGTTTGAGAACAGCTAAGTTAACTTCGCCACGAGCGCTTCTAAAATAAATAGGGTAAATGTTACGATTCCTCTACCTACAACGTATTAACATACTTCTATGATATCCTTCGCATTTTTACAAATACTCGTAATTTGCGTCTACCATACATCATATTAGCGCTTAATACTCTGGGTAGACACAACGTCTTGATTGTACAGGATACTGTGTACCATCTTACCTGCGCGTAGTTCCGCCTTCCATCTTTCCGCAACAGCGGCCATATGTACAAATAAGCTCAAACGCAGTTGGTGCATCTTCCGGCGATAAAATGTTGAGTTGATTTTTTATCGTAAGGAATAACAAGAAGTCACACGGCGCCTAATCAGGGTTACAGGAGGATGATCTAGAATTACAGGTGTAGCGTCGGGAAGTCTCAGATTTTAAATGAAGAGTGTGCGAGTGCCTTGTTGTGGTGAGCACCTTATTGTCATGCAGCAGCCGTGGTGTCCCGCATATGATCGCTTGCTATCCACAGTTGTGAATACTTCTGCCAAAAATTTGGTAGAGTACCAATCACGCAAAGGTAATGACACCAGACCCCTTACCTGTTATGGTGAAGAAACTCAAAACTGCAGAATCTCTGCGCAGAAGCGCACAGTAATGCGACTGCGAATGATTGTTTTCATGTCATTTTACTTTGTTTCATCTTGAAACAACCGAATAGTCGATTTGTTCTTCGTTCCTGGATTTTGTTGATAAGTATTATTTAAAAGAGCATTCACGCATGTTAAGTGAAAACAGAAATTATTTCGGATTTAAAAACTAACTTCCAGCGCGACTTGAACCTGCAACCCCAGAATACCGCCCTGATGCATTTCCAATTATGCTATGAGAGCGGGTGCTGGACAGTCGATTTTTTTCTATGTATTGCTAAATCAAGATTCGTCACCTGTCATTATATCATCAACGCACTGAGACAGGCATTAGCTATTGTCCCCCCGAAGGGTTCCCGCCTTGTCGTGGCGGTGGGGCTTAGTAGCCGTGGCTTCGTCACCCACGGTGAAGCGAAGAGGAACCAGGGGCCGTGCTGGCTTGGGCAGTCGGCCGGCCCCAGAGGGGCCGATCCACTGGGCTTTGCCTCTAAGTCCAGACTGGAGCGGCAACGGGTAGGGCAGCACCGCATCTGAGGCGGGCTGCGGTGTTGTATGGGCGACACCACAGCTGACAGTGAGGGGCCACGGCGGGAGAGGAGTGCCGGTATCACGGTGCGCCGCTCTCCCTACCTACCGTGGCCACGGCGGGGCCACCACCGTTAGATGGCGGACGCGGAGGGGCCGCAGGGGAGGAGGAGTGTTGGTATAGCGAGGCGCCGCTCTCCCTATCCTCTGCGGCCGAAGTAGCAGGCGACGGGGCTACTCATCTGACCCGTCGCAGGGGGACCTAGGGCGTCGGAAGCGGGGTCGTCTGACGCCCATTTGCGGGCTTGGTCCCCGGGTGGTAGCGATGTGCCATGTGTTCTGGTGCGGCGTGAGGGGTAGCACCCCAGGAGGGGTCCGGCAACGGACAACCGTGGCGGGTTCGTGGTTGAGTGCTAAAGCGACCCTGCGATCCCACCGAGAAGCGATAGAGATGGAACACCGTGTGTTAATTAGTCGGTAGGGGCACTTGCTGCTGTGGGAGTATTTGGTGTCGAGCCCGACATATCCCGGCCACCATCCCCGGGGTGGACGGGAATGCGTAAAGGCATTTTTCACACGTTAAAAAAAAAAAAAAAAAGGCATTAGCTATTGTATCATGGCACCATTCCACCTGAAACTGTTTCTTAACATTGGTGTTTTGTATCCAGCGTGATACTATCGGTCCCAAGTGAATGTTCTAATGAAAACCTAGAGAATGCTTCCTGATCCAATTTTCAAGATTTGCATTTCATGATTATGAAATATGCCTATTCTCTTTGATCACATTTTAACTACTGACGAGATTGCTTTTGTAACGGCCTTGAAAGAGCGACCACATTTTTCTTCATAGACTAAAGTAGCTTGACCACGCTTTATACTCTCTGAACTTAGGAGGGCTTTCATCATCAAATGCAATTAAAAGTCAATTAAAACATATTTCTGGTTATAAGGCACATTTTGAATGGTAAATTATCATCGAGAGAATAAGTTAAAAACAGACGTCTTTACTTGTAGTATAATTTTTCAGTAAGACACGATAACTACATTTATATATGTGATGGTGATTTTTATTTGGCACTATTGTATATTTTTTTATCTTAGTCTTATTTTCAAAACGATAGTATAACCAGCCAGTGTTTCATGGCTCATAGTACATTATGATATAAGTGCGGTAAGATGAAAATTACAGCCGAGGCGATATTGCTAGCCCGAGGTATAGGAGAGGGCTATAAGAAAGCAGAGGCTGTAATTATCATAGGTACGTATGTCATACGTCATTTTCTAACAATTATTTGCGAAAAGGCAAAGGCACAAAAACAGCCAGTATTACCAATAGAGTAAATTAATATTTTTGTGTTTTGTTACAGATAAATGGTTGTAAATTAAGGTCAAAAATAATTGAATTAAGGAATTAAATGTTTATTTTTTTATATTTTATCTCCAAAGTTAATTTTATTCATAAAATGTTGACCACTTTTCTAAAATAAAAACTCTTTGCTAACATTTGAAAAAGTACCGTTCGTTTTAGACGGACCATCTCGATAAACCGTACGTTTTACCTTATTAAAAAGAAACTCGTGCGTTTTACATTACTATAACGCACAAGTACGTAATGAGATACATTACGATATTGAAATTGGTGAAATTAGAGACTCTTTACTTTTTTACATTCTTTTTTTATTATACATTAATGATTTTTTTAGCGGTCCCTAATATTTAAAAAAATATCCACGCAAGTGAAGCCAAGTGAAAGATAAAATTTTAGTAATGTCTTTTATTTTTGTATCCTTCAATATCTTAATCACAAAACATTATTTTGTTAATAATTTTACTAATATTATACTGTACTGTATCAGCCGGATTGTCCACTGCTGAACATAGCCTCCCACACTTAGGAGGGTTTTTTTTTATAGCTGGTAGGCTAGCCTTTGATCAGTATCTCACCACAACTTGTGACATTCTAGCCCCATTGGCACTAATATTATAAGTGCTTAAATAAGAGTTTGTATGTATTTCTTCAACTCATTTCTGAAATGACTGAACTAGAATAGTTGAAACTGTGTTTTTTCCGGATTTTTGTGGCTTACAGAAATCTCTAGCAAAAAGTTGGCTGTAAATTTGTCGTTTTCAAAAATAAAACATATAGTATCTATTGATAATTTGAATTAGCTAATTATCTGGTACAAAAATGACTTCTGTTTCAAATATAACGAGAGCTCTTATACTATTAGAAAAGAGCTGATAAGTTTTATATGGTCATAAGAGTTGAAGGTCAAAATTATTATACTGAGGAGGTATTTTATCAATGTGATTAATTAAAACCAAAGATTTTTATCGGGAGAGCATGAGTAGACTATATTTTACCCATATATGAAGAAGTGATGGCTCAGTGGCATTGGCTATCGACTGCCACACAGCAGGTCCATGGTTCGGATCCCGCCGCGGGCTTAAGCTTCACCGCATGGTGGAAGGGCATTTTGCTTTTTTTTTTTTTTTTTAGGGAGGATAGATGCTGACTACCGCTAAGCGGACGTCCAGCTCCACCGGGTTTTGGGCGAGGGGAGGCCCTCTTATAGCCCGGAAGGGAGAAGTGCCTAAGGCACTTCTCCTGAGACGGGCGCATAAGGCGAAAAGCGCCTTATACCTCCGTCTCCTGCGAGCGCCGAAAACGCTACGCTATTATCGGGAGGGGTGACAGCGAGCTCAAGGGCACCACTGTGGTTCGGACCTCGGCTTGTCTCGCTGCCGAGAGACAAAGGGGGAATCGGAACTAAATGCCCCGGTACAACTGCAGTGTTGTACCGTTGAGAATGGGCCCTATTGAATATTACTCTGTGACTATTTGGAGAGACACTAATCGGGAGTTTATTTTTGCCTCGAGCTCGCCGGCGAGCTCGGTGTTTGATTGTGTAACCTCTGATTACCGCACACCTGGGGATGTTACCGAGACGACTTGCGGACAACGCTAAAGCTGCCAACGTAATGGCTGCGATGGGTTCATCCGGGTCGTCCAATACCTGCCGTGGTCGGCGACGGGGGGGTTTAAACCATGGGTCGGATGAGGCAGTCGAGTAGTTCGATGCCTGGACAACTAGAGGGTTCGAGTGGTGGGGCGCTCGATCAAAGTATCGGCGGGCGCAGTCCTTATTGAACTGCGCTAAAGAGGGAAGGTTTAGGTCGCAGTGCAACTCGGCGTTCCGTACATACCACGGAGCACCGGTTGCCTGGCGGAGGAACCTGTTTTGAATGATTTGAAGTTTACGTAGGTGGGCCTCGCTAGCATGACTAAACACTACTGAAGCGTATGTCATGATGGGGCGGATGCAAGTAGTGTAAAGTGTCTTCTTATTTTTAAGAGACATTTTACTCTCTGTACGAATTAAGGGACCTAGGCGACGGGCATTTTGCGAATGCGACCACCCTTAAGTAGAAAATCTGCCGCGACGCACCTAACGGTATGTTCCGGCAGCTAACCGTATGTTAGAGTTATGAGTCATTATCATGTTTTTTTTATTATAGTTCATATTATTATCCCTTTATTAAACAAATACTACAAACTATATACAACACTACAGCTACTACAGTAAAAGCATTTGGACTCATAAGGATTCCAAATGCTCTAGCCCACTATCAGTATTATCATGTTAGCTCAGTCGGTCAGAGCATATCCCGACCGAAGGTTTTTTTTTTTTTCAAATTACACTCTATATATCTATTTTCAAATTATTCTTAAAATCATATCTGTCGCCAAGCACCTTACGGCGTGTTCCAAGCCTTGAGCCCAGTAATCATTCCAGTTGTGCCATGAAAATAAAGAGTAATATTAATGAAGGTCTAGTTAAAACGAAGAAGCTCTGATTTGCCTTTTGGGTAAACAAACCATAGAGATATATAATAGTATTCTCTTTTCTGTGAAACAAACCATAACCCGTACTGTGACCGTACACCGAAAGTTAACCATAAACCTAGCAAAGTAAAAATGAAAAAAACGTTAAACGTTTTCAAACCAAAAATGGAGAAATAATAATTTTGTTCCAATGTACGTCAGTGGTGTATATTGACGTTATGCACAAACCGGTAAGAAGTCGTAAACTTCACTTTTATGCCTCCTCTGAAAAGCAATGACGACACAAATTAACATTATGTTTCTTAAAGGAAACTGCAACATTGTAGTGCAGGGATTCTAGAACTATAAATTACGTTTAAAGTACTAAAATATTTTATTAAATAATTTACTATTTACGTGTTTTTATCGCGTTTTGTTTCAGAAAACAATTTTACATTTACTATAAACAATATTACTAAAATGTTCATGTTTGTCGATAAAAGAAAAATTATATCATATAGAGGTATAGAACCTTTGTGTCATATCGATCCGCAGCCATTTTGAATTTTTGGTATTTTTATTTTTCCCGCTCCAATAGAGTAGTTTTTGGATAGATGACACTGATACAAAAAAAAACATGTAATATAATTTGGTACTCTAAAGTGTCACGTTTTCGATATATCTGAAGGTAAATATCACTATTTGAGAACAATGAAAACCATTACAAATGCATACGTGTCTTTATGCATCCCGATGTACTCAATTAATCATTCCTACGTCCATAAAACATTTTTATAGAATGTAGTAAAACTATCGCATGAAAAAACTACTTTATTTAGTTATTTTAGTAACTGCATTGTATCACAGTATACAAATCCATTTTAAATTCAAATATCAAAGGCAGGAAGAAAGAGCTATTATTTTTCATGGTTGCCATGCAAAATTATAACAAAGATAGTATATACAATATTTGCGTGGGCATTTAAACTCTTGGCAAGAATGAATAGCCTAATAAAGCGGTATAATATTTGACAGAGACGCCACTAATGGCATGGTTGAAATTTTAACTAACATTTATTTCTGGTATTAGAACTTTTCATTTGCTTGCTGCATAAAAAAAAATGTAGAGTGCCTAAATGTCATTTCAAATAAACGTTTGGTTTAAAGCTCGTCTATGTCACTATTGGTCTACTTCTTTCTTACTATGTTGCGGCACGACTATGTCAATATTGTTGGATATTCCTTACATATAATTTTAGCATTCCTTTTACGTCAAAGTATATTACCAAACATTTTCCTGACACGGCACAATCCGCCGTGTGTCGCAAACACCTGATTACTCAAACCAACGAGAATTAGAATTTAGAGTTCAGTGCACTTTAGGTCTTCGCGGCATACGGCAGCATTCATTAACATTTAACATAACATTTTCGTAACAATATTAAGAACATTTTAACAATAATAAATTAGTGATATATAACAGTGAACAAACATTTAACATTTATTTCCAACCTCTGCAACCTCGTATCATCCCCAACATATTGGTCCTTCGAAAGTGCTCGCGTCGCGTAATTTCGTTATAGTTTTTTCGGTATTTCGTGGGGCGAGGTTGAACTAGTGTAACAAACTGTGTGCGTGGGTGATAAATAGGATTGCAGTGACAACATTGGATAACATCAACATTGAAGGAAGCTGAGTATTGAAAGCAGAACACCATATCCTTTTTATCAAACAACAACTTTTTTAACAATTAACACTTACATCATGGCGGAGCTCATTGAAACTCAGTCCATGATCTACGACAACATTTTGAAAATGGGTATTAACATTAAGAAAGACAGCGCAGATAGGAAAACAATTGATTATTTTAAGCGGCGCTTGGCGACTTTGGAAGAGTATTGGAGAGAGTACCAAGACAACCATGACAGAATTGGTACTGAAGTAAGTAGAACAGACCCTTATTTCGCAAAACAAGAGTTGGAAAGGACAAGAAAGGCGTATGAATCAACCAAGGCGTTGATTCATGACCAGTATCAGCAGATTTTGGTGGTGCCGCCAGGCCCGTCCACATCAGGTGAGCAAGTTAAAACACCGCGTAGAACCTTCCCAACAGCTAGTGTCGTTGAGGAGGGCATACCGGATCAGGGAGAGCATAGTCGTCAAATCCAACAAAAAGAGCAAACATTGAAGCGCAGTTATGGAACAAACAGCAAAGTCGACGATCAGCTGAAACGTCAGTATGCTAATTTTAAGGCTTTTGTTAGAACAACATCGCAAATAGACTTGGAACAAATTACGGAGAAGTGGGAGTTTGAAGATGTCTTAAAGATGCTACAGGAGAGGTGGTCCACGATCGATAATCTTCACTGGGATATCGAGAGTGAGTTGGACGGCGAGAATGCTGAATACGCAAACATGTACGACAGGTATGAAAAGAAATTTTATGACCTAAAAAGAGCAATAAACACAAAGATGTGGTCGGTCGCGCATCGGGAAAAATCTACCCCGACACTAGACCTACCTACTTTCAACGGTAATTATACTAACTGGGTCTCTTTTAAAGATTTGTTTACGGAAACAATACTACGAAATTCATCCCTTTCAAATGGTCAAAAAATGCAACATCTGAAAAGTAAGGTCACAGGGGAACCAGAAAAACTTATTCAGCATTTAGCAATCAGTAGTGACAATTTTTTAGCATGTTGGAACATACTCACGCACCGTTATGACAACAAAAACCTTTTATTTTCATCTCACATAGCCATTCTGTTAGGTTTACCAAATATTCAACTACCATCCTTACAATTAATTAAAAGAATGCATGACACCACGATAGAATGTATAAATGCCATAAAAAATTTAGGTATCGATATTTCAACATGGGACCCGATCTTAGTATATATTCTTAGTCAAAAATTTGATGCTGGAACATACGCAGACTACATCGGGTCATTAAAAAACCCAAGAGAACTACCAATTTTAAAAGATTTAACGGATTTCTTGGAAACATTATTTACCACCCTAGAGACAACTCGCCGGAAACAGGATGGCGGGTCACAGAGGGTTAACAACCAATCATATCATCAAACCTCAAACAACACGAAAACATACAGCAACAATTCATACAACAAAAATAACCACTACAGTAATAACAGCAGTAAGTTAATTGCAAAATCATTGCACGTGTCTAATATTCAGTGCGCTCTTTGTAACAACCAACACGGCATTTATAATTGCAAGAATTATTTATTGATGAATAACGAACAAAAATTGAAAACTGCCAACAATCTTAAACTTTGTACCAACTGCCTATTCAGCCATAATGGAAATTCGTGCATATCTAAACATAAATGTCGAAAATGCCAAGGTCCGCACAACACTATTTTACATGAGGCTTTTACGAACTCAGCTATTTCATTAACACAGTTGCCAACCAGTGATAATTTGGTGCGACAAAACATGCAACGTAAGGATTATACGGCCAGCACGTCAAATGCTTCCCAACAAGAATCTTCTGAGAGTTTGTTAGCAACAGCCCTGGTGAAGGTGAAGGGCTCCGACGGGTGTTATGTAACTATGCGCGCATTAATCGATCAGGGTAGTCAAATTAGTCTAGCATCAGAAAGAGCGGCACAGCAACTAGGAATAAAGCGACAAACATGTAAAGGAGTGATTTTTGGGATAGGGCAAAAGGAGAACAGATGCAAAGGAATGATCACAATAGAGTGTGCTTCCCTCTATAATGATTTTAAATTCGAGTCCGATGTTTTTATCATGAATGACCTAATTAAGAGCCTACCAAACAAAACATTTGCAATGCCAACATGCTCATATTTGCAAAACATTAACTTGAGTGACCCTGAATTTTTCAGAAGTCGGCCCGTAGACTTACTATTTGGAATTGACGTTTATGCAAAAATAATTCTGGGTGGACTTTTAAAAGGGGAACATCCGCACCTACCTATAGCCCAACAAACACAGTTAGGATGGCTACTATGCGGGAATATCAACACGGGTTATCAATGTAACGTAGTCATAAACAACATAGAGGATATACAAAAATTTTGGGAAGTAGAGGAGATCAATGACCCTGAAAACTTATTGGGGGAAGATAATGAGTGCGTGGAGTTTTATTTAAAATCAACAAAACGGAAGGACGATGGTCGTTATGAAGTGAGGATACCTCTGAAAGACGATCTAAAACATAAGTTAGGTTCCTCAAAATCCATGGCCATTGCACAATTTAAAAATCTAGAAAGAAAGTTTGAAAAACAGGAAGTTTTTGCGCAACAATACAAAGCTTTTATGAAAGAGTATATCGATTTGGAACATATGGAACCTGAGAACAAGGAAAGCAACATAACATTAGAATGCTACTTACCTCACCACGGGGTTCACAGGGAGGAGTCAACCTCCACCAAGCTAAGGGTAGTTTTTAATGCTTCAGCCCGAACATCATCAAAGTTTAGTCTGAATGATATTATGCATAAAGGTCCAAATCTGCAAAAAGACTTGCAATCACTACTACTTCAATGGCGGCAATATCCTTATGCCTTTACTGCTGACATTGACAAAATGTATCGACAGATTGCAGTCAATAATATTGATCAACCCCTTCAAATACACCAAATAACGAGAGTAGCTTTTGGCATGAAAGCTGCCCCTTTTCTAGCGATCATGACCTTAAAACAGTTGGCTTCAGACAATCGAAATGAATACCTGGAAGCTGCCGACGTCCTGGAGGGATCGTTTTACATGGATGATCTTGTACACGGCTGCTATAACATAAAACATGGACAACAACTAATTACAGATTTAATGAAACTGTTGAGTTCCGGTGGATTCAATCTTCGAAAGTGGTCAGCAAGCATTGAACATTTGTTAGCGAATATACAAGAATATGAACATTTACAACAGGTTTTCAAAGAAAGTATGGTAGATATCACAGAAATGAACATACATTTCCATTTTAACGCACCCTTTTGGCCTAGTGCTGGGGGACTGTGGGAAAGGGCAGTGCAAAGTATGAAACATCTTTTGAAAAGGGGAATAGGAGAACAAAAATTAACATTCGAGGAGTTCACTACAATCTTGGCTCAACTCGAAGCATGCCTTAATGCGAGACCATTGTGTACTCTAACAGAAAACATCGAAGATATGGACTATTTAACACCAGCACACTTTCTAACAGGAAGACCCGGCCTAACCATCATCGAAACTAAGGAAGATGCAAGAACAAGATGGCAGTTGACGATCAACATCTTCAAAAATATATGGCATAAGTGGAAAAATGAATATTTAAGCCAATTAACAACTAGAAACAAGTGGTTTAAACCACAACGAAACCTACAAATAGGAGACATGGTAGTGGTGCATCAGGATAACATTCCGGCAGGACAGTGGGTAATAGGTAGAGTGGTAGACGTACATCCTGAC
Source organism: Plagodis pulveraria (assembly GCA_963890685.1). Taxonomy (NCBI): domain Eukaryota; kingdom Metazoa; phylum Arthropoda; class Insecta; order Lepidoptera; family Geometridae; genus Plagodis; species Plagodis pulveraria. The sequence goes on from OY982959.1 coordinate 11,752,370, forward strand.
AGTCATGGTTATGTGAGAGTAGTTTCCTTAAAAACAAAAAACGGCATCATAAAAAGACCAATTGTCAAGCTCTCCTTATTACCAATCGAAACATCTGACCAACAAAATACTTCAGCTAATAACAACCAAAGGAATGAGCCAAAACAGCAAAGAAATACGACAAGAAAGGGATTTTCGGCTCTAGTCATGGCACTAACATTATTTATGACCTTGTGCAGCAGTGGAAGCTCTGCTTATAACATCACCGAGTTCAGAAACGACCAATCATTATACTTTGACCCTATTTCAAAACTCAGCTTGATCAAGGATAAGTGGACCCTCGTTTTATATTATAACATGTCTCCATATTGGGAAGGAATACAAGCGTTCGATAAAATTACAACATACCTAAATAAAACATGTACAACAATAGGCGACGGGCAGTGTAATATGATAGTACTACAGCTGATCCACGAGTACAATGAACTACGTTACTATAATGAACTTTTGATGACGCAACAATTAAATGGTCACTCCAGACAGCGTCGTGGCCTTATCAATGGAGTTGGCTACCTTGCAAATTCCCTATTCGGAGTACTCGATGAACATTTCGCAGAAAGGTATAGCCATGACATTGAGCTCATTAGACAAAATGAGAAACATTTAGCGAATTTATGGAAAAATCAAACGTCGATTGTGGAATCCGAATATAACTTATTAAAAAGAACTGAAGAAATTATGGAAAAACAACACAAAACTATTAATAAACATTTAGTGCGACTTGACAAAATGACTAATAGCCAACAAAAAGAAATAAACCATATGGAATTTTTACAAGAATTCACATTAACCGCCTTAACTGCCACCAACTTGCAACAAAACCTAAAACGAACGCAAGATATCTTATTAGACATTCTCACGAATATACATCACGGACAATTCAACATTCATCTACTTACCCCTGAACAGCTCCAGAAAGAGCTTAGCACAATCTCAGCTCACTTGTCGGATGACTTAACTTTACCTATAGAACAACAAAACTTAAGTAAACTTTACTCATTATTGAACATTAAGGCAAGAATTACTAGAACATACTTCATATTTGAAATAACTTTCCCACTTATCAGTAGAGATCACTATGAACTTTATAAAATACATCCCATTCCACATCAGATCGGCAACGCTATGATAGAGTTAATCCCAACGTCAGACTACATTGCTACTGACCTGAAAAGAGACTCGTATATTACACTTGAAGCTGAAGAGATTTCACAGTGCATAGATCAAGAAGATAGATTTTTATGTAATTTAAACAGACCTATATACCATCTCAGCGGCGATAGTAACTTCTGTGGTAAAGATCAAAACACTGAAAAATGCAAAGCCAAAAAATCTAGTTGTGAAAATAAATGGATTTCCTTAACAAACCCTTCGCTATATTTGTTCCATTGCTGTGATAACTGCGCGGTCAAGGTAATCTGCGATGGCATAATTAAAATGCAAACATTAAGAAGTTCTGGAATTTTGTACATAGAAAAGGGCTGTATACTGAAGGGACCAGACTTTACTCTCCATGTACAAAGAAATTTAATAAATAAATTAGAAACAAGCGCAAACATTGTAATACCCAACATACAGATGAATCAATTAAATAACATAATTAACACTTCCGTACCGTATGATAACATCCAGAACATCTCCGATTCCACTGATATCCAACAAGCCCTACAAAAGCTTCACCACCGAATTGAGGAGATGAAGCAAAGCTCGGTAGAAATTGGATCTTTATCAACGCATGATATTCACCATTATGCCTTAAACTACATCCTGGTATTCCTCGTCGGCGCGGGAGGAGTGGCAGGCAGCATTCTGCTGTGCCGCTGGCGGCGCGTGCGTGCCAACCGGGCACTCATCACCGCGGACGTCGAGCTTCAGCCGTCCGCAGCCAGTGTCAGTGCTAGTGCTAGTGCTGCCCATATCCGGGCTAGTGATGCCATTATCCGGGGTAATGTTGTGAATAGTGCGCGGTTAAACACAAACACGGCTGAACGTCCGTCACGTCAGTCAAATAATTTATATGGTGTCGTGAAACAAAGTGTCGCGGACAAATCGTGCTCACCTTTACCAAGGAAACCCTTAAGGACTCGTATCACCCCTTACTAATATTTTTGATTTAAGTTTTTATTGTTATCATCATGTCATCATTTTTCCATTATTACATTGCACTAACACTTATCTGTATCATCACAGCATCTTCATCTTTGATGCCCCGGAATATGTTTGGTATAATACCAAACATTTTCCTGACACGGCACAATCCGCCGTGTGTCGCAAACACCTGATTACTCAAACCAACGAGAATTAGAATTTAGAGTTCAGTGCACTTTAGGTCTTCGCGGCATACGGCAGCATTCATTAACATTTAACATAACATTTTCGTAACAATATTAAGAACATTTTAACAATAATAAATTAGTGATATATAACAGTGAACAAACATTTAACATTTATTTCCAACCTCTGCAACCTCGTATCATCCCCAACAATATACATATAAACTCCTTATAGGGTTCCGTACCCAAAGGGTAAAAACGGGACCCTATTACTAAGACTTCGCTGTCCATCCGTCCGTCCGTCCGTCTGTCACCAGGCTGTATCTCAAGAACGGTGATAGCTAGACAGTTGCAATTTTCACAGATGATGTATTTCTATTGCCGCTATAACAACGAAAACTAAAAATAAAATAAATATTTAAGGGGGTTACCCAAACAACAAACTTATTTTTTTTTACCGTTTCTTGCTCGATACTAGTAACGGTGACAGGAAGACGCTTTAACTATTCACAGGATATTTAGTTACGGAACTTTTCGTGCGCGAGTCCCACTCGGCGTTTGGCCGGTTTTTATTATTATATAAATGTTTGTCTCTTTATTATCATTATGCGAGTGAAATTTGCCAGATACAGCCAGTAAACAATAAAGTTTTATATCATTCGTGAATCAATGCTCCTAAGGGCCTGTTTCAGAATTTTCAAGTAAGTTTCGGTTATACTAACTAGAACATAAAATAACTGAATGATAAAAATAACAGTTAACATGCAGCGCGTTTCAAGCTTAAACCGATGGATAGGCTAAATCAATGACTGTGAAACGCAAAGATAGTGTTTTATTTATTAAATATGCTCTGGGTAGTATAACCGGAACTTACTCGAACATTCTGAAATAGGCCCTAAGTCTCACTGGATCTATCTCTAACTTGAACAGCGAATCAAAGGACTTAAGTCTAATAATGTACATTTTGCTATAGATCTACAACTCAATGGGCCTAAATCTCAAAATCCCGTTTAGTTTTAGGCATAACGCGATTAGACACCGTCCATTTTAGGTACGCAGCGAGAAAACGGTATTTTAAATCAAAAACTTATGTTAAATGTTAAAAACTTTCACACATAACAAATCATCAAAATCGGTTAATTGAATTTAACATGCAGAGTCATTTATATCCTCTTCCTATTTGTTTATCTGAAACTGATAAAGACGGTAATGATTGGATATTAACCTTAGAAAATTAATACGTTAACTTTCGATTCAATTGACATGTTGGAAGTCAAAACAAACAAAACACTTATGGCTTGCCGTTGAATTAACATATCGTGTGCATTAATAATGTAAGTTTTAAACATTCGACACTTTCTCCACAGCACCGTACAAAATTTGCATTGTTGATAAGGATTTTCCTTTGTTATGAATATTTATTCAAATATTGCTATTATTTTTAAGTTTGATATTTAAATATTTCCTGCGCAATTCAATCGAATGTTTTTATAATATTTCGAATATGGAATCCCATATATTTACGTTTAACAATGTAAGTATTTTTATCATTGTATTTATGGGAATTCAGTTTAAGCGAAAAACAGGAAAGTAAATAAGTAGATGCATGTTTTTTCCTGTAGTTTCTCAACGTAAGTAAAATTGTCGTTATCAAAGTTATTTATTTACTTTTTAGGTGTTACAAACGTCATTTAGTGACTAGGACACTGAGCGGTCAGTAAACAAACTCTAAAATCAAAACAGACTCCTGCGCAAAACTTATGTCAATATTTTGACCGTTAACTTTTTCTCTGAAGCGTGAGTGCTGATTGTAAGCAATTAATAACATCTCAGCAGTTCACAAATGTTGCAAATTTGTTTTCCTTATCTAGTATATATATTTTCACTCTCCATTTATAATTAGCAGACGGCCAGAAGCTTTCCGAACCATAAACAGTTATTTGAGATTAATTAGATGTTTATTTTGTCTGCTCTTAATTGGCTACATGCTTAAAGTTACCAATAAAGTTTATTTTGATTCGTTATCACATCCGATCTTTCGCAGCTGTGATTTATAAATTCTCATGCTTTTTTATGATTATTACGATTCGCAGTTTGATTTGCTCGGGCAATGATGACAAAAACTAGGCAAGATAATTTTAACAAATTTTGTTTTGCCTTTGCAGTGTCGAGTGGTAACTAAGATATGAACGTATTTATGTACCTGTACTGTATCAGCCGGATCGTCCACTGCTGAACACAGCCTCCCCTATTAAGGGGGTATTTGCCATAATCCCCACGCTTAGCAGGTGGCTTCGGGGTCGCAGTGTAAGATAGTTTCTTTAGAAAGCCCTGCTGCCTAATTATTCCCTAAGTCGCCTTTTATGACACCCACAGGATGATATGGGGAGGTGCAATTCTAACCCGGCACCCCACGGGGAATGTACCTATATACTGTAAAATTTAACAATGTGATCATTCTACAAACTTCATATTGTCTACGACTGCCTGAAGGAGTGATTCGTTTATTGAAGTGATCGTGATCTATAATTCCGTTTAAGTTGTTTAATAACTTATTACCTGCTCTAGTCATGCTAAGGAAGATCATTATATTTTTATATCTCCAAAAGGTACCTAAGCAAAAGAACCTAAACTCAATTGTGTTTTTTATAGCTGATAGGTAAGCCTTTGACCACAATCTCACCTGATGGTAGGTGATGATGTGGTCGAAGATGTTAACAGGCTTAACCTATTTCAATATGATAATTAAAATTGATTTCAACATGAAACCCTAGGCTTCATGTTGAAATTAAGCAGTCCTGGGTTCAGTCGTAGCGACTGATAGTTAATAGGTTTTTCTTACAAAGGCATTGTTAGTACATGTCTGGAGTCTAGATAAATAGCAAAAGGCTCGCTCGTTCGCTCTTACATGGGAGTTAAACTTGTATCAAATAGTTAAGACCACCCTGCTTAACCCTTAGAGGAACCCAGGCGTGGCGATATGTAGACATTTTGATAACTAGGAAGTTATCAAAATATCCAAGTCATGTTAACATATTTGGCCTTCGCTTCATACGTAGGTATAATACATCATGTGCTTACAGAACAAGCAGAATCATGAGATCTTGTCAAACATATTGTAGACTTTGAAAATCTCAATACATGCAGTTGTAAAAACAAATTGGTTCCTAATGCCAGCCTTTTTTACCTTGACGTGATCTATGATATGGGTGCGTCTGTGATTCATGTTGCTAATAAAGTATAGTACGCATCAATTACCTTCAATTTGCCAGTTATATAATGACATCATTAGAACTGTTCTTTGTGGGTAGTTTCAAAACGGCTTCCTTACGTTTTAGATAATAGTTTATATAAAGACATATTTTCTGTACACAACACCAAACTCTTATCCTAATAGATACATCATCTGTGAAAATAGGCTATTCTGTCTTGTATGTTTTCTTTTCAATAACTTTATATAATTATTTATCTAAAACAGTCTAGGGATGCCATTTTGAAATTTGGCGAGACTGATTCAGCTCCATACAATGACTGTGCTTTGGTGTTTAGGTACTTTTGCTTAGGTATCTTTAAGGAATATAAAAATGTAATGATTGTCTCTTAGCACGATTAGGGCTGGTAATAAGTAATTAAACAACTTAAACGGAATTATAGATCACGATTTTTACACGATCAAGTTATTTGTCATGGTACCGTACGAGTTCTTAATCTTTTACTGTGTCCAGTATTACAATATTAAAAATACAAAAGGTTTGAGTGAGTAAGGGTGATTTGTGATTCCTTCACCACTTTTGTGGTGAAGGAACCGATTTACTTGATACTTGAAATATATATGAATTAAATGCTAGATTATAACTAGAATACTACTCATCATCACTACACATATAAAACTGCGGGGTGCAGCTAGTATGTGTCATAAGAGTGTAAAATTGGTAAACCACCCACTACGTGAACCGACGACAGTACGAAAGTCACAGAGAGCCGATGGATGGCATGGGATAGGCGTAATACAGTGGACGTCCAGTGCTTATGTGTGTATCATAGCTATGCTTATAGGCCGTAGATGGGGTATAATTTCTTATTGATATAAGAATATCGATCGTTAATAAGGAATCAAACCCCTTCTACGGCCTCGCAGGAGCAAGACGTTTCAGCAAGTTAGTTCAGGTCCTACCAGGTTGACTCTTAAGCAAAATTCCGTCTTGGTGGGTAAGATGAACAGCATCGGATATTTTCCCACTAAGCAGTAACAACACTACTGTGTTAAGGCATGGAGGGTACAGTAGCAAAATAAATTACTACTAGGTTAAAGAGACATAAGTAAGAACTAACGTTTTGGATTGATGAGCGCTATGCAGGGTCGTCAATGGAAAGGCGTGATAATTACGCGCAAAATGTCCATCCCATCAATTCATAACACAAAAAATGCTACGTCTAACTAGTGTTTGAGATGGTAGTTGTTTAGATTCTCAGTGTCTTTAAGGCTAGAGTGCTCGTGGCACCTCCCATACAAATGTGGTTTCGTCATAATGTTGTCTTAGGTTTTCTCGATTATTACACATAGTAATTAAACAAAAATAATTAGCAATATAACAGCTTAATATATTTAAAGTTAGCTTATAAGCTAACTTATCTAAAAAATAAATTATCACCTTATTGACTAATAAATGTAATAGCTGCATACATCAAGAAACAATGAATATCAATTGCCTTTGACTCGTGATTCCAGAATACCATCCAGGTCCATTTCCAATTATGCTGTGGAGGCGGATGCTAGACAGTCGAACTCTTTCCATCCGTTTGAAAGCACGTATTTTGTAGTTGGCGACATCTACATAAAAAGCATGAAACTATCAACATAGGTTGATCACAGGAAGAAGTTTTTTTTCAATCGAAGTAAGTTCTTTGTTTTCGCTTATAATGAATCATTGTTTTTAAATAATACTTCGTCAACTTGTTTACCACAATACAAAATATATAGTAAGGTACGAGTATATTTATCTTTCTGTTTTCCCTTAGCTTTTAGACACCTACAGGGAAAATATGAACCTTTTCAACTTAAGTTTTGTTTATTAATATCAAAATATACCTAATGCTGCATTAAAATATTTAAGATATCGCGCACAGGTCAAAATAGCAAGCAAAATGTCCTCAATAGAAATAAAAAATAGCTTTAGCCCTTTGTCCATTAGGCCGTCACTTTACCTCACGTCCGATTAAAACTAATAAGCATATACCTTAGTTTTGTTGCTCATTGGTATTTTTAAACACAGATCTTATTTAGATGGTTATACCCTTCAGAGCGATTATATTGATTAGCGATGACAGAAACCATTTTTCACCAACGAATGATTTCTGATTTTGTATGAAAACGCTAATAATGTATGGATATGTTTACCTAATTAATGAATTAATGCGACATTGAACATAATTTAGTAAAATAATCGTATGTATCAATGGTATTCCATTATCAAGGACCGCCATTAGTGGCAAATATCGGCAACCTTCTGCAATTTGGAAAAGAACTAAGATCAAAACATATAAATATGTCATGTTCATTAAAATATTCTTGTTACAAAAATAACATATAATTATTTTGATTTGTATTACAAAATGTAACATAGTTTTTTGTAATTGTGATGGACACGCACGAGGCCCACGTGATGTTAAGCAGTAACTTCTGCTTATAACAGATGCATTTCGTCACAAGTGACGAGCTGCACTGCGCCCACACTGATACTTGCAGTTGTTAAGTCTCAAATGCCTGTAATTTGATAATAATTTACTGACCCTCAAAGTCTACTGCTGGAATACACTCTTATGTGCTCGGTGACACATTTTCTACTTGAGGGTGGTAGCTAGCCGGGCGAGCATTCGCAAAATGCCCGTCTATCATGCATTGAAACTTAAGCCGGACAATGAGGATCAAACCACGAACCTGCAACACGACGGTCCATACTCATACTCTATATATAATCATTGATTTTACGGGGGAGGAGCGGTGTGGGGGAAGGGTAGACCCCCTGTGAAGGGGAAGTAGCGACCTCCAACCTCCCTCTAACTAAGATATATATTTTTTAATTTCCCAATTAACATAAAAAAAATACTTTTTCATGATTAAATTTGACTCTTTTATGGGCTCTCGCCAGAACTCTCGCTATATCGCCCCTGAGTGTCGCTTCACCCACTCAGGCTTGCTCCACTCAGGGTCTCCATAGCGAGCTTCTGGCTCCGCATTTTTTATATACACTCTAGGGGTAGGGACCACAAGACCAGGTGGAATTGGTGTGCTCAGGTCGGATCTGTGACTCACTTTGAACCTAACCCAATCCACTACACTAATAACATAGGTTTTAGCATATAGAAGTACATTATCTACCTACTAAATCTGAGCTGGTGGGGGTCGCAACTTCCCTTTCACAGGGGGGCTCTACCCAAAACCCGCACCGCCCCTCACCCCTAAATTAAATGTCGGACATAGTGAGGTTATAAATTAAAAAAAAACATTTCTCAGAAAGGGGGGGGGGATCGCAACTTCTCCTTAACAGGGGGGTCTACCCATCCCCCCGCACCCACCACTTCCCTTAAATAGATGTTTTATAATCTAAACCCAAGCCCATCCCTGTTGAAACCTGGTCTCTGTAGACCAGGGTACATTCCAAATCCCGAACTCCTATAGGGACTAGGCGCGGGCGGATACAGGGGGCATTCACAAAATGCCCCCCCTTTACTGAGGGTGGTCCCTCAAGTAGAAAATCTGTCACCAATCACCTAACGGTGTTTTCAGCTGTCCTTGACAGCCAGTAATTCATTTTTAGCCTGAACAACATCTTAGATCTCATCATCACCTACATCACCTATAAATAAATAAATTGCAATAACCTCGGCCCTCAGCTTAATTATTTACATGTAACTTATATCTGGGAAATCGTAGATCTGTAGACATCTTTGCGAACTTCTATGAGCATAAACAGCCATGAATATTTTATGATTATGTCAACAGAAATAAGTAATGCAAAACATATTGATAAATTGATATCATTGACTTTTGGCACTATTCATCAGTACGAATTAAAAATAAGCATCTATTATCTATTAAACTATTAACGAAAATATATAGAAATGAGTGATTAATTGTGTTTCGAATAGCTAAAAATAAATGTTAGATTAATTTGTAACAAATCGTTGGTGATTTCTCTTCTATGTAGATACATAAGATCAAACTGGCTTAGAGAGCTATCAACTGAGGGTATTAGTGATGTCAAAGATCTTTCGGTCACTGCTGACACATAACGTACCTACTTATCTTTTTGATTGCTGATACACTAGCCTTTGACCAATATCTCACTTGTCAGGCTCAGAATGGAAACTGGCTATCAAGGATCGATGTCAGGAAACCGTTATATGAGATTAGTGACTTATACTTGAGAGTATCTGTTATCCAGCTGATTGTTCATAAAAGGCGCTACAGCCACGTAGACACATTCCCCGATTTTAGAAAGGAAGTTGCCTTTATATTACCAACCGATCAAGTAGATTAAGCAACGTTCTTTGCAGTAACCACTTGGATGAGTGACCGTTGTGAAATTTTTGACTGAGCACTTACAAGGTTTGGAGGGCAAATTGAGCTGATAGTCTCAGTTGTTCTCTTAGGATGGTAATCGTCTTTGATGGAGGACTTTGTCGGGTAGTCCGAAGACTTCCTAGAGTTTCAGTGTCCGCCAAGTTGTGGTATATTATGGCACTTACAATCACTCTCTCTATCCACGGTCCACGTCGCATTTCGGAAAGTCCAGTTGCTGTCTTCAGAAATTTCACTTACATTCCATCTTAAAAGCGCCGATTAGGTATATAAAACTATATTTTCTGATAAAATTTATTCATAATTACATACTTTGGATCATGTATTTCGATTTCACGAAACATTCTCCAAATATAAAATTAGCTCTTCTTTACCTCAGTCACAAATAATGGTTTTGATTTAAATGTTTTTAAACCTGAGCCTGAAGATTATTGATATTATTCATTTGAAATTATCTTCCCGTCATTTTGAACGAGACTTTATCGTATGCCCACTATAAGTTAGACAAACGTGGATAATATTAGACCTCTTGTAATAAATCAAGTTTGTCAGGAATTAACAGAAGACCAAGTACGAAGTGGTTGTAAATGAGTAATAAATAAAATAATAATAATAATAAGTCTCATATTAGTTGGTATTTCTTTGTATTACTCTAAGGCTTACTTACCACTGGGTGGAAACCTTTAGTTATGTATACGTGGGGTACACTGAAAGTTTTGTGTAACTAATAAATAAAACAATTTTCATTTAAATTAATATATTTACTGCTTTCCAAAGTTTTATCCTTCAATTTTAAACCGTTTTTTGAAAACTAAGATCGATCATTGGCCTAAGGGTATGTGTTTTACGTGCTGGTTGAAGGCTACCGTGTCCTCTTCTGGCCCTCGTATATGTCAGAACTCTCACCAAATCTTTGATTTTTGGGAAAATAAAGAAATTATATGGTCCTAGGTACTTTACAGAAGTCAAAAACAACATTATCTTGTTTGCTGTGTCTGCAAAAGCATTATTCTTACTCTTGTTTTTAACACTTGCAAAGGTACTGGGTAAACAAATAGTGGTGTACCAGTCAAAATTAACTGTCTATTGTTCTTCAAGTGAGATTATGAAGACAGGATCTGTCGGGAAAATTACAAAACCAGTTATCGCCTGCCTCAATTTTGTTGTTTTGTTCTCACTTTCGAACACTCATACTGAATACTGTTCCTTTCTTTCCGGCACGTCATAATATAATATGTTGTGTCCATGTTTCATTTTTGAAGCGCTCGTAGCGAAGTTTACTTAGCTGTTCTCAACCGATCAGCAAAGTTAAGCAACGTCGCGCGCGGTCATGAGTTGGATGGGTGACCGCTAGTGACATTACTACTGAGCGTTTCCGTGCTTCGGAGGGCACGTTAAGCCGTCGGTCCCGGTTGTCATCTTAGGATGGCAGTCGTTATAGCATGGTGGTAGGGCATTTTGCGAATGCCCGCCTGGCTAGCTACCACCCTCAAGTAGAAAATCTGTCGCCAAGCACCTAACGGTGTGTTCCGGCAGCAGTCCTTGAGAGCCAGTACTTCTAGGTTAGCCTGAACAACATCTTCGACCACATCATCACTTACCATCAGGTGAGATAGTGGTCAAAGGCTAACCTATCAGGCATAAAAAAAAAAAAAAAAAAAAAAAAAATTCTTATCAGTTTGTCACAAACAGCATTTGAACATCAATGCTTATACTTAAACATTTTTTTTTACATCAATCAACTAGAGCCCGTTTTGTTCTAGAGCAGGTTTACGGGGTAACAACATTTTTTGACGGTATCTACATTTTCCTCAGTGATCGCAGTTCAGAGCCGACCTTCGCGAATTTCATAATAGAGAGAAACACACCCACTACCAAATTTTGCACACCAACGGATTACGGTGCTCAAATCTAGTATTTGCTGCCCTAATACATTTTGAAGATATAAAACCATAACAAGAACATTGCCCTAAATCGTCACACGTTATACCATTTTTGCAACGGACGACGAAACTTGTGATAAAACAATTGACACGCGACTTCCCGTTTAAACTTTTATTTATCAATGAATGAGTTTCTTAAGTGATATATAACATAAAAATTGAAATTGGATCATATAGGGGCGTCCAGGAGTGCAGAACTTTCAGTGTGGTCTATGTACTACTGTACTATGTCTCAGCAGGTACACTTTTTTTTAGGGAGGACTTAGATTCTGACTACCGCTGTCGGTCGTTTAGCTCCAACGGATTTTGGGCGAGGGAATATTAACCTTCCGTAAACCACGTGGGTAAAAGTTACGTCCTGCACTATGTGGGGTTTCCTATACCCAACATCATCATATCTATAAAATAGAGAATATCTTTTTAAAGTTTATTTTATTCATATTTATATTGTTTTTGGACTATTAGGAGATAGAAATAAAATAAATTTGTTAAGTAAAATAAACATTTTTAATATCTATAGACATTATAACAAAAATAGTACTTTTTTAATAACTCAGAGGAGACTACTTCTTCTATTTAGCCTTATAAAAAAAAACTCAACCAAAAACTTCTTATTGTCCTTTATTTCAGGGCCTAATGAGATAAGAAACAATAATAAAATTAAAATACTTAAATATAATTAGTCTTCATGAAATCCAAGTTGGTTAAAATCTAAACAATTTTTACAAAAAAATATACGTGCTCTAAGCATATAGGTACTTCGCATCGCTCACAACCGTACTTGGTCTTTCGATCTTTTCTTCAATCGCATTCCGAACATCTTGTTACACGTCTTGGCATCTTCTTTGGTGGTTCCACACTTGGTTCACCAACTAAGACTTACATAATATGCGCTTACGAGAATCCCTTGAAAATCCATAACGTGGATTATCTTTGCGGTTTCTCAGGTGGTCTTCAATCAAAGCCAGATCCCAGATCACGAATAAACTTCAGCCATTATGATACCTGCAAACAAATACACACACGATAAAAGTAATAAAAAAAAAACAAAATAAATAAATATTTATGTAGAAATAGGTTTATTTTGCATGAAAAACTGCTTACCTTTTAGGCGACGTGCTAAACCACGTGGGGTTTGTGACACCCTGCCACAACTTGCGAGCGCCTGTCCGCTGCGCCTGCGATGCTACCACTAAATCACTGTTACTATACGACCCGGCAACGTCGCAACTCCAGCTACTCGTTGTTTCGTAGAATTCACGCAGCCGTTTCAAAAGATACGATGATTTTAGTTTCATTGGGGTTTATTAAACCTCACGTGGTGCACGGAAGGTTAAAGCCTGGGCAGGTACACATATTTAGATCCAGATATCTATTGCACTTCTGATGTGTCCTATATCCAATCTGCTTAGCGGTCGTGAAACTACGGACACAAATTACTTACATCTATTGTTTCAGCAATCTGCAGTATCTTGATTACTCGTGTTTTGGGTGGTATAACTGTTCTTGTTATAGTCATACAAAATCAGACAGACCACTGGCTTACTTTGGCAATCGAAATATATAAAGCCCACAGTCTATCTATATGTACTAGTCTACGATAAATTCACTGATATCGATAATATATTACGTTTGTGCTCTTTAAATGACACTCATTATGCTAATTATGATGCAGAATAAGTTTTAAAGCCAAAACCGTTGAGTTACGATGACACGGACTATATGTATAATAATTTCTTGCATCTTTGAAATCTTTTTATGAGGACATGATAATAAAATTTTGACATTTAATATCAAATTCACCTTTAGTGCTTAGTTGGCGCCAAGTTTATATATTTCATGTATGTAGTAACAAAAAAATCTACTCTCATACAATTGTGCTTAAATAAAAAGTATTTAATGAATAATCAGAGGTAAAAGTGACGAAACCAAATGTATGGAACAAGTAAATATGAGCAAGGAAATTGAGATGGGTATGTAAAAGACTAGCTACACGTTGATGAACTTCTGGCTTTTGAATAACTGTGTATAGAGGCGAAACAAACACATTAAAATTAGAGACACCTCTGGTATATTTTTTATATGTTCACACCAGAACTGTACAAGTAAAGACGAATTTGAAAATTCTCATATTGATGAATGCATATCTCAGACATAGAGACCACAGTGATAAAAATAAGATACTAATTACTTAAAGAGTCATTTCTGATTTTACAAACACAAAGGGTAGATCTGTCACGCACTATTTAAAATCTAAATGAAGTTTTGATTCTAACTTCGACATTTCGATTAATTTGCATTGCACCGACCGTGGTCACGAAGAGATAGTACACTTGTGGAATATGAATCTCTATGTTTTCAGATCTGACAAAGTAGAAGAAGTCAAAAGAATCAACTAGTTGAGTAAACATTAGTTGATTTTTGTATTCAAAATTTGATCACTTTGCAACTTCCATAACCTTGAACTTCTGCCTAGTAAATTCAAGGTGCCCTTTGCAAGTGTAGGTTCTTACTTCACGTGTCACGCAAAACCTGAATCATAATCTACTTACCCAAGGATATCTTTAAATATTCATGAACATTACAATAAAGAGATTGTTCACCTCTACTTTTTAATTAATTAATATTTCCCGATTAATGGTGCACGCGGCGTGAAATAAATCTCTACGGCATATTATATCTGATTTTATAATGTTCAGGTGTTCGAATCGTCGTATCTCCTTTTATTTGTCGTTGAAATTTACGATTGGTGTTGAATATGTATTCGTTGGTCACGTTGTGGCAACGGTTGTTATGTAAATTTATCGAAAGAGGCTGCAGACTGAGTGGCAACAGTTTTATAGAAGTCTTATAGTATCAACACGTATGTTTTTTTTGTGAATTTCATCTCTCACTGGGTGTAAAACGTGTCGTACTAAATAAATATGGTGTTTGTAACAGCTGTGGTATCCTTTTATAGGTACCTGTCAAATTGGATCTTTTAGCCGGGTTATCGTTTATTTGTATGAATTGAACGTGAATTTAGAATAGTATTTTTTGTGCAAGGTTTAGTGATGTGACTAAATTGTCAAAGTGTACCTAATTTATTTTGTTCTTCAATAGGATTATTTAATAAGCTATGAGTCACGAAAATATGGACATCGTGCCATCATGATGATTGACGACATTTTAACATGCTTTATTATGTCTACTTGTATCTATGTGATGAAATCTAAGCAAACTTATTGCTATATAATCACGAAAGTTGGCATTGTGTGTACTTCAGGTGACACTCGTATTACAATATTATTCTACCATGTAGGGTGCCGGGTTCGAATGTCACCTCCCCATTTCTTCCCGTGTGGGTGTCGTAAGAGGCGACTATGGGAAAAGTGCACCAAATAAGTAGCATGCTACTTCTCACATGGATGTTAGTAGGGTGTTGTGTGCATTAGACTCACAATGCAATCTAAGTGGCCTGCCAGGGTTACATACAATGTTCTTGAGGATTTTTTTTTTTTTTTTTTTTTTATGTTATTGTGACGGAACAAGCTTGAGGCCCACCTGATGTTAAGCGGACTAACCTCTGCCTATAACAGATGCATTTCGTCACAAGTCACGAATTGTACTGCGCCCGTCACCTTGAGACATAGTTGTTAAGTCTCATATGCCTGTAATTTCACTGGCTCTCAAGGACTACTGCCGGAACACACCGTTAGGTGCTTGGCGACAGACTTTCTACTTGAGGGTGGTAGCTAGCCAGGCGGGCAATCGCAAAAAACCCTTCCACCATGCAAAACCATGCGGGTCCTGTCTTATATCTTGTTAGCGTAAACATATTATTCGTTATACGTTCTTGTGTTAGAGAAAACATTTTGTATGATCCTGAAACTGTGCCTGGTGAATGGCATTAGGCTCGCCCCCTATTACATTGGACCAAACCCAATTGGCGAAATGTGAGTGTTTACACACACCTCTGCCTTCTCCTTTGGGGAATTCAGGCGTGAATATATGTATATGTATGTATTAACTGATTTAGTGTTAGATCCAGAAGGTAGCCGTAAAGCTATCCGGAGGCTTGTTGCAATTGTACGAAGATGTATTCTGGTCTTTTATGTATTTCAGGGTCACTTCAAATTATATTTATGAATGATAGAGCAAATCTGCTAGCTAACCTTTAGTAGCTAGCTGTGAAAAAATAGGATAGAAGAAACAAGTAAATATTAGACGATTTTTTTCTTACGTTTCGGCCTAACTTCTTGTCCATAAAACACGTGAGATTTCAATGCTTCAATTGAATGATTGATTGATTGTTTTGTATAAATAATTGCTGAATTCCTGGATGATCGAGAGGCGTAAACCGTGGTGTATCACATTGGAGTTCTGAATCTTAGACTAACAAACCCAGATCAGACAATTATTGGTTATTGTCATAAAAAAATAGTCCACAAGGATGCGTTAAGAAGAATATGTGTGTTAAAGGTGTGGATAGTGAGACACAACAAAACAGAATGAAGGAAGAATACATAATGCCGACTGCCTTTCTGAGCGTAAACGACAGTAAAAAGTAGTAACCAAAGTCTTTTAGTGTGCCCGGATCGCCACATATTACTTATTTGTTGATGAGTGACTAGACCGCGTGATTGTAAGCGTCATGCCTCTCCATTACAGTTGAAGTGTCACTGTTTTCATCCTGCTTGACACTGCGCGTGCTTGTCATTCGGAGATGTTAGTTCTTAAGTCTTGTACTTCAAGTAATTTTACTAGATACATTGTCCTTCACGTCTACACACACACGTTTGCACACTACTGCCTTCAAGGCAGAATAATTGACACTGCAGCGGTATTATCCACCAAGACAAACTCTTGATAAAGAGACCTACCACCTTGTAAGACGTATATAACCATAATATGTCCTGTAAAAGTGGCTATTAAGGCTCTCCCCGCTGTACCACTTTAGGCATATATAGAGTTAAGATTTTGTGTATTTACACGACTGCCCACAAAAAGGAGAGTTCAGACTTTATATACAAGTACGATGTTTGTTTGTGAGTTTCTTTATTCCACCATAACTTCTAATGGGCTAAATTGGTTTTACTTTAGTTTTGTCTTGATAAAGCAAGTAATAGGAACTAGGAACAACAACATACAACAATAAAAAAGAAACTGGCAGATTTTAGACCGCACATTGTGTGTTAAAAAATGTTTTTACATCCATACCCAATGTGAATAAAGTCCTTTAAAAAACGATTCCATAAATATATATAACATGCAGTTTTAATTTCAATGGAACGATAAAATGTATAATTTGCAGTCGGGTTTTTTACCTTTTTTATTAATTTGTATTTGTTTTCTATTATTTGCAACGTGAGTTTATTTCTGTTTATCAAATATTCTTATGAATTAGACACTGAGATATTCGATAGATAGATAATCGGATTCGGCTTTTCCTTATTTCGATTATGTGCGTGATCTGTTTGATCCGTATTTCTGAGTAAGAATAAATCAGACGCTTAAAAAATACTTCTAAAAACTATTTCTTCAACAGCCATTACGTCCACTATTGAACAAGGGCCTCCCCCATCAGGAAGGGTTTGCCGTAAACCCCACGCTTGGCATCAGTCTTGTGGATCGCAATATTTTTATTCTTCCTTTATTCACGTTTTACGACACCCACAAAAATCAGAAACCAACACTCATCTCAAAAATGTGTGTAACTTAGTCTATGTGTATTGATCATATATACTGTCGTATGTTTTGATAATGAGGTGAACAGCTCCCTCCCTCAAGTAGAAAATCTGTCGCCAAGCACATAACGATGTGTTGCGGTAGCTGTCCTTGAGAGCCAGTAATTTTAGGTAAAGCCACTTAACACTTTCGACCACATAATCACTTACCATCAGGTGAGATTGTGATCAAAGGCTATCAGCAATATAAAATAGGAAAAAATAAGGTAAAAATATTGCAGTTTAAAATGTGGATATAATTGTGTGCAGTTTAAATTAGTTTTTATTGGTATTACTTTGCTAAATAAGATACTTATATCAAACATAAAATGACCATTCAATTTCAATTCATTGTGATTGCTACTTTTAAATAATATGTCAGAATTTATTTCTAAAAATACTATCAATTTGGTAACAGTCGTTGTAATCTAATATTATTGTCGTTTTTGGGTCTTCTAAGCTTAATTTACGAGTGTATTTCAATAGCATTATATAAATAACTAAGGAGAACTTTATATTTACCTAAGATAATAGAGTCATATTTTTAATTTATCGATCCATTGTTAAATACGTTTTTATTTTTGAAATTAAAAACACATGCGTTTACCTGCAGCATCGTAATAAATAATAAAATACAATAAGTATTTTCATATTTTCAACTGCATTTGACATGTTAAAAATTGTTCGATCGTTAATTTTTTATGAGTGTTCGTAATAGCGTTTACTTTAGCACCTTGTTAGCCTTCGGAGTGTCTTGCTCAGACATCCATCGGATGTTACCTACCGCGGGTATACCACACACATCGACAGAATCAACCATTTCTTTGTACATCCTTTACATAAAAGTTAAACATTTTAGCTCATGGTTAGTTAATGGACAAGTAAATTGGAAATTGGAGACCAACTGCTCATCGGTGATTTATCACAACTGGTATTGGTTTATAGCCCAATTAAATGTGTCTTCCGATCTTGAATGGCACAGTCATAAAATAGTGGATGTCCATTTTGATAGAGTTGTTTTCACATAATAAAGGTAAGTATCATATTACATTACAATCTGGATAAAAGTTATTCGATAATTAAATAAAATATAAAAGTATTTATTTGTGATGCAGCGTTGATGATTTCATTAAAGTATTTGTTAATTCATTAGTAACATTAAACGCGTCAAATTCCTTGGTTGAGGCTTACTTAACGTTATTGTGCTCGTGGTGCTTCCCAAACAAATGTGTACTTTTGAAATATTTTAAATACTAAGTGCTCAATCTCGGTGAAACTTTGCATGTATGTCCTTGAGCTTAATATATATACTTCTGGTTTACTAAATCTTTGTAAAATTTGGTATTTTCAAAAACTAATCTTAAAAACTTTCTGTATGGGAATTGTTACTTTGATATTTAGGGATAAAATAAATAATAAATCGAAAAACAAGCAAACCCACGTTTGGCAGACCGCTTGGGGATTCCGTGTAAGATAGCTGTTCCTCAGAAGGTGCTGCTGCCCACCTTCCGGTATTTTACTACTCGCCTCTTACGACACCCATAGGAAAAGACGGTGGAGTGACATCCTAACCCAGAACCCCACGGACATCCTGCATTACTGGATAAAAATTCTTCCTGCCAAGAGAAGAACAGAAAAAGTGAAAACCCACACATAAAAGTAAAGACTATACCACAAACTATTAAAAATCCTGTTACCAAATTATTTGTCACAATTTCTATAAATAAAATATAGACCGACGACTTGTTCATTTTAATGAATCAGACGACTAAATCATGTTTAATATATACTTCCAAAAAAGTCAAAGGTTTATTCTCCTACATATAGCTATACTTTGCTCTAGTAATATATCTCTAAAGGTAGTTAGTTGGTTTTACAATTATCTCTTTAGACACAATAGACACCTATTTGGCTGAACGAATTTTCATTGCAATTTAATGGGACAATGCTGCCAGCATGCTGGGCACGCTGCCAGCTGGTAGTGGGCTGAAGCATATGGACTGCCTGTGAGTCTGCAATGACTTATAGGTTGTCTAAATGCTTTTATTGTATTAGCTGTAGTGTTGTATATAGTTCGTAGTATATTTTTTGTAGTTCCAATTTCTCCACTACCAAGGAGCTCACTTCCAATTCCAAGTTCCCTACTTGGTATCACGCAATTGCACTTGGTTCTACAAGACAGTGTATAATTTCAAATATATTCGCAGTATTAAACTAACATTCGTATACATATTCATTTTGATGATGTATTATTCTTTGAATCTCTTATACCCAGATAATCTCGATCTATTCCGAAGCTATTTGTGCAAGCTTTTGAAACTGCCGTCTCCATAAATTCTGATTTAACATATCCTACTAAAAGATGTATAATATTTAGAGAAAACAAAGGAAGTGATAAAAACAACTTTACTTCACAACGGTAGACTGGTATTTGATTCCTTCCTCTTTTAGAAGAAGCAGAACTCTTTGTACGAGTTTGTCCTGGGAAATACTGCCACCATACCTTATTTCTCACTCCAATCAAATTCAAATTGCTAGTCGAAAATTTTACACTATATATTGCTTTATGGCTCTAGATTCTAGATTATTACTTCCAAGTCTTGATTACAGTGATGTAATAATATAATAATATAATCTGCTTATCAGATTTTATGGAAGTAGAGCATCGTAAAAACTTCGGCATATGATTACGTTTATTCCCACATACTTATAGTCATATGATTGCACTAATAAAGTTCAAATAATTCACTAAAAATGCCTAATGTGGAATGCTCAAATACTGTCCCCCTTGTGCTTGTACACAGGGTTATTCGTAAAATGCTAACAACCTCTTAGGGTTGACTTCTGCTAGTCCTATGAAACATTTTGAGATGTTTTTTTTTGTTTTGATAAAAAAACAAAACTTAATTTAATATTGTTTTGTGTTTTAATGCCTAGAGCGCCCGCCGCAGATACACTGGACCTCGCCGTGGTCCCTTTGAATATTTAAATCGAGTAAAGTAATAAAAGTATGAAATAATACATTACAGGCACAAGAGACTTTTGACATCAGGTGGTCCTCGTGCTTATTCTCAGTCAAAAACATATGTTTCTAACTCAATAAAAACTAAAAAAAAAAAACTTTAATACAAAAAATAAATACTCAAAATGTTTTTAGGACTAGCAGAAGTCAACCCTAAGAGGTTGTTAGCATTTTACCAATAACCCTGTATATCTTACAGAACATTTTAATTTCCTCCACACTGCAAATTTTCTCAATCTTAAATCGTCAGATAACCACACCAAGCCACAGTCTTTTACGATCAACCGTTTTAAGTCAAACTTTTTTTTCGTCACTACCAGTTTCTATTAAGTGAGAATGAAAGGTATGTCTCTATAATTAAGAGCAACGATTTTTACTTGATTCATTTATTAAAATTGTAATTAATTATATTTCTTTGTTAACTTATGATAAGTGTATTCTTTGTTTGCATTTGGTGAGAAAAAAAAATTGTAAATACTTTTATACATAGCGAGTAATTGTACTTACAAAAATATGTAAATAAATAATGCGGTTGGTATATGCTTAGTAGGTAATTGGAGTTCCGTAGTTTGTTACGGTACCCTAAAAAAAAGTTATATAACACGAGCCATGGTGTCACAACCACTACTCTTATTCATCAAATTATTCATCAGTGACTCATTTTTGATTTTTTTAAATAAACCACATAATAAACGGCATACCTAGTACCAGGTCAAAAGTTCAGGCTCAGTATCAATAATTCTTCTACTTTTTAACATTTTGTAGACATTAAGTAAAACAGTAAATGATGTCACGGCCAATGACTCATTCCTTATTTAAATCATTGTATTAACAAAATGTTGTAATAAAATCGTTTATCTTACGCCAAGATGGTTAAGAGGTTGATATATATGTTCCTATTTAGTTTTCTAAACGATCATGACGAAAACCAGGTGTGGTTATAAATAACGGTTTGCATAATTTGCCATTCAACAGGGTGGCTTAATGTGCCTATTAAATGGGTTTTGCTTCGTATTTGTTTTATTGTACCTTATCTGCATGGAATTACATCATCGCTCTTTTTTTGTCTATAAAAGTAGTTCATGAATCAGTCATGAATTTGTAAGGGTACAAACAGGTGCTTAAGCTGACCATTTGTCATTGAATGGTGGTTTATTGAACTAAAGTTGTTTAGATCATGCCATCAGGTTTGGTCAATTAGTCAAAACCATTCTTCATTCAAATTCAATTTAACAGCAACAGAGCATAATGGCCATCTTTAATAAAATAATATCTTTTGACTATTTTTAACTGCCCATAGAACAAACATGAAGTATCAACAAACATCAAAGGTGATGCAGGAAACGCTAATACGAATATAATAACGTGATATTTGCAAAAACTGCAAACAACACTCAAATGATTGATTTAAAAAGATAAATGGAGAGGCACGTGATTTTTTTCCACCCTACAAAAACTTAAAGTCGAAATTTTTGCGCGAATTGTCGATGGGTTCAAAAAGAATATAAATACTGATGTCGGAAATGTTGAATCGGCTTTTTTATTTGAACAATCATTAATTAGATGCCTTTTTATTGGCTCTTTATCGATGAAGATCTCTGATATGTGCGAAGTGACAGATTTATTACTTGTACAAGGTAATGTTTCGTGGAGTCTTCCTGGTCTTATAGTTATGCTGTGCATCGTATTTTGCGCCTAATTTTTTGTTCGTCTGTTTGCTATTAAACACACACAAACAAGGTGTACTATGATAAATTTTATTCATAGTGTATTCTCAAATGATTGATCGTACAACTGTGTCGTTAGAGACATATAATAAAATTATCATACAAAAATAAATGTTAAGGGCGCCATACAAACTTTTCTTTTTTAGAGCCACAAGTTATACAATAGGTATAATAAATACTAGTTACCATACTGGTCTAGTTTGTTGTAATGCAGATTGAAAAAAAATGAGAAAACATTTCTCACGATAAACCTATACATTACAGAAAAGGCTGGTCTGTCGCCTTCAGGTTCAGCATATACTAATACTGGGATATTTTTTAATATATGTGATTTGCTTAAGTTGACGAGGTACAATAGCACTTTTTTTTACAGTTGGTAGTTGTTGGCTCATTTCACTATACGTGATGATGTAGTCGAAGATATTGTACGGCTAATCTATAATTACTGGCATACCATTATCTGCTTGGCGTCAGATTTCCTACTTAAAGCCAGTAGCTAGCCAAGGTACTAGGAAAACGAAATATAATAAAAAACGGGTATGGTATATAATATAACAAATTTATGAATTTCTAAAATGTCTAGTTTTTGCTATAAACCTCACAAAAATGATCCGAAACAACCTAGATTCAGTAATTTATATAGTTTTGTAGATCGTGAATTGTAAATAAGAGATATTTTATACTCTACTCTATGACTTCTAGACAATGATATTCTGCAAGCTTGGGTTAAAATAAGTTAATCGGCTATCTCTACATATTGAAATTTCCCAACCCCAAAATAATAATTTATAATTGAATATTTAGTGTTGGGTCAACATTGTGCATAAATCATTTAAATTTTAGATATAGAACTCATTCCATTTAAGAGCTAAAATCCCGTTATATACGGGTGCTCCACAGACAGACAGACGTTGGAGCATAAAGAAGGGAGAATTTGATGCTTATTAATGGGGCCCTTTGGGCACGACA
This sequence comes from Plagodis pulveraria, assembly GCA_963890685.1. Classification (NCBI taxonomy): domain Eukaryota; kingdom Metazoa; phylum Arthropoda; class Insecta; order Lepidoptera; family Geometridae; genus Plagodis; species Plagodis pulveraria. The sequence continues at coordinate 11,775,630 of OY982959.1, forward strand.
CTCTAAAATAAATACTCAATACAAACTCAAATCAAACCATTTTTTTATATTATGTTGTTTCTATATTGTCATATATAAAATAATATTAGAATGAGGAAAGATTTGATTGTTTGTTTGCATTGAATAGGCCCTGAAACTACTAGACTGATTTGAAAAATTATTACACCATTACAATTCTACATTATCATTGATATATAAAAATTAAAAAAATTAACATACACTATAGAATATTAAAAAAAAAGATTTTTTGAAATCGAGGTGATCTGCTAGTTATAAATATATATATGACAACAATCAGCCGCACTGGCCGTATTCTTTACAAGTTTATCCAAAAACAAAGTATTTTTTTGACCCAAAGCGGCCATGCAAAGTGCCAATTGCCTCCTTGAGTTTCAATGTATTCTAGAAGCTAAAAAGTTCAAGTATATTTCTTTCTTGATTAATTCTATAGGGCAAGGTAATAAATAAGTTTATTGATTACTTCCTTTTAACAAGACCTTATGACAACTATCAGATTTCCGTTAAATTTGCAACCATAAAAAGGAAAATAATCTCGGTCAAACTGAGGTTGACCTCCAAATTCACCTATCTGTTTGAAGCGCTCGTAGCGAAGTTTACTTAGCTGTTCTCAACCGATCAGCAAAGTTAAGCAACGTCGCGCGCGGTTATGAGTTGGATAGGTGACCGCTAGTGACATTACTACTGTGCGTTTCTGCGCTTAGGAGGGCACGTTAAGCCGTCGGTCCCGGTAGTCTTAGGATGGCAGTCGTTATAGCATAGTGGTAGGGCATTTTGCGAATGCCCGCCTGTCTAGCTACCACCCTCAAGTAGAAAATCTGTCGCCAAGCACCTAACGGTGTGTTCCGGCAGCTGTCCTTGAGAGCCAGTACTTCTAGGTTAGCCTGAACAACATCTTCGACCACATCATCACTTACCATCAGGTGAGATAGTGGTCAAAGGCTAACCTATCAAGCATAAAAAAAAGTAGTCCCTACTACTACATTTTGAAACGCTGTTGTGTGGATCTATTTAGTTATCTTCAAAAAAGCAGTCTTAACTATTAATTAACACGAGTTTACTGTTGTTCCACATTTTACTTTGATACTTATTTGAGAAAAGGTTGCACCTGAAAGATGTTTATTGGATTGAGTTTGAATTGACTCCTAAACTTGTCACTTAACGAACAATTTGATTATGAAAATTATCGTTTCAATAGGGAAAGAAACTGCTGACAACACGCTAATAGTTTTATTAGGGATACGAGTTTAGTTCATAATTATATTTGATTACGCTCACTAAGCTAAGTGTTCCAGTGTGATACTTTGAAAGCTACTAATTCTTAGGTCTCCCTTCAATCACATCACTACATGCAGATGGTATAGAAGACAAAGGCTGGGTATCACCAAAGTTACCGTACTAACACCTAGTGATTTTCAAGTGAACATACTATATCCATATGATAAACGCAGAGAAATTTGTTACAAAACTTATGAGTCAGAAGGTTGCACTACAGCCTCTTCTTTATCACACACATGCAAAATTGGCCATTTTTTACAGTAACAAGGCAGTGAAAGTATTAATCCATAGCTGTTATATGAAAAGCAGCCGCCACTGAATTGATACCATGTTCCGTTTTGTAATCGATGTGTCGCATAATTCATGAAATGACCGGAACGAGTCTTATAATTCTATCAGAACTGACATTAATATAGCTATAATTTTTGGCCTTATCTTTTAATCTCGTAGACCAATTTTTCGTTTATATTTTCTGAATGCTCATTTTGTCGGGAATTCAGCAGATAAGTTTTAGCAAGTTTCATCCTTGGAGCACACAAGGGGTATCTCTCCGTGGAGTTCCATGCTGGAATAGCCCCCCAAATGTAATATTGGTTGAGCCTGTTTGAATGTACTGTTTACTTGTTGTTGTGAGGTATCAAATCCAAAACTTTACGACGTAGTACTTACCAGTCGTCAAGCTATTTAATTTTTCCGAAAAAAATTACAAAGAAAGTATATGTTTTTATAACTTTATCTTATTTTGCGCGTGTATTTATTAGTCAAAAAATATCATTGATTTATAAAAGCTACTCGATTGATGAATACCAATGTTAATTCTGTTCAATTGAAATGTAGTGGCAAATTCCATGTATATTAATAGAAATATTTTTTTAGATAAGCAGCCTATGAAAAAACAAATGGCTTGCCAATACTAATCCGTATATACGGCAACAAGAAGTGGCGGGTGCGCAAGTGTTCGTGTGAAAGGTCAGGGTGGCTCAAACTACACGGTAATTAAAGGTTATTTTTGGCGATAACCATCAGTAAAACAGTTACCTACGTGCATGAAATAAAAAGCCGATGGTTCAACTTAAGAACCTTGGGATGAAGGGCCTTCCCGCTAAAGTCAACGCATCCGTGTGTATCACTTGAAATTGTACTGATGACTGAGAGATTCTCCTCAATAAACAAAATGTGTTAAGTCCTTTGCATATTCACACTTCAAATGTTATCCAGATAATACAAATTATACCTTACAATACCTTGATTATTTTGATGATAAAATAGGTTGTACTTAATTCACAAGATACGTTTTAGGGAGATTCCAGTAAACTTAATCAAGGAAGAATTCAAAAGTTATACGACAAGAAAATAATTGTTAACATGAACTTTATTCGTGTTCGGAAGAAAGAGTTTTTGTGATGCATCGACCAATAAATTGTTTATACAAGAGCTTTAAAATTCAAGGTGACTGTGAATGCGACTTTTTACGAGTACAGAAAACGCTTGATCGGTACCCAATAAATTTGCCAATTTATTGTAAGCTGTATCACAAAAATAATTGTTTTGGTTTAACTGAACAAAGAAAATACTCCTACCACACCATTGTATCAAATTAATGCTGAAGCTAAAATAATGACACACATTATGAAAAAATATAAAGAATTAATTGTATAGCTATGTGCTATACAATTAAATGTTTGGCCAAATATCAATCATTGATTAAATATGGAAAACCTACGAGGAAAATCGTAAATTAAATATTTTAAAATTAGAAGCGTATGGGTAAGAGTTAGTCGATTAGAGGCTGGATTTTCACAGTGCTATATTGAATAATCTATTAAAGTTTTTAATGTTGAGACTTCGATAGACTAGAGCTTTGTTGACAGTTTTACAAATGCTAGTGTACTACTTGTAGTTTTGTCTGTTTTTTACACACGCACAGCAACAGCAATTTCGCATTTAATATATCCAAATTTGACATTAAGGCAATTCCAATAAAGAGTAAATATTTGTGTAAGTGCTTTCCGGATAAGCATTTCTATGTCATTTTCACTTTCCATAACAATGACATCGTATTGGATTATTAAATTGATTGCTAAAACTGTAATAGCCAAGCGGTATTAGCTATAGACTGCCATGCCACAGGTCCATGGTTCGATCCCTGCCGCCGAGCATTTTGCAAATGTTCGTCAGGCTAGGTATCACTCTCAAGGAGAAGATCAGTTGTCAAGCACCTAACGGTGTATTTCTCTAGCTGTGCTTCATAGCCACTGGGTCAGCAAGTTCACCACCTTCGAGCACATCAACATTTATCAACCGGTGAGACAGATCATTTGACCTCCTAGCTAACCTGTTAGCTGTAAGAAATGTCACGTTTATGACAAAAACCTACACCCTAGCTAGCCACTAACGCCTTCCAAATTCGTAGGCTCATAATAAAAAAGCCCTTTTTGTCTCCAATGATAAGGAAGTGTATTCGAAGTAGATTGTTTCAAAATAATAGACAGATTACTCTACAATAGAACCGAAAGGAAAATTCAGGTCACAAATTAAACCTCGCATGTCCATAAGCAGTAAACACAGTGGCTGTCAAAGCTATATCAAGCAAGCCGCTTGTGTAAAAATACATTGGTCGGCGCAAATTAAAGAAAGCATTAAAATATCTGATTTACAACCAAAATTATAATACAATGGACATTGTTAAATTTATATCTTCTTATTCAATGATCCGGCAACGCATGTAAGCTTACTTTTGTATTGTAATTTTGTATCCATTTATCAATTTCGACGGAAAATTGTCCTTAACTGTAGAGGCCCAGTCCGTTCCGATTTAAAGTCATTTCTATGCTATTTTAAATTATATTAATTTGCATATGTAATGTATTTTTTGCTAATATATTTGATTCGAAGTAAAACGTTACAAATTAGATACAGCGGTGTCATTATATCGGACTCGTAGACTCCATGGCGACTTTGGTTGTAAATTCTATTTTTTAATTATGTTTGACATTATTTATAGTTTCATTTAGACGAGTCATGGTCTCGCTGAGTGTTCTCTATAAATTATTTATGGATATTTTATTTTGTTAGTAATTAGTTAATAAGGCTCATCAGGAGGCAACTTTTTGCTCTGATGTGGGACACCTGAGTGATTATCGATACCTATTTATATTAAACCTGTTTTATTAGTGTTATTATTGAAATGATTTACTCTTACCTTTCTTTTTCCTTATATGATAGGGGTACATACTTGCGGTTTTGTTTGGATTGTTCCTTTTAATACTTCGTAATACGATATTGTATTATTTTATTTATGTTATTATATATTATTGATATTAATGCTAATAATACCATTTTAACATCAGTAATATTAGAGGCAGGATGCTAACAATAGAGCTGAATACAAAAGTTTAAAGAACTTGTTTGGTTAGCGAAATACATATTGATGCCCATCGTATTGCTATCGGTTCTACTATCAGTAGTTACTACTCGGGCTGAAATTCGGTCCAGTATTACTACTGACAAGTCTAGTAGTAAGACGAATAATAAGTGTTTCGAGCAAAAGCAACGCGGGTATAATATTCCAATGGTATTTTTGACTTGTCAGCGTATACCGATGACAGATCCAATTTAATTAACAAAACAGGTCCTTGAGTTACATCGTCTCTCAGTTTAAGTTAATTTAGCCTTTTTTGCTAGAAAAAAAAAACGAACTCATAAAGTACGACATTCACTGTTCATTTTAACCACTGGCACATCCTAGATTGAAGCTATAATATGAAATCAAAATATATAATATAATACAGACTGTCCAGTTAGGTAGGACGAAGTTCGAAAAAGAGGTCGCCAGAAGAATCCAACTCGGATGGGCAGCATTTTTTTATACTTGACTGGGTATCACTTGACCACTATCTCAGCTGATGTTAAGTGATGATGCAATCGATGATGGAGCGTGCTTACCCAAAATATACCTATTCACTCGCGTTTTGAAGACCTCCATATTGTATTTAACCGGAAACACAGTCTCAGGCAGGTTCTTCCATTCCCGGGCGGTGCGTATGGCGAAAGCAGAAGCAAATTACTTCGCTCGGGTAAATGGAATATCAACCATATAGCGGTGGCGCTTCTGAGTCTCCCTGGATGTCCAATTATATATAATGGGGATGGCGGAATCAAATTATGAAGTTCCGTGGCACACTCTCGGAAATGTATCCGATAAAAAACCGATAAACATGCGACTTTGCGAAATATTAAATGCATTTGGGAACTTACGTGACATCTTCTCGTCGAAGATCCCGCAAAGCCTAAACACAAAGTCTTCAACCAATGCATGTTGCCAGTGATGTTATATGACACTGAGTCGTGTTCCTGAACTGTGGCCCTTATGGCCAAGCTCAGAGTCGCTCAACGAGCTATGGAGAGAGCTCTGCTCGGAGTTACTTTGCGCGATAAAATCCGAAACGTGGATATTCACCACAGAACCAAAACCACCAACATAGCTTTAAGAATTCGCAGGTTGAAGTGTAAATGGGTGGGCCACATTGCTCGAGGAACTGTTAACCAATGTGGAAGAAATGTTCTCAAGCGGTTACCACATTACAATTCAAGTAGACAATCTGTCGCCAAGAACCTAACGTTGTGTAGCAGCAGTCCTTGAGAGCCAGTCAAATTACAGGCACATGAGACTTAATAACTGTCTCAAGGTGACGGGCACAGTGTATTTCGTCACTTGTGGTGAAATGCACCTGTTCTAGGCAGAAGTTAGTCCACTTAACATCAGGTGGGCCTCAAGTTTGTTCCATCACAAAAACATTTTTAAGAAAATTACACAGGAAGCCGTAGAATTGGTAGGCACTAAGTGGACTGACGACATCGTTAAAGTCGCGGGTAGCCAATGGTTACAAGCGGCTAGTAGCAGTTCTTTGTGGCGTTCTATGGGGGAGGGGAGGGAATAAATTTGTGCAGCAGTGGACGTCTTCCAGATGATTATGATGATGATATCCTGCAACCCCGTAACAAAAGTATTAAATATAAGGGCAGTTATATAATGATTTATTGAAATATCACAGCACAGATAATCTACTTACACAGGTACCACATCACAAAATATAACATTTAAAACAAACAATACATAAACAAACTCAATAAGTACAATATGGGGAGAAGAGCTTCGCCATTACCTATGAGCGGTTTCTGGGAGATATTTGACATAATGACCATGCTGTATTTCTAAAACAATATAAATTATAGCTAAATCAGCTACATATATTTATTTACGTCTAAATATCTTAGTAAGTATTGATGTTTACGCCTCCCACAAGTAAAGATGGGGTGGTAACATTCAAGCCCGGCACCCCGCGGACATAATAGTAGGTACTAAAAATAAAATAATACTAATATACGAAAATGAGGCATTTAATAACATAATCATAGAGAAATGCCTCATTTTCTAATAAAATATAACCAATAATAAAATAAAGATCTCAAGAACTCATTACGTGATACCCTTGGTACCAATGTACATTGAACCCAGGTGCTATAAAATTAAAACAAGGAATTATATTCTGAAATGAACGTGAAAAAGATCGTGCTATTATATTACCTATCATAAGAAGATGCCCCTCTCATCTTTCGAAGTAATAGTATAGGTTCTTTTGCCCAGCACTTATACTCTAAACTCAATAATACGAATAAAGCGTACACCCTCTACTATGACAAATTGTCGCTTACGCCATCTACGGGCGATGAGTGAACTTAATATTCTCTTAGGCTACGTTGCATTATCTTGGTATAGTGTGTTAAATTAAAAGATACCTTCTACGTGATACGAGTAGTTGCTACAAGTTTTAATTTATACGTTGTTCACAAGATGGCGCTGATTTTATCATATTTTGACAAAACCAAACGGAGAGTTGCGTAGGTACTTCAGGAAACCAAAGTACATACAAATTAACGTCATACTTGGTGTCATCAATTCTTAGAACTACAAATTAAATAGTGATAATAAAAACTAGATAAATAAGACGAAATGAAAGTGAAAAATTAACTACATAGCATACAACAAATTAGGAGTATTTTTGTACGCTATATTTCTTTTCAATTACAGCGAAGACGTTAACCGTTGAACAAACATCTTCCCCATTCAAGGGGTTTGTCATAATTCCCCACATTTGGGAGTTAGAGGACCCCGGAGTTAGGGGATCGCAGTGTAGATCTTCAGGAGGCGCTGCTGCCTACCTTCTGGTATTTATCCTTTCATCAGCTCTTACGAATCCTACTAAAAGACATGGAAGCAATATAATTCTATCATGGCACCCCACTGGTGAACTGGCACTCCATGGCCCTTTCTTTCTATATTATTTTTACATATAGCTACGTCTATAATAGGTACTTATTTTATCATTTTGTTGAAATAGTTAGTACTGCACTTTGTCCATAAAATAACACACTTCCTTTGAAAGTAAATTAAATTGAGCAATTAAGAGGTAAAAATAAATGTGAGCTACTTGGTTACAAGTACGTAGTAAATAACAAGTGTCACCAAAACTAGTTTATAGAAAGTAACTAGTACAAAGAAAAGGTATACTATTAAGAGATATAGTCGTAGAAGTGTTTTGTTTTGTCTAATAAGTATAACATAAAACAGATATTTTACAAAGTCTAAATGAGAGGCAAAAGTCATGGATCAGAATGAGTGATCTACTCATTGAGGCGGGACATGTTTTGGGTAAGTAATTATAGTAATAAAGCATTCACACGCTCCGACTCCTTAGATGGGACTAAGAAAGAACTAGATACCTACTTTGTCTCATCACCACGTCAGCTTCACTGTAGCGCTTGACCCAGCTGCGTATTCAGGCCCCGAAAAGAACGGCCCAGAGTTTCTTGCACGTTCTTCTCGAAGTGGCTCTATACCATTTTTGCTGAACGCGGCAGTAGACTATTTTAATAATAACTTATGTAACTGACGTTCCTAAGAGCGTCGTAGACGCCTAAATCGACTAAATGACCTTAACTTTGCGACAACGTTTTCTCATGAAATTAAAAATAAATTGTCTGAAGCTGTCTATATAGTGAAGTCTTTTTAATTTTACATTTACCATAAGGAATAATTAGGAGTGTGTTTGGAAATTCGAAAACTTACTGAAGCAAGGAGTGTAAAATAGAGAGATAACGACTGCCATCTTAAGATAACAGTCGGGACCGCTAGCTTAACGTGCCCTCCGAAACTCGGAAGCGCTCAGTATAATGTCAGTAGCGGTCACCCATCCAACTCATGTCCGCGGCGGACGTTGTTAAACTTGGCTGCTCGATTATGAACAGCTAAGAAAACTTTGCGCTAAAGCGCTTTATGACGTTCTTGTAAATCAGAAGATTTTATGTCGTCAGGTCACTCATTTCAGCTGAAACTCAATAGTCGGTTCTATCTGATTTAACTACGTATGTTAGTTATACAGTATTTTAATAAAATAATTTTCTCTTTAATTCAATAGTATAATAGAGCATATCCTCACATTAAAGACCCTGTTTAAGTACTTATTTTAGATTCTATTCAATGTGCTATCATAAAACATATAATTGGAGCTCGTAAACAACAAGATACCTACGAACGTACAATATATAAAAGCAACGCCCTAGTTCTTCATAATTCGCTTAAATTCAGGACCACGAATACATCACCATGAAGTTTTGTTTAGTAAGAGACCGTCGATTATTTATATTGATATTTTAGGCGTGGCTTGTTTAGTATATTAAGCATAGCAAAAAACAATTGCAAAATATTATTAACGTTTATTTCACGCACTACTTTTTTTTCCGATAGGTAAGCCTTTGACCACAATCTCACCTGATGGTAAGTGACGATGTGGTCGAAGCTTAACTGGCTTAAACAAGAATTATTGGCTCTCAAGTACAACTGCCAGAACACACCGTTAGGTGCTTGGTGACAGATTTTCTACTTGAGGGTGGTCAACCTGCTGCGTGGCAGTCCATAATCAATGCCACTAAGCCATCACTGCTTTAATTAAATATCCAAAGAACAATACCAATAATATTAAATAAGTGTTTCCGTTTTGATAGGATTGTAAGGAAATGTATTAATTTTATTCGTGTTTTCTTGTCTAGGTTATTGCGTTTGTAGCTATTGCTATCGCTTCCACCAGCGCAGCACCTGGTATGCGTGGCAATGGTGCGAGCGGAGCTACCCGCGACAGAGATCCTGCTAACCCTAATTTGGTTGGCAACCCTGGCTCGGGGGCCAACGCTGCAGCGAGTGGTAACAACGCTAAAGTTTCCACTTTTTCCAAAAAGAAAAACGGTGTATTTCAATCCACCGCTCTAGCCCAGAATTCTGTTGGATCGTCTTCAGCGCAAACATCTTCTGATGGTAAGTGTTTTGTTATAATAAACAAAACTCTGTTAATTCCTAAACATGTTATAAATTAATTTATGTTCGCCTCATCTGTTTATCTACATCTATACTTTTTTTTTATACCTGATATTTTAGCCTATGACCACTATCTCACCTGATGGTGAGTGATGATGTGGTCGAAGATGTTGTTCAGGCTAACCTAGAAGTACTGGCTCTCAAGGACAGCTGCTGGAACACACCGTTAGGTGCTTGGCGACAGATTTTCTACTTGAGGGTGGTAGCTAGCCAAGCGGGCATTCGCAAAATAACGACTGCCATACAAAGACAACAACCGGGACCGAGGGCTTAACTGGCCCTCCGAAGCACTAGCGTATTGTCACTAGCGGTCACCCATCCAACTCATGACCGCGGGCGACGTTGCTTAACTTTGCTGGTCGGTTGAGAACAGCTAAGTAAACTTCGCTACGAGCGCTTCAAAATATTATAAAGAGGAAAGATTTGAATTTTTGTACCGAACTACTGCACCGATTTGAAACGTTCTTTGACCATTATCCCTAGAGAACATACAGAATATTTTCAAAAACGTTATGGATCCATATGTAAACTTCGATAATAAAATCCAACGCATGAAAAATATACCAAAATATAATCTAATATCGCATACGCTGCGGAAATGATTGGCCATAGAGCAAAGTAATATACCACAACTTTATAGAGTACATCAATTTTTTCAAAAAAAAAACAACGCCATACCTCATGTCTAACTATAACAGTTTTGTCACTATAACTACTTTTTGAAGTGTTATAGTGACAAACAAGTGACATTTATATTTTTTAATTTTTTTGTTAAATATCGTTGCGAAGACGGGGCGGTTCACTAGTATTCTATATGTTTGTTTTCTCGTACCCGCTATGAGAACATAAATAAATTTATAGACATAAGATATAAGGCTCGAGGCCATGCATGCAAAATTTCACCAAGTATGACCACTTGGTATTTAAAATTTGCCAAAATTACGTTTGTATGGAAAGCGCTATGTAGACACTTCCCTTAAGTTTGAAAATAAAAGATATGATGGTATATGTAAATGTTTGTAACTTCTACAATCGCCATACCTATCTTTATATAAAAATAACATTGCTATTTAATTTTGAAAGGCGCTATTATTTATTGTAACTTTAAACACCATTCATGATTTCTCATAGAGGTAGAAACCAGTAGGTAGTCATTTTACGTTGCCTTTTTTAAAACTGCATCATTTTCTTCACTTAGAACACCCAGGTACGAGTATAAAGGTTTGGATGATGCTCACTGCCACATATATTAGAAGCATGAAACCTTTTTGTTTTCACTCATCTTCAAAATGTCGGGTTTAGATGAAATTGGTTAATACTTTGTTGTTTTATATCTTGAATAGGATATGTATTATATATTTTAATTTACGGAGTAGTTTCCTAGAAAGTGCGATATAAACGTACTACGCACAGTGAAGATGAAAGAGGAAGCTTGTAATAAGGGGGTTTTTTCCTGTTTTTGGACTCTTTGAACTCCTCTTCAGATGATCATTGTGGATTTAGAAAAAATATATACTATGTACGAACCACTTGTCGGTAATTCAGTGCTTAAGGTTTTTTCATTAATGTTTGATAAATAGGCAAATAGTTATGTTGAAATGTAGCGGTTTTCAAATTATTTTTGGAACTCCGCAATGATAATGAATTGTTTCATCTAAGTCTCGCTCAAATGTGACCAATTATATATATGACCGATCCAAATTGAAAATTTAAAAATGTTCGGTTTGTAATATGTATAATTTTCCTCAATTTTTCGCGCTTTTAGGACAAATAAAAGGTATTAGCCGCCACGTGCAGTAGTCTTGAGATTGAACTTTCTTTATTCCATATTATTATCCGTTACCGGCTCCAAATTAATTCGCGTGATCCACAATCAAAATAAACATGTGAATCCGCCACTATAAAATTCGTAAGTACTGTAATAATTATTATTTTCAGGTACACATAGCTCATCAATCGCCTTAAGTGTTTCCCAGATAGGGAGTGCTGTGGCAAACGCTTCTTCCTCTAAAGGAAGTTCTTCAGCGCTAGCGGCTTCATCCAACGGCAGTCGCGACGGCTCAAGCATGGCGGCAGTTCACGGCTAACTGACAGCAGTCTACTAGTATATAAACCAATATATATATCAAAACATGAAAATATGTTTTAATTATTCAGTTTGTAATTTATCTTCTATTATAGTTCTAAACCTCAATCGTAAAACACCCCTGAAAAAAGTGTTTGTTATAGTTTAGTTTACCACGAAACAAAAAAAAAATTACGATAAAAATAATAAAACTTAAATGTTCTGTCCCATGATACCCCACATGCTAGGGTAATATATATTTTTTCAGCTATTTATGTTTTCATTCGGCCCTAATTTATGGCAATGAGACGTGGTGCTTATGATCAAGCTCAGAGTCGCTGAATGAGCTATGGAAAGACCTATGCACAGAGTTTCTTTGCGCAGTAAAATCCAGAACGTGGATATTTGCCAAGGAACCAAAGTCACCGCAATAGCGTACAGAATTTGCAGGGTGAAGTGGCATGATCGACGAACTGATAACCGATCAGCTAAGTTAAGCAACGTCCGCGGTCATGACTTGGATTAGTGAATGCTAGTGACATAAATACTGCACTTCCGTGATTCGGACGGCACGTTAAGCCTACGGTCCCCGTTGTTGTCTTAGGATGGCAGTCGTAATAGCATGGTGGTAGGGCATTCGCTTAGCCACTCTCAAGTAGAAAATCTGTCGCTCAGCAACCGGCGGTGAGTTCCAGCAGGTATACTTGAGAACGAGGAATTCTAGGTTAGCTTGAACACCTTCAACTAATAATTACCAACCATCAGGTGAGATTGTGGTCAAAGGCTCGCGTATAGCGTCAGCTATAAAAAACAGTTGTTTTCTGACCTTATTGGAGGAATAATCTCCCCGTAAGGTACATGGCTAGAATTGCTTCCACTCTGTAATAGGTGACGAAGAGAAAAATAGCAGAAGGCAGGCAGTAGCGCTTTCTGAAGAATGATCCTGAAGAAACATATCAAGTGTGAGTTTTACTCGTATCGGCCAACTAAATTGAGCAGACCTTTGTTCAATAGTGAACGTGGTCTGGTTGTTGATGCGGCATGTGAAGTAAAATGCAAAAACAATATACAACCGCTGCGCGTATGTTTATTTTATCTCTCAAACACAATCTCCCAAACAATTAAACAACATTCATAAATAATATATATTGTGTTATTATATAAAGTTTACTCTAAACTATTAATTAGAATCTATTTTGTCATAGACATTCTATAAAAACTGGGTGGCAATTTTTCAAATTATCATCGAATACTGGCTTTGCTACAGGTTCATTGGTATTTCTCATTTTAATTACAGTCTGGTTGTTAAGAACCACTTTACCAAACGGTTCTAAAAGTATGTTGTTATGTGAATTGACCGGATACTTTTCGTCTTTGATCTCCTTTGCGTGGCCGCTTATGAAACCTAATTCCCTACAAATTGCTTCTAATTCTGACTTTGTGTGGTTAAGCGAGGGATAGCATTTGGAGTGCCAGACGCCGTGCGAGCAAACGATGACTTGTCCAGTGCCGTACCTGTAAAAATAAGGCATGAATAAATTACCATATTAAAATATATTTTCCATAATTACGCACATTGCATACAGAAAGATTTATTCGCATCATAAAAGATAATTGTGAACACAGCCATATAATGAGATATAAAAATATCCCCAATATATTTTCATTGTATAGGTATATCTATGGTATCTCAATGGTATCTCTATGATATCTCTATCGTATATCTATGGTATCACTATGGTATCTCTATGATATCTCAATGGTGTCTCTATGGTATTTATAGACTGTTTTGTTTTATTTCACCTTTCTCATACTTTTTGAGATGAGCTATGGTTTGGCAAACCTTGATGAGATGGCTTAACTCATTTGCATCACACGCACCGGAATTCGGGCATTTATAAATGAAATTCAGTTGTTATTATGAACTATGATGCGTAAGGATTTAAGAGCCATTTCACAAAATCACGCTACTGAAGTTTAGGTAAACGCCAGCGCATCGCCTACACAAGCGAAAAAAGTGACGATGGAATAGCGTGACTGTGAGTAACATATTTTGATCCTAGCACTCGACATTAATAATGAAATGTAAGTTGCGAATTTAAAAATTGTGTGATTGGCATGAGTAAACAATCAGTTTCTAGTTGATTACTTGCTAATGTTATAGAAAAGAAGTAGGCATGTACATTAAATAGTCAACGTACATCGTGAATCGTATATTTACATTTCATCCTTGATGAATAAAATATAGATATGTTTGAATCATTTATTGTAACAATAAACTAAAATAATTAAAAAATTATACGGCTTAAAATTATATAAATATTTGACGTAACGGCATTGATTAAAAGCTGCGGACTAAAAGCTCTTTCTTTTAAATTTTCCAAAAATTGCTATTTTCCTCGTTCACACTCTTCAGTATCTATATCCAGTCGTTAACACTGTCTGCCATAATGACCATGCATAGGATTGAGGTTTATTTTTCTGTGCATCTGGAAAACAACTTAGTACCAACACAAACGTCCCATGACGTTTCTGGTTTTCCATTACTTAAACATGTCACCCTCATATTCCCATACCACAATATATCACCTATACCATTAAAGAAATAACATTTTCATCCATTTAGTTTGAGTAGACCAAACAGCGAAATGTAAATATATATTTACAGATTTCGAGGTTTTTTTTGTTTTTAAATCGAATATCTTTGATGCAATCTATAATCAACATATATACTTCTTGGTACCAATGCAATCCTCACTATGTACTCTTATGCTCACTATTTCCTCTATGGAAAATAAATGATAATACACCTTTTTATAGAAAAAAATACTGGAAATGGGGTTTGAACACACGACAAAAACGGTGGGAAATAGTAATTTAATTGCTATTTTTATAAAACGTAACTAACTCACTTAGAACTTCGATTCTTCTTTTAATATGATAATTTACTCTTGTTCTTTAGCCATGAATTGTTACAGATTTTTACGCCAAATATTAGTCACAAGATTAAAACAACCCAAATGTTTTAAGAACTTTGGCGGGAAAACTGTATTGAAGAGCAATATTTTTTTCTGAAAAACTATACCACCTACGGCTTTGGTTCTTTTTTGATATTATTATTTACATGTAATTTATACACCTGCATTTCCGATATTTTGGTTTAGAAGTTTAAAATTAGTTACGAGATTATTTAATACGCAAATTTGCATCGGTAAGTGTTTGCGTTGCAAAATGTATCGAGTGAAAAATTACTTATACATATGCAAAATTGCGGTTTTCTAGGTTTATACGTGACGTAATATTTTGCGGCCAAAATGTAATTTGTGCTGGTTTCAGATTTCATCAAAATATTCAAAATACTTCCGTTATCTCAGAAAAATATGGATATTTTCTTGTATGGGCAAAGATGCATCCTTTTGAAAACCATTTGGATTATGAAAGTCGGACTTACGCAGATTTTATGGTAAATTTGTAAATACGACTATCGACCGCTAACTGGTATCCCGGTTTGTACAAATGATGAAAAAGCCGGGAGGCCGGTTTGTACAAATTAGTAAGGTGTTTAATTTCCATCTGAAGTTATCGCTGTATTCATAGACATTAACTGAATCCAAAAATATTGGAAATCAATTATTCGCCTGTCATCTTATCCTCCTAAACAAAAGTTATAGTGAGTTACTAATTTAAACAAGAATAATATAAAAACTAGCAGACCAAAAAGAAGAAGTCAACCCTCTGAGGTTGTTAGCATTTTTCCAATAACGCTGTATAAGGCTGCATAATTGTGACGTTTCCTTTTTTTAACACAATGGATGAACAGAAACTAAAGATGTAGTTACTTAACAAGACAACAATACTTATATTATGGACAACAAATATAAAGTATAGTTTGTCACTTAAAAAAATAAAGACATGATCAAAACTCTGTGGTCGCACTATAAACTTGCGTCTAAGCGTTCCGCGTACGAAACGTCAGGCAAGGCAAAACGCTCGAAATGATCGCCTCTCTGTTTTTTTTTTTTTTTTTATATTTTTTTTTTTTTTTTTTTTTTTTGGGAGGACATAGATGCTGTCTACCGCTATACGGACGTACAGCTCCACCGGGCTTTGGGCGAGGGGAGACCCTCTATAGCCCAGGAGGAAGAAGTGCTGAGGGCACTTCTTCTGAGACGGGCGTATAAGGCGAAAAGCGCCTTATACCTCCGTCTCCTGCGGGCGCCGAAAACGCCACGCTACTATCGGGAGGGGTGACAGCGAGCTCAAGGGCACCACTGTGGTTCGAACCTCGGCTTGTCTCGCTGCCGAGAGACAAAGGGGGAATCGGAACTAAATGCCCCGGTACAACTGCAGTGTTGTACCGTTGAGAATGGGCCCTATTGAATATTGCTCTGTGACTATTTCGAGAGACACTGATCGGGATTTTATTTTTGCCTCGAGCTCGCCGGCGAGCTCGGTGTTTGATCGTGTAACCTCTGATTACCGCACACCTGGGGATGTTACCGGGACGACTTGCGGACAACGCTAAAGCTGCCAACGTAATGGCTGCGATGGGGTCATCCGGGTCGTCCAATACCTGCCGTGGTCGGCGACGGGGAGGTTTGAAGTATGGGTCGGATGAGGCAGTCGAATAGTTCGCTGCCTGGACAACCAGAGGGTTCGGGTGGTGGGGGGCTCGATCAAAGTGTCGGCGGACGCAGCCCTTATTTAACTGCGCTAAAGAGGGAAGGTTTAGGTCGCAGTGCAACTCGGCGCTCCGGACGTACCAGGGAGCGCCGGTTGCCCTGCGAAGAAACCGGTTTTGGAGGGCTTGAAGCTTATGTAGGTGGACCTCACTAGCATGACTGAACACTACGGATGCGTACGTCATGATGGGGCGGATGCATGCAGTGTAAAGTGTCTTCTTGTTACTAAGAGACATTTTACTTTCTTTACAGATTAAGGGACTTAGGCGACCCATGACAAAGGCCGCCCTGTTACGGACAGTATTGATGTGATCTTTGAAGGTGAGATTCCGATCAACGGTTACTCCAAGATATTTGGTTGTTCTCACCCAGGGAATGGGTTCATCGAACAGAATTAGTGGCTTCGGATAGCGGGGGCGGGTTCTCTCAGTAAAGCACATAGCTGTGCTTTGAACTGGATTGACCGCGATGCGCCATTTTCGGAACCAGTCACCGATCTCGGTGATGGCCCGTTGAATGACGAAATACGTCTGTCTATTAATATGCCAGCCAGTGGAATAAAAGGCGGTATCGTCCGCGTATTGGGCTATAAAAACGTTGGGTTGGGCGCGAGGGATGTCACTGGTATACAGTGCGAAAAGGATAGGTGATAGCACTGAGCCCTGAGGGACTCCGGCTCTGACTGGATGGGGAGTGGAAAGGGTGCCTTCCACGCGGTAGCGAAAGCTTCTGTCCCTTAGGAAGTCTTGTAGGGTGAGCACAAGACGCTCTGGCACGCCAAAGTGGTATAGCTTGTAAATCAAGCCGTTGTGCCAGACTTTGTCAAAAGCTTTCGCTACGTCGAGGAAGACTGCTACCGTCGATTGGGGTTTGGGTTTCTTATTGAAACCCTCAAGGATGTGCTCCGTGAGGCGGTGCACCTGTTGGACGCATGAGTGTTTAGGTCTAAACCCAAACTGCTCATTGGGAATAAGGTGGTGTTCCCGGGCATGGGACTGGAGACGGTTCGCTAGGATCCGTTCGTAGAGCTTCCCCAGGGCGCTGAGGAGGCTGATGGGACGGTAGCTAGTGGGATCAGAGGAGTTTTTGCCTGGTTTGTGAATGCCAATGACATTTGCACATTTCCAGGTGTCAGGGAACACACAATGGTTCATAGCCGCATTGAAGATGCTGACTAGGAGATGAATGAGAGGGGGGGAGAGGGTTTTAAGAACCTTGTTAGAGATGCCGTCGGCACCGGGGGCTTTACGTTGGCGGAGGTCCTTGATCAGTCTCGTCACCTCAGCGAAGGATACTGGGGTGAGTGGGGGGAGTTCCGAGATGACCACAGAGCTTTTACGTTCGACTTCAGCGTCCACCGTATCGAGGTGAGCTTGGTCTACGTGATCTACATTGGGGGAGCATTGAGCCTCTAGGCTGTCGGCTAGGCACTCAGCTTTGTCTTCGTCAAAGAACGCTGGGACGAGGGGGACCGGTCTGTATAGGGGGGGCATGTCGCTTTGTTTGACACCTTTCATACCTCGTGCGAGTTGCCAGTAAGCCTGGTGGCTCGGCACGAGGTTTGAAAGTTTGTCGCCCCAGCTCTGATCACGCAGCTCGGACATGCGACTTTCAACCATGCGTTCAAAGTGGCGTTTCCGAGTTTTGTTTACTTTGCTTGGGTAGGAGTCGTAATGTCGGGTCACTGCTTTACTCTTTGTCACTAATCGTCTCACATCCGCTGGAATGACAAGGCGCCGGTCGTCCGGCACTATGACTTCCTTTGCGGATGCACCTACTACGGTGGAGAGGTGATTAGTGAAAGAGTCGATAGCGAGGGATACGTCATCTTTAGTCACAATGTCGTCAGGGATTTTGTCAAGGTCGGGTGAGCTGATAGCCTTTAGGGATTCACCTAAGAGCTTCCAGTTCACTATCGTCTTGGTCGGGCAGGGGATCGCCTCGCGCTTGTACATTTCAATTTATGAGCATTTCGAGTTATGTTAAATATTTTTTCTTGTCTAACAAAACAGAGTTTATATCACAATTTATTAAAGATCAGATTAATTAAAGAATGAACTTTCTTTTCATATAATATCTGTTTGGATTTACACTTTATTAAACGCAATATATCGTGGTAAACTGCTGATATAATTCGTGGAAATCTTTATTTTTATTTTCTACAATGACGATTAATTATCGATATTCTAGTACACTATGTGTCAACAGGATTATATGCCTGATGCACAGTTTTTTTTTAAGTTAATTTGATGAATCTTTATACAAAAGATAGAACTCTGAAGTTGGCTATGTGTACTTTAATGCGTAAAACAAGGTGCGGGAGATTGGTCACTACAAAAAAAATAATGTTATGTTTGTAAATCTGGTACATTAACTGAAAAGAGGACAGATTATTCTATTTTTATAAATTATTAAACAACTTGTAGATATTTCCTAGGATAGTAAATTAAGCGCTTAAAATCTTCGTATACCGCATTAAAATGTAAAATGCCTCTTAATGTAATGCAACATAGTTATATGGAATCCATACACATGTATAAATCGATTACTCCTAGTTTAATTTTGCGTAAGTTTCTTATAAGTGGATGACTTTTCCTGAGTCTTTCTAATTCATAAACCAATATTAACAAAATACTACGAACTATATACAACACTACAGCTACTACAATAAAAGCATTTAGACAATCTATTAGTAATTGTAGACTCACAAGCAGCTCGAAATGCTCCACTACTTAGATTTATTCTGTAGAGTTTATAACTCTACAGAATTAATTTTATGTACAGAAAAATATTTTTATAATTTCGTATATATTTTCCTCTCCCGCTTTTTTCAACAAAAAGTTTCAGTAATTATTATAATATAGATCTGTACTGAACTGTATCAGCTGGATTGTCCACTGCTGAACACAGCCTCTCCCATTAAAAAAAACATCCCCTCAGGGTTTGTCATAATTCACAAGCTTGGCAGGCGTCTTGGGTATCGCAGTTCAAGATATCATTTCCTCAGAAGGCGCTGCGGCCCACCTTCCGGTATTTTACCTTTAGTCGCTTCTTACAACATCCACAGGCAGCAATGGAGAATGTCATTCTAACCCAGCACACCACGGGGCAATATAGATAAATAGATATTAATTTTATCAAGATAATATTGTAAAGACAATAATACTTACGGTGTGCCTTCAGGAGCGCTCAGCCCTATACAGGACCGTTCGTCTTCACCATTAGCGCAGTCTCGGAACCCGTCACACACCATGTCCGGGGCGACACAGTGATTCACATCGCTGGACTTGTTACACCTGGTGAACACGATAAATGGTGAATATGAAATCATAGGTAAGTAAAACCTTACCTTAACCTAGCACTTTGCAACATTATTTTCTTGTACGCTAACTTCTAATTACGACTTAGCAAGCGCGGACTGTACTCCTACATACGATCG
Source organism: Plagodis pulveraria (assembly GCA_963890685.1). Taxonomy (NCBI): domain Eukaryota; kingdom Metazoa; phylum Arthropoda; class Insecta; order Lepidoptera; family Geometridae; genus Plagodis; species Plagodis pulveraria. Next base: position 11,795,543 of record OY982959.1, read on the forward strand.
ATAATGGAATGAAAATGATGAAAATCCTGCCAGCATCTGCGCTATATTAAACTTGTGTGTTTTTAAACATATAGCTAATTGGATAGCCTTTAGCCATATACCACCTTTTCAGTAGTAATATCACCAGCGGTCACCCATTAACTCATGACCCCAGCGAACGTTGCTTAACTTTGTTGATAGGTTAAGAACAGCTAAGTAAACTTCGCTACGAGCGTTTCAAAATACCACCTGATGGTTAGTGCTGATATAGTCAAAGATGATAAAGTAGTTTATATTTTCTTTGCCTATTGTTCTATATGTAATTAGTTTCATTTCTCCATTCTTAATTTTCATAAAAATATCATGTGTCATCCTAATATATAATAATTGTTATTTAGTTTGATTCAATGCAATCTTTAACTGGTACACATAATATGATATGTAACTAGGGGAAACGCAGATGCCTATATTACAGGCTTTCTCAAGTCTAGCTTAGGCATCTGAGGTTTATCACACAATATTTGGCTTATTAAATGTTTGTGTTAATTACGATTATACATTGTCAATATTGTAATTTTATTTTGTGGCAATAAAGATTTATTATTATTCTTATTAATTTAATGATAAAAGTATCTTTCTACGTTATATTATAAATATTATATCTTTGACATGGTGGAAATCATAGCAATAAGCCTGCACAGCTGTATCAGTGCTCTATTTTATTTTCTAAGAATTGGTTTTATGACGCTTTTCTTTAGCTTATGTGGGAATGTTCCATTGCTGACACATACATTCATAATATGATTCAAAAACTATAAATAACCTGTTTTATAGAGAACCGTCACACCCGACACTGTTCGTATGTTTTTAAGAGTTAAGATTTTATGGATATCATGTGTGTACCGAAATTAGCATACTTGCACTGCTTGAGCTCTAACGCTCACTAACTAAGTAGCCGCGGCGCCACCCTTTACGTTTGTTCTAGAAATATTTCACGGCGCTAGTGTCAACGCACGTAGAGTCATTTCATGTCTCATTAGTTTGTTGTACATTCATATTAAAATCACATTATTTATTAACAACAACACAAATATATACATCTACTCCCTGATTCTATGCTATGTGTATTTTATTCTGAAATATTAGATTAAGACCAATGACTAATATATTAAAAGATGTACTCGCGTGGGTTCGATAAAATATATTCGACCTAAGTATAATGGCATCGATACCTCTATGTTCAACCAATGTTTGACACTATGCCTAAGTAATTTTATATATAAGTGCTTACTTAAAAGTTCGTTTGGCAAAACACTTGCAATACATAGGATCCTCGTCGCTCCTGTCTTCGCAGTGAAGTACTCCATCACAAAGCTTCGATGGCATTACCCTCGCCAAGTAGTCCGAACAGCTGGTTCTCATCGGTTCATCAGTTCCGTCGCCACAATCATCGATTCCGTTTCGGAACAACTCTTTAGAAATACACTTTCCGTTTTTACATTTCATTTGTCCAAGCGAACATTCTGAAATTGGTAACAAGAACTTAGTAAACTATACTGTGTTAAAAAGACAAAGTAATTGGTAAATGCAACAATATACATAACAAAATTAAACCTCTAAATGCCAGTTGTATTCGCACACAGAAGGTTCCGTATCAAAACCAATAAACAATTATTTTATTAAATTTAAGTCTGAGTACTTCGCAATGACCTGATTCGCACTAGGGATTTTATTTATATATTGGTTTTACTTTCCTTAAGATTTAGGTATTTATTTTTATCTATTTATTATTTATTTTTACATAAAGGGATATCCAAGTTGTACCTAAAATGGACTGTACAGTCCTGCATCAGCCGGATTATCCACTGCTGCTCATTTTTCAGTATTTTACCCTTAGTCACCTACTACGACACCCAGGGGTTTAGTTGGGATTAGTTTTAGCCCAGCACCCTTCCGGGCATTAACATATATTCAGTGAACATTTCAACTAGCTAACTTTTATTACAGTTTGAAGTATTCAGCCTTATAAAGGGTGAGATGACGGTCAGCATAGGCTTATTAATCGATTCACCATATACGATAAAAGAGCGAAATAATGAAAAACTGTTGAATCGATCTAAATTTTTTAAGAAAAAACGCAATCCTTTTATACTGAGAAGTATGAAATAACTTGTTGAATTTGGTACCATGCTGATTCAAAACACTGACCTCACATTATCATGGTCAAACTTTCACGAGATATTTCATGAAAGTCAGTGTTGGAAGTTTGTTCCGTTTTTTTTTCACACCTGTTTGTGTACATACTGCTTACATGATTATGGTCACTCGCCTAATACTCTTAAGTATCGACAAAACTTGCGATTACCATTAAATCATCCAGATATGCAAGTACTTTTTTCAGTTAATTGACTGCAACTTAAATAGATACTACTGGACTGATTTTAATGAAATTTAAATGAGACCTACTCCGAAATACTAGTTGCACTACTACCTAACAAAAAAGGTATAATAAAATCAATTATAATTGGCCCAGACAAACAAAGAAAACAGACAGTTGCATAGAGATAGCACAGAATATCCTGCTTTTTGGAAGTTGGAAACAAACTACTATTCATTAATTTAATTTAAAAAAATACCAAAAAATAGGACCGACTTAGACAGTCAATTAATGTGTGAAATAATTTGTTGAAGTCGGTACCACGATGGTTCAAAAGTACCTATTATCACAATATTGTGCGCATGGTACCGACTTCGACAAGTTACATCACACATTTGAGTATTGAAGTAGGTTGTATTTTTTGCAAAAAAATAATTGTTTCACCCTCTTTAGTGACCCCTTGCTACTCATGTCAGTGACTATATTATCAAGATAAGAAAGTACTTTTCAGTTATTGAGGTGCAATTCAACAACGGCTTGACCGATTTTGGTGAATGTGGACCACAAGGCAAGCATCAGCATTCAAATAAAAAAATAAAAAATCGTTTCACACAGTGAAAAGTTCTGAGGTAACTAACAATAAAAAATAACAGACGAATTGAGTAGCTCCTCCTTTTTTTGAAATTGTAACAAAATTCATTTGTGGAAATAAAATATCAAAACGCACCACAACCCTTATGATACGGGTCTTCGTCACAAACGAGCCGTTTAATCTTGCAAGAATTTTCAGTCTCGTCGTTTCCATCTTCGCAGTTCTTGACTCCATCGCACATTTGTCTTATAGTCACACATTTACCGCGACTGCATCGTACACCATCGCAGTCCTCATTATCAATATCTTCAATCGAATCAGATGGTAGGAGTTTTCCTATAAAAATAAAGTTATGCCTGTAAATTGTTACTAAACTGGTATTATTTCATCAATCTCATCATATATCGATTTCGAAGTCATTGCAGTTTGTATTTTTACATGGATATAGTCTGCGTGCAAGGCAAGATTTAGATAGCCATCTTCTAGGAAGCGTTTACCAATAGTCAACTGCTATAAAATAGCAGTCACAAAACTATAAGTTGATATATGAAATAATTTCCACCGGTATTAAAAGGCTTTGTCACCGAACATTAAAATTTCTAAAATTATTTGAATATAGGGATCAAATGTTATGTATGTAGGGACGAAATGTTTACGTAACAAATTATAAGGACGACTTTTAAGGAAGTGATAGTTAGGTATTGCCATACCAAAAGAAGAGAAAAGAAGAATCAAAGTCAAGTCAATGTAGTTGAGATGAGAGCCTTACGAGTGTTGTAGCTTTGAAAGACAAAGCAAAAAACTGTGTAATAAAAAACAATATGGAGTTAAATAATATAATGACGTTATACAGGAATGGTATGAAGTTATGACTTTCAGGTGTAGAAATTATGAATGAAAAAATGACAAAGGAAATAAGACTTTGTTAATCGTGTTCTGATCAAATTGAAAATATTCTGGAAATAAACCAGGTCATGAGCACTAATAACAAACGGGGGTGTGTTAAAAATGTATGAGATTAAGAAACTGATATATTAATGTATATCCGTATATCAAACCATCAGCATCAGTTTTCAACTGCCCACGCAGTTTAAAACATATACCGATGGTATGTTTCACTGTAAATATAGAAGTAGGAAAACTTCTTCATTTTAAAACAGAATGTGAAAATAAGTTGTTTTTTTACTGGCGATAGTTAGGTATTGACAACATTATACTTATATTGTGGTCAAAGAAGGGAAGAACTGCTGAAAAACACCGTTATATACTCGGCGACTTTAGCCCCACCATGTAAGATACTTTAGTAATTTATCAAGCAGAAAATACGTACCTGAATAATATTTTATTGTCTGTCGCAGATGTTCAATATTAGTAGCATTGATACGCTCTCCGAGACCACACTCTCCATTGCTCTCCACAAAAGATGCAGCAGGGTACCAGCCCTGCTCGTTGTGGCAACTTATCAAACCTGACCATTGCCGATGAGTTGCTACACCAGCCTACGATTAAATTGATAAGTAAATATTTAACCCGGCGAGGATGTGGTACAAAAAGGGTACATCGCGGATGTGGAGGGTCTTGATGACCCTGTATTTAATTCATATTTTAAAAGTATTCATTGCAATTTTTTAACATAGGATAGGAAGTTAACTTACGCATTAGTTATTTATATAAGGATTTTCATGAAAAGAAACACTATTATGCGTATAAAATGTTTCAATATTTCAATTTTACAAAAAGTCTTATTTTAATCAACTTTAGCAGGACTCTGCCATACATGAAAAAAAACAACACATACAAATATTGTTACAATTAATTGGTAATTTTTGGTAGGAATTTATATGATATATCATGTTTTATCACAAAATCCGTAATTATCCAGTCTTTTAGGCTACTAATCATCTATATATATGGGTCATAATTGCCCTATTTGAATTTACGCACGTTTACCTGCTTGCACGTGTTGCACCCGACTAAGTGGAGGTGGGAAAAAGGGAGGGTATTTTATTGACTACAGCTACTGATAAACTCGACAGAATGCGACTGCAGGTTAAAAAACTGTACATCAAACAAAATGAGCAGGGTCAAATTGACCCTACCACATCCTCGCCGGGTTAATGAACCCACAGAACCTTCTCGAGTATATATATACTCGAATTTATTTGTGTTGCTTCGTTTTTACATACAAACATACTTCTTAATTTGTTAAATTTGTAGTATTTTCTTTGGTTTATTTTGATATAAAGTAAAGTAGACGAGCATATCACATGACATCCAAATGCTATATAGAATCTCATATTTTTATTATTGATTTATTTGGAGTAATAAATATTTGACGCCATGTGGCTGCTCTATCTATAACTAATTTGACAGTGGATTTTCTCGTTGCAATATTTTGGTGAAAAGTGCAGATCTGTTATGCTGCCGTCCGTTAACTAAAAGGTCGCTAAGCCACAAAACCAAGTTTTGAAATATGGCAAAAAACGTAGGAAAAATTAAAAATTGATGCTTTTTAATAGGTATTGGTCGAAGAAACAGCATTGAAATATCCAAAGAAAGCTCTTTTTATATTCTATCAAATTTCACAATATATATTTGCAATATTAAGTTCTTAAAAGAAAAAAAACTCTTTTGGCATTTTAGCCGTGTAATAATGGCTTATATTACCATTTATATACTACACTAAAAAGTCACTAAGTATACTCTAGCGACCTTTTAGACTAGCATTTGTACATAAATATGTGCACAGTTTTTTAATGTTATGAAGCTATATGCAAAAATCTACACTAAAAATACGCTAAGTAATTTAACGACTTTTTTGTTAAATATTAACTAATATCAAAGATATCAAACCCAAGCTTGAATGTCGTTATAGTTTTTTAACTATTATGTAGCCTAGTTTTTTAACATATTGTATTTTTTGTATTTATTTAATAGCATATTTTCTTTTAATTACTACACTAAATGGCAGTTAAGTTTGAAACCTTAAAATTAAACGACTATTAAGTTAAGTATTTTAGAATGGACAGTTCAAGTTGCATCACAAGCATCAAGAAAAAACATTAAGTATTAAAATAAAATCAACGTAATATACTCATTATTTGTTAATTAAAATTATATAACATAATTTTAAGATACAATTGTTTAGAATCTATTTTCCTACGAAACAAAACAACTTAATAACTATAAATAGGATTTAAATCTTTAACCAATGTATTTTAAAAGTAGGGATTACGTCCGTAGTAAAGTAGTAAAGTTAAATAACGTCTTTCTTGCTATGTGACAAATATTACAATTTTATTATGATGATGTCGTTAAGGGCTGTATGTGATCGTGTAGCTAAGTATTGATGGTTAACGTCAATTTAGCTTTGTAAAATATATTTTTATCAATATTTAACGGCTTTTTTACTAGACCTATCTCCTGATTCTAAAAGGTTATAAAAAAAATCCAAGACAGATCGATAGAGATTTTTTTCTGTATAGGATGGCATTTAAAGCTCAATATCGACCCCCTGTGGCTTAACGACCTTTTAGTCAACGGACGGCAGTATGCTAAAACCACACAAATTGTTCGTGTACACATTAATTTTGATTACCGTCAAAATTTTTGCGTGAAGTGGTAAAACTAGAGTTACCTACCCTAGATATGCAAAAGGCGGTAATATTGTCCACCGCTATAAGCTATATTACTCCATAAATCGTGGCAAAGTTAAAGTAGACAACGAAATTCAAGTCACCAGTTATCTACATATATTTTATAAAAGTTTGTTAGTAAAATTATAATGTTTTTAGCAATTACACAATGAAAAACACGTCAAATCACTCCGTTTTAAAACTTTTGAACAAAATATTTTTACATGAATTGCCAAAACGTCCACCGTCAAACATAAGCCTCCTCAATTGGAGTATTTGCCATAATCCCCACGCTTGACAGGCGTTTTGAGGATCAAAGTGTAGGAAAGCAATTCTTTAGTAGGCCTCGAGTCGAGTGTATTGTAATATACCTTTCATCAATATCGACTCAATGGTCAAGGGACCAAGACACCCGGCGTGCACGAACCTTGAGAATGTGGTTTTATTTCCGGAATATTAGTGCTCAAAAATATGTTTGTATTATTTGTTTTGCATGGCAGTAGAGCTTGAAATCATATCTGGAAATATATTAAACTTTCTTCTTTACTTACGGCACAAATGTTTTCTTTGTTTTTACGTACGAAGCAACGATTACTTAGTAAACAATGTTCATTGGTTTCATTTAGGAATATACTGATTGTATTGTTGTCGTTGTCTTGTCCAATGGCTACACAAGCAATATTTTTCTCTGAATGATAATTTCTGAAATAAAAGAATGTTATCAGAATTAAGCGCTAGGAATAGCTAGCTAATTATAGTCCTTAACAATATAATATATTTATATCAGCCAATAAATTACATGATTGTTTACAAAACATCAAAATGATGCTTAGAGCATTTATGTAAAACTAGCGGTTTAATAAGGAAAAGTGTTGATGATGACAGTTATTTTATGTGTTAGTTCAGAACTAAAACCATCACATTATAACAAATATACACAGTCATTTACTCTTAAACTTCAGCATAAGTATAATAATAGCTGCGCCACGCTGTTTCGCCCGAAGATAACGACAAAAAGTGTTATCTATATTGCAAGTATCATCTAAGTAGATTTAACTGGTAAAGCTTGCAAGTGTAACAATTATATACACCTTCACGTCTTCATCACCCACTTACAAACTTTTGTTTATTTTTATATAGTGTGATGAATCAAATTAGTAAAAATTACTTACGAAGATGAAGCAATCATCGGTTTCACCATATTTGAGTATTCCGCTGGTGTTTTTAAATGTAATAATATAACTCGGTTTCTGTATATATCTTTTTTTGCGTCAACCTTGCGAACTTGTTCAAACACTCCATTTATCGAATTAAGAGTTTTATGAGAACCCATAACTGCAGATATAAAGTTTCGTGAAGGTCTGTAATCAACATGTCATTTTAAATAACTAGAACAGGGTATTGTTTTGTCTCTTGGTTATATGAAATACTAAATACTTACGATGAATCCCAAAGACAAGAGTCGCTTACAAGAACCCATGCTAGATCAATCAAAATCCCCGTACATTTGTAATCACCTTCAACGTATATTTTCGCAATCCACGGCCACATATGCTTTGCAAAAAATTCTCTGTTTGTTTCTACTTCTCTCGTGTAAATGAGATCTTGAGAAAAATCTAAATCAGAATATAGTGAACGATCACAGAATACGTACAAGGATTTACAGGTTTTGGTAATGTTGGGTACGCATTCTTCTTTCAAAACTTGTGGCTCTTTGATGATGATATTTCTTGCAGTATTGTTAGCCATTCTTATATCTCTAAAAGTAAAGTGAACTGGCACACCTTCACCAAGTCCTCTTCTAGTTCTACTCATTTTATCAAAACCAGTTCTCACAATATCTTCCTCTTTGACGTTTATGTACTTAACAAAGTATCTATTGGCGGAGCTACAACATAAAAAATATATATTATTATTTATATATATATATATAACTACAAAAATTTAATACTAAAAAAAGTACGAACCTGAATCCCAAATAGCGACAGATATGTTCAGCTGATTCTTCTTGTTGCTCAATACTGAGTTGGTCTTCGCAAACAACCTGCCAATCGTCCATATTTCGCTTTGTTAAAAACCCCTCTAAATTAATTGTTGGTTTTTCATCTATGTCATAAAACATTTCCTTTCCATTAGATAATGCAACTGAAATTACATAAAATTAGCATATCATTATTTTATGTCCAAGTAACTAGTAGAACTGTTTTGCCGGTCAAATGACTCGAGTGTTATTTAGTTCTTGGATTCGATTCCCACGTTCGTAAAGTGTTAGTCTCTGTTCAGATTCATGGTTGGTCTCCGCTGCAGTAGAGCGATTTCTTTGCCAGATAATTGGTATAAACAATCATTTGTACCAACTAACTGGCAAAGAAAAAGGCTCAAAAGGCTCTCTTGGGTTTTTGTAGTACCAGTAAAATAAAAAAAAGTTTATATTTTTTTCAGTGTTTTAAGTTAAATAAAATATATGGTTTCAAAATACATCAAATTTCAGATTCCTCTATTGTTTAGTTGTTTAGATATACAAAAATCGTTTCCAAAATAAAATTTTCGGCCCAATTTTTTTATAAATATGTTGAAATTTTCACCTCTTTGTATTTCTATTCAATTATTTCAAGGCCAGAAAAAATTTTAATGCATCCTAGATTTTTTTTTTTTTTTTTTATGCCGGATAGGTTAGCCTTTGACCACTATCTCACCTGATGGTAAGTGATGATGTGGTCGAAGATGTAGTTCAGGCTAACCTAGAAGTACTGGCTCTCAAGGACAGCTGCCGGAACACACCGTTAGGTGCTTGGCGACAGATTTTCTACTTGAGGGTGGTAGCTAGCCAGACGGGCATTCGCAAAATGCCCTACCACCATGCTATAACGACTGCCATCCTTAGACAACAACCGGGACCGACGGCTTAACGTGCCCTCCGAAGCACGGAAACGCTCAGTAGTAATGTCACTAGCGGTCACCCATCCAACTCATGACCGCGCGCGACGTTGCTTAACTTTGCTGATCGGTTGAGAACAGCTAAGTAAACTTCGCTACGAGCGCTTCAAAAATACGCCCAAAAAAGTTGCCACACATAGGCTGCATATTCTTTTTGCTATTTTCTCATGTCCAATATATACTATAATTTTGGTGTTTCTAATTAAATGTATTTTCACATTTAAATCCAAATTCATCATCAAACTTCGAATGACAATTCTAAAAATAGAATTATCAATTTCATTGGGGGTAATTTGACATCAGTTTAGATAGTACCAAGTTACATGACAACTAAATATACGTAAACATACCCACAATTCAACAGTAATGGTAAATATATGTACGGTCATCTGCAACCATTTTATGAGTTTGGACAATTTCAGTGTGAACAAAATAAGAGCTACCATAGCATTTAGAGAATTAAACTACTTAATAAATTACACAATTTATTGGCAACTATTAATTAAAATAAAACGAGTAAATAAAAAAATATATAAATAGTAACTTACAACAATTTAGCTCATCTTCGCCCAAAGGACACTGGGCCTTTCCATCACAAACAAATTTGGTGGGTATGCATATTTCACTTCTTTTGCAAATAAAGTAATTTTGTGGACAGTTATCTACAAAATAAAAATAAAACAGTGTGTTTTTAACGATATCTTACTATGCATTATTATGTTAATGTTAAATTTTAAAATAATGGACGATATTTTTATTGTTTATGTTGATGTATTTATTGATTATGTTCTTTAATAAGGATAGGAAACAGGAAAGCATAATTTCAAAAGTTTATCATCAACTTACAACAATCAATTTCATCCTGCCCATCCGCACAGTCAAATACTCCATCACAAATGAGTTTTTCATCAAAAGCAGACAAGTAGTCTACACAAGAGCAGTCTAGTTCATCAGTGCCATCTTCACAATCAGCCTTGTGATCACAACGACGATCATAAGGTATTTGTTGAGAAATACTGAAAATAAACAGATACGATACTTCACCAAGGCATTAGCTCTTAATTAGACCGCATCTTAGCAAAAAATAATAGTTTCAAGATATTATGTTGTCCATAGTCCAAGTGATTAAAATATAAAACGAGTTAGTGATTTAAAAAAAACTAACCGTCGGCATTCAAACTCTTTAGGAACGCGATGTTTTTTTCTAATGCTAGCAGGTTGAATTTCCGAAAATACAATGTCTTCAATTTTTTGTATTACATCACTTTTATCTTCAAAATCTGGAAGATTTTTTGCGAAATTGTCAATATTTTCAGTGACATTTACTTTATCAATTTTTCCATCTTCGGTAGACGTTGTTTCAAGTCGTGATGAGTTTGACTGAGGCAAGAGCTCTATGAATAATTTGTCAATTTTACTTTCACTGTTGCTTAATTCAGATATATTATCAGTTTCAGTAACAACAGTGTTGTCACTTTCAGTGGTAATTTCTTCGTTAGGAATTGTATCACCGCGAGCTTTTTGTGTAGATGTTATATTTTCATCATTTGTCGGAGATGTCGAAGTGGATATTATATTACTCTCAGACATCACATCGTTATTTTCATTAGTAGTTTCACTTTTAATTTCTGATGTATTTTCAGTGTTTAATTCCATTAATATAAATGACCTCGATTCTAAAGCCTCTGGTTCAGAAGTGACAACAAATGTTAGGATATTCATTTCACTTGTTGTTTCAATGCTTTCTTTACTGACCTCTGTAAAATCAGCAATCCCTTTGATATTTTCTTCTGTGTCTGATTTGCTGGAACTTTTTTTTAGAAATGAATCAATAATTGAGAGATTTGTTAAGTCAGGCATTGTTTGCACAGTCACAATCGGTACAACATTTTCTAATTGTTGATTATTATTTTCAAATCTTTTTGAATTCATTTCAGTCATTTCATTATCTACGGAGTATGTGGTAGAATCTATAAAAAGTTCAGTAGTAGCCGCATCATCCGCAGTAGTAGGTATTACGTTTCTGATGGTTTCGTCATTTAAATTATTTTTTTCTGTTGATACAAATAATTTAGCTTCTACGTCTTTTAAGGCTTTTTCTGGCTTTTTTTCAATGTTTGTGTTATTATGGATTGTTTCAGTAATCTCATTATTAGTAGATCTCAAATATTCACAGTTAATTTCATCTTCAGCATCTAAGCAATCGACGATTTTATCGCATTTTCTTGTATATGGTAGACATTTTGAAATCCCGGATTCACATTTAAACCCAGGACATTCTTGAATTGGTTGAACAACTGGTAATGACTTAGATGCTGTAGAAATACAATTAAAATTTTAGTATAGCAATATATAAAATAGGTATTTAGTCAGTTTTTTTAATGGAAAAATGTTTTACAAATGACAGAAGAATGACATTTGACAGTGTTGCATATTTTTCTTAATTTCAATTCATGTTTAATTGAGTAGTGTAGTCATATATATATGGCGTTATCGTATAATACAATATTATTTTACAGATTTGGCAATAACAGGCTTAAGTACTAAAAACTGTACGACTTACTTATATGATATTTAATCCACTTCACAAAGAGACTGACTCTCGTATACACCCCAGGCTCATCTTTACGAGCACAGCCATCTCCGTGACTTACGATCCCAGCTAGGTACCATTGTTGAGAATTCAAAGGATTTCTACACAAAAGCGGTCCTCCACTGTCACCCTGGAATCGAGCAAAATATATGATGTATGTATATTAGACCTCATATTGTTTCACCGCCAACTACTTTATTTTTATATACAGAAGGAACAGTTTTTTTTTAGATTTAGAATTTTGTTTTACCTGGCATGCATCCCTTCCACCTTCAACGAGCCCAGCGCATATTTCTTTACCCGCTCTATCTTCAGTGTGTTTACAGTTTTCCCATATTGGAACTTCAACCTCTCGCATATGATCAGCTGAAAATGACCTCAATTAAAATGTCAGATTTTAAAGATTATGCATCCAACTCTGTTAATTGTTTGGGTCACAGGATTATTTTAAAAACAAAGAAGTACATATTCAAAGATATAACAGAATTCTGTAATCCTGGATAGTAGATCCTGGGTATAACTAAGCCCCCTCCAGGAGTAAGCCTGTCGTTACGAAGTCCTTGCGATAAGAGTTTGAGGCATCGGGCCCATAGACCGGCATGTCCACGTATTGTCGTGTCGCAAATGAATAAAAATCCATAAACGAGCATAAATAACTTATAAATGATTGAAACTTACAGAGTTACTCGTAACAAGTGTTTTTTAGCTTAAAAAACAGTGATAAAGCCAATCTACTTCTATCTACTATGTAGTCTAATCTCTGGGAGTACCCAATTTTTACGAAGTTTGTTCTTCTGATGATGGCTCCCTGCCTGTCACTCATAGATTGATGATGATGACTCATGGATTCACTTTGCACAGTCACTGCAGTTATCTTAAAATAGCCGAGTAACGGTTAATTTGTACAAAATAAGAGCACGTTGTTTGAACCACCGAGCATCAGTAGTGGCGGATGGACGACTGCCGCGCTCGTGAAACCTTTGTCTCACCTCAACATCATGTCATATTTCAACGTCGTTGTACCTAAATGATATACTTAACATTTGTATTAACCAAAATTGACACTTACGGTCTGGTCCATGCTCCACAGTTGCGCCCCAACCAACTGCAGTGCAAATAGTACCGGGTGGAGGTCCCCACAACCAATCTGGACCTGCAGTGCTAGTCCCAGGCAGGCATATAGGACGAACCCATCGACTAAATTGTATATCATGTTCAACTTTCAACAGAGACAGATCATCTCTCATATCTATCTGGTTGTAATGCTGATTCACTATTACATGGGTAACGCGGTGATTTTGTTCTTGAGGGGAGAATGAAAAGCGACGTAGCATGCCCACTTGAATTTCGTAGTGATGTTCCCAAAATCTGAAAATCGACACATACTAAATGTAAAGCGCACAGACCAAATAAAATCAAATATCTGAAGTGACGCGTATAATACTATTTATTTTTTATTCATTGTATTAAGCATTTGACCACCTTCTACCATGCTAGTAACTTTATAAGGTAGATCAAATGGAAAGTATCTATCAAGAACAACGTCCTAGTTTCACTGAGTGGTCGGATAAAGTTTTAATTTAGTACTTAGATGGCCTAGTCAAGAATAATAGCGTAAAAAAATATTTAGGCCGTCAATGGTCAATTTAATAAAAAAAATACATTTGTTACCTACATACATCAGTGCTTCAGAAAATGATTCTATAATACGAGTGTATTCAATATGATAATGAGGTTGATTAGACGGCTTTATTTTATTTATAAATTAAAAAAGTCACATATACCCATTTCGAATAGTAATTTTCAGTGACAGTACACCGTTTTAACATTTAACTATTAAAGTTGAGTTTATAACTAAAAATAGCTGTGATTGTAACGGAACTAATTGTACGACGCAACGCAATTTCAATTTAAAATTGTTTTGTTAATTTAGAATATAACACTGGATCAATACAAAATTATACTTTAAGGGTTCCGTATAAGTAATTGTAAGCCAAACACATCTGTCAATCTGACTTTTAAAGCACTGCATCCCTTTAACCTTTAACCGTAAAAGGCATCTAGTTTGCTTTCAGAAAATTTGTGTCATAATAGAGAAAAACAAATCTAAATATGTAAAATTAAGGTGAGAGAAAAGTGTTTTATTTTATTAATTTATTTATGCTCTCTCGCTAGAATGTTAACAAAAGCAAACATAGAACTTGGTGTGATTATAGTGCATATACTCTGACGTATAACAGAAGACTCGCACTTGGCTATTTTTCTAGTTCTATTTTTCTTCCGAATAATATAACATAAATATATCTTATTCCTTTTCTTAATTACTGAAGGTCTTGTCCGTCTTGGAAGGCGAAAAAAGAATTGAGTGGTTAACAAGCTACTTCCACGCTACTCTGTCTTCAGCTTGTTTTAGAGCAGCGACAGGGGCCTGTGAGATCTTACCGTCTTAGTCAGCGGTTAGGTGATCTGCCTCGTGGTCTTTTCTCATTAACTTTTTACACTAACACCACTTTTTCTAAATTGTGTGATTCTTTCAAATATTACATACATTTAAATGTTTGTTTGAATAAAAATTACGGTTAAGCGCTCGTCGCTTCGCGCAATTGTGACTTCCAGAAGAAGAACTTCAAAACAGTCCGAAACTGGTCGGAATCTTTCCGGTAAATATAACGCGGGTCCTAGCCGATTCCTAATAAGTTAAAAATTTAAGAACTTTATTGTGTCTGACATTCAAAAACAATAATATCGTAAATCAGTATTATCGGATTTCAGAATCGGATTTTCAATATTGTACATGTGCTGCGATATTTTAGTTTTATATGCATTAACAAAATCAGTAGTAAATGTCCCAAGCGGTCACCTCTATCATTGAAGTAATAATCGCAGCGAACATTGCGTAACCTAGTCCATTGGTTAAGAACGACTAGACAAACTCCGCTGAGCGTATCAAAACACTTGAGGGAAGTCCGAATCTATTCTTTGTCTGCAAATTCAAACACGCGATCAGCAAATTCACCGATACAAGAATCCATATCAGTGTAAAATCTCGACCCTGATCTTATTCTGTTAGTACACAATTGTTTACTTTTTTGTACAAATAAACTACTTTCAACTTTATCTGGGTTTCTCTCAAGTCATGATCAAGTCGCATGTCACCGAACAAGACATAAAGAAAAACATTTATCAGTTAGGAATGCACTTTTGGAAAATACAAATAAACCCTCATTTTGCTTCCCTTCCCTTTGACCATCAGATATCCTACTTTAATTAATCTAATCATTTCATATCCCTTTTTGTCATCTCAATAAATTCCACAACATTTTTTTATTTACCTTCTAATTTTTATTATGATGAAATCAGCATTGAGTATATATTGAGTATAATGTAATCAGCGTTGATTTATATTTCTCTTCTATTGAATAATAGAAGAGAAATATAAATTGTAAAAATATCTTATGAAAGCATTATACCAATAATTGGTATTTATGTAATGTTCTTCGAAAGTAATGATTTAATGTTTTCTTAAAATTTTGTTTATATCAAATATCCGCAAAGCAAAGCTCGCCAGCTAGTACAATGGCAAAACATCATTGTTCCGGGGAAGTTGTACAGATCTACCAAAATAGTCTCAATCTGGACTATTTATGTTTTTATTCAAATGCATGTCATGATTTTGTTTAAAAGCAACTAAAATGCTAGCAAAAAAGCGCTAGTTTAGTTATGTTTTAGAAAGTACATTTTAAACTACTACTTAAAAGTCATAAAACATAACTTAACCTAATTTTCTATTAAATCATCTGCAATTAGTAAATTACTTCGGGAATTTAACTGTCAAATCAATTCGAATTAAAATTCGACCTCAATACAAAATATAAAATACATAAGCATTTCCTCAAATTACTGAAACCATCTAGACGAAATGTAACTAATTTTGAATGTAGAAATGATCCGAATATAGGATTTTTTTGTGTTTTCAGGTATAAAAGTGCATAATGGATATGATTTGGTACGGCAGTACGGACCCCTTTTTCATGCGAGTTGCACTGGACTGGACCAATTTTAATTCTATTAACTGATTTGAGTCACCCTATCAACTTTCATATTTGTAATTAGAGCATTATATCTTATTTTAATAAGTATTAACTCATTTTATGAACCATAAATCCATACTAAGTTATTAAAAAAAAGGTCACAAAAATTTAAATTTGGCTTGTGCTCATTTAATTAATTTCCCCTGGGCTTAAGATAAAGGACATAATACTGTGGCTGCCTATAATATTAAGTCATTTAAATTGGCTGAACTAAGACCTTCTAGTCTGTCTTGCCTTTTTGTGGCTGAGCCGTCTTATTTAACATTTGTTGATATAATAATGGTTTGTTTGGTCTTGCGAATGGCATCTATTAATTATGAGAAACTTTGATATCGTTTTGTGCTACTGCTTCTTTCAAAGACAATTGATCCGTGAAAGGAGTGGAACAGAAACAAAAGACTGCTACGAGACACACTTCACTGAACCCTACACTGTTCTTTTGTTGCATGTCGCAGTAAATATTGCTGTGTTTTGTTCAGTGTATTGCCATTAGAAGTTTTTATCCATTCAATCGTAAAGTAGGAAAAAATTATCGACAACGTTACCTTAATTTTAATTAATTAATCTCAGCTGTTTGTATACTATTGTTACTTGTTGTAAATTATTGAACTAATTGTTAAAAATATAAGATATGAAAAAAAATATGTTGAATTGCTATTCTTTTTAATATTATTTTGTTTGCAATAACGCCGGCTTGGCGTTAAGTTTGTAATTTTGTTAATAGCTATTTGTCAAAAATGGAATGCTCCATAGCCAAGCACATAGTAAATATTATAATATTTTGCAATAACTGAAGATTCAAGATGAATGAATGAATGACTTTAATTGCAACAAACACTATACATAAATGGTGAAATATCTAATAACATACTTTATTGCTACCATACAGTACAAGACGTTATGAACGTATAGGTATATAGTGCAATAGTACTGTAAGGCACAGCAACTATGGGAAGAGGACACAACATTAAAGCATAATTTTTCAAATCATGTTATTTGTCAAAATGCATTCTTATATTGTCATTTAGATACTCGTCTACTGAGAACTCGTAATATGCCTTAGAGATAAGATGTTGTTTTAATTGTCGTTGCTTTCACATTTTAATTCTGTTGGTAATTTATTGTAGACTACTATTGACATAGGAACCGTGCTCGAAGAGTGCATCAATCACTGAAAAAGAACAAATTAAAATAATAAACTGTTCGAGACCACGATTGAAGCAACGAGGTTAGTAAAAAATATTATTACGACCTTAATTTGTGTACGATAGACCCGAATGTAATTATAACATGAGTTCAGTATAAATTATTTTAAGAAATCCTTGCTATAATTAATGGTAAGCTCCAAAATGAATGTGAATAAAATTTACTCACTTATGTACACAATGGGCAGCTGATATAATCCAACTTTGGGTAAGAATAACTCCACCACAGTGAAACATGCCATTTCTATAAATTGCTACCATCCAAGGCCATGCTGCAGGCTGGCTTGGCTTGCCACCTACCACTCTGCCTTCTGCTCTTTTACCTCTTTCTTCATTTTCACCAGTATTTTTAATGTCTGCACTGCTTTCTCCTGAGTTAGTTGTAGAAGCAGATTGGCTTGTGTTACCAATTTCCCCTCTACTTTCCGCATGTTTACTGATTTCCTTATTTTCATCGATTTTGATAAAGCCTTTACTACTTTTGTCCATGTGTATGCTACCAATATCTCTTTTCATCCGATTTCGAAAAAGCATCATGCGGTAAGGGTCATATAAATGCCCTTGATAAAGAAATCTTTTGTTGCGACCAAATAAATGATTTTCCACTTCTGAATTCTAAAACACATAATCGGAGGATGATATATTTCATTTTTGCTTGATTTTTAATGAGCTGTTTTTATTATGCTAGAAATTAAAACCACTGCTCAACTTGTTCAAGAAGCTGTTTTTGTAGTATTAAAGATTAAAAGACGGCTTTACATTTTTACGTGTATTTTGGGAGGTAAAAATTCGCTCAACCTCACGTCAACGATTTACGTGATAGCAAAAATATAGCGAAAGTTTGAGCTGACAGTGGCTGCGAAAACTTTATTAAACAGTGAATGTTTGGATAGCGAATGATAGATTATACCCCTATCGACTCCAACTCATAGGTGATATAATATGTTTCTCTGCAAATATTTAAAGTAATTATGGCTAGTGACCATGTCTATAGTCTCCCCCCGGCAGAGGGTCCATGATTTGAATTTTGATGCAGAGTAGAGTCTTACCACATTGTGGTTGGAATTTGGCAAATTATCATCTGGCTATGATAGCACTGAAAAGTGTATTACGGCGCAGTCCTGAATAGCCAGTTCCCATTATAGATTTAGCCTGTATATTCGAATGTGATCATCATTTCCAACATGTGGGGTAAATATAAGTCAAAGGCTAGCCCATCAGTAATAACAAAAACTTATAAAAACTTCTCTACTGTTGTAGATGTCCATAGGAGACAGTGATCACTTACCACCAGGTGAGCCGCCCACTCATTTGCCCTCATATCTCATAAAAAGACAATTGCTTAAGATCAGTTGAACCATCTAGTCGTTTTGTCACCATACATTATTTAAAAAAGTTAATCACCTCTCGTATCAGTTGAGAAGTTGTCTGTACTCTCGTTCCACATAGAAAATCAGGACACGTGACGTAGACAGCGGAGGAGTTGAAACATGAATCAGTCTTTTGAATTAAACCTCCAGGACCCGTATTCAAGTAATCCACTTTAAGGATTGGATTTATTGGCACAAACTGAATGATCGGTGGTCTGAAACAAAGCAAGATTAGTTTTGAAAAGATAAGCATGTCATGAGGAAAGGCGAAGAAATAACTAAGAATATATTGAGCTTTACTATTGATGTCCTATATATTACAACATTCGATCGAATCAGTCCCAACACTTAGCTCTAAAAATCTACGCAACAGTCTGTTAATACTATGAAATTATTTACAATTTACCTTATTATAAGGCCTGTTTCCCTACGACACGCATCGTGTGCCCACATATAAGGATTTTGACATACTGCATACCAATCTCCTTTAAAATTCCGATGTAAATATCCTTCAGTATTTGAGATAGCGAACAGCTGAAACAAGTTCAATCTTATTATACATATAGAAAACGGATGTACTTATCTCAACGGAACAAGAATATTTTCTCTTAGTATAAAATACACAAAAAGATTTCAAAGTTTTCTCAGAGTATTTTCTTTGGCAAAACCAGCTTTAACTTTGTTTTTGAAATTCGTTTTAAAATAAGTACTTCAATTACTAACTGGTTTTATCTGTAAGCTTGGAGCAAGCATGTTGCATTCAATTTCATCTTTGTGATTGGGACAGTCCACGACGCTGTTACATCTTTGTTGTTTCGTAAAACAGCTTTTTTCAAAGTTTATGGCTTGATTTCCGCAGCTGAATGTGTCTGCACTGCATCCTGAAAATATTGAGCACAAATTAAATATGACGAAACACACCCCTTATCATGTTTAGATCCTTAGACGGGTATAATAGCAATCATTCTTATTTTATAACATAGCGTTATTGCAATGTTTGCAAGTTTGAAGATTGAAACGTAATATGATTAAATCCGTAGTATCTGCTTACTCTCCTGAAAAAACGATCGCAGCGTTATATATGTTTGTATAATTTTTTTTTTCTTTTATATATTGCCTATGAATCATCACCTATAAACACAAGTTATGAATTTCCTTCTCAGGTTAGACAAAAGGAAAGCGAACTTAATCTTATTTTATCAATAACTACCTACCTGCTCATGATTATATTAATATAGGAATGAATCCTTCGTCCTATTTTAGCTAATTGTCTAGCATTGGCTAGCCTTTTCAACTGGTAAGTGACAAATGTGGTCACACATAGTAACGGAAGAATAAACTAAATTATTGTCTACATCAAATGTTTTTTTTAAACTACAAATATCGTTTACCTGAATACAATATTTAAAATTAAGATCAAAAATCACGTCGACCAATTTTTACAGCACTAAAAATCATGTACTCCTAATATTTCTAAATGAACCCCCTTATTTATTGATTTACAATATTTTTAACTTTGAATTGCTCGTTTTACTGTCTGGTAATTAAAACTAACTGGTTAAATGCAGTTTACCAAATACGCCCAATTAACACATATAACAAAATCAACCACATACTCCAGTTCAAAACACATAAGTCATTTAGACGATAGATGGACGGAGTTAAACTTACTGCCCCTAAAATTTCACTACGTAGGCGTAGATGATGGTAGATGGGTGACCGCTAGTGACATTACTACTGAGCGCTTCCGTGCTTCGGAGGGCACGTTAAGCCGTCGGTCCCGATTGTTGTCTTAGGATGGCAGTCGTTATAGCATGGTGGTATGGCATTTTTCGAATGCCCGCCTGGCTAGCTACCATCCTCAAGCAGAAAATGTATCACCAAGGACCTAACGGTGTGTTCCGGCAGCTGTCCTTGAGAGCCAGTACTTCTAGGTTAGCATGAACAACATCTTCGACCACATCATCACTTACCATCAGGGTGGATAGTGTTCAAAGGCTAACCTATAAGGCATAAAATAAATATATGGAAATCTTTTGTTTAAATATTTAAAGCACATATATTTACCGAAACAACCCATTTCATCTTCTCCATATGGACAGTCAAAATATCCATCACATAATCGAGATTTATCAACTCTCGATTTGCAACTGCATCTGATTTCGTCACTAGCATCTAAACAGTCTACATTTCCATCACACCATTGTTTCTCATCAATGCAGCCTTCATTATTGTCACAAGCCAGAGATCTGGATGGACACTCAATTGCACGACTTGTCTTTTTTTCATCTTTCTTGTGTAGTTCTTTAGGTCTGAAACATTTATTTAGATTATCAAGGGATGTGGTGAACATTTTGCTTATATAATAATAAAAAAGTCTAATTTTACTTCTTGTGTTCGAGGTTGAATTCATGTGGATCTCAGAATTGGAAACATTTTAATATATCAATATCGTCTTTTACATAAAACAATTTTTTATCAGCGAGACAGCATAAACACAGTCAAAAGGTCAAGTCAAATTTTAAATTATAAGTTACCTATGA
Organism: Plagodis pulveraria; assembly: GCA_963890685.1. Taxonomy (NCBI): domain Eukaryota; kingdom Metazoa; phylum Arthropoda; class Insecta; order Lepidoptera; family Geometridae; genus Plagodis; species Plagodis pulveraria. Next base: position 11,816,865 of record OY982959.1, read on the forward strand.
AATTGCCGTTCTGCAGTACTGGCCGTTAAAGGCGATTGTGGAAGCTGATAATACACTATCTACGGCTGAATTAGCAGCAGCTTTCGATGTTAGCGTTAAAACAATATTGGTCCATTTGCGTCAAATTGGCAAGGTAAAAAAGCTTGACAAATTGATGCCCCACGAACTCAATGATCGCCAGCGCGAGGTACACGTCGAGAGGTGCCTTGCACTGCTCAACAGACACACACAAATGAAGGAATTTTGAACAGTATTGTTACTTGCGATGAAAAATGGATTCTGCTTGATAACCGCAAGCGCACAGCAAGTAGGTTGGATTCTGGTTTAGCACCTAAACAATGCTCTAAACGAAAACTTACTCCTAGAAAAGTGATGGTCACAGTTTGGTAGTCTAGTGCCGGTGTGATTCATCACAGCTTCTTACCAAACGGGGTGAGCATTACTGCAGATGTGTACTCTGAAGAACTGAACACAATGATGGAAAAGCTGGCACATCTCCAACCAGCATTGGTCAATCGCTCGTCTCCGTTGCTCCTGCTTGACAACGCGCGGCCTCAAACTGCACAGCAGACGGTTTCCAAGTTGCAAGAACTGGGTTTGGAAGCTGTCTGTCATCCGCCCTACTCACCAGACCTTGTGCCTACAGACTATTACTTTTCCAGAATTTGGATAACTTCTTGGCAAGAAAAAAAATCAATACCCGAGAGTCAGTACAAAATGCCTTTGAAGAATTTGTTGCTTCCCGTCCAGCGGATTTCTTTAAGAAGGGCATCAATAATCTGCCACGGCGTTGGCAAAGATGTATTGATTGCATGGGTTATTACTTCGATTAATAAAAATAAAAATGACATGAAAAAAATTCGTTTACATTTTTTCATACAAAACGGCAATTTCATAGGTACCACCTACTCGTAATAGCTACAACCAACTACATTTTTCAACAATGTTTCATACTTACTTATGAAAAAAGCTCATGATTATGTCGAGATCTTGTGGGTGCATATTTTGTTTGGTAGTTTCGATTTCACGGCTATGGATATACGACGGCACGGATGGGTGGAAATATCTAAAAGCAACGTTTAAATGGTCATTATTTTACCAATAATTACACCATGATATAAAACCAAAATGTTTATTAAATACCTCGCATTAGGCAGATGTCGATGATCAAAATGCGGTGTAATAATTTCTGCTGCCGGATTATCATAGATTCCTGTAAATGATTTTAAAATATTACAACTATTTCTACATAATAAGCAAATTCCAATGAAGTACATAAAAACTGTACTAACGCATAAGCGCAAAATTAAATAAGTGACTAAGATAATAAAGTCAATGCATAACACCAAAAGATATGTTCTTAGCTGATGTATCAGTTGGTTTTTGCATATTAATTCACGTATACAAAAGCATTTATCATTGCATTAAGTCACGCGTAAATTTGATTTGTATATATTCAAATGACAAAAAACAGTCAAAATGTTGTGTTGTAACTATTGTGTATCTTTAAAATCAGACTCATTTTCATCAACCATAGTAAAATTCGACAAACAAGTGCTAATACCGATAACATTACATTTAAATACATAACAATATCGCAAAATGTGATGTTTTATTTAGGAATCTCAGTATTCAAGATGACCCTCTAAAAATGATTGCAGAGAAATAGAACCCCTGCATACCATGCAACTGCTGATGCTGATAAAACAAGATTTCAATGTAAAATATTTTGCAAATGTTTGAATAAAATGTTTGATAAATAAAGTGATTAGCATGTCATTACCGTGAATGGTTGGATAGTTTTGTTTCAGTAGTTTCGCTAAAAGGCAGGTGTCTGTCAATGGTGGGCCTGATCTTGAATGTGAAAGATGGTGTGGTAGTCCATTCGTTATATAATTGTCTACAGGAACAGAAGGTACTGAACCTAGATTATTTCTAATTTGGCTCATTGAATGAGCTTCTCTTTTAGAAACATCAGCATAGTATTTTGTGTCTTTTGTCATGTCCATTATTTTAGAAACATCTTCGTTTGAGTAATTTCCTTCATATTCATCTATAATAGACTTCAATTTTAATATAAGTTCAGTGCAAATAAGTTTATGCTTATCATCGTCACATAAAGTATGGTGTTTGTGTATAATTTCTTTAACTTTACTCAGATCATCGCTATTAATGCGATATAAAATTTCTTTCTTTTTATCAAGTGGATTCAACACATGTCTTTTTCTTCTCTTCATATTTGTATGATTATTGAGCTGAAAGACTATATCCCAGTCGTTCTGACGAACTGTAATATTTTTTGTTTCTCTAAGTCCTGTCACAAGAATTATTTCTGTGCTATGAGAATTACCTAAAAGAAAAACAAAGTAGACATTAGTGGTCATTGTACTAAATATTATGAATAAACTAAGTACGGTTATCTTCATAGATATTTAATAAATATGAAATAAATGGAAAACTACATCAATTTCATTTCATTGTTACAGTAATATATATCGAACAAGTTCCGAATGTTGCGGGATAAAGGTTACAACATAGTTTGGTGTTTTGGCGTACTGTGAAGCTGTCTGCATATAATTTTTTTTAAACCATAACATTAACCTAATGATTTCATATTATACTTAGGGCCTGTTTCAGAATGTTCGAGTAGGTTCCGGTTATACTACTCAGAGCATATTAAATAAATAAAACAATCTTTGCGTTTTACAGTCATCGATTTAACCTATCCATCGGTTAAAGCTTGAAACGCACCGCATGTTAACTGTCATTTTTATCATTTAGTTATTTTATGTGTTGGTTAGCAACCCGAAACTTTATTAGGACAGTCTGAAACGGGCCCTTGTAGTATTATGATTTTACTGCACTTACCAGAACTTTCTAAGAATTTTAACACGAGAATGTATAAGCCTGCACTGAAAGTAACTAAAAGTAATAGAACTAATACTTTTTGTAGAGCTGGTATCATACATCTGTAAAGGCAACGAGAACTGCGTTCTGAAAACAAAAAGTTAGATATATACAATTTCCATACATAAAGTACATTAATTAAATGTTATCTTTATTAATTTATTTTTTACCATTTGAAGTCTCTGCTAGTTCCATGGGTGGCAGTCCAAGTTGGTTCAAAGACTTGTTTATTTCTGTGTTTTCGTTCATCTGTAAAAATAAGGAAACAAGTTACGTATTTTACGCCTGTTACTGTGCAACAGCTATAAAACCTTCTCCTCTGTTGGTATTCAAAACAAAGATAATAATTTAGATAGGTTTAAAATTCTAACCTACTAAATTTATAAGTGCGTATAAGTTTGTACTTATTATTGCCATAAAATTATATTTTACGTATATTTTGCTAAAAATATGTGGGTATTTCCCGTAGAAATGGAATATAACCATACTTTAGAGTCTAGAGGTACAAACGGGAGAAATAATACTTTCGAATATATCAGATTTGAAGCGCTCGTAGCGAAGTTTACTTAGCTGTTCTCAACCGATCAGAAATGTTAAGCAACGTCGCGCGCGGTCATGAGTTGGATGGGTGACCGCTAGTGACATTACTACTGGAGTGTTTCCGTGCTTCGGAGGGCACGTTAAGCCGTCGGTCCCGGTTGTTGTCTTAGGATGGCAGTCGTCATAGCATGGTGGTAGGGCATTTCGCGAATGCCCGACTGGCTAGCTACCACCCTCAAGTAGAAAATCTGTCGCCAAGCACCTAAAGGTGTGTTCCACCAGCTGTCCTTGAGAGCCAGTACTTCTAGGTTAGCCTGAACAACATCTTCGACCACATCATCACTTACCATCAGGTGAGATAGTGGTCAAAGGCTAACCTATCAGACATAAAAAATAAAGATCTCTTTATTGGATACAATAACTTAATATGAAGATCTTATACTTTGTGAATATGAATTAGTCCAGCAGGCGAGTATTGTCAAAATACCTACTAGACTCTGGCCATTCATCATCGCTTCATTATGAACACTCAGACATAATCAGTCATAAACATTCAACCCTCTTCAAATATGTCAAGTACATAAACAATAGATGTCCAGAATACTACTCAGAGTAGTTAAACTAGAGAAACCCCCATGAATAAATAATTATTTCACTACCAATTAAAAGTCCTTATTTATTAATAACATTGCACAAAGACAAAATAACAATATCTAAAATGACCAATCATAAAGCAGTTGGAACAAATTAAATTTCGTGTATATCACCAGTTTAAAAAAAAACTGTTAAATTTCTACTTGAGTATTTTTTTTATTTATGGTCCATAATTTTAACAATACAAAAGTTTTACTTAAAATTAGAGACGGCGTAAGTCCGAAGGGCTTATGTGCAGTCAATGAGTTCGGTAACTGATAAATTACAAAATCAAAACAAGAAATTACTTACATAAGAAATAGCTAATTAAAGTATGTAATCAGTGTTATTTAATAACATAAGTTTATCACTTCGTATATTAAGTATCAACCTGATGAAAATTTAGAGAAATCAAATTGCCTTTAAAAATAAACTTATATATAATTAAAATATTGAAACATTAGGTCCGTGGGGTCCAAGCGCACGGATTCTATATAAAGATTTATCAAAGCGTCTGATAGAAAACACAAACGACCAAAGGGGTGGCACTTACCTCGACCAGCGAATAAGTATTGCCATTCAACGGGGTAATGCTGCCAGCCTTTAGGGTACCCTACCCGTGGACAGTGTTCTGAGCTCTGTTTTCTACTTATGATTGCCTCATGGTAGAAAACGCAGCTCACATTTTCACGTATTATATAGATTTAGTTACTTTTTTAATTATAATTTGTGTTATTAATTATTATGTAAAATGTGCGTTATTAAGACATAGTATTTATATAATAATATACATAAAACGAACCAAAATGACTTTGAAAAGCGGACTATGAAAATGTGAGCTCAGAATATTTGAATCAGCATGGTACCGACTTTTACAAGTTATGGTGTATTATAATTATTTGATCATTTTGAGTTCAATTTTAAGTCGATTTGATTTTTACCAAAAAAATAAAAATAATGTTTTATATATTTATATATCTTTATCAGAGCGCTTGGTCGATGCGACACGTTATCAAAATTTTGACACCTATTTGGTTCAACGAATAAACATTGCAATTCAAGGGGCAAGGCTGCCAGTATTCTGGGCATGCTGCCAAAAGTAGTGGGCTGGAGCATTTGGACTGCCTGTGAGTCTGCAATGACTTATAGGTATCTAAATGATTTTCTTGTAGTAGTTGTAGTGTTGTTTATAGTTCGTAGTATTTAGTTAATAAAGGCCGGAAAAAAAGCTTTTATTAATAACTGAAATATATGTTTGTAATAAATAATTAGTGATATATATTTATCATTTTTGTTTTTTACTTAAAACTTTATAGTATATAGTGTTTAGTTACATCATATTTGTATCATGAGTCTAGTTTGGTTACGTCTATTTTAGTTTTCTTACACAATAAGAAAATAAAATTTTCTTAAATAATAAGACAAGCCGGTACACTTACGGATACATAAAAAGCTTCTGAATCGATTCCACATAAACTTGCACTGCTCTCTAAGTTGAATTAATCTAAACCAATAAAGAAAATTATAACAATCCGTGAATCTTGCTACCTGTGGGTGTCGTAAGAGGCTACTAAAGGTAAAATACCGAAATGTGGGTAGCAGTGCCTTTTGAGGAACTGATATCTTAAATTGCGATCCCCAAGACGTCTGCCAAAGCATGGAAATTATGGCAAATCCCCCCATAATGGGGAGGCTGTATTTAGCAGTTGACAATACGGCTGATACTGTACAATAATAACAATCTGATCTAATAGTTTGAAGAAATGCGTAGGGAAACATACGCACATCCGAACGAGTACATACACCTATAACACTTTTGGTTCGTTGCACGAAAGTCAACAACTGACATCATGAGCATCCCTGCAAAACACGGACATACGCTTATGAAACCTGGGCCGCATGACAGTGAATGATGGCACTGTGGACGCTGACATAGCAAAACGTATAAACACAATGGACAGAACTCACAGGAATACTTTGTAAATATAATAGTAATTAAAATTTGTAATAGGTATGATACCTATTATAACCAAAATTTATATGTCTGCGATGATATACGGTGCGAAATGCTTAGCTCTCAAGTAGAAATAATCTTATGAACTACATGTTGCGTTGCTGAGATGAAGTTCCTTGGACGGTCTGCCGTAGTCACCATTGTATTAAAGTAAGAACGGTAAAAGAAGAATCATGACTGCAATATGAAAATTCCAGAAGACTACATGGCTAGAAAAATAACTATAAAAAAGGAGTCAATATCCAACGTCTTCTTGTCTGTAAATAAGAAGGCGTAAAGGTTAATAACATGGACTCAATACCGATACAGGGAAGACGAAATTGGAGGTGGATAGTTCAGATCCAGATTATTTATTGGTAAAGAGATTCGCTTCACATATCATCAAATTATTATAATAACATATAATATACTTTTTAAATACATGATATAAATACCTGTAATGTTATCTACAAGTAAAATAAGATTGTAATAGATATAACAGCAACGTGTGCTAAAATTCACATCGGTATTTAAAAGATTTTAAGTACCAAAGCCTAACTAATAAATATCTTAACGAATGCACTATGTTTACTCGAAAGCAATATTCTAGTCGTAAAAAACGTCTTTTACCCACTAAAATACTTTTTTATAAAGTATGGCAAACGTGTCCCATTATTTTTGCCATGGTTGGTATTATTTATGGAGATATAGCTTTTAACTAACTTTCCGCCCTTTTCTTTATATACGTCAAGATTTTCAACCTAAAAATACTTGTAAATCCGTTCGTCAGTATAACATAGCGGCGGTCTCTAACTGTCAAACAGAATAAGTAAAATGCCTGAAATTTTGATATATTAATTGACCCAATGACGCATACGGAACTAAGTATTCAATAAATTAATATTTCAGGCGCCTCTAAAACACGACTAGGTATTCGGAAAAACTCTTTATCACTCCCTAGGGCTTAGTGTACCATCTCGGCTAGAACTTAAAATAAAAAGTCCTAGCCGTCAGCCGTCAAAGTTATTAATTACAGTCCCATTTGTTACGGGGTCTTACTCAAAAACTTAACGTTATACTAAAATTTCTGTATATAACGTAACATATTTCTCTCTCTCTCTTACATCTATTTTAAGAAAAGAACTGAAAATGCCATTTATAAAGTGATTTTGAGGTTGTGATCAAAACTAACATACTTTTTTGCAATGCGGAACCCTAAACAAGCAAGGCCCTACTCGCAATAGTTATGTAAGTTTAGGCACAGGTTACATAATGTCAAAAATAATGATACTTGTCTTGAATTCTTAGCAGTAATTCTAGAGCTATTTTTAAGTATTAAATGTATTATTTTAGCTCTGATAAAATAGAAGAAAAGACGGAGGCTCGTAAAACATCAAACTGAAGCCACACTTTAATACATGTGTGCGATAGAAGTGTTGCCACATGAAAGCAAAAATAACTCAATTGTAGGATTTATGGGATAAACATTTTTGAAGATATAAATATACAGAAAAATCTGTTCGTAAGAATACTTCGCAATAACATAATATTATTTATATTGCGCAATATTATTATAATATTGAGAATCTTCACGATTATTGTTTAATATGCAGTGATAACAAAGATATTGCACTCTAACTATAATAAATTCAATTTTACTAAAACATGATTAGTTGCAAAACTCTTTACTGGTTATTTCCACTATAAGATAAGATTATCCCTAGTTTTTCCTAATAAACATACGCTTGTTTAGATATAAAGTATATAATGTTACAGCTACACGAACCGAATATTAAAAACTGCAAACTTTTGGAAACAACCTAAAATTTATGTCTGGCAACACTTTTGTTTACATTTTTATTCGAAATTATAACCTAAATTGCTTTGTATAATATTAAAGTAAGTACATTATATTTAATACTTACGTGTGTTTTAATACTCAAGTCGGTTTTAAATGTATTAATACCGTTATGTGTGACGTGCGTAATGTGCGACGGTCTATCGTGAATATCGGACAAAATTGGCCGAATTTAGATACGTTTGTGTGAGTGAGTTGTGTCTTACATAAAATTGGCCGAATTTGATGCTTCATTTTTATTTTCATTAGACTCCCTCTTTCTTATTAATTTCTCTGAGTATTTTAGCTACTGTAGTAAGATGAAAATATTGGTTTTGAGGTTTGCACCTGATGAATTTAAGTCATGTGCGGGATTCGAACCCGCGTCCAATACGATGGTTAAAGAACGATAGGGAAGATTTGAGTTAAGAAATCATGTCATGTTAGCTCAATTGGTTAGAGCATACCCCGGCTCAAGGGGTGGATGGACGCGGGTTCGAATCCCGCACATGACTTAAATTTTTCCTATCGTATATTTGTGATTTTGTAATGTAATCCGCATAGCAGGCGTTATTGCAAACCTAACAATAATAAAAATATATAACGTTTTTTGGCTAGTTAATTTGTTATGTATAATAATAATATACTTTATTGTGCCAAACAGTTTATCACTATACATGTTAGTTATAAGTTAATATAGCAGAAGTACTTGATATAAAATTGAACTAAAAACTTATAATCTAAACTATTTTATATTCTGTAACTTTGGACTTATAGTAACTGACTAATTCACACTAGCCCCCACACTAGGATACCCTGTGTTGTGGATGGGTGGCTTAGTTCTCATACAATGGTACATTATTTAAAAAAAAATATGATCAACAGATAATTATAGTGTAATAGATAACTGAGTATTCTAAAAAACTACTTACAGTTAGTATTTAATGTATTGTTATTTTGAATAATGGAATATAATATGACGTGACTTTCTTAATTTTTACTGGCGGTATGTCTTTATTAATAAAATACTACGAACCATATACAACACTATAGCTACTACAATAAAAGTATTTCGATAATCTGAAATTCATTGCAGAGTCACAGGCAGTCCAAATGCTAATCTATAACTTTCTTTAATAATAAAAATATGTCAGAAATCATTTTAAAATTTCCCACAGTAACCATACCACCAATTATAAAATTGCAAACCGCGAAGAAAGATATTATATACATTTTTATAAATTATAGCAAAAACATACCGAAAATATCAATCCTGAGCAAAATACATAAAGGTTGTGACATAGGAATGATGTTTCACCACACTATTGATGATTAACACTACAAAAACTTACAGAGGTAGTCACTAAAACATAATGCTTATTTAAATAACAGAGAACATCTGTATGTAAGATGCATTCTAAAAACCAGAACTATGCACAGAATTTTAGAATAAGATTTCAAATGTGGGTACCTCCATAAAAAAATATTTATTTGCTATCTGACTTGATGACTGATGCTAATCTGACTACTGTATTACTGCAATACGTGTTTGTTTACATACACTGATGATAGAATAGCACACATAGAAACAGTTTGTTTATGTGTGATGAGATGAGTGTAAAATGTAACTGAGTGAGTGTAAGTTGAGTGTGTACAAGAGACAAGTTTAGGCGATATGGTTTGTAAATAATATGATAGTAACACACGGGGTTTTTTCTTCTTATTTTATAACTGTATCAGTTTAGGAATGTAATGTCAAGGTATAGCTTTGACCAAAATATAATAGATAATTAGTAGCATGTAATAGATTATTAGAATTTTAAGAATTTAAAAATAGCATGTTATTTATCGCATTTTTTTTTGTTCTGTTTTATCATAGTTGTCTTATTACTAAGTTTTAAGAGCCAATTTCGAGTGAAATATGTCTGTCAGAAATATATAAAGATTACTCCATTTGTTGGTTTTTACTTATTTACACCGTTTGCTTACTAAAATATATGAATTTTAGACGAGCATTTAAAAACCGATCAAAAGACATCCCACAAAATCTCAAGCAGATAAGTTGGTAGAAATATTATTTGAAAACGATGTAAAAACATTGTTTTTCTACTATTTTTTATTTGATACTGTTGCCTAAAAGTATGTATGTTTTAGAAAACACTAATCCAATGAATGATTTGCATTGTACAGAAAACCTACCATAATTCAAAGGCTTATTTCTCATTATAACTTACCACATAAAATCAGGGTTATTGGAAAAATTACAGCAACCACACAACGACGGCAACGAAATTTTTACGACATTACTAAAAGACAAAACAAAAAAAGTTTGTAAAATATTATCAAGTTTTAATACTCGTATTATTATTTTTGCAATAACGCATGCTCTGCCGATTACATTACAAATTTACGAGAGGATAAATCATAGACATGATTCGAACCCGCGTCATTGACCCCTATAGCCGGGGTATGCTGTACTACAAACAAGATTCAATTTGCAATGATCTTTAAACTTGTTAATGATGGACGCAACCCTATAATTTGAATATTATTATTTTTGCAATAACGCATGCTTTGCGGTTTCATTACAAAATTACAACTATAGTTCAACTTACGTATTGTTGAACTATATGTGTCGCTCCATCCTCATACGATGGTTAAAGAACGAGGGGGAAAATTAGAGTTATGAGTCATATGTCATGTTAGCTCAGTCGGTCAGAGCCACAGAGTGAGAGTCTAGTCAGAGCATACCCCGGCTATAGGGGTGGATGATGCGAGTTCAAATCCCGCTTATAATTTTATCTCTCGTAATTTTTTTATTATGTAATATTATCAAGTTTATTTTCTAATAACATTTTACACTTTTTAGTTCTGTGTCTCATAGTAAACAAAATAGTATAGATTCCTCCCGGAAGCTTTGAGCGCCCCCAGCATCCCGTGTGCTCGTTGAGTAGAATTAGGACTACTTAGAGTATTTATTTTGGTATGAAAACATAAAAAAAATATATTTAATATAAAAAGAATAAAAAAAGATGTTGAGATGTTTGTTATGATTATAACATAAGTAAATTTTAAGAATTTTCCAAAAACCATGTATACTTTACATAGGTACCATAGTAGCCAAGTAAAATGGAAAAACTTTTCTTGGCATGCATTTTTTCAGGGACCAGAAAAGCTATAGGAAGGAATTTGTGGTTAGTTGACCGTCGTCCCACTCTTACCAACATTAAATTCCTTGTGTAACTAAAGGATACTTATAAAAGGGTTTAATTAAATTCCTCACATGAAATAGGTGAAAGAAAATGGTTCGTGCAAAGCCAAACCTTTTTAGTCTTGCAAAACTAAGATTTGTCTGTAAATTTAAAATAAAATGTATAAATATAGGAAAATAATTTATAACGGAGATTTATAATGCATAGCATTTACAAGAACTAAAAGTCGCCAATGTCATAATTGTGTTAAATCATACCAACTGCAGTTTTGAACCTAACAGAATGAAGGTCTCCACCAACTACCATTTTGCGTGCTCTAGAGTCTCTCTCAGCTATCGAGTCGAAAATCCTTTTGCAAAGAATTTGAGGGAGCATTTCCCTACTTATGGTCACTTTGAAGGTTAAATTCTCCGCAGAGGATCATTTATGAATGAATAAAATGAAAATATTTTCACAACATATGTATAGTGCTGTAGGATTTATAATAGCTAGTTAAGTAGGTAAAAAATATATAATTATAGATTCGTTTTCACATTAATTTTAAAATTGCTCCTCAACGATAGTGAAAATTGACACCTGTCTCACGCTAAAATTATAATTGCATTCCGTAATGAAAATGTTTAAATCCGACAACCGCATCCAAATGAAAAGTATTGTTTTCTCTAATTTTTGCGATTTGATAAACAGTGACGCAGGTATATGGTTCAATCCCCAACTGGCTTGAGCTTCGTAACACGATGGAAGGGCATTTTGCGAATGCTTGCTTGGGTACCTACCACCCTCAAATAGAAAATCTGTCATCAAGCACCTAACTGTTCATAGATATAAGTATTTAACAGGACTGTATCGCGATAAATCGTGTATATGTGGACTAAAGAGGCGAGTGTCAACGTCTTGAAGGGCGGGTATTTTCTCCAACTACCCGCATTTGATTTAGATTTGTATCGTCTCGACACACAACATTGACAACATCCACAAGTCTTAATGAAAGTAAAACGCGTTTGGTGCATTTTCTAAGCACTGGATTTTAGGATGCAGCTAACTTATAACTTTTTTTTTTTGATGGTTGGTCCACTTAAGGTTAATATATATGTTCATAAACGTCTTCAGTAAAAAGGTGTTTAAAGTCTCTAATCACAGCTCGAATACGACGTGTCACTCTAGCTGTAGGATTGTATGACGCCGGTTTGTAAACTTTCCTGTCACATCAAAACACACACAAAATCACCATTAAGTTCCGTTAAATACTCATAACTATTTGTTCAAGTCGCGAAAGTCTTAAAGTTATTATTAACAACTGTACGTCACAGAGTTACGGGCGCAGTGCAATTCGTCACTTGTGACGGAATGCATCTATTATAGGCAGAGGTTAGTCCGCTTATTATCTGGTGGGCAGTATGCTTCACTCCATCATAATCAGAATCCATAACTTGTTTTTATCTTCGTTATAAGGAAGATCGTTCCTGAATAAATATGCATCACCCGCTTGTGTGTTTCAGTAGCTTTACTAGAACTTTTTTTCATTTCAGACCAAGTCAGCTACAAGTTTAGTTCATAATCTCAATCTTTTTCTTATGTCTAAAAGTATGTTACCTATTAATCATGTATAAACAACTGTATGAATTAATTTAAAATAGTAAAAAACAGAAATTTAAACTGCAACTTAATTTGAAACCCCACTGGATAGAATTGAAAAAAAAAAAAAACTTACAATATGGCGTTTAAAATCAGCTTGTTTGTTCTTTATGGATCCAGTGTCACTTGAGCTAATAATACAGATTTAACGATGTCTCACACATTAAAATCGGTTAAGCCGTTTAGAAGTTCTGGTGGAATTAAGAAACTAGCCAGATGGGAAAGCATTTTGCAGATTTCCGCATTTCTAGCTTCCACCCTCAAGTAGAAAATCTGTCATCAAGCACCCAACGGTGTATTCTAGCATCTACCATTGTCAACCAGTAATTTTAGGCTAACCTGAAATCTTCAACCACATCGTCCCTTAACAACAGGTGAGATACAAGTCAACAAAAGCTAGCCTATAAGCAATAAAAAAACAGCGTATGTGAAGACTCAAATTACACATTCATTTACATAAATTTGTTATTTTATTTTCGCATATAAATTATTACCTACATTAGTATATTATGATATGTATAAGAGTTCTAATCGTGGTTCAAGTACCTCATTCTGATGATCATTGAATACGAATGCTGAGTTTATCCGTAATAATATTCAAGGGAAAATATTGCCTGGTATTTTCGTTCATATTGTCATAAACAATATATTACTGCCCATCGATTACGGTACGACGATAAATTGCTCAATAGTTCATATCGAGTAGGACGTCCGATTATGATGATGGAGAATAAATGTTGATTGGGTACTTATAAATAAATGATAATAGATATTACTCAGTAATTTATGGTTCCCTAGTAAGTGGCTCTTTCTGAGGGTTTGTAATATGCTACATAATGTATGAAAATGATGAGTATGCAAATTAATTCGTTTTTATTTATTACTCCGAATAGACAAGCATTTGACCGCAGTCTCACCTGATGATAAGTGACGACGCGGTCGACGGTGGAGCACTTTTTTATGATTATGTGACGGATCAAGCATGAGGCCTACCCGATGTTAAGCGGACTAACCTCTGCCTATAACAAATACATTTCATCACAAGTCATGAATTGCACTTCGCCCGTCACCTTGAGACGTAGTTGTTAAGTATCATGTGCCTGTAATTTCACCGGCTCTCAAGGACTGCTGCCGGAACACACCGTTAGGTGCTTGGCGACAGATTTTCTACTTGAGGGTGGTCGCTAGCCAGGCGTGCATTCGCAAAATGCCCTTCCACCATGCGGTGAAGCTCAATCCCGCGGCGGGATTCGAACCATAGATCTGCGGCACGGCAGTCCACAGCCAATAACACTGAGCCATCACTGCTTCAATGTCAATCAGCATGTTTGCCTAGTAGATATTTATTCACTCTATATTTGAAGACATCCAGATTGTAACTCTCGGAGAACAAAGACGCTGGGTGGGTGTTCCATTCCTTCGCTGCACTGAGAAAATTCTAAAGTCAAAAGCGCCCTAATGACGGCCAATTTATATGGTATAAGGCGAAAAACCGACCAAACGTAAATACGTACAAAAGAGGCGTTAAACGAGGTCAGTGAAGGCGAATGTTTCTTTTCGTCTTCATTTAAGGTGTATTTTGTGGTCTTTCTTAAATATTGACTTTCGATGAGGCTGATGAAGTCGTACGTTATAGTGATAATCACCGTATATAAACCGCCGTAAAAGTAAGGTATATTTTATGGTCAATACTGCTACTATTATCGTATAACAAGTCAATTCTGAAAATACTTTACGGAAGGCGGTTTTGACGGTTGTGTTTATTATAAAACATGGCACATTTTTATTGATTGGTGAAAATCATCTTAAGAGTTGTGAATTCATCTTACGTATTTACAATTCAACGGTAAAAGGTCAAATTCGATTTAAGCCTTTAAGTCGTTTTTCTCAGTGTGTCCGTATTATAAAGGTGGACGTAGATCGCTTTGTGCGGACAGGAGGAATGTCAACCATATACGTATGCCGTACGTCTTGTAGTTACCAGCATGTGATTACCCCCCGTGGGGTGCCGGACTAGAATGTCACTCCCCATTACCTGTGGGTGTCGTAAGAGGCGACTAAAGGTAAAATACTGGAATACAGCAGCGCCTTCTAAGGATATGTTAACTTATACTGCGATACCAAGACGCCTCCCAAGCGTGGGGAGTACGGCAAACCCTGCCTTAATGGAGAAGGCTATGTCCAGCAATGGACAATCCGGCTGATACAATATATGTGATATTGTAGTCAATGGCTAGCTTATTGACAGTAAAAAAGTTCATTGCTGGACAAAAATATTTGCTTACCATTTTAACGCAGTGATCTCACTTTTACTAATATATTTCACTTTATATGTAAGCGCATGTTATACATTAAACCCACAACACATTATTCTGAAACACTTGCACTACTTACTGGTTGCAACAATGCAACTGACACATTTTGCTGATCGGCAAACTTTTGAACAACATAATTTGCAGCGCTTACTCCGCTAATTTTAAACTGGAGCACGTAAACATACACGTCTCAATTTTTATTAATAAATAGTTGATTTTGCGAATAAATTTAGGTGACTGGAATAGGAAATGGAATGAGTACATTACAAGAAACCTAATCTTAGCATTTGTACTGTATCAGCCGGATTGTCCACTGCTGAACACAGCTTCCCCCATTATGGGGGGTTTGCTATAATCCCCACGTTCGATAGGCAGGCGACTTGGAGATCGCAGTATGAGATATCAGTGCCTCAGAAAGCGCTGCTGCCCTTCTGGTGTGTTACCCATAGTCACCTCCTACGACAGCAACGGGTGGAGATGGGGGTTGACAATCTAGCCCGGCAATCCACGGGCATCTTAGCATCAGTGACAGAAAAATATAACAGTAATCTTTTTTTTATTGCCTTTAGGCTAACTTTTGATCACTATCTCACCTTATGGTATGTAATGATGCGATCGAAGGTATTGTTCATGCGGGCTCACCTAAAACCACTTATTCTCAAGGACTGCTGTCGGACCACTTAATGAGGTGCTTGGCGACAAATTTAATACTTACGGGACCACCCTCCCTACCCAGGTGAATTCGCATATTGCCCTACTACTATAGGAAAGAGATAAACGTTCGTAAGATGACTGATTATAGCAGAATAGACTTCCCTCTTAAGTGGGTTGGCTGGGAGGGATAAGTGGAATAACCGAAGCTATAACGCGGACACTATAATTATTTATCACCATCTTATCTTATCGGAAATAATGATGCAGTTGAAGTTGTTGTTCAAGCTAGCCTAAAATTACTGGCTCTCAAAATATGCTGCCGGGACTCTCCATTAAGGTACAGATTACCTAAAGTCACTCCCTAGCCAGGTGAGCATTTGCGAATCCCTAAATGCTGCAGATTAACGTCCATTACACAACGCAGGCATCTTTTCTGTCAATGTTAAGCATTAGCTCCTCTGCTATACCAGTATATATAGTAGTATAAATAGCAGAGGAGCTAATGCTTAACATTGACAGAAAAGATGAGCAGGAAAATTGGCGTCTTAGAACCATGCTATGAAAACGGAGGAAAAACTGGGTAACTTACAAAATAACGGCAAAGGAAGGCCGAAAACGGTGTGGATTGATTTCGTGAACTATAATGTGTATTAAAGGTATTACTAAAATGACATGTAATACTTAGAGTGTAAGGAAAATACTAGTTATGCCAAGTGCCGATTCCATTAAGGGATCAGGAAGAAGAGCAGAACAAAAAAAATATTGACCTAGTAACGTTTAAACTGGAATACAAGTGTTTTAAATCAATTCATATTGTGTTACGTACTATGGTTACATACATATTGCTTATTCACAAAAAAGTTTCTTTGTACGTCGATGACCTGATTGATTACGAAATCTGTGTTTTAATAATATAGAATTTAAGTTCGTACCTACTAAAATATGTATTGTAAGTAGTAGAATCCTACGACTATACAAAAATGGCGTTTAATCATGCATAAAATTGAGCCCATCAAACTGAGACGTACAGTTGTTAGGTCTCGTACCTGTAATTTTTACTGGCTCTCAAGGACTGCTGCCAGAACACATGGTTAGGTGTTTGGCAACAGATTGCAACAGAAAAACAAGACTTGAGAGTGGTCGCTAGCCAAGCGGGCATTCACCATCAGGTAAGATAGTGGTCCCAGGTCCTAGTCAATGTTGCCGTATATTTGGATCATACAACCAAGATACCGAAATTTAGAACATACTACTATAGGAATACATAATGTATGGTCCCCGTCAAAACTTCTAATGCATCATCAAAGTTGCTCGAAACTGAATGCAAACTTTATAAATATTAAGTACTGCATGTATTATACAGCAATGTTTCTGTGATTAGGTTTTCGTTTGAAATGAAAATAGTCTAAATTATTTTGTGTTGCTGCGTCACAGCTCTTGTTTTTACCCATTTCTAGACAAAATGACTTTTAATAATTAATAAGGATGCCACCCAGAAATTTGGTACCTTGCCGAATGCTCCAAATTATTTGTATGACAAAGTTTTATTATAAATAATTAGTAAAATAACTTTTCCTCTGCTTTCGCGCAGAAAAGTACTCACAGATCTGTCGACCAAAGAACCAAAGAAGTTTATAATGTCATTCAGAGCGTCGCGTTGTCATACCGTAGTTTTAACGTCTGTAGCTTAAAATATTTCAAGATTTTTTTAAATTCTGCATAATATTTGTTCTACTCGTAGTTGTTTATCAAAATCCTTAGATAGTATTGTGAAACCCTTTAATCATGTTCTCCATTAAAACGACGTAATATCAGTCTTGATCAAAGGAATCTAATTATTCAACGAAACTACGAGTAACAAAATATGTAAACTTGGAGTAAACGTGGTAAATGTGTTGGTATCAATTAAGTCACCTACACCAACATTGCCACGTGTAAGTCTATGCCCACGATGACGACGCCGCCACCGCCGAGGTGCGGCTGCATAAAACAAATCAATTAGTACCAACATAATAGGGTAAGGCTATTTCAAGACACGTCCGTTCCATTAGGTAATTTATCCTGCTATGATCCTATGTGTTGAATCGGATTTGTCACGCCACAGGACTCACATTTTATATAATTAAATTATTATATTTCTTATCTACAACACAAGTTCTTATTCTGCGGCTGATGCGAGTACATCAATATCAGTAAGTGCGTAGTATCAGCCTGAGATAAAAATATTTAAATATGCGTTCGACAAAAAGGGATTAAGTAATATCAGGTAATATCCTTTGGTGTGAGAGTTCAACTCGCACATAGCCGGTTTTATTGTAATAACAATTAGTTAAACAGGCTAGCAGGCGATAAAAAATAGTATAATAGGTGATATAGCGGTTTTCGGTTTAAAGAACTTTATTACCATCAAAGACAAACTGTCACTTACGCGGTAACATGTTTAATATATTATACTATTACATAATATATGTGTTCGTCATCGCAAAAATGTGAATAACATAAAATAAAGTAAATGAAATAACAAAAATAATAACTATATATTTATATAAACCAAGGGCCATACAACCCTGGTTTAGGGTTAAACCTAGCCTATGAAGTTGCCGTTTTATACCTACATGCATGTATTTTTAAATAAATAGTATTATATAGACTTTTGCTATCTTACAAAATCACAAATTTTGGTATCATATTAGATTTTCATTGAACTTCTTCTATAGAAACTTAGGGAAGTTAAATATTTTAGTAGTACCCGATGCACACGCGTCATTGATATAGACTGCCTCATTAGAACTCTTATTAGAAGATAGAAAGAACAGTAGACAAACTTTTCGAGTCTTGGGAAGACTATAAATGCAAATGGAAAATGTTACCTATGTACCTAGTTCAATGACCGTGACAGGCGTCTTGGGGATCGCAGTGTAAGAACTCAACTCCTCAGAAAGCGCTGCTGCCCACCTTCTGGTGTGTTACCCTTAGTCGCCTCTTACGACAACCACAGGTAGAGATGGGGGGTGAATTTCTGGCACGGCAGCCCACGGTGAAAAATAAATTACCGATCCAAAATAAAAAAATATACTAAAATATAAACATACCCACCGGGCTGCCAGTGATCTACGCATACAATATAACGAAATTTTCAGGGTGCTACTGCGGCTGCCTCGCTTCTGCAGCGCATCTCAGATGTTTGCTGAAGCGCACACGGATGACTTTCATGCGATTATTCGTAAGGAAGTCGCGTCCTTACGGCAGCGATTACGAGCCAGCCGCAATGATATCCGGCAAATGTTTGCTGCCCGTTTTGACTGTCCCATCCAGCACAAATGGATGTCTGTGCTCATGGGACAGAAGTTATAGTTATGTAAAATGTGTCCAATAGTCTATTTTTGAAATGTGTGTAATTATTATAATGTATTTATGACATCAATTAATTATTTTGTTTTATGGATTCGTGTGATCTGAAATACATGACATTATTATTATAAATTATTTTAGTACCATACAGCGTAATATTGACAAACAAGCGTATAAAACACATAGCCCGTAACACAGCGTATGTTAAAAGGCTTCTCGTCACCAAAGGGTACGCTAAATCTCTAATAGCCGACGAACATTTGCATGACAAAGACAACGCGACGTTCCGTTTTGTTTTACGTCCCTTACGGTTCAATGTTTTCAATGGCATGTCTACCCACTCGTTATATATCTTTTAGGTCATGAGTTGGGCACTTTTTCAATGGACAAAGGCATTTAATTATTACAAAATGAGACAAGTAAAAGAAGCCTTAAATAATAGACATGTATGAAGTGGGTGAATTAAATGAAGGTTGAGAGGAGCAACCCTAGAATGTTTATATATTTTAAAGAACAATATTTTTATGCAACATATACAAATAGAAATAACATATGAATCCTAGCAAATTTGAATGTCTACCAGCTATAAGTAAAATTAATAAAAATACTCGTCTGTGGTAATAATTTGAACTATTTAATTTGATTCACAAATTACGATTGATTTGTATAAATATATTCATATATTTATACAAATATATTCATATACATTAAACATTTCACATTCACAGTAACATTAAACATTTTCTTTATCTACAGTCCTTACTATGAAACGATAAGTACCAACTCTGTTTAATTGAGTTCATTGAATACGATCTGTCAAACCATAATAATGTCTGCTGCTGGAAATGCCGTGGAATCAAGTTCATCTGACGGCGAAAGTAACGTAGAGGATTTATATGTATATTCTCTGTCGGAGTATATTCGCTGGAAGAGGAAAATATATCTACCTAGAATCAATCGGTCCTACAAATAGGAAGAAAATTATATCTGGGTGTAATATTGTGCATCCAAAGGGAAGCCCATTGAGCATATGCTTTACTTTTATGCTTGAAACATTTGTTACTGAAGAAGTTACCAAAAATAGTAAATAGGTGAGATACCTCACATCACAGCCGTAAGACATAGGTTACCCATCCAAGTCATGATGGCGGTGGACGTTGCTTAACTTTGCTGGTCGGTGGAACAGCAAAGTAAACTTCGCTACGAGCGCTTCAAAGTGCTAGTTAATCCAGCTGAAATGTTATCAAGTACTCTTGTATTCGTTTGTTTTGAGTTTCTCACTGTATGTCGTGATACAAAACTACAAATTAAAGGTATAGAAAAAATCTCTGTGTAGTAGGATTGCGGTCCGCAACAAACCGTGAAATAAGTGTTTGTTGACTTCGTGACAACTTAATTATTAATAGTTTTTTTCAGTACTTACTGGCCTAATAGAGGATGTGGTACCAAATATTCCAAGATTTCAGATTCCTTATTAGACCTACTTAATAGTTTTATAGATAGGCTTCGTAACAAAAAAGATCATGATATTTAAAATATTTTTACTTAATGAGTTTTTTTATGTGACGGAACAAGCCCGAGGCTCATCTGATGCGGTATAATCTGCCTATAACTGATGCATTTTGTCACCAGTGACTAACTGCACTGCGCCCGTCCTCCTGAGATATACAGTTGGTCTCACAACACGTACCTGTAATTTTACTGGCTCTCAAGGACTGCTGTCGGAACACACTGTTACGTGCTTGGCGACAGATTTTCTACTTGAAAGTGGTAGCTGGCCAGGCGGGCATTCGAAAAATGTCCTTCCACCATGCACTGAAGCTCAAGCCAGCGGCGGGGATCGAACTATAGACCTGCGGCATTGCAGACCATAGCTATAACCGCTCGGCTATCATTGGTTCAAAAGTTTCTAGACTGTCACCCCGCATGTGATCGTGAATGAATTTCCAGGTCCAACATTCGATTTTAAGGGTCCGTTTCAAAATGTCCTACTAAAGTTTCGGGTTGCTAACCAACACATAAAATTACTGAATGATAAAAATTACAGTTAACATGGAGCGCATTTCAACCTTTAACCGATGGGTAGGCTAAATCGATGACTGTGAAACGCAAAGATAATGTTTTATTTATTAAATATGTTCTGGGTAGTATAACCGTAACTTAGTCAAACATTCTGAAACAGGCCCTAACTATAATATATCTAAATTTATGGTGTGCCACTCATTCCGTTAAAGAGAGACCCGTGACGTGCGTATGGATAGACAGACATACAGACAAGTAGACACCGAGTTCTCATTAGTGCTCCGTTTTGCCCTTTCATAGAATTTTCCTCTATTTCAGTAGAGAAAAGTCTTTTTCATTCATTACCTTTAAAGTTGTAAAGTATATGATGCCTGTTTTGGTAAATATACGGCGCTCGCTACTGTTTAAGTAAACTATAACAGAAACGTTAACAGGAGCTTTGGAGAAACTCACCCTAAGTGTACCTCGATTTTATCCTGTCTGTACATAATATTTTTTTGTACCCGTCGGGTGCCGGGCTAGAATGTCATCCCCCATCTCTACCCGTGGGTGTCGTAAGAGGCGACTATAAGGGTAACACACCAAAAGGTGAGCAGCAGCACTTTCTGGGGAACTGATATCTCATACTGCAATCCCCAAGCAGCCTGGCCAAGCGTGGGGATTATGACAAACTATATTAGATAGCAGCCCTACTAAATGCATCTAGGTAACAGGTTATCAGTAGAATACCGCTTTTTTGGTGCATTTTTTACGTACTTTAGTACTGTTTCAGCCAGATTTTCTGCTGCTAAACACAGTCTTCCTCTTTTAGGGTGGGTTTGCCATAATCCTGATGCTTGGCAGGCGTCTTGGGGATCGCAGTTGAATATATCAGTTCCTCAGAAGACGCAGCTGCCCACCTGCCGGTATTTTACATTTTGTCGCCTCTTACGAGACCTATAGGTAGAAATTCGGGGGTGACATTCTAACCCGGCGCCCCACGGGGAATCCGTTTAATAACTGCTTCTTATTAAAAAATTTGGAAAACCTGCATAACGGTACAGAAAAAATAATAGTACTCCATGGTGAATCAAATAAAAACCTCATTTGTACAACTTTTTTATGACACTAAATGCCCTTGTACGTCCGCACAAACCTATACCTTAGCAGAAAACAATCAGTTGATATTTTCTGCTTCATGACATTAAGAAATTTATATCTAAAAATTGTATAACTCGTACTAATATAAAACTGTTATAACGCGATCTAATTTCACGTCTTAGCTTGACCATAATTTATATTAAATAAATTACTTAATTTTTCTCTTTACAACAACATAAATTGAACGATATGATAAGTGCATACCTACTATCTAGACTCTAGACAATAAAGCTAATATTAGGACGTTAATGATAATAAAGTAATAACTTATTCTAGCGTGTTTAATTTTATTTGTCGTTGCTCAAGTCTATTTAATGAACAAAGTCCATATTTGTACTACTTGGCATTACAAAATAAATTGTATGATAGCACATATACAATATGATATATTATACAATAAACAACCTCATTATTATAGACATTATGACGTGGTATATACCTAGTATAGAGAATGAAGTCCGTATTCTTCCGGTAATTTTATAAGACCATGTGGTCTTATTTGTACGATATCATATATGAGTACCTACTGTATCTTATCAATAAACAATTAGTCGGAAGACCGTGAATATTTTCAAGGTGTGTTCTGTTACGCCGTTGCTCAGCATAATCATCAAGTATTAATAATTACTGTGGAGGTTACAATTATTTAAATCAGTAGTAAATTTGCAATCTTAAGGAACATAATATAGTTATGTAAAGTATTGTAATTTTTACATCCCATAGCGTATTCTTACATCGGTTTTAAAACATTTTATGTTAGATAATACATTTTCTAATTATAAAGTAAAAGTGGGGTTTGCATGTCATTTCTTTTGTATGTTTGAAGTTCGTCAAGAGATATGAAGACTGTTATAGCCCTGTCGTATAAATGCTACATATCATTAGCTACAATTTTGTCCGAGTCATGTAAAAGTAATATCAATAAGTGGCAATTATGTACCAGTTATGTAAAAGTCATAAAAATAAGCTACAATTTTGTCCTAGTCATGTAAAAGTACGAGTAGGTACTATCACTAAGTGACAATTATGTAAAAGTTTTAAAGATAAGCTAAAATGTTGTTCGAGTCATGTTAAATTAATATCAATAAGTGACAATTATGTCCTAGTCGGGTAAAATTCATATTGATAAGCTAATATTGTCCTAGTCATGTAAAAGTAATATCAATAAGTGACAATTATGTCCCGCTGATATAAAATTTATATCGATAATCTACAATTTAATCCTAGCCATGTTTTCTATTGCGTTTGACCCTACGAGATGGTAAGTGAAAATGCGTTCGAAGTAGTTGTTCAGGCTACTCTCGAAATACTAGTACTCTCAAAGACACACTGTTAGTTTTTTTTATATTGTTATGTTTGCATGACTAAACAGGACAGGAGTAATGTAAACGCCTGCTCGGCGGATTAAATTACAAAATTACAAATCATGTGCGGAGTGCACACTGTTAGTAACTTGGCGATCGATTTTCTACTTGAGGATGGTAGGTAGCTAAGTGGGTATTCATAAAATGCTAATGTACTAAACCACCATGTTACAACGAGCCGCCCTAAGACAACATCCTGGACTTGGACTGGCTTCACCTGCCGTTCGAAATATGGATACGCTCACTAGTAAATTGCCACTAGAGGTCACCCATTGAATTAACGAACTTAATTGAATGGTTAGTAAAACCTAGGTAAGCTTTACAACGAGCACTTCCAATGTTTCAGTGAAGTGGTGGATACGTTATAAATACGCTTCGCTTTTTTATTTAGTCTAATATGTTTACTGAATCACCCGGATTGTCCACTGCTGAATACAGCCTCCTCCATTAGGGGGCCATAATCCCCACGCTTAGCAGGCGTCTTAAATACAGTTCCTCAGAAAGCACTGCTGCCCACCTTCCGGTATTTTATCTCCAGTCGCCTCTTAAGAAACGCACAGGTAGCAAGATCTCAAAAAAATAACACTCAATATGTTAATTTTGGAAAACACTTGAAATTGTCATGATAGAACCTACTGCTTATAGTTCTTTGTAATTAATACTCTAGGCTTTTTATTATGTGACACCAGTTAGGAATACAAGTATATACGTTAATAATGAAAAGACAGAAACTTTCGACGAAAACATTCATCTTACAATTACTAATCTAGTAGGTAATTTGACGTGGGACAATATCTGCAAACTTTCATAAGAACTTCTGGGATGAGAAAATTGATTTTAACGATGACTAGATGCAGTAAATTTCACAGTTGGTATTTTTAAGAAGACTTCCGGTAAGAAGGAGATTTCCTTATTTACCAAACCGGAAAATTTGATGCAGACTCGTACACCGAGTTCGAAAGTATCAACACAGTAAGTTTCTATTTACCAAAGAAATGTAATTTTTTCATTCCTTAGGCTAGTTCAAGTCGACAAGTCTAGGTAATCCTACCCTACCTGTGTAGAGCACTTACTATCAGCAAAAAGTGAATCACATCAAGTTTAACGCTTGTAATTATATTATATTTACAACGGAATGAAAAAAAAAATGTAACAATACACTTTATAAAGCCTATTATTAATTGCAAGACAATTTAAAAGGGTGAAAATGTCAACCACTCCCAAGAAAACTTTCAGAATGTACAGCCCCAGCAACATATTTTGTAAATTTTCTTATTATCTCGCACGCATCGTTCTTTTTTTAAATTAGGAATGATGTACGGAGAATAGGCAAGGAAATATGGGTCTAGTATCAGGTCCAGTTTTGTAAAATGGAACCCTAAGAAAATACTTCGTTTTTCCTATAACACTTTTATTATTTTCTGAAGAGAAATTGCTTTTACAAGGACAAACGGAAAATGACAATGATACAAAGCCATGAGTAGTACCCAAGTCAGTCGCCGTCATGGTATGCGTAAATATCCACGTTAACCCGTTCATTAACATGATTTGGTCTGTGACCATGTAGAAAACAGTTCGCTTTCTATCATCCACTGCGAAGAATATAACGTATGGGGGTCAGTAGTAGACCCCCATTCAATACCCGACCTTGACTGTGGGCAGTGAACAAGTGATCGTGAATTCTTCATTTGATAAAGTGCTGGAACCTTGTGTTGAACTTTGAGGTAACTTTGGTTTTAGTTGAGCTTCCAGTAATTGAGACTAGTTTATAATGTAAGGTCCCGTGTTTGCAAAGGAACTTTGAAATTTTAATGGAATCTAAACAGAGATCTTGTGATATAATAGTGATTCTATGTCGCAGAAATAAGACGTGTTTACTTAAGGAATTTTGCGCTGAATCAACATAATTTGTCACAGTTTTTGTGGATAAGACCTACTTCTAGTATTATTCTATTTTTTACGCAAAAGTTATTTCAATTATTTTTATTTTAGCAATCCTACGTGGGTTACTTTAAAAAGTTACATCGAGAAGAACGACTATTGTAATAGATAAATATGTTAATATTACTGAGACTCGAACCCACGAATCTCTGGTACCAGGAAAAGCTGTTCCAAACTGATCTACCGTGTCATTTGCATTTTATTTGTACCACACACCATCGATGTAATTTAAACAAACATTACAAAAATCCCATATTATAATTTTATAACACATTGTTTGTAGAGATATGAGTAGAGAACTCTTTGCTCGAGTTCGTCCGGGAAAGTACTGGTACCATACCCATGTCTACCGCCAAACAGTAATGTTTACATTACTGTGGTTCCGGTTTGAAGGGTGCCTGTGAATTTATAGGTACATGAGGCTTAACACCTTTTTGTCTCGGGGTGATGGTCAAAGTACCCATCAGGTGGGCCTCGTGGTTGATCCATTACGATTACATAAGAACAAAAAAAAGTAACGAACGGCATGGCCCCGAATTTCTTGCCCGTTCTTCTCGCAGCGGGTCTGTAACACTTTTTTCTGAACGTGGCAGTAAAATTTAGAAAATTTCAATTTTTAATTTTGTATATGACCTTCATAAGAGCGTTATAGATGTCTTCATTTAATCGAATAAGTATTTTTGACTATCGTATTATTTTACAAAACTACTGTAGCTCAGTGGCAGAAAGTCTGCTTGTGGTTCAGTCTATTCTTATAAATATAAGCATAAAAGATTTTACATTAAGTAAATATCTGATGCACACTAAACTAAGAATTTGTCAATGAAAGTATGTACTCTAAGTATTAATACCGTCTTTAAAATTATAAAAGTATGAATTATATGCAGACCGCTTTAATAAGTCCTCGTGCACGGGGGTACAGGGGTTCGGGATGTAAAAAGAGAATTGACAGTTTAATCTCATGAGATTGTTAAAATAGCAGACTATTAATTGTTAAGTGTTTTTAAGAAAAGTAATTAATAAAATAAAAATCAATTGTAATGTGTTTTTTAGTAATATGGTCATAAATGATTGTGTTTAAATTTTCGTATAATATGTATCTTACACAAGTCTTGTTATAAAAAAAGTTGATTACCTAGATATATTATTTTGTCACCTACATATTTTCTAGTTCCTTCTAGATTCTAATTAATTAGAAATCGTTATCAATGAAAAAAATACGTTATGATGACACATTTCTTAAGTATTATTCATGCACATTTCGTGTTTTGTATAGCACATTGCACTTGCCTCCCGCCCGCACCTCTCTTAGTCCCCATTGTTGCTCTAACCCCGCACCCGGTGAGCGAATATTCATCAAAGCGGTCATAGTTTATATTTGCTGTGTTCCTTTTAATAAGTGTATCTAAACGTGCTTAGTACGTTGACCACTATGACTTCACATATCTCAAGAACAATTCAATGCACTTTTCATCTCTTGTAAACCACGTCACGCGCGCCCAACGCCCGCACATCTCTCCGTCCCCTCTGTCCTTCTAGCCCCGCACCCCGGTACCCCGTGAGCGAGGAATCATCAAAGCAGTCTGGCTATAGTTTACATTTAATGTGTTCATTTTGTTTGTTGTATCAAACATGTTCTTATGCTAACATTTTCTTGTTTCAAATTCATATCCATATTATGTTCCTTAAAATTATTAGGTCCGTAACCACGTAGAAAAGTTTCCTATTTATTCTACACGGTGTGGTATAAAACATTAACACTTAAATTATAGAATATATCATTTATGAAACATCTAACAGATTCCCACCACTTCTTCTAAACCAAGTTACAACTTTATTATAAATTTAATATAAAGCAAGACATATTTTCTGATACAAACTGTTGCAAAATTGCAGGCACGTATTTCTTTTTTAATTTCAGGAGAGGAAATCCTTTGTGTACTACGAGAAATGGCACTATTGAAGTTGAAATGAATTACGTGACAATGAGTTCCTGTGTTGTGGCAGTAATATCGCTTTTGACAGTTTCCCTGATAACCCCTTGTCATGGCGAAAGTGAAGCCGACGCATATCTCAGTCGGTTTGTTGCTGACTTGTGGCTAGAAGGCGCTGATATAGTCAGGATCATTTGGCGTGATTGTTCCAAGAAAGTATGTGAATTTATTTACTTTTTTCACCTTGCACTATTATTATTTTAATACGTTTTATAATACGCATTATTACATAGAAGTAACTTACTAAGTCCACTCACCTGAAATCTATATACATATAATTGTTTTTCCATACATGTGCAACCTTACATTTTTATAGTTATCCACACGTGCATGCCAACACTTAGGTACTTTTATCTCTTATAGGTATACTAATTTTTTTCTCATCCAAGATATAAATAAGTTTTGATAAAATCTATTAAAAATATATATACCTTTTTGAGGTATAACGATTTTATCAGTTAAAATCAGCATTAATGCTTGAACGTGCCTTAGGTCTATACCACGAAGGTCTTTTAAAAATGGTAACCGAGAATTTTTAACGGAAATCACGTCACATACATTGACAGCAAACGAGGACGTGTCAACAGACTTACTTCAAATTTACAACTAGAGGAAAAATTATAGTCAAGTGCGGGATCCACGCCATTCTCTCCCATAGCTGGGGCACGCTCTGACCGCTAAGCCAACATGACATATATTCATAACTCTAATTTGTACTCTCGATCTTAACCATCGTATGGGGGTGGAGCGACAGCTATAGTTCAACTTACGTTGTACTACAAACAAGACTAAATTTTGCTAACGATGACACATATGACTATAATTTTTTCTCGCGTTGTAATTTTGTAATCCGACGACGATGCGTTATTGCAAAAATAAAAAAAAATATTAAAACGTTGGTTTTAATAGCCCATTTATTCTCTCACTTTTCTTAAAACCCTGTAATGACGGGAAATTATTGTTAAGGTCAAACAAATCTAAAATTAAGTTGATGAATCAGTTTCCTTGTTTAATTATCGGCAACACAAATACGTTAGCACAACATCCAGAATATACACAAGCTTAACTCTTAACTAAACTGACAAGCATGACAGATATTGAAGTGAGAGTAACTTCACGAGGCCTCAAAACACTTTTGGGTCAAATAGCCTGAGTAATTTATAGCTGGGTAATGGCCCATAAAAATGTATCTCATCTGAAAGAAACGAAGCACAAAATTTGAAAATATACCAGTAATGATCACATGTTCCTATATTTCTATTTGCGATAAATATCACTTGAATTGGATTAATAAAAAATTCGCTCGTCTTTTCTGCGTCTATTTTTATTTGAGTTCTGATTTCTTATTTGTGTAGGTTAGAGATACTATCCTCTAACCTACAAAAATAATATTTGTGAGCTGGAAAATTTGTGCTATTATTATATAAAAATGCAAAATAAAGCTTTAAATGAAGGTCGTAAAAACTATTAATATGTAAGGTTTAAACCAGTTCGGGGCTCATAGAAGTGTCATTTCCGGCGGCCATAATTTCAATCCATTGCCACTTAGCTTCAAAACTTGTTGGTAGGGCATACCGCATGCTCGCACGGCTTCCTTGGTAGAAAATTATCTCCAAGCCTGACCATTGTTTTCCATCAGCTGTCCTTGAGTTCCCACTTCCATTCTAGTTGTAGCATGTTTAACGACCAGAAATACTAGTTTACACCTAAAAAATGGACTTACGTCACGGGCGAAATCTATAACAAGTCTAGTCAGGTACATATCCAATATATATCGGGAGACCAGTTTCCATTCTGCTCGTGTACATTCTGACATAATCCATTGAATAGGGACTATCGTACAGTCGGTAATCCGATTTATCAACATTGAAAGCTCTTGCTTCAGCGTGCCGACAATTAAGTACACGTAGATACATATACTCTATATATAAACGGCTAGTCTTATTTATTAATCAAAGGTATAAAGGATCCTGATCTTGATGAATGAAGTAAGGCTTTGTCCCCTTGTTCCTTTGATGTAGATTTTGTCACTGACAAGGCAATGAATTAATTTGCTCGCTAATAGATTTGTGATTAACAATTAACCAGTTTCTCAAAGCTGGGAAGCTGAAATGGAATTAAACTGATCACGTGGGTTGAATGCCAGATGAACTCTGGGAATCTTTTAATAAAAAGAGCTTACGGAAGGTAATTGTGTACACAGCAGTGAACGACAAACTTTAACGCAATCTAAATAGCTTGAAGCTGACGTAGTCGTTGTTGACTAATTAGTTGATTGTTATGTGGAACCAGCTGCCATCAGGTGTAATTCTGAACGAATACTACTTAGGAACCTTCAAGTAAAGAGCATTCAAGGGCCTTCTCAAAGACCGGCACTAAACCTGTATATCTGGGGTTACGAGTGTTTCGGGGCGACGGTGATCACGAATCACTAGGAGAGGAGCGTGATAGTTTGTCCTCATATCCCATTAAAAAAACATTCTCTCCGATAACGAGGTACATGGATGGATTACTGTACTGTACTGTATCAGCCGGATTGTCCACTGCTGAACACAGCCTCCCCATTATAGGGGGATTTACCATACACCCCACGCTTGGCAGGCGTCTTGGGGATCGCAGTGTCAGATAACAGTTCCTCAGAAAGCGCTGCTGCCCACCTTCTGGTGTGTTAGTTACCCTTAGTCGCCTCTTACGACACCCACGGGTTGAGGTGGGAGGGTGACATTCTAGCCCGGCACCCCACGGGCGCAGTGGAAGCGTGCTGGGCCCATGGATGGATTACCACTGATAAATTCCCGAGCTTCGGAGGGTGCGTTAAAGCCGTCGTTAAAGAGCTTGGTTGGAATATAAGATATCAGTCTTTATAGCATAGTACAAGTAGTAAGGTAATATAAGAATGCCCGCCTGTCTAGCAGCGACCCTCAAGTAGAAAATCTGTCGCCAAGCACGGTTTTCTGTTAGGTATCTACTGCAATGGCCGTTTGGTTGCTCATGGTTTTGATGTAGTGTATTTACTATTGTATATAGTTTTTTTTAAGGAAATTAAAAACACCTAATAATATATGATGGCTAAAACGGTATGTAAAACTATCATTCGGAAATTTTCTAAGTTACCTTTTTTTGGTCTTTAGTTTGGTACATTCAAGTTCGAGAGGTCAAACAGTCTTTGATATATAACAAACCGGTCATTTTTTAGAGAAAAGTAAACTTGTGCATTTTTATATAACTAGCGGCCCGCCTAGGCTTTGCACGGGTATTTAACAAAAAATATAAATTGAAAGACTAAAAAAGTAGTTATTGTGACATAACTGTACATATAGTATTTCATATTTTTTTGTAGACTGATATCAGCTATACAATTGTCAACAATTTCCGCAGCGTAAAAAATATAAATTGAAACACTAAAAAGGTAGTTATTGTGACATAACTGTAATAGTAAGACATATAGTATTTCATATTTTTTTAAAGACTGATATCAGCTATAAAATTACCAACAATTTCCAAACAATTTTTAATTTTTTTAATATGAAGATTTTTTTGGTATTTTTTTCACACGTTGGGTCACATTATCCAACTTTTCATACGGATCCTTAAGTTTTTGAAAATATTCTATCGCCTATGATCATCAGGAAGAGTGTAGGATTCTAAGCTTGAAAAATGTTTTTAATTGGTCTAGTAAGTTTATTTGTTACGTACAAAAATATAATAATACAAAAATAAGTCTTTCCTCTTCCTAATATTAGTATAGATATAAATATAGAACTATAGATTTCGTAGGAAACAAAATGTAATCAAATGTCTGTAACTGTGAAGTGTAAGTCGTTTACTTCATAATATATAATCATTGAAATGAAATAGGAGGTAATTATTTATTCTCATTTCAGTCCATTTGCCACTGAAGACACCTCACCAAGACAACTTGTCCAAGTTCTTACTTTAATTAAGTTTTCGTGTAAGGTTAATAAATAAATAATAAATAAATATTATATAAATAATATATATACTGCCCGTGGGGTGCCGGGTTAGAATTGCACCTCCCCATATCATCCTGTGGTTGTCGTATGAGGCGACTAAGGGAAAAATACTGGAAGGTGGGCAGCAGCGCCTTCTAAAGAACTGCTATCTTACACTGCGATCCCCAAGCCGCCTGCCAAGCGTGGGGATTATGACAAATACCCTCTTAATAGGGGAGGCTGTGTTCAGTAGTGGACGATCCGGCTGATACAGTACAGTACAGTAAGAAATGTTATCGTCAAAATGCAAAAACTTAACGACTTTATTGAAAAATAACACAAGTTTCTAATATCATCACATTAGAAACTTTATGATCAGATAAAAAACTAACAATTCATAGGCAATAGTAATAATATTTAATATAAAAGAAAATTATTGATCCGTCAAATTAAATTTACATACTTCAATAACAACTCCGAGAAGTCTTTTCTTAGATAATTTCATAAACGAAGTCAACAGAAAAAAGAGAGACGCAAAGTTGTCGGAGATCAAGGTTATAAAATATCAAATGGGCTTTGATGCTCCGGCATGACATTAAATATTATAAAAATACACAAATAGTGTAAAATATTCAGTACTAAAAATCGTATCAATTTTTAAGATATATTCTTGATATTTTAATTTCATTGTGTTTTCAAATACAGACTTAAATGCTTATTATTGGACAAAACTTACTTGGTACATGGATTTTTATCAGACATTTTTACAATTTGTAATTTCACAATCCACTAACCCTAAAATTTACTTGTTGAAAAGCTTGATTAGTTATTTATTAGTTTATGTACCTACCACTTTTTTGGATATTGTCACGCAAGCAATAAATAAACGAATCGAATATGATGGAGAAGAACTACAAATTTATAAAGTCACCCATGTCAAGTCCAAAGCAAAACAATAGATTGCCCTAAGTGTGTGTTAACATGACTTAAATTTTTCCTATCGTATATTTGTGATTTTGTAATGTAATCCGCATAGCAGGCGTTATTGCAAACCTAACAATATTAAAATAATAAGGTTGCGTCATCATTTACAAGTTTAAAACCAATTGCAAAATTGGTCTTGTTTGTAGTACAACGCAAGTGGTACTATAGATGTCGCTCCATCCAAATACGATGGTTAAAGAACGAAAGGAAAGATTCGAGTTATGACGTCATGTCATGTTAGCTCAATTGGTTAGAGCATACCCCGGCTCAAGGGGTGGATGGACGCGGGTTCGAATCCCGCACATGACTTAAATTTTTCCTATCGTATATTTGTGATTTTGCAATAGATTGTCATTCAACACAATGTGAAGTGTGTACGGTGTTCTTTGTTTTTTAATTATTATAACACTTTTTAGAATGTATAGTTTCGTATATTTTATAAGTGGATTGTATAAAGTTTACGAAACACGTTTGCATCATTCACAACATCAAGCACTATTCCACATGCCACATAGTTTAAGGAACTAAAGAACCTAAAGTATATTTACTGTTTGTCCTTGCGCATTGGCTACAATACAATTTTTTTTTGTTGAACGTGGCAGTACTATGTGAATCTATCAATATTATTTCTTGTAACCACTATCTCATCTGATAGGGATGATGTGGTCGAAGATGTTGTTTAGGCTAACCTAGAACTAGTGGCTCTCAAGGACAACTGCCGATATTCACTGTTAGGTGCTTCGCGTCAGATTTTCTACTTTCTACTTTTCTAAATTCGCAAAATGCCCTAACCATGCAAATTCACTTAATAAGAGCGCCGTAAACGACAAAATTGAATAAATGACTTTGACATTTTCTTCACACATAAAACTTCTCAATACTTTCTCAACTGTATTTAAATACAATAATAGCCTGGGGTTGCTAAATGTTTTCGTTGAAGTAGATGTAGTATTGTATTTAGTTTGAAATGTGTTGTTTACGAACACATAATAACAAACTTTACCTTACATATATAATTATAATTATTCGATATAATTCTCGCCAACCAAATCAACAGCTAATTATGCCGCCTGTAAAATCAAGTCATAGCTAAACTAAAACTTAATAATGTATATAATTTATTAAATTAAATACATTATATTTGGCATCCACAAATTATAGTAATTAAAAAACATTAAACGGTTTAAATCGCGTATATTATGTAAATATTCTTGTCCCGACTTTTCAAAAACTTTGCCGTGATCGTGATCACGGGGTGACTAATTGGTTTTATTTGTCACTTGAGTTATTAAGAAATTATTTGTCCTAATAACTCATGGGACAAATAAAACCAATTACCACGTGTGTCAGTGACCACGATCACTGCAAAGTGTTTGAAATGTCGGGACAAAAATCATGACATATATACACGATTTAAAGTTTTTTTAATATTGTTAGGTTTGCAATAACGCCTGCTATGCGGATTACATTACAAAATCACAAATATACGATAGGAAAATTTTAAGTCATGTGCGGGATGTGTCTCCATCCCAATACGATGGTTAAACAACGATAGGAAAGATTCTAGTTATGACGTCATGTCATGTTAGCTCAATTGGTTAGAGCATACTCCGGCTCAAGGGGTGGATGGACGCGGATCCCGTTTAAAGTTGTTTAATTACTATGTGTAATAATCGCGAAAACCTAAGACAACAATATCCACAAATTATTATTTATCAGTGTCGAAAGTTTGTAATAATAAAGAAAATATGTATATGTTTCAGAGAATCTTTAAACCGTTAATTACTCGTAATAATATGTTTTATCGGTAAAATACAGGAGCTCCATCGTTGAAATCCAATAAGTTAAAAACTTTTGCTGAGCTTATAACTTCGCATCCCTCTTCTTTCATTAGTTTAATTGTAACGCTTATCTCGTGGTACCCAGCTCTTCTGTATAAAATGTATTAAAATATACACTTCTATTGAGTTTGAAGAGTTATAAAGTTAGCCAGATAATAAGTTGGTATAACTGTTATAATAGACAC
Source organism: Plagodis pulveraria (assembly GCA_963890685.1). Taxonomy (NCBI): domain Eukaryota; kingdom Metazoa; phylum Arthropoda; class Insecta; order Lepidoptera; family Geometridae; genus Plagodis; species Plagodis pulveraria. The sequence goes on from OY982959.1 coordinate 11,851,366, forward strand.
GAAATATGTACTTTTATCATTAAAATTATCGAGTAATTTTTTATGGTGGTAAAGCTTTTCGCGAATGCTCGTCTGGCTAGGTAAGTACCGCCCTCAAATATAAAATCCGTAGCCAAGCACCTAACGGTGCGTTCAAGCGGTTACAACAGCATAACCTACTATTAGGTGAGATTTTGGTCAAAGGGTAATTTGTTAGCAATTATTAAAAATATACGATTGTATTTATTTATTATTATAATATTTCTTTGTATACAAATGTAGGAAATTCATTTACCTATGTGGTTTTATTGAGGTTCTTTTGTGGGATTGTGACGGAACAAGCACGAGGCCCACCTGATGTTAAGCTGTAACCTCTGTCTATAAAAGATGCATTTTGTCATAAGTGACGAACTGCATTGCACTCGTCACTCTGTGATATACAGTTATTAAGTTTCATGTGCCTGTAATTTTACTGGCTCTCAAGGACTGTTGCCGGAACATACTGTTAGGTGCTTATGTTTTCGACTTCAAGGTGGTACCTAGCCAGACGAGCCTTCCCTTTTACGAAGCCCCCCTTCCAGCATGAGGTGAAGCTCAAGCCGGCGGGATCGAACCATGGACCAGCGGCATAGTCAATAGCTGTTACGGCTAGGCTTTCATTGCTTCAGTAACTTTGGAAATACCTACTCAATTATTGTCACAAACAAAAACAAAGTTCCCCATGTTCGACACTAGGATAATATTTTTAAAGATGACCAGACACCCGTGTTGATATGAAATAAATATAGCCAATTGTGAATTGTACAAAAAATACCCACATTTGTTATATATCATACAGGGTTATTGGTAAAATGCTAACAACCTCTTAGGGTTTACTTCTGCTAGTCCTAAGAAACATTTAGAGATGATTTTTTTTGTGTTTTAATGCCTACTCCGAACTAAGAGCGCCCACCGCGGCAACACTGGTCCGCGCCGTGGTCCCTTTGAATAGAGTTTTGAATATTTACATCGACCAAAGTATTAAAAAATTTGAAATAATACATTACAGGCACAAGATACTTTTGACATCAGGTGGTGCGCGTGCATATTCAGTCACAGAACATATATAAACCACAAATTATTTCAAAACAAAAAAGTTCATCTCAAAATGTTTGTTAGGACTATCAGAATCTCAACCCTAAGAGGCTGTTAGCATTTTACCAATAATTGTCTATTTTACCACCGTCTCAACTAATGGTATAATGGATCATAGAAACTGTTCAGACTAAACTGAGAATGGCTCTCAAGCTGGCCTTGAGTACTTTGTACGTACACATGAGGGGTGTAGAAACAAAGTCGCCACTGTCCAACTGAGGTCAAAATTAAACTGTGAATGCCATCTTGTGTACATTTTATGAACTAATAATGTCATTGTTTAAGCATACATTCAATGTTGGCACTGTCCCATAGAAAATAGCAAATAAAATGCCAGCTAAGATTAAAAAATGACACTGTCCTATACATATAAAATTTCTAAACTGCCATTGTCCTAAGCGGCCAATCAGCGGACGACATTTCGATGCGCCAATATGGCCGCGCTTCAATTTCTTCATCAAAATAGTGGCAGAGGTAAATAAAAAAAAAGTAAAAGTCCAAAAGTGTCACTGTCCATTGGTTTAGGTACAAATACGACACTATCCACTATAGAGAAACAGACGTGCCATCGTCTATTTTTTTTTTATGTACAACACATGTTTTATGTTTATGTACAAAACATGTTTTTATGGAACAAGCTTGAGGCCCACCTGATGTTAAGCGGACTAACCTCTGCCTATAACAGATGCATTTCATCACAAGTGACGAATTGCACTGCGCCCGTCACTTTGAGACATAGTTGTAAAGTCTCACGTGCCTGTAATTTCACTGGCTCTCAAGGACTGCTGCCGGAACACACCGTTAAGTGCTTGACGACATATTTTCTACTTGATGGTAGTAGCTAGCCAGGCGGGCAATCGCAAAATGCCCTTCCACCGTGCGGAAGTGAAGCTCAAGCCGGCGGTGGGGATCGAACTAGGGTACTGCGGCACGGCAGTCCATAGCTATTACCGCTCGGCCATCATTGCTTCAAAGTCTAAACCCATTTATATAAAAAAAACAGTATTTATTGTACAATTACAGGACATGGTGAATAATTATTGTTCACAAAATGTATTCTGACCTAAAATTAATAGAAATGGTGGGCGAAATATCGTAAAAGAAACTGTAACCATATTTCTATCTGATGGCTTAGCTAAAAAATGTGGACAGTGTCGACTTTGTTTTTATACCCCTCACGTGTACAATGTGTATGAATTATACTGTATCAGTAAAGTAAATTGACATTGTTTTAGTTGGTGGACGTTAAAGATGTGATAGACCACAAGGAATACTTCCCGAAGTTCGTTCGGTGCATGAAGAGAAAAACTCTACGAGCCATGGACCGTTCGCTGAGCCCCGACATTGTGCCAATTGCAGACGGGGTGAACCTCGTACGATACGAACTGGTCGATAAATCGGGGAACATTGTACCAGAAAATGAAACAAGGTAAGGTGATTTAAGACGTTGATTTTCTATTCCCATTTCATTACGTAAAATTGCATTTTGCGGTCAAGCACCTATTGATGTGTTCCGACAGTCCTTCAAAGACAGTTTTAAATACAGTTTTTATGTCTGATAGATCAGCCTTTGACCAGTGTATCACCTGATGGTAAGTGATAATGTGGTCAAAGATGTTGTTAAGGCTAACCTAGAATTACTAGCTCTCAAGGACAGCTGCCGTAATACACCGTTAGGTGCTTCGCGACAGATTTACTACTTGAGAGTGGTAGCTAGCCTGGCGAGCATTTGCGAAATGCTTTAACGACTGCCATCGTAAGAGAGAGATAACAACCAGGACCGACGGCTTAACGTGCCCTCCGAAGCACGGAAAAGCTCAGTAGTAATGTCACTAGCTGTCACACATCCAACTCATGACCGCGGCGGACGTTGCTTATCTTTGCTGATCGGTTAAGAACAGCTAAGCAAACTTCCCTACGAGTGCTTCAAAATATGTTTCAAGAACTTTAGAGGAGGAGGTTCACAAGGTTTGTGTGTGTGTTACCACATAACTTGTTACAGCATGTACCGATTTTCGTGATTTTTTTTATATCAGATAGCTGGTGCTTGCCATGTGGCCCCATATAAAATTGAGTGAGATTCAGATCAAGAGTTATCCCTATTAATACGTATTTAATTGGCTGCGACTACATTGATGTTCTCATTTTCGCTTGAAAATGTAATATGAACAAAAAAGTGTGTACGATGTTTGGTGCATTTTTTGTTTTAGAGTATTTTCTGTTTTGAGTCAGTTTTTTTTGTTAAATATTTGACCAAATTATTACTTACCAAGAGGTGAGATTGTGGTCAAGGCTAAGAGTTCTGTTATAAAAAACTAGCTAACTGCGAGTCAGACCTCGCTACTATAGAGTTTCGTATACGAAAATAAATATTGTTGGTTTAAATCTGAACTTGAAATCAACATTATTATGGGCGTTTTCAGTATTTGTTGATTAAATAGACAGGATGTGCTACATAAAAGATTGAAATATGCGATTATATACTAGTATTTTTTAAATATCTAATTTTAAATATTTAATCTTAGAAAAAACTCACCACAAATTTCTAAAAAAATAGAAAAAAAATAGTATTATTAATGGTCTAAATTGGTTAACTTTGACGGCTCATATATTCAACAAAAAATAACTAACATATGTTTACCCTCGATAAACTTAAGAAGATGACTGCCTATTATCTAAGGTGCAATAAATCTCTAATTATTAATTGAATTTATAGTACAAAAATCATCATGTTTTCCAAAAAATATCAAAACTTCATTTTTGTAACTAATTTCGTGTAGAAGCTAGAAATGGACGTATGGACAGATAGACATGCAAACACTGGAGTCTCATTAATAGGGCTCTATTTGGCTTTTTGGGTACGGACCCCTAAAAAGATATATTTATGTATATAAAGGCAATTAAATTGCTATATGTCCACCGCTTATATGTATTTGTACCAGTAATAACTTTCATAATGTAGGTACTTCAGTTTCATTCGATTGCATCAACGCTCAACTTATTAAAGTAATAAATATAATGCCAAGATATCTGATATCATCACTTCTGATCAAATTTCTGTCCTAATAGGAAATAACTAGATAGACATGACTATTTCTAACATTGTTATGTTAACATTAATGCCTGCTAAGTGAGAAAGCTCACAAAATTATAGCAAAAGATAACTTTTCTTTTCGTTGTAGTAGTGTAAGATATATGACGATACAAAATTACAACGAAAGGTAACATTACTAAGTCGTGTTTTGTAAGTTTTCTTTTCGTTGTAGTTGTGTTAGATATGACTATACGAAATTACAACCAAAATTATCATTAATAACTCGTGTTTCGTAATTTTTCCTTTCGTCGTAGTTGTGTATGATTATACAAAATCAGAACGAAAGGTAACGTTACTAACTTGAAGTTCGTAATTTTTCTTTTCCGTAAGACATGACTATACGAAATTACAACCAAAAGTACTATTACTAACACGTGTTTTGTAATTTTTCCTTTCGTCGTAGTTGTGTAAGATATGACTATACAAAATGAGAACGAAAGGTAACGTTACTAACTTGAGTTTCGTAATTTTTCTTGTCGTTGTAGTTGTGTAAGACATGACTATACAAAATTACAACGAAAGGTAACATTACTAACTCGTGTTTCGTAATTTTTCTTTTCATTGTAGTTGTGTAAGATATGACTTTACGAAATTACAACCAAAAGTATCATTAGTAACTCGTGTTTCGTAATTTTTCCCTTCGTCGTAGTTCTGTAAGATATGACTTAACGAAATTACAACCAAAAGTATCATTACTAACTCGTGTTTCGTAATTTTTCTTTTCGTTGTAGTTGTGTAAGATATGACTATATGAAATTACAACCAAAAGTACTATTACTAACTCGTGTTTCGTAATTTTTCTTTTCGTTGTAGTTGTCTAAGATATGACTTTACGAAATTACAACCAAAAGAATCATTACTAACTCGTGTTTCGTAATTTTTCTTTTCATTGTAGTTATGTAATGCATGACTTTACAAAATTTCAACCAAAAGTACCATTACTTACTCGTGTTTCGTAATTTTTCTTTTCGTTGTTATTGTGTAAGATATGAGACTATACAAAATTACAACGAAAGGTTACATTACTAACTCGTGTTTCGTAATTTTTCTTTTCATTGTAGTTGTGTTAGACATGACTATACATAATTTCAACCAAAAGTACCATTACTTACACGTGTTTCGTATTTTTTCTTTTCGTTGTTATTGTGTAAGATATGGGACTATACAAAATTACAACGAAAGGTAACATTACTAACTCTTGTTTTGTAATTTTTCTTTTCGTTGTTATTGTGTAAGACATGACTATACAAAATTTCAACCAAAAGTACCATTACTTACTCGTGTTTCGTAATTTTTCTTTTCGTTGTTATTGTGTAAGATATGAGACTATACAAAATTACAACGAAAGGAAATATTACTAACTCGTGTTTCGTAACTTTACAAATAAATATATTTCATATATCATTTCATTTCTTTTCCTTGTTATTGTGTTAGATGTAACTATTCTTCATAACAACGAAAGGTAAAATTATTATATCGTGTTTCATAATTTCGTTGTAATTGTGTAAGATATGATAGGATTAATGAAAAAAATTGACCTACAAGCAGGACTCAAACTCGTGACCATCTGTCCCTAAAGCCGGGCATGCTCTGTTGAACTAACGTGGTGAGTAAGTCATGGTTTAAATGTATCTTTTAATTTCATAAGTTATTTCATATAATTTATATAATTCTTACAAATAAATCCCATGTTTAAAATATTGTTATATTTTAAACATGGACGTGATGGAGAAGTCGCCACCTAATGGTAAGTGTTACGCCTGTATACATCTTACACGACACTGCACTGCGCTTGTCACTTCGACACGTTAGTTTTATGTCTCGTTAGTTCAGTAATTACACTTCTACAGTGCCTTTCATGCATAACTACATACATACTAGCTACTTCAAGGCAGAATATCTGACACACTGCGGTGGTACCCAACGAAGCGGACTGTTACTCAATAGTTATACATATAGATAGATAGATAAATCTTTATTGTACACCAAAATAAATTATGCATTATAAACATTAATATTTTCCGTGGGCTAGAATATCACCCCATCTCTACCCGTGGGTGTCGTTAGAGGCGACTAAAGGTAACACTCCAGAAGGTGGGCAGTAGCACTTTCTGAGAAACTGATATCTCACACGGCGATTGCCAAGCGTGAGGATTATGGCAAAACCCCCATATTAGGAGAGGCTGTGTTCAGCATAAACTAAAGTAATGTTGTCAATTTGTTAAATACTTCGCCTGTTTAAAAATAAACAGTAAAATAGTAGATAAAAATATTATAAGGTTTTATTATTTCATTTCAAAAATATTATAAGTGTACGAAAATACTTAGTTTCAGTCGTAAAGTTAATCATAAGTGTAACTTATGTAAGAAATTTTGCAATAACATTAAATTCTATAATAATATCTGCATAATTCAAATGTAATTTCAGCAAAGTACAGACAGTGTAGGTTAGTGACCGGCGAACGATTCGTCAACGTCGCGCGAAAATTGGGTGTCGTATAAAAAATTGCGCAACGCTCGCGTCAGTCTAAATACATAATTATGTGCTAACGATATTTTATGCAATACATGTACTTACTCATAATCAAAGAGTACAGTAAAATACACAGATTATAGAAAGAATAATAGTAATTTGTCACGCAAGGCTGCATTGTTGCTTCTTGACGTGAATATTTGCATTGAAACCTGAGGGAATGACGGATTCTAGGTTTGTACTTTGAGCGAAGCGAGTTCCAATATAGTGTCCTGAGCGTAACGAGAGTTTCTTGTACGTGACGTAAAATAACTTTGCTGTGAAACACACAACGTTTACCTATTACAGCGAGGAAACTGTTTGGTAAAATAATAACAGCTAAAATGTAAAAAAATACATAATAATATATTAGTGTTTATAATTTTTTTTTGTAAATCTTACTACTTTTGGTTAGGTTAATTACTTCTTTGTAACTTTTTCAAATATCAAATTTATTTGTTGGCCTTAATTATGTTAAAACTATTCTATAACTTAGACAATGTTCGCAGTTTAAAACTTTCAGAATGATAACAATTAATAATTCCAGCTCTCACGGTACGATTCCTTGTGTTTGTGACAGCAAGTTCACTCTATTAGGGTTTAAGTTAACATAACTATTTTGTTAAGTTAACTGTTATAAAGATTCGAATTTTAAATGTTTTTTCTACACTAGTAGATAAAATGTACTCGTAACCGTAACTGTAGGAAAACTACTGAACTATTTACTTTAACAGCCGATTTGTCCACTGCTGAACATAGCCTCCCCGGTTAAGGGGGTATTTGGCATAATCCCCACGCTTGGCAGGCGGCTTGGGGATCGCAGTGTAAGATGGCAGTTGTTTAGAAGGCGCTGCTGCCCACCTTCCAGTATTTATCCCTAAGTCGCCTCTTACGACTCCCACGGGATGATATGGGGAGGTGCAATTATAACACGGTGGTGAACTATTTGATGCTGTTTAAGTTATTCATAAGCAGTCAAATGATGTTTTGATTGATGATGTTTGAAGAAAATCTATTTACTCTTTATATTATTACCTATTTATTTAAGCAGTAGCAGCAGTATTATTGTCTACCTAGAGTAAAAAACCCAGCCAAGTGCGTATCGGACTCGCGTACTGAGTGTTCCGTACAAACCTGTAGGTATAGAAGTAAAAGTTACGGTATTTTTATTGCTAAATGAAATCCATATCATTTTAATATTAATAAAAAAAAATATTTACCAATATTTTCTTTATCTGTGCTATAAGACGTTGCTTCGTACAAAATTTCAAGATTCTGAAGTCACGGTAAGTACCCTGTAGGTTTTTGATTCCCTTGCGAGTGTCGAAAATTTTCGGCATAAACGGTTGTATCTTTCGATTGCGTTGGTTTAGAAGTTTAATTGTTTCACAGCTATAAGGGACAGTAGACTTGAGTATTTGATATAAATTTAGCATGACATCACTACGCGTTCTTGAAAAAAAGGGTCTTGACAGACAGACGGACGACAAAGTAATCCTATGCGGGTTCCGTTTTTTCCTCTTGAGGTTCGGACCCTAAAAAGACGTAAATCAAAGTCAAAGCATTGTACCAAGTTAAATTACTTTGCAAACGAGGCATAACATCTCAGAGTGACTAGCGCAGTGCAGGGTCATTTAGAACAAGGATTGCAACTGTAATGGACAAGCGTGACGCTTACCACCAAACAGGTGATTCGCCCTTCTCTTCTCTTCATAACATAAAAATAAACAATCTATGATTAGATTATATTATTATTTATAATTGCTTACATTCCTGCGTTCTCCAACCAACATAGTCTAACATACCCCTCCGAAAATAATATCAATCCTGGAATTCACATGTTTAATGAAGTCCATCTCTATTAACATAGTAGTTAGTTAATAAGGTTCGTTTAATTCTAATCCGCCCACCGAACCTAGTCTGTCCATCATAAGAAGCCACCTGGTCGTACGTGACGTTTAACTTAATCTTAAGGGCATAGAATATATTATTGTTTGCAATCAATTTCCATGCTCAAACTTCTTATAATGGTCAGACTTTAGAGCCGTGTATCACGGGATCTCTGTTATTAGTCTATGTAGATGTTTTCTGATTATTACAGAAATATTTGTAAGTTCAAGGAAAAACAGATTTGGAGTTTTCATGATGAGACTTATTATCCAAATTATCATATAAATAACTTGTAATGACCAATGAACTTATAATTTTCTTTACCAAAAAATGGAACCGGCTTCAATACTCAAATGTGTGAAATAACTTGTTGAAGTCGGCACCATGCTGGTGCAAAAGTACCTACTATCACAATATTGTGCGCATGGTACCGACTTCGACAAGTTATTTTCCACATTTGAGTGTTGAAGTCAATTAAATTTTTAGGTAAAACAAAATTTTACCATTTTTTAGTAACTCTTGTTACTTATAGGATCGATTGTCATTCAATGTCAATGACTGACATCGAGATAGGAAAATTACTTTTCAGTTATTGGATTGTAACTCAAAAACGACTTGACCGATTTTGATATAATTTAAATGGAACCAACGGCAAGCACCAGCTTTCAAAATAAAAACAAATAAAAGAGTTATCAAAATCGGCTAACCCAGTCAAAAGTTCTGAAATAACAAACATAAAAAACAGATGAATTGAGTGCCTCCTACTTTTTTGAATATCTGTAAAAAACGGAATAAACGTCACCCATACCTCGAACATGGCTATGTAAAATCAGGCGACGTCTCCTAATTTAGTCTACACTAATGAGTGTGCGTATGTAAGTCTATTCTTCTCTATTTGTTTATCTCCTTGTTTTTGCCATACATTAAAACGTATGATATACAATATAAATGTAGCTGTCTGCATTAAATGCCATGTGTTAAATTTTCTCCACATTATATTGTCATGATATTAGAGCGTACCCTATCTTCCTGTTATATGTAAATCGATGGTTATGGCACAGAAAATCATACAAATACATAGTGTACCTACGTTTATATATAGAATTGTTTCAGAATAAATACAATAACTTGGTTTGTTCTTTAAATGTATCTGCCATTGCAAAAAGAATTACATAATAATGTTTATTAAAATTACTCATAAAACTCTCATAATTATATTTTGTAAGTGTAGGTACTAGCGACCCGCCCCGGCTTTTAACGGGTGCAATGTTGATACTAAATAATCTGTAATTTTTGAAGCGCTCGTAGCGAAGTTTACTTAGCCTTTCTTAACCGATCAGCAAAGTTAAGCAACGTTGCCCGCGGTCATGAGTTGGATACCCATCCAACTCGATGAGAGAGTTAGATGGGTGACCGCTAGTGACATTACTACTGAGCGCTTCCGTGCTTCGGAGGCTACGTTAAACCGTCGGTCCCGGTTGTTGTTTTGGGATGGCAGTCGTTGTAGCATGGTGGTAGGGCATTTTGTGAATGCTCGCCTGGCTAGCTACCACCCTCAAGTAGAAAATCTGTCGCTAAGCACCTAACAGTGTGTTCCGGCAGCTGTCCTTGAGAGCCAGTACATCTAGGTTAGCCTGTAGAACATTTTCGACCACATCATCACTTACTATCAGGTGAGGTAGTGGTCAAAAGCTAACCTATCAGACATAAAGAAAGAAAAATTTTTGTGTATTGTATGCTCTAAACGGCCATATTGATCTATATTAAACGCACAATGTATTTAAGATACTTAGATGGATAAAGATTAATGCCGTATTGCTTAAAATCGTTTCGTAAATATGCCATTATTTCTCTTAAAAAGTAAAGGATAAAAAATTGTTGGTTATCCCTAAGAGATAGACATATAACATCACGTACTTTTTTGTAGACTATGTAAGGTGCACAATACTATACTGTATTATTTTAATTTATCTCATAGGGTTCAGCCAGCGTTTGCAATGTTAGCGCAAAAATGAGTTCATTTACGATATCATATTAGAAACCTCTGAAATTATCAGTGTTTCTCTACTATTATGCATTTTTTATACATATAAACCTTTCTTTTGAGCTACTCTATCTATTAAAATAAACCATATCAAAATCCGTTGCGTAGTTTTAAATATCTAAGCATACATATGTACAGACAGCAAGAAGCGACTCTTTTATACTGTGTAGTGATTGTACTTAAATGATTGGGTACTAAATAAAAATGTATGCGGACGAAGAAGTAGTAGCGAGTAGTTTTGAATGGTGGTAGGGCATTTTGCGAATGCCTGGCTAGCTATCACCCTCAAGTAGAAAATTTGTCGCCAAGCACCTAACGGTGTGTTCCGGCAGCTGTCCTTGAGAGCCAGTAGTTCTAGGTTAGCTTGAACAACATCTTCGACCGCATCAGCACTTACCATCAGGTGAGATAGTGGTCAAAGGTTAACCTATCAAGCATTAAAAAAAAAAGAGTACCGGTTGGTTGGTGGGTCAGCTATTATAGTATATTTCCAACATATTTTTGTCAGTTTTTATTATCTTGATATAAAATAAGGTATAAAAACACGCGAGGGAATGTCGGCAGCAGCGATACGCCTACGCCGCTACTTACTCTGCCGTTATTGCGAGACTTAGTGGGTTGTTAAAAATAGTTTGGTATCAAATTATCCATTCCACAATATCCCAACATATGCCATTGTATGACTAGGTGGATCGATGGAGTAAAAAGTTATTCACTGCGTCAATTTTTATGTTAGAGACCAGAGATGTTTTTGATGCCTACATCATACCATTTTGAAGCGCTCGTAGCGATGTTTGCTTAGCTGTTCTACGACTTGGATGGGTGACCGCTAGTGACATTAATACTGAGCGCTTTCGAGCTTCGGACGGCACGTTATAGCAGGTTAGCTACTTAGGTTAGCTGTCGTTATAGCATGGTGGAAAGGCATTTTGCGAATGCCCGCCTGGCTAGCTACCACCCTCAAGTAGAAAATCTGTCGCCAAGCACCTAACGGTGTATTCCGGCAGCTGTCCTTGAAAGCCAGTAATTCTATGTTAGCCTGAACAAAATCTTCGACTGATTCTTTCGATCACTTACCGTCAGATGATATCTCATAGTCGTGGTCAAAGGCTAGCCTATCAACTGTAAACAAAAATAAAATTTAGCCACTGTTACAGAATATACTTAAAAGACTGGAACAGCAGTAACTTTTAAGAAGAGTTAAAGTTTGTATATGACATATATCTGAAATCCTGCTGCACTTTATTCCTATATATATTCTGTATCTACAGATATAAAATGAACTTTTTAGTAAAAAAAACAGTATTGTTGTACTTTGGTGTGTATATTAAAAGCACACGGCGGGTTTCGAGTTGTTTTCAAATCTGACATAAATAAGCTGTTTTTACATGATAAAATTATGATTAAAAATCCCATAATTATGTATCTAGTTCTATAAAAACTATACGATCTCGCAATCTAATACATTTATACCAATATGGAAACTGTACGAATCCACTTGAACCCGAAACTTTTACAATATATTAACCCTTGACAATAGCGGGGCTTAAAAGCTATAATCTTGAGGGCACATGGTATATATCTATATTTTGTATTACATTCTATCTAATAACGAACGAACGAAGCAGTGATGGCTCAGTGGCATTGGCTATGGACTGCCGCGCAGCAGGTCCATGGTTCGAGTCCCGCCCAAAGCTTAAGCTTCACCGCATGGTGGAAGTGCATTTTGCGAATGCCCGCCTGGCTAGCGACCACCCTCAAGTAGAATATCTGTCGCCAAGCACCTAACGGTGTTTTCCGGCAGCAGTCCTTGAGAGCCAGTGAAATAACAGGCAAAATGAGACTTAACAGGTATGTCTCAAGGTGATGGGCGCAGTGCATTTCACTTGATGAAATCTGTTATAGGCAGAGGATACCGCTTTAAATCATGTGGGCCTCGCGCTTGATCCATCACAATAACATAAAAAAAAAAAATAGCATTGTAGCTATGGTTTTTATCATTTTCCGTGTTTTCTTTTTATTTCAAAATACTGACCACTCGTATCCATGACATCTGGTATATAGGATAAGCCTGTGCACCAATGCACACTAAGGCCGCGGTCCTCAGTAAATATCATAGTTACGTAGATGCTTCCTATTTGAACTTCAACCAGCGTGTGTCGCTAGTGAAGACTTATGGCACTGAGGCGTGGTTTTTAACTGTGGCTCTAATGGTGAAGCTTAGAGTCGCAAGGGATATGGATTGAGCTATGCTCGGAGTTAAAATCCGAAACGAGGATATTCGCCGAATAACAAAAGTCACCGACATAGCTTTCAAAATTTGCAAGTTGAAATAGCAATGGGCAGGCCACATTACTAGATAAACCGATAACCGATGAGCAAGAAAGGTTCTCGAGTAGTTACCATATTACACCACAAAAAATAGAGTTGGACTGACGACATCGTAAAAGTCCCGGGTAGCCAATGGCTACAAGTGGCTAAAAGCCAGTCATTGTGGCGTTCTATGGAGGAGGAGGCAAATTCTGGACAGCTACCCATTTTTTTTATGTGCTCGTAGCTAAGTTGCTTAGCTGTTCTTAATCGATCAGCAAAGTTAAGCTACGTCCGCCCCAGTCATGAGTTGATGGGTGACCGCTAGTGACATTACTACTGAGCGCTTCCGTGCTTCGGAGGAAGCTGCCAGTCCATGTTGTTGTCTTAGGAGGGCAGTCGTTATAGCATGGTAGTAGGGCATTTTGCAAATGCCCGCCTGGCTAACTACCACCCGCAAGTAGAAAATATGTCGCCAAGCACCTAACGGTGTCTTCCGGCAGCTGTCCTTGAGAGCCAGTAATTCTAGGTTAGCCTGAATAATATCTTCAACAACATCATCACCGAGATAGTGGGCAAAGGCTAACCTAGCAGGCATAAAAAAGCTACAAAAAATCACTGTTAAAAGATGTAACTGTCCAATCGAGGATTTTAGCCAGCACGGAGATTTAAAAACTACCATTTCTCTATTCGTATTTATTTTATATCTATATGAGTGGAAACTTTTCTCTTTTAATTTTCGATTACAACATCGAAGAACGCACAATTTATTGCAAAAACGCTTGTATTTTTTAAAAGTAGTTGATATTGCCAGTTACTATTCTAGTCTTATCATAAAGGCAAAAGAGAAAAAAGATATTCATTATTTAAAAAGTTACAGTCCATGCAAGTATTAATAATGTTAATAGTACTATAATGAAGCAACATTCTAACTTTTACCTTGATTGGAAACTTTCAGCAAGCAAGTAACAATTTCCCGAGGAAACAAGCAAAGTAACAGCAAAATTTCTTCCTCTTTGTTATATTATACCAGTAAATTTTTGCTTGAAAACTTTAAATTGACGTAACTTGATTCATCTACACATAATCATGTCTATGACGTACACTCTTACAAGATTTATATTAAGGTTCAAAACTTATTATATGTTTTTTTCTTATTTTTCATTATAAGTAATACCACATTGTATTTTTTGTAGTTAGTATGTAAGTTATATTTTTCTATTGTTACAGATATGTATATAATACACCAAATTCAAAATTCCGTTCAAGATTATCCTTTCTGATGTGACATTGGCAAAAAAGTTCTAAACAATTGCCAAAAAAAAACATTGTGTTGCTCTTCTCACAGCTGTACAATGGTTTATAAAATATATACCTTGCTTTTCAAATATGTCTAGAACAACTTCAAATAATCTGAACGAAGTCTTACGTTAAATAATAAATAACCTCGTTGGTTCAGGGACATGAGCTTCAAATCTACGAGTCAATTCTTAAAAAGTTTTTAGAGTGCAAAATTTACATTTCAAGTGGTATTTTATCGCATATTTATTCTATTGTTGCTGTGTTTTGTATATATTTTAGTGCGTCTAGCACTGGGTGTAATAGTCAACTTGGCTGCCGAGACAGGTAGCACACAGAGCTGTCATTTTGTGCTTTAATTAAATTTTACAAAAGGTGATACTGAGAGCATACCTACAAGGCTTCGCCTTATATTTTTATACATCGAATAATCTTTTCATTCTAATAGTGTCCACCTAGCCTTCAAATGTTGATTACTACTTGTATGTATAGTAGATTGTTATACAAGGGTCGAAAGGAAGTCCCATACGAGGTATTTAGACGCCCGAGCGTAGCTTTAGTCCGAGTAGAAATTGAAAATTTTCACCAGTGTTAAGCACTCTACTTTTCATTTCAAATATAAGGATATTTACACACCCCTGTCTCAGATAAATAATGCAGTTCAAATGGTACCGGTATGGTACCATACCTACCGGTTTACCCGATTGCCAAGGAAGGGTTATTATGTTTTTCACGCGTACCTTGTATTTAAGTACTTTTTTTTTGTACATTTATTTATTACCTCGTATCTTCCAAACGCCTGGATGATTTCGTTATATTTGTCTCAAAAGTGACATTATATAGATACTTAAAAATATTGTGGACTTCTCGCGCAAAATAGTAATATGTTAGTAAACAAATTTTGCAAACCTACAGATGTATGTTTTTTTTAATAGGTCACTTTAATGCCTTATTTTATTTTAGATTTTTAGTGTCCTATTAAATATATACATACAACTGTAGGTATGCAATGTGTTTTATACCTTGCCCTAGCGCTATGTATCTTTTATTTTTCACCAAATCTCAGATAAATAAAGACGCGTGATGTTACTATTGATAAAAAAATATGGAAATAATTTTGTTACAGCTCTTGGACTGAAAAAGAACTCGAAGAAGGCGAATGGCGCACACTCGCATTACAAAGGATGGCAAAAGTGCTTCGTACTCACGTCATCAAGTTTGACTTTGAAGGCGAAAACGGAATTGAGAAAGGTAAGACTACACCTACGTACAGAGTACATACCTATCGTATTACCTACATATGCATACATTTACGAAAATTCTTTGAATTAGAGAACGCGTAGGCCTTTTTAAATTGTGTTTCTAATTAATAGCATGTTATATAACTGTTAAATTGTATACGTATGTCGTAAGCCTTATTCCGCTCTCGGATTGAATAGTTTGGGATATCGCCTTCCATCAAACTATTTAGGAATATGAGATGAAATCTATCGCCAAGCACCTGGTGTGTTCCAGCACTGTCCTAAAGAGCCCGTAATTCTAAAATTAGTCGTAGTGAGATACCGGTAAAAGCTAGCCAAGCAGATCATGGTGGTAGGGCATTTTGCGAATGCCAGCCTGGCTAGCTACCACCCTCAAGTAGAAAATCTGTCGCCATGCACCTAAAGGTGTGTTCCGGCAGCTGTATTTGAGAGCCAGTACTTCTAGGTTAGCCTGAACAACATCTTCGGCCACATCATCACTTACCATCAGGTGAGATAGTGATCAAAAGCTAACCTATCAGGCATAAAAAAAAATATATAAGTACGCTAACAGAATTATGAAAGTCTTAATGCGGAAAAGGACAGCCTCAATGGTCAAAAGGTTCGGGAGGAGATGGAACAGTATTTTGCACATGGTATCGGAGTATCTCAATTCCTCGATAAATAGGCATTTCGTCTATGTATTAAACAGATATTCAGCAAAATAATAGTAGTAGAAAATAGTATTAATTATATACTGTCTAAATGTATAGCAATTCTAACATAATTTTAAGTTTTAATTATACAAACTTTCATTGTCTTGTAATTACTTACCACTAGGTTTTATTCCCTGATTAAATAATTTTATTATTATTAATGCAGGTCCTATAGATATACTCATTTTGTTAATGATCTTTAAGCCGATTCGACTTCTTTTGGGTGTTAGTAAATACAAAAGAGTTCCATGACTACAAACACTTTATTTAAAATGTTTTATTTTTAACATAGAAAATTGAACTTTATCATCCACTAAGATTTATATATTCCATAATTTTCAAAACTGTGCTGGGCAAGCGCCTGTAGTTTATGCTGTAATTATCATATAATATATTAACATTTATTATTAATGTTTTTTATGTTTGGCTCAAAAACGTTTTGGTCGTAGACTGTAAGTTTTTGATGTTATGATTATAAATAAATGTGGCTTAGTATACTGTATCAGACGGATAATCCACTGATGAACACAGCCTCCCTCAATATGGGGAGGGGGTCTGCTACCCACCTTCTAGTGTGTTACACTTATGACAGGTGACATTCTAGCCCGGAACCCCACGGTCATGGCTTAGTACAACTAGTGTTAAATTATATTTGCAGTTGAATACCGAGGTCGACGGCGTCAACAAATGATGACGATGATGATGTTTGGTATCGTCTCTATTGGTATGGTTCTCATACCCATGGGCTTCCAGTTTCTGGCTGTCCTCGGGGGAAAAGCCCTCTTGCTAGCTAAAATGGCTCTAGTCCTCGCGTCAATACAAGGGCTAAAAAAGGTAAGCATTAATCACGTATCGTTAAAACTTAACTTTTCAATTAGCATCATAAATTTATGAAAGAAAGAATTAGACTTGAGCCATAAAATATGCGCTGTACCATACATTCCACGAATTGATATAAAAGTAAAATAGCAATGTTTGCGCTACGTAATCTTTATGGAGTTAAAACATTTCGTAAACGTATGTTAACATTCTTAACCCATTGGCCTACTAATAAATGGATGGCGGGTGATGAAATATTAACATTTTTATTGAAGAAAGAACAATCCTTATTTATTGAATATTCACATAAAAGTAAACAACATTGCCAAGTTATCTAAATTCTTGTAGTAGCTGTCGTGTATAGTTCGTAGTATTTAGTTAATAAAAGCATCCCGATGGTTAAAAAAAAACATACAATTTCAAGCATTCTAAGAATTAATTTTAATTAAGAACCCACTTAATTTGTTTCTGTGTAAATTACTCAGTTTCCTGTGCATTAGCAAATTCACTACAGTCCACTAAATCTAAAAAACCGAATAAATTTTGATAAAACTAAAAGGATTTTTAACGTTTTTGAAGTAACTTAACATGTACATCTAAATAATAGTACCGACCACATGTCGCTACAAATTGCCGGGTAACACGTGCGGGTGCAAGTTACTGGCATATTTTTTTTATAATTTCACTGACACCAAAGTTTCAGCGGGTTATCTTTGAAGACTTTAAAGTTCTGTCTAAGTATTTCTTGCATTTGATGGCCTGTAAAATATTTTCTAGCCACATAGAACGGGTTCATTGTGAGTCGGACGCCGAAACGAAGAATGACACGCAGATGTTCTTTTAAGTGCATATCCTATTGCTTTGATAAATTTTAAACCAAACTGAAATTCTGAATCTGAACCCAGTGTCTATACGTTACTTAGATGTCACAACCCATGGTTTATCTCTAAGGTTCTAACATTCCGGCACATTTATCGCTACCCATAAACATTTTTGAGCATAACCGAGATAATTTACCAAGATAACAATGACGTGCTCTAATCCACTAACACACCATTACAACATTTTCTTTTAGGTAGACCCTAGTAATGATGGGTATCATGACAGGGGGAAGGTATGATTTTCAATAACAAACTTAATTTCCTCTCCTTGCCACTAACATAGTTTATTTAACAAGTGGTTAATACCATAACATTAGTTATTTAACACACCGTTAGGCTTTTTTGCACTTGTACTAAACTGTAAAGATAACCCGTTAACAGGCGTTCTGTTCCAGATTGCTTCAAGTCCGTTGAGCTACGGCTTCTACCATAACTACCCTCCCTACGACCACTACGAAAGAAGAAGTAGAGATGACTGGCCGCCACCATCTATAATGCCCGCAACTCCCCCACCGGCGATGTCCATCGATCCTTGGCACAACACTGATATCAAAGTCGACAGAATACACATTGCTAAAATAGCTGAAGATGTTAAAGATATGAAGAAAATCGATGTCACTACTTGGAAACCTGATCTTTCCAAAGCTGTTAAAATAAAATCAGAGCCACGGCTTTATCCAATATACACAGGCCCTGTAGATGCTCCCATTTATCCAAACCCCGTGGATACACAAATCCCAATTTTTACTGCTATTGACTCTCCAACAACTTTAGTTGATTTGACGACAAGACCTGGTGAAGTTCAAGCTGATTATGCATTAGAATTGCCTTTCAATAATTTTCGTTTTCAAAGCCCCACTACTGTCGTTTCAGCTTGAAGTATTCGTTGATCTGTTCCGAACTCTGTTTGATGTAGTAAGAGGCATATTCTCTTATTTAGCTCAAGTTTTGTATCCGAACAGGTATTTTGTTTATAATAATTATCCTATATTTTAATTTATCATTGTAAATTTTTAGTGTAGTAAATATTGTGAACTTGAATTAAGGAGTTTTTAATTTTATTTGTAAATTATCTTATGACCCTTTATTTTTAATGATATCTGCCTCAATAGTGGCGTGGCATAACACGTTGATTAGGTATATTAAGATCCTGGGTTTGGTCAGGTCTTTTCAGTCCGGAGTCTGGATCTGTGCCCGAAAGATTGTCTTAGCTACACGGAACCAAAATAAAAAGCTATACTTACTCCTCTGGAGTTTATGTGTATGTTGGTTAAATACCTTTTAGTAGTTACACAAACCTGAAATGCATGCATGTTTCAAAATTGGACTCCATTAGAAAGCGACAGAATTGCATGCGATGTAATCACAACCAATTTCCTGTTCATGGGAAATAGCAAATGGGAGTGTTCCATCAGCTTATAATTTCAATGGTAACGCTTTTGAAATCAATTTAATGTTGTCACAGCAGTGACATATATGAAATTCTACCATTAGTGTCACAGTTATCTCTATAGGCTACTATGCTTTGCTCACACAAATGACAAGTTTATTAAATCCATAAAATATAAGTTTTATGGATGCTTTAGAGTGGCAAAAATTAGAATAGATAGGCTGATCAAGGCATGCAAGGAAAAGGGATTCAATGTGTTTACATAAAAGAAACAGAGTTGAATATATAGACATGTCTTAAATAAATGCAGATGGTGATTTTGAAGTGCTCGTGGCGAAGTTTGCTTAGTCGTTCTCAAGTAATATATATATATTTTTTTTTTATGCCTGATTAGTTAGCCTTTGACCACTATATCACCTGATGGTAAGTGATGATGTGGTCGAAGATGTTTTTCAGGCTAACCTAGAAATACTGGCTGTCAAGGACAGCTGCCGGAACACACCGTTAGGTGCTTGGCGACAGAATTGCTACTTGAGGGTGGTAGCTAGCCAGGCGGGCATTCGCAAAATACCCTACCACCATGCTATAACGACTGCCATTCTAAGACAACAACCGGGACCGACGGCTTAACGTGCCCTCCGAAGCACGGAAACGCTCAGTAGTAATGTCACTAGCGGTCATCCATCAAACTCATAACCGCGGGCGACGTTGCTTAACTTTTCTGATTGGTTGAGAACAGCTAAGTAAACTTCGCTACGAGCGCTTCAAAGCTTCTAATTAGCTAAGTTAAGCAACGTTCGCCGCGATAATGACTTGCATGGGTAACCACTAGTGGCATTACTACTGAGTGCTTCCGTGCTTCGAAGGGCACGTCAAGCCGTAGGTCCTGGTTGTTGTCTAACAATGGCATGCGTTACAACATGGTGGTAGGACATTTTGCGAATGCCCGCCTGGCTAGCTACGACCCAAATTATGTCGCTAAGCACCTAACGGTGTGTTCCAGAAGATGTCTCTGAGAGCCAGTAATTCTAGGTTAGCCTAAACAACATCTTCGACACGTCATCACTGACCATCAGGTGAGATAGTTTTCAAAGGCTAGCCTATCAGCTATAAACGAATAAAAAAAAGATGTAGGCCGAAGAAGTTATGGATGGTCTTCGTGATGAATTATAAGAATACAAAAAGCGTAAATACTGAGATCACCAGACATTGTTGGGTTTGAAATTATAAGATACTTTCTAGGATACTAAACATTTTCAGGCTGAACAATGTAGTGAAGTATTATGATATTTGATAACCTATTCAATTCCTGTTAGGTGTTGTTTACCTTTCTTGGTCATAAAACTAAAATTCGATACATCGTAAACAATATCAGCAGAGTGTAATGTGTCTGGAAAGGGATCCCAGTGTTTTATTATAATAGTTCTTAATGGAAAATATGAATAAGATCTTGCTATAAAATCAAAGCCATAAATATGCGAGTGGCTATAAGATTATTTAGGTAAGTATATACAATTTTAACAAATAACAAGATGTTAATATGATTTTACGTCATCTTATGCCTACTTATGTATCGATATCGATAAACGACTTGAATGTACCTACAGTTGCAAATTATAGAACTGTGCCAGCAAATGAGAGTTAGGTACCTACACGATAAGCTGCAAGCGGGTCCTGTTACTGGGTCATCGTGGAAGCCGCCGTACTGTGCACCTTTCAAAATATCAAGTTAAGAACTAATTCAATTTTTTTAAACATTTTTAACGATAATATACATATTTAAAAATATTATATATATATATATATATATATAAATAATTAATTATAAGTTTAAGCAATTCACAACTATTTTTATGTACGTTAATGTCACTTTAAAAACGTACCTAAGTGTAACATTCTAATTAAAACCTTCAATAAAGGGCAGTGATTCTCGTCCTTTGCCTATATAAAGGCGTATTGAGCCGCTGGCCGCTTTTTAGAGTCATTCGCAAGTCGTCCCGGTAACATTCCCAGGTGTGCGGTAATCAGAGGTTATACAATCAAACACCGAGTTCGCGCGTACTACAATTCCAGAGAATGTGTTTACTGTTGCAGATGCCGATCAGAATGACGTGGCGATGTTATTACTACCAGATTGCTAACAGGATGCTCTGACTATAGTCAGGTCATCGACCTATAGGTCGATGACCTGTCATAGTTAGTAGGCATCAAGAGGCTTAGATAATACTAAGGGGCGGAGTGGTAATAGGGATGCAATGCAGGTTACCTCTTGTAATAAATAAGAATGAATTTATATACCATCCCGTACCATTCGGTAATTGGCAAACCTGGGGTTCACCCTACTCGGATTTAGAAAAGTTTCCTGCACGCATATAACGTCAATCAGGTTGGTCTTAAAAAGTTATTAACAAAGTCAAGTTGTTTAAAGAGGCCGTTAGCGTTGAAGGACGCTAACGAAATCGAGCGCGATTTTACTCGTAAGGTTGTACGACCCATTGTGGATGTATCGGGGGAGGGGTTGGGGAGCGAAGCGCCGAAGGGCGCTTAGAAGTTGTGAAGTTGTGGTCAAGGAATTACGCAATGTAGTTGGAATTGGACCAAACAGTACAAATTTTGTGCGCCAATGCACGGACTACAACTGCTCTTGGATCATGGTACTCACATAAAATTTTGTTCAGCATCGACAAGACGTGTAACTACCATTAAATCATCCAGGCATGCAAATAAATTGTTCAGGTATTTGCCTGTAATTTAAAAAACTACTCAACCGAATTTGATGAAATTTAAATGAAAATTTTTTGAGGCCCTACACTACAAAAGAAAATCTTCAAAATCACTTCGTAATGTGATATTGTGTATAATAAATACAAAAATAAAACATATAGTCGCATTGAGAATCTTTTTTGGAAGTCGGTTTAAAAATATTTTCTCTGAAACCGATTATGTCGGATATCAAATGAAAGTAATTTCTGAGCCTAATCTAAAAATATACCACATCAATACATTTCATCCTCATGATTTAAATGAAATAAAAAAAAAAAAACAAAACATACCAAGTTTAGGATGCTCCTGACAACATATAAACTAAATTTTATTTTTAAAATATACCTCAAATTGTACGTTATTTTCGAATATCTTGCCTCATGATAGCAACTTTAAACATAATTATTGAATAGTATTTTTAGGATCCCGTACCTCAAAATGGAATCGTTATAGGATCACTTTGTTGTCCGTCTATCTGTCTGTCAAGACCCTTTTTCAGGAACGCGTAGAAATATCGAGTTGAAATTCATATCAAATACTAAAGTATACTGTCTCTTAGAGCTGTGAAAAAATTAAACTTCTAAGCTAACGCAATCAAAAGATACAGCCGTTTATGCCGCATACCTCCGAATCAAAACCTACAGGGTAAAATCAGAATCATAAAATTTGGTGCGAAGTAAGGGTCTTGTAGCACAGATAAAAGAAAATATGCAAAAAGCATAAATTTTACATACCATAAAAATAATCGTCATACATCATACATACACCATACTGTAAAAATATTTTTAATTATATTAAAATGTTATGGATTTCATTTAGCAATAAAAATACCGTTCGCAATAAAAATTCGAAGCGCTCGTAGCGAAGTTTACTCAGTTGTTCTCATCCGATCAGCAAAGTTAAGCAACTACGCGCGCGGTCATGAGTTGGATGGGTGACCGCTAGTGACATTACTACTGAGCGCTTCCGTGCTTAGGGCACATTAAGCCGTCTGTCCCGGTTGTTGTGTTAGGATGGCAGTCGTTATAGCATGGTGGTAGGGCATTTTGCGAATGCCTGCCTGGCTAGCTACCACCCTCAAGAAGAAAATCTGTCGCCAAGCACCTAACGGTGTGTTCCGGCAGCTGCCGTCTTTGAGAGCCAGTACTTCTAGGTAAGCCTGAACAACATCTTCGACCACATCATCACTTACCATCAGGTGAGATAGTGGTCAAAGGCTAACCTATCAGGCATAAAAAAATAACGTAACTTTTACCCTAACGTACGGTATGTACGGAACCCTCGGTGCGCGAGTCCAACTCGCACTTGGCCGGTTTATATTTTATTTTATTTACTATTAGACTGTTTCATGAACTGTAGTATTTTTGGAAACTTTAGTAGTTATGATGGGTGGGTGTCATACAACGCACTGGATCATAAAACATTGAAAGTGGTGTTTCCTGTACGCCTATTTGCGGTTTTTCATTGATATTCAACTCATACGCCGGAAACTTTAAAACATTTTACTCCTCATAAGCGAATAAGCTAACAATTTTACTATCCCTATCAACTATCCCTATCCCTAATTGAAATTCATGAAATTCGTATTCAAATTTTCTGCTTTAACATCCTCGACATGATTTGATTTCCGCCATGTAGAATAATTATGTTCAGCCTAATATTGCTGTTAAATGAATTTGATAAGCTTCCACTAGTCAGAATTATGATGAAGAGGGTTTTCGGTTGTCAGCAGGAATTTGAACAGATTGAAAATCAAAATGTTTTCTATACCAGAAGCGTTAAAATAACGGAGAGAATGAATATGATAAAAGTGTTTTTTTAATTAATGTAGGTAATTGTATTTTTCACAGGTAAAAACATTTCAGTATTACCTTTCAGTGAAGTACAACATGAAGTATTTCTTTATCATGATAATCTAAATATTCCTTTACTGCAGCTACTTTTGCTTCAACACCTTTCCATCTCCGCTATTCCTGCTTCAAATGATGATGATGGGTCAGAGGTTGAATATTTCTTTGTCATTTGAGAACTGACACATAAAGGATGATTTGATTGTATTAATATTTCATCTTTTTCATACTTCACCAAAATCGGTACATCTGGTAAAAAGTTATAAGATAACAAACAAAAAAATACAGTCGAAAGCCGAAAGAAGTATTTTTTTAAGTCGTTTAAAAATGGAATGAAATTTCATCTTATGAATCAAATATTTAACAAAACAATATATAAACATAATTATACATATGAGGAAATTTAAAATCTAGTGATAAATCTACATTTTATTACAATTGCTTTGTAACGGTATGACATTTATTCTATCGTTTTCATGTATACAAACCAATTACAAGGTTTATTAAGAACGTCATTAAAATTGGTCGAGAAGGTAGTTTTAATTGAAACATATAGTTATTTGAAATATAAACATGTTCACGAATCAATTAGTAATTGCGATCCAGTTGCAGGATGGACCATGCGGGTCTTTTTATTTTGTGGTTTAGGGTAATCAGACTTTCAACCTTCATATCGTCTCTTTCATAAATTATAATTTACTATAATTTTGTCTTAATAAGTATGCACCTGTGGCGGTCTCCTTAATTTGTATTAGGTTTGTACCTAGAAAGGTAAAAAGGTAAACTTTTTTTCAAACAATGTTCCCATTTTATTGAATACCTTTTTACTCGTTCATATAGCAATCATCGTACAATAAAAACACATTTTTCAAACGTGTTTACACTGTTAAATAAAATTAATTCAACTGTGTGTTCACAACCAAGTTACCTGAAAGCAATTGAGAATGCTTATTACGGAACCAGCTACAAATAGAAAACGGATTTTTATTAGACGCCTGGTCGATGAAATATTTCGTTCTATGCACAAATTAGCTTCTATCGCAGTGAGATTGTGGTCAAAGGTTTATCTATAAGAAATAAAAAAATAAAATATAAAAACTACAAAACTATAATGATACCCACGACACAATAAGTCCAGGGATTTGCTTCTGAGCAAAACATGTTAAACTCAAGTGATAAACATGCCTGAGATAAAATAGGTACGATTTAATAATAACAAATATTTTTAAAATATTTTTCGAGAAGATTTCTTGATCGTGCGCTCGAAGAGTCAAGACCTCCTGAGGATGCTTCGTGTAGAAGCGAAACGCGTCGAAAATTCTTCCGGTTTGGCTACGTGGCGTTTGTGACGTCACGTCGGCTTAGCAGGAAAATTAGGCGGAATTGTCACTAGATATATTATTATATTTTTTAAGTGTTTTATTAAAATATTAATTTGATGTTTTCGTAAAATATTTCAAAAATATTTGTTATTTTTAAATATGGATTTCCGCAAAGTAACGCCTGAATCTACTCATTATCAATAGGTACGATTTACAAAACTGTTCCAAATCTGTGCGTGTTTATACGCGCCTGCGGGTGAAACCGCGTGGCGCAGGACATATCTACGATTTGTAGGCGTCCCGGTGAAATTACACATTCATATAAATTATACACATGTTTATTAATAGTACAATTCATGTCTCGAATATTTGGTTAAGTATATTTCCACTTCACACGTACCAACTGAGTTGATTTATGAATAAGTGAATTCTGATGTGTAGCGGAGTCTATAGCGTAATAATCAAAACTAAAACTTTTTTCGGTTTTATTGCTATACCATCTAACTGTTGTACCTGATAACAATGTTCTCGTCATACGCGACATTAATAGATTTTATTACAATACTTTTTTTTTATATATATTTGATACATGCTCAACTTACATGTTTGACGGTGTTAGGGTTATTTTATGAAATCATGTGTTCAATAATCTGTCAAGATATATGTCAAGAATATATGTCTTCATCGAAGTTCGAAACCTCGTCCCCTAGCTTTACGCAATAGGTTCTTTAACCACTCTGCCAGCGAGACTGGCCTGACAGATACGAATTTTATGCTCTAATTTTATTATTGCAAACTATTAGACTTCACTTGACCGAAAGAAGTGATTTTTTAAATACTTGACTCCCGTAATGATATCGCCACCTTTGTAAATTTTCAAATATGATTTCCAGCACTATCGAAAGCGGAGCAAATATCATATATACCATTTTTATGCAACAAAAATTTTCGCGGAAATATTATGTGTGTAAATCAAACAGTTATTTTGTACTTTGCAATCGGAATTGTGTTGCTGAGAACTACCGTGAAGATATATCATATTTAGTTGCCAAGCATTTATTTTAAGATAATGAATAGATTCATGCGTTACTTTGCGGAAATCCATATTTAATAATAACAAATATTTTACGAAAACATCAAATTAATATTTTAAATAAACACTTAAATCATATAAAAATATATCTAGTGACATTTCCGCCCAATTTTCCTGCTAAGCCGACGTGACGTCACAAACACCACGCAGCCAAACCGGAAGAATTTTCGACGCGTTTCGCTTCTACACGAAGCATCGTCAGGAGGTCTTGACTCTTCGAGCGCACGATCGAGAAATTTCTCGATTTGTGTTTTATTAAAATATGAATTTGATGTTTTCGTAAAATATTTTAAAAATATTTGTTATTATCATTTATTTTAATATTATTAACTTAAATAAAATGTTATTTTAGTTCCGTGGTTAACTCCGCTCACAGCTCAGTTAGCCCGCGGGCTCAGATAATCACTTTTTTAGAGGTCAATTAGGCTAATGGTCTCTTCTATCCACTAACAATCTGTTTGGTGGGCTCTGTTGACCACTTTCAGTTTAATTCGTGATCCGAGTGGTAAACTCGACCCGTATTCATCTTGACCCATGGTCAACTCATCCCGTTACTTAACTGATTCACGGGTTTCTTTGGCAGTTTCTAATATTTTTGAGGTCAACTCGTCCCATCAACATAATATTCCAAAATTAGTTAAGCCAGTTAAAAAACGGACAAAATATCTTATTAGTTCTAATAAAACCTTTACTTTCTTTGAAGCGCTAATTGCAAAGTTTGCTTAGCTGTTTTTAATTGATTAGCAAAGTTAAGCAACGTCCGCCGCGGGCATTGCTACTAGAGACACTCTAGTGAAAGCTTCCGTGCTTCGGAGGGAAGTTTAGCCGTTGGTCCCGGTTGTTATCTTAAGTTGGCAGTCGTTATAGCATGGTGGTAGGGCATTTTGCCAATGCCCACCTGGCTAGCTATCACCCTCAAGTAGAAAATCTGCCGCGAAGTACCTAACAGTGTGTTCCAGCAGTTGTACTAGTGAGCCAGTAATTCTAGGTTAACCTGAATAACATCTTCGACCACATCATCACTTACCATCAGGTGAAATAGTGGTCAAAGGCTATCCTATATATGGTGTAAAAAAAAACTTATCAGTTGTTAAAAATCATATAGGTACACAAAAATAACAAACACAGCAGTGATATACTGATGACAAGAGGTACTTAAGTTACGTGCTAGGGCCCGTACTTGCAGCTGTGCACAACTGTGACTAGCAGAGGAATAATTATATTCATACATATACGTATAAGTAGGTACGACACTGGTCGGAGTTTTCTCGTATTTTCATTGAAACTGCCTGGGTCAACACATATATAGTAGTACTTTTACTACCGGTAAATGTTTTGTTCCTACAAGAAAATACAAAAACTGGTTTTTGACCGCAGAAAATATTGGATAATTATTATTATGCAAAATGTCACGGATTACAGCTAGCTAGAGTGGACTAGATAGTGGAAGTGATTTAGGCCTCGGGCTGAGGAACGGAATTATGAAGTGACTATGACATATATAGAAAGTGGTTAACTGAGCCTGCAATGCAGAATTGGTCTATAAAAGGGGTTGACAGTGGTCAATTGTGCCCGTGGGCATCATAGGCTGAGTTAAGCAAAAGAAAAGCTAAAAATGAGCGTAAAAGTGAGAGTGACTGATCCCGAGACTGTGGGCTGAGTTAATCTCAGAACTTCAGGGCCATGGCACTTAGAAACTAGACTATAGAAAACTAAGACACTTCGTTAATCGACTAGTAGAATTGTTGACAAACATATATAAAAATATCAACTCGTGAACCAACTTTATTGTGCCTTACTGAATTAAACTCTTGTAGTAAAATCATATACATACATACCTACCTACTTACGCCTATTTTTTAGCTTTGGAAAATTTACAAACATACAGTCATTAGATAGGAGTACACAAATTAGTTTTGAAGATTATAATGTAGGCCAACGGAATAATTACCAAGGCAAACCTATACTTGCGTCAAGACATAACGATAACTATTTGGGAAATTAAAAACAAAATTTCGTCTAACAACCGCTAAACACTAGAAAAGGTTTAGCTGTCTCATTGGTATAGGGTGTATTTTATTGATTTTGGGTTCTTAACCTTATCCTTCTTTGCCATTTTTTTCAAGAACTCATTTTAATTGGTATATAATATACATACATGCATGGTGCTAGGGCATTTTGCGAATGTCCGCCTGGCTAGCTTCCACTCTCGAAAATCTGTCGCCAAGCTATGGCAGCCGTCCTTGAGAATCAGTAATTCTACGTTAGCCAGAACAACATCTTCGACCATATCATCACTTTCCATAAGGTGAGATAGGGGTAAAAGGTTAATCTATAAAGCATAAAGAAAGAAAAATATACTTAGCAAGAAGACTAGAAAGGGTCAAGATGTATTTAATTGCCGTTGGGTTCTTGACCTTGTTCTTTTTTTATATAATTTTGAAGAACGCAGTTCAATTGGTATATAGATCAAGAACTCTAGAAAATGGGCTGGTTGTATTTTATTGTCTTTGCAAGCATAGCAAGAACACTAGGAAAGGGGCAGGGTGTATTTTATTGTCTTTTGGTTGTTGACCTTGTTTTTTTTTTGGCGCTGCTTGCAAAAACTCATTTTAATTGGTACAATATAAAGCAAGAACACTAGAAAAGTGACAGGGTGTATTTTATTGACTTTGGGTTCTTAACCTTATTCTTCTTCGATACTTTTCTCAAGAACTCATTTCAATTGATATAATTATACTTATAGCAAGAACACTAAAATGGTATATATAGCTAGAACACTAGAAAAGGGGTAGGGTCTATTTTACTTTCTTTGGGTTCTTGACTTTTTTTTCTTTTGACATTGTTTGCAACAACTCAATTTAATTGGTATATGTAGCAAAAATGAAAGAACTTTGACTAAATGAAGTGACCGTAATTTTATATTGCATTGTAATCAAATTTATGTAAACGAAGCATGTGCTCAGTAGGTATAATTTAAAGACTTATTTACTGACCGTGTGTTTCAGTTATAATGACTGTATGAGAAGGGAGGTTTTTCCAGAATTCCCTTAGTCTCAAACTTTACCATGTACGTCGTGGTATATTCGGCTGGACTCCTGGAAATCACAGGAGGACACCAGCCGATTTATGTATGTAAATACGGGGGACAATTATACTCCACTCACCGACTAGTCTCTGGGCGTCTCTATAATATATATATATATATATATATATATATATATATCTCGTCTCTCCAAAGGGCCTTTTTTATAGCTTATAGATTAGTCTTTGACCACTATCTCACCTGATGGTAAGTGATGATGTGGTCGAAGATGTTGTTCAGGCAAGCCTTAAATTACTGTCTATCAAGAACAGCTTTCGGAACACACCGTTAGGTGCTTGGCAACATATTTTCTACTTGAGGGTGGTAGCTAGCCAGGCGGGCATTCGGAAAATACCCTACCACCATGAAAAATTACTGGTTTTGAAAGACAAATGTATAGCAGCACAAGCTATTAAGTGCTTGGCGATATATTTTCTCCTTGAGGGTGGTAGCTAGCCATGCGGGCATTCGGAAAATGCCCTACCACCATGCGAAATTCGAACGACGTCCGAATTAACAGTAAATGGGTCGCCACGAATCACAAACAACCAAACAACACTGGAGCGCGACCGTGCGCGTAGCTTCAAACAGCTCTCAAATTGTTCATGACCGCGCGTATAGTTCCATCAAACCGGGATGTATTCAAAACCAAATTGTACAAAATCGCCGCGCATAGTTTAATCGAACAGACGAGAGAGGCGCAACTCGATTCGCTTACCACCGGCATTCCTGTTCAAAATATCATTGCTATCAGTATTGTGATGTCACAGCATCTGGAAATTACATTGTAAACAGTATCCGCGTCCGCACGAATATGAACCCTATAGGGCTAGAGATAGGCTTCAACCTGAATGCATAGTTTACCGAACAATGACAAAAATATTGTAACATATTAAGGCGTCTTACTTTTCGTAGATACAAATAGGTACCTAATTAATAGGAAAATAATGGAAACTTGAAATCTTAATACAAGTGATGGTAGACTATTCAAGGCAGGCAACAATGCTTCTAAATAATATAAGCAAACGTCCCATCAATAGAAAAGACCATTCATTTGTTCAAATAGTCAGTAAACTTACTTTTTATATAACTATTACACCACTGAGAACTTCTGTGACAGAAGATCTGTTATGTAAGTGTTGGCTACAAAATGAATCTAATGCAGGAGTAGGTATTTTCACTCCTCCTACCAGAAGAACAAAATGTAGTTTATTTAATTTCTTTCTTTGTTCTTGTACTACTGCTAGACAAAGGGTATTGTGTACTCTACCAATTCCTTCTAAACATGACGGTCGGCCGTACTATCTATTCAATTCATTGCAAATCGGATCAATATTATCACACCAGTGCATCGTTCTGTCATGCCTCAACGACATCATTGTTATCATTTACATATGGGTCATGGCGTTACAACCCACGTCGTCAAACGCCCGTTAGCCTCAGCTGTTGTATTTTGTGTCAAATAAAAACCGAGGACAGTTGGCGAGCTACAGCAAAATGCCAAAAACCATCAAGTGTGACGGTCTTTTGATTGCAAATGCTACATTTCATATTGATTATAAAATGCAAAGGGTAAAAGAAACCGCTGCTGGTCAGTAATATAATGTAATTAAACTTAACAGCTTATAGTGAAACCTAACCATAAACAATAAAATGAACTTAGTAGAGATTCTTAATAGCAATCAATGTACGGTAAATTTATAATTTGATAATTCCATCGTTGCACATCAGTGTTGACAAAGTTACTGAAATAACTAAAACTATCACACTTCTATGGCTGCCAAATGTGGCTTTGGTAGATCCCATCCAAAAATAGAAGGACTAATGAATAAATTCAGGCGTAACCTTGTGGAAGTCCATATTTAATCATAACAAATATTTAAAAAAATATTTTAAGCATTCTTAGGAGGTCTTGACTCTTCGCAACTGTAGGCTTCGAATCCTCCTCACAGATTTAGAAAAACTCATTACAGAAAGAGTTTATAGTTAAAACTATAAAACATTTGCGACGAGATCACATTTATGTTTTTGATAAACTTAATCGTATGCTCGTGAACATAATCATTTTGATCATAGAAAATTTGTTAAACGAAAAACCAATGTTATGATATTAATGAATTATAACGCAATTAAGATAATTAACAGACAGTTAACGAAAATTCTTTCACTCAAAATGTTGTTTTAGCATTCTTCAATTATTAACATTATACACATTAGAGCCAAGTGCTTTTTAGTACAAAAATTAAATAATATAAACAATCTATGGAAAGCAAGAAAGCGACGCTCTTTTAATATTTTGATTGAAAATGAAATCCTGAAATAACAATAATATTATCATGACAGACAAGAAAATAAAACGGAAATATGACCCAAGAATAGCAAAACCTTAAAATATCATTCAAAATGGAAAACAAGCTGCCTTAAATTTCGGGTAACAGAGCAATTAAAAAAAAACAATGAAAATTCTGTCATCTAGCACCTAACGGTGTATTCCAGCAACTGTGCGTGAAAGTCTTACATAGAGTATTCTTAGTTAAGTTTGTTCACCAACCACGACCGTATCCTCACTTACAACATGATATGATGAGACAGTAGGCTAACAGTAACCCACCAGCTGTAAAAATACGGTCAAGTGCGAGTTTGACTCGCACAACAGGTTCCGTACACAGAATGTATCAAAATTTCGTAATTTTTTTTCATATAAATAGTTCAGATTCCTTGAGTGATAAAAAATATTTTATATTAGCGTCTACAAGCCTTATCAGGAATTTAAGCCTTATGGGGAGTCCGACCGGTGTTTGGCCAATTTTTATTATTCAATTCTATACGGTAGATATTGTACTACAATCGTACCAAGTTTGAAGCTTGAATACTCGTATACTACCGGTTTTACGATAGAGCAATAACAATAAAAGTTTGTATATACATGTTTCATTTCTGTACTGTACTGTATCAGCCCATTATAGGGGGTTTGCCAAAATCCCCCCGCTTGGCTGGCGTCTTGGGGATTGCAGTGTGAGATATCAATTCCTCAGAAGGCGCTGCTGCCCACCTTCTGGTGATTTACCCTTAGTCGCATCTTACGACACCCACGGGTAGAGATGGTGGGGTGACATTTTAGCCCGACATGCCACGGGATTCCATTTCAGGGACCTCATTTTATTTTTAACTTTTTGCTATTATAGTCTAGCTAATCCGCCACAACAACAAATACTTTCTGGAAACTTAAATCGGTTACCTATTACGGTTCCAATTATACAGCCCTTCAAAGGTCAGGCGGACAGCCGAGAGTTAATTTTAGAGTCCTGTTTTCTACTACATATACCATAATTAATATCAGTTATATTCTGAAAAATCAAAAATGGAAAACTAGTTGCTTACTCTTGCTGTTCAAATATAAAATTATCATTTTTTAATTTTAAGCCGTAGCTCAAATTAGTTGGTTTAATTTGAAACGTGACATCTGGTCAATACCAGATAAATCAATTTGTTATAGCATATATTTTTGTTTAAAGCTTTTTAAATAACAGATTACTGCATGTTAAAATATTCCTTTCTTTGAGATTTTCAATTTTATTTGCCCAGCTAACGTTAAAGTAAAATTACAATAAAAAGGCAGCTAGTTGAACAACTAGACTTGTTTGTAGATCTATTCATAGTGGCCATATTGATATACATTGATTATATAGATGTGCAGATTGATTATATAGATAAATTGATTGACTATGTGGATATTTACATGTCACCATAGTTTATGACAAGCTTCTTAGATACAAGATTGGCTTTGCTCTCCAGATGACCCCGAAACTACACGTTATTCGCTATAATGACGTCAAGGATCCCGATACAAATGAAAATGGTCAAGGCTGTTCCTTGAAACCGCGGCGCATAGACGAATGGGGATTTTTTCACCCCTACGTTTCAACATCTTAATAGAAACGACATGACTTATTCGAACTGGGATTAATGGCTCAATTAGTAGAACAAGCCCTGGATCGAGGGACATTTCGGTTCAGGGTTTGAATTCCGCTCGTTGTTCAATATTTTTTACTTTTATTGTGAGTGAATAAACTTATTCTGGAGATAAACTTTAAATTACCCTTTTACTTACCTACCTTATTTACCCTAACCTTTTACTACAATCTCATCAGGTGGTATGTGATCAAATGTGGTCGACGGTGATAACAAGCTTCACCTAGAATTACTGGCTTTCAAAGACTTCTTTCGGAAAATAACATCATATAGACGATTGGCTACAGAATTTAGCTGCGTGGTCCACCATGTGTTGAAGCTATAGCCCGTGTCACGAAATTAACTTCTTCAAATAACATCATGACGATCAAATTACTCGTAATATTGAAAATATTAACACCTTTGTGTGTTGGATATTTCTAACCACCAGCACAGCAGGATAAACGTGCAAACCGATAATTGCATGAAAGGCGAAAATGCGTGGGACGTAGTGAATGAGCTACGACTCGCAAAATGAGGCTTTAGTTTGTGGGTGTAAAGCGAGAGACGACAAACAAGACAAATATAACCATAATTGTACCCTCATATAATGTTGATACAATATATTACAGAAAATAACTCATCTATAAAATATATATCAGATGACAACTGTTTCAGCAACACAAACGCAATTTTGAAAATTAATTTTCTTATAGCAATGATACTCCATACATTACAAATTAGTTAGAGAATATCTAGAATCGGAATAAGCTGAATTTAGTTCAAAGTATGTTTTTATGCGCTGTTGGGAATTAATAATTATTTTATTCTGTGTTGTTGTTGTAAAAATAGTATATTTTGAATGTCCTGTTCCAGAAGAAAATGTTTTCAATCCATATTAGCAACCCTTGGAGTACGGCTAGTATTGCACCCCCATACCGGGTCTAGTATCTTTCTGTGAGAGTCGTAAGAAGCGACAAAGGATAAAATAAATATACATAAAGCAAAAGTCTGCCCAGTTACAGAGCCTTCTGCAAAATTGGCACTGCGATCCGCAAGACACCTGTTAAACGTAGGGATAATGGCAAACTTATTTGAGATTACAGGCTGTTGTTTTTGGCTAGCTATCACCCTCAAGTAGAAAATCTGTCGCCAAGCAACTAACGGTGTGTTCCGGCAGCAGTCCTTAAAAGCCAGTAGAGTTACAGACACATGAGACTTAACAACTTACCCCCTTACTTATAAAAACATCGCTATGTAGTTGCTAAGTAATGAATAACTAAACAGTGTTTAAGTAATGTTTAAATATGTCTTACTTATAACGCTACATAGCACTAAGCAATGGATAATGAAGTCGAACGTATTTTAAACTGACAACATTGTACTAAAAGGTATTTGAATGACCTAAATGGCCAAATAGCATGTATCTAGTGCTAAATATCTTGAAATTAAAAAGTAAATATAATACTTTTCTTTGTAGGTACTGATTTTCGTACATATTGTTAGATGTATTGGAGACTTCTGAAGCGGGTTTTTATTTTGCAATATGGTAAATTCAAAGTGCAATAATATTCTATGAGTTATATTGGCCAGCAACCGATTCCATAGCGTAATTGGAAAAGCACTAGGACGGTTTTCTGGGCTTACGGGTTCAAGTCCCGCTGGAAGTTATCTTTTTCCATCCGAAATTAATTCTATGCCCGATTATGTCTACGTATTTCTTTATGAATCCAAGTTTCCAACGTTTCTTTTATTTTGTTTTATAAGTCATAACGCTTCCTTAAATCACACTAATATTATAAAAGCGAAAGTTTATGTGAATGTGTTTTGTCTTCTCTTCACGTTTTGTCGGCTTGAGGGTTTGGCCGAAACAACACAATAGTTAGATCAGGTCCTCTAATAGCTTTCAGCATTATCATGAGTTTATATCATGGTCTAAGTAGTCTAGTACATAGTAATAGGCTCGCACCCTATTAAATAAGACCATTAATACAAAATAAGAATACTTCGACTCCTAAAAATTCGTCATAAAAGCATGCTGGTAAGATGTTTTTTAATTGCAGTAGCTTCTCTATGTATTTTGGAAGCCAATACAATTGCAATATCTTCACAGACGTGCATAAACGTGACACTCTGCTGGCTCATATCATAACATTACATACACCATACACCACTTGGGCGGCACCATTGGGCGCATTATTTATTTCCCAAGTCGCATATTATTACCTACGTCCAATAGGAAGATATGACACAGTCCTTATATTCTTATGTCAGGTTTGTAGCTGCTGCGGTGTACTCTTTAATAAGATCGCGAAAAGTACGCATAATGTTTATTTCATCATCCAATGTATGTTTCTACTTGATATAATTTTTAAGATATATTAACAGAGTATGTTTGTCTATAGTTTTGTGTGCCTACTCAACAATAACCTCATTCGTAACTAAATCAGCTGATCAGAAATATGGGCGCCATCTTGTTACTTAAAATTTAAACAAGGGTGTTTAAATTGACAGCTGATTTAAGCAGTATTTAGGTACGTTAATTAAGCTTACGAGGTAAGAAATTTTGCTAATCAGCGGCTAAGTAATGTTTAAAATTTAAGTAGCGTTTATAAGTAAGGCTGTTAGTGTCTAAGGTGACAAGCGCAGTTCAATTCCTGACTTGTGATGAAATGCATCTGTTATAGGCAGAGGTTAGTCCGGTGGACCTCGAGTTTGTTCCGTCAAAATAACATTATATACAAAACTCTTTATACCTACTATTTGATCTCTTCAACAAGAGATAGTATTTGTGGATGATGTGATGACAGACTGAAGCATGCCTTAAGATATAAAAATTGAAAATATAATTTGTTGATCCAATAAACCTCAAAATAACAACTACCAACAGTTTAACCTGATCAAAAATTTTACGAGTGGGAATTGAACCCGCAACCAGCCATCTCTGAGGCCGAGACAAGTACTGCTAATTCGAGCGTACGTAGTGAAGTTGGTCATAATTCGAAATTATCTTTTCATTATTTAGATTTTGCAACATTTGATTTGTTTGGTTGGTACACTGACAGTTTGAATTTGAATAAGGTTGGCCAACATGGTAGATAACGGCGGCTTCGGTTTGAGCTGTATGATAGTTAACATTGAAAGCGTGAAACTAATCAGTCTATATTAACGCCCTGTAGCCGTATTTTGATTTTGATGATAGGAAGAAATTGCTTCAGGCCTCTCTGTAAAAAAGGGTCTTATGTAGTGGATTTCACTATGGATGTGATTTTATTTCTAGGAGGAACCACGTCTGTGAGGTTTATCCCCACTAACCTGTGGAAGAAAAATTTAACAAGTGTTGTTCAAATACAAATATTTGTAATGTATATTATACATTGTAGCGTAGGTGGGGATAATAACTCACCTATCCTAAAATGGTATAGAATTCATAATTATCTTAATTGAAACTCGTTTATCTCTGTTAATAAATATTTAATGCTTATTGTCGCTTATTATAACGTTTTACGGACGATTGTAATATTTGTAAAGTGAAAACGAAATATTATGTTTAATTACTTTTTCATTCATCCGCGATTTGAATATATAATGTTGACATTATGTATATATACACATAATGTCAACATTTTAGATTTGTAACTTAGTATTTTGTGTCCGAGCTTGAAATATATGGCAGGACAGAAATACAGAAAAACAGCACAGCATAATTAATAAGACAAGATTTTACCGTGTGGTTATCCAATAAAAAGGTTCGGCCTTAAATAAAAAAAGTATTGTACTCGCTCTATTTTATGCCCTGTAAAAATAACATGAATCTTCAAAAGCGTAGGTAGAATTGGATAACCACCCACATTGGGTACAAATAATCTTTTGGCTTGTGACGACACTTCGCAGCGATCTATTTTACTTAACGCAAACGTACTTCAAAATATTTGCAGAGCAAATACTAGACTGATAAAATTACGCTCGTGCTACCAGAGATAACATTCCATTCTCGGAATTGCTCTGACAATGCTCTGTCAAATTTATCATTTTCTCTGCAATGCAAAACCATTCGAATCAATATAAAAAATTGAAAATGGAATTCCAAAGTAATACACGAAGCTTTCGGCTGTTTATTACAGGATGTTATAAAACCCACGCGGAAGTGGTAAACTAAGTGAAAAAGTGTGGGAGCGCAACTGAGGGTGCGCAGAAACATTCCGTAGACATATAAAGGCACGTTTTACCCGCCCCATTCACAAGTTATTCCAGGCCGACGTCACGAGTTTGGACGCGAGTGCCTCCCGCCGAACTTTCGAAATAGAAGTGAAGTGCCAAACTTTTAAAATGAAAGCTTTTCTTTATGTGGTAGCGGTGATACTCGTATGCGATTGCACCAGCGGTCTGTTTTTGCCGGTGAGTATACCTATAAGTTATTTTAGTTCGAATGTGACTGAAGGGAAAATTTTAAGTTGCACGGGGAGGGAATTTAGGAGTTGCAAGTGATATTAGATTAGCTTTAATAGCTTAGGTCGAGTTTTAATCCTAAAATCTTACATATTTACTTAGTGAATTAAGTTAATGTTGTTACAGTTATTTAGAAGGTTGGTCGGTTATTTTAACCGGCACTCGTGCTTTTGTTAAGAAGTTATTTATTAAATAATTATAAAAGGTCTCATATATACCATGGTTTACAAAAAATATTTGTTATTTTATGAATCTTATCTGTACATTTTATTTGTTTATCATTCAATAGCTGTTAATTTTATTTTGAAATTTTTGTGTGTGCTATAGATGACGATTTTATTATTTTGATGGCTGGCACGTTGCTATAGTACTTTAATTATTATATAAAATACATTGTATTTTTACGAATGTTTCCTATATCTGCAACAAAAATTATATAACCTACAGTTTTCTGTACCTTTAATTGCTATAGTTCATTTTTCGTTGTTACTTAAACCTCATGTACTCTAGCAAGTACATAAACATAATGGAAATAAATAAAAAATGAAAAGCTAAATCTAAACCCCATTGATATGAAATCATGAAGTATAATTAATTATCAGTGAGAGAGAAAATGTAAAAAGTAATAAATATGTCCTTATTAACAAAATACTACGAACTATATACAACACTACAGCTACTACAATAAAAGCATTTAGATCCCTATAAGTCATTGCAGACTCATAGGCAGTCTAAATGCTCTAGCCCACTACCAGTTGGCAGCGTGCCCAGCATGCTGGCAGCATTGCCCCGTTGAATGGCAATGCTTATTCTTTAAGCCAAATAGGTGCCAGCATTTTGATCACGAGTCGCATCGACCAGGCGCTCTGATATGTTTTGGAAAATACAATGAGCTACCGGTCCAACGTAATAAATTAAAAATAATAAATAAATAAAATATCATGAAAACTATGTGTTGGCAAGAGATAAGTATAGAAAAACAACGTATAATATGTTTATCCCAATCGTCCAAAATGCATTTAATTTTAGTTTATTTGCTTTACATTACTAGATACATAATTATACACACCATGATCTCATGGTAAGATTCAAAGTATTTTTAAGATTGTAAATGGAGTAGAAATCAGTGGTTGAGCCTTAGGTAAACAGGAATGACGTAATTTATATCTACGAACTAATAATGTCTGTTGTTATGTCAGTGTAATTAATCAAATTGTATGAATCAAGTATGAATCAAACAAAAAAGATACTTTGCTTAGTTGAAAAGTTAGTTTTTGATTACTTTTACAAAATTAAGGAGCAAAATTGTTTTTTAGGAATAGGCATCCGGCGCGAAATTGCACGACGCGGGTTTGATTTACGCCCGGCACAAAAATTTTGTGCATCAATAATTTGTACATTTGAGTTTAGCTTAGCACACTTTTTTTATGTTTTTGTGATGAAACAAGCCCGAGGCCCACCTGATGTTAAGTGGACTAACTTTTGCCTATAACATATGCATTTCGTCAACGACGAATTGCACTGTGCCCGTCACACTGAGACGTACAGTTGTTAAGGTCTCATGTGCCTGTAATTTTATTGGATCTTAAGGACTGCTGCCGGAACACACTGTTAGGTGCTTGGCGACAGATTTTCTACTTGAGGGTGATCGCTAGCCAGGTGGGCATTCGCAAAATGCCCTTCCACCATTCGGTGAAGCTCAAGCCCACGGCGGGATTCGAACCATGGATCTGCTGCACGGCAGTCCATAGCCTATGCCACTGAGCCATTACTGCTTGCAATCATATTTACAAATATATAAGGTTTGCGACGTCATTGCGAGAGTTAAGTGTTTGAAAAAGCATTTTTTTGATCAGATGAAGTCTATAGACTTACTATAGACTAGTTGATGACCGCGCACCGTTCCCTATGACGGTTAAAAAGTAATACAATAGTAGGACAAAGTTTCGGTTAGACCGAGTATGATTCGGTGGTTGAGTGGAATAGGCATCCGGTGAGAAAACGGATGACGCCGGTTCGATTCCCGCACGGGATTAAAAACAAATGTGTTCCAATAATTTGTAATTGTGATTTTAGCTGAGCACGCGATAGTGCTCGTAATCATACTTATAATATTAGTTATTGATCGTTATTCACCTTTCTTAAAAAATATTAAACAAAGATTTAAGGAAAGATTTTTTTGAAGCGCTCGTAGCGAAGTTTACTTAGCTGTTCTCAACCGATCAGCAAAGTTAAGCAACGTCGCGCGTGGTCAGGAGTTGGATGGGTGACCGCTAGTGACATTACTACTGAGCGCTTCCGTGCTTCGGAGGTCATGTTAAGCCGTCGGTCCCGGTTGTTGTCTTAGGATGGCAGTCGTTATAGCATGGTGGTAGGGCATTTTGCGAATGCCCGCCTGGCTAGCTACCACCCTCAAGTAGAAAATCTGTCGCCAAGCAGTGTTCCGGCAGCTGTCCTTGAAAGCCAGTACTTCTAGGTTAGCCTGAACAACATCTTCGACCACTTCATCACTTACTATCAGGTGAGATAGTGGTCAAAGGCTAACTTATAAGGATTACAAAATAAAAAAAGATAAATGTACGATGTACGTAGTTATAATTATAATTTAATTATACCTTTGATATTTATTTATATTATTAAATGTACAACAGTACACAAGTATTATTGGCAGCTGAATCAAATAAATGAAACCTTTCCTCGTTTTCAAATAGTGTTCAAAATTAATAGTTAAAATTAGTAATTGTTCCATATATTAGTTACTGATATCGAGAAAGGGACGACAAAATCAGCGTATTTTTACGAAATAGTTAATCTACTTACTAAAAATGTGCTGTAGCCACGTAAAGAGAAGGTATAAAACAATATTTAATGCTAAATGCTAAAGCAGCAAACAAAAACTACCTACTATTTAGGAATTTGCGTCTTCTTGATGATGAATATAATGAATATATAATAAAAAAATATAAATAATATAACATATAATGCCACAATATGGAACCAGCTGCCAGGTGCAGTATTTCCGAACGGATACGACTTAGGGGCCTTCAAGAAGAGAGCATAATCCCTCCTCAAAGGCCGGCAACGCATCCTCGATCCCTCTAGTGTTGCCAATGTTCGTGGGCGACGGTGATCACTTACCACGAGGTTATCCGCCTGCTCGTTTGCCTTCCTATCCAATGAAAAAAAAGAATATTTCAAATTCGAATTCAATTTATTTGCAAGAATGTGAGTATGTATAAGTTCATTATGTAGGTGCTTGAAAATGGAAGCAGAAATATAAATATTACCTATGGTTTATTGTACAACAAGCTCTTCGAAATGAGATTTTCCGTCCAGGTGCTTTTTTTTTGCTTTTAGCACTCTCTCACCTGATGATAATGTGGTCGAAGATGTAGTTCAGGCTAACCTAGAATTATTGGCTCTCAAGGACACTGTTAGGTGCTTGGTGACAGTTTTTCTACTTGAGGGTGTTAGATAGCCAGGCATTTCCAAAATGTCACACCACTACGCTCTCGTAAGACAACACCCGAGCTGACGTCTTAACGTGCCGTCCTAAGTACAGAAGTGCTCAGTAGTAATGTCACTTGCTTAACTTAGCTGATCGGTTTAGAACGGCTATACAAACATTGTTACGAGTGCTTCAAAACCTTTATCTATTATAATGGTATACGAACTCAAATTCCATTGTATATTATAGCAGACTAGGTCATTTTCGACCTTGTTAGCTCCACATGACTTGGGACAAGAGATAGAAGGCTTCCAAATCGCACCGATGCGATGAAGAGCAGTGTGTCTTTCATTCTATTGAAAACAATATTGGTAAGACAAATTTCTGGCACTTTGAGACCAGCTTCAAGAAGAGAGCATATTCCCGCCCCAAAGGCCAGCAACGCATCCTCGATACCTCTGGTGTTGCGGATGTTCGTGGGCGACGGTGATCACTTACCACCAGGTGAGCCGCCTGCTCGTTTGCCCTCCTATCCCATAAAAAAAAAGCTATTAATAATTGCTTCGGTAGGTTCTAATAGATTCTAATTTTCAAGAAGCCAATATGAGTCATATTAATTTATTTTTTTGTTGGAATAAAGGGAGCCTAAAATCCGCTTTCAAAAACTACACCAACAATATGAAAGTTTATGAACAAAAACTTGATTGAACGTTCTTCGTTCGCCTTTGTCTGGAAGCACTTTTCTAGTGCCGGGTGCAGAAGGCGATAATAAGATTTCTCATAAGTTTGTGAAGTTAGAAGTTACAAAGTCTTTGTCGCTCCCATCTATTAGGAGGTGGATTGGTAGTTGATGCATAGTAAACGAGTACGTAGCCCAGGGTATACGTGTTATATTATACCTTTCCTTAGTGATAAAATTATAGCCCAAGATTTGCATCTCATATCGCATTCTCGTTGACTAAGGGGTTACGACGCAGGTGCGTAAAACAGAGTTTGATACTCAGCTGGGATGGACATTTTGTACTCTAATATTAAAATGTGTAACAATTATTAAAATTTCAAAGTTATGTATGAAGATAGAAATCGTCATTCGTATTTTTAAGAAATACGTGATACAGCTATCTTCTCACGTATCAGTTGAGGAAAGGTGCTTAGATGGGGCCAATTATTTGACCCGGGATACATATGTAGTTCTATAACTTTTAAATGAGGTAACGATTTAAAGTGATACAATTAGAGCCCAAGATTTGCATATCATATCGCATTCTCGTTGACTAAGGAGTTACGACGCAGGTGCGTGAAACCGAGTTTGATACTCGGCTGAGATGGAAATTTTTAACTCAAATATTAAAATGTGTAATAATTATTAAAATTTCAAAATTAAGTTTGAACACAGCAATCGTCATTCGTATTTTTAAGAAATACGTGATACAGCTATCTTCTCACGTATCAGTTGAGAAAAGATGCTTTGATGGTGCCAATTATTTGACCCGGGATACATATGTAGTTCTATAACTTTTAAATGAGGTGCGTGATTTTCCAGTAATAAGATCTTCTTTGTATGGTGGACTGGAGACTCCTACAATACTAAGATGCATTATGGCACCAAGTTGCCTTTGAATTTATAAAGAATACCTATGAGTATAATCTGTTCTTGCGCTTTCAATGTAGTTTTACGATTTTGTGCACAAAATGTAAAATATGATTGGAGTACTTTATGTTATTGTATATTAGCTGTTCGCTTTTTTTTACTTTTGAAACTCCTCCAAATAAATTAGAGGCTCAAGCGAAGACAAATCAATATATTAAATAATTTGAAATAAAAATAAAGGTAGGCCAGTACTTCTAGGTTAACCTGAACAACATCTTCGACCACCTCATCACTCATCATCAGGTGAGATAGTGGTCAAAGGCTAACCTATCAAGCATAAAAAAAAGAATAATCAAAGAATAGGTGTCCTTTGATTTTGCAAGTTAAAGTTGTTTGTAGTTTTGGTATTTAATTTTGTGTCCATGTGTGGACGGTTGTATCGCCTATTTCCTTGTACGTCAAATATAATGGCCAAATACTGCCAAGATGCAATCACAAATACAAATAGCCATGTGTGCCTGCTTTAAGACCAACATACATTGTAATCCGAAGAATACGTTGTTATTTTTGTTCCATATTGTATTGTTGTTATTAAACCATATAAAAATACAAACATAATTTTCCAAAAAAGGATTAAATGTTCAAGTTGAAAGCATGTCCGACTACACATATTAATGTTAATTGGTTTATATTTTGATCAATACTTTACGACATACCTATACGGTGCTAATTTCATTATTTTATATCATCATATTATTTTTGAACTATCTTCTTTTAAAGATTAAGCCATGACTCATGTCTATACTTTGAAAAATTTAATAATCTGTGCATTAATCTCAAAAATAGTTAGGTTTCTGGCTTAAATAGGCGCTTCTGCCAACCTTTTGATACACCAATACATTGTACAATTCTAGCCCGGCTTTCTAGGAAGACTAGGTTTATATATATCAAAGCTAAAATTGTTTGAGCAGTACTGACTAACAAGTAACAATTTCGCCAAGATTCAAAGATTTTTTTTATCGCTCGTACATTTATTAGCCTTTGAGTGCGATCTCACCTGATGATATAATATATAATTACTGGTTCTCAATGATCAGTCGTTGGAACACACCCTTGACATTTTCTAATTGATAGTGTTGACTATCCAGTGAGGCATTTTACTGTGAAGTTCAAATCTGCGGCGGAATTCGAAACATTCAAGTGACAATTAAAGACATTATTACTATTAATCCTATTAAGTTATTTTGAAATTGTATTAATATTTTATTTTATATCAATATTGTGAACCATACATTGCCTAATTATTTAAATATCTTACCATTATCAAATTTATATTGTTAATTGACTTGCCTAGTGTAGCTATTGATGTTATAAGGCCAATAAATAATTCTATTCTATTCACAATCCTTACTCATTGTCGCTGAGTCAACATTGTTTTATTTTATTAAAGTTTTCTTATTTCGGCACCCTAAACTAAACAGCTCTCTAGTCTAGGATACTGAACATGGAAATCATTT
Organism: Plagodis pulveraria; assembly: GCA_963890685.1. Taxonomy (NCBI): domain Eukaryota; kingdom Metazoa; phylum Arthropoda; class Insecta; order Lepidoptera; family Geometridae; genus Plagodis; species Plagodis pulveraria. The sequence goes on from OY982959.1 coordinate 11,895,744, forward strand.
TTTATTTATTGCTAATAGGCTAGCCTTTGACACTTGATTTTAAGTCATGATGTGCTCTAAGATGTTGTTCAGGTTAACCTATAATTACTGGTTCTCGATGACAGCTGCCAAAACACACCGTTTGGTGCTTGACAACACATTTTAGTTGAGGGTAGTAGCTAGCCAGGTGGGCATTCGCGAAATGCTTGCAATTACCTAATAATGTTATTTTTTATATCTGAATATAGAATTTCTAATTCATGTTCTCTACGAGTACTTGCATTAGAGAACTTATTTCTTTCCATAACCAGGTAACGGGAAAAATATATGAATATATTTTTTTGCGAACTGCTTTTGTATATTTCAAAGCCTGAGTAAGCTTATTTGCTGGGAATACCTATTCTCAGCAAATTTTCCTTTTTTCTATGATCGTCCCACGAAATATACCTTCAATAGAAGCTAGTTAGATAAGTATGCCAAAGAAGAAAATTAGGCAAATTACGGATCCGACCTTTGGGTTCAAACCTCATTTATTGAAAATATGTATACCCCTCTCTGAGGTAAAATTAAATATTATATCGTAACGAAATTTATATACCAGCAACTTCAAGTAGGGACCTTCATGTGAACGGATTTGTAGGAAATACTTTTGTGCTAATATGTAATGAAGGCTAATGGAACGAATTGACCTTAAAATTAATAATGTTTATAATGCCAATATTACGTTCAAAAAATAATACCTCATACCAATATTTTTTTTAATTTTGTGCTCCAACAATAAGTAAAATATAATTTTCGCTTAGCATGCGATAGTGCTTGTTTAGAAATATAGAAAGATAGCGACATCATTTCGAGATCACAAAAATCACAAATATACGATAGGAAAAATTTTAGTCATGTGCGGGATTTTACATGTTTGTAGTACAACGCATGTGGTACTATAGATTTCGGTCCATCCCAATACGATGGTTAAAGAAGGATAGGAAAGATTCGAGTCATGACGTCATGTCATGTTAGCTCAATTGGTTAGAGCATACTCCGGCTCAAGGAGTGGATGGACGCGGGTTCGAATCCCGCACATGACTAAAATTTTTCCTATCGTATATTTGTGATTATGTGATGTAATCCGCATAGCAGGCGTTATTGCAAACCTAAAAATATTAAAATCATTTCGAGAGTTAATAAGTGTTTGAATAAGCACCTCTTTCGATCAGATGAAGTCTAGTAGTCTGGTTGATGGCCGCGCACCATTTTAACATTTTAACATTTGTATTATGACGGTTAAAGTAATATAATAGGAGCACGAAATTTCGGCTAGAAATAGCCTGCCCAGGTGGCCGAGCGGTTTAGGCATCCGGCGCAAAATCGGAGGACGCGGGTTCGTTTCCCACCCGGGGCATAGAATTTAGTGCTTCAATAATTTGTAAAATTACCTCCTTAGTAGACATTTTACGACATCATATTTATTTTACATATCGGCTGATCGTGTTTTCCAAACCTTATCAGATGCTTGGTCAATGCGACGCGTGCTCAAAGTGCTAGCACTTATTTGACTCAACGAGTAAGCATTGCAATTCCACGGGGTAATGCTGCCAGCATGCTGGCCACGCTGCCAACTGGTAGTCGGCTGGAGCATTTAGACTGCCTGTAAGTCTGCAATTACTTACAGGTTGTCTAAATGATTTTATTGTAGAAGCGGTAATACTCGTATTGTATATAGTTCGTAGTGTTTTGTTAATAAAGGCATATCGCCGGTGAAAAAAAAGATGTATGATTGTAGATTTGTATCTTGGCCGGGTATTATATGGATAAGAATGATCATATTCTCGAGATTAAAAAATAATAAAATAATATGAATAACATAGTGAAGATTATTAATACTAATGCAACCGTTAAATAATAGTTCACAGGAAAACGTGAAGTGTCGGGCTAGAATGTTACCCCTTCCCTCAGCATCTCTTCCCTTGGGTGTCATTTAAGGCGACAAAGGTAAAATTCCAGAAGGTGGCAGCAGCGCTTATAGAGGAACTGCTATCTTACACTGCAATCTCCAAGACGCCTGCCAAGCATGGGTATGGTAAACCCTCTCTTGAAGCTGGCCTGCATTCAGCTGTGGACAATCTGGCTGTTATAATAATATTTTTTTAGTATAGGCGTGTTTCGCAGCAATTTTTGTGCCTGCATCTTTGCTAAAACTGTTTCGAAGAAAATTTCCTATATTTTTTTTATTTCCTGTAATAGGTTTATGATCATCCTACGTGCAAAGCGACCTCTTTATATATATACGTAAGTGTCTGCCATGTTTCCTTTTAACAAGGCATATATTATGCTCTATCAATTGTAATTGATTTATAATTCATGACGTATGTCAGTCTATTAATTATGCCGTTATATAGCTCATAATACATGTATGATTATTGAATATACTATTGTTATGTTTAAAAGCACTGTAAAAAGTAAAATTACTGGACAAAAAGAAGCAGTGTCAGAACAAGAATGGATTACACTGCTATTGTTATGAACAGACGTTACTCTTACCTTATTATGGCAACTAGGCGACTCACCACTTCATGCCATAAGTATAAATTATTTAAAGAAGTAAAAATTCCGAATGCAATTTATTTATTTTCGTTTTTTTTTATGTTATTGTGACGGATCAAGCACGAGGCCCACCTGATGTCAAGCGGACTAACCGCAACCTATAACAGATGCATTTCGTCACAAGTCACGAATTGCACTGCGCCCGTCACCTTGGGCCATAGTTGTGAAGTCTCATGTGCCTGTAATTTTCCTGGCTCTCAAGGACAGCTGCCGGTACACACCGTTAGGTGCTTGGCGACAGATTTTCTACTTGAGGGTGGTCGCTAGCCAGGCGGGCATTCGCAAAATGCCCTTCCACCATGCGGTGAAGCTCAAGCCCGCGGCGGGATTCCAACCATGAACCTGCGGCACGGCAGTCCATAGTAACTGCCACTGAGCCACCACTGCTTCAAAAAATTTCGTTTGAAATTTTATCGTTTCATTAAACATAAAATTGCAAGTTATATATATTTATGGAATCGTGTTTTAAAGCCCTTCATTTTGTTACGCCAATCGATAGGTTTGGAAGAAAAAAAAATGTTTTATCTAACAATATGGCGTCTAAACTCAGCTAGTTTAGTATTTTATTTCTTTTAATGTAAGTACTTAGCGCACTTGCACTGTCAATACCAATCTAACGATATATCTTACTTTGAAATCGGTTAGACCGTTCAGAAGTTATGGTGGACTAAAAAAATTCACAAACATACATACATACATACAAACACAAATATACGTAAATGAACCTTGAAAACATAACTCTCCTTTTTTTGACTGTCGTGTAAAAAGAAACTCACAAACATACATACATAAATGAACCCCGAAAACATAACCCTCCTTTTTTGGACAATGGTGTAAAAAGAAACTCACAAACATACATACATAAACGAACCCCGAAAACATAACTCTCCTTTTTTGGACAGTCGTGTAAAAAGAAACTCACAAACATACATACATAAACGAAACCCGAAAACATAACCCTCCTTTTTTGGACAGTCGTGTAAAAAGAAACTCACAAACATACATACATAAACCCTGAAAACATAACTCTCCTTTTTGGGCAGTCGTGTAAAACACATGAATCACAAGAAAGACAACACTCACGGTTAAGATAAGCATCACCAAACTACATAGTCGAGTTAACGCGATACCGAATGTAACTCATAGTTCAAACCTTTCTCATTGCTTCGCTTCACATAACTCCCGGATTTCAGTTCAGTCAAGCAAATAATCTACTGAGGGAGGATTCATATTATCTGACGTAGACAGGCCTATATTTAACTAAAACAGGGAATAGTTTATGTATTTCGACTATACATTTGTAAATGAGACATAAATAAACCAAACGAGCGGTTAAAAACTAAGAGAGAGTAGCAAATAACATGTATTTTTGTTAATATTAAAAGTGCCTTGCCACGTCTTTAAAGGTAGAATTCACGGTTGTATTTTTTTTATATATTCTTAGAAACAGAAGTAGGTTAACAAAAAAAAATTCGCGATCACAATCACTTCCGTAATTTTTCAAAAATTCAAACATACATTAACCTAAGATGAAACAAATCAAGATCAATCTACTAACAATTCTAGATCAAACAAGAATAACTCGACACAATTATGCACAAAACAACACAAGAAAAAATAGCTCAGGTATCTTACAGCAAAAATACATTCAGCACAGACACTATTTCGAGATAATATAATCGCTTCGAACGCAAACGAGCAAAACGGGCGCGCCTCCATTTGCAGAGGTTCGTCGAGGTTAGTTCGTAACGCAAGGAGGTTCTGCTAAAAATATTAAAAGTGCCATTCAATATTCTCACATCAAAAGATTGACACTAATTCATTGATAATTAAAGTTGCTGGGCATTATGTTTGTTTCATTTGTGAAACATTTCGTAGTAGGTAGGTAGGTAGGTAGCCCTTAAAATTTGCGTGTTTCAAGAAAATCAATAACCAGTGTAGGTATGTACCTTTTTTATTCCAACATTGTTCATAGATGTTATTTCGGGTAGAAAAAAATAACTCCAGCGGGACTTGAACCCGCAACCCCAGAGTACCACCCTGGTGCATTACCAATTTTGCTATAGAAGCATTTTTTAAGCGTCAATGCTCTTTAAAATAATACTTGATAAACAATGTCCATGTACGTTTTGTTTAAAAACTTGGTTTTTGAAAAAAAAAAACAATTTTTTTCCTACTTTAGGGGTCTAATATGCACTATTTTTATTGGACCCAACTGGATGAACATACAACTTACAAAACGATCTAAGCATTATAAAAGTCAGTACAATACATCAAATAAAATGCGTTACATTGAGAACCTCTAAATGAAAATGCCTTACAAATAAGAATTCTTACTTGAATTATATAAGTTTGTCACAGTATAGATTACATCAACGTCAATCAAAAATAATGCAAATTATAGGTGTTTTGTCTTCAACCTCACTGGCTAACAACCAACAGATGAATTACTTGGTCAAAGACTTGGCTATTAGTAACAAAAAACCTTATGTTCTGTTTTATCAGGTTGTTTACTACAAGACGAGGATTGTTATCAATTCAAGTTATATCGAAGTTCAGTTCGATAAACAATTCGTAATTTATGCATAAGCCGATCTCACATTTTACATCCGGTTTTTGTGAAGCTTACTGGATTGGAAACATGAAATTAGTTCCACATTCGAACAATTTAATATTTACTCAATAAACTCTGTAACGTTAAATTTATAAATATTCAGAACAATAATATGAACTAAACTTTGAATGTTTACGTTTTCACGTATGCTTCTAAAATATGATTGGCGTAGTTATAATTATTGTATGTTAATGTAAATTTTGGAATGGAGCAAGGCCCACGGGCTGGAAGACAACTGCCTAAAAACTCAAGCCATAATTGTAGGAAGCTCTAGTTTAATTTCCAAGCTTAATTGGGATTTACTGCCATGTATTGTATTTGGTGGAGCGACCATTCCTTTTAGTGAATCCGTTAAAGATCTTGGAATTACCATTGGCAGAAGCATTATTTGGGATCATCAGTTAGCAATACGAGCTGGCCACTGCAATTTTTTAATAGGTACCAACTTCTTGAAGGTACTCTTGAACGCAGTGTGCAACGTGTGGGCGTGCATTGTCGTCATTAGGAGGAGTTGGTCGTGCTCAATGTATCTCAAATATACCAAAACATATTTCTAAAGGACCTCCTCGATGCATTGGACCACAGTTAGCCGGTTATTGACGATAAACAACTCCCTACAACCATCGGAATTTATTCCTCCATAAACCATTACAGAACCACCATGGAAACTAACAGTTTGTGTGGTGTTAATGGGTAAAAATCTCTTTCCTCTTTTTCTCCACACTTGCTCCCGACCATTTGGGGCACGCAAAGCTATTCGACACTCATCTGTGAACAGCATTCGAGCCCATTGCTCGTGGGTCCAGCTGGCATGTTCACGTGCGAATTGAAGTCGAGCTACTCGGTGATGTCTGAGGAGTTCTTGACCGCGTGCTGGTCTACGGGCTTTAAAATTCTATTCCTCCATTCGTCTTCTCACCGTACGCATACTAAAACTCACGGTTAAATAACGGTTTCTTAAATTTTCCAGGACAATAAAATGGTCATCCCGGGCCCATGTGCATCTGACGCCTGCCTGGTCGGGAATAGTGGCTGCCTCCTGGTATCGTTTTAGGGCATACTGCTCCGATTAACGTGGTACATTTAGCACCACAGAAACTTCACGCTGTGTCAACCCTTGGTCGATTAATGCTATAGCCTGTGCAACATGTACTGGAGTTAAGAGCATTTTTATTGGTTTAATAAAAAATACCGGCTAGTACTCACGGTGTTTGGTCGTAATCTCCGACCGGTGTTCGAGCAGTAAAGATGCTCATTATCAAGGAATGCGGGCAGCTTCGAGGGCCGCTAGACGCGCACTGCGGGCGGCTGCTCGCAACGCCCTCTGCGAAGCTTGAGGAACGGCGGGCAGCAATGGCATCGCAGGCAGGGTAGGGGCGCGTGCGTCACTGTCGCTGTGTTCACTGCACTCGTCAAAACTATGTGTAGGGTCTTCGCACACTATAGCAATTACGTCTGATTCGCGGGTAAACAGTTTGGCACTGGTCGAGGCACAATTAAGCACTGGTTTCCACGCAGATGGTAAAGTCCAGCCCCCGTCCCTATTAAAATTTGGATGACGATTTATTTCAATAGCCTCACGTACTTTCCGCGGCACAAAATACTTTTCTGTCGCTAGTACGGATGCCTTATCAAACCGTATGAAATGATTCGTATCTTTAATCAGGGCGTGCTCGGCTATTGCGGATTTCTCAATTTCTAGGTTCTTAATGCACCTGACGTGCTCTGTCAACCTCGTAGCGATGTTTCGTCGTGTTTCTCCGATGTAGGACTTACCACAATCACACGGTACATTATTATCAAGCTTCGCAGAGGGCGTTGCGAGCAGCCGCCCGCAGTGCGCGTCTAGCGGCCCTCGAAGCTGCCCGCATTCCTTGATAATGAGCATCTTTACTGCTCGAACACCGGTCGTAGATTACGACCAAACACCGTGAGTACTAGCCGGTATATTTATTAAATAATTATGTCAACTCAGGTTAGTTTTTATGAAAATTTTTATTGGTGTTAAAGCACCTTCAGTTAATAAATAAAAAGCACATTAATTCAATAAGTTAACCGTAAACTTTTACAACATAAAAATTTAAACTTGCAATGTAGTCGCTCAAGATACACGATTCTTTTTTTAATTTTATACACGATTCAAATAAAAATTAAAAGTTGCTCCATAGTGTACTTAAAAATAATGAATTACCCTCTTGAACTAGGAGTAAACATTTTTTTGACCTACCCTCATAAGAAACAGTCCAATGACTGTTACACTTAAAGTTTTTGTTATTGCGAATATTTATGAGATAAGTACTTGGCTAAGATTGGAATCTGCCACTGGGTGTGTAAATAATAAAAATTAGTAAGTAATTAAAAATAAGAAATATAAGTTCTCATCAAACCCGGAAACATTGAGTTTGATGCAGCAAATAAAGACGTGTACACAAAATTTAAAATGTCCTCTATATCTCTCTATTCTCTGCATTGGATTCTACCAATGGACGACCAGTTACGATAGTAAATATTAATTAATTGTAATTACTAAATGCGAACGAGCTTGTTAATAGTAAATAATAATTTAAGGTTAATAAAATAAGATATTGATTAGGTGCAGATTAATACATCATAAAGTGCAGTTAGTATTTAACAATACAACAGTCGATTTCCGCAACCATATTTAGCACATAATAGTATTATATCGGTTTGTCACTAATATGAAATAGACAAATTATTCACAGGCATCTGAAATTTATCATATTTATTTTTAAACCGCTGGACAACCCTATGTATAGATAAATGAATTCATTTTTCTATACTCTAGGTTATACAGCAAATCATAATCTGCAGAGAACTGAAACGTAGTCATAATAAAGCTCATTGGCCTTTGTAGGATAAAAATGGCTTGACGGATTTATTCTTGTTTGATATAATTAGTAGATTCCAATCGAGTTTTCCTTGAAATATAAATGGATTCATCTTTTTGAGTTTTGAAGGGTAAAAAGCCATGTTTTTTTAGAAACCAAAATGTTAAATTAATATTTCACTATATTGGATTTACCTTCGTTTTAAGCTAAGCGACAAATAGAAGATAATTTGTTTTGTAATCTTTCCAAAGCATATGTATATGTAAAGCACCACACATTACTAATTTACGAGAGATAAAGTTATTGTCATGTGCGGGATTCGAACCCTCTCGTCCTTCCACCTCTTTAGCCGGGGTATGCTTATAACCAATTGAGCATGACACAATAACTCATAACTAAAATGTTTGCTCTCGTTGTTCAACCAACGTATCGGGATGGTGCGACACTTATAGTTCAACATGCTTTGGTTCATTCGCCAAGCAGGCGTTATTGCAAACAAAAAATAGTTAAAAATGAAAAATCATCGCACATTAGATGTTCTACTAATGCACTATAAGTAATTTAATTTCTTAAATTGCTGACATTAAATGTATATTGAATATGTAGGTAAATTATCAAAATAAATAATAATGTTATATTTAAGTGTTACAACAATACAAATTTTACTAATTCACGTTATTTTTGTATACTAAAATTATCTATCTAATTTAAATTATAAAATAACTAAATGCTTAAAGTATTTAGACCACCAGCATTTTGATCCCACGTAGCATCGATCACGTTTCATTGATCAGATAAATATTGGAAAGTAAGAAGTGTTCCTGGCCCCTACTGACTTATAACACCAAACGGCTCAAATATGTAACCACTATCGCGATTAGTATATTTGCGACATTTGAGTCGTTGAAGTAGCCTCAGCGCAAGCCCTCACGTTTGTCTCAGAAAAATAAAATGTAAATGTAATTTTAACTTCATTTTATATATAAGTATATATTTCGAAAACTTCTAAAAGTGTTCATATTGAGAAATTTTCGAGAATATTTACAGTGTTTAAAAAAATTACCGCCCAGCAGTTACTTATTGACAAGGTGATTCCATGATTCGAATCCATGATCCATGAGTGACCAATCACTTAGAAGGTGAATTACTCCACAGAGGATCCTTGTTTGGATTCACAGAATAATATATACTATGTACGAAGATTTCCTACACAAATCAGTGCTGAAGGTTTTTTAACTGCTTAATATAAATTTTAATAGAAATTGAGACAAGATTACAAGCATTATAAACATGCAATTTGTCTGCGACGAACACAGGAGTAGTGTACAATTTTTACGTAATAACACTACAATATTTTCCAATAAAATACCGTCAACAAAGTTGCCAAAATGTTACGTTTTCACCATTGCCTTTGCTCTTTTGTAAGTCTCAATTTCACAAAACCAGCTGAAGTCACGTAAAGCCCGCTGTTAATAAATAATAAAACTCTAACACGGTTGCTAGTTCACAACAAGCTATGTCCATTGTCCACAACAGCGTTTTACAGAATCGTTTATTAAACTCTAACTGACACGTGTCACGCGCCAATCTACGCGAGCAGAATTTACGTCACTAAAATGTCATTTAAACTGCCTAATGTTGCTGCCAGTAAATTATTTTAATATATGCCGGAACATTTTGCTTGTAAACATAAAACATACATGCGTTGCATGTACTACAAGCTGTATAAGTTGGCATCGTCAGGACCACTATGTCCTAGTTATGAATGAAATTCTATTGTTATCATTATCGCCGATGCCAATGGGTTGAGTCACTCTTTAACATTGTTTTTCATAACCCCTACACTGAAGCTAACATGATTCAAAATGGGTATGGCGCGATGTTAAGCGGTCTATAGCAGATGAAAAAATAACGTGACAAATGTATTGTTATTTTTTTTTTGTAAAAACTAATAACTTTAATATAATAATAATAATAACAAATAGTAAAAAAATATTTTAAGCAAATATTAAATTAATATTCTCGATCGTGCACTCGAAGAGTCAAGACGTCCTGAGGATGCTTCGTGTAGAATCGAAACGCGTTGTAAATTCTTCCGGTTTGACTGTGTGGCGTTTTTTTTTTGTGTCTGATAGTTTAGCCTTGACCACTATCTCACCTGATGGTAATTGACGATGAGTTCAAAGATGTTGTTCAGACTAACCTAGAAGTACTGGCTCTCAAGGACAGCTGCTGGAAGCAGAAAATCTGTCGCCAAGGAGCTAACGGTGTGGCCGTTAGCTCCTTGGCGACAGAATATCTACTTGAGGGTGGTAGCTAGCCAGGCGGGCATTTGCAAAATGCCCTACCACCATGCTATACCGACTGCCATCCTAAGACAACAACCGGCACAGACGGCTTAACGTGCCCTCCGAAGCACGAAAACGCTCAGAAAACCCATCCAACTCATGACCGCGCGCGACATTGCTTAACTTTGCTGATCGGTTGAGAACAGCTAAATAAACTTCGCTACGAGCGCTTCAAACGTTTGTGACGTCACGTTGTCTTAACAGGAAAATTAGGCGGAATTGTCACTAGATATAATATATTATATTTTTTTAGTATTTACCTAAAAAAAATGTTTTTGTTTTCTATAAATATTTTTATAGAAAACATGATTAAAGGTATTTGTTATTATTAAATATGGAAACTCACGCCGAAGAAACACCAGAATCTATTAATTATACCCTATATTTCTTACAGAGTCTATACAATTCGGACAAAAAATATAGCCACAAATATAGCACTGTTAATTCTCGACATAATAATGAGCACCTAGTACAAAAATGTTGGTAAAACATAAAGTTGTCATAAGTGTACCAAACTTGAGAATTCATGAAATTAAGTCGGGAATTGATCGCCGCGCCACGCTACCGGACGGGGGTCCGTATATTATAATATATAAAGCTGGATTACCGTACACTGACTCATTCACTGACTCACTGACATAATTGTTCTCCCAGAAGGAGTCGAGTAGGAAGAATGTGATGTATGGGAAAAGTGTAGAGGGGGTTTGTGTGAGTATGGGAAAAATCCGAAAACTCAAAGATGACGTCTGCCAAGTAAAATTGGATGGCGTATCTCTGAAACGGTACAAGATAGGTAGGGGGTGCTTGACCAAATGTCATAGGGAATCGGGAGAGCAGTCGGATGACATTTGTCAAAAATCCAAAATGGCGGATTTCAAAATGGCCGCCATACAAAATCCTTCGATCCCTCAAAAAAGTAGCTGGTTCTACCAGAAAGCGTTGAGTACGGTTAAAGTAATGTATTACGAAAATGACTAAGGGGTTTAGCTAAGTAGGGAAAAAAATAAAAACCCTAGAAATGACGCCTGCCAAGTAAAGCTGGACAACGTATCTCGAAAACGGTAAGAGATAGTATGGGGGTGTTTTTACAAATGTCATAGGGAATCGGGAGAGCAGTCTATTGACACCTGTCAAATGTGCTACTCTCATTCTTCATACATTATTTGGAGTATTTAACCTTACAATGTCGACTGTATTAGGAGTGTTTGTGGGAATTTCAACTCAATTTGGAGTAATTGTCCTACTGTCAGTGTAGCGAGCCCGAAGGGCGAGCTTTTGGTGAGGCCGAAGGCCGAACTTTCGGGCCGCGAGGCCGTAGGCCGAGCGGATGGTGCGCGAGCCCGCAGGGCGAGCGTCAGGCGAGGCCGCAGGCCGAGCCGTGTTAGTAACTTGCGAGGCCGAAGGCCGAGCTCAGACTTGCACCGATTTGGCTGAAAATCGATACATAGGTTGTTCTCGTCATCCTTATTCCAAATATGAAATTTTTATTTCGATGACGTCTGCCAAGTAAAAAAAGTTACTCCGATTTGGCTGAAACTTGATATTTAGGTGGTTCTGGGTGTCCTTATTCCAAATCTAAAATTTTTTTTTGATGACGTCTGCCAAGTAAAACAAGTTACTCCGATTTGGCTGAAACTCGATATTTAGGTGGTTCTGGGTGTCCTTATTCCAAATCTAAAATTTTTTTTTCGATGACGTCTGCCAAGTAAAACAAGTTACTCCGATTTGGCTGAAACTCGATATTTAGGTGGTTCTGGGTGTCCTTATTCCAAATCAAAATTTTTTTTTGATGACGTCTGCCAAGTAAAAAAAATTACTCCGATTTGGCTTAAATTTTATATCTAGGTTGTTCTGGACGTCCTTATTCCAAATATGTTTTTTTTTTTTCGATGACGTCTGCCAAGTGCAGATAATTCACGTATCTCGAAACCGGTAATAGATAGGTACCTAGGGGGTTTTTGAAAATATGTCATAGGGAATAAGGAGAGCAGTCGAATGACATTTTGGATGTGTCTTACGTGCTCCTATCATTCTTTATACTGCATTTGGAGTGTTTTTCCTTAATTTTCGACTGTATTAGGAGTTTTTGTGGGATTTTTGACTGAATTTGGAGTTACTGTCCAACTTTAGTGTATAGCGAGCCCGAAGGGCGAGCTCCCGGTGAGGCCGAAGGCCGAACTTTCGGCCCGCGAGGCCGTAGGCCGAGCCGTATTACTAACTTGCGAGGCCGAAGGCCGAGCTCCGACTTGAGAGTTTTTTCCACGTCTCCGACTGGTCTCCATGGCAACTGCCCGCGATAACCGAAGCACCTACGAGTGGGGTTCCTTAACAAAAGTGACTGAGAACCTTGGTACCATTCTGCCCGTACCACCTTTTTATGGCAGTAGGGTGAATCTGCTTTAGTAGCTACAGTATGTTTCTCTACTGTATTACAAGTTTATTTGGGATTTCATATTTCTATTGGAGTTTTGAACATTTTTTTTTATGTATTAGGTGTTTTGATATAGTTTAAAATTGCATAACGATAAATGCGGGCCGCATGCGGCCCGCACACTGCCCGAAATACTAGTACATATATATATACGTTCATGATCAATGCATCCTACATTAAGATTTGTAAATATCCCACGTTTTTACAGTGTTAGGCTTTGTTTTCTTTGTAAGTTAAGTAATAATAATAATAATCTAAGCTAGTAAAGCTCTCAGTGTGCTTCACGAAATGTAGAATGTAAAAGCAATTAAGTATATATAGTATTAAGTGCTAGAGTCTTCAATCAGCAAAACTCAAGCAGCAAGGCAATTCAATTCAAAAATCATTAATTCAATCGAGGCGGTTACAAAACGACGATGGTTTAAACAAAAAGTAAATAGAACATCAACAGAAAAAAACTCCTAAGAGAAAACGATAAGCAAGATACTTCCGCTTCGTCACTAAGTTTATATAAGATAGTACTACAAGGGTGCTTTCAATCTTTATAAATGCTACTATAGCGAAAGTTTGCTATAAAACGGAAGGTTACAAAGTTTCATGGCACGATTTTCAATATTCATTATGAGAGAAATGTTCGTACCTATTTTCTTACTTTACGTAATATACAATAATAAGGTTGCTTCTTTGAGTTTACAACGCTACCAATACTTTATCTGTCATGAGCATTCAGTAAACATCCTTCGAAGGTGGATTTAAAAATTAACGCCTGTGTGTAACCAGATGAAATTATATGGCTAGTGGGTTTTCAATATATATATATATATATATATATATATATATATATATTTATGTTATTGTAACGAATCAAACCCGAGGCCCACCTGATGGTATATGGACTAACCTCTGCCTATAAGAGACATATTTCGTCACGACGAGTTGCACTGTGCCCGTCACACTGAGACGTACAGTTGTTAGGTCTCATGTGCCTGTAATTTTACTGGTTCTCAAGGACTGCTGCCGGAACATACTGTTAGGTGCTTGGCGACAGATTTTCTACTTGAGGGTGGTCGCAGGCGGGAATTCGCAAAATGCCCTTCCACCATGCGGTGACGCTCAAGCCCGCGGCGGGATTCGAACCATGGACCAGCTGCACGGCAGTCCATAGCCAATGCCACTGAGCCATCACTGCTTCAAAATATATAGGAGGTATATTTGCATTAAATCAATAGATACTTATTTCCAATAGATATACAAAGTCCTAAAGAGGTAAAAATATGTAAACTGCAGAAAAAATCTGAAAGAGTAAATAGGTGTCAACATAGTCGATTATCCTATTCATAAATGCCTACAAAGCATGGGGGTCAATCCCTTAATGTCTGCTTCTAAAAAGTATTGGACAAACTACAGGACGGACATAACATAACATTTATTTGCCCTGTTTTAAAGCCATGATCAGAGGACCGTCAGACAAACTTGAAAATGTTACAATATGTAGAAATTATTAGAAGCCAAGGCAATACAAGAAAAATAATATGAACCTTTCTTAAAATTTTAAGGCCTAAAATAATTGATTCGGCTTAGTTTCAGAGGAGAAAAAAGGGAAACACGAAACTTATGTGAATTTTATTCCTATTCCTCCCACGCATCGCCCCCTCGTAACTTCCACGGGTCAGGTCTACTTTCGCCTAAAACATAGGGCCTCAGTTGAAATATTATTTTAAAATGTTTCATGACTTTAATGTAACTTTTGAAATTTTTTCACAATACAATAATGAATAATCTTTTGATAATGAATAGATTCAGGCGTTACTTTGCGGAAATCCATATTTAATAATAACACATATTTTAAGAAACCTATAAATATTTAAGCTGACGTGACGTCACAAACGCCACTCAGCCAAAGCCAAAAAGATCGTGCACTCGTATTTAGAGTGCTGCGTGGCGTTTGTGACGTCACGTTGGTTTAACAGGAAAATAAGGCGGAATTGTCACTAGAAATATTTTATACTTTCTTAGTGTTTTATTAAAATATGAATTTAATGTTTCCTTAAAATATTTTTAAAATCTTTGTTGATATTGAATTATTTTTTGTAATTCTGACGGAACAAGCACGAGGCTTACCTGATGTTACGCGGTAACCTCTGCCTATAACAGATGTAGTTCGTCACAAGTACAGTTTTTGAGTTTTACAGTTTTTGCTTGCAATTTTACTGGCTGTCGGGGATTGCTGCAGGAACTTGGAACTGTGCTTGGCGACAGTTTTTCTGTTTGAGATTGAACCAAACACCAGCGGCACGACAGGCCGAGCTATTACCGTTTGGCCATGATTGCTTCATTAGTTCATTGCGACTGGACCACGATTACTTGTAATCAGTATTATTGGGAAGGCCTTTAATAATAATTGCATATTGTGCATTGTGTTATAGCATCAAACCAATATGAAAAAAAGATTGTTTAGATTTTTAACTTTTTAATAGTCAGTTTTTTTATTTTTATGCATGATAGTTTAGCCTTTGACCACTGTCTCACCTGATAGTAAGTGATGATGTGGTCGAAGATGTTGTTCAAGATAACCTAGTATTCAGTACTCTTTTTTAAGTTGTGGTAGTTGGATCGGTGGATTATACATTTTATGTATATAAATAAATGCTACTTTTTGAACGTTTAATTTGTACCTACTCTCTTATCTTAATCAAGTTATCCCACAATAACAAGCAGGGCGAAACTATTCATTTATTGAAAAATAATAGTTTACATTACAATCCAGGCTTTGTGGCCAGAGTGCCATCATTTTACAAAAATATATTTTTATATATGATTACAAGCACTAACACGTGCTTAGTGAAAATCACATTAACTGATTTTCGAAGCACCAAAGCAAAGTTGAAGCGCTCATAGCGAAGTTTGATTAGCCATTCTTAATCGATCAGCTAAGTTAAGCAACGTCCGCCGCGGTCAGGAGTTGGATGGGTGACCGCTAGTGACATTACTACTGAGCGCTTCCGTGCTTCGGAGGGCACGTTAAGCCGTCGGTCCCGGTTGTTGTCTTAGGAAGGCAGTCGTTACAGCATGGTGGCAGGGCATTTTTCGAATGCCCGCCTGGCTAGCTACCACCCTTAAGTAGAAAATCTGTTGCCAAGCACCTAATGGTGTGTTCCGGCAGAAGTCCTTGGGAGCCAGTAAATTCTAGGCTAGCCTGAACATCTTGGACCACATCACCACCTACCATCAGGAGAGATAGTGGTCAAAGTTAGCCAATAAGCTATAAAAAAAATTGTTTTGTCCCGGTCAGAAATCGAACCCACGTCCACCGATTTCGCGCTGGATGCCTAAAACACCCAAACAAAAACATATTGCATACAAAGCTGGCCAGCCATTTGCCTGTCTCTATCTTTCCGTACGAATGCGCTCGTTGGAAGCAAATCCGCTACAATTCGGAAAATAGCTCTGTCTTCCTCCAAAGTGCAGCAATACCAACGACGAGACTAGTGGCAACCTTCTCTTCCGGCGCCTACTTTTCATTAGTCGACTATGCGTATTAGACATCCAACAAACGGACACGGAACACGAGGGTTTTAAGGGAACTGTACTGATATTATCGTTAGGTATACGAGTATAACATCAAAAATGGCATTGACCTGGTTTGGGTCTAATGCTTTTAGCATGTTTTAGTATTAACATTGTTTCCGATAATATAAGGTTTATTGCCCCAACCGCCCCGTTACACCTAGTATAACTATAAAATTGAAGCCATATAGGTTTGTTACATTTTAAGATCAGTGTCTTATAATAAACATTTCCACTTTTGGTATATAATTTTACAATTGTTTCTTGTCTAATTTACAATTAAACAAATCAACTCATTGTGTAATCTTGACACAGCTATATGTTACAATTTGGTGTTGCTACAGATATATTCCAGAAACCGATTTCTTTATTTTCCAAGCAAGTCATAATCAAATACAAAACTGCTAAGTCGTGGATGTTTCAGCTAGTTTTCATTACATACAAAATCGCTTATTGTGTAATTTTTAAGATTTGTAAATGCCGTGGTAGTCAACTTAACCTATAGAGTGTGTGGTAAGACATTCCTTATAATTTAATAAGACTGACAACACGGCATGTAATTTTTTCCTGATCAAGTTATTTTAACCTTATTACAACGACGCAGCATGCTACGTCACTTCATGTTATGCCATGAAAAGTATTGTTGGTATACACTGAGAAAAACGACTTAAAGGCTTATATCAAATTTGACCTTTTAACTACGTAAGATGAATTCACAACTCTTAAGATGATTTTCACCAATCAATAAAAATGTACTCTGTTTTATAATAAACACAACCGTCAAAAAAACCTTCCGTAAAGTATTTTCAGAATTGAACTTGTTATACGATAAAAATTGCAGTATTGACCATAAAATATAGCTTACTTTTAAGGCGGTTTATATACGGTGATTATCACTATAACGATCGACTTAATCAGCCTCATCGAAAGTCAATATTTAAGAAAGACCACAAAATACACCTTAAATGAAGACGAAAAGAAACATTCGCCTTCACTGACCTATAAATTGACATATAAATTGGCCGTCATTAGGGCGCTTTTGACTTTAGATTTTTCTCATTGTACATTTGCTTAAGTAAGCATTTCGTATTTCTATCTATATCTTCTGAAACAACTGATAATAATACTAAATCCCGGTCAATCACAACAACACCATTAACTTTGGGAATACGGTAGATTGGCTGGGCTCTCTGCAGGATGCCAAGACGTGCCGCGGCATGCTACAGCATTCTTCAAGCTGCCGAAACATGCCGTGCCGTCAGTCAGTGCCGGCCCATAAACATGCCGTCTGCTTCATGTAAAGTACAGACAGTTATTACTATACTCATTAGGTATATAAAGGGAAACCGCAAGATTTTATGTACAAATGTGAAACACAGTAATAATCTTTAATAATAATAATCTTTATTAATCTCTAAAAACATGAGTTAACAATTATTACTTCGTAGGTAGGTATCTATATATAATATTTAGATATTAACAAATTTTAAAGACAATAAGATAGGTGCCAATGGACACATTCTTAGTAAAAAATCTATTTAACAGTTTAGGTCAAAAGTCAGTTACTTAGTAACCTTTATCAATAGGCTAGACTGTTATGTTATTGAAGTGCATTTATAGGTAAACTATTAATTAGATTTAGTAGTTTGAATACAAATAATTATCAGGTGATGCTTACCATCTTAATCACACTAGCCCCCACACTAGGATTCCCTGTGTTGTGGGTGGCTAGTCTCTTCCGAGTGCATAATACATATTTGTTGTACATATATAAGGAGTGGAACTCCTTACCGTCGTTAGTTTTTCCCGATGGATACAACATGGGTGTCTTCAAATCGAGAGTAAATAGGTTTCTTCTAGGTAAGCGTGCTCCATCTTAGACCACATCAATGCTTAACATCAGGCAGGGTGTGGTCAAACGCGAACCTATTATGAATAAAAAAAAAAAAAAAAAAAAACATATTTGTTGAAAAGTTTTGTCATAAAAGTCCTTATAATACAAAAAATTAGGGTAGGCAATACACATAATCAAAACACTTTAACATAGGCTAGTTGGTAATATAAATAACATAACTGTAAATTCATTATCTGTGTGTGACACCATCAATAAATTTATATGCATTTTTTATAACGGGGGTAGGGAAAAAAGACAATGTTAGTAGTGTGGCTATTGAATTATGCTGTGTGAGTTGCAAAGGTGGGAGTGTATTGTAAATGTTGTCGTCTTATTGCATGTGTGAGTAAGACTTGTGAGACGGGTTTGAGTAGTGTGGTTAGTAGGTATGTGTGCTAGCTGGGAATGAATGCAAGGGTGTACCAGGAGGATGAGTGGATCATGTTTGTGTGTGTATGTGTACGAGTAGTGAAATTACAGGCACATGAGACTTAATAACTATGTTTCAAGGTGACGGGCGCAGTGCCATTCGTGCCTTGTGACGAAAAAAAAGATTTATAGGCAGAGGTTAGTCCGCTTAACATCAGGTGGGCCTTCAGCTAGTTCCGTAAAAAAAAAAAAAATTGTTGGTCAATATTTTGAGTGCCATGATGCATATTAGAACTTTGATTTTGTCTAAAAAACGCGCTAAACAATTGATACTCGTAGTTAAAGGCAATCATATTCCGTAAAACCCCAGGCAAATCTGTGTTATACTATTCATAAAATGAATAATGTATCCGTTCTAAGCACGCAGTCACCAACTAAATTCCTCACATCTAATATTAGATTTATGGGAAAAGAAATATATTATATAATGCTCTGTTTGCGCTGTAAGCAAGATGGATCACGAGCTCCATCTTTTTAGAATATGAAGATAATGAACTCCTTTGTTTATTCTTATATAAGCAGCGTTATCGTGGTATGCACTGTAACACATAAGCATCTAAACTCTATATGTGAAAACAATTTATTAGAGAGTAGTTATTTTAATTTACTTTAAGGTAGTTAGTATAACAAACTCTGTATGTTTCCGAAGAAAATAAAATAAAAATAAAATGCATGAAAAAGAAATAGTACTGAAACCTGGTCTTTGAATGTGACATCAGACTATAAAAACTGCAACAAGCTGAAAGTTACAAGTATTTTTTTTTTCTTTTAGGCTAATCGGGTCAGGTGAATAATGTAAAAATCAGAGAGCAGTCCACTGACATTTTTCGCATCGTTTCTCAAGTTGCGACTGGCAAACAAATGCAAAAGAAAAAAATGCAATAACACGTTTATCATACAACTATTTCATATTTATAGTACCTCTCATTCCAAATTCTAACATTGGTCAGGAGGATTTCTAACGTATATTTGTAATTTTGTAATTGGTCAGGAGTTTAAATGTGCCTGTAATTGATATAATTAATTAAAATCAAAATAACAAAATAAAATTTGTATCATGTCCATGTGCCGATTTCAAGTCATTGTTGTTATTTAATAAACAAAGCATATTATATATACAGGCGGGCTTCTGTAGAAAATCTGTCGCCAAGCACCTAACGGTATGTTCCGACAGTTGTCCTTGAGAGTCAGTAAAATTACAGGCACATGAGACTCAACAACTGTATGTCTCAGGGCGACGGGCGCAGTGCAGTTCGTCACTTGTGACGAAATGCATCTGTTCTAGACAGTGGTTACCACTAAGCATCAGGTGGGTTTCGTGCTTGTCCCGTCACAATAAGATAAAAAAAAAGTGGAGAAATAATAAAACAACTGATAGCTGTTTTCATTCCTTTGCATGTGTAGAATTTTCTATTCCGCTCCCTCGCAAACCTCTAATTAAATTGGGATATATAAAAATATCCTGTGTTATTTCAGACCCTCTCTACGAAATTAAATCAAAATCCGTTCAACCGTTGAATGGATTTTGTTACCGGTACGGAGGTGAATAAAAGTACAAGTTGAGTTCTTACAATACAATTTATTTAGACGTACTACATGACATTTGTTTCATGAGTGAAGCAAGATTATCCTACAACTTTGACACTGTATTTAAGCAACTACAATCTTACTAAAGTACCTATGTTTTGGGATTCATCAATAATTATTGAGTTTACGGCGAGGGAGCTTTGGAAATGAAAATTGTTAGTCAGTATGTCAATATTTTGCACAGATACTCGTATTCAGGCTCGATATATATAACGTCTTATGTACGAATTCATAATGCATTAATTTTGACTGAAAATTAGCAACACATCTCTTCCGGGAGTAGCTAAACGAACTGAAGCATTTCTATTTTTCATTAAAGAAAACGTGTTCATGGAATTGCTAGTTATTGCTGTTATGAAGTGAAGAGACCTGTGTCACTATTCTCATTCTGCTCGACACTGCACTACCATAGTAGAAAGAGTGGGGAAGTAGGCCATCTCCGGCCCAATCTGAGATATAATTACCTACCACACTTGCCTGTCTCAGGGTCGTCACTTTAAGCAAAATTTTAATTCAGTGCCTAGAAATTGGCAAGGGCCGGGAAGTTGTGTTTTTTACTTATGTTGTGTAGGTTCAAAATATTTATTATTATATATACATTATACAATTCAAAATATGATTTTCGCTTACCACGCGATAGTGCTTGTGCTTGCGATATTTCGAAATATTAGTATCTTTCAGAAGAAGTGATTAAACTATTACATAAAAAACATTGAAAAACAACCTTTACAACTAACGCCCGTCTCTAAGACTATAATTAATATTTTTTGTTGTTACGAATGGTTACGATTCGACATTTGCTCTATTTATCTGATTCACAATTACTTATTTTATAGCTGTAAGTATTTAGTTACTATACCTACCTTCAATACCGAGAAATCGGCATGACTAAACGTAAACAAAGCAATAGCGGCATATCAATTGACAAATCAAAAATACCTAGGTAATACATTCTAGTGAGAAAGTAGGCCTGCCTACTTCATCTGTCTCAAAGAAAACTACCTAATACAATCTATAGGTATCTCACTCATCATCAAGTAAAAATGAAAGGTATGCTATAATAAGTGACTTGCTTACTTTTCCTGTTCAGTAGGTAATCTGAACAAAGACAACTCTGGAATAGATGAATTGTTTAAACAGCCAAACACACAGTAATAAGTTCTGTGATTATCACATATTTTTAATTTATTTTGACGTGCCGAAAAGCCGTGACGCTCAAACTTTGTGCGGTGTTAGCCCCGACTGGCGCACTGAGAAACGGGTCGAGATTTTGTTAGAGTGTGCGTGCGGTACGCATAGATACTATGGCGCACACATACAAGCCGCGCGCGGTGCGTTTGTATGAAGATAATTTACTTCCCCACTGTTTCTACTATGGCACTACGCTTGTAATTCCGAGACATTAGTACTTATGTCTTGTTCACCCTGTATAATTTTTCTTCCGACAGTTACCTTCACCCTTAAGAGATTAGTACTACTGCTTTGAGGTAAAGCTTATGGTAACGAACTGAAAAGAGAAAAGAAAAGGGAAGTTCTCAAATTACTTTTGAAATCTTGAATACTTATAGACAGGCAAAAGTAAAACTGATATCTACTTTGTGGTCACAGATGCACGACGATAATTCGTTGTGGCAACTCGATAAAATTATGGGTAGTCAATTATTTTACAAAATTAAACGTAAACCAATAGGTAATGCACAAATTTACAATAATGACAAAATTTACAGAAAACCGCACAATCATGCCGAACGAACGCAAATGTGATCGAATTCCTAAATGGCGTGTCACATCAGTTTTGTTCGTATGACACATTCCGTAAGCAGTGATTAATTTAACCTACCTGCAAACCCACATATAATCAACGTGGATTAAGTTTTCAAAGAAAAATCCTCGGTACGTATTTGATTATTAATGTTATTTAATTATTTATTTCAAAGTTTTTTAATAAGGTTATTTTTATAATAATATAAAATAAAAAATTAAGTAAAGCAATTGATTAAGATAAAAAATGTTTTAATGAGGCTTCTGATTAGGATTTTTTTTTAAACGCTCGTAGCGATGATTGTTTAATTGATCTTAATCGATCAGCTAAGTTAACCGACGTCCGCCGCGGTTATGACTTGGATGGGTGACCGCTAGTGTAACGTCACTAGCGGTCACCCATCCAAGTCATAACAACATACTGAGCGCTTCCGTGCTTTGGAGGGCACAATACGACGTCGGTCCCGGTTGTTGTCTTACGATGGCAATCGTTATAGCATTGCAGTAGGGTATTTTACGAACCTGGCTAGCTACAACTCTCAAGTAGAAAATCTGTCGCCAAGCATCAAACCGTAAGTTCCAGCAGCTGTCCTTGAGAGCCATTAATTCTAGGTTAGCCTGAACAACATCTTCAACCGCATCATCAGGTGAGATAGTATTCAAAGGCTAGCCTATCAGCTACATATTTTTTATACAACGTCAAATCGTAAACTTTTTTTTTTATGTTATTGTAACGGAACAAGCTCGACGCCCACGTGATGTAAAGTGGAAAAACCTCTGCCTATAACAGATGCATTTCATTACAAGTCATGAAGTGCACTGCGTCCGTCACGTTGAGACGCAGTTGGTAAGTCTCATGTGCCTGTAATTTTACTGTCTCTCAAGGACTGCTGCCGGAACACACCGTTAGGTGCTTGGCGACAGATTTTCTACTTGAGGGTGGTAGCTAGCCAGGCGGGCAATCGCAAAATGCCCTAACACCATGCGGTGAAGCTCAAGCCGGCGGTGGGGATCGAACCAGGAAGCTGCGGCGCGGCAGTCCATAGCTATTACCGCTCGGCCATCATTGCTTTAGATATTGGTACAAGAAAGTTCAGAAATATTGTCCAAAAAATGTTAAAATAAAGTTATTATAAAGATAAAAAAGTTATGTTGAAATGAATTTGATAAAAGACACGAGATAAAAATATCTTCCTACCACCTACGATTCCACTTTATTCCGTTCACTGCATATGCTCATAGGTATCGGAATATAACTCTTATTTCATAAGGGAAGTATGCTATGGTTGAATTGGTATTCTCGTTTGTATGGGATACACGTTCGCGCGAGAGTGAACTTTAGTTAGCGACATTTAAAATCACTCAGGGGTTTTATCCGTCCTCATGGGCGGCTTATTTCGCAACGATATGAAATACGTTTGGATTTTCTATCTGTGTGCTTAAAATGATTTAAGGCTAAAATGCACTTAGCGCCTTCCATACAAACGTAGTTTCATCATATTTGAAATATCAAGTGTTCAAACTCTGTGAAATTTTGGATGTTTATTCTTGAGCTATTCTGGTTTACCAGGTTTTCTATTTATTATTTATGTTTATCCTAAATGTACATTCCTTATGGGCAAGGTCTTATCTCCTAATTGTGTTGATTGCGGAACGATATAGGACGTGCAAAATGTGGGGGAATGTGTGCGGAACGCAGCTTGTAGATTTACATATTTTGGTGCAGCGAGAGATATGGATGTAGGCCTAGCTAACAGTATTTTAGTTTATCCAATGTCAGAAGAAACAAAAATATTGTATAAGCTTGCGGACTTAGCCTTACCTAGTAGATTTTAAGATATTAGTATTATAAGTTATTAAAGGGCGGTGTGGTCGCTAAACGACAAAGCCCTTTAAATAAATAAAAAAAATATGTAAATATGAGAATTCCCACGATATATCAAACGAATGTATAGAATATTATTAACTGAGTAATATTTTTTGTCGAACTTAAATTAACTTTATAAGATATTGGACTCAAGGACGTGCATGCAAAAATTCACCAAATAGATGACAATATTTTTTTTTACCTAACAATGGAACCGACTTGAACACTATGATAGTTCAAAAGTATCTATTATCACAATATTGTTCGCATGTCGCATGGTACCGACTTTGACATGCTATTTTACACTTTTGAGTGTTGAAGTCGGTTCCATTTTGTGGAAAAAAAAAACATTTTTTTTACCATTGCTACTTACGGGATAAATACACTGTCAACGGCTATATAATCAAGATAGGAAAATATTTTTCAGTTATTGGAATGTAACTCAAAAAAAGCTGAACCGATTGAAATTAAATTTAAATGGGACTACACGACAAGCATCGGCTTTCCAATAAAAGAAAAATCGTCAAAATTGGTTCACCCAGTCAAAAGTTCTTAGGTAACAAAACAATAATAAAAACAGACGTATACAGCGTGTCCCAAAATTCAACGATAAGCCGGCATCGGAGCATGGACCAACTCATGACTCCTCGGAAAAAAATAAAAAAAAATTATAACTGTTTTTTTTTATTAATTACAGAGACTTTTATAAATTTCATCGATATTCGATACCCATTATGCTATTTTCAACTACCATGACCACAATTTTTGACATATTTTTGATATTTTTTGTGCATTAGCAACCTAAGAAGGACGGCTATCTACCACAATCCTTTAAAATTACAGGAAGTCTGTAGTTATTTTACAAAAATCAGTAAAAAAAAAAATTTTTCTTATAATTTTCATAGATTTTAACATTCTATGCACTTTCTATAGTCTGGGTTAAAAAAAAAAGTATGGACACTACCATGGCAAGTTTTATTAAAAGTTGGCGCAACTTTATAAAAGTCTCTGTAATTAAAAAAAAAAAGAGTTATAATTTTTTTTTTTTCCTGAGTAGTCATGAGTAGGTCCATGCACCGATGCCGGCTTATCGTTGAATTTTGGGACACGGTGTATACATATGTGAATACCTCGTCCTTTTTTATAAGTCGGTTAAAATATGACATAAATACATCTGTGTGGAGCTCTACGTGCACTCGAGCTCTAAAATATAGTATTATTGTATAGGAACGTTGTAAAGAAAGGAGCAAGTGCCACTCATCAATTTTTAAATATTCTCTGTTTACTCACGAAGGCATGTCCCTACACAGTTAATTATTGATGAGCATTTGTCTACCCGAATTCACCTTGTTTGTACACTAGATTTTAGTGTAAGTGTAAATTCTTAAAGTACCGTAAAACGGGGTTACTTTGCGAACTGGGGTAACTTTGATGATAGCTAATCTTGATAAGTTTTTTCGTATATAATGCGTGACACTGAATGCAACTAAATTTTTGTTGGTTCTGTTGGCCAGACTGACATGTCTGCCATATTTTGCCGAAGCGTTGACTAGTAACTATTGTAAGAACCCAGTAAAAAAAATCTTAAACTTTAGTGTAAAATAGCATTAAAAAATTGTTTGAATAACTTCAGTGGTACAACCGTAAGTATTTTTGTTTGGTTGATAATTTTTCACTATTTTAATTATAGGTTTCTTTAAGATTAAGAGCTTGTCAGCATTTTTTTTTTACGGCCGCTATTTTATTTTTCATGAATACTTTAGTTTAACGGGGCTACATTGATAAGGTATACGAGGTGACTTTGATAGCTATCAATTTCACCCCAATGACGGTTGGGTCTAACCTTATATTGTGTAAAGTATATGTTGTCAATTTAACCCCTATTGCTTGTTTTGTTCTAGCTGCCTCATCGTTCGCACCTACAAAAAGACAGCCCGCAATTATAAAAATTACACAGAGGCGATAATGGAAGAAGCAATAGAGAAAATCACAAACAACGTATTATCCATTAATGCTGAATCACTTCAATATAAAATTTGGCTACTCATTATCCAAAGACGTGATGATCAAAGCAATGTAGATTATTTTTTCTATATTCAACATGTCGATTTTTGAGGTTTTTATTTCATTAACAGATTTATATCATTATGAAACTGTTACAATACGAGTAGTTTAAAGTGATAAAAATTATTGATCTCGAAATAATGTTGAGTTACTGTTACCTTATTAGTTGTTTTCTGATTGCGTTGGCGTATTTATTTCAGGTTTATACTTACATATTTTAATTATTATGAGACTCTTGTAATAGTTTTAAGTGGTAAAATGATTCATCTGATATGTGGTTATTTAGACTGATTAAAGCTTACTATTCTCATCTCGATTGTTTACGTTGTAATACCCGCTATCAAATTCACCCCTTGACTCAAAGTAGCCCCAAAAATATACAAAACGCAATAAAATCTAAACCTTAATTACTAAATTATTTTTTCTTTTTGATTATTGTTATGTTTCGGGGTGACTTTACGATGAAACGAAAAAAAAGCGTCATATCAAATTAGCCCCATTATCAATAAAACTTTGATAAGCAGGTTTTTATTTATTTTTATTAAAAGTATTAAAAAATAAATATTTTTTTGTAGTAATAATTAATTTACGTAATGAGTCTTCAATACAGTATATTTTTCACATTTTTATAGTTGAAATTGCAAGCGTGATATCCATTTGAAGTTTAAAATTAATCAATGTCACCCCGTTTTACGGTACATACAGTAAACCAATAAATTGTAAAATTTGGTCGCTTGGGTAGGTACTTCCTACCCAAGTGACCATATCAACTTATTAGGAATCAGCTAAGGCCCGCGTTATATTTACCGAAAAGATTCCGACCAGTTTCAGACTGTTTTGAAGTTCTTCCGTCTGGGAGTCGCGATTGCACGAAGCGAGCATGGGCTTCAGCGCGTAGCTTGATGATACAGGATATAGATGTTGCACCTACATTAAAAAAGCATTTTTGTGAGTGAAAAGGTCTGTATACATTTACGTAATGAATGTGTCCGAAAAAAAAACACATTATACCATTTAGGTATATACTAACGCCTGTTTGACCGGTACTTGGGTACCACATATAATACACATTGTTCACTTTCGGTGATTGATGATCTCTGGTGCCTTTAACAAACTAATATAAACTGTCTACAGCTCTACAACTGCTGAAACGAAACATCTAGGTAAACTGACGGCCTTGCATCTACATGTAATCCAAACGCCCACTACCAATCGGCAGCGTGCATAACATGCTTGTAGCATTGTGTCGTTTGATTGCAATCCATATTCGATGAGACAAATATATGCCAGAAATATCTTGTTTATTCTAGATACCCCTTATCTAGAATAAACAAGATATTTCTGGCCATTCCCTGA
The DNA here is from genome assembly GCA_963890685.1 of Plagodis pulveraria. Classification (NCBI taxonomy): domain Eukaryota; kingdom Metazoa; phylum Arthropoda; class Insecta; order Lepidoptera; family Geometridae; genus Plagodis; species Plagodis pulveraria. The sequence continues at coordinate 11,923,091 of OY982959.1, forward strand.
TTTTGGTATCTTTATTTATTTTACTTATTTTAGCTGATAGGCTAGCCTTTGATCACTACCTCACCTGAAAGTAAGTGATGATGTGATCGAAGATGTTGTTCAGGCTAACCTAAAAAATTTGGTTTACAAGGACAGCTGCTCGAACACACCAATAGGTGCTTGGCGACATATTGTCTACTTGAGGGTGATAGCTAGTCAGGCGGGCATTCGCCACCATGATATAACGACTGCCATCCAAAGACAACAAACGGGACTAACGGCGAAGCACGGAAGCGCTCAGTAGTAATGCCACTAACTGTCACCCTAAAAAATCTTTGATTGTTCCTCTGATAAAGGTTCTTTTTATAGGCACATTGTTAGGATTCAGAAAAAATATATTACACCCATGTTAATTACGCTGAAATTTGACCAAAACTATATTAAATATTTAAATATCGGACCACAGAACTGTACTCTACGTGGAAAATGTTATTTTTAATTATAGCGGTCTTTGGATAAACAAAAGTCCGCCACGCGGAGCGCGCATTGAGATTGAACTTTACAGGGCGGTGTGGTCGCTAAGCGACAAAGCCCGTGAAATAAATTAAAAAAAAAAAAAGAGATTGAACTTCGATTAATTTAAAGTTAGTTTTATTTTCCATTACAAGTTCCAAATTAATCGAAATAGCCCCCTGAAGTGCTCATATATCACATGTTTATATGTTCATACCATGCTGCTTCAGACAATCTGACACTCATATTGTGTTTATGGCCCCGACTTCGACGAGTTATTTCACAAGTATACACGACGGCCAAAAAAAAAATTATGTTTTCAGGGTACACGTTTTTTTTTATGTTATTGTGATGGAACAAGCGCGAAGCCCACCTGATGTTAAGCGGTATCCTCTGCCTATAACAGACATACCTGTTAAGTCTCATTTTGCCTGTTATTTCACTGGCTCTTAAGGACTGCTGCCGAAATACACCGTTAGGTGCTTGGCGACAGATTTTCTACTTGAGGGTGGTCGCTAACCAGGCGGGCATTCGCAAAATGCCCTTTCACCATGCGGTGAAGCTCAAGCTCTGGGCGGGATTCGAACCATGGACCTGCTGCGCGGCAGTCCATAGCCAATGCCACTGAGCCATCACTGCTTCAAAATGTATGTTTGTGAGCTTCTTTATATCATCATCCATATACATATATCAATTATAACTTCTAAACGGCTTAACCGATTTTAATGTATGAGATATTTTACGTTACGTTAGATTCGTCTTGATAGCGCAAGTGAAACTAAGTATCTAAAAAAAGAAAAAACAAACTGACGGATTTTAGACGCCATATTGCGGGAAAAAAAATTCTTCCAATCATATGGGTATCAATATTAAGGGCTTTATAAAGCAATTCCATAAATATACAATAAGTTGTCAATTTCAATGGAACCATGAAACGTAAAACGAAAATAAATAATTTGCAGTTAGGTTTCTTACTTTATTAATTAATTTTAAATTTAGTGTAAGAAGTCGGTTTTTGTTTGTTTTCTTCAGATGGTAGTACACGAAAATGTGTTCTAGACATGAGGAAAAAACTCAATCGCTTAGATATCAGATATGCATTAGGTTCACAATTTAGTATACTCAACTAGAAAATTGAAAGTTGATAATTGATAAAATATGGATTCAAATTCGATGATACGAAGCTAGGTTTCGGCTTAACCCATTGGCATCGGCGATAATGATAACAATAGAATTTCATTTATAACTAAGACATAGTGGTCCTGACGATGCCAACTTATTTAAAGCCTCTTTCCTTCTTTTTGGAAATGAGATTCAAGTATCTAAATAGTTAATTGTTTTTATAACTTTACCTCTAATAGCTTGTTAACATAGCTTTTCTTTTTCAGAACAAAGAGTTCGGTGCTTTAAGGAACACTGCGCCTGCAATGTCATGGTTCTCCAGGGTGCGACGTTTATCACGACCCACACATCGAATTATAGATCCTGCTGAAGGTAAACCATATTCTCTGAATCTTTGATCTGCTGAAGGTATGGACTGCCGTGCTGCAGGTCCATGGTCCGATACCCACGGCTTGCTTGAGCTACAATGCATGGTTGAAGGGCATGTTGCGAATGCTGCCTGCCTACCTACCACCTTCAAGTAGAAAATCTATCGCCAAGCACCTTAATGTGTGTTTTGGCAGCAGTCTTTGAGAGCTAGTAATTATAGGCCTAGTCCATTTACCAACCTCGACTACGTCATCATGTACCAACAAGTAAGATAGTGGTAAAGGGCTAACCCAGTCCAGCTATAAAAAAAACCATCAAGCTTGTATGCTGATAGAATAGTTTGGATTCCTATCTCACCTTTTGAAGCGTGATAATGTAGTTAACGACGGCAGACAGATTTAATCCTGAAAGGGTAAAAATAGGTAAAAATAGATAGTAGTTATTTTTACTTGAGAGTCTTAGCTAGCTAGGCGGGTATTCTTAAAAAGCCCTACCATAATTCAAAGTGTCTGAGTGTTCTGGCCATTCGAATGTCTCTGACAAAGCTTAAAACCACTACCAACTCCAGGATCGATGCCTTTACATGCCCATGCAAATCACGGAAATTATGCTTTACCAAGTTGGTCTGTAACTACGGTCGCAGGGAAGCTCCGTTTTAAAAACATCTTGTTTATTTTCCCAAATGATTAGTTTTTGTTCATCATTAGTGAGTGAGGATGTTAGTACTCTAGACCAAAAAAGAAAACTGGCTCTCAAAGACAGTTTCTGGATATGCCGTTACTAATACTTGAGAGTCTGGCCAGGCGAATTCTGAAAACTGCCTTCCATCATGCGACTTATTTATTTATTTATAGCTGATATGTGGTCGAAGATGGGTTTAAATAACCAGCGGTATCTGGTCACCAATCAGCGACTGTGCTCACGGGCACGCAATAATCATCTCCATACAATATCACAATAGATGAAAAAATATGAACCATAAGCTGTCATCTCAAACCGACCTGTAGATATTGCTTCATTCCCGTATGACGGTTAAATATTAAGTATAAAGTGGAAAGTTACTACTACGACTCACGTTTCACGGTAGGTTTAATTGGTAGACCATATTATTATTCTGATTGAAGAGCTGAATTGTCGCGGGTTCGAAACCCGATTGTGTTTCAAATTTTTCCTTACGTTGTGGTTTAGTAAAATCTTTCATTTTAATTGTACTGGATTATTCTGTGATTATCGTTCGCCAATAATGCTTCATATAATTAAATCCAAAAGTGTAACCGATTTCGGTTTAAGGCTATCCTTTAGATTTAAATATTACAAGCTCTAGTTTTCTTGTTTGATTGAGCTTTTTCTTCCAAATATAATGCATTTGTTCACTCTTAGTACGCCGCCTCTACCTACAAAGCATTAACAGTAGGAGATGCATGGTGGTAGGGCAGTTAGCAAATACCCGCACTTTATTAAATAATCTGTTGCCAAGAACCTAATGGTGAGTTTTGGCAGCTGTCCTTGAGAGCCAGTATTTGTAGGTTTTCCTGAACAAGATATTCGACCGCATCATAACTTACATCAGGTAAGGTATGGGTCAACTGGTAGCCTAACAACTTTAAAAAAAAATGTTTTACATTAAGCTGAAATAATATTAATTTGAATTTTTTATCACGTATGCAGTACACATAAGTATTTGAAGTGTTCCTCTCAGTTGTATGCGTAAATTAATTAATAATTTTCTTTAACTTGATGATTGTTTAATTATATTTCTTATGTACACCCCCGACATTGTTCCTGTATTTCTTCTCCATACGAAGGTTACCTGGAAGAGATCGCTATTAGTGATAAGGCCACCCATTGTGACACTATAGTCAAAGTTTATTAAAGATTAAATTTGTATTTTCTTGGTGTAACAATAAAGAATTATTTATCTATCTATCTAAATTTGATTATTTATATAGTGTAGATACATAATTTTCTAAAGTTATTTCACTTTCTGACATTTTCTGTATCCTGTGTCTTGAGAACTGATTATAATAAACGACGTCGTGTAGAATACAATGTAAGAAATCCTGTCATATGGGATGCTCCCCCATAAGAGTAAAATTACATTTTCGACCTTTGAAAAGTGAATCGTGAGAGATACTAAATCATGTATGAGGGTTGACAGGAATAAATTACGACGGACCTCATTGTATCATTCTCCTCTATAGTTTTTGTTTCTAAATATAATCTGAGTTACTACCGTACGTTGTATTCCAAAGTTTATTTTATTTTCATCGTTTTATATATTTGTGTTTAGGGTTCACCCACAAATGAAGGTCAACATAACATACACATAATAATATTCAATAAAATTGCATTGATTGTTGTCTTGAGCCGATTGAGACAATGACGGCTCAGTGGCATTGGCTATGGACTGCCTCGCAGCAGGTCCATGGTTTGAATCCCGCCGCGGGCTTGAGCTTCACCGCATTGTGGAAGGGCATTTTGCGAATGCCCGCCTGGCTAGCGACAACCCTCAAGTAGAAAATCTGTTGCCAAGCACCTAACGGTGTCTTCCGGCAGCAGTCCTTGAGGGCCAGTGAAATTACAGCCACATGAGACTTAACAACTATGTCTCAAGGTGACGGGTGCAGTGCTAGTACTTGGTAAAGAATTTCATTGCAAACTCTCTACATGTTACTTAAATACTCAACTAATGTTCTTAATAATAGATTGTAATGGTTTTATGTGTCAAACATCTTTTTTTTTTTTTACTCTCCGTCTAGGCTGTATACACACGCATTTGGCCCTAACGTTGAACGTCGCCTGAACGAAACATTTGTATAATCTGTGGCAATAATCCCGCCATCCGCTTAAATAAAAGTTCACGTACTTCATAACAATAGTTGTGCTGACTTGTGTATTAAAGCTTATTTTTATTTATTTACTCGCCATTGTGATGAAAAACATTGTATGTTTCACGGGCGGTACGGGAATTACGAAATCAGAAAGTCCTCAGTCTTCGACTTCGTGCTTCTACTAGAGCCTCGATCGTAATTCTTTACTTAATGTACTAATGATATCGTGATATAGCAAGAAAGAGGCCCATCTGGATAAGGCGGTAACCTCTGCCGATAACAAATGCAGTTCATCACAAGTGGCAAACTGCAATGTGCCCATCACCCTGTAGTTTGCATGTAATTTTACCAGTACCCATGACCTTCAAACCGGAACACAGCAATGTGAACATTACTATTTATGTATAACTTAAACATTAAGCCAAACAGAAATTATAACTGTTTATTTGTATAAGTATCTATTTGATATTGGACACGCATAGTAATTTTTTGTTTATAATGGAAGAATTACGAAACTTTATTCCTTGTTAATAAATTTTCTACTTGATTGGTAGGCGGGCGAGCATTCGCAAAATAGCCTTCCACCATGTTATAAAGACCCATTATGCAGAACACCAGGACCACAAGGCCACTTAAAGAATCATTGTGAGCTACAATTACATGCTATAACTATTATTACATTATTTTATTTCTATAAAGGTATTAGTAATTTATTGAGAAATATTTACTACTAATTGTATATAAAATATCCATCTTTTCTTACGCTAAAGGTGTTTCTAAGAAAGTTAGGAATAGTTGCTATTATTATACCATGCTTTTCGACAATACAATCATGTTGTAAATATTTTGACATTTAAATTTTGACCAGATTAATCTTATTGTAGTAACTAGTAGCCTTCGTAATTTTTTATTTTTATTATCTTGGCATATAAATTTTGATTTTAACATTTAAATTTTGACTAGATACATTTTATTATAGTATTTTTTATTGACTGTCTGTAATATTTGTGCTATTATTTTATTGTTCAGAAGTTGTTTTGCTAGTTTTTAGTTTTCTACCTATCATTAGTGTAACTCGCCCTGTAGCGGTACTTATTACGAATAAATAAAATGAATACAAACCGCATAAATAAATTGGGGGGCTCTTTAAAAGCCATCGTCGTTGGTCCTGGTTTTCGTCTTAAGTGCATGGTCCTGGTGTTCTGTATGACGAGTCGTTATAGCATGGTGGTAGGGCATTTTGTGAATGCCTGCCTTGTTGGCTACTCCAATCAAGTAGAAAAGCTGTCGACAAGCACCTAGCGTGTGTTTTGGCAGCCGTCCTTGATAGCCAGTCTTCAACCTCGTCATCACTCACCATCACGTGGTATTGTGGATAAAGGTTATGGCTATAGCCTATCACTAATAAATAAAATAGGAAACAATACAGTTTCAACTTCATCTCGAAACCCAATAAACATAACTCACATATGCTGATATTCACAGATTGCTTCCTGGTTACATCTGACGAGGGGGAGCTATTCTACAAATCGCCGACCGATGAAGCAATGGTCTGCGGGATATACATGATTGCGGAACCGGACAAGAAAATCGAAGTAGTGTTCAATTATCTGGACGTACCGTGCGAGAATGGGGGACTTGTTGCGGTAATAATGTTTTTCATTTCTTATACTCGGAAAGTAGTGTTTATTTGATCTGCATTGCGGGTGGAAGACGCTGCATCCCACCTAAGGGTGGGAAAAACTCATTGTCCCTCTCTTGGGCCAGAATGACTTGTAACCATGCCAACCATGGTTGTAAACAAAATTAGACGTCTATATTTTTTCGTTCTAAAATACTTTGCTGTATTATAAAAACTAATTACGACTACATTTGTGTTTATGTAAAAGCTAAAAGAACTAGTTTAGAATTAATGTGACTCTCTCAAGTTAGTGTATCTTATATGAACATTTTAGTCACTTATTATGTTTATAAGGGTAAATTTAAAAACAACTTTAATAAAATACCTTTTACAGACCCACCAACTTATCTGTTCAGGTGGCAGAAAAAGAACTACAATATTCCTTCAAATTGTGACAGTTTGTAGTTGATTTCCATGACCAGTAGCGCCCTCGAAAACTGCACAGTTAAGTTGGTGGTACTATAAATGGTAAGGCTTCCGCGGCAGATGCTTTGAGTGCCATGAATAAAATTTAAAAAAGACTAAATACATATATATAATTTGGCAGGATGGTAAGTAAATTATAAAAAAATCTAACAAAAAGTTTACGTAATTTTACAAATTGTTCTTATCCCTAAATTAATTCTATATATGTTTCTTCTACTCAGTGTTTAACACGGATGTTAGTTATACTATTTTGACTATAAGTGCATTCACTTTAAATAGTTTCTATTCATGTTCTTGTTATAAATAAATATTATTGAAAAACATTTTTTATGTTACTCATATTCGTAGTGAAAAGTAGAGTGTTTAACAAGGGTGAAAGTCATAAATTCCTATTCGGACGATAGGCGTCCGTAAATATTGCCAGCAAAATTTAACCTTAAATTTCACAAATATTTCTTATATCACAATTACTTAATTTTAAATAGTTGCCTATTCATGTTATTATTATTAAGGAATAATTTAGAAAAACTACTATTGTTTACTTTCATTATATTCGAAATGAAAAATAGAGTGAAATTAATCAATTCCTACTCGGACTATAGCCACCCTCACTACGCTCGGGCGTCTAAATACCTCGTATGGGAATTGATTCCTTTCGACCCTTGTATAACAATCTACTATTTCTACTAGTGATTTTTTTTTTCATTGATTCATACAGAATCTGTAGCTCTGGTTATAACAAGAGCTGTAGATATTTAACTCTTACAGCCAATACCAGATTCAAGTTTTGTAGTCTTGATTTGGGATTGAGTTTTACGTTACAAAATTACAAAGAGAGACAAAAATATATTCATGTGTGGGATTCGAACCCGCGCCACCCACCTCTATAGTCGAGATATGCTCTGAACGCTAAACTAACATGACATATGACTCATAACTCGTATTCTACGGCCTACAATACAACCATGGATAACGGAATCACGGATTTTAGTAGTCTTTCTATGACACTTTTAACTAAAACGAAACCTGTTAAATTGTAAACTCAAAAAAACAAAATATCATCGTGTAATACCTATGCACTTTTTTTTATGTTATTGTGACGGTACAAGCCCAAGGCCCACCTGATGTTGAGTGGACTAACCTCTGCCTATAACAGATGCATTTCGTCAATGACGAACTGCACTGTGCCTGTCACACTGAGACGTACAGTTGTTAGGTCTCATATATGTCTGTAATTTTACTGGCCCTCAAGGGCTGCTGCCGGAACACACTGTAAGGTGGTTGACGACAGATTTTCTACTTGAGGGCGGTCGCTAGGCAGGCGGGCATTCACAAAATGCCCTGTTTTGAAGCAGTGATGGCTCAGTGGCATTGGCTATGGACTGCCGTGCAGCAGGTCCATGGTTCGAATCCCGCCGCGGGCTTGAGCTTCACTGCATGGTGGAAGGGCATTTTGTGAATGCCCGCCTGGCTAGCGACCACCCTCAAGTAGAAAATCTGTCGCCAAGCACCTAACAGTGTGTTCCGGCAGCAGTCCTTGAGAGTCAGAAAAATTACATGCTAATGAGATCTAACAACTGGACATCTCAGTGTGACGGGCACAGTGCAATTCGTCGCTGACGAAATGCGTCTGTTATAGGCAGAGGTTATTCCACTTAACATCAGGTGGGCCTCGGGTTTGTTCCGTCACAATAACATTAAAAAAAATAATTAAGTAGCATTAGGACTCTTTGTGTGTGTTCGTCTGGGAAAATACTGCCACCGGGCCTTTTTCTACCGCCAAGAAGTAACATTCGCATTACTGTGTTCCGGTTTGAAGTGTTTTCGTGTTGGTGAAATTACAAGCACCTGAGACTCAACTAACTTTATGTCTCAGGGTGATAGGCGCAGTGTAATTCACAACTGCATCTGTAATATGCGGAGGTTACCGCTTAATACCAGATAGGCCTCGTGCTTTTTCCTTCACGATAGCATAAAATAACTACTTTGTATAAACTACTCTTTAATTTTATAATGTAATCCGCATAGCAGGCGTTATTGCAAACATAACAATAATAAAACTACTTTGTGCTTCCAATTGTGCTGATACTATAAAACAGGTATTATTTTTTTGTAAATGTAAATTTTATTTGTTTGTCTAATATACTATTAAATAATAGGTAGCTAGACAAATTAAATTCAAGAGTTGTTATTTAAAACTTAAATTTAATAAAAGCAATATTATTATATTAATTACAAAATCACAAATATACGATAGGAAAAATTTAAGTCATGTGCGGGATTCGAACCCGCGTCCATCCACTCCTTGAGCCGGAGTATGCTCTAACCAATTGAGCTAACGTGACATGACGTCATGACTCGAATCTTTTCTATCCTTCTTTAACCATCGTATTGGGATGGAGCGAAATCTATAGTACCACTTGCGTTGTACTATAGATTTCGCAAATCAAACAATATTAATATTATAAGGTTGCGTCATCAGTTACAAGTATAAAACCAATTGCAAAATTGGTCTTGTTTGTAGTACAACGCAAGTGGTATAATAAATGTCGCTCCATCTCAATACGATGGTTAAAGAAGGATAGGAAAGATTCGAGTCATGACGTCATGTCACGTTAGCTCAATTGGTTAGAGCATACTCCGGCTCAAGGAGTGGATGGACGCGGGTTCGAATCCCGCACATGACTTAAATTTTTCCTATCGTATATTTGTGATTTTGTAATGTAATCCGCATAGCAGGCGTTATTGCAAATCTAACAATATTAATAATATTATTATATATACGTACTCCATTAGAATACCTATTATAATACTTTACTATACTATTTGGTTTTACAGATCACGGAGTGCTTTATTTCTCCTCAATAAATACAAAATTTTACCTTTAGTTAAAAGCACCTACGATATGTGTAGTGTGCGAAATGACTGTGATGTTGTTAGTTTGTGGCAATGCTTACATGGCTAATCTGACGTCACTATACACTGTCTGTTTGTCGATCTGTCCATCCGTCCGTCTTTATTTCACAGATCTCTAAATTGTAAGCAGAATGAATTATAGAACAGCATTATTTATTTTTCAGAACGTGGCCTAATGATTTTTTGTGAGTCAAATTCAAATAAAACAATTTACAGGGGAGCTCAAGTGTGCATTAGAATGTAGAACTTATAAATAGAGTATAAAAATATTATTTTCAAACTAAATTAATTTTACAAGGGTTTTTACACCTCGTGTGGGAATCAAACCCACGTCCTCCGATTTTACGCTCTGGGCGATTTTTGCTTAGCATGCGTAATGCTTGTAAATATAAGTAGAAATGATAAAAAGCCCCTCTTTTATCATCAAAATTGAAAAAAAAAATGACTATTTATGTGAGACGGGGTCAACCTCAAAAACTAATTTAATAAGGATTAAAATATTTCGGAAAAAAATATTCTGAATGATGTAGGGTCCGACCCGACCTTAGCCATTTCTTTCAATATAGAGATTGCCGGCTTATTGCTATTTTTCGCAGTTGTATACAACTATATATATATATAACTATACTTGGCTCCTTATATATACAATTACTTCCTCATTCAAAATCCACAGAAATATTTAGGTGCACATAACTTCTATTAGGGAGACTGATATGACACAAAAGACCATTATAACTGAACTCTTAAACTGATATATGTGGTACTCTTCGATCATTTCGATGGTAGCTTGACGATGGTAGGTACTTAAAGCGTTCTCTCATATTGCATCGTATTTCGTGATAACTTTCTCTTGAGACGAGTTTTATGGGTGTCACCTTATTAAATAAGGCGGATGACCGCTGGAGTGAGGCCACGGGAGAGTATATCCGAAATAAATTATGTCCAAAGAAAATAATACGATCGTCCCTTGAGCGCGCTGTTAATTAAAATAAACTTGGTGCTATTCCATTGTATGAACAAAGTAAAATAAATTAAACCCAACAAAGAGAACCTTGCCAATTGCTTTTTATTAAAATTTCTAAACTGATTCTCCCGCGTTGAAATGACGTCTCATAAAACTTCAATGTACATTTTAAGGTCAGTAGTGAAGCGCAATTAGAAGTTAAATGACCTACCTATACCTGAATGAAATTCTTACCAGTAACATATTTGAAATACAATCTTATTTTTGTAAATAACTTGATGGATGCATGATAAGTTGCGCACTTGGTCTTGGTACCTGAAACAAAATGTTTTTTTTATATATATAATGTCAAAAAGCCTCTAATTATGGATTTTCATGTTTATGTTCTTCCTAAGGATGATGTTGAAATGCATATTTATAATGTAGCTAATTCAAATAATCCACCAAAGGTAAATACGTATATAAGCCATATTTGTACCTAACAAAGTAAATATGGTAAAGAATGATTGTTACCAATCAGAAATGTCGTAGGTTCAAACGCTACATAGAACGTTCATTAACATATATGTGTAAAGCATTTTGCATGCTTCTCTAATTAGCTACTCTACCGCCTTCAAGTAGAAATTAAATGGCTAAAACCCTTAAACTAATGAATAAATTCAGGAGTTACTTTGCGGAAATCCATATTTAATAAAAACAAATATTTTAAAAATATTTGTTTATATTATCTCATAACCAAATTATTTTTAGACTGCCAGATGATATTCTAGGTCAAGCCCTATTGCTTATCTATGTGTAAAAGAGGTCAAATGATAATATACTCTTCTTCTATTCTTAATCTTAGCTCAGGCTAAGTGTGTTCGGCACAAAATGTATATTTCCTGAAATGTGTTTTGTTGCTCGTTGTTTCACTACTCACACATTTTGCACACCTATCTTTGTGCAGTAAAATCATACCTTCTTTGGCGTTCTTCTTCCACAATCACATTCAACGCACTCTTGATGTTTTTCTTCCTTCTTCATGGAAATTTTCGAGCTTTCTTTTCGCGACTTATTTTTAAAGAATGTAAATAAGTATCAAAATATTCACCAGTTTTTCGATAAGTCTACAAAGAGTTTTAAAAAGGATTTTACGTAAACCCTCATTAAAAATTAAAACGTGATGAAATGGTTCATTCCAAGGCAGTAGATCTCAATTCGCATTGTTTGTTGTTGGATTTAAAAATAAAGCTTTTTTCTGAAACGTTCCATAAAAGGGATTCTAATATAACAAACAGATTTAAGAAAGCCGTATTGCGTCTAAGCGTATAGTTAAGTACAGAAAGTTTTGTATTGTAAGTATAAGGAGGATAAGCGTTTCTAATACCTGTATATTAAATAGAGATAAGTCCTGATAGTTTGTCTAAACTAATATAATAAAGAGGAAAGATTCGAATGTTTGTTTGTTTGTTTGTTTGCATTGAATAGGCTCTGAAACTACTACACCGATTAGGATGAAATTTGGTATGGAAATAGTTTGAGACACGGGGAAGGACATAAAATAGTTTTTATCCAACTGCGCAAAAAGAGGTTGCGCGATAACCGATATACCCGCGGGCGGCACCGCGACCGGAAAGCTAGTAAATAATAAAGCTCTTTTTAAGAAATGTATACGATCATAATAATTATTTTGTTGCTGGAGACATTATTACTTCTATTGGCGAATTTTCTATTTTTCTTTATCGACGAAACCATCAAACCGATAAAAGCTCTTCAAAATGTGACTCACTTTCATAACTTGCAAAAAAACAACAACAATTAGTTCTAATTACGTAATGAGTTTTGCTGTATACTCGTATAACCGCATATTCTTTATATACATATGTAAATATAAAAGTATAAACAAAATATGTATAAATTTAACAAATCAATGAGGAAGCATGATCTTTTTTGTATCCACTGTTTAATTATCTTATTTTGTTATAAATTTAATGAAATATATGCGAATAGTCCTTCCAAAGCCCTCTAACTCACATTTAATAATATTTTCATGTAAGTGATTGTCTAACTGCGTCTGCAATTGAAAATTCAATCTGGATATTAAGTTACCAAAAAATATATATTTTCGTCAATAATAATACATTATTAAAAAGCATTGAATACTTTTCTTCCTACAATGACTATCTTTTTTGGTACACATATTTTTACGTAATCACCTATTTTATTTTCAAAAATGTATAAAAGTGCTAGTGGATATTCTGTGATAAGAATACGGGCTCTAAACACAAGTAATATATTCCAGTGGGTCGACGGCTGGGAGCTCAATGGGCAGGTGTGGCCAGCTGACTCGTGGGACGACGACAGACTTATGGAGTCCTGTGACCAAAGGCCTTCCAAGAAACTCGTCTCACGTCAAAACGCAGCCTTGATACAGTACCGAGTGCCAGCGAAAGGGAAGGGATTTGCTGTTACTATACGGCATTTGAGGAATGCTAGACGTAAGTGTATTTTTTGGTAAACTTCTTTAACTGTTCCAGCAATTGAATATAGATATGTTATTAAGGAACTCGGTGTTATTATGATCAAAATCCTACATGCTTAATAATGGTAATAATAAGTCTACTTAGGTAGACTACCTATACTTTACACGAGTTTTCAGAGAATATTTGAGTTCTTTAGATACATAGCCCGTAAGACAACCGCCAAAAACTTATAGTTACTGCAAAAAGAATGAGAGGAACAAGTCCAAAGCGCTGGACATACCAAA